>CM070712.1:20589649-21838966 GCA_036346275.1 Otatea glauca | reverse complement strand
GGAGGTGGCCCGCGTGGGCAGCGCCGTCCTGCGAAGGCCGTGAAGTCGAGCTGTTGAGTGGAGCAGGCTGGCGTGAGGCGATGGCGCGGCCCGGCCAGCAAAGTCAAATGCCGTGCGTTTGGCGGCGTCGAAGTCGTCAGGACCGAAACTCAAGTGGCGGTGTTGGAGCCGTCGGCAGGGCGGCGTCGATCGCGGCGCGGGAGGCCGAGCGGGGCATGAGGTGATCCGCCGATCCTTGGTGAGTCGGGGCTCCCTGCGCGGCTGAGGGAGGTCGGGAGGAGCTCACGCCACCACCGGCGGGAGCCCACCGCACACGCGTCCGGCCTCCGGGGCGATGCTAACGCCGCGCTGGAGCCCGCCGGCGGAGGCGTCCAGGCGTCGGAGTTGATCCCCTTGGAGCCGCAGGGGGAGGCGCCGAGTGGCCTCCCGCGGACACAAGCTGCTGGTGCCAACCCAGCGGTTCGCTCAGCCGCCCTCGTCTGCGTTGATCTGGTTGAGAGACGACCAGACCGGCGGACCGTCCCTCATGCTGGACGACCCGGCGGAGCGCAGCGAGTGGGAGGCTTTCCGGGACGGCGTCAGGCGCGCCGCGACCTAGACGAAACAGATCCAAGAGGGTCTGGCTCTCATACTCGATTATTCCAACGGAGTGCTGGACGCGATCACTGAGGGGATTCTCTCGGTTGGTGCGGTAAGTTGGCAAAACTTGGCCCTTGTAGCTTTTGACGGATTCGTCATAGGCTAATAGAGTGCTGTGCTTTACAGCGCTTGCGGGCCCGTTCAGGGGAGAAGTTTCAGTTCCTCCGGGGTTTGCACGGCCGGAAGTTGGTCGTTGAGGAAGAGCGCGATCGGCTGTGTCCCGAGCTGCGTGATGCTCAGGAGGCCTTGGTTCGCGAGTAGAAGGTGGCGGAGAAGGCCCACTAGGAGCTGAGTCGGGCCACCCAGGTCCTGCTTGATGAGCGCCGGGCAAACCAGTCCTTGGCGGCATGGGCGTCGGAGCTTGAGTCCGTTTGAGGCGCCGCCAGCCGCCAGGACGCCACCGTCGCCCGCCGAAGGACCGCATGATCGAGGTGCCCGCCTTCAAAGCGGCGGATCGGACCGGAGGGCACTAGCGCGGCGCAATCAGAGCATGGCGCTCGGGAGAGCCGCCAAGGCGAGGAGGAGCTTCGCGATCGGCGAGCTCCACTACGGTAAGTGGCGAACTCATGTCGACCAATGTCGTGGCTCGTTGGGCGCGCCTTCTAACGCTATCCCGATCTGCAAAGCTGCAGAAGAACCTCGGCAACGGTGTGGAGGCCCGGAGAGAGGCGACGGAGACGGCAATCACGGTGCGGGACGCGGCCTTGGCGGAGCTGTTGGTGGCCGAGGGAGAACGGTCCAACCTGACCGCAGAGTTGGGGACCCTTCGCAAGGTCGGCCAGGACATCTGCGATCGAGTGCTTGGAGCCACGCCGGGCCCTAGCTCGCTCGCCACATGCCAGCCCGAGTGAGCGAGCACGTCGAGCTCGGTGAGCGGCGCCGTGCTCGGAGCTTCCTCGGCCTCGTCCACGTCTCTTACTCGTCGGCATCGACCTCTCCATCGTTAGCGGCGGGATCGCGGAACCGGGTGACGAGGAGGTCGGCGGGCTCGAGCTTCAAGTCGAGCCCTTACGCCCGGCTTATCGCCAAGCGGATTCGCCAGGGAGCATCCTCCACGAAAAATAGGGAGGAATTAGATGTTTTTTCCTTTTCTTATTGTAAAGACCTTAGCACGCAATAAACTGAAGGTTTGATGAGTTCAATCATCTTCGCACTCTCTGTTGTGATGAAAGCGGCTCGCGACCGTAGCTCTAGAAACCGCGAGGGTTGGTTAAGCGTGGGTCGGAGCGTTACCATTCTGAGGGGCGTGAAGAAATTTGGAACTTTGGCTATGAAACATTCTGGCGCACTTGCACGGGATAGGAGTGTTCCCGACCGGGTACTTCCTTCTTCCGCAAAGAGCCACTTAGTAACCGTAGTCGCTGGGGCATAGGCCGTAGCACTTGGGTCGAGAGGGTCACCGCCTAGGAGGAGCCCTGTGGTTGGTCGGGTCACCAACCTGTGTAAGAGCGTGAACTGGCTGTGCTCGTGCGGGAACGGGGTGTTCCCGACCGCCCAAGGGTTGCTCCGTTCGGGCACTTCCTTCTTCCGCAGCGCTACCATAACCGTGGCACGGGCGTAGGCGTAGCACTTGGTCGAGAGGGTTCACCGAATCTAGGAGGAGCCACAGTGGATGGTCGAGGTCACCGACACATGAGCTGCGCCGGCGGAGCGACCGTCTGAGGCATCAACAAGCGACCTCCGGCGCCGCTTGTGAGTCGGCGCTGGAAGAAGGGTAAAAAAGCGCAAGGGGCAAGAAAGAGTTTTAGGGGTAGAAACGCCTTAACTTTTCTATGTTCCATGCGTTGGAGATGACGTTGCCATCCATGTCCTTGAGTTGGAAGGTGCCGGGTCGGAGAACCTCCATGATGGTGAAGGGGCCTTCCCAGGGCGGTGAGAGCTTGTGCTTGTCTTTGCTGGACTAAACTCGGTGCGAGACCAGTGTCGCCAGCGTTGAAGGACCGGCGGACGGCTTGGATCGGTGGTAGCGTCGCGGCGCTTTCTTTGGTACTTGGCCGATCGTAGAATGGCCACGTCAGGCGCCTCGTCGACCTAGTCAATGGCGTCTTGTTGCGAGACGAGCCCCCGAGCCTGGTCAAAGGCTTGTAGTCTTGGGGCGCCGTATTACAGGTCGGTTAGCAAGATGGCTTCAGCACCGAACACCATGAAGAATGGTGTAAACCCGGTTGCGGGTCGGTGCGGTCGCGTACTCGAGGAGGAGGTAACTCGGCCACCCATCGCCCCGCGAATCTCTTGATCGGCGAAGATTCGTGGCTTGAGCCCTGGAGAATCATGCGTTTGCTCGCTTCGGCTGGCCGTTGGTCGCGGATGGGCCACGGTGCCCAATCGTAGCGGATGTTGAAGTCGTCGCAGAACTCGAGGAATTCCTTCCGTGAAGCTGCATGTCGTTATCGGTGATGATGGAGTTCGGGACTCCAAGCGAAAAACGATGTCGCGGATGAAGTTGGCCGCTGCCGCCGATGTGATCTTTGGCGGTCGGCAGCCTCTATCCACTTAGTGAACTTATCCACCGCGACAAAGAGGTGGGTAAAGCCCCGGGCGCCTTCAAGAAGGCAGACGGATCGAGTCCCAATTGCGAATGGCCATGTGACGGGGATCATCTGTAAGGCTTGTGCCAGAAGATGCGTCTGCCGGGCGAAGAACTGGCATCCCTCGCAGGTGCGAATGATTTGCTCGACGTCGGCCAAGGCAATCTTCCAGTAGAAACCTTGCCGGAGAGCCTTTCCTACTAGGGACCGTGGTGCGGCGTGGTGGCCACAGACTCACCATGGATATCGAGCAGCAGCCGCCCCCCTTGGTCGGCCAGGATGCACTTTTGGAGGACTCCAGAGGGACTCCTTTTGTAGAGGTCTTCTCCGACCAGGACGAAATATTTCGCCCGATGGGCGAGGCGCCGTGCTTCGGTCGGGTCGGTGGGGAGCGATCTATCGGTCAGGCGGTCGATGAAGGGCTTCCTCCAGTCGGAGTCGGTCGTCAGTACATCGTGGCCCAACCCGGGCGACCCTTCACCTGACCGGTCGGCGGTCTGAGTGGTCGCATCGGACAGAGTCTGACACCGCCGCCGATCGCGAGTCGATGGGACGGAAGATTTTCGAAGATCACAGACAAAGATCCCAGGCGGGACTGGTCCTCTACTGGAGGCGAGATTGGCTAGGTAATCGGCCTCACCGTTGTAGCGTCTGTAGCTATGGTGAAGCTCGAAACCTTTGAACTTTTCTTCGAGCTTGCGCATTTCCCGACAGCACACGGCCATGCGGGCGTCTCGGGGCTCCGCGGCCTTCATGACTTGGTCGACGATGAGCTTGGAGTCTCTGTGGACGTAGAGTCGACGAGCGCCGAGGTCGGCAGCGATCCGGAGACTGTTGACGAGAGCCTCGTACTCGGCGACGTTGTTGGTCGCATCGAAGAGCAGCCAAATGGCGTACTGGAGCTTGTTCCTGAGTGGGGAGATGATGACGACTCCCGCACCCGCGTCGCTCTTGGTGTAGGACCCGTCGATGTACATTGTCCAGTACTCGGGGTCTTCGAGCACCGGCGGCGCCTGGACTTCGGTCCACTCAGCGACGAAGTCGGCCAGGGCCTGCGACTTAACCGTCGTTCGAGGAACGTACGATATGTCGTGGCCGTTGAGCTCGAGTGCCCACTTGGCTATCCTTCCTGAGGCGTCGTGGTTGTGGACGATTTTGCCGAGTGGCGACAAGGTCACCACGGAGATGGGGTGCCGGTCGAAGTAATGGACTAACTTCCTCTTTGTGATGAGCACTGCATAGAGTAGTTTTTGCACTTGCGGGTACCGAGCTTTTAACTCAGAGAGCATCTCGCTGATGAAGTAGACCGGCCGTTGTACCTTGTGCACATGGCCTTCTTCCGCTCGTTCTACAACGAGAGCCGCACTGACAACCTGGGTCGTAGCGGCGATGTAGAGCAGCAACGGTTCTCCTGGTGCCAGGGCGACCAGGACTGGGGGTGAGGTCAGGAATACCTTCAGTTGGGTGAGGGCTTCCTGAGCCTCCTGAGTCCAGCTGAAGTGATTGGACTTCTTGAGCAGCTTGTAAAGCGGCATCCCGCGCTCGCCAAGGCTAGACACAAAACGGCTTAGGGCTACAAGGCATCCTGTCAGCTTTTGGACTCCCTTTAAGTTGCCGATCGGGCCCATCCTCATGATCGCATAGATCTTTTCTTGGTTGGCTTCGATGCCACACTCGGAGACGATGAAGCCGAGCAGCTTTCCCTTAGGGACCCTGAAAACACATTTCTCGGGGTTGAACCTTATACGAAACCGTCGGAGGTTCACAAAGGTTTCTTTCAGGTCGGAGACGAGGTCATCGGCCTTCCTAGTCTTGACGACGATGTCGTCGACGTATGCTTCGACGTTACGGCCTATCTGGTCGTTAAAGCACGTTTGCATACATCGCTGGTATATAGCGCCCGCGTTTTTCAGACCAAACGGCATCGTTACATAGCAATAGGAGCCGAAAGGTGTGATAAAAGAAGTTGCGGGCTGGTCGGACTCTTTCATCGCTATCTGGTGATAGCCTGAGTAGGCATCCAGAAAGGACAGGGTTTCGCACCCTGCAGTGGAGTCAATGACTTGGTCGATGCGGGGCAGAGGGAACGGGTCCTGGGACACGCCTTGTTCAGCTCGTGTAGTCAATGCACATTCTCCATTGCCCGGTTTTCTTTTTTACAAGGACAGGGTTGGCTAGCCACTCGGGGTGGCACACATCTTTTACAAACCCTGCGGCCAAAAGTTTGGCGATTTCCTCTCCTGTGATCCTGAGCTTCTCGTCGTCGAAGCGGCGCAGGCGTTGGGCGACCGGCCTAGAGCCTGGTCGGACGTTCAAGGAGTGCTCGGTGACTTCCTTTGGGATTCCTGGCATGTCGGATGACCTCCATGCGAAGATGTCTCGGTTGACTCGGAGGAAGTCGACGAGCGCGCTTTCCTATTTGGCGGGGAGCGTGGCTCCAACCCGCACGGTTTTGGTCGAATCCTCGGGATCGACCGCGACCTCCTTCGTATCCTCGGCGGACTTGAAGGATCCCGGCCCCGACATGCTGGAGTCGGGGGCAGACTCAGAGGTTTCCCTCTGGAGGTTCGCGAGATCGACGGAGGCAATGACTGCCGACGCCAGCTCGCAACTGCTTCGCTCGTAGTTGTAGGCAAGCTGAAAAGAGGAGGCCACGGTGATCACTCCTTGTGGCCCAGGCACCTTCAGCTTGAGGTAGGTGTAGCTGGGGACCGCCATGAACTTAACGTAGCATAGTCTCCCCAGGATGGCGTGGTAGGAGCCGGAAAAATTCGGAACCTCAAACGTGACGGTTTTGGTGCGGAAGTTTTTCGGTCCTCCAAAGGTAACGGGCAGGTCAAGCGTCGAGCGTCTCAACATAAAGGATGTTGAGACCGCTGTCGCCATCCATGAGCACCTTCGTGAGGCGTTTCTTCCCCACGATGGGGTCGACCACCAGTGGGTATCTCCCCGGCTACGGGATGTGGTCGGGTGGTCGGTCCGGTCAAAGGTGATCGGGGACTCCGACCACCGGAGGTAGTGGGGGACGGCTGGAGTTGCGGTGTGGACCTCGCGGAAGGCGAGCTTGAGCCGGCGCTTGTCGGCGTAGCATGCCAGCCCGCCGAAGATCATGAGGTAACTGTCGGGTTCGGGGAACTCGTCGTCTGCCCTTTTTTCTTAGGCACACGGTGCCGGGTCACGCTTCTTTCCCTTCCCCTTCGACAGTGTGGGGGTGAGGGAGAGGAAGTGCTTCAGGACTTGGCAATTCCGGTACTTGTGTCTGATGGGGAACCCGTGGTTCGGACACAGACTCTCCATCAGTTTATCGAAATGGTCAGGTGCGACGACTGGTCGCGCCTGTTGCTTGGCAGGGTGGTTGGCAGCCGCGACCAGGTGACCCTCTCGGACCTGTTTCTCCTGCCGCTTCCGCTTGTCGGAGCGGTCGAAAAGGGAGGTGGCCTGAGCGCTGGGCTCTCGTTTGGCCTTCCTCTTCTCGAAGATGGCCCCCACAGCCTCCTCGCCGAAGGCGTGGTTGGTGGCGATGTCATGGAGCTCCTTGGTGGTTTTGGGTTTGACGCAACCCAGCTTGTGCACCAGGGCCTTGCAAGAGGTGCCGTAGATGAACGCCCCAACGATGTCGGTGTCGGGGATGTCGGGGAGTTCATTGCATTGATGGGAGAAGCGCCGGATGTAATCCCGGAGGGTCTCCCCCGGCTGTTGTTTGCAACTTTTCAGGTCCCAGGAGTTCCCAGGGCGCTTGTAGGCGCCTTGGAAGTTACCGACGAAGAGATTCTTCAGGTCCCCCCAGTTCCTGATGGTTCTCGCGGGCAAGTACTCGAGCCAGGCTCGAGCCGAGTCCCCAAGGTAGACGGGGAGGTACTGGATGATGAAGAGATCGTCCGTAGCTCCTCCCGCCCGGCATGCGAGCCAGTAGTCTTCCAGCCAGACACCGGGGTTCGTGGCCCCAGTGTATTTGGCCATGTTGGTTGGTGCCCTGAACCTGGTAGGGAAATCCGCATGGCGGGTCCCCTGACAGAAGGCCCGTGGTCTTGGACCATCGGGGCTTGAGCTCTGATTATTCCGCGTCCATTGCCTACGACCCGTGGCCGGGCCGCCGTCCACGCTTTCTCCGTGCCTCGAGGTGGCGCGCGACGTCATAATCGTTCTTGAGGCGCCGGCGCACTGGTATGCGAGGCTCGGGCTGTTGCCGGCCGTGCCACCGCCTTTGTTGGACCAGTAGCTCGAAGCGGCGGCGGTGCGGCTCCGGTGGCCGGAGGAGGCGCCCGAGTGGTGGGAGCTGGAGCCCTGCATGTGCTGCACGGCAGCGCGTTCCTCCAGTCCCTGGAGGTTCTAGTACGTTGCCTTGGCCTCCGGGTCGTACGGCTCGGGAAGGCCGAAGAGCAGCATCGCGGCTGCGGCCACGTTTTGACTTGCGTGAGGGAAAAACTGAGAGCCATCGGATTCCTCCACCAGCTGGTGGTGTACACGAGCAGGCGTCTTGTCGCCGAACCTGCGAGGGCTCGGGCTGGCTCTGCTCCAGGTCGGCCTGGAGTTTATCGAGCTCGACCCTCCGGGCCTCTAGTTCTTCACACTGCTGCTGGAGCTCAGCGCGGCGCGCTTGGGCGCGTTCACCGTGCTCGCGCTGAGATTCCACTTCCTGCGCTCTGGTGCGCTGGATGAGAGCTCCCATAGTCGCGGGGGTCGCGGTCAGGTCGACCATACCCGCCATGTTGCACTCACGAGAGTGCAGTCCGTCGGCGACGCGCTCCGTGTCGGAGCTGGAGTCGTGGCTGGAGGAGTCCTCCAGCAAATCGTGGACGGATGCCGGCGCGTAGCCGATCATCACAACGAATTTTGAGCCCGCGGGAGGTGACGCGGTCACCTGCGTGGGCTCACGGGTGCTACTGCCGGAGACGGCGCAGCACTCGGTGTGCCTCGGCCTCGGGGTCCTCACGGGGCCCTCGAGCCGGAGGTTGGCGAGGTTGTCGAAGATGGAGTCCAGGCTTCCAGTGGACGCCTGGTCTCCAGAGGTGGCGGGGACGAGCGCGAGCTCTCCTGCCGAAATGGCGGTGAAGTCGAGGGAGCCAAAACGATTCGGCTCCTTGACGTAGACACGCCGTCGTGGGTGAAGAATGCCATCAAGGAAGCAAACGGGAATCCGGAGAAGTTGATGAAGACGCGCGGAGGCCCCTACCTAGCGCGCCAATTGTCGACGTTTCGAGCACCGGCAAGTAAATTTATAAGTCTAAGGGGCCGCGCGTTCCCTCTCCTTGAATGGTTAGACTAAAAAGCCCAAGATGTATACTGGTTCGGGCTGAATGTCCCTACTCCAGTTCGTGTGGTGTTATCGTATTGCCTTAGGTGCGTATGATCGCACCACAGCGTTTAAGCGGGGCCGAGGGCTCGAACGTGAGGCGTAAAGCGCCTATTCGTCGAAGGACCCAGAGAAGAGAGCGAGAGAGACCGTCTCCTCTCCAGAAGACCCTGCCTCCCTTTATATAGTCGGAGGGGGCAGGTTACATGGAAAGTTGGGAGAGGGAAGGATGACATCTACGCTACGAGTTCTAACCCTCGGTCTTGGTGGTTGGTCGACCTCCTCTTCTGCCCATACCGGGTCGGTGGGCTCATCGAGTAGATCAGTTCGCTGCTTCATTGGGAAAGCGGCCTTTTGCCTTCTGCGAGCGACGGGCGCCGACGCCATATTGTGTCTTTGGTGCTGCCTCGGGAGGGAGCGTATCTCCATACTGTGCGTGACTGGACGATGAGACTGGAGTCTTGACTTTAGCAACCTTCGTGCTGTCTTGGGAAGGACCCACTTGCCCCCGCACGGTCACTTCGAGCGGTCGTGTCCGTAGACCACGTGGCCGATGGCCGGCGGAGGCCTGACACTTGGCCCTTGGCAGAGATCGCCTCAGCTTTGTCGGAGCCGGTGGGGAGTCCAACCTGTGGCGGGGGTCGGACGCCCCGTTAGGTCGGGGACGACCTTGGAGCAGCTCGTTAGGTCGGGTTCGAGTGTCCTTTGTGGACCCGTGAGGCCTTTGGTCGGAGCCGGGCTTGGGACAACCCGTTCGTTACTCCGGGCAGCTGGGGTACCCATTGTATGAATACTCGTCACCGCCCATGCCTTCGCCCCTTTGTTCGCCCGTTCACAGCCCAACTCCTCTCCGTTCGTGCCTCCGCCCGCTCCGTTCGCTGGCCCGGGAGAGGGAGTTGGCGCGCCCCGAGCTTCGCCGCCCCTCCAGCCGCCGTCACGAATACTCCGCACGAGCTCCGCCCGCCGAGCTCCTCCGCCCACAGCCCCTCTGCTCGTCGACTCCTCCGTCAGTCGAGCTCCTCCGCCGCAGCCGATGCTACTTCGAATCGTTGTTGCTGCTTTGATGCGGTGTGGAGGGCGTGCGGGAGGTGCGGCGCCGTGGCCAAGGAGGTTGCCCTCTGTGCCAGATTCTCGGACGGACTGTCGAACAACCAGATTCTCCAGCCAGTAGATTCTTCAGGCAGCTACTTCACGAGATAGCTAACTATAATCCATAATCTGCATAATCCAAAGCTGAAACGAAGGGGGGCTTTAGTCCTTTCATCTGATTCTTTCGTAAGTTTAATCCCTGTTTGAACAAAATTGCAAATATAGTTTTTTCTCGACTGTGTCAGCAGTGTCAATCAATTACCGTGCTCTCCTACAACAGCAAATGCATCTATCACGCTATTATACCGTAGCAGATGATATGTACTTTCCGCGGTGAAGAATAGTGCTAGATTTAAAATTTATTCAGATAGAACTAAATATGTAAAAAAATGATGTGCAAAAGGAGCAATTTACCCAAGATTCCCCTTGCTCTGCGTGTGAAAGAGTCGACCGGGATGGTCGACTTTGTAGTGCTACCGTGCTAGGCATCAGTTGACGGTCCCGGCTCTCGATTAGTACGCGTATTGAGCAATAACTCTTTTTTTCACACTAGGCTATACCGATCAAGGATTGAAATCTCGCCGAAATTTCGCGTTATCATGCTGAGATCTCGGATTCCAACCAGGGATGGGATTCAAAATCTCGACCAGGTAAATTTTTTTAAATTGACACAGTAGTCTCTGAAAATTAGGAGAGATTTCGGCAAATCTCGCTGAAATCTCGCGATTTTTGAACGGTTTTTGATTTTTTATGGCCGAATTTGATCGTATTTGGTCCAATAACCCTTAAGAAAGTCATCTTCCATGAAAATTTGTTGAAAACCCGAATTTTTGAGATGTTTTAAAATTTCGACAGAAACACTGTCAGATTTTTATAAAATTTTAAAGCTTGATCATGATTTGAAAAATTTATGGTACTATCTTTGGTAGTGTAGGATCATATAGAATTTTTTTTAAAATAATTTAACTTCATTTGTTATCTTTAAAAAAATCAAAAACAGAATGAACATAATTGGGACATTAACATTGTCAGAATTTTATAAATTTGCTCGAGTGTGTTACGATCCAAAATTTTTATGAGAGCTTAAGAATTATCTCAGTACTGTTATCTATAATTTAAAAAAAATTGTTTGCTCAATCAAATCTATGTAAATATTGAACTTCATTTGTTATATTTCAAAAATCAAAAACAGGAAGAACATAAATGGTACAGTGCCCTTGTAAGAATTTTATAAATACACTGGAGTGTGATCATGATTCAAAATTTTATGAGATCTTAAGCATTTCTTTAGCACCCTTCTGTAAAATTTTCAAAAAGTCTAAACCTTTTTGGATTGCTAAAGCAAATATATGTATTGATCATTAGGCTTTTATGAGGATGTAGCACTGTCAGAATTTTTAAAACTACTCCTAGCTTGATAATCATATGAATTTTTTAAAAATATTAATGATACATCAGGACCGTCCACAAAAAATTTCAAAATTTTCTAAGCTAGTTTTGGGCTATTTTTCATTTGGTTCAATTTTACCGGTAAGACTTTTATCAAAACAGTAGCACTATCCGAATTTTTAAAAATTCATAAAGTTTGATAATTATCTAAAACTTTTATGGAAACATTAGTGATGCATCTTAACCATTAAAAAAAATCAAAATTTTCTTATGTGGTTTGTTCGATTTTTCATTCGATTCAAACTTGCCGATCAGTATTTTATCAGGATAGTAGCAATGTTTGAATTTTTGAAAATTCCTCAGACTTGATAATCATCTGAAATTGTTATGGGAACATTACGGATGTGTCAAGGACCTTCACAAAAAATGTCAAAACTTTTTGACTTTGTTTCGACCGGATTTCTCTCTATGCAATTTGGCCGAGATCTCGGCAAAACCAGCTGAAATCTCGGTTTTACCTGTTGAAAAAAAACCCGGATTTGAAACTCCTTTTTTGCGTTTCGTCCGAAATTTGTTCGAAATTTTGATCTCCGATCACCTCCGAGATTCCAAGCGAAAACGAGATTTCAATCCTTGATACCTATTGGTTTCTTTGAATGGTACCTATTTACACTGAAGTATGGTTTCAGATTTAATATAATAATATATATTTATAAGTATACATTTGTTTAATTATATGTACACTAATTTACACTTATAATATTACTTTAAACACATAGTAGTACTATTAAATATAACATATTTCAATAAACTATATTATCAATTCTACCGGTATGGCAGGTATTAATCAGTATCATATTGATATGATCGATATCGAGACTAATACCGTACAAAAGACAACTTTATACCGATTTAGGTGTTAAAATGGTATATACTGGTTATACCGGCCCCTACCGGAACGGCATTGATAACTATGTTTTTTCCCATACCTTTGTGCTTGCATTGTTCCTGCCTGCGTTATGTGCACTCATGGTACCGGTAAGTAGGGGTGAAAACGGATCGGATGCGGACGGATAATAGCTCTACCTTATTTGTTTTCATATTTTTTCTCGGATGCGGATACGGATAGTTCGGATACGAATACGAATACAGATAATATCGAATACAGATATGGATCGAATACGAATCGAATCGGATACGGTTTCGAATATTTATCGAAACATGATAACCCTTTAGATTGTACATAAAGAGTCAACGAAAATACATAACTAGTTGATTTGATGAGAATATTATTGAAAATTAAACAAATATAAGCATTGTCATTCACTTAGACAATAGTTAGATACCATGTCGCAAATAAAATTATATAAGACTTAGTTTATCACACACATACAATTAGTTCATTATACACGTAGATCAAAACACAAAAATGAAGGTAATCTTTACTCGAAGATACAAATGGAAGCAAACACATAACACACTAAAAGTTTGATAATACTTAAATATCACGTCTCTAGAAAAAGTATATAACACTTATATGTAATGATCCAAGATTTATATTCTTTGTTGAATTATGTTTAAAATAATAAATTATGTATTTATGAGTTTTTATGATTTTTAGCTACTTATTTAAAATATTTTTCTATTAAGAATAGGAATATTTGAATTTTTGAGAAAATTTAAAATCTTATAAAATCTTGAAAATAATTTTTAAAAGGTTAGATTGTTTCTGGAACTTTCTAAAAAAATCGTAATTTTTGGAGTTGGTTTGCTGATTTTAATAATTGAAACTTACTTTATGGATTATTTAAATTAGAAAATAATTCTGAAATTCAGAATTTTTTTTGGGCCAAAAGAGTAGTCTTGGTCCAGCCCACATGTATATCCGGATATCCGACCCATCAATATCCGGATTATCCAACTCAGATCCGTGTCGGCGGATAGTGCGTTCTGAATCCGTGTCAGACAAAAAATCCGTATCCGTATCCGATCCGATACTATCCGACAAATATCCGATCCGACAGAATCCGTATCCGAAAATATCCGAATCGATCGAAAACTATCCGATTCGTTTTCATCCCTACCGGTAAGACGATACTAGTATACAAATTAACCATTCCGTGCAGCATCGTTCGTGGAACAATCTGTGGAGGCACTGCCTGATACCACTACAGTACTACTATAGTAACATATAGGGTGGGTCAAACGGGCGGCATGATACGGACCGTTTCGGCCCGATTAATTAACGGGTCGTGCCGTGTCGCCACGTGTCAGGATCCGGTCTAAACACGGTCTGTTGGTCTCACGGGTCATGTCGTGTCAGTACGGGTGCGACGGGCCTAAATGGGCTAGGCTGGGCCGTTAGCGTAAAAAATCAAAAAATGTTAGAAAATAGAAAACGTATGAAAAAAAATTCAAAAAAAATTCTAAAATGAGACGAATAATTGGTATTAAATAATGAGCTTTATTGATGTTTGGCTGTCTCGTTAAAAACTTAACACGAGAAAACCTTGACAAAGAAAAAAGAGTACAGCCTATAGTTCAGTGACACAAGAAAAAAAAAGTTAAGATTACAATTATTCTTCCTGATTATCTAAATAAAGATTTTCAAACGTCTCCGCCAGCTCAACATTTTCTGTAGTATATTGAGCTCATTGATCAGCTTGTTCCTAATCTTTCACAGTGAGAAGTATTTCCAAAATCTCACTTAGCAGATTTCTTCTTCTCTCCTCGATTATTTTTCCGGATAGATTGAAAGCAGACTCTGAAGAAACCGTGGAGACAGGAACTGTTAACACATCCCGTGCTAATATGGAAAGCACCGGATATGTTAACTTGTGCTCGTGCCACCACTGAAAAATACTGAAATCCTCATTTTGCTGCTCTTGGTAGTTGACAGTGTCGCTGTTGAGATAGACAGCTAGCTCACCACCACTTGTTGCGTTCGCACTTGATGTTGTTGTAGTCGAACTCCTTGAGGAAGAGTCACCTGCACCCCATATCTTTCCCCCACGCAGTGTTCTTCTTACCTATTGTGGGTGTTGGTGGAGATCGCTGCATGAGAATTCCAGCAAATTTCTGATCATACTTAGCATAAACTTAAGATAAGTTAGCACGAACATTTAAAAAATAACCAGAATAATTGGTACCTACCGCATCACTTAGAAGTGAAAAGAACATTAGAAAATCCTCGAACTTTAGTTCTAGAATCTAAAATAAATGCAAATGCATATAAAATAGAAATTTCTTGCCAATATTTCAAAAATTTAGTTTTCATAGCAGAAACAGTTTCACACAAGATATTATCATTTTCGTGGCTCCGTAAGTGGGTAGCAATTTCTAAAATATGATGCACAATTAAAGGAGAGGTTGAGTAATAAACTCCAGATAAAGCAACAGTGGAATAAAAAAAGTTCTAAAAATGACAGCAAGTATTTAGCAACGTACTAATGTTGCTCTCTGAGTAGCGGTTGATCATCCTGTCTACGATAGTGCGTGTTAATAAAAACAGAAAATATGCTCTCATAGGGTATAAGAGACTTAAGCGTCAAGTAAGTAAAGTTCCATCTAACATGCATATCCAAACCAAACTTACGCGAACGCACATTCATTGCGATACAATAAATCTTATATGCTACTACTTGTTGATTATAATTATTTAAGAAAGATATTACAGTGCGAAAAGGTTCAACATACTGGTCTAACCTTTTCAAACTAGATTTAACTATAAGATTAATAATATGGTAAGCACAACACTGATGTAATAAAAAATATTCAGCATAGGAATTGAAAAGGGGAGTAAGAATGTTTATGGCAGAAGAATTTGCTGAAGCATTATCTAATGTTATTGCAAAAATCTTATCACTAAGGCCAAAATCTTCCACAACTTTTATAATACAATCAACAATATTTTCACTGTTGTGTGTTACATCAATTAATTTGAATCATATGATTCTCTTTTCTAGTTGCCAATCATTGTTTACATAATGAGCAACTACATTAAGGTAATCTAATCCTCTTTAGCTCTATCACTCTATATTCAGATGTCAAAAATACAGAAAAAGTACAGGTACTAAATTACTCTTTTAGCTTACTACGATAATTATTATAGTATTTAATCAAATATCTAGTTGTTGTCTGTCTAGAAATTGAAGAAAACCTAGGATTATGAGTTGTCTTAATATAGTTTTCAAATGCAGATGACTCACCAAAGTTCAAAGGAAGATCTTGAGAAGCGATTAAACGACAAAAAGATTCACGAACTAACTTAGGATTGTAGTCCCAGTGACGTACTGTACCGTCAGGGTTGTACTGCAGCTATGCCTGTCTCAAAGTCACCTCCCCCCGCTTTTCTCCTACAGCTCTCAGCATGCCTCTTCAAGTGCCCCATTCCACCTGTAGATTTCATAATTAATTTGTACTTATAATATTTACAAATAGCATACCTGCTCTGAACGTCGTCTGATGTCTCAAAAATCTGGTCGAAATCTTCCCAGACTCCCAATGTATTGTGTTTTGATCATTTCACCCCGATGCTTGCCAACGCAGTAGCACTTGTATAGCCTGAGGATGGTACAGGTGCTGCAGCTTCTCCAGCTTCATAGGATGCAAGAAACTTCTCGGGTGAAATCCCGAAATTAGAAGCTGGGAAGGATGGAAAATCGTCGTGCTCCAAAAAGAAAACTTCAAGAAATAATTACGCTATTAGTACTTTAATATCATTTAAAATACTAACAAAATAAAAAATTAAATCACAATTATTACCTTGATTTCTTGACAGAAGCTGAAAGCCGAATTTCAGATTTTTGGCAAAACTAATTTGAATTTTACCAAATTACTACTAAGAGCAAAAGAATTTTCACAAGAGAATGAATAGGAGAGAATGCAAGATCGCTGTTGTGAAAATGAGGAGGGGGCAGCCATCTATTTATAGGAAAAAATTCAAGTGTTTTTGGAATTATTTTGGATTTTTTTTCTCGAATTTTTAAAGCATCTAACGGCAAGAAAACGACTATTTTTCAAATTAATAGTAGTGTGTCTGAGGCCAACCCATTTGACCATCCCTAGTAACATATAGAAGAACGTGTGCAGGTGTGCTTCCGTTCCAGAAACAAGAAAATGACGGGGCGCTAAAACTGAAGCTCTCTCTGCGGGGAAAGACGAACGAGCGAGATGATTCACTCGATGGGTTTGCTGGCGCAGTCAAACCTGGACCATGAAAAGACGATCGGACGGCAAAAGCACGGCATCGAGGCAGCCTGAACTGACGACGACGCATGGCATGCTGGATGCGTCTTGACATGGATATTCAACAGAGGAATACTCTCCCCAAGACAGTTCAGGAGGCGACGAGCCCAACACAAGGCCAGACTGACGACGAATGCTGCCATTGTTGTCTGCTTTTTAATACGGATCAGGTAGGTGACATGTACCGACCGTCGAAGTTTCTATGGTTAAGAAATAGACTAAATTTATAATTTTATTCATCAATACATGTATCAACTATCGATGCTTCTACGGTTAAGAAATAAATTAGATTTACAATTTTATTCACCAAATACAGCGTCGGAGCATAGAGAGTTGAGATGGGCCTAAGGTGAAAAGACGTGTGCATCGATTTAAGGTGCTTTGGCATTTTCTTGTCCTGTTCCTCGCCCTCACTTCACTCTTCTGTCCTGCCGAAGATACTGCACTGCCTGCCTGGCTGTTCCAGGTTAGAGAGTAGACTGAATGCTCATCTTACCATCTCGGCTGGATCGGCGGACTAGCATAATTCTTGGCAGGAAAGGGTTAATTCTTCACGGCTAGTACGAAATTCTCATGCTCCGATGAAGGTAGTTAACAGAATATCGTTGTGAACAGATGTCAGCGCATATAAAGTGGCAAGTCAGGTCGGGCCAGGTTTGTTCCTAGGCGCTAAATACAAGTCCGACTCTAGCTACCAGCGAGACACGGTCTGATCCAGCCTACTACACCTTTTGCTGTCACACTACATGTAGCTTGTCATGAACTCCTTACACTACACTCGACTCGATGGAGTTGATTCTATCATCACAAGGCCAGGCCGCACACAAAATCTGGCACGGGCCAACTGTGCTCTGTTTCGGCAGCGCTCGTCACAAGGGCGACCGTTCCCATGCCACGCGCACTTGGAGGGGGAAAGTCGTATCCCGTATCTTCAGCCGTGGTACCCAAACGGTTTAAATTTAATATAGGTTGTTTATTTTTTTCGTTTTAATAGATTAGCTAGAATTTATTTATAATTCCTCTGATAGTAGAGTAATAGAAATATTCTTAACAAATTAACGGTTAGATCTGATTTTTCTTATCTAATATATACTATCAGGATAATGAATCATAAAATTACCATTTTTTTAATACCGGAGAATTGATGCGGATCATTGTTCTTTTCAGAAATTTTTTTGTATGCCACTTCAAATTGAACAAACCCCGAATATACTATGCCATGGCATATTCGAGATCGTGGAAATTTATAGTGCCAAATAAGGAATTGCCCCTCATGTCAATAAGATAAATGATGTCATATCCAGCATTGTGAACATTTGTTATGGCAAATAAGAATCCTCTTGTTTCCTACATGTTAGTAACACAATATGTCGTATCATGAATATTTGTTACGTATAGGGAATCTTCTCTTGTTCTAAACCGTCGGTTACACGTGCATACCGGCCAATGGAGTGTATTATACTATAATAGGTCTGGCCAAACCACACACACAAAATTGTCTATGAGAGTGGTAATTAAGTTGGCAAGCTTGAGATTAAGGCCAAAGATATAAGCTAATTAAATTTGAGCGTCAATTATGCCAATTAAGTACGGAGTCTGTAGTTGGTTTTGAGTTTTGACTCTTGGGGAGAGACTCAGAGACTAGAGAAGTACAGGAAGGTGTGCCCAACAAAAAGGTCAGAGGTTTGAAAATCTATTCCATTTCACGTGCAACTGTTCTGGTAAATCTTTCAACTGTTCATAAGGAAAGTTAGGCCGACCGTTTGCAGCATTAGTTTCCATGCATGCCTGCAATCTTCGTTGACGTAATGGAAGCGCTGTTCTTAATGCGGTCCTAATCCTAAAAATTCTAATATCGACAGCTTCTTCGATCGAGCACGTGCTTACAAGGCCAGCCCCCATGCATCCGGTTTCTATAAGAAAGTCAAAAACTCTCCTTTTGTGGCTGTAAGCAACCTGCATTTGAAGTTACATAAAAACTACAAACTAAGTGCCAATCATGAATTTTGTAGGAGACGAAGGTTGTCCGAATCGGGATCCAAAGGGCATCCATGGTGCAAGCCATCATAAGACGGTGGTTTAAGGAGAGATAATGTTTCCACATTAGCTCAAGTCGCTGCCCAAAAAATTTTCTACCCACAGTGCTTGGTGGCTTCAGGTGGTAGCTTCAATTATGTAGTTCAGTTATCTACATTTCTTTCGCAGTCCCTTTATTATTTTAATTTATCCTTGAGGACAATATTTTACACGTGGATACCTAGAGAAAGAAATTAACAACAACACAACCAAAACATCGGCCCCACTGGTCATTATCTTCCTCACCCTTCCCCCTCTCACTTTCCTACTGCACCCCCCCTCTCTCTCTCACCCCCTCACGATTTTTTAAGTAATACATTTTTAAATAATTTTATAAAAATAATATATCAAAAAATATACTTTTATTGTCAAATGAATTGCCCAATTCCAATTCAATTAGCAACATGGTTCTATCACCAATAGCCTTAGTCTTGTCGATCAAATAATTCCACAACAAAATAATCCATTGGCTAATTCAATCCGCAACAAAACAGGGCTTCTGTCACCATTTAAATTAGCGACAAAGGTATATTTTTATAAAAAAATTTGGCACATTATTTTTATCAAATTATTTAAAAATGTATTATTATTTTTTTAAAATTCCTCTCCCTCACCTATCCCCTTCGATGACCGCCTCCACCCTATTTGTCACCACCGCCCAAATCGAGCTTATTCGTCGTCATCCTCTGATATAGCCTGCGTCATCCTCGTTGCGCTCTGATTCGGCGCCCTCCTCACCCTTAGATCCTGCCGCCGCCAACCTCACCTCTCCTAGGCCCGGTGAAGGGATACAGGGTGAAGGGATACGGGTAGGCTACACTAGCACACTATTAAAATTTCTACCTCGTAAACCAGAAAGCCACACAAGTAAATGATCATGGATCGTTACCACTAGACGCGCAGTGCAGTGGAAGGAAGTTGATGCAGCCCGAATCAACGAAGTGCGCGTCCAGTTGCAGTGATCGATCTTCCTCGTGCAGTGGTCGATCCTCCTCGCGCAGTGGTCGATCCTCCCGATCAGTGTCGCAGTAGCAGCAACACCTCTGCTGGCGTCCACACGTTCGGAAAAAGAACGTCGTGCGTCGGTGTGCCAGCACCAGCGCGCACGAGAAGGCTCAAGTAGAGACGACTAGGGTTTCAGTGGCTACGCCCTTTCATGTACCCCAATTGCAACCACGAACTCCCTTTATATAGCCGTTCCCTTCCCTGCGGTGGAACCCTACATTAGGGCCCAACTGAAGGACAAAGCCTACTTGGCCCATTAGTGACGGATCCAATCCATACCACTATATTCCAACCCCTTAAGTGTATGACCCCGTAGGTTCATGTATATTTGGACACGACTCAGAAACACCTTTCCGATCAATAATCGATAGCTGTACCTAGCAGTACATATCGATTCTCAAATATCCATAAAGCATCGGACGAACCTACTATAATGTAATAATGTCATGTTCCCTTTGCTTCACGATATCAGATCGCTCAAGGCGAGAGTCGTGTCATCCTATGATAGCTCGATCTCTTCACTCATACCATAGTGGAATAATTTATCTGGATTGACTCTCAATCACATCTGGTATGGCCATGCACTTACTTAATCCATCTACCTCGAGGGGCCCAGAGATATCTCTCCGTTATATAGGAGGAGCAAATTCCATCTTAATCATTCATGTACCTCAGCATGTTTCATAGTAAATCCGAAAACTTCCTTTATAACTACCTAGTTAAAGAGTAGCGTTTGGTAGCTCCTAAGTAAACCATTATATATCTAGGAAACCAATGACGATCTTAGGTGTAAGGAACATACATACACTATGCATGAGACCAACTGATGACACATAAGAATATATATAACAATTCTCGTAGTGTCTCATATGGGTCTATCCAATGCATGTTCTCTAACATGTGTCCATATTATTGATTAGATATCTCCATATCTCTATGACCCGTGAAACATGGTCATCAATCAATACATGTGCTGATCTATGAAACATAATCGTCCTATATTATGATAACCGATCAGGAATAACTTGAATAACATCAATATATGGAAAAAGTTGCACGAACAAGTCACTTACTTGTTGATTAATCCAATTGATATTTATTCAAAGGACAAACAATTATATTGTTCCATAAACATAAAGCGTGATACAATCATCTCTATGATCGCCTCAAGGGCATATCACCAACACCGGCTTGCTGGATTCGGCCGTTGTAGCTGTAGTTGCTGGCACCGACGTCGGTGCTCCCATTGCCTCCGTTGTCTGAGCTCGCTCGCGCACGGACTCAGCGATGAGGTGCCTTATCTCCCCTTTACCTTGGACCAAAGCTGAAGCACCGCAGCTTGCAGAAGGAGCTCTGACACCCTGTGAGGCACCCAACCTAGAGGTGGGCGTTGTGCTGTGCTGGGCCGGCCCGACACGCGTCTATCGTGCTTCGTGCCTGAACCGTGCCAGGCCGTGACGGCTCGTCGTGCCAGCCGTACTGTGCCATGCCGGCCCGACTCGCCTTCGGTGAGCCCAGGCACGGTCTATTTGCGCTTCGTGCCTGCTTCGTGTCGTGCCAGTCCAGGTCTAGCCCATTTGCACTATTGCGACGAGAGGAAAGGAGTTGGAGACGCATGGAGTTGAGACAGTGGACACAAATATTATGGGAAAAAGAACTAAAATTTATTTATTCTTGAACAATTACAGAGAACGAGGGGAATATGCTGAACACGGGCGAGAGAGGGGGCAATGGATGAGAAAAAGAGTGAGGACGACAGGCGAGGGAGATTGTGAGAGACGGACGAGATAGGGAGAGATTGAGAAACGGTTGATTTGCACTGTCTCTCAATCTCTCTCACCTCTCTCCCCTCTTGCCCGTCTCTCTCAGGTGTCGATGGCGGGGGTGGCATCCATACTGCTGGGTGCGTCCATGGCCTCATGTTCTACGGGTCGGTGACCTTCATGCTGGACTTCTTCATCATACCCTGAGTCATCGAACCCGGCACGGCCCCGTGCTACAGTATCATGCCGGCATGGCACGGCGCGTCCCATTTCGTGCTGGGCTGGGCTTTGGACCGAGCCGTTCCTCGGACCGACCCAAAAAAGCCAGGCCCGAGTGCCCACCTCTAACCCAGCCTCAAGCTCCACACTGTGGATGCCCTAATCAAGGGTGAGTATCTGTGTGTCGACACGATTGAGATTGTAGGAGGATCGTGCAATAAAACTCGTGATTTGTAAAAATTGAAATGGCCAAGTAGGATCGTATATAGAATGTGAAATCTGATAGTGTAAGGAGAGGATAATTCCAAACTACGTACTCAAACACACGTTTGATTCAGTATGACTCGAGTTTCTTACTTGAAGAATCATACCTTTCCTATAGCTATCTTCTCGATCTCTTGGGTAAATTAACCTCACCGACAAGATGCCAAAGCAGGCTACATGCATCAAGGTTAATTTAACTAATTAACCACACATTAACCGTAGAGGAACTGATCTGCCCTAAGTATGTACCTTTACTTTGTCTTTAATTAACGAAATGGATTCCGCGGAGCACTACCCAAGGTTAGCTGGAGCAGCGTAATCTCAGATGTGCACTCTCACTGCAACAAAATTGTCAACGCAAACAACGAGATCAAGCAAATCCTCTAATTAACTAGTGGCTAATTCTGTCTTTCCACGTGATCTCGTCTTCAACTTTGCTAGCTAATCCGGGGTTGGACAAGAAAGAACTCAAAAGCTGGAGAATTAAAACAAGCAAGTGGAAGCATATGGCATCTGGTTCCCGGCCAAACAGAAGCTTTTCTTCTCAACCGAAGCGATCAAGCGAAAGATGGGTGGGCATGAGCATGGAGAGCTCCAAAGAAGTTTTAGTTAGTATGAAATACAGGAATTCTATAAAAATTTTGTGAGAAACAGAATGACGCTGCATACAGTAACCCCACCAAATTCCACATTCAAAATGAAACCTTATGTAGAGGCACTACCACACATTATAACATCACTGACGGTTCGGAACCGTCATCACAGACGGTTTTTCGAACCATCTGTAAGCATATATCAGTGATGTAACGCTACATCACAGACGGTTTCCAAACCATTTTTAATTTATGATATCACAGACGGTTCTTAATTATAAACCGTCTCTGATGTGTAGGTTATCACAGACGGTTCCTTATTCTAACATCACAGACGGTTCCTCATTAGAAACCGTTCTGATGAGTATTTTGTATTAATAAAACATTTTCTGCTTATTTGCTAGCTTCAAGAAATGCTAGCCATGCCATCTGAAACAAGCAGATTACATATTACATGCATTTCAGGATTCAACTCAGATTACATCATAGCATAAGCACTACACCACATCACATGCATTTCAGAAATCAACTCAGATTACATATTACACCACGTACATCACATCCATTTCAGAAATCAACTCAGATATATTAACAATTGAATGCATAAGTACAATTAACAAATTCACAGCACAAGTTTCACAAAGTAACCGAAGTAGTAATTCAGAAATAACACAACTCCTCAAGTTAGGCAGAGTAGAACTCGACTTTTGGATTTATGACCTGACTCAGCAAGAAGGAATCGAGTTGTCCTCGAATTCCGATCATATCAGTCTGTTGCAACACAGTTGTAACCTAATCGGTCTTGTTTGTACCGAGGAGGAGTTGCATGTTGTGGTAAATGTAAAATCCACATAGGTTATTTTCCTTTCCCTACTGGTGGCACTGCAAATAAAGAATTAGTTAGTTTTAGAGGCATTATTACGGAGTGTGAAATAGGAGTATTGTGTACTAGCGGGTACCGAAAACTTAAAATCGTGCTTCAGCTTTGCCCCGTCCTTGCCAGAAGGCCCTCCATGAGCTTTGAACACTTTGAACAAGCTACGTAATTCCAAAAAGTTAGTCTCAGCCATTCCAGGAGCAATGTACATCTTAAACAATCTACAAGAGAGTTATCTACGGAGGAAATGTGACAATCTGTTGAGTAATTTTACTATAGGATTCAAGTCGTTGCTGCCGTTCTATAAGGAATCAAGGTACATGACCTAGTTTTTTTTGGTTGAATTACAATTAGAGCCTAGTGAAACCTAAATAGGTATGTCACCATGGTCATTCAACTTAACTTTGAGTTGCGTGTACAGAACAAATCAAAGTATAGCAAGTAGTGCAGCACCTACAGGTTGTGTGGAAAAAGTAGGTAGTCTCTATCTTTTTTAGCCACCAATGCCTGTTCCACGTATTCCTAGATGACTTTTAAATTTTCATCCATTGTTTGCTTCGAGACTATGTGTGGGTCGAGGAAACCCACCGGTTGTTTCTTTTTTTTCGCTTCATAGATCATGTATCTATATATACAAAAGCAATGAGTCATATATATATACACACACATATTTATCGGTATTACACGAATGTAGATTGTGATTGCACACACTTACAATGTACAGCATCTTGAGAGTGCGGTGTCGAGGGTGTTAAGGTTGAAGAGATAGAACAAGTCACGGAAGTCGACCCCGATGACTGGTTGAACAGATGCTCGTGCTTGAAGCTGACCGTGATACTCGTTATACGTTCTAACACTGGCTTGTTGGTTTGTTCCATGTACCAATCATGCAATCTAAAGCAAGCTAATGTAAGGTTTTTTAGGCGCTCTCCCGTTACTAAAGGCTCTCCTAGCTTTTATGTCTAGGCCAACGGGGCAATCGGATAGTCGAGAGCCTTCGTGATCCGCTTCGATTTGCCCTTGTCTTGCTTTCTACTATAGGGAGTCTTCACAGGAGACGAGTGGGCATGATCCGACGTAAAGGCCTATGATGCATGGGGCACGGTAGCCGATTTTGGTGGCCTGCTGAGGTGCAACAGGCGACTCCGGTAGTACAGGTGACTCCGAGAGTATGAGTAATTCCTATGCTAGAGGATGGGCGTCCAGGAAAATGTCGCTACTGGGCCACTGGATGTATGTGCCAATGGCATTCCCTAGTATCATGATCTCATCGTTTGGGGGCATTTGCAGCGTGACGGCCTTGAAAATACCATGTACACCGTCCACACTGGATGGATAAGTGATCCCCCAAGCAACCTGAAGGGGAATGGAGCCATTGGTAAGCCTCATTTGGAGATTGCACCGTGTGGCCTCCTACATAATGGTACACAATTAGCTAAGACGTCCAACAGCTATGCTTTACCTTCTTACTATGTGATATTTTTTTGGCACTATTTAGTATGGCTATGGTTACCCGATAAAAACAGGTTTGTATTTGTCAGATGATAAAACCCTAACTAACGAGAGGTATCACTAGCCTCGGACGGTTTGGTATCACGATGAGCGTTGTTTAATCACACTTGGGTCTAACGGTAATTAATTTCTAACCTTCTGTCTGGCTATATATATTTGTTTGCACTGGCTACTAATTATATCAAGTGATTGTAGCTGAGGTCTTCAGAAAATTAGATCATAGGTCACTTGTAAGGATTTTTTATATTTATTTTTGTTGCAATTAATATTTGTATACAATGGAATGTATGAGTTTGTAAGACATTACTGTTAATGATTTTGAGGTTTTTGATAGAAGGGTAGGGGTAGCCCTCCCTCACTTGAAGGTTTTGAGGTTTTTGATGCTCCTTTGAGCTTTGCCCACATGAATGTGAAGCTTTGTAACCTCTCCTTCCAGAAATAAAAAGTTTTTCATTTATGTTCTTACTCAATTTCCTTTACGCATTTACGTTACGCATTTAAATTACGCAATTTAAATTCCACATTTACTTTCTTGCAATTTACATTTGTGCAATTTGAATTTGCCTTCTCTCCTTCTACATGCTTACGAATCTTTGTTGAGGTTGAT
Organism: Otatea glauca; assembly: GCA_036346275.1. Classification (NCBI taxonomy): domain Eukaryota; kingdom Viridiplantae; phylum Streptophyta; class Magnoliopsida; order Poales; family Poaceae; genus Otatea; species Otatea glauca. The sequence goes on along the minus strand of CM070712.1, from coordinate 21,813,865 downwards.
GTTTGATGAATGATTCTTCTTCTGAACTTATATTCTCATTCATCTAAGAAATCCATACGTTCTTCTTGTAAGAAGTTCTTTCTTGCGATCTTGAATGTTTGATCTTGTAGATTACGTTGCCTTGAGTTTCGTCATGGTCTTTTGTTTGCTGGGACATGTGGGGAGTCATTCAAGATCATCTTGATCATCATAGCCTCACGAGCAAGCCTCGATCGAAGTTCTTTCGATTTTTGTTGAAACTTGGTGTGTTCTTCCTTCCCGGGCAAAAAGGTCAGAACTTTGACATCAATCCTTGTGATTGAAGGTTGGAATAAGTTCCTGATATCCCGAGGACCTTATCTACCAAGTTTCGTTGAGTTTGGATCAAAGAATCAAAAGATTCATCAATTTTTCTTTTGAACCCGTGATGGAAATACTATTCATTTGCCTGTTTTTACTGTAGCTACAGTACCCCCAGGGTAGTACCGGCCCCAGAGGGCGGTACTGCCGGTCGAAGGCTGAAATTTGGGAAAATCTGATTCTTCCGCCTCCATTTGATTGCTAAGGGTTTTGGCTTGGTTTCTTTAGGTGTAGAATTGCATTTGTGATCTTATTTTGGGGATAAAATATAATTTAGGATCATTCACCCCCCTCTGATCGCTATCTCGATCTTTCATTCCTTTTGCCCTCCTTTTTCTTTCTCTTTTCTTTTTCTTTTCTTCCTTCTCTTTTCTTCCCACCCAGCCATTCTTATCCATTCCCCATTCTCATCCCATCACTTCTCCCCTCTCCCTCAAGCCCATACTCTCGGTTGCTTCAACCTCCTCCGGTCGCTCCCCTCCGATCGGCTCACCGGCCACCACCGGCACCACCTCCGCCTTTTGGTCTCCCTCCTCCTCCCGGCCTACGCCCCCAGGCTGCCTCCGCCCGCACTCCAAGCCTCGCCCCCTCACAGCCTGCCCCGATCGCCTGGGCCTCCTGAGTCGCTCGACTACTCCATCGGGCCGCCCGACCTCTGCCCAAGAGAGCCTATCCTGCTCCCCTTGTGTGCCCCTCCCGTGAGCTCTAGACCGTGGCTTGGCGCCACCGGCCCTGCTGCCTGTGGCCTTGCCTCTTGTCCCTAGCGCCGTTCCAGCTCAGCCTCCTCGCCACCTGGCTCGACTCGGCCTCCTCCTCCCTCCTCTATGGTTTCCACCCCTCCCCCTTTTCCCCATTCTTCTACTGACCTCTTATTGTTTTTGTTATGTGATGTTATATGATTTTACATGTTGAGTTTGCAAGTTGGTTGATGATGAAAAAGAGTTGATTCGCTATAGACCGGCTGTGTCATGACGAAACCTGGAGATCTCCCATATGCCGAGGAGTGCGGGAAGATCATCGGGCACACTCAACACTGCTTCTAGCGCCGTCACTCACTGAAACTTAGCATACCCGAATCCTCACTAAAGATTGCCTTATTCTCTTTCTATGTGGGTTCTATATCTTTAAGATCATACAAAAACATATGTGTATCGCTTTGGGTGGCATACCTGGTGAGGTAAATCTAGAAAAAAATTGAGGTAGTGCTGGATCGGGTGGTGGATGGAGAACACCTGTGACTCTTGCTCCTTGGTTCGCTGGGGGAAGGAGCTCTTGGCCAGTTGCTTCTGTTCCTTGCTTTTGGCTGTTCTGGCTTTAGTCGGCCTGGTGGTCTTGGGGAGTTTTGGCCTCCGATATTGTGAAGGGCTTTAGCTGTTGGCCTTGGGGAGGGTTCCTGGTTCCCTGGTTTGTTTGCTCCCTGGCCTTGCTTTGCTTGGCTTGATGGTGGTGGCCTACGGTGGCTTTCTAGCAACATGGGAGAAATATGGTTGTGTGGGGAGTGTTGGTCTGGGGATGGTTTTCGCTGGCTTTGCTTCCTTTGGTTGGCTTGTGTGGCGTGTGTGCTGGGAATGCACTAGACTAGGAGAGTGCTCGAAATCAGCAACAAAGTCAAAGATACGGAATTAACGGACAGGATGAAAAGGTTTGGAGATATTTTGGTAACGGCAAGATCTTTAAGGAAATAACTATCCGAGATAAGGCCGATACGGATCAAAACTTGGAACGTGTTGTAGTCGGACACGATCGACCGAAGGGTATAAAAGAAGGACCAGAGCAAGCTGTGAAAAAGACAACACAATACAATCAACCAGCTTTTACTTTCTTCCTTCTTGTCGACTAGGAGTAGCTTTTGTAATTTAGTCCCTGTAATCGATTTTGATCAATAAAGTTGCGCATCACCGATTATTGATCTTCGTCAATTACACCCCCAAGTTTGATTTGTTCTGATTTTGTTGCGCATCGCCTTCTTCAGAATCGATCTACCTTTATCCTCTGATTAGCTTTAATCGGCTAATTAGACTTACCCTGTTACCTTGATCTTAATCGGCTTTAAGCTGATTGAGTCTAAGCCGATTGATCATTACGATCGGTTTTTGATTAAATTTTATATTTTTACCTTGTCGGTTCTGAGTCAAATCCTACATCAAGCTTTTGAACGTGTTCACACTCTTCGCTATCGCGCTACATCAAGTTTTTGGCCCACACTCTTCATCGCTGAAAGGGACCATGTCTTCATCATTCCACCATCGATCGAACGCGAAGCCATAATCGTCCCAACAATGGACGATTTGGCCGCAGAACAACGTCAGAAAATAGAGGCTCGGAAGACAGCGTTGGAGGAGATGATGCTAAGCTGTTATCAGAAAACCAAACGTGGCGTCACTCAAAAATCCACCCTGCCGACGGTCAACGCCCTGGGAGATGCAGGTGTCACAGAATCGGTAAGTCGATATCTGCCTGCTCAAGCCGAATTATCGGCTATGATCAATCAGTCTGTGCACCACGTCTTAATAAATCAATCATCGGCTCTCGTGACAACGCTCAAGCCGATGATAGCAAATAGTGTTAAATCCATAGCCCAGGAGTTAGCCTCGTTAGGAAGTCTGCTTGACCCATTACAAGCTCTGCTAAACTATCCTGTTTTTTCAGTAGCGCAAAATACGCAGAGCTCAACAGCCGATCCTAAACCGTCGGCTATAACCTCACCCCCTACAATGATGCCTACTCAGCCGACTGTAATATTGCCCAGAGATCCTCGGTCAAGTGGGGTAAGCCATTACCATTCCTACACCGATGCCGCGAAGTTAGACGCATCAATAAACCTGCCGCCATCGGCTCCGTTCTATGCTTTTCCCCAATCGGTTCCACAGCCGATTGGCTCCGAGAGATTCTCTCAAGATCCTACCATGCTTAGAAACCCAGGTCAACATAGGGTAGTGACATACTCAGAACCGTTTGTCCCAGTGCTGGAACCTCAAGTCAGGCTTAATTGGCATGATCAGTATGGTCGTGTGCCGACGATACAGCATAATTGGCAACCCGAGCTTGCACTCGGGGGCAGGCTGCCAACTATGACCAACATTATCAAGGGTCTGCTATGCCAATGGCCGATAATGTAAATTGGGCAGATCAGATTTTCGCTGTTTTACGTGACCAGTTCGGCATACAGCCTAAAGGAAAGGTTGTCGGCTATAGAAAGCCGTATCCTGATTACATAGATCGTATGCCATACCCTCATAATTTCAGAGTACCAGACTTTGCGAAATTCTCTGGCGATGATTCAACTACAACGTTCGAACATATCGGACGCTTTATCGCTCAATGCGGCGAAGAGGCTCAGTCCTATGGACTGAAAATAAGACTTTTCCCGTTGTCATTATCCGGAGCAGCTTTTACCTGGTTTACCTGTTTACCTCCGAATTCGGTCCACTTATGGAACGATTTGGAAAGCCGATTTCACGAATACTTCTTTTGGGCGGTTTGGAGCTCGTGATTTCCAATCTAAGCTCATTCACGTCGATTTGGGGAATCGATGGCGATTACATTAAAGGTTTAGAGAAACTAGGAATCGATGTTTTAGCGTCACTTTGCTCGATAATCAACTTGCTGATTTGGCGTTTCAAGGGTTGATCCCTCCGCTTAGGGAGAAGTTTGGAGGGCAAGAGTTCGCTGACCTAAGTCACTTGCTTCATCGTGTATCGGCTCAAGAAAGCCGATTCCCTGATAGTAAAGCGTTTAAAGATAGATTCAAGAACAATAATAATAAGGAGAAAGACAAGGCCAAAGTCAATATGGTCGAATATTGTCCTAGTGATTCTTCAGAAGACGATGAAGCAGAAATAAATATAGCCGAATGGGTAAAGGGATCTAAAAAGTCCTTAGTCTGTTCTTGGCTAAAGCCGACTAGAAATAAGTCAGAAGTTAAATATGCCTTTGATGTTTCCAAATATGATCGTATTTTGATCTATTATTACAAGAAAAGATAATACTGATTGCAGAGGACATATTATACCATCGGCTGACAAGATCAAGAAACGCAAGTATTGCAAGTGGCACCATTCTTTTTCTCACAATACTAATGACTGCAATATTTTTCGTCAACAGATCCAGTCGGCTATTGAGGACGGTCGGCCAAAATTTGCTGACGAGCCGACCATGCAAGTCGATGCTGACCCGTTTCCAATCAACATGGTTCAATGTTCGGCTAAAGGAAAGGAGCCGATGCATGATGAGCCAAAGAAGGATTGGCAGGTTGATATGCAGCCGAATTCAAACGCTGGTCAAACAATGAAAATTACGATCGGCTCACTACAAATAGAAGCCGATCACGAAGGAAAAAATTCGAGGACCATTAAACCCAAGGGCAATCCTCGGGTGGGTAAATGGTACAAAGCTGAAAAATCGCCATCAAAACAATCGGCCAAAAGGCCGGGACCAACTTTTTCACAACTGATGGATAAATATGAAAGGATGAATAGCCGACCGCAATATCCTGCTCGCCGGTCGGATAATTTATATCACACGAAAAACGTGGAAAGGGCCCATAGAAGATGTCCTTTTTGGCAGTTTTGTTGGGAAAGGGGAGTAGCACTGCCATCCCCATATACGTGCCCGATGGAACATTACCCCCGCGATGATTGGCCACGGCAATCGGCTAAAGATAGGCTGTCTAGGCCGATTCGGGGTTACAACGAAGGTTTCAGAAAGCCTGTTCACGAAAGGATATCTGAACCAAAGCAAGAACCAAACCAGATCGAAGTACGAAGGTCAAACATTGACCAAGATAATCTCGTCGGCAAGATAAGAAAACCAGTAGAGCCTTAGCCTAGATGGTGTCCGTCTGGCCTTAGCCGATAGCAACGCCGGCGACTTCAGAGGCTAAGGACTCAAGAGATTCGGGAAGCCGACGCAGAAAAACAGAGGGACGAAACTTTCAATGAGCTTCGTCCGGTCAAAATTGTCAAGAAAGAATAGAGGAAAAGGAACAAGTCAAGAAGATTTTGAATCGCAGATGATCTAGATTCTCCTATGATTAGGGACGATCGCCACCAATGGATATCAACATGGTGTTCACATTGCCGGTACCAATTCAAAATCAAAGCGAATCGGCTAAAGAAACTTTTGCCCAATCTTGTTCGGGAGTCCAAAACGCAATTTTTGAGAAACCCAGAGATAATCATCTGCATTTAAAACCGTTATATCTGAAAGGATATATAAATGGAAAGCCGATATCAAGGATGCTGGTAGATGGCGGAGCCACAGTAAATTTGATGCCTTACACGACTTGTAAGAAATTGGGTAAGTCCGATGAAGACCTGATTAAAAGTAACATGGTTTTAAACGACTTCACAGGCAATCCCACAGAAGCTAAAGGCGTCATGGTTATAGAACTAACTGTCAGCAGTAAAACTTTGCCGACCGCATTTTTTGTTATTGACGCCAAAGGAAATTACAGCGTTCTGCTGGGAAGAGATTGGATTCACGCCAACTGCTGTATCCCATCAACTATGCATCAAGCGCTTGTTCAATGGAACGGAGAAGAAGTTGAAATTGTCACGGCCGACACATCGGCTCATATTGCCATGGCCAGTTCTGATGCGAATTGGCAACATGAAAAAGCAGGGTGTATATCGGGAAAAACATTGGAAGATTGCGATTTCATCTGCGTAAGCAAGACAGGATTTATGCCGATCAGTGTTGTAACATCCCAAAATTTGCCCAAATAATATTTTATTGCTTAAATGTGCATTTATGATTTTCTGGAATTTATTTGGATTTTTCTGGATTTATTTGAATTAATTTTAAATGATGAATATTGACATTTTGTTCAAATCTATTTAAATTTATGCAAAGTTAAAATAAAGTTTTGACAAAAATATTTTATTTAAGTCCAGAATGTCTCAAAGTATTTTTGGGATTTTTCTTGGATTTTTCCAAATAGTTTTATTGCCTAAAACAAGTTAAACGAATTTCTGTATTTATTTAAATTGGGAAAACCTGGAAAATGTTTGGAACAGTGTTGGGCAGGGCCCATCCACTGTGCGTTTGGGCCGGCCCATCTTCTGGAAGCTAGCGCCAGGGGCCGTTAGATTTCACCATCGGCTCGGATTCCGCCACGTCTTGGCGAATCCTGACCGTCCATCCTGCCGCGTGGCGCAACCGGGCGTCGTCTTCTCCGACCAGGACTCGGAGTCCGTCTCGTGGCCTCCGTGGACTCCGCAGGGCAATCGGGCGAAGCAGCCGGCCCTAGCGCTATAAAAGGAGAGCATGGGTTGCGCAATACCCCAAACGACCGAAACCCTAGGTTAGCCCGTGAGAGCGCTGCCGATTCGTTGTGATTTCGCGAAAGTTTGCTGAGCGCCGCTGCCGTGAAGAACCGTCGATTCACCGTCGTTGAAGTCATCGCAAGGTCCGAGATCGACTGCAGCCGTTTCGCCTTCACTCGAAGCACCTCGTGCGCGCGTCAGATCTGCCAGAGCGGCGCCAGAGAGGGAGATCACCGAGGGAGTCGCCGCCGTCGAGGAAGAAGCTGTCGCCGCCGTCGCCCAAGTGCCCAAACCTTAGATCTGTTCGCGTCATCAGGTAAGCAAGGCCGCGGGCATGCCGTAGGTAGTCGGGTCGATCGCCGCCGATGACCCTAGGTTCCTACGCCACCGCCGTCGACGTGGCTTGCTAGTTCGTCGCCGCGTGTCGCTACGTGGATGACAGATCGGACTGGACAGCGACGTGACGCTGGCGTGGCGTGTCGAAAGCAAAGCGGTGGCGTCCGATCGGCATAGTGTGGACCCGCGCGTCGATGGCCCAAGCGCGTGAACCGGGTGCATCGTGAACCCAAGGAAATCGTGGACGCAGTCTATGGACCGAGGGGACACGTGTCAGCACCGGAGCGCTTTGGACCAGGGCTGACGTCATGATGACGCAATAAATCTGTTTTCGATTTAAAAATAAATCTGTTAATTCTGATTTTCTAATTTCAGTAATTTCAGTATTTATTTCAAACTTCAAAAAGCTATATCTTTTGCATCGTAACTCGGATTTGAGTGATTCAAATTTCTAAAAATTTGTAAAATTGAGATATATTTAATGGTGAATTTTATTTGATTTTTGGAGTTCATTTGCTCTCTGTTTTGGTATTTATTTGCTTTTCTCCTTGATGCAGCGTGAGCGTTGAATTGTGCGACGCTCCGAAAAAAGATCCAGCAACTCAAGAGCAAGTTTCAGAACCAGATCAGGACCTATTCCAAGGCAAGTTGTGCTTTGATCATGTTGAACCCATGTTTATAAAATTGCTATATTTGTTTTACCCTATTGCATATATTTCAAGTATACAATTGGTTCAAATTAGATTGGGTTTAGCTAATATACCAGATTGATTTATACCCTACCTTGTCATTGTATGCCATGATCCATTGTCACCCAAGATTGGTTCAATATAGTTGGTTAGTAAATATAATCAACATGGTATTGTTAGATCGTATTAGTTGCTTAGCCATGCCACGTCATCACATGTGTTGGAATCATTGATAATTAATCTTGATTAATGGAATATGGAACAATGTTATGAACTTGTGTGTCATGTGGGATCACACGATGAGATTGAGTTGTTGTGGCGAGTCATGTCACACAACGATGTTGAATTGTTGATAGCACGTGGTGCTTGGTAATCAACTGGGTGATAATCATTTAGATTGGGGCAAGTGACAAGGGGCAAGGATGCCAAGGTGGGCCTGATGGGCAGAGGGTATGTGGATGTCTTGCCTTGATCACTCTAAGGACTTAACCTTGCAAGCCTTTGACCTGAGTTAATCATGCAACCACATGTCTGGTATGGGCCAGCCTAGCTGAGTAATTTGCAATATCTTAATTTTGGTACTATCGTGGTCGGTGTGAGTTCCCGAGTTATGGAGTAATTCACATGGTGCAAGAGGGGGGCCCTGGATGTGGTAACCAGTCCCACCAGTGTTGAAACCTTAGCGGATAGTATCGGGTTAAGCCAGCGCATTGTAAAGGCTTTGTTATAATCACTCGCCTTGGTGGTGTTTGGTTGTATCACGTGGGTAAAGTGCATAACCTCTGCAGAGTGTAAAACTATTCGGATAGCCGTGCTCGCGGTATTGAGTAATGCTCGGGAATTACAGTTAAGGGTTAGCTTAATTAAATGGACAATTTGGTTGGGATGGCGGAATGCTATGTGGAAGATGGAATTTGACTTAGGATTGGAAACTTGGTTTACTTGAGAAATACTGAATTTATTTATTATTGCTATTTGTTTTACAGTCTTTACAATCTATTTATTATACTTGTTCATAAATGTTGCTTATTGCAAAATAGCCATGATAGCCTATCCATTGGAATAAGCCTTGCATATAGATATATAGAATTGCATTCTGTGCACAACTTGTTGAGTGCTTAAGTACTCACCCTTGCCAAACAACCATAATCGACAGTTGAAGAATCTACACCTGTGTTGGAAGAGGAAGTCCAGGAAGACACGAGTCATTAGGGTCCGAGCCTTGTCGGTTGCCTTTGGTGAACTGATGAGCTATCTACGTTTTCTACTTTCCGCTGCTTAATTATTAGCTTATATTTCCAGTCTTGCCCTGCGTGGCTTAATAATGTAAGTCGGTCATAAGATCATACATTTAGCTATATAAATAAATGAACTATTATTCTATTATCGTTGAGTATGATGTGATATGTACCGATGTTGAGTTGTGTGCACTAGCGTTGATCCTGGGACTAGTGCGGTAAACACAGTGGGTTCGAATCAGTGGATTCGGGTCCTTACAAGTGTCAAGCCAGGCACATTTGATCGAGCAAACGAAGTGCTACGCCGATGGGGACAAGAAAAACAGTGAAGGCATTACAAGATAAAATACAAAGCTATCGGCAAACAATGGATAGCTATGAAGCTATAGAAGACTTTCAAAAAGATGAAAAGTTGGGTCATGGCTTTACGTCCATCGATCTGCTTGAAGAAGTTGATATAGGTAGTGGTGATAGAAAAAGACCAACTTTTGTTAGCGCAAATTTAGATGTAAGATATAAAGAAAAATTAATCGAAATTCTTAGAAAATATAAAGATTGCTTTGCTTGGGAATATTACGAAATGCCTGGTTTAAGCCGACAATTGGTAGAACATCGGCTACCCATTAAACAAGGTTATAGGCCGTTTAAACAGTACCCTAGGCGTTTTAATCCAGCTCTGTATAAAATCATAAAAGAAGAGATAGAGCGATTGTTGGAGGCTAAATTTATAAGACCTTGTCGATATGCGGAGTGAGTTTCCAACATTGTTCCAGTTATGAAGAAAAACGGAAAACTGCGAGTATGTGTCGACTTTAGAGATTTGAACAAAGCGACACCAAAAGATGAATACCCGATACCTATAGCCGATATGCTTATCGATGCTGCGTCGGGGAATAAGATCATAAGTTTTCTGGACGGAAATGTCGGATACAATCAGATATTCATGGCAGAAGCCGATATACCAAAAACAGCTTTCAGATGTCCTGGTGCAATAGGTTTATTCGAGTGGACGGTTATGACCTTCGGATTAAAAAACACTGGAGCAACATATCAGCGAGCCATGAATCTAATTTTTCACGATCTAATCGGCCACATCGTTGAAATATACATTGATGATGTCGTGGTAAAATCTGCAGAGGACTTGCAGCGTTTGGCCGATCTAGAAAGAGTTTTCCAGAACATAAGATTGCATGACTTGAAGATGAATCCTTTCAAATGTGCGTTCGGCATGTCGGCTGGACAGTTTTTGGGTTTTATGGTGCATGAGAGGGGGATTGAAGTCAATCAAACAAGGGTCAAAGCCATAGTCGATACAATGCCCCCGACGTGCAAAAATGAGTTACAGAAGTTGATCGGCAAAATTAATTATCTCCGAAGGTTCATCTCGAATCTTTCCGGACGAATCCGCGCGTTTGCCCCACTGTTGAAACTGAAGGATAATCAAGAGTTTGTATGGGGAGCCGATCAGCAAAAGGCTTTTGACGATGTTAAGAAATATTTTGCCAATCCTCCGGTTTTGGCCTTGCCACAAAAGGGGATTCCATTCAAGTTATATATATCGGCTGAAAAGGAGACTATTAGTCTGTTTTAGCACAAGAAGTTGATGGAAAGGAAAGGGTTATCTTTTATTTAAGTCGACGCCTTCTTAACGCTGAAGTCAGGTACCCTTTTATTGAAAATTTTTGTTTGTCTTTATACTTCTCATGTACAAAGCTAAGACATTACATTTTAGCATCGGCTTGTAAAGTAATCTGTAAAGCCGATGTTATAAAATATATGTTGTCAGCTCCAATCCTACGAGGTCGACTTGGCAAATGGGCTTATGCCTTGGTTGAGTTCGACCTGTCCTATGAATCGGCCAAAGCAGTCAAAGGGCAGGTATTAGCCGATTTTATAACAGGACATGATACTACTACTGATTTGGTATCCGTAGCCCCTTGGCAATTGTTTTTGATGGAGTGCGTAATGCGAGAAGGTGATGGAATCGGTATAGTGCTCATATCACCTAAAGGGCATAACTTCGAGTTTGCATTTCGGCTAAATAGCCGATGCTCAAATAATCAGGCAGAGTACGAAGCATTGCTCAAAGGTTTGCAGTTATTGGAAAATATCGGAGCAAGTACGGTTGAGGCATACGGGGACTCTATGCTAATTATACAGCAAATCAAGGGAGAATACCAATGTCGAGACGAGATACTGCTAAAATACTTGGAGCAATGTATAGAGATCATCGGCTCGTTTACATCATTTTCTATCGGTCATGTCCCTAGAGAGTTGAACGATAGAGCTAATGCCTTGGCTCAACAGGCATCAGGGTACAAAGACTTCGACCGATATCAAGTGACTGAGCTAATAGATAAAGTGTCATGTGTGTGGATGTCGCGATTGGAGGACGCAGATAAAGAAATACCGATCGATCCATCCGGTAAAGCCGAACGCAAAATTAGGCAACAAGCTTTGAAGTACATTGTTATGGACGATACGTTGTACTATCGGACGATGGAAGGATTGCTATTAAGATGTCTTGGGACCGAGGAAGCGCGAGTGGCAATGGGTGAAGTACATGAAGGCATTTGCGGTTCTCATCAATCGGCCCATAAGATGAAATGGATGCTTAGACGGACAGGTTACTTTTGGCCGACAATGTTAGAAGATTGTTTTAAATACTACAAAGGTTGTCAAACTTGCCAGAAATTTGGCAATGTACAATTAGCATCAGCATCGGCTTTGCACCCAATTATCAAGCCATGGCCGTTTAGAGGTTGGGGAATAGATATAATCGGCCAAATATTTCCTGCATCGAGTAAAGGCCACAAGTTACTTTGGCCGCAACTGATTATTTCTCAAAGTGGGTCGAAGCTATACCACTTAAGAAAGTAACCAGCGTTGAAGCCATTGGTTTTGTTAATGAACATATTGTTCATCGGTTTGGAATACCGCAAACAATTACAACCGATCAAGGCACGATTTTTATGTCCAATGAGTTTCAGGCTTACGCAACAAGTCTGGGAATTAAACTATTGAATTCATCCCCATACTACGCTCAGGCTAACGGACAAGCCGAGTCGTCCAATAAAACGCTGATTAAACTAATCAAAAGAAAGATCGATGAAAAACCAAGGAATTGGCATTCGACTCTATCGGAGTCGCTCTGGGCGTATCGGCTAGCTTATCACGGAGCGACGAAACTTTCACCTTACCAACTGGTATATGGTCAAGAAGCCGTTCTACCCGTGGAGATCAACATTGAATCCATACGAGTAGCCAGACAGAACGGTTTGTCGGCTCAAGATTATAACAATTTAATGATCGACAATTTGGATGAATTGGCAGAATTGCGTTTGTCTACGCTTGATCGGCTTAAGAAGAATAAAATAAGGGTGGCGAAAGCGTATAATAAAAAGGTCGTGCCTAAATCTTTCGATCAAGCCGATTTAGTATGGAAAACAATATTACCTGTTGGTTCGAAAGATAACCGATTCGAAAAATAGTCACCTACGTGGGAAGGACCATACAAAGTTAATCGGCTAGTCGATGGAAATTCGTACATACTAGAAATGTTGGAAGGATATGTATTGCCTAAAGCTATTAACGGGAAGTATTTGAAGAAATACTATCCTAGCGTTTGGATTGGAGCCTAGCCGAATAAGGATCACGGTCAGAGCCAAGATTAACACGATGCTGTTAATCGGCTGAAAGGATTGCAAACTCAGAAGATACAACTACTAGTAAGCAAGATGAAAATCGGTTAAACAGCCGATTATAAACATAGCAAAATTACAATGTGTTCAAGCAAGTGTTTCTGAAAAGAGCGGCCAATATAGTTTTACATCTCGAGAAGCTAATACTGAATGCCCGATCCGGGGAGAGTCGCGCCCAGAGCCGATAGAGCACCCGCTGCTTTTGCGATGGTCTCTTGGATTTCATTAAGAAGGCGATCATCATCCTTGGCATTCCGAACGCGGCTTTACCTTGACCGATTGCTTAGTCACACCGCAGCGGCCGCGGCAATGCTAAGCTTTTGCTCTTTCATCTCCAAAGCAGTTTTCTCCAATATCTGTTGGCCTTCTCCGATTTGCTTTTCAAGCTTGGCCAACTCTTCCAAAAGAAGTTTCTTTGTTTTTTCTAACTTGGAAAGGGACTCTTTGATCGACTTAAGCTGCTGAGCACCGGTATCAAACTTACGTTTTTTTGCCCTGGCGTCAGCGACCAATTCATCCAAGAGCTTCTGATCGGCTTCTTGAGCTTCACGACGTTGAATTCGGTCTTGTGCCGCCTCCACTTCAGTCTTTCTATCATCCAAGTGGCACACATTGAGGAGGGCTTGCATTGCTTCCGGAGGAAGGTCAGCTTCAACAGTAGCCATTGCATCTCTGATCGGTTGATTATTAGCTAAGATCTCCGATTGGGGCCGCATCACTAGATCAAAAAACTTATCAAGACGCTCCTTAATGCCCGGAGCATAAGTGACGGCAGCCGATGCCTCTTTAGACCTTCAAGGATCCTTCTAATTTCTGCATCATAATCATCGGCGGCCATGATCTCTGGGTCATCAAGATCGGCCAAAGAGAAACCCAACAGATTTGTCAGGTCGGAGAGCTCCGGCAGGTCAGCGATTGGAGCAGTTGACATCGGCTGTGGCAGGGAGAGCGGTGTAGAAGAAATTTTCGAGAGATCAGCCAGAGTCTTCGCGGCTTGAACCGATTGCGTCGGCTGAAATAAGAATGCAAGGTAAGCCGACGTACTGAAGGACATGTTATCAAAGAAGTATAAATAATCTACCTTGTCAGTGGACGACGCATGTGGTGACCTCTCGCTGCTTTGCTCCTGGGGCTTGGGTCCTTTTTTTGCTGGAGCCTTGGTGTACTTTGTCTTCTTCTTTTCTGAAAATAAAGATCGACTAAAGGTTAGTTCGGTCGAAAAAATAGTATTAGTCGATTGTGTTTATATTTACTTGGTTGTTTTTTTTCTCAATGTCTGATAATGATGGACTGTGGACCCCTAGAGTACCAGAGGTATAACCCGTCAGGCCAGTCAATTGATGTGACCTTTTGCCTTGGCCATTTCCCGATTGACCAGAAATGGGCTTTTTGCCGACATCCTTAGCCTGCAATACGCGTAGTAACAAGTGATTAGAAAATGCATCTAGTGAAAGACCGATGTGCAAGACAAGATTATTCAAGCCGATACTTTATCTACTAAACTCGTGTTAGTGTAACCCGATGAGTTAGCTTCACTGCTAGAATCACTGTTAGACACTAAGGATGGCTCTGGCAAATTTGGAAAGAATTCCTTGATTATAAGTGACGGAGTCTTCTCCATGTACAGGCATTCAGCAATAGGCAACCACCATGTTGTGAAACCTCCTGCTCGGCGAGCGTTCAGATGGAAGTGGGGGAGACTGCGAAGATAAAGCTCATCGGCTAATTCCAAAACTAACCTCGCTGATGTGGCATTGCGAACCCTGGCTCTAGGTTGAAGCCGATCTAGAAGCGGCAAACTTGGAATTACCTGGCCGAAACCAAGCTGTCTTGCATAAACTGAAGGATGGTAAAACTCGTATGAAGGTTGGAATGTCCGATTCCTAGTATGAAGGCCGACATGGAAAATGCACGGAGAAATGAAAATTTTATATAAATCCAAAGTCTCCTGAGGCATCAAACAACTATCGGCTTCCACGTGAAGAAATGAAGGCCAAGAAAAATCGGTTGTAGCACCATAACTAAAGAAATCTTGCTGCTTGAAATCTTCGGTATCCAATTGCAAAAAGAAAGACAAGAATCTTCTGCAGCTATCGAGAGAAATCCTTGTCTCATTACTGGACGGTGAATTTCCAAAAACCAGTATAAAGCATATTTGTATGAACCACATCGGACCACCTACATTACCGACGGTGAATTTCCCAAAACCAGTATAAAGCAGACTCATTATTATGTAAAGCATCTGATACACAGCACCCAAGAAGATTTTTCCTAGAGCTAGCCGACGGCCTTCAACAAGTTGCTCTTCTATCACTTGATAAACCTGAGTTGGTCCAAGAGACGCTCCACAGAACAAAAAACGGTCTAGCCAAAGATTCAGAAAGGCGACATGCTCTTCGACCGATACTGGGCCATTAATCTTGTTATTATTTCCAATATATTTGGCCCAACCTTCCCCCTTAGAACGGATAAGTTTATATTTTGGTTTTCCGCTAAAAGCCGATACTTGTTCTCCATCTGGCCGAAGACAGCACAATTGAGCAACATCTAAAAGAGTTGGGCCGATGGGACCGGTACGGAACAAAAAGGCATTAAAACAGTCTGACCAAAAATAACAGGCCATGGCCACTAAGGGCTCGTTGGCTTCTGGGTCAGCTAAAGAAAGTGGAATACACTCGGTTATGCCCATTCTCTCCCATTCACCCCTCTTTTGGGCTGCTATCCTGATAAACCAATTCCTCCATCCTTTGAGAGTCATCGGCCGGGCTCAAAACTTTTGTTCCAACCCTCTATGTTGTGACCAAAGAAATTTACGTGAGAGTAAACAAGGGACTTCTTGGTTTGTTACGGTATGGACATCTAGATTTCCCAACGGACCCAAAAAGTATTGGTCATTGCTGTGCGGGATCGGAATAAGTACCGCTAGGGTCCATTGCGGTAGATGAAGAAAGATGGATGAGCCAAAGGATTGCCTCGGAAGTACTTCAAACAGGAAGCTTAAGCCGATTGCTGACAAATCGAGAGCTTGTGCGCGTGAAGAATGACTGAAGTGGGGGCCGCATTTTATAGCATGGTGAAAATTTGAAGCGGCGGGAAGTGAATCTCAAAAGGCACGAGTAGTTAAAACGCACTACCCGCATGTCAGAGAATTACGGCGCGAATAAAGTTATTGAGCGAAGTTCAACAGTTAGCCGATTGAAAAAGCCGATAAAATTGCGATTTTTGACAGATGACAAGTCATCTTTAAAAAATGGGGGGCATATGTTTGCACCAAAATTTGGCAAGTCTGGTCAAAATCGGCAACAAAGTCAAAGATACGGAATTAACGGACAGGATGAAAAGGTTTGGAGATATTTTGGTAACGGCAAGATCTTTAAGGAAATAACTGTCCGAGATAAGGCCGATACGGATCGAAACTTGGAACGTGTTGTAGTCGGACACGATCGGCCGAAGGGTATAAAAGAAGGACCAGAGCAAGCTGCGAAAAAGACAACATAATACAATCAACCAGCTTTTACTTTCTTCCTTCCTATCGACTAAGAGTAGCTTTTGTAATTTAGTCTCTGTAATCGATTTTGATCAATAAAGTTGCGCATCACCGATTATTGATCTTCGTCAATTACACCCCAAGGTTTGATTTGTTCTGATTTTGTTGCGCATCGCCTTCTTCAGAATCGATCTACCTTTATCCTCTGATTAGCTTTAATCGGCTAATTAGACTTACCCTGTTACCTTGATCTTAATCGGCTTCAAGCTGATTAAGTCTAAGCCGATTGATCGTTACGATCGGCTTTTGATTAAATTTTATATTTTACCTTGTTGGTTCTGAGTCAAATCGACCGCACGCTCTTGAATCGGTGTTAAATGCGGTGTGCTCGCCGTAAACCCTACATCAAGTTTTTGACGCCAACACTATGTGAGGTTTTACCTTCTTACTATGTGATATTTTTTGGCACTATTTAGTATGGCTATGGTTACCCGATAAAAACAGGTTTGTATCTGTCAGATGATAAAACCCTAACTAATGAGAGGTGTCACTAGCCTCGGACGGTCTGGTATCACGATGAGCGTTGTTTAATCACACTCGGGTCTGACGGTAATTAATTTCTAACCTTTTGTCTGGCTATATATATTTGTTTGCACTGGCTACTAATTATATCAAGTGATTGCAGCTGAGGTATTCATAAAATTAGATCATAGGTCACTTGTAAGGATTTTTGATATTTCTTTTTGTTGCAATTGATATTGGTATACAATGGAATGTATGAGTTTGTACGACATTACTGTTAATGATTGAAATGATGATTATTCTTTGTTACCGGTTTTAAATTATATGTGTCATTAGTGTGTTGATGATCTCTTTTGCTTTACCAAAATTTTTGGGTTGTTCAACTTTTCCCCTTAATATAACGGAGGTAGATTAATCACGTGCGTGTCAACAAATATCAAAGCTAGCACAGGTACATCTTCTGCTTGAAAGTCAACAGAAACAATATCTCGGCTCGTTGCTTGCTCTTTATTTCTCGTCAGTCTCCCGGTAATATGGCTGCACGCCGTGTGTGCTGATTAGATTCCTTTGCGGCCTTCACACTGTCCTGTCATCGTGTGTCGGCCGGGCTATTATACCGGTTTGATTATTCGAATGTTACATTCTGTTATCAGTTCATATTAATATATTGTTTTAGTTTAATATAATAAAATATATTTATAAGTATAGACATGTTTAATTACATATACATCAAAATTTACTTATAATATATTACTGCAGATACATAGTAGTACTATCAAAAATACATATAATTTAATAGACGATATTATCAATTCCATTGGTATGACTGGTATTATATGGTATCGAAGCCGGTATTGATCGATATGACTGGTATGGAGACTGATACGGTACATATAACTATTTTGTATTAGTTTAAGTGATAAAATGGTATATACCGACTATATCGATCGGTGCCCATGCGATATTGATAACTATATATTTAAGAAATGGCTGCAGCTCAACGCCCGGCTAGCTGAACCATCAATAGCGAAACGGCGAAACGCTCCAAACCTCCACAAAGGTTGGACTGCACATGCCATCGCCACCAGCCCACTACCTCCAATGGTCAATGGAGTTGCACCGGCAGCCGTGCTAGCTCTACCCGACGCAGTCCAGCCGAGGTGTACATCAACCGTGCCAAAAACTAACAGGGATACTGCAAAATGAAACAGAAAAAAGGAGGAGATATTAAACCGGCCGGACGGGTCAGTGAAGGCCCTTCCAGCAATCCTGCTCATCTGCGCTACTCTGAGACTGGCTGTATCATCTCGCTAGGTCTACGTGAATACAACGATGAGATCGTCCGTATAAAAAAATGTAACAACACACACACACATATATATATATATATATATATATATATATATATATATACATATATATATATATATATATATATATACATATATACATATATATATATATATATATATATATAACTCCCTGTGTTGTATCTCATAACGCACGAAGTATCTCACGCAACAGAGGTTATGTACGTGTAGTATATGAGTATATAAGACTATCTAGGTGGTATGTATATTTTTTAGATATACTCCCTTCGGTTTACAAAAATTTGTCGGTTTGGGATACGTGCAGTCAAATTTCTGAAATTTAAGCTATTGATGTCTTTTTAAATATTTAGATTGGATGCGTAGAAACCATATGTGTAGATTCGTCTCAAGACGTACTTTCATAATATTATATTTTTATTAGATTTTTAAAATATATTATAATAGAAATTAGTCCTCAAAGTTAAGTTTTAAAGACGTGTCGATGTCCAAAATAACAACTATTTATAACTAGAGGGAGTACTTCTTTTTATGTGTGTATATGAAGGTATTCATAAAACACTGAAAACTATGGACTTCCTTGCAATTTTTTCGTATAGTTCACATTGAAGTATCTTATAATTAGTATAGAAGTGTACTCAAAGTGATAAAGGAGTATTTTAAGTTCATTATATATATATATGGGGTGCCTGGGCTCCTATGCTATTAGCCATCGGATTGCATTAACATTCTTGCATGCATAAACTCTGTAAAGTGGATATTTGTTGAGATCCAACCCGCTAAGAGCATTAGTCCCCTAATCAAGGGATTCATTCTAGAATAAGATTGGTGTGCCCATCATTTGATTATCTTTCCGATTAAAGAATATTACAATTTTCTTTGATTTTTTTATAAATTTTAACCGAGCTAGCTAAGTTCTTCCTGCAAAATATGACTTCAATGTTTCATGAGTAAAAATTGTTCTACATACCTCCAATTTCTTATAGAGTATATACCTCATTTATCTCAAGTATTTAGATAAGAAGATAGAAGCTACTTTTCTCCATACTCGTATACTAAAAACCACTACTTCACATACTCACGAATACTAGCATACTCAAAAACTATAAATTCGCATACTCACGTATCTAGCTAGGAATATGATTGTATGAGTATATGCCCGCCTCAGCCATCGTGTAATACTAACAATAAAATTACATACCTCATCAACTTTATACACACCACATGAAAATGAAATGCCATGCAACCTTTTTCTGACTAGATAACCAGTCAAAAGAATAATAAACTCATTAATAATTGGTATGCAACAAGATATACAAACTGTCACAATCAACACATACTCGCGTTAGATTATTTTTTTAACCGTAGCAAAAAATCTACACATGCCATGTACATAAATGTAAGGTATATGTGCATACCTTTTCTCTTTAAATTTGGGGTACATCTTTTTCCTAATCACATATACCTCTTTTTTTCCCTTCAAATCACATATACCTCTTCGATATATACGGCCGATTTTCGCACAATATGACTTCGATGATCCATGAGTAAAAAATGTTCTACATACCCTTAATTTTTTTATATTGTATATACCCCATTTATCTCAAGTATTTAGATCCAGAGATAGAAGCTACCCTCCATCTTGTTCTTCATATTCATATACCCAAAAATCAGTAGTTCGCATGCATACTCAAAAACTACAAATTCACATACGTATCTAGCTTAGAATATGATTGTACAAGTACATGACCGACTTAGCCCCCGTCTAACACAAATAATAAAATTGCATACCTCATTCACTTTATACATGCCACATGAAAATGAAATGTCGTGTAACCCTTTTCTGACTAGATAACCATTCAAAAGAATAATCAGCTCATTAATAATTACTATGCAACAAGATATAGAAACTACCATATTCTACACATACTTGGCATCAGATTATATTTTTAACCGTTGTAAAAAAAAATCTATGCATGCCATACATACATACCTAAATTTCTGGTTGCTACTCTCCTTGTCAGCTAGTTTAAATAATCAAATTAGTACATCCCATCTTTTTATATACTAATTGGAGGCCCTCCTAGAAGCCCCCACATTAATCAGAAAATGCTAGAAATTCCCACATTAATCTAAAAAAAAATTGCTAGAAAATCCCACATTATTCTATAAAAAGAGAAACTCTTGGTCATCCAATATGGTAAATTAGAGGAGTACCATATGGAAGAGGAGATGAGAAGATATTATTACATGCGTTACAAATTAGATCTATTTATAGAAATTGCTAGCAGTGCGCCTTTATATTATTATTATATACTAATTGGAGGCTCTCTTAGAAGCCCCCACGTTAATTAGAAAATACTAGAAATTCTGACGTTAATCTAAAAAAATAAAAATTGCTAGAAAATCCCACATTATTCTAAAAAAAGTGAAAATCTTGTTCGTCCAATCTCTTTAATCATTTTCATCTACGGCTTAGATTTATTTATCTATTCATAAGAGATATATGGTAAATCAGAGGAGTACCATATGAAAGGGAAGATGAGAAGATAATTTCTCTCTATATATATATATATGTAGTAAAATCTGTTACTAGCCAGCAAAATTACTATTTATTAGCGAGACTTATATCATTATGTTGATGTCGTCGTCAGTAAGCTACTGGTGAAATTCGTTCATGAATTAGAGCTATCAATAAAAAGTTATGGCTAAATCAAATAAAAAATAAATTCATGTTCAAACAAGGAAACGCATTACTAGTTTATGTTGTATGACCAACTAGCAAATGCGTATATGGGGCAACATGGGGTCTGAGCACCATAATTTTAAATGCGTGAATTCAAGCCAAATTCGGGTATATTTTTTCGAAACTTTCAATTTTAGGGTATATACCCATCTATAACAATTCAAATGGAACACATACCTTTAAAAAAATATAATCGAATTGAAATATTTAAAAATTTTAGATCACATGCTTTGCTAATTTATATATAAAATCAGCACATACCTACAATCAAAGTATCATCAAAAAGGAAACTCTAGTTTGAATTTCAATTCAAACTTGTTTGAATAAAACTCAACATCCTAAAAAATTCATACATGTATATATATATATATATATATATATATACATACATACATACATATATACATATATATACACATACATACACACATATATATATATAGATACGGTAGCAATAATCTGCGCTTACGAGCAAATTAGGCTATGCCACGCGTTGGCCGAAACGTACAACAAATCGGTCGGCAACGTATAGCCCAAAACTATCCCGTCCCACCATACGTAGATGAAAACACGTCACTATTAACGTCGACTGGTAACATAAATTTACCATCAAACTGTGTTCAACGTAACATATGTTTGTTAGATTATGATTTTCTAATTAACTATTTCTGTCATACAATATTACTACCGCAACTTATATTTTTTACTATGTTAGAAATAACTCATGTACAAAGAAGTAAACGCGTTTACTAGTTGGTCACCGTACCGAGAACACGTTTTCTACTTTGTACATGAATCTTTTTGCTTTATTTTAGCTATATCTTTTTATTCACAGGTCCGATTCACGAACGAAATTCACCATTAGATTACTGACGATGAGAGGAACAACATGATATAAGTCTCACTAATAAATTTATTAATCTATAATAGTATTTTCATGTTATAGATGAAGTAATTTCTAGTTATAGATATAGTAATTTCTATTACCAGTTGGCAAAATTACCGTTTATTAGCGAGAGTTATGTCATTCACTTCCTCTCGTCGTCAGTAAGCTATTGGTCAAAACCATTTGCAAATCGGAGCTACCAACAAAAAGTTGTGGCTAAAACAAAGAAACAATATATTTATGTTCAAAGAACTAAACGCGTTTACTAGGTGGTCACCGTACTTACAAACTTGTTTTATAGTTTGTACATTAATATGTTTTTACTTTGTTTCAACTATATATTTCTATTGGTAGCTCTGATTCACGAACTAATTTCACTATTAGATTACTGACGATGAGAGGAATAGAATTATATAAGTCTCACTAAAAAATGTCGCATAAATCAAATTTTACTACCAAATGAACCTCGATTTAGTATTGTATGAACATCAATCTACTATTGAAACACATTACTAAGAATGTGGCCAACTAACTAATAAGTGTGTTACTAGTTTATACATGAATATGTTTTTCTTTCTTTTAGCCATAACTTTTTATTTGCAGCTCCGAAAGATGAACGAATTTTACTAGTAGATTACTGACGACGAGAGAAACAATATGATATAAGTCTCGCTAATAAACGTAGCATAAATAAAATTTTACTACCAAATGAACATCATTTTACTACTGTATGAACATTAATTTACTACTGAAACGCGTTACTACTACAATCAGAATCATGGCCGTGTGTTGTAATTCACTTCCTCTCATCGTCGGTAAGCTACTGGTGAAAACCATTTATAAATCAGAGCTGTCAATAAACAATTAAGGCTAAAACAAAGAAACAATGTTCAAAGAACTAAATGCGTTTACTAGTTGGTCACCCTACTGAGAACTCGTTTTATAGTTTGTACATGAATTTTTTTACTTTGTTTCAGCCATATATTTTTATTGGTAACTCCGATTCACGAACTAATTTCATCATTAGATTACTGACGATGAGGAGAACAAAATGATATAAGTCTCGCTAAAAAACGTCGCATAAATCAAATTTTACTACCAAATGAACATCAATTTAGTACTGTATGAACATCAATTTACTACTGAAACGCATTACTACTGAAATCATAACGATGAGTTACTAGTTTGTACACGAATCTGTTTTTCTTTCTTTTAGCTATAACTTTTTATTCGCAGCTCCGAATGACGAACGAATTTCACCAGTAGATTACTGACAACGTGAGGAACAGTATGATATAACTCTCGCTAATAAACATCGTATGAATCAAATTTTACTACCAAATGAACATCAATTTTACTGAAACACATTGCTACTGAAATTGGAATCGTGACCGTGTGTTGAGTACAGGGCTTGATCGGTGGCTACCGCATAGACTACGCGCAACTATAAAATATCATGTCTATATGTGTGTGTGTATATATAGTATAATTACCTAAGGCACCATGGTGCCTGAGCCTATGATCTAAAAAGGATATTTTCTCTATGTATTTTTATGCGAAATTTTGAAATTTTTAAGATGCTGAGTTTAACCAGATATATGTATATGTATATATATATGTGTGATCTAAAAAGAATATTTTCTCTATGTATTTTCATGCGAATTTTTGAATTTCTTAGGATGTTGAGTTTAACTAGATATATGTATATATATATATATATGTGTGTATGAAAAATACCTTCTACTCCCGGGAGTAGTTACTCCCACATCTGATATACCACCTAAATAATCTTGAAATACTCCTTTATCACTTTGGGTACACTCATACATACATACATACATACATACATACATACATACATACATACATACATACATACATATGTATGTACATATATATGTACATACATACATACATACATACATACATATATGTACATACATATATATGTATATATATATATATATATATATATACATATATATGTATATATATATATATATGTATATATATATATATATATATATTCATAGCTACAACAAGTTATCTATTGTAAAAAAAAAGCTATCTAACACTACCTATGCAAGTACTTATCTAGAAACCCTATTCTTGTAAGGAGCCTTTTACAATGACAGTAAGCACAAACTTTCTCCCATACGTAGTTAAGATAGTTTTTACCATTCTTGGAAAACAAATACTTTTTATCTCTACTTTTTTTAACTTTTTGCATCTCTTCGTGCTAACTCAAAAAGTATAGTTTGGTAGCCAGTCCGATGAGTGTGACCACACTGAACCCTCTCATTAGTATATAGCCATACGGCACGACCGCACCTGATACTGACTGACTGCGCCGCTCTCTTCTACGGTTTGTAACAAGAGTAGGGTGAAGATGGGTCGAATTCGAATGGATATTGCTCTTTTCGGTTTCTAATCCATTTTTTTCTAGATTTGAAACTAAATACGGATACGAATCCGGGTTATTCGAGATACGGATACGGGACAGATATGTAACGGATTTGGGTTAGAAACAAATAAAGATATATGGATAATACACTTATATATAGAGTAATATATACTGCATTAAACCATACGAGTACATGACTACAGTAGCAAGTTGTATATCAATCAAACCCAACAGACATCATAGAAAGAATATGTTATTTTAGATAATAGAACCAACTAATTATCAATATAAATGGGCTATTATAGGAAAAAAAAAGTGATAAAATGAGCTGGACCAGGCTGATATCCGAATAGGAAAAATCTGGATATCCGAATGTCGTCCCGTATTTACCGGATATTGGCTACTCCATATTCAATCCGAAATTCGGATTCAAGCATCCAGATCCCGTTTCAGATATGACTAAATAGTTAAATCTGGTCCAGAATCCGATCTCAAATCGAATGGAAAATATTCGACGCATTTGCACCCCTAAATAACAGGCTGCTCCATGTACAGCGGTTCGTGCAAAGCCATGGCCGGGCGGGTGTGCGTTGCCGATCCACCCAGCGACGTACACTGACTGACATGTGGGGCCCACGCCCCATACTCAGGCGACCGGGGGGCCTCCACGTTATTAATCCCTGCACCTGCACTGATCCACTCCTCGAACCCCTCACCCCTGCACGCTCTTGTCTCCTCTCCTCGCGCACCAGGGCCTTCCCAAGAACCGCACGCCTCTCGCAGCGGCACCGGCCGCGGCGGCAATGGCCCCCTCCGGCCTCGTCGCGCTCGCTGCCATTGTTGTCTGCTTTATGCTGGGCGTGGTCTCCGCTGCGGACGACGGGGAGGTGCGGGCGCTGCTGGAGCTCAGGGCGGCGCTGGACCCGACCGGGCGCCTGCTGCCGTCGTGGGCGCCGGGGCGGGACCCGTGCGGCGGCCGCGGCGGTGGAGGCGGGTTCGAGGGCGTGGCGTGCGACGGGCGCGGCGGGGTCGCCAACGTCTCGCTGCAGGGAAAGGGCCTGTCCGGGATGCTCTCCCCGGCCGTGGCGGGGCTCCGGTCGCTCACGGGGCTCTACCTCCACTACAACGCGCTCCGCGGCGGCTTGCCCCGGGAGCTCGCCAACCTCACCCAGCTCACCGACCTCTACCTCGACGTCAACAACTTCTCCGGGCCTATCCCGCCCGAGATCGCCGCCATGGCCTCCCTGCAAGGTGTGTGTAAAGTCAGAGCTCATCTCTTTTTTTTTTCTCTTACCGTGCCAAGCCAAGTTGCGCTATTTGGGTGCGTTTATTGGAAGCTTCTTAGTCGCCT
Source organism: Otatea glauca (assembly GCA_036346275.1). Lineage (NCBI taxonomy): Eukaryota > Viridiplantae > Streptophyta > Magnoliopsida > Poales > Poaceae > Otatea > Otatea glauca. The sequence continues at coordinate 21,788,572 of CM070712.1, read as the reverse complement.
AGTTGCATGTGGCGCCGTGGACTCTGAGACGAGGAGTATACAGCATTGTTGCATCGCCTGGATTTATTCGATTCTTTTCTTCTTTATTCTCGTCCGCCTCCTAGTCCTGGCTTGGCTTGGCGTTTCTTGGTCCCAAAATACGTGCTTGAGCTACCTACCTATCCGTTGGATTTTTCGGGAGGATTTAATTTGTTGGGACAACTTGCAAGCAGCTATTGTTGTTCGATTGCAACGTTTTCTTGGCTGATACCTATGATGTGGCCATGGATTTAACTCTGGGAGGGGGGCTACTCTGATGGAATACTCTTCTCCCTAAGCCACTCTTGCTAGCGCGTACTTATCTTTCTTATTAGTTTCAATCAGTGAATCAAATGAAGCATTGAATAAGATGTTGTTCTGATCTTACCTGTTCTTACTAAATGGGAGGGAGCACAGAGTACTGTTCCTTGTGTCTCTGACCTGATTTAATGCTGCTGTTGTTGATGTGTTTCAGTGGTGCAGCTGTGCTACAACCAGCTCGCCGGGGGCATCCCCACGCAGCTCGGGCTCCTCAAGAGACTCACCGTGCTGGCCCTGCAGTCCAACCACCTCAACGGCGCCATCCCCGCCAGCCTCGGCGACCTGCCCCTGCTGGTGCGGCTCGACTTGAGCTTCAACAACCTCTTCGGCTCCATCCCGGTCAGGCTGGCGCAGCTGCCTCAGCTCGTGGCCATGGACGTCAGGAACAACTCGCTCACCGGCAATGTTCCCTCCGGTAATTAATCCACGCAAACAACAATCCCGTGTTGATTCTTGAGCGATTAATGTGTGCTGGCTATTAATCCTGTAAGCTCGATCAGTTTGGCTAATTGGGGTTGTTTGATTTGGTTGCTTCACCAAGAACTGGCGAAGCTGCAGGGTGGGTTCCAGTACGGGAACAACACTGATCTATGTGGCACCGGGCTCCCCGCTCTCCGGCCGTGCACTCCGGCCGACCTCATCAACCCCGACAGGCCGCAGCCGTTCAGCGCCGGCATCGATCCGCGGATCACACCGGGGTCCTCCGATGGCCACGGGCATTGCAGTGGAACCCATTGCCCCCCTTCAACCAAGGCGCTTGCTGCTGTTGCCGTTCTGGCGGTGGTCCTTCTTGCAGCTACGGCGGCTGGTCTCTTCGTGTTCTCGTGGTACCGGTGGCGCAAGCAGAGGATCGCAGGCACACCAGTGATCGTCGGTGGCCGGTGCAGCACCGAGGCGACTAAGGAGTCGTTTCGCAAGAGCGCGTCGTCCACGCTTGTGAGCCTCGAGTACTCGAATGTCTGGGATCCATTGGCCGATGGGAGGAGCGGCGTTGGATTCTCGGAGGAGGTGTCTCAGAGCTTCAGGTTCAACATGGAGGAGGTCGAGTCCGCCACGCAGTACTTCTCGGAGCTGAACCTCTTGGGGAAGAAGGGCAACTTCGCAGCCACGTACAGGGGCACATTGCGCGACGGGACGTCTGTCATCGTCAAGCGTCTCAGCAAGACCTGCTGCAAGCAGGAGGTGGCCGAGTTCCTCAAGGGCCTGAAGCTGCTCGCCGAGCTGCAGCACGAGAACATTGTTGGCCTGAGGGGGTTCTGCTGCTCCAGGGCCAGAGGGGAGTGCTTCCTCGTGTACGATTTCGTGCCGAACGGGAGTTTGTCGCAGTTCTTGGATACCGGCGTCGACGGTGCTCGCAGCGGTGGTCACGTCCTTGAATGGTCCACGAGGGTTTCCATCATCAAGGGCATTGCTAAAGGTATAGTGGAGCACTGGAGCTCCATCCCTTGTCACTCTCTAGTTATCAGTTATCACTGCGCTAGTAGATGGTGTTAATGACCAAAACTTTTTGCATTCACACTGTCCATAAAAGTAGCAATGCCCAAATGACGCTTCTAGTTTTGAAACCATCGCTTTTCTAGCCTTGTGTAACTTTATTTTAAAAAAATTAGCCTTCTTCCGAACACAATTGCAAAAATAGTCCCATCTCCGACCACGGAAGCGCCGGAAGGTGACACGTGTCACCTAATGCGGTCGGAATCGTTTTGGTGGTCAAAGATGAGGCTAATTGCGTTTGGAAGTTGGCCAAATTTGCACACAAAAAAAAGTTACACACGGGGCTAGAAAACTGACGAACTCTCTAGTTTCTTGGTGCTAGCTAGCTGTCACTTTGCCTGAGAAACACATTGTAGGCATGCAACATTTGGGCTCACCTTTGCAAATCTGCCTAGTGTGTACATGTAATGCATGGGCACTTCCTTTTTTTTGGCAATCACTGAAACAAAAAGTCCACCAATTTATCGATGCTAGTACTGTGTTGTTAGTTCGCATTTTTTGTGGAAACCTGTGATAGGTGCGCACCACTAGTCACATTTTGGAACTCTGTAGGTACTGAAAGGGCTCAGCCTGCTGTCTAAACTGAGAAATAACTTGTGATACTTGTAGTTTTGCAATTGTTTTATTGTAATTGCAATTCTCGGTGTGAAAATGTTGGTCTTTTATGACTTGCAGTACACTGATGATCAATTGTTGTTTGTAGTTTTTGCAAGACACCAATGATCAATTGTTGTTTGTAGTTTTTGTAAGACACTAAAGCTTGATGACTGCTTTTTTCCTGCAGGAATTCAGTATTTGCACAGCAGCAGAGCGAACAAGCCCCCTCTTGTTCACCAAAACATATCAGCAGACAACGTTCTGGTGGACTACACCTACAAGCCTCTAATATCCGGGTCTGGCTTGCACAAACTCCTCGTAGATGACCTGGTCTTCTCAACCCTTAAAGCAAGCGCCGCCATGGGATACCTTGCCCCTGAGTACACTACCGTCGGCCGGTTCTCAGAGAAGAGCGATGTTTATGCATTTGGGGTAATTGTGTTTCAGGTACTTACCGGTAAAAGGAAGACAATGCAGCTGCCCTTCGAGTCCGGTAACATCGAGGAGCTCATCGATGATAGCCTAAAAGGATGTTACACAGCAACTGAAGCGATTAAACTGGCAAAGATTGCATTGGTCTGCACCAGTGAAAACCCAGACCAAAGGCCTACAATGGAAGAGTTGCTCCAAGAACTGGGCACCTTCTGATATGATGGGCATCATCCACTGTTAAGTCTGTAACTGTTCATGCAAGTCACATGCCTGATAGTGCCCCGAGCATGTAACCTTACTTATCTAGGATCACTAATTACTGATCTTAAAAGCATCTGAGGTGCCAATGACCGAGGATTCTGAGATCTTGTATCATGCTAATGCTGTATCATTACTGCTGCTCCGTAAAGCGTGCATTGATGATAGCTAGCTTGGATGTGCTATCTCCATGTTAGGTGAATGCAGCCATTTGTTCCAACCCTTTTTGCTCAGCTCTTGTGACTCCCAAGTGTACTGTCCATCCTGTATTCCTGTGTACCAGCTTGGATGGATCCTGTGATGGCTCCATCCAGGGAGGAAGAGCCAAGAGTCCTGGAAAGCATGTGAGCCATAGATTGTTGTGTCGTCTTGTTTTGTTGCTCATGTATTGTCTTGTGACACATAGACTGATGAAATCTCACAGGCAAAAAAAAAAGTGCAGGGTTGTCCTGGGCATTTTTTATGCTAGCTGCTGAGTGGCTGGACAAAATAGACTCTACCGAACAATAAAAATTACAGCACTGAAGAACAACAGCTCCAAAAGAGTGAAATACAAGGTGAGACTGTACATTGGGACTCTGCTTGTTTTGTAAGATAGTATAGGTTGTTTGGAACGGAGTCCTTGGAGTTTAGACGGGTAAATCATTTTTATATGCTAGCTACTAGGTCTATGAACTCAGGTAATGTAGTTTAGACTTTTCAATGGATATTTTTACTACTCCAATGGGCAAGAATGTAGTGTCTGTAAAATGCAGCCTTTTCTCAGTGTTATATGCACTCCTGCTGCTGAGCGTTGGGTTCAGTTGGTCTGTTGTAGTGGCAGCACCTCCGATGGATGGAAGGGTGCAACGAAGCCTTGCCGTTGCCGGTGGTGACAGTTCAGTTGGTCAGTTGTGGTTTGTTTTCAGCTAGTGCTACAACTTCCCAAGCTATGACTTTCCATTTGGCAATGGTGTTCATCAGCAGACTTCGGAAGCAGGTGAATTTGGAACTTGGATGATTTGATTGGTGATGCTAACTGAAACAATGCCCGGGTAGAGAAACGTCAGGAGATCAAACCACGATTTTATATTGAAAATAACAGCTTCCAGAAATCAAAGATGCAGATCTCCTGGGTCATGGTACTAACTTGTCGCTTTCTTTGAGGCCATGCTATTTGTTCACGTCGCATGATTTGGGCCCGTCCGATTCAAGCCGTGCTGGCAGATTTGTGTACCAGACTTTTGACAGGTGGTGCCACTCAAATGACGCGCCACGTTGGAGGGTATTTCTTCGGGGCGCATCCACGCTCTTCAGCACTTGCCATGTCAGCAAAACACCAAGATCCCCCTGAACTTTTCGTCGAAATGGCTCGGTAAACTTCAATTTTTACCAATCTAATCTTTGTATGACAAAAATTGTAAAAATAACCTCCTCATTGAGCATAGAAGAGCCGATAGGGGATACCTGTCCCCTGCCGCGTTATGCAACCACAGTAGGACCTGCTGCGGCAAGGAAGCACGACTGCTAGCTCCTGCCGCGACAGGGAAGCACGGCTACCATAGCAGGAGCTAGTAGTTGGTAGCAACGCCCTACCACATTTGCATAGCGCGGCTGGGTGTCCCCTGTAGCCTCTTCCGCTCTCAATGAGGGGTTATTTTTGCAATTTATATCGCACGGGAGCTAGATTTGCAAAAAAATAAAGTCTACAAGGTCATTTCAATGAATTGTTCGATCTCCCTTTACCATGTCAGCGGAATAATAGCGGTTGCCACCACCTATCAGCATAAATAGACTTTGTTGAGATATAATCGGACTCTTCATCGTTGAGATACAACCGGACTTTTGGTTTTGGGATGCGAATTCTAAAACTAACCATGAGGGGTTTTGGGTATAAATATAGCATCAAATTGTACAAGACAATCAATGTACAATCAATAAAGAGAAAATAGTTAAAATCATATGTATCTTGTGTTCAGCTATTATGTGATTGTTCTTAGGCTATTCTCAATATTTTTTATTGGCATTGTGATTCACCTACGATGATCAATATATTATTTAACACGTTATCAGCACGAAGCTTTCCAAAGCATAACAGTATGTTGTCGAATTCCCTCTTTTCAATCCACATGCTACTAAATTAATCATGTAGATTAATTTTTGCTCTCTCAACCCTATATGGTTTTCTTTCTAATTAAGGTTCAACATTGATTTACTGTACATGAGATTACTGTTCATGGCTTAGTCCATGCGTGCTCGCTGATGCGTGCGCACGAAAGCCGAAACGCATGTGCACATTGGCCGAACCACGAACGAGCCCATCACTCTACGCCGCGTGCACAACCACTATTGCCGCGCGAGCCCGTAGCTCCGTGCCGCGCGCTCCCGAAACTGTCGCTACACGCAGAGTGGCTATCGCCGCCACATGCCCCCAAAGAGTGCCAGCCACACGCTCACCCAACGCGCTCTGCGCCCAAAGCGCCACCTAAACCGTGCCCAAAGCGTTCCCAAAAACCACTGCCCGACACGACGTGCTCCTATTGAAGCGCCGCCGCTAGGTCAACGCCACTCCCGATGAGCTCTGCCCACGCCCATGTCCGCTGCCACCAAGACAGTGTGAGGCGATGCCCTGCAACGAGCGGGCTAGGGTTAAACAAAAAAAGAGTTGAAATCCTCTTTAAAAAAACCCTAACCCCGTCAGCATCTATGGGCCACTACAGCTAGTTAAAATTTTGGCCCAAGAAATAAAAATAAAGGAAAAAAGGGATTCGGCCCAATATGGCTGCATAGCCCGTCGATAATTTAGCTCGAAGACCAAATTCTTTTGGGCCATGTTACTTTTGCGGTTTAACCCTGGGTTTCCAGGTATTCTTGCGGTTGTGATAATTTTTGTGAAAAAGTCACTGAAGTTAACCATAATTATAGAAATTTATCGGGATAAAGAATTTTTATATTATGGACCTAAAGTTTCTAATAATCCCAAAAAATAGTTAATAAACTGTAAAAATTTATATTAAATCCTAGAAACTGAATTTATAGATATATGGGCTTCTGTAAATTATTGAAACTTAGACCTTAGCACGTATTGGAAGCTTCATATCATTGGGCCTACTTCCTAGCATAATTCCATATTTATACATATGCTAAATTTATTTTTTGTTATTTTAGTAATTCTAAAAATTGCTCGATAATTAGCGAAAAATTATAAAAAAATGCTAGGAAAATTTTGGGAATAATTATTTACTAAATAGATATAGACCAATCTTTACTTATTCAAGTGTGAGCATGCAATATATTGATTTAACTAGCAGTAAAATTCATTTTTGCATGAATATAACATAGGATATGTCGGACATCGCAAAGAGGGAATTTGTTGAGCTTGCTCTAAATGATAGTAATTATCTGACCTGGCAATGGATGCCAAGATTAATCTGATGGCTTGATCTCTTAGAGCCACTATTACCCATCCTAAAGCTGGCACCCTTGCTCTTCTCGAAGCCACCAAATGTGCTGCTTTGCACTTCCTAAAGCACCATCTCCATGTGGACTTAAAGGCCGAGTATTTGATGCTAACACTATGGAATTCCCAAAGGAACGCTATAAACAACAAAGATTAGCCCTGCTGCCAGAAGCACAACGCGAATGGACCCTCCTACGCTTCCAAGACTAGAAAAACCATGGCAACATACAACTCCGCCATGCACAAGCTTGTCTCTAAACTGCATTTCTGTAACTAGAAAGTTACAGATGTTGAGATGATAGACAAGACCTTGTACACCTTACACCCCCAATATGAGGATACTATAGCAACAGAAGTACTCTAAGCTTATCTACACCCTGCTAGAAGTAGAGAAACATGATGAACTCCTAATGAAGAATCATCATATTTTTTCCAATGGGACACATGCAATGCACAAAGAGCATGCCAATGCTTGGGAGGCTAGCAATAGCCATGGTGGTAGAAAAGGCCAAAGGCATCAAGGGGTATAATGAAAGAATGTCATAACATAGAAGGGAAGAGGCAAGCTCTAGTGGAGAGGTAAAGGTAAAGTGCCAGAGAGTTTTTAGAAGCAAGACTCATCCAATAAGGCTACTTATCCTTTACAACCCTGCATTAGGTATGGCTATACCGATCATTGGTCGCGAATTGCCGCACCCAATGTATATGGTGAACCTTTACATGCAATCCACTGAAAAAGTCAAAAAGCCCAAGAGAACAATGTTGAGGCACACTTCACCGCTCAACCTATTGTTGGCACAGATACTGAGAAAAGTGATGATATAGTTCTTGATCCTACGAAGAGGTTCCAAAAGGACATTCTCGGATATGTAAATACTCCCACGAATAAAGATGACCTTCTTGGGTTTGAGCTCGATGATTCCTAGAAGGATACCTACGACTTATATGGAAATCTGAACTAGTTTCCTAAATATTCCTTCGCTTTGCTAGTCGGTCACATATTCCTTACGAGTCTTCTTAAGAGTCTTTTTATCAGTTTAATTTTAGTTCTTGAATGAACATTGGTCTACACTTCTATTGAGCGATTATCATTTACAGTTGAATAAATTGTTATTTTCTAGGATATTTGATTCATTCATTGTGCTATATTTGTTCTATATTTTACATATATTCTTGATGCAACAATTATCTTAATGTTAAAAGTATACTTTTAATATAGAACAATATATAATCCAATGACGGAGAAGGAAATCTGTCTAGTATACAGTTGCACTACAAATTCAATTATTAGGAAAACTAAATATTTTCAAACTTCGACTAAGAAAACTGGAGATATTATGACCAGCACTGGAAACGATGCCTTATTGTTGCACTAGAAGAGTCATCATAGTTCTCCCTATAGGTACTCGTGTAATAATAGAGAATGCTTTCTTGTACTCTGAGTCCAGTCGTACTCTATTAAGTTTCAAAAACATATGTCTGAATGGTTTTCACATAGAGACAGAAAATGATGATGGTACAGAATACCTGCTGATGACTAAGTTTAACGGGTACAACAAATGTGTGGTCGAAAAACTTCCTTCCTCCTCCTTAGGATTAGACTATACATATGTAAAACCTGAAGTTTATGTTGCAACGAAGACAATACTTAAAAACCCATAAATATTTAAGATCTGACATTATCGACTGGGTCATCCTAGGTGTAATATTATGAACAAAAAAATCATCAATAATTCTATTAGCTATAGCATAAAAAAATGTAGACTTTTCTAGACCTAAAGACCTCTTTTGTCCTGCTTGTGCTAAAGGGAGCTTATAATTAGACCCCTCTCATCCGAAAGTTAGGGAAGAAACACTGAGTTTCCTGGAGAGAATTCAAGGTGATATTTGTAGACCTATCTATCCCTTGTTGAGCCCATTCAGATACTTTATGGTACTGGTAGATGCTTCTACTAGATGGTCCCAAGTATGTTTATTATCTACTCAGAACCATACTTTTGCTAAATTAATTGCCAAAAATATTAAATTAAGAGCTTGCTTTCTAGATGAAAGGATTAAGTCCATCCGAATGGATAATGCTTGTGAGTTTGCCTCGAAGGCATTTAATGATTATTGTATGGCTATGGGCATAATATAGAGCATTCAGTACCTCATGTCCGCACACAAAATAGTCTTGCAGAGTCATTAATTAAAAGAATAAAACTGATTGTTCGGCCACTCTTGCAGAAATGTAAGCTACCCACTGGTTGTTATGGCCAGTAGTAATGCACACTGCTCTATTAATTCAATTGATACCAACTGCATATCATGACAATTTCCCTTTGCATATAGTGCGTGGGAAAGAATCAGATATTTCTCATCTATCAAAATTTGAATGTGTTGTATATGTGCCAATCTCATCACCATACCGTGCATCCATAGGCCCACACTAAAAGTTAGGGATCTATGTAGGTTATGAATCTACGTCAATTATTAAATATCTAGAGCCTACGACGAGATCTGTACACAGTTCGGTACACTGACTGTATCTTTGATGAGGACAATTTTCCAGCATTATGGGGAGAAAAGTATTGCACGAAAGAATGCCAGGCAATAGATTGGAATGTCACAGGCATTCAGTCCTCAGACTGCGCACTAAAGAATCTGAACTTGAAGTTCAATGGATAATAAATATGCAACAAATAGCTAATAATTTGTTAGATGCTTTCACTGATTATAAGGGAGTGATAAAATCTTGTATACATGCATTAAACATACCGAAAAGAGTGAAAATACCACAGAAGGATATTGAATCCACTCTTACCCCTCATGAGAAGATGAGGGGGGACCTTTGGGCGCACGAGACTCAATTCTGTGGAGACTTCTGTAGAAACAAAGATCGAACAAATCAGAACACTCCCAATACAGTGGAAGAAGCTCAACTTGATGTTGAGAAAATTCCTGAAGTGAGCCATCCTGAAGATGGTGACCCTAGAGAATATTTGTGCTCACAATCTGATGCTGGAAGATTGGAACACCCATACTGCATCGATTGTGGGAAATCAAGAGGAGTTGGCAGAAATTAATGAAGATGTCGTATGTTTGTAAACGTGACACAAGAGGGAGTGGACGCGGGCCGTCTTACGGGCCTACGTCCGAGAGAGAAAGAGTGGACACAAGGGTTTATACAGGTTCGGGCGCTTAAGCAAGCGCCCTACTCTTGTCGGTGTGTTCCCCGGGGGGAGTAGGAGGGGCTCCTGGTCTAGGCTCCCGAGGGACACACCAGTAGTTCAGTTTTGTATTCAATGAGAGCTCTCCCTACAAGAATGGGTTACAGTGGGTTTTTATAGGTGCCCAGCCTGTTACACAAAATACCATCCTACCCCTACTGCAGTAGCTCATACAGGGGTATCTTGGTCTTTTCCACGAGGGGTAGCGGATCCCATGTCACTGTCCCGTTGGGGTAGGCCTCTAACTTCGGGGCCCCACAGGGGACTTTAGGACCCCACTTCACTGTCCCACGTGGCTAGAGGGTGCCCACCCATCTCCATAGGCGTCTAGGGGGCGCCCTCTTGAACTGGGAGCCTCACCAAGTGCCCGCGGCCAGGGCACTTGGCCAAGTGCCCTGTGGTCCATCTCCATGGGCGTCTGAGGGCACCCTCTTGGACCGTACTGGGAGTCTTGCCAAGTGCCCTGTGGCCAGAGCACTCGCCAAGTGCCCTGTGGTGGAGGCGAGATGAGACCCCTTGATGACTGGGACCCCGAGTACTTCCTCTAGAGAGCCCATGGGGGTACGAGGGAACATCCCGTAGACGCCCGCGAGGGCATGAGGTGAATGAGGCATCCCTTCTCGGAGTTGGTATGCATTCTTCCAACATCGAGGGGGGGCCTCTCGTGGCACGCTCGCGGAGGCTTAAGGGAACCTCCCCTCATGCTCGTGAGGGAGACCCTTTCGGCACCCCGCGGACTTATGTCCGCATCCCCGCGAGGTATGAGATGAATGAGCCCCCCGTTCTGGGAGTTGGTATCTTTCCCTCCAACACTAGCCCCCCTGCCTGTTGGACCATCCTTAGGGTGTCCAAGGGGCAATGAAAGTCATGCAAGAGGCTTTATGCTGTGGCTGACGCCGAGGATTGCTTCCCATTTAGGCGCCTTGTATCCCACTCGGGCTTCCCGCAAGAGCACGGTGTCTTGTATCCTCTTCAAACTTTAGCTCTTGCAGGCATGGGTGCTTCTAGAATGCCTTCAGCCAACAAGGTTTGCTGAGAGATCACAAACGAGTCAGCCTGTAATATTCTTGGTGAGGAGTGGGGCAACGACAGGGAGGTGTGTCCTCGGCCCTCGTCTCTCAGTGGTAGGAGCATGGTGCTTGCGCTCAGGCGCAACCGTGTTCGCCCTACCCCGGGTCCGACCGGGCTCCAGAACAAGCGCCCAGACTGGGAAGTTCTAGACCAATCTGGCACCTGTACCAGTGCCTATGCGAGGCCTTGACCCTCGACCCGATAGGGCTTCTGTGGTTTTTAAGGAGCAAGTGAAGAAATGCAGGAGACTAGTGCTTGAGTATCACTATTGGCCCATCCCCTCTCTTAGCTAGTCCAAGCAACTTGAGCTTTTGCTCGAGGCTAAGGGTGCCATCGTGAGCACTCACTTATGAGCGCAACGGGCATCCGGCTGTAGCCTATCCCCTCGCAGCCGCTTGAGCAGAAAAAAGGGGCGCGAGGACCTGCGCCCAACTCGCGGCTGCCTACTCTGGGAGCGGGCGCTTGGGCCAACGCCCGTGTGCGACCTCTTAACCAGGGCGCTGGTCGATCCTCCCTTTGCCCACCGGTTGCTAGCCAAACAGGAGCAAATAAAAGTAAACTGGCTCCACTTTTCAGAGTGGACACCACCGAACAAGAAGGGGGGACATGTTCTAACTTCTTCCTTGCTCCATTCTTTTGCTTCCCATCCCATTTCTTCATTTGGGCTTTTCCTCCCTACCTGCGCAGCAACCACATCGCCAGCGTCTCCACAAGGTGTTGCTAACTCTGGCCGTTTGTCGGCTTGCCTTCCCGTCGGCTCAGCTGAGGTTGCCGCCTCCCGCTTTTGGCCTTGCGCTCGTTTCGTGCGTGCGCTGCACGCAAGCCGTACTTGGCCGCGCCGCACGACTACCACCTTAGGCCTTGCCTCCTCTGGCCTAGCCTTGGGCGCCGCTCGGCCTGCTCGTTCCAGCTTCCTTCCTAGATCGAAAAGACACGACCGAAAGGCAGTGGGAGCCACCGCCAGGAGAAGTAGGGCCCTATTGCTGGTCCGGAAAGACGCGATCGAGCGGGCTGCAGGGGACATCGCCGGGCGGAGCCAGGCCCCGTTGCTGGACCAGAAGGACACGGTCGAGTGGACTACGAGGGCCGTCACCGGGCAGAAGAGGGCTGCCGCGCCGACTGTCAGATCAAGAAGGCCAGCGGCCACGTGAGCCACGGGGCAGCGTCGTTGTGTGGGAGAAAGGAGGCACCTCCATCACTGGTAGTCGGGCTGAAGGGAGACTTCGACGACGCCACCGAAAACTCGACACCAACTGCATCCATACGTCGTTGGTGGTGTGGAGGCCGCCACCGCCATTCTCCGGGGCGAAGTATCGGTAGAGAGTCCTTTTGGAAGCAGGTTGGATACGGGTCGGAGGTGAGGTTCTCTACCTTTTTTGTTCCCTCTTTTGCTAAGAAGGTAATGTAGGTTTTCAACGTGCGAGCAGTGCTCACGCTCTGGGCTGTAAGGCACAAACCCCGAGAGGGGCTGCCCAGCGAGCGCCCGGGGCTTAGTCCTTTGCGCGGGCACGACCCCCAGTGCCCAGTTCCAAAGGAGATAGGGTGAATGGGCTGTTGCTCGTAGACCCAACCTGACTCTCCCTACTCCCCAGGCTGGGGCTGGAGCCTACCCCTAAGGATGCTTTTGCCTGCACGGGATCTGATGGGCTTCGCGCAAATATGCATGACAGCGTGGCATATGCTTACTCCTACACCATTACTCTCCATTGAATGCCAGTAACATGCGGGGCTTTGCAGGTGACTGTCCTTGTGACGCCCTTATGAAGGTCAAGGGCAAGGTGGATGAGACTGCCCTCGCCAAAGAGAAGGGCAAGAGCAAGCCCCATCGCAGAGAGGACCACCATGCGGGAGACACGGACATGATGGGTCCTATTGGTTTCACCGCTGGCATGGATCCGACGGGTGATGAAGGGTTTGCTCTTGAGGAAGTGAAGGTGGATCCCGGACCGTCGGAGCTCACCGACGGGGAGAAGCTCTCTCTCATCCGAAAGGGGAGTCGCCTCACTCCCGAGGACGTGGACTTTCCCACACCGGGGGAGAGCCCTAACCCTCCGTTCGGGTACGTCGTAACTCTCAAGGCTTGGGTGGACGTTGGCTTTGGGCTCCCGATGTACCCCTTCATCAAGAGGTATACTCAAGCGCTTGGGGTGGAGCTCTCTCACCTTAGCCCGAACCTCTTTGTTCGGCTGAGGATCTTCTTATGGCTATGTGAGACGGCCATCCCAGGGACGCCCATTGAGCCATCCATCTCTTTGTTTGACTACTTCTTCTGCTCTCAGCGAGGGAACTCCAGGAGAGGGCCCCTAGGGTCCATCTTCACTACCCCACGGCATGAGGACGAGTTCCCCGTGCATGCCTTGAAGGAGTGCTGGCCTTCTGCCACGAAGAAGTGGTTTTACCTGAAGGCCGAGGACTTCGTCTACACTGGGTCTCACCCGGTCTTGACGACCCGAACATACCCTGAGATGGGTCGTCTCACCGACGATGACTGGAAGCTATGCAACACCATCCGAGAGGTACGCGCAAGGAAGGGCGCTCGTGACCTGATGGAGGAGATGACCCTCCTCAACCTCAGCACCCTTGTTCAGCGTGCTAGGTTGGGGTTCCACGGTGGCCTTCACCCCGACATTGGGAAGGGTAATGGCCTTTGAGCTTTCTTTGCTTTTCTTCGATACTTTATCCCTTCACATCCCTTCAACTCAGCAAGAGAGGAGGCTGAGTTGATCCTAGGGAGGTGGTGCATGTCTGAGGCACGGGGTTACGAGGATGAGAGCATCCCTATGGAGGGAAGGAACTCCGTGGCCGAGGCGTTTGGCCTACGCCTCACCCCTCGGGGTGACCTCGCTCTAGACCAGGTTAAATGGAAGAGGGCCAGGGCCGCAGCCACGGGAGGGCGCTTGGACCTCGCCCGCTAAAGCACGCACCAAGAGAGCCGTCGGGGGGCGTGTTGGTGGCACCCCTCAGCAGGGCGTTGCCCCTCCATCTCGCGCCATGGGCGAGAGGGGTCCTCTCCGGGTGGAGCCTCGAAGGTCCCCGCCATCTCCCACCCCCAGGGGCAAAGGCGCCAGGGGCCCGGAGAAGAAGAAGGCATCTATCGGGGAGGGCACCAGCCCCTCCACCATGCAGGCGAGCAGGCGTTCACCCTCACCTTCCTCATCCATGACACCCAGCTCTTCCAGCAAGTCTGCGTCGGACGTTGAGCCAGGGGGTTTTGTGGGCTCTCCCAGCAGCTTGCTCGGGAGATTGAAGGGCTCCTGGGTGTTGAGACCGAGGGCCCGGTCACCTCCCCGGCCAAGTTCATGGCAGGGGAGGAGGTTGGGTATGCCTACCTCGACGACATTGAGTCTTTCTTCCGCTTTCCAGGAGGTATGTGTCCGTGATCATGATAAGTTGTCACGAAGCTTATATATTCTCTTAACACACCTAACCTACTTCCTTCCTCCTTCGCAGACCCGACGGAGCACGAGATACCACCTGTGTCGGAGCCCCTCGCACCCGCTGTGCCCCCGGAGGCTTCAGCGGAGAATGTGGCTACCCCATGCTCACCCATGCAAGCGGGGCCATCGCAGGGTGGCTAGGGCAGTTCCTCCAGTGCCCTCCCTGAGTATGGCATACCTCACACATTGGATGCAGAGGCGATCGAGACGACTCGCCTCTTGGTGACGGAGCGGGTGCAAAGGTATATGGCAGACTTGGTGCCTGATGATCCCAGGAGGTTCTTGGAAGTGCTGCAGGAGAAGTTAGCGACCACACTGACCAGGATTCTCATGCATAGCTTGCTTTGACACTCCCTACCTTCACCTTTTTGCAGGCTACAGCGATGAGCAATGTTCTCTTTGACAGGGTCCCGGGAATGGTCAAGGAGATGCTAGTAGCCCCCCTCTGCGTCGTCCTGAGGATGATCTAGAGGCCCTCAAGTGGGCTTTGCTACAGGCCCAAGAGGGCTAGAGGGCGGCAGAGGACAAGCTTACCAAGGTGGAGGTTGAGCTGGAGAGGTCCCGGCAGCGAGTCAAGGACTTAGAGGCTGACTTGGAGAGATCCCACGTGGTGATACGGGCCGTGGGGGCAGACCGCGATGCCCATGAACAAAGGTATGATGCGGACCGGAAGACAATGGCCATATCTCTCATGAATCTTGCTGTGCTGGTCCAGGTCACTTTGAGGGAGCTTGGGGCCAGAGTGGAGGATCTCCCACCTCCCTCTGAGGATTGGGAGGAGTGGGCTGGCATCCTACGGGGCCATGTCAGTCTTCTTGTCAGGGCGACCGATGACAAGGCAAGGCTTTTGCCAAAGTCGCCTTGACCGTGGGAGTTTCAACCATCTCCTGCCTCTCTGATACTATGGGCAAGGAGGCCATTCTAACTGCGCTCGGGGGCTGTACACCCAGGAGGTGCACCGGAGCTCCCGCGAGGGTAGCTCTACCTGGGGGTCCCTTGTGGGAGGCTTTGTGGACAGCCTCACAAGGGTTCCCCGCGGGACCGAACCCCGAGCACCAGGAGAGGGCCCGAGCTTAGAGCATGTATGACTTCCTCTGGAGAGTGTTTGATGTCTTTTGCTAAGTAGCTAGGTGGCTCATGTTTACTGTATTGGGATCCTTAACTTGTAAGGTGCAGCACTCCTTTAAGTGGTAGTGGTATCTCTACTTGTAGTGTTCATGATGGTCGGCTGGGACATGCTCCCCTCATTTTGTATGAACTTACTTCGAGGTTATGATATGAATGACTTATGACTTTTGCAATGCTTTGTTCTAGGATGTGCCCCGGAGGGTAGTTGGTATTCGCTATAAACGAAGTGCACGAAGGGCTCAGGTGCCACGTTGATTATGTCCACCAAAGAAGGTTTGCCGCAGGACCGGGTGACTTCATGGGGGCATGATCGTGCCTTGGGTCCCTAGAGGGGTCCAAGGCGCGGGCGCCCCGCCGGAGGGTCATTTAGCTACTTCTCCCTAAGGGGGAGAAAGCAACTCCTCTTGTGCTATGTATGAAGGGGCGAGCCCCCCGTGTCTTTAGACAGTGCAGGAGTGTTTCTCTCCTCACGCGACGGTGAGGGGGACTCGATCCCCGCATCGCCCTTGGGCGACCTTAGTCTTGTCTTAGCCCTCGGGCCACATAGGGGCACTGGTCCATAAGGCCTTACTTAGGAGGCCAGGCATCTAGTTTAAGGCATAGCCCCCGTAGGAGCATCATGAGTTGTTTACTCGGCCTAGCTTAAGAGGCTTAGGTATGCGCCCACCGGGAAGGGGATGTCTCTCGGGCTACGCTCCTTGCAATAAGAAAGGTTCCTATTGCTTCCCGTGGAGTGTATTGAATGGTGACCCGAGGGTCGTTTTGGCTTAGCGCCAGGGGTCCATGGAGGACTAAGTCGTGGAGCACCCTATGACTTAGGCAAGACGCCTTAAGTCATCGCCTGCTCCTTGGATCCAGTAGCGAGAGGGCCGCCCGAGGGGGACACGGAATGTCCAGGCCGCTCGGGGCTTTTTCAGGGGTAGGCCCCAGAGGCCATGCGCCCTAGAACTCGTCCCAAGAGGGGCACGAGGTTCTAACCTATCCCCCACAGCTACGCGCGGGGGATGGCTTCTTAGAGACCACCACACAAGCGATAGGAGACATGCAAAACTTAACTTGATACTTCATTGATGACCTTAGGAGTGTTTACATCAACATGAGATAGGTGTTGTTACGGCTTACAAAAAAGCTTAAATATAAAACTTCTTAAGCTTGTTAGCATTCCACGCGTGCTTGAGTGGCTTGTCTTCAATGGTAGAGAGGTGGTAAGCCCCCGAGCCCAAGACCGCTGAGACACGGTAGAGTCCCTCCCACTTGGGGTGAAGCTTGCTTTGGGCTCCCGGGTCGATGACCCTTTTAAGCACCAAGTCCCCTAAGAGGAAGGTCCTCTCTCGCACCCGTTTGTTGTAGAAACGAGTGACTTCTCATTCGTACACGGCATGCTTGACGAGGGCGCGATCACGGATCTCCTCCGCGAAATCCACCTCTACCTTGTGACTGTCTTCGTTCACCATGAAGTTGATGGGTAGGGCTTCTGAGAGCATCTCCACTTGAAGTGAGCGGTGGCGGACTTCTGCGGGGAGGACTGCTTCCACTCCGTACACCAGTGAGAAGGGTTTTAGCCCCGTGGAGCAGCTAGGAGTAGTGTGCATCCCCCACAAGACACTGAAGAGTTCCCCCGCCCATAGCCCGTGCTTAAGAGTGCTCTTTTCGAGTCGACGGCGGATGCCTTGGAGGATTAGGCTATTGGCCCTTTCGAACGCCCCATTGGACTTAGGGTGAGCCACTGAAGTGAAGCAGAGAACTGTCCCAATTGAATCACAGAAGTCCCTGAAGGAGGAGGCATCGAACTGGGTTCCGTTGTCCACAGTGAGCTCCTTCGGGACCCCGAAACGGCACACAATGTTCTTCCAGAAGAACTTTTGCACCACTCGAGATGTGATTGTTAGCAACGGTTCCGCTTTCACCCACTTGGTGAAGTAGTCCACCGCCACCACCGCATGCTTGTAGCCCCCCTTGGCCGGTGGGAATGGCCCGAGCAGGTCCATGCCTCACCGGGCAAAAGGCCAAGTGATTGGAATCTGGTGTAGAGGTGCAGCGGGGGAGTGGTGAGCTGATGCCATCCTTTGGCAATCTTCGCATGTCTTGAGGGTTTCCATGGTGTCTTGTACCATTGTAGGCCAATAGAAGCCCTGCCTTAGTGCCTTCACTGCAGTTGCTCTGGGTGCAAGGTGTGAGCCACAGAGACCTTCATGCACCTCCCGCAGAAGTGAGATCTCCTCTTCTTTTAGGAGGCACTTGAGCAGTGCGAAAGCCCCTTTTTTGTAAAATATCCCGTCGAGAAGTACATAGGATTTGGCTTTCACGAAGAGTCTTCGGTCTTCAGTGCTATCCTCCATTTCTGTTTTTCCTTGGATGTACTCTCTGATTGGGGTCATCCACGTTGCGGGTGGTGTTGGGATCTCACTAACCATCAGGTGTAGTTCAGGATCTTCTTTCTCATTAGGGTCTTCCTTGATGGATGGTGCGTCAAGTACCTCGAGGAAGACCTCCGGTGGGAGTGGCTCTTGGGAGCTTGCTGCTCAGGCCAAACGGTCCGCCCGGTGATTGTCTCCACGGGGGATGCGACGAGCTTCCATCCCCAAGAAGTATCGTTCCATTCTACGTACTTCATCGAGGTAGTTGGCCATCTTGAGGTCGAGGCATTGATAAGAATTGTCCATCTGATTGACAACCAGTTGGGAGTCTCCTAGGATGAGAAGGCGCCGGACCCCCATAGCCTTTGCGAGGCGAAGCCCTAAAAAGAGCCGCGCGTGTATTCCAGTGCCTTCCCCTCAGAGCTTACGAGAACAACCTCGGCCCCTCCACTATTTAGGCATTTAGAGCCATCAAAGTAGAGGGTCCAGTGGGGGTCGGGTGGAGTGGTACACTCTGCTACCTCATCTGGGACTTGGGGGTTTGTCCATTCCGCCACAAAGTCTGTGAGGACTTGGGACTTGATGGCGGTCCTTCCGACAAGCTTGAGGGAGAAAGGCGCCAGCTCGGTCGCCCACTTGGCTATTCTCCTGGTTGCCTCTTTGTTGCCCATTACTTCGGCTAGCGGATAGCCAGTAGGGACCATGATGGAGTGCTCGAGGAAGTAATATCGAAGCTTCTGTGATGCCATGAGGAGTGCGTAGCATATCTTCTCCACTTCCGTGTACCTTGCCTTTGCGCCCGTGAAGGCCTCGCTGACGTAGTACATGGGTCACTGGACCCCGTCCTTCTCCCTGATCAGGACTGCACTCGCGGCGACCGGAGTCGCGACAAGGTACAGTAGGAGGGGTTCCCCAGGGCTGGGGCTTGTCAGGAGTGGGGGCTTAGTCAAGTATGACTTGAGATCCTCAAAGGTTTTTTGAGCCTCTAGGGTCCAACGGAAGCATTCTAGCCCGCGTGGTATTTTGAAGAAAGGTAGCCCTTTCTCGGCCGACCGCGACATGAAACGCCTAAGAGCCGCTATGTGACCCATAAGGCGTTGGACCTCTTTAATGGATTGTGGTGGCTTCATCTCCAGGATGGCCCGGATCTTCTCCGGGTTGGCTTTGATACCCCGATGAGAGACGAGGAAGCCCAGGAGCTTGCCTTCTTTGACCCCGAAAATGCATTTTTCAGTATTTAACTTGAGGTTGAACTTGCGGAGGTTTTCGAAGGTCTCACGAAGATATTTCAGATGTGTTTAAGCCATAGGGCTTTTCACGACGGCGTCATCGACGTACACCTCCACGTTCCGACCCAATTGGTCCTTCAGAACGAGGCATACGAGGTGCTGGAAAGTGGCCCCTGCATTCTTCAACCCGAAGGGCATGCGAAGGTAGCAATAAGTGGCCACTGGGGTAATGAAGCTTGTCTTCTCATCCTCTAGGGCCATGTGGACTTAGTGATAGCCCGAGTATACATCTAAGAAGCTCATTAACTCACACCCGGCGGTGGAGTCAACTAACTGGTCGATGTGCGGGAGAGGGTAGTCGTCCTTTGGACATGCTTTGTTAAGGTCGGTAAAGTCGACACACATGCGCCACTTACCGTTGGACTTCTTGACCAAGACGGGATTGGCAAGCCACTCCGGGTGCCAAACCTCCCGGATGAGGTCAGCACTTAGGAGCTTTTCAATTTCCTCCTTGATGGCTTGA
The DNA here is from genome assembly GCA_036346275.1 of Otatea glauca. Lineage (NCBI taxonomy): Eukaryota > Viridiplantae > Streptophyta > Magnoliopsida > Poales > Poaceae > Otatea > Otatea glauca. The sequence continues at coordinate 21,769,059 of CM070712.1, read as the reverse complement.
CATCGTTCGAGAGAGAGAGAGCTTGCGGAGCTTTTGCCTCACCGGAGGACGCCCGGGCCTCACTGCGAGGTGATGCTGAATCACCTTGCGGGGGACGCCTTTCATGTCCAATGGGACCTAAGCGAAGACATCTGCGTTGGTCCTTAAGAACTCGAGGAGCTCATCTTCCACCCTTTCTGGGAGCTCAGCTCCGGCCCGGACGAAGCGTTCGTCGCCCGGGCCAAAGAGCCTTATCACCTTTGGCTCCCCTTCAGGGCGAGGTTTCAGGGGGTAGTTCTCCAGCGGAGACTTGTCCTTGGCGATTTCCATCGGGGGTGGTAGGGACGCGACCCCTTTCGAGCCCCCCACTTCGAGCATGTGGACTTCATCGAAGCCGGTGGCCGCCCTATGATAGAGACGACAGGCCAAGTCTTGATCGCCCCTCACGGAGATGGCCCCGTGAGGCCCCAGTATCTTGAGGCATAGGTAGTTTTGGTGGATTGCTGCACTGAAGCGGTTGAGAGTTACTCTTCCCATGATGGCATTGAATGGCGACTCGACGTCAACGACGTCAAATCTAACTGCTTCCGTGCGATGGTTTTCCCACGAACCGAAGGTTATGAGAAGCTCAATTCTTCCCAGAGGTTGGATAGATTTCCCTGGGATAAAGCTCGTGAGAGGGCGGTCGGACGGGAGCAAGATGCCATGGTGGTAGCCCCCTTGTGATTCCCATAGCTCCTTGAGTGCGAAGATAAAGTATGTCCGCAGAGGTACCCCCATCGACAAGTATGCGGGAAACTTCACAGTTAGATATGGTGGCGGTTATCTAGAGGGCGTCGTCATGGGGGAACCTCAGGCCTTTTGAGTCTTCCTCGATGAAGCTTAGTGGGATGCTTGCCCATTTGAGAGGAGCACTTCGAAGCTTCACCCCCATCACATTGACTTCTCGTATGTACTCCTTCCTTTGGCGCTTGGACTCATGCCCATAGGCTGAGCCCCCCATGATGACATTCACTTGTTTATGTGGCACTTGGAAAGGGAGAACTTGTTCAGCATTTTGTGGAGATTCTGTTGGGGGAGGCCCACCAGGAGGTAGTGCAAGCACGGGGTGAATTGCTTGGAGAGGCATTGCCTCCGCGGCCACGGGACGAGGCGAAGACCCCTGACGTGGCTTAGGACCACGCTTGAGGAGCTTGGCCACTTCGGCGGTGTATTGGCGACACTCACTTGTGTCGTGCCTGCCCACTTTGTGATATGCGCACCAACAGTCATCCCCTTGGTTGCCCCTTTTCTCCCCAGGACCTTCTTCACGAGCCCGAGGGGCCTTAGGCTTTGGACCCTTCTTTGGTCCTTTGGAAGCACCGTTCCCTCGGAGCGGGGCATCGGTCACAACGAGAACCTTGGGGTCGCGACCTCCATCGGAGTGTTCTTTTTCCCGGAGTAGCCTTTCATCCTTCTCTTGGGGTAGTCTCCCTCAGCTTGTGGGAGGAGCCCCCTTTTTACCAAGTCATCCTCCTCCCCACGGGCATACTTCTCCACAACCTCAAAGAGCTGTTGAGTGGTTTTTGGGGGATCTCTTCCCAGTGCCCGATTCAGTTCGCCGGGGAGAAGTCCTTTCTTACATGCGTTAATGTCCATGGAGTCAGGGGCGTCCGCCACATGGCTCCGCACTCGGGAGAAACGCTTGAGAAAGTCTCGCGTGGACTCGTCCTTTTGTTGCTTAACCGTGAAGAGCTGATTGGAAAGCATGGGGCGCTTGTAACGTCCCTGAAAGTTCGCGTTGAACTCTTCACGTAGTTGGGCCCAAGAGCGGATGGAGCCCCTCTTCTGGTTGAAGAACCAAGATCGAGCGGTTCCCGAGAGGAAGAGCGAGAGACAGTTGCACATCTCCGTCTCCCCGCCTCCTCCCGCTCGGATAGCCATGGCGTAGACCTCCATGAATTGATTGGGATCGAAATCCCCATCGTATGGTGAGATATTCGTTTGGCGAAACTTGGGTCGAAACGGGATCTCTGAGATGCCTCGAGCGAGAGGGTTCCCGGTCCTGGGGTTGCCTCTATCTTCACGCTGGCGGGGAGAAGGCGACCTCGAACGACAGCGGCGGCGACAGCGAGAGGCCTCAGAATTGGAGGAGCTGGAAGCTCGGGGGCGACGACGGCGCCCGCGCTCGGGAGAGTCGAAGCGCTCCCATCGATATGCATATCTGGGAGCCCGCGAGACCCCAGACTCAGCCTCCCCTCCTCGGCAGTGGTCACGGCAGCTGGGAGAGGCAAGGACCCGCCCTAGGCTAGCAGAGCGGAAACTCCTCCCTTCCACTTGACTTAGCTGGGCTAGACGATGATCACCTGAGCCTCGTGATTGCCTGGGGGTGGCTGTGACTTGAATCCCCTGTTTCGCAGGTAGCGTTCTTGGAGGAACGAGTGCCTTCGGTCTCGGAGGTTCCCCCTCCACCTCGGGCCACGTCGCTCCTCGAGGGTGAGAGTTAGCTCCAGCTGGTGGGAGTTGATTCACCATCTCCGGGGGCAGGCGTATCTGCCCAAGAGGAAGAGCTTGTGGGGGAGGTCCCGGGACCCTCACAGGACAAGGCGCAAACTCAGGCCTCAGGAATTGCGGCGAAGGTACGAATTGCAATGGCATGGTAGGTGCTCCTCCAAAACCTGGGCTCGACGGGCGTAGCGGCCAGAACAGGGCCCCGCTTGCGATCGCCCAATGGGCAAGGGGATTGTAGAGATTACCTCCTTGCCCACCCCCGGTAGCGAAGGCTGGGCCCCTAGGCGCCCCCGGATCGGTGGCGATCTGGACCGAGGGTGGTGCTAGGAGTGGCGAGAGGTATGGGTGGACCCCCTGAGGGCAATAGGAGGCCATCATGTAGTCCACGGTCTGCCTAGTAGCAACCTCCACCAGAGCCCACCATCGGGACAAATCCAATGCCTCGGGGGTGAGGGCTGGCTCCAGGGGTCCCAACCCTGCGATGACGGCGATGTCTCGAGACTGTTGCCCTTGGCCCGTGGTAGCCAGAGCAAGGGGGGAGGAAGTGCTCTCAGGTCCCGGGGCTTGAAGGACGTTGTCTACCCCGGGGTGGACGGCTCCGATCTCCGAGGGAGGCACTCGCCTGGAGGTTCGGCGAGGAGGAGGGTCGTCGACTTGCACCTTGCGCTTCGGGGCTTGAGGAGGCTTGGTGTGCTTCTTGGTAGGAGCCATAGCCTTTGATGTTAGCTACGAGGTCCCCACGGACGGCGCCAGATGTCGTATGTTTGTAAACGTGACACAAGAGGGAGTGGACGCGGGCCGTCTTATGGGCCTACGTCCGAGAGAGAAAGAGTGGACATGTCGGGACCCGGATTTGCAAATCCGAAACCCTCTGTGTATACTGCACTAGTCCAGGATCACGCTAGTGCACACAGTGGAAACATAGATGAAATACCATTCCATACAACGAATTAACTAAGAAGAAGCAAATTATTATTAAATAAAGCAAACGACCTTATGGTCAATGTTTACACCATTATGCCTTAAGGGCTTAAGAAACAAATACTATTGCAATGAAAAGATAACTTGAGCCATTCGACATGCCACGAACAATCGTGCTGGGAACGCCTTCCTAATCCACGTAGTCTTCATAGAATTCCTCCTCATGATATTCATTATCTCCTTCAAAGAATCGATCAACAAGGGCATAAAGCCGTGAGTACAAAGGTACTCAGCAAGCCGTAGGGAATTGATGCAATATATTCATGCACGGCTTGACAAGGATGGCTATATGTTTCATTTGCAGAAAGTAGTAACTTGAATTGAAATACAATAAATAGATTGAAAGCATATTTATGAAAAGATAAAAAAATAGATCAATGATAGACAACAAAACAACAGTGAACTCCCCGTTCACATCCCAACAATTCCACATTCCACATTTTATGAAACACTCTATACCCCGTGTGAAATTCTCGGGCTTTGTCCATGACCGCGGACGCGGCTATTCGAATAGTTTTACACTCTGCAAAGGTTGTACAACTTTACCCACAAGACATGACCATCTCTTTGTGCAATCGATTTTAACACACTTCCTTTGGTGTGTCGTAGAGATATCATGACAAAGCCTTTACAATGCACTGTCTAAACTCGGTACTGCCCGCTAAGGTTTCGCCCCTTAGGGCCCCCTCTTGCACCTTGCGAATCTACCTGTCCATCCTGGAGCCCACACCACCAATTGGCAGTACTCAAGGCTAGACATTGCAAATTAATCAGCTAAGTCTGTCCTATACCAGACTCGTGGTAGTACGGTTAGGCCCAGTTCAATGGCGCACAAGATTAAGTCCTTAAATTGTCTCAGGCAAGACATCCACATCCCAATATGCTAGAAAGCACCCCCTTTACTGCACGATCACTTGCCCGAGGGAAAACAATTCGTTCAACCAAGACCAATGGCAAACCTCGCCATGGTACAACAAATTTTATAACAGTGGCTAACGGCCACGATTCAATATCTCATTAAGTCAAGATTAACATTATTCAATGTGTGACATGAATCCCTTTGTACAACTAAGCATGTCTAAGCATAGCTACGATAACCCATTATTGGTATAATGATTATGTCCAACTAGTAATGTCCCAACCTAGGTTTAACAATGGATACATGGCATCCCAATTAATCAAGGTGGCATAATGTCAACTAGGTATACATCTACTCCCATTAAATAAGCATTGATACACAAAATAGCATGCAATTGTAATAAAGTAAATTACTTTTGCAAATAAAGGATCAATATGATCAAAGGATTAAGACTTGCCTTGCTGATCTAGTGCCGAGTCTTGATCTTCGAAGTCTTCGTTCGCTCCCTCGGAATTAGCGTCTACTGGAAAAGAAGCAACGAAACCAAATAAATACCAAACAGAGACTCAAACAAGCTCAAAACTGAAAATAAATGGCTCTGGAAGATAGATCTTGATTTTAGAAAAATTTAGAAACTTGAATCGCCTCAATCGGAGTTCGTATGAGGGAGAACGAGCTTCTGGAAAATTAAATTCAGAGAAAATACAGAAAATCAGAAAATCGGAATTTCTGGATTTATTTTTGTACTGAAAAAATGATTTATTGCGCAACGCTGACGTCATCGGGTTCACGGTGGACTCGGTCCACGGCACTGCCCGGTTCACCGTGCACCCGGTGCACGGCTGACGTCGGAGGTGACGCAGCGGCTCGGCTGACGCGGCGGGTGACGCAAGCGCTGACGCGACAAGCCACGCGTCGTGCATCGGTGGCTGCGATTGGATCGGGCGACTGGGAGCAAGGCGCGGGCAGCGAAAAACGTGGCGCGATCAGGAGCGTCGGTTGGCGATCGGACGGTCACGATTCGACCAAGGAGGACGATGGCGAGCGGCGGCGCGGGCTTACCAGAGGCGAGGAAAAAGACGCGGCGAACGGCGCACGGCGACGGATCGGTCACGACTCGGTGCGGATCGGGAAGAGCACGACGCGGTGAACTCAACGAGACGCGAGGGTGCGGAGGAGAGGCACCGGAGCGGCGAGACGACGGGGAAAAAACTTCGGTGCGCGGCGAGCTACTGGCGAGCGAACTTCAGCGATGACGGCGGCTCGAGCAGCGAGAGGCAGGGCAAAAGGAGCGGCGGCGCGAGGGGATCCTCGGGAGGCGGGTTGGCGGCGCTTAAATAGCCTCGGGAGGCGGGCCCGACCCGGAGTCTGAGGACGGCGACGTGCGGTGCGAGGACTCCGAGCGGCGGTTAGGGTTAGGGTTTTCGCGGCGGCGCGGCGACGTGGCGCAATCTCGGCCGCACACGCGTCGCGCATCGGACGGCCGACGCGTGGCCTGGTAGCGTCTTTGGGCTGCCATGAGAGATGGGCCGAAGCGAGCAGAGCAGGTCAATGAGGCGAATTTGGAAGGAGATGGGCCACATGAAATCGGCCCGAGAGGGTTTTTGAGAAATAAAATCATTTTCCGAATTAAGAAAATCCAGAAATTCAGATAAAAGCAAATAAACTCAAATAAATAGCAAATAAATTCAGAAAAATCTCTAAAAATACAGAAAAATTCCTTGCAGCACAATGAACCCAACTAAAATTGAAAATTTTGAGTTTGATGAATAGTTTAGTCAAATTAAATCCTTTCATTAATAGAAAAATCAATTTAAGCTGGGCTTAATTCAAGAAAATGCAAATGGTTTATTTTGGGATGTTACAGGACACAAGGGTTTATACAGGTTCGGGCGCTTAAGCAAGCGCCCTACTCCTGTCGGTGTGTTCCCCGGGGGGAGTAGGGAGGGAGCTCCTGGTCCGGGCTCCCGAGGGACACACCAGTAGTTCAGTTTTGTATTCAATGAGAGCTCTCCCCACAAGAATGGATTACATTGGGTTTTTATAGGCGCCCAGCCTGTTACACAAAATACCATCCTACCCTTACTGCAGTAGCTCATACAAGGGTATCTTGGTCTTTTCCACGGGGTAGTAGATCCCACGTCACTTTCCCGTTGGGGTAGGCCTCTGACTTCGGGGCCCCACAGGGGACTTTAGGACCCCACTTTGTAGTTGGTCCCAGTGGCTAGAGGGTGCCCACCCATCTCCATAGGCGTCTGGGGGGCGCCCTCCTGAACTGGGAGCCTCACCAAGTGCCCGCGGTCAGGGCGCTCGCCAAGTGTCCTGAGGCCAAGGGTCTCGCCAAGTGCCCTGCGCCTAGGGCACTCGCCAAGTGCCCTATGGTCCATCTCCATGGGCGTCTGAGGGCACCCTCTTGGACTGTACTGGGAGTCTTGCCAAGTGCCCTGCGGCCAGAGCACTCGCCAAGTGCCCTGTGGCCTGGAGGCGAGATGAGACCCCTTGATGACTGGGGACCCCCGAGTACTTCCTCTAGAGAGCCCACAGGGGTACGAGGGAACATCCCGTAGACGCCCGCGAGGGCATGAGGTGAATGAGGCATCCCTTCTCAGAGTTGGTATGCATTCTTCCGACATCGAGGGGGGCCTCTCGTGGCACGCTCCCGGAGGCTTAAGGGAACCTCCCCTCATGCTCGTGAGGGAGACCCTTCCGGCACCCCGCGGACTTATGTCTGCATCCCCGCGAGGTATGAGATGAACGAGCCCCCCATTCTGAGAGTTGGTATCTTTCCCTCCAACAAAAGAAATATACACTAATTACGTGGGTTTGTCGGGACCCGGATTTGCAATTCTGAAACCCTCTGTGTATACTGCACTAGTCCAGGATCACGCTAGTGCACACAGTGAAAACATAGATGAAATATCATTTCATACAACGAAATAACTAAGAAGAAGCCAATATTATTAAATAAAGCAAATGATCTTATGGTCAAGGTTCATACAACTAGGCCTTAAGGCTTACGAAACAAATAAATTGTTGCAGCGGAAAAGAAAATAACTTGGGCCATTCGACATACCATAGGCAATCGCCTTCCTAATCCACGTAGTCTTCATAGTATTCCTCCTCATGATATTCAATATTTCCTGGTCCTTCTTCAGCAATTGATCAACAAAGGCGTATAGCCGTCAGTACAAAAAGTACTCAGCAAGCCGTAGGGAAATGATGCAATATACTCATGCAGGCTTAACAAAGGATAGTCATATGGTTCTTTTTGCACAAGCAATAACTTGAATTGAAGTACAGTAAATATATTGAAAGCATATTTATGAAAAGATAGTAAATAACTGATAAATCAATGGTAGACAACTTGAACAGAATGGCGAGGCATCATCCTACACCATCTAAAATAATTATCAACCACTAAATTCAATAGTATAACTTTAGACAACAAAACAACAATGAACTCTCCGTTCACATCCCAACAATTCCACATTCCCACATTTTATGAAACACTCTATACCTCATGTGAAATTCCGGGCATGTCCATGACCGCGGACACGGCTATTCGAATAGTTTTACACTCTATAGAGGTTGTACAGCTTTACCCACAAGACATGATATCTCTTTGTGCAACATCATTAGCACACTTTCTTTGGTGTGCCACAGAGAGATCATGACAAAGCCTTTACAATGCACTGTCTAAACTTAGTACTGTCCACTAAGGCTTGCCCCTTAGGGCCCTCTCTTGCGCCATGCGAATCTACCCATCCATCCCGGAACCCACACCACCAATTGGCAGTTCTCAAGGCTAGACATTGCAAATTAATCAGTTAGGTCTATCCCATACCAGACTTGTGGTAGTACGGTTAGGCCCAGTTTAATGACGCACAAGACTCCTTAAGTTGTCTTAGGCAAGACATCCACATCCCAAATATGCTAAAAGCACCATCTTTACTGCACGATCACTTGCCCGAGAGAAAACAAATTCGTTCAACCAAGACCAATGTCAACCCTGCCATGGTACAACAAATTTTACAACAGTGGCTATCGACCACAATTCAATATCTCATTAAGTCAAGATTAACATTATTCAACATGTGATATGAATCCCATCGTACAACTAAGCAGGTCTAAGTATAGCTATGATAACCCCATGTTGATAGTATCATTATTTCCAACTAATAATATCCCATCTAGTGGCTAGCAATGGATACATGGCATTACAAAGATGAAGGTGGCATAATGTCAAATAGGTACATAGCTATTCCCATGAAATAATCATTGATACACAAGTAGCATGCAATTATATGAAAACAAAGTACTTTTGTAAACATAGGATCAATATGATCAAAGGTTATGACTTGCCTGGATCGAAGGGTAGGTGATCAAGATCGTCGGCAGCAGCTCCTTTCGGCTCTCCGAAAACTATACGCGAAAAGCATCTAAATTCAAATAAAATCCAAATAAATTCAAATAAAATACAAAACTAGTACAAATAGATACATTATAATTTTATATGAATTTAGGAAGAAAAATGAGGTCAATCGGACTTAAGATGAAGGAGATCAGATATTTTGAATCCAAAAATTGATCTCTTGCCGGACTTGGAGAAGAAATGGTTGCCGACAGAGTTCCGGTGAGAGTTTTCAAAATATGATTTTTTTTTCAATATAGATGACACTGAGAGGAAGCTCCAGTAAAAATTTGAGGCTGAATGGAGGTCGGAAGTGGCCGGGAGAGCTCGCTGAATGTTCGTTGGAGTTCGGAAAGAACGGCTTGTACAAGGAGATCTGGTGGATGGATTGGAACAAATCAAATCTGAGAATATGAGGAATGAGGAGAGAAAGTTGGGGTTCAATTTATAGGGTGATCGGACCAACGGATCATCGGGGAACTCTCACCAAAGTTATGGTCGGAATAGTAAGCGAGTTCGCCGGAGTAAATGAGTGAAACAGATGGGAATTAAATACAGGTCGTGTCCATTCGCGTACTATAGTGACATGGGGGTTCACTGTAGCTGACGGGTGGGTCGGGGTAGTTGGATCGGGTAGGAATGAATGGTACCAAAATAATAGATCCCAAAAGCAATTATTTTTCTACTAGAAATTCATATTAAATCCGAAAATTAGGAAATAAATTATATTAAATATGAGAATTTGAAGAGATACCAGTTTCAGCAATAAAAGTATAAATAAATATATTTAAATAATATAAAATTACTATTTATAGCACATTAATTAATTTTTAAATGTTGAAAATTAAATTGTCTTGGGAAAATAGTAAAAAGGTTCTAAAATTTGGAAAAATTCTCAAAAATACTTTAGAATATTTTTAACCCAATATAATTATTTTTGGAATTTTAAGCTTTTAAATTTTCTACAAAAATTTATTTTGTAAAACTGAGAGTTGCGAAAAGAGTTTTAATAAAATTCGTAAAATTCCAAATTGAATAAAATAAATCAAAATAAAAATTTTAGGATGTTACAGGATTCAATAGAGTTGTATAAAAGAAAGGCTACAATTGTCAATATATATTTTATCTTAAAAATTGCTAAAACTCACAGAACCAAAGCCATGGCAGAGTGCTAGAAGTGCTCAGATTAGAACAAATAGAAAGAAGCAATTGAGGCAGAATTACACTTGCTTAACAAAAGGAAAGCATTCGATCCCATTGACTGAACACCTCCTAAAGTGTTTCCTGTATGATCCGAATGATTTTCCATCTAGAAGAGAAATGAAAACAACTAGGTAGTAAGATATAAAGCGAGGCTTGTAGCACAAAGGTTCATATAGAGACTCGTTGTCAATTACGATGAAAGTTACTCTCCTGTAATGAGTGGAATAACATTCCGATATTTAATATCAATGGCAACTAGCATGAACTTATCAATGCAGTTGATGGATGTAGTGACTGCATATTTATATGGGTCATTAGATACAGATATTTATATGAGAGTTACTGAAGGAGTTAAAACTTAGGATCTTAATAAAAGTAATCACAATATATATAATGTTAAACTGCAGATGTCACTTTACGGATTAAAATAGTCGAGGAGAATGTGGTACAACCAACTTAGTGAGTTCCTCCTGAAGAAGGCTTACTCCAATAATGATGATTGTCCCTATGTGTTCATAAAAAAGTCTCATAATGGATTCTGTATCATCTTAGTCTATGTTAATAATCTAAATATCATCAAATCCACAGAGGACATAAAAGGAAGAAAGTTCTTACCTTATGACAGAGTTTGAGATGAAAGATTTGGGTAATACCAAATATTGTTTAGACCTGCAGCTAGAGCATTTCCTAAGAGGAATCTTTGTACACCAGTTTACCTATACCACGAAGGTAATGAAAAAATTCAATATAGATAAATCTTATCCTTTGAAGACCCCTATGATAATAAGATACTTTGAAGTCAATAAAGACCCATTTAGACCAAAGATGGAAAATAAGGAAGGCTTAGAACCCGAAGTTCTATACTTAAGTGCCATAGGGGCAGTTATGTATCTTGTAAATTGCACCATGCCTGATATTGCATTCGCAGTAAATTTGTTAACTAAACACAGTACAACCCTAACCAGAAGGTATTGGGCTGGTGTCAAGACTTTACTCAGATACCTCCAAGGTACACAATATCTTGGCTTATTTTACTAGAAGGACTAAGACCCAACCATGGTAGGATATATAGATGTCGGCTATCTGTCTGATCCCCATAGTATCAAATCTCAGACTGGATTTGTATTTCTTTTCAGTGGTACAACCCTGACATTGGTAGCTACCTCTAACAACCAATCAGAAATAATACCATTGTATGAAGTCTCATGTGAATGTGTTTGGCTAAGACGTATGATTAGCCATATTCAGAAGTCTTGTGGCTTAATACTGTCAATACCCCACAATTATCTATGAAGATGATGCTACTTGTGTTGCACAAATGCAAATGGATTATGTAAAGAGCAATATCAGGAAGCATATTGCCACCAAACTTTTCTATCCTTATTAACTCCACAAGAATGGTGAGGCAAAGATCCTACAAATTAAGTCATGTGAAAATCTAGTTCATTTATTCACTAAGTCTTTGCCAACATCCAGTTTCCAAAGATATGTTCATGGCATTGGAATGAGACGACTTAGAGATATGCATAGTTCAGGGGTAAATCCATAAACCATAATTCGTGGTATAATCCTGAAGATACTACCCTAATCTAGAAAATTATAAGTTATACTTTTTTTATTTAGTGAGATTTCCTGAAGTTTTATCTCACGAAGGTTTTTAATAGGATTAATTCCTTGTGTGCCACTGGAATTTGGCCACATGTCAGTGACACAATGAGTTGCATATAAAGGATGAGGTTAACTTTCAGTGGCATATAAGGATTTACCGCTTTTTAATAAGGCAACAAGTGTAATACAATGTGCGGATGCAATGTACTCTTTTCTCTATCCTTTTTCCCATTGGATTTTTGGGAGGAGTTTTTTATGAGGCATATACATTACGCGGTGTTCACTCAAGAGGAGTGTTAAGATATAAACGGACTCTTGGTTGTTGAGATACAATCAGACTCTTGATTTTGGTGGGCGAATTCTGAAACTATCCCTAAGGGGTTTTGGATATAAATATAGCATCCCATTATATAAGATAATCAATCTACAATCTATAAAGAGAAAATAGTTGAAATCCTCTATATCGTGTGTTCATCTATTCTGTGATTGTTCTTCGGGTATTATTATTGTTTTTGTTTGGCATTAGGATTGATCTACGGCAATCAACTTATTATTTAATATATTTAACGTTAAAACAGTTAAAATGGGTGCCACGTGAACAAATACTGCCAATTTTGTGGTGTAAATGCCCATTTTGCTAGAACCATTGCGTATCGACGCTTGTGTGTATACATCTTTGTGCTTACTGTAAATTACTCTTTACTCAACGAAGCAACGTGAATACACTACATTGCATCGCGTAGAGAGAAAAAACTCTTTTACGATACACTAAATTCAATATGAATCATTTATTCTTTTTGATTCAACAGATTAGATTAGATTAGCTAGTATTTATTTATACTTTCTCTTGCAATAGAGTAATCGGAATATCCTCAACAAATCAATACTTATATCTGATTTGTACTACATACCATATATCTTTACTATTAGAAAAGAATCGAGTGGTGGTGAGTGATGCCTTCTACACCTTCTCAACTTTCACCCATCTCTCCTCAAATATTTCTTCCACCCCAAAAAATCTCTAACAAAAAATAAAAAATTGCCTCATAACAAATAAATTAGGGAATTCATACTATATCAATCCAGAGGTTGGCACTTCAGGAAATATCACTCGTTGTTTCAATGACATGTAAAGTGCCAACGAATAAAGTGGTATAGTATGAATTATCCCATAAATTAACTACCAACTTATCCTTATCTCAAAAAAAAAATCTTATCTCTACTAATTAAAGTCATCATGATAAACTCAACTCACCTCAATAAACTCAACCAACATCACTTGGAAACAGCTTGTCACGTGCGTCTTCTTCTTTCCGGAGGATGCCATCGCCCACATAGCCACGTTAAGGCTGCTACCTTGTGCAAGTCGCCCTTCTCGTCCTTTAGTCTCTCCGCATCCACATCTAGCACGTTGTCTCTTGCTTGCATGAGCTAGACCGGATGGAATGGATGCACGATGCCGCGTCGTCACCAAACCTTGCAGCCACCGCTGCAATGTTGTTGTGGCAGGATGAGCACTGTGTCATCGCCAGGACTCACTGCCGCTGTCATTGGGGACGAAAGGGCCACCGGCCTTATTGATGCTGCTGCCTTTGAGGAGGACGACAGACTAAGGAGGGCCACACCACACTTGAGCTCGCCCTTGCGCTAAATAAGGCGATGCCATCGTCGGGGAAGAACCACAGATGGCGGCTGGGGATGAGTGGATCCGGTGGTGGAATGGTTCGGAAAAGACATATTTGATAATGATGTAGCAGTAGTACATCGGATCCAGCCATCGATAAGGAGCCATCGATAAGGAGAGTGGACGCCGAATCTAGCGTTAAGGTCACCGAGAAAGAAGCACAACCATATAAACTAGAATTTGGCTAGCTACTATTAAAGAGCAGTGGCTCACTTGTATCTAGGGGCAGAGCCACCTCTCCGCGGCAAGCGTGAGCTATTGCCTGGGCTCGTCGGGCGAGGGCTCCTTGTTGCTATCCTTAAAAATATTTGTATCATACAAATCATACGGGGAAAAGGAAAAGAATTAGCCACACCAACTTGCTGGCAAGTCCAATTTGATAAAAAAAATGAAATCACTATTACTTAACAAAGGCAGCTTGGTTCTAAGGGCGGAGCCATCTCCTAGCGAGCGCGAGCAGCTGCTCGGGCTCGCCGACGATGAGCCGTGGAGATCCAGTGGTGCCATGCCACTGCGACACCACATAATCGATGGTTTCTATCACTTAACTTGATAGTTCACAGTTGAGAAGGATAGTTCACAGTTGGAAATTGAACTCGAATGTTGGAATGGATGGTTCATCAACTTGTTAGTTCACAGTTGTAAACATGTAATTGCTCATTTGCTTTATCGGTTCTATCACTTAGTGAGGGATTAGACTTAGTGATTTAGACTTTTGCTATGGTATTGATTCGAATTTGTAAATTTCAAAATAAGAAGGTTTTTGGTAAATAAAGAAACTCCAGAAAGCAAAAAAAGTTTGAAAATACAACTACCACAAAGCACAAGTTACACAACAGGTACAAAAAATTTGCTACATATTAGCCATATGCCCAAGTTACAATTTTTTCCCATCATCTACCATTGTATAGTGATATATTGATGTGTAAGGTGATTCTTTCATTTTTCATTCCCGTTCTACCACGGGTGATGTGTATATAGACTTATTTGCTTATTGGTCTTAATCATGTTTGTCCAGGCTCTGAATCAGGGTTCAAAAAGCCGATGAAAACTGGTCGATTTTCGCAAAAACAGACCTTGTCGAGCTGGTTCGGCAACAAAAACCGACCGGTAAACCGTGGAGTTCAAATGTAAATTTATTTTTTTAAGAAATTTAGTAAAAGTTTTATTTTTTTTAAATTTTTTGTTTGAGGTTCTGAGAAAATTATAATGATTCTATAAAATTTTCAGATGATTATCATACCTGTGTATTTTTTAAAAATTCTGACAGTGATACTGTCACAATATATGATCTTTAGTTTTTTATTTTCTAGGGGCACAAAATGAAGTCTAATATTTCTTAAACTTTTTGTGTTATGTTATAATGTAATTAAAATTTACATCTAAAATTTTTAGATGATGATCAGATATGTGTATTTTTAAAAAATTCTGAAAGTTTTATTATCATTGTATATGCTCTTCTGTTTTTGATTTTATATAGGTACTAAATGAAGTTTAATATTTATTAAAATTTTATTACATAATCCTTTCGCACTATTTATGGTTAAATTAAAATTTTAGAATATAAAAAATCTTTAAAATATTTATAAAAATCTGACAGTGTCTTTGTTCCTTTTCATTAATTGATGTTTTGGACTTTTTAGAAGTAATAAATTATTTCAAAAATTATTTAAATTTCTATGAGGTGTTTTATAGATTAATTGGGATTTTTTGTAATTTTTAATTTTTTTTACATTTTTTGTAATTTTTCCTTGTATTTTCACTATTTTTCTTTCTATCGTCGGTTTTCGACCGGTTTTTGGTATTTTTGAATCGATTTGATCACCTATTTGACTTTCGCAAACTGATCGGGTTTTACCGAATTTAGATTGATTTTTGCGAAAAATCGGTACCGATCAGATACCGATTTTCGAATGCAAAACGAAAATGTGAACCTGCTCCAAACTAGTATAGTGCCCTATCTTCCGGTTTTCTTTTCCCAGCACGTAATATATGGTCTTTTCCTTTTCTAGAACGTTTGTTTCCTTTTCCTTAATTCCAGGATATTTGTTTCCTTTTCCTTGAGATGATGCTAGAGGTGGGGAGATCTGTTGTGGACCACAGGGATGAGTTAGACACATTAAACAATGGCCATTGGATGTGGGTGAGTAAAGTTAAGGAAAGATCTGAAAGGTTAATTTTGATGGAGGCAAGTTTCTGGGGACGTTTCGTTGGGTGCATGAAGGTTGAGCCATCTCTAGTGGGGTGCATTATTTAAAGTGGACGTAGAAAAAATACTTAGGTGCATTATAAAGGGGTATAGATAATTCCTAGCTCGCCACTGATTGTATCCTCGAGGGAAGTCGGAAACTTCAAAGGGCCAAAAATACACAATCAAGAAAAGAAAATTAAAACTGCCTCCCAAATTCTTAACGGGTCAAACGAGCGACCACCCGACCCGCGTAGCCTCGTCGCCCTCCTCCCTCCCGCAACCACCACCACCTCTGCCTCCCTCCTGTTCGCGCAGAGTCGAGACTGGAGAGAGAGACCAACCGCCGCGCCGAGGACCCCTTTCGGGTGGCGCGCAGGCGGGCGGTCCTGTGATCGCCGGGTGCGGCGGAGATGGCGTCGTCGTCGCGGATCTTCGAGTACTTCGTGGTGTGCGGGCTGGGGCCGGAGATCCGGGCGCTGGATGGCGCCAAGGGTTTCCACGGCGCCGACGACATGTACATGCCCGCCTTCCTCGACCAGTTCCCGTCCTCCAACCACGCGCTCTACCCTCCCCCGCCCCCGCAGCTCCCCACCGTGAGTCACAGATCCCCCCTCGCTGCCTCAATCGGTCCTGTTTCGATCTGCTTAGGGCGTTTATCGTTCGAATTCTCGGTGAAATAGGGGCCGAATTGGTAGTTATTCCGAAATGCGCGTGTATTGTTAGCGTTTGGTTGGGGTGGCGTGTTACTAATTTCGGGAATTTTGATCTTTAGAGGTGAAGACGCTCTTGTGCAGTGGGTTTAGTATCGTATGTGCCAGTTGAGGTGAACTGAAGAAGGAGCCAGAAATTTGTGGAAGGCTGGGAAATTATAGACGCCCTGGATTGCCGGCCTGCTGCGAGGTACCGCTTCTTGCTGGCCTGCTGGAGATGTGATTCTGCGCCACCACTTGCTAGCCTTCTGCACCGTGCCAGCGCTTGCTCGCCAACCTACTGGCCCTGTGCCGCCATTCGCTTGCCCAATCACCTACTTTGTTCATTCGGTTGACTTGATTTGATTGGGTTTGAAGATTGATCGATTTTGATTTAGGGGTTAGTGGGTTGAGCTCCTAGGCCAGTGGGTCATACTCTGTTCTAGCAGCCACTAGAGACTAACCTAGTTGCCCAACAGAAGCTTCTTCCTTCGACAATTGCCTTCTTCTCTCTTTTCTGGACGCTACCATCAGAGGTTCAGAACTCCTATTAGCTAGGACAAACGCCGAAGTAGCTAGGGAGGGGGTCCCTTGTCGACTTGTTGTTGCTGGCCTTCTAGGGCAAGTGCCCTGGCTTGCCCCAGGGATGTCTCTGCCCCGGCACAGGCGGTGTGATGCTGTGTGAACTGGTGGAAGTAGGGAATTTGTATTCAGTACGTCTTTGTGGTTAGAGATGATTGAACATGAAAGGGTGTGCTAGTGCTGTAATTGTGATCGTGTGATGTATGTGGGGGCATGTTGTTGTAGTATGTGCAAGTGCAACTCATATCTTTGCTGCATTACCATTTTATACCGGCACATATAATTTTAACTGAAATTAGTTTTCAGCATCAAAATGAAATGATAAGAGATATATTGTCAAAACATCATGTTAATGAAAAATAGTATGGAAAAGAAGGGTGGGATGTTCTATGGAACTGTTTTAAGCATTGGATGTTTTTATTCAATGGTGGATAATACCATGAAGTTTTGGTAGGAAGATCAAGTTGGAGGGAGTGAACTGTGAAACACATAAATAATGAGCTGAAATATTTGCTAGATGACTCAAAATAAAAGAGGAAATAGTTTAAAAGGAATGTGAATGTGTTCATGTTATAATACTTTTGAACTGGTGGGTGACAATCATGATACCTTGTCTCTGTTTCATCCCTGAATTTAATGTTTTTGTTTTATTTGTGTATCTGAATCCGTCTATCATTGACCGGTGATGACTGCAGTGTGTTTTGCCAGCGGGAGTAAGAATATACTCGTCTGGGTTGGACGCAAATGATGTCTCAACCTATCCACGGAGTTATCCCATAGTTTTGACAGGTACATGCAACAGACATTCAGACTCATTGTTCCCATTGAAAGCTGATATTTCCCTAACTTTTGGACATGCTGTCTAACCCTTCTAGTTAAAATTATTATTGCTTACTGTATACAGATCGCCCTCTTAACTAAATTGTCATTTCTTGTAGAGGGAGATGGTTCAAAAATTTACGTCAGTTGTATTGCTTTTCGGGATCCAATTTGCGAAGATATTATTGAAGCCTTCCAAATTCCGGTGAATTCTTTTGCTGATAAATGCATCTGCCTTGTATCCCATTCTCCTAGTTTTCAAGTCCTTCGTGATGCCCTAGAAGAAATATTTGTCCTTTGTTTTTCCCCTGCCGGGTGTAGGTAAACTTCATTATTCATACACTTAATATACACTGGTTTCAACTTTCTTATGGCCTAATTTTTGTTGGCTCTGATTTCAGCGAGCCGTTGTGGAACATAATATCCCATGTGGTGTCAAATGTTCCATTACCAACACCGGGAAAGGATCGTGTCTTATTTGCCATTGAGAATTGCCTTCTTTCTGTGGAGGCTCCTCCAAAAGAATGGCTTCCTCACGCTGATGTATGGCTCCCTTGTCCATTATGTTTCTTAACCATATTTCCAGTACCATTCCTCCCTTAGACTACATAACTCCATACTGTTTATATTAAGCTTACTGTGACTGCAGATATCCTTCCAGCCATTGGTTCAGTGTCTGGATGTTGATAAACTAATACAGCTCTTTACTGCTGTTCTGCTTGAAAGAAGGATATTGCTACGATCAAATAAGTTCGTTGAGTTTCACTTTGCAATTTTTGATCATGTTTTGTCTTCCTACCAGCTCATCCTTTTCTCCGTATGTCATTACTTTTATGAGTGAAGGAATTGTTACTTTGGAAACAATAACATGACATGAAAGTGTTTGACGCATGCCACACATTCGTGCTGAAATTATCTTAAGGCTGATGGACTTCTCTTTTGTTCATATTGCAGGTATACACTATTGACTCTGGTTTCAGAAGCCATCTGCCATTTAATATACCCGATTAGGTGGCAGGTAGGTTTCATTCAAAGTGTGCTTTTGTACTCCCAAGTTTTTCAGTGGGCTTCACAAATATGTTGGAAAACAATGTTGCAATTGAGGAGTTCATTCATATTTGTTTCCAGGGATTCTCATTATTGTTACATTACCTGCTCATGCAGTGAATTACTCCCAACTTATTTGTTGTGCTGCAGCATGTCTATATCCCAATAATTTTCTCTAGTGGGGTTGACTACATTGATGCTCCGACACCCTACATGATGGGACTTCATTCAGGTGTGGACACATCTACGGTGACAATGGATGGTGTAAGTTGTAACATTGAGATGAAGTTTCCATTTGCCAAACTTTCTGTCTTTGCTTGCCTCTATTGTTTTGGAATTATGTACTACTTCTCATTTATCGGTGTGAAATAGGCTTTTTGAAAATTGTTTCCTTCACCTGGATTCTTTGCTAACTGAATAGTTTTCCTTTCACATCCGATGTTTGAATGCCACATCTTGATTTTATTTGATTCACAAGTCACAATACAATCCTTGTATTTTTAGTTTTTTTTACCATGAACTGAAGACTAGGGTGTGTGCAAGGTATATTAAAATGTTCCTAGAGTGAAGGTGTTTGCTACTTTTCTTCAATGTATTCCAATAATTAGTAAACTTACTAGTATCTGGAGCTTGAGAGCACAGGATTTTCTTCTAGATGTGTGGATAATTTTCATGAAAACAATGTGCTGATGTGTAACTAAACATGTTCTAGAGTAGCCATATCAAGGTAACCACAATAAGAGAAATTGATTTGCACTTCTGATTCTATATACCATGTGCTTAGAGATAAAACTTCTTGCATTGCATATATTGATTCATTTTCTAATCATGATGTTGCACTATTCCTCCAAGTTTTTGTTTGCTTGTTTGCCATTAATGAAACTTTCCATTTCCTTCTTAGCTCTCTTATTCTGTCGAACTGTACACAGTGACGCACCGCAGTGATGTGATGGTAATGCATGAGATTGCAGGTAGTGGTGGTAGATCTCGAATACAATCGGATAACAACCTCAGAAGAAATTCCTCCAATACCAGAGATTGAACATAGTTTCTTGCGTGGTGAGATATTACAACTACTACAACCCAATGTAATGGGTATTGATTACATGAAAATCAATCTTGGCAGTATGGGTGACCATTCTTTAAGGACTGGCACAAAATCATGGGGGCAGGAGCATGATTTTCAGCTTAGGTAATCCTGTGCCACTTTTCTAAGTTTAATTTGTGCTGTGCACAATTTCAAATTAATATGATGTTTACGCAAGCACTGTACTGAAGATAGGTCTAGTAGGCTAGTACCATGCTAGCATTCAACTGAATTGAGGCCTAGTACCATTCTAGCATTGTACTGAAGGTAGACCTAGTACCTTAGACAAGAATACGGAAAGATAAGTTGCAGTTTCATTCTAGTGCCTGCACAAGCATACATACACATGGATCAGAATCAGTGCATATAGACTATTCTGGCACAAGCAGCATGACTTCACAACCACAGAGTATGGTAAAATCATTGGGAGCAAAAGAAAACAGGCTCAACACTAATAGGATAGAGCTTATAATTATGATGAATGATTTGATTGTGAATTAGCACCAAAGGCTATTTTGGGTCTCATACTACTACTGTGCAGAAACTTGGAGTCTTGAAGTCATGATATAAGTTTTAAGACTATTTGTTCTCCATTGGGTGATATATCATGGGAACTGCTTTATTTATTGATGTTCTGTTTTTGTGCAGGCTGATATTCTTGAGATTCTTTGCACAAATTATGAGTGGTTACCGTAACTTCATTGTGAGCCATCATGTCTAATAAATTTCCAATAGCTATTTGTCTAAAATATTCCTTTTAGGTAACTCGAGAGGTTTTGTTTGCAGGATAATGCTTTACCAAGTGGTTTCAATTCTCAAGCATTTCTTAAAAAGCGCTCTCGAGGAACTAATCAGCCTGTCGAGTCCATGTCCATGGTATGCTTAGTTGTTTACTATTCCTGTTATACCTTTTCTTGTGGTTTCTTTGTGGTGTTTATTTATTTATTTATTATCCTTTGTGAATATGATGTTGTCATCATTGGTCATTTACTTTTTTATGTATTTGAGGAAGGAAAAAGAAATAAAAGGTGAACCTGGGAAAGTATCTTGTGGTTCCTCAACTTTGAGATTGTATCTGTTTTGAACCCTAAACTTTTTAGTAGTACTATTTTGGTCTCCCAACTTTGGGGGCAGGTGCAATTTTTCTCCCTTTTGTTAAACGAATTGCAAATCTGTGAAGTGTTGGTTCGTCCTATTTGCCAGTGCTTGGAAGGTCTATTTTGGACTTAACTCCGAAGTTCAGGGACCAAAATAATGCCCTCATAAAACTTAGGCCACAAAACAGAGCTGATCCCAAGGTTGAGGGACCAAAAGAAATGACTTCTGATGAACCATCCAAATTTTACTTTGTTATTTTCAGCGGATGTTTATGTATTAGATAATAACCATGAATTATTTGTGTCTGAAAATTTCTGTTACAAGTCACGTATAAGGTTGCGATCCAGTGTAATCCTTGTAGAATGCGTATCAGAAATTGGCATTAGATAAATAGAGCTATCTCTCACCTAAGCTACTTACTGTTTACTGCATGTTCTGTATAAGTGTATCCTTCTAGGAACATGGAAGTGCTGTTCAAGCTGTATTATGGTTCATTAACTTGTAGAAGTAACAAAGGATCTGCTGAGTTCTGAGTCTTGAAGTTCGGTTCCTTCTCTGTTCTACGGTTTCTCATGAGTCTTCTATCTGCATATTGGGGGTTGACACACATGTACACATATATTTGAAAAATAATAGGCTGGAAGCTCTTTACCATCCAAATTCTGAAATTTAGAATTTACTTAGATTTCATCTGACACATTAGTTACCGAATGTGTTGATGAATGGGAATTGCTCTTACACAGTTACACTTGTTGATCCTGCTGACAAAACTCAATCTTTGCTGATGCCACCTGAGTTTTATTTGTTGCTCACAATAGCTTGCCTGTTTCATACTGTGACAGCTCTCCTAATTTAGAAATTATTTTTTTCGTTTATCATACTTCATTGGTAGGGCTTAAGCCTACACATAGTTGACTAAAGAGTACCCCACCTTATATTATGCATCTGGATTTTAACATTACTGTTGTACAGCCAGTTTGACCATATCCTTAACAAACTACTAAATTTCATGTTTGTTTGGGAGATTATGCAGTTTTTAGAAATTAATTTTGTTGTTTATCATACTTCATTGGTAGGGCTTAAGCCTACACATAGTTAACTAAAGAGTACCCCCACCTTATATTATGCGCCTGGATTTACATTATTTTTGTCCAGCCAGTTTGACCATATGCTTAAGAAACTACTAAATTTCATGTTTGTTTTGCAGATTTTGCAGTTTTTAGAGACTCAGGGGTTCTTGGATTATCTGGAAAGATGCAACAATGCAGAAGAAATCTCCAATAACCTTCTTGATAAGTTGCAGGATGCAACGGGGAGAGGACAAAACCCTCTTGCCATCTTTCCTTCTCAAGTCGCTGATCCTGAGATCATAACAATAGCTGATTCTGAGACTGGAGGTTCAGGTACTTATTATGTGTTCCTTTTTTCTAGCTCTTATTCTCGCCATTTTTTTTATTGTGACATTTCTTTTTGTTTCTAAAAGTTCAGGCTGTATATCAATATTACCAGAATATACTATTTAAAAATACTGACATTCATATATAAAGCCATGAACCATAGTACATCATATATGTACATTAAGCATCATTCCTATTTTAGGGACCATTTTACCTCCATTTCTCCATGTTCTGTAGGGAAACCATTGATACTAGAACTTTTAAAGAACTAATATTTTTTATTAACTGAAGGAACTATGTAACTATTGTATCTTGTAACTTGCTCCATGTTGAGGTTAATGTTTCACCCATAATGCCTGGGGAGTGGGGAATGATACGATACTGCACTTTTGGTGTTTTTGGAAAGATAATTAGCCATATACTCATCTGCAGAACCAGGCAATAGGCAGTGCTATAAAAGATTTCCAGCAAATGCAAGAACAGAAGAACAAGAGGAAAAACGCAAGTCGATTCTAGCGTTAGCTAGTGGGGCTAGTAAGCAAGTACCAAGGTGAGATGACATGACTCATATTTTTCCAATGACTATAACTACAATGTCAAATGACATGTATTTTCAGCTCTCCCTCTGTCCGAATTAATGGAGGTCCAAAGGCAGAAAGTCTGAGTCCTAGAGAGAGGGCGGTAAGTCATATATACTGCTATGTGAAATTATCTCTACCATTGTTTCTCTACATGCATGACAGAGTATCTTTTTTTTAAAAAAACTAATTTTCTTTGTTTTATTGTACAGGCTGAGAGAGAAAGAATGGTTTTGGATATAAAAGTAAAGCTCCAGGTAATTATCTGATTCATCTCAATTGTTCAACCCATTGAGTTTCATGTATTTTTGACAGTGCTGTAAATTGCAACGATCATGGTGTTGTGGTATTGCCCATAAAAAAGGGGAAAATCCTTACATACCACTGCAAAATTGCCAAATCCCTTATGCATATCAGTGACACAAGGGATGGCATATAAGGGATCGTGAAAATTTGCAATGGCAAATAAGGATTTGCCTTTAAAAAAAGTATCGTGGATTATTGAAATTATAGCTATTGAATATCACGGTTTTATTATTTTTTAAAAGATTTTATATACTTACTATCAAGCATCAACTAAAATACTGTAAAATCTACATACCTTAAATACATAGTTGTTTCCTAAACACAACAGCATACTTGCTCACGTGGTCAGCAAAGGCAATGTGAAGCCCTCAACTCTAACGTCCTGTATGAATCCCCTTCCCCGCATTGTTTTTAGCAACTATTCCAGCTGACAAACAAGATTCTCTGCCCTCCTGTCCCACTGTCGCTGGTTTTCAACTGGTTTAATGCAAAACCAACCGGTTTAACTGGGAATTGTCCTGTTTATAGCGGCTCAGATGCACAGATGATAAAATAACCAACAACCAAGCCTTTTGTCCCAAACATGTTGGGGTAGGCTAGGAAAGAAACCCAATCAAAGTTCTTTTGGGTTTCATTCTATGAATGAGAGGCTGTTTTATTTTACATTGGCTCGCCAAGCCTAACACAACCCTCCTCCTTTTTCGGGATAGTCTATGTAGAAAAATTACACAAGCCAAACACAACCCTCCTTTTTTTCCTGGTTTAGCACAATACAACTGACAAAGGATGTCGAAGGGCACACAGCAAATGTATGCTTCCACACACGAAACAGAGCAAATGTATTGTCAGTGTAAAAAATTAAAGTTCTACATGTACTATTTTTGCAAAAAAGAAAAGAAAAGAAAAAACGTAGAAAAGAAGCTCTTCATTTTTCTTTGAGAAAAGAACACTAGCATGCAATTTTTCCAAAAACAACAAAATTAACAAACAATCGAAGCACATAGAACCCTTGGTGTGGAAAGCATTTGGTTCTGTGTGATGGGAGGAACAGGATAAAAGATATAACTCATTATGTCCAAAATAGCAACTTGTCAAAGAAACTCCAATGAAGCTATATATTACAGTAGTGGACCAACTTATTTTTTAAAAAACGTTTTCAGTTTTCTCCCACGATGGTCGCCAATTAGAATAATTGAACGCCTTATCAAAGGGGAATTACTTCACCTGCACTGGGATTTACCACATGTACTTACCCTTTTAATAGGCCCATAAGCTTCAAACTCCCGCTTAACCCTATGCTCAAACATCTCATAATTAAGTCTTGCAACAAAGATGCACAGACGATCCAATAGAAAAATCAGACCGAATTGAACTTCGGTTCCGGTTTTTTCCAGTCAAACCACCAGTCTGGTCCGGTTTTAATAACTATGGCTGAAATCCTAAAAATTCGTAGAGCAATCCAGGAGGAGGGATTGGATCCAGATCCTTATGCTAAAAATTCCTAGAGCAATACTCCTCTTCCAAACAAGCCCTAAGAGTTCTGAGCTAATCATTTTGAACATTGGGTTTGGATTTAAAATTCTTTTATCGTTTTAACCCTTGTTGAGATGTGTAGTAGCTACTGTTTTCCTATAAATGTTACAGTACAGTGGACTGCTATAGCAGTCATAGTTGTAAGTGTGAATTTGGTTAGCGTCTGAGGCCCAAAACTGTGCTAGAGCCATTCTAGCCTGCGATTTAAAATAGTGATTTTCATTGTTGCTTTTCTTGCCTAACCTTTTATATATGCTCCTGCAAACTCCTCTCTTAAATAGAAAAATGCTATTCAGATCATGCCTTCCTAGGCCCGAGATAATTACCATTATCGTGGAATTGGTTGATGCGCACAAAATACAGATGCTTGCTGCATGTATATACTCATTATAAGCATGCCATCACTAAAGTATTTGCATTTTTATCTTCAGGGACTGTGGCTTCGTCTTCTGAGACTTGGGGCAACTGAGGATCCCCTTTCATCATTTGAATATGGCACCATTCTTGGTATCTTGAAGTTTCAATTCAAACCATTACATTGTTTAGGGCCTATATGTTTTTGCTTTGGATTTTCTAAAAACTGATTCTGGATTGTGGTTGTAGAGGGATTGTGGTTGTAGAGAAGCTGATTCTTCAAAAGCTAGAATCCAAAAGCACATATGAAGTTGACTGTGGATTCTAGTGTATATGGGTGGGCTGGATTGTGAGAATCGATTCCTAGAATCGGACTGTTTGTTTTTTATTCTGCTTTTGGGGTTAGAATTCAGAATCAAAAGCAAAAACAAACAGGCCCTTAATCTATTTATCTCTGGCTTTCATATCCTCTGAACATAATTTCTGTTTCCTTTTGCAGCTTTGATTGAATCTGATGCAGAAGGCATCGGGGGGAGTGGCTTTGTTGAATGCATCAGAGAGCACATTCATTCGGTAATCTGGATCCTAGAACCAGTGAATGTATACCTTGCCACTTTCTGATCCATTTTATATCTAACTTTTCTACCTTTTAGGGTTGGCAATGCCGCTTGACTGATGAGCAGTTTATTGCTGTGAAAGAACTGGTGAGTTTATTTCTTATTGCATAGCCCCACTATCTGCATGGTATAAATACTGGTTTTTTCTTACAATTGGTGATACCTGTTCAAACCATTGATTGCCATGTTATATATTAGTTGGCAGGAGGTGATGCCATTGTGATGGTTGTTACATAGGTAAACTGGCAAACTAGTTGCCTTAACTCTTCAGATTTAATTACATTACTAAGGAAAATTTTAGTTGTGTATCAGGTGGTTCGTGGGTACCTCCTTTATGACACTGTATCCCAGATACAAAATGTTACTTGTGTATCAGGTGGCTTGTGGGTTGTGCCCAATACAAATTTTTTAATCATAATACTATTTGTTTTGTTTATATGATTTCCTTTTCATATTTTTTCTGCTGTTTTTAACACAAATCATGCCCGCTAACTATCCCTTCACTACTACGGAGGTTACACTAAGCTTCTTTTTTACAGGCTTATGAAACTTCATTTTTTGTATACTTGCAGTGAAACCAATATTCTTATCTTATTTTCTTCTATGCTGAGTTGATTTTGGAACAAGCTCATTGTTCTCTGTGCATACAGCTTAAGACGGCTATAACTCGTGCCAACTCCCGTGATGACATGGCAACCATTAGAGACGCTCTTGAAGTTTCTGCTGAAATGTACAGGAAGGACCCAAACAACGTTCAAGACTACGTTCAACGCCATCTATTATCTCTGTCAGTATGGGAGGAGCTTCGGTATGTCATGCTTAGCATGAGATAATTCGATCAGCTTCATTTAGAAGTTGAGCTTAATGTCCAAATTTGCAATCCATTTGCATCATCTACAAGTGTTGCCACATTGAGCTTCAAGAACACATTATCTTGTCATGTCATCCAGCTTTGTTAACGACAAGTAATGGTACTACTTTAGGAACTACAGTGCTAACCTATAATAGGTGACGATGTGCGTGGCTCAAATAGAAGTTTGGGACTTGGTTTGACACACAGCATATAGTTGAGGTACTGTAGGTTCATTTTTTTAAAAAAAAGTAAAAAAAGGCAATTCTGAAAAGTGAAGAGAAAAAAAAAGAAGTTACATGGAATTCAAACAAATATCGCCTATCGCCAGCAGCACAAGTACACAATTAGCTTGTGCATACCGCAGTCTCCTGAGCATGTTCAAGGTGTATTAGCTACTACTTTTGAGCCGCTGATTGTATATAATAGGATTTTCCACAGGATCACATTATTTTATAGGTTTTCTGATAGATGGGGGAATCATCCTACTTTTTTTTTTGTTTAGATTTATTTTCATGTTATGATTTCAGTGTTCATTTATGATTTATGATATGACACATGACTGTGTTTCTTTTGCAGCTTCTGGGATGGCTACTTTGAATACTTGATGGAAAATTGCTCAAACAAGTAGGTTACGATTTGGTTGTACTCATCTTTCTGAATTTATTCTGTGTATGTGTCAACACCATGCATGGGTATGATTCACTACACAACATAGAAATAGACAAGACATTCTTAATGCAGCTTGAAAATACCAAACATGATACACGTATATGTTGCGCCCAAGGAAGCTATAATTTTGCCATTGTATCCTTTCACGCACCTTCCAGACTTAAAAACCATGTCAATGATGTACAAGATTCAGAGCATTGGATTAAGTTGGTTGAACTGAATCATGACAATATTTTATTGACATCATTGTTCTACTATTTTCTACCGAGACAAGTTTTAGTATAGTTGCAAGTTTGCAACAAAGAACTTAAGTACGATTGCATATACTTTGTTGTCTTATCTTTTGTGTATTCTTCTAATTCTCAGGTCAACAAATTATGTAACATTAGTTACTGCACAGCTCATTGTCATGGCAACTCACATGGTACTTGACAGATAATATCTTATATTCTTTGTAAAATAATTGAATTTTACTGTCCTGACTTGTTGTTTTGTCAATAATGGAGGCTGGATTGGGAGTACCTGATATTGATTCTTGGAATATGATTGAGAAAATAGCCGAGAGAAACAACTTGGCTTATAAGCAGCTTGTAAGTCAAACTAGAACACAGCATTGTTGTTGTTGAATTGGCTGTTTTAAACACTTATTTTCTTACAATTCCTTTGGACTTCCCGCAGATCAAACTTAGAGCATTGCTCACACATCTGCAACAACTCCGTGTTGGCTATTGGGGGATCGCTACAGGGAAAATCCAACCGCTGCCATCATATGGCATGGCTTCCCCTCGTGCGCTTGATGTATCTGATGAAAGCCAACAACCTGCTGAGGCATCTGGGTTGGGCCGAAGTTGGGTGCAAAGTATGTTCAGTAGGGACAGAAGCTTAAGAGCTAGCTCTTTCAACCGAGCTAGTAAGTTTTCAGCCACTACCGCCTTTCCTCCTTTGAGGACCTAAATAAAATAGATCTTATCTCGGGGCTCATGTTGGTGCAGACTTTCTCTTCACCCCCACATCTCTCTAATATGTTTGGTGTCACTGGATTGTTTCAGATGATGCAAAGGCTGGTGCTACCGCAGGCAAAACGGACCTATCTGCTGCGCAAAAGAAAACTCAAACAAATATGAGGACCCTTAGAGGACATTCAGGTGCTATTACTGCTCTTCATTGTGTAACAAGGAAAGAGGTGTGGGACCTTGTTGGTGATCGGGAAGATGCAGGCTTTTTCATCAGTGGAAGCACAGATTGCACGGTTAGCTGAGGCTTCATGCTGTCATTGTAATTCTTATTTGCGATTGTTGCTCTAGCATCATTGTTCATTTTGTTATCAGTCACACGGTCACACCAGCACCCCATCAGAGGCCAAAGTACTTTCGTTGACCGTATTATGTTCTCTCCAAATTTTGCCAACATTAAAATGGGAAAAAAATCTGCAAGGAAAATGCAGATGCATTATCATTGAAATTTAAAACAATAATTGCTAGGAAAATTAGGAATACCTTGCATTAATCATGATGCTTTCAATAATACCAGATATAGGTTTACTTTGTGTGTTTGCTGAGAAAGACTGGCATTTCCCCGTAGTAAAGAATACTTGAATTTGTTGATGAACATAGTTTGAAGCTTTTTGTGTTACCAACCTTTTCTGTGTACAGATACACCATACTACAAGGCTCGTAATGACTGCCAAAACTGAAATAACGCCTGCTGGTGGATTTTTTTTTATCTTTGTTGGTTTCTGGCCAATTACTGAGGAAACATTAAAAAACTTGCTCAATTTTGTTGCTGGAAAGTTGTAATTGGGTTTGAAAACGAGAACTTGCTGTCTACCACTCAGTTTCCATCTGGTTTCCAGAAAAGAATTGGATTCCAATTTCACGTTTAAACTAGCCATAGTTTGAAAAACCAAAATGGGCCAGTATGGCCTGTAATCGGCTGGTTATTGCTGTTAGATGGAGAGGAGAGCAAATGTGAAAGGTTAGTTGCATTGTAATAGCCCAAGGGGCAATATATAGAGTACATGGGACATACAAGATTAAACCCTAGAACAATAGGAAATACCAAAAATACCGTAAACCCTCCCCCCCCCCCCCCTCTCAAATGCAAGGTTTATGCAATAGCATTGCATTTGGAAGGGTTGGTACTAAAATAGGAAAATTCCAAAGTCCTAGTCTTGAAGTTGTCGTTGTACCATGTAGCTCTTGGAAAATATGTCGAGTATCAAATGATCTCTTCCCATCCAGGGTTGTGCAGCAACCCATGAAGCACAAAGTACAAGGGCTGAGAAAGCAGAGGCAAGCGGAAGCAAAGTCGACTGTGACTATACGACAAAGATGATGAAGTCGGCACAAATAGAGAGAGCTGTCAAATCAACCCGAAGAGGGATATATAGAAGCATGGTGGTGTATATCAAATCCCAAGACGCTGATGGCGTAGTGCACTAAAAGCACGATGGAGACGTGGTGCGGAAAAAGTGCGATGGCCTTAGAAGCTCGGGGCAGCGGCTTAGAGAGAAGCAGCGGCATCATAATGATTTCTACGATCTGCGACGGCTCAAAGAGAAGAGCGGCGACTGCTACCATGTGAAAGGGAAGGGGAGCTAGAAAAGGTATTTGCTGACTGACAAGGAATTTGTGGACTTGCACGACATCAATGAAGTCATAGATAGATGCTAAGGACTTGTATGAATGCAAAGGAGGCAACGATGCTAAGAATGAAAAAACTCAAAAGATAACTAAGAATACTAGCAGCAGCAAAAGCCAAATAACAAGCACCACCACATCCTTATGCCCTCGCGACCTCCTCCCCTGTTACCTGCCCCCCTTCTCCACTTTCTTTCCTTTCTCTACCACGAGCGGCAGGAGGCGGCCAGAGAGTTGAGCGGCAAGAGGCGGCCGGCGATGGTCAGAATCACGCCGGTGAGCTAGTTGCCGCTGGGTCTCACTGTCTTCCTCACCGGATCGGCGGTTTTGTGGCGGGAGACTACCGGTTCAGGGGCGGATTTGGTGTGCGCAAGAAGGACGCCGACTAGCAGAGCCTTAAGATGGCAAAGTCCCGGGCCAAGTGGCGGCGACTGTCCAAGAAGAGGACGACAGCGATGGCTCGAGATCTTGGGGCAACGGTGCGATCCGGAGATTGAGGCCGGATTCGGAGGCGGTGCGGCCCAGGGACGCCAATCCGGTCGCCGCGCAGGGGAGAGGAAGGATCCGATGCCAGCGTGGCGTGTGGAGGCAGGATTCAGTGGTGGCACAACGGGGAGGGGGGTGGACGGCCATATCCAGATCAAGTCGTGGTGGCCGGATCCAACCGTCACGGTGTTAGGAACGACCGGATCCGGTGGGATCTAGAGGTAGCGGCGGGGGCAGTGCTCAGATCCAACAGGCAAAGTGACCGGTGTCGGTGACCATTGCTGGATCTGGTGTCGACCAAGGTGGGAACGCTGGATCCAGCAGGGGCAGCACCCGGACGAGTGGAATCCAGTCGACGTCGAGCATGGCTCCATGGATAAAGCCGATGAAGGCGTCGCTGCACCATCGTAGCCGATTCTCTCCAGTGCTCCAACTTCGGTGCCGTGAGCTGCTGTTGCTGCTACTAATCTAAGCTACAGCTAGGAGGTGGCTGCCCCTGGGAGTGGAGATTGCTCCTCCCGGGGCAGCAGCAGCGGAGGAATGCTGGTGGCGGCTAGGGTTTTGCAACCCGCTCTGGTACCATGTTAGATGGAGAGGAGACCAAATGTGAAAGGTTAGTTGTATACTTGTATTGTAATAGCCCAAGGGGCAATATATACAGCACATGGGGGACACAAGATTAAACACTAGAACACTAGGAAATACCACAAATACCCTTAACTGCCATGACTTGAATCATGGTGGGTAGCACTATCTATATTTACCATTTTATTTTGGAAATTGCTTCAATAATATCTTACCAAAATATGTACCATCTATTTTTTTACAACCCATGATTTTTGTAAGTTTAGCAATGCAGTGTGCGTTCTACTGTAAGTAAAACTTATTTGAAGACTGTTAATAGTGCTTCTTAGTTGAGGATTTCAGTAACATTTGCATAATGCTTACTCGTTACCTTCATATCACCAATATCAAGGCCTATGCTTATTATTTTTAAAATTAAACACAAATTCATGTACACTTCATTTGGACTTTGTTGTTATAGTGTATATTGTCATGTTTTTATGGTTATTTTGTTCTGTTATGACCATTCCTTCATTCTACAGCTTATAGCTATCCTGCATTACTATGAAATCTCTTGATCAGCAATTTTATTTTTATGTGTTTTTGATGTGGAAATCGAGTGATTGTTTATGTATACAGGTAAAAATTTGGGATCCAAGTTTGCGTGGTTCTGAACTTCGAGCAACACTTAAAGGGCATACTAGGTACAAACCGTCATCCAAATTAGTAGACTTTTTTTTAGAAACAGATGGAAAGGGTCCTACTGTGAAGATATTAAATAATGATAAAAAAAGTAAACTTATGTACCTGGATCTCAGCAAAAACGCCACATAAATCAACCAAAATCGTCTAGCCAGGAACTAATTGAAGGAGTATACTTTTTTCTGCTCTATGGTCAACCAAGACAAATTCCAATTTGAAGATAACTTGCCAACGCTCCAAAGAAGGCATAATATGCCGAAAGATCTTGTTATTTCGCAGTCCAAAGGCCACAACAGGCCAGCACAATAATCTCCATGAAATAGGTTACTTGGAAGCAAGTCTTGATTTAACAGCCAGCTGCGTGAAATATTGCATTATCATTTAATTTTTATCCTATTGTAGTTTGGTGTCTAATGAACTAACTAGAATTTCTCATCTGAGGTACAATTTAAAATGTAAAGAAACAGTTAACTTCTCTCTTCACTAGTTCGAGCATGTATCATAATTGGTGTTATTTGGAGAAGGCTTTTACATCAATGCAGCTTGAACCATCTTGCAAATGCGCATTTTCAAGAAAAGCAGTTTTACATGGGGTTGTTTTTAGCTTTTACATCATTGCAACTTTAAACATCTTGTAAATGCATATTTTCAAGAAATGCAATTGCAATTGGGATTGTTTTTAATGGTTCCATCCATTATATTTGCCCCTGTCATGCATGGTTGTTGTGGCTAAAGATCTGTTTATATGAGTCAAGGGATATGCTAGTCTTTTCTTTTCTTTCTTTCTTTCGTTTGCCGAAGCATTGGATAAGGAAGTTTACATTTATTTTCTTACTTTAAAAAAAGAATATGTATGCATAGGTACTAGGAGGAAATGGGGAATGTTGTACTTGATCTGCTGCACAGAGATGTCTACGAATCATATGACAACAGGAAGATGAATTGGATGAACCACCTTTAATTATGAAGTGTTAGCAAGGTGATTTGTGGTTTGTGGCTGATACATAGTTGTTCTGGAACTTAACTGACGAGATAGATCTTCAAGAATTTTAGTACTTTTTGTCGTTGTCGTCTCCTAGAGATATTTAGTGTGTCCAGGTTCTTTAACTTGCTCCACTAAATTTTGCTACTCAAATTCAGTCTAGATTAACTACAGTAGCTCACTTTCTTCAATTTTGCAGGACAATTCGAGCAATCAGTTCAGATCGTGGCAAAATAGTTTCTGGATCTGATGATCAATCTGTCATAGTCTGGGATAAGCAAACTTTTAAGCTTTTGGAAGAACTGAAGGGCCATGAGGCACCAGTCAGTATCTTTATCAATAGTAGTAACTAACATTTCAATGTCTCCATAGCCAAGCCTTGCTAAGTATGTTCATGCACAATTGATATTGATGTAGGTTAGTTCTGTTCGGATGCTCTCAGGAGAACGTGTTCTTACTGCATCTCATGATGGTACTGTAAAGATGTGGGATGTCCGGACTGATACCTGTGTCGTTACTGTGGGTCGTTCTCAAAGTGCAGTTCTCTGTATGGAATACGATGACTCCACTGGAATTCTGGCAGCTGCTGGGAGAGATGTGTATGTACTTTTTCTGTAACTTCAATGTTTTTGGACGCTTTAATCTAAATTTTACTTGAGCAACTTGGGTTACAGTATGCTGAAAAGATTATTCCATCAGGGTGGCGCATGTCTGGGATATTCGTTCCAGTAAGCAGATGTTCAAGCTTCAAGGGCATTCAAAGTGGATAAGGTAATGTTTGTGTGTGTGTGTGCGCTGGCAAGTTCCACCAGTAATTTACAGATGCTGACACAAATTCTGGTTGATTAAAGATCAATGAGGATGACCGGGGAAATCATAATAACTGGGAGTGATGATTGGACGGCTAGGGTGTGGTCCCTTAACCGGGGAACATGTGATGCTGTATTAGCATGCCATGCTGGCCCCATACTCTCTGTTGAATACTCACCTTCAGATAAAGGAATTATCACCGGTATGTGACTGTTGCTTATTTTTAAAACAGGGCATGATGAGCTCTGACAAAACATATCTATATATTAAAGAAATCTCTT
This sequence comes from Otatea glauca, assembly GCA_036346275.1. Lineage (NCBI taxonomy): Eukaryota > Viridiplantae > Streptophyta > Magnoliopsida > Poales > Poaceae > Otatea > Otatea glauca. The sequence continues at coordinate 21,735,560 of CM070712.1, read as the reverse complement.
CATGTCACATATGTTTCTGATCCTTAATTAACATGCCAGGTTCCTCTGATGGGCTTATACGATTTTGGGAGAATGAAGGTGAGGTCTTAGTGGTTGTGAAATTAATTTCAGCTGTTCTACTGTATTTATTGTGTTGTGCTTTCTTTAGGGAAATTTGTGCTTTTGTACCTTATATGTACACATGATAAACATACCATTTATGAGTAGAGAGTGGACACTAGATATAGTGAACCTTGTAACAACACTGGCTTGCATAATAGCTGAGGATCCACATTGTACCAACAATTACCCATGTGATGATGGATGCAAAATCACATAAAATTGGGAATAGCTCCATGTTAGTAGTACTGGCAGTTAGCTCCTATGCACTGTACCATTGACTGAGCAAGTTATTTAGTATTAGCAGTTTGCAGTTTAGCATCAATGCTTTGTATCATTGACTTCATGACATGTTACTAGTACTTGTAGTTAGCACCAAGTTTGTCAGAATCTCGATTCGAGTCTTAGAATCCTAAGATTTTACGATTGTAGATTTAGTGGGCCGATCCGATCCTGTATAGGATCTTAATTTGGTAGAATCTTAATACTCTTATGATTCAACAAAATATTGTAGGATCATGCATGATTAAAATTTACTTACGGTTCTACCTGATTCTACCGATCATAGTAATTCCAATTTCTATATTGAATTTGATTAAATATAAGTACTTACTAGTGTATGTTTGTATGTCCTTCCAATTGTAAAGTTTCACCTTCGATACATTCATATATATTAAAAACAACATATCTTTCATTTAGACAATATTATATAAAATGTTCTTTAAAGTACAATTCCAAAAGGATATCACCATTGAAATACATGGTATATTTGAAGAAATGTATATTTGATAGAAAGATAAGATCTTAGATTCTACTATTTGATTCTACAGTTCAAACCTATCTGAGCATCTCCGATTCGATTCAAGATCATGATCCTGATTCCTGACTACCTTGGTTAGCACCACCAATGCATTGTATCATGGAGCATTCATTTGTGGCTGCATATCTAATTTGGGCACCAAATCAACATGAAAACTGCCAAAAAAAGATTATAGGCTACTAGTGTTCAAACTTATTCATCTATTTTGTGTGACAATGACTTGTGAGCAACTAGTTCTACAATTAACTGACATCTGTTCAATGGTAGCCTCATCACATTCTGTTATGGTTTTGAAGTTTGTATAAAAGTTTATGATTTAGCACCCGTATATGAAAAAAACAAAGAAATATAATTGAGATGTAGTAAACTGGTGGTTGGAACTCAAGCATTTTCATTTTCTTTTGTAGGAGGAATAAGATGCGTTAAGAATCTGATGCTTCACTCGGCGTCGGTTCTGTCCATCAGTGCCGGTGATCACTGGCTAGGAATTGGTGCTGCTGACAATTCTATGTCTCTTTTCCATCGACCGCAAGAAAGATTCGGCAGTTTCTCAAATACAGGATCAAAAGTTGCAGGATGGCAGCTTTACAGAGCTCCCCAGAAAACTGCTGCAGTGGTATACATCTCATTTTGACTTTCACACTGTTACTTTGTTTAGTTCATTTCTTTCTAACATGTTTCCAGTGTTGATCAATGAGAGCCTTGTATTGATTTCTGTTTCAATGACTCATTAGAAGATCATCACATAGATGTCTTCCCCTCTTTTAGTCCCTTTCTGACAAGCAAAACTCCCTGATTCTAGAAAGAAAGAATGCCTGTACCACATCTGTAATTATTATACTTCTCTTGAGTTGCTCACTATCAATGATGTTCCTATGATGGCCTTGTGTTGACTACTGTTCTACCGAATCAATTGTTTCCAAGCCTGGCCATAGGTAGATTCATAGTATACTCAACATATGATTTGTGCCATCAAGTAAATTTTTTTCTAAGCATCATTATATGTTCGTAGTATGCTTAAGATCTGAGGTTAACAGTTGCATTAGCGTGCTTGATAGAGTTATACATGAATGTTGAAGGCAGGTGTTAGACATGTCAGGCTATAGAATCGTGGCTAGCTATGGTGTATATCAATTCGTCGTGGAACAAATGTTCAATATTCTAATGTTCTTCTAAGAGATTATGTTGAAATTCAAAGAGAATGTTTATAATAAATCAATATTACATTACGGTTGTGTTTTCCCTTCATTTTGGGAGGTCCTATTGTTAAATCCTCAATTTTCCTTGTGATAGGTGAGATGTATAGCATCAGACCTGGATCGGAAAAGAATCTGCAGTGGTGGTCGCAATGGGCTTCTTCGGCTTTGGGATGCGACTACAAGTATCTAAGTCATACTAGCATATATGTTCATGTAAAGAAATGGCAATTACACTCTGGTGTTGTATGTCATTTTTTTGGTCCTCTGTAGCGATAAGAGAGGAACTCTATTTGTTCCATCCATTTTGTAATTCCAAAAACTCTCCAGATGCCTCGCGTGAAATTTTGTTTATATCTTCAGGGTTGATTGCCCTACTCTGTAACTCTGCGAGGTACCGCTCTGGTTTCGTGAAACCAGTCATTTTGTATGAAATATGATAAACTCTGGAAGTTTTGTGCTACTAAGTTAATACAACACGACTCTCCATGTGTGCACATTTCTTCCATGCTGAGAAATTAACTGCACCACCTGGTGTTTTCTAGGAATTATATACTCTCACCCGTACTTTTATTTTTTTGGTAAGATATATTTACTTCTCATGTTGTGCATATTCTCATCTCCATTCTATAGTCAGTTAGAAATTAAAATACAGGGAAATATATGTTTTCATCGAGAAAGGAAATGACTTCTACACAGGCTTGAGCATGATGCGCGTGAACCTGCAACGTGCCATGGTCTCTCTGTCAGAACGCACGTAGTTTTGGAGATGCATTTGCGTTGCTTCTTGTTCATTAGATCGGGTTTAGCCGTTGAGCATTGCGACTGCGATTGCATTGCATCACGGTTTTGACTGTATAAGCCGTACGAGTTTCGCACGTTTGTTTCGAAGAAATCTGCATACTTGGATCAAGTGATTTTGTGGCGAGTTCATCTTCTATAAATTATTAAAAATTTAATTATCTAAGTATATGATGTTAGATTGTCTCGCTCTATATTTTCTTCAAATCTCCGCTGGTCACGTCCTACAGCGTTGTGCTGCTCTTCTAGGAGGTCCACGGTCGCCAAGATCTCATCGTCGGTCACGTTCTACCACGTTGCTCCCTTCTTCTGGGAGGTCCACGGGCACCAGGGCCTCATCGTCGGTCTCGACACCGAGTGGCGCAATAGCTTCCAGCCCGGCGGACCCACGTACCAGATCACCGTCGTGCAGCTCTCCATCGGCCACCGTCGCTGTCAGGACCCAGTCTACTTCAGTGAAGAAGATCGAGTAATCTCACAGGAAAAACAAGATAGAACAGAGGAAGAAGAGAAAAGCTACGCTAGGGTTCCTACGCTGCTAGAAAAGACTATCAGAATAAACTTTGATCATCCTTGATTTCGTTTCACCAGACACGGAGGTTTATACTCTCTCAGTTTTACAGCAAAAAGCTTCGTAAAAGCAAAAGCAACTTGCAGTAAAAAGAAGACTGAATGATTCTAACTCAGCGACAAAGATGTGATAATTAACAGTGTTAATTACTGCTGTCCCAATTAGAGTTCCTGCCATTGGATGTTATCTTCTTTCCCCTCAGAGATATTCTCAACCATCGATCACCACTTAAGTGAAATCGCCAAACCGTGCCTTAGCCCTCTGACTCCACTGTTTTTCTTCCAGTTCTCGCTAGCTCTGACAATTGCCGCCCTTCTAAGCAAGAGCTTGTGCTCAAGGCTTGAATTCTGGAAACGTGGTTTGTCTGAAGGAGGCATCTTCCCAGGTCGCACATGTCTCTGACAAATTGAGCCAATGGATGAGCCACTGAGCCACACACTGCCCTTTCTAGGAATGATTCTTCCGTCCAATATAGCAATTGGTTCAGTCTTAATTTGGCCATCTGAATCAACCAAAGGTAAACCTGGGAGTGGAACAGCATTGTCTCCTACATGCTTCTTGAGCTGACTAACATGGAAAACCGGATGAATAGCAACATCCTGAGGCAATTGAAGCTGGTAAGCTATAGTTCCAATTTTCTTCATAACTCGAAAAGGCCCGTAATATTTTGATCTGAGTTTCAGCGAACCTCTCAACCCAAAGGCATTTTGGTGGTAAGGCTGCATTTTAAGATAGACCATATCTCCTACTTCGAATTGTCTCTCAGATCTCAACTTGTCTGCAAACTTCTTGATTCTATTCTGTGCATTTTGCAAATTCTCTTTGAGTTTCCTTAACATTGCCTCTTTTTCCTCAACTGTAACCTTAGCTTCCTCAGTTGCATTCCATGGAATCGATAACTCTGCTAGTTGTGGTGGATGGTACCCATACAAAGCCTGAAAAGGGGTTACTTCCAAAGATGTATGATAGGTTGTGTTGTACCACCATTCGGCCATGGTCAGCCAGTTTAACCACTTCTTAGGATCTTGAAACATCATACCTCTTAAATAGGCCTCCAAACACTGATTGACACGCTCAGTTTGACCATCTCTTTGTGGGTGATATGCAGTGCTAAACCTTTGAGAAACTCTGAGAAGTTTGAAAATTTCCTGGAATAGCTTGCTAGTAAAATTCTATCACAGTCTGTTAAAATGGCTAAAGGCATGCCATGTAGTTTAAAGACATTGTCCATGTAGACTTGAACAACTTGTGGAACTGTATAGGGGTAAGACAAAGCCATGAAGAGTGCATATTTTGTGAACCTGTCCACAACCACTAAGATTACTTCTTTACCTTTGGAATTTGGTAATCCTTCTATGAAATCCATAGAGACATGAGTTCAAGTCATTTCAGGTACCTTCAAAGGGTTTAACATTCTAGGGATATGAAAATGCTCAGATTTGGTGATTTGGCATACAGGACACTCCTTAATATAATACTCCACGTTTCTTTTCATCTTAGGCCAATGTAACAATTTTTTGAGTCGATGATAGGTGGCCCTTACACCTGAATGACCCCCGAATGATGATTTATGGAAAGTGTCCAGCAGCATTACTCTAAGGGAGTTGTGCTCTCCCACATATATTCTCCCCTTGTACTTGATCAGATCAGATTCCACTTTGAACTTAGATGCAGGGTCAGAGTTGTTCTAAATATCTCTTAAAATCTTAGCTACCTGGTGATCATCAGTATAGCTAGCCTTGATGTCTTCAACCCATTCAGGTAATACATAGGTAATGGCCAAACAAGACACTTCTTCACTGGCAGTCTGTTCCATCCTTGACAAAGCATCAACCACTACATTTTCCTTCCCCTTTTTGTATTCAGTTCTGTAGTCAAACTCTAACAACTTCAGCATTAATTTGTGCTGAATTCCCTCAGCTAATTTCTGGGTTGTAATGTATTTCAAACTTTGTTGATATGTTTTTATAACAACTGTGCTACCCAACAAGTAATGTCACCATTTCTTTAATGCTTCAAAAATTGCAATAGCTTCCTTGTCATATATTGATTTAGCTGAAGCTCTTATCCCAATGCTTTACTGAAATATGCTAATGGCCACCCTACCTGCATCAGCACAGCACCAATTCCAGAGCCACTCGCATCAGTCTCCAGTTGGAACGGTTTAGAAAAATCTCGCAACCCCAAAACTGGACAAGAAGTCATGGTGTGCTTGAGCTTCTTAAAAGCATCAGTCTGTTCTTGCCCCCAATTCCAACCTTCTTTTTTCAATATATCAAAGAGAGGCATATATATTTGACCATACCCCTTAACAAATATTTTGTAATACCCTGTTAACCGAAGGAATCCCCTCAATTGGGTGATGTTGTTCGGTCTTGGTCAGTTAAGAACATCAACAATCTTCCTAGGATCAGTGGATATTCCATTTGGACTAATGACATGGCCCAGATACTCAACAGTGGGGACTGCAAATTCACACTTACTCATCTTTGCAACTAACCGATGTTTCCTTAACACTTCTAGGACAGCCCTCAAGTGATTGCTATGCTCTTCTAAATCTTTGCTGTAAATCAGGATGTCATCAAAGTAAACCAGGACAAATTTCCTTATGCATTCAGCAAAAATGTTATTCATCAAAGCTTGGAAGGTAGCTAGAGCATTTTATAATCCAAATGGCATCACAGTATACTCGTAATGCCCTAAATGAGTTTTGAAGGCTATATTTGGTATATCTTCCTCCTTCATTCTAATCTGATGATACCCAGACCTCAAGTCCAACTTGGAGAATAGAGCTGCCCCATTCAACTCATCCAATAAACCTTCAATAACTACCATTGGAAATTTGTTTTTAATGGTCAAAGAATTCAATTGCCTAAAATCCACACACATTCTCCAAGCTCCATCTTTTTTCTCACAATTACAACCGGAGAAGAGTATGGGCTGTTACTTGGCCTGATTTCTTCATTTCTCAACAAGTTCTTAATTATATCCTCCAAAGCATCTTTTTGATAGTGGGGTATCCTATAGGGTCTAAGGTTGGGTGTTTCAGCTCCTGCCTTCAAATGCATTGCATGACCACAATCTCTTCTTGGAGGTAACCCATCCTGTTCTGCAAACACATCTGTAAACTGAGTTAGCACTTCTTCAATTACTGGGGTTATTGGTTGTCCTTTGGAAATCTGCTTACTCTCTGGAAGTCTAACTTGGAAGATGACCCCTCTCACTCTTTTCTGTATCATCTTTTGAAGTAGTTCAGCAGAAATACTACAATCCGGTCCAGGTTTTGTTTAATCTCTGAACTTAATGAAGTTCCCATCCTTCCTAATGGTTAAAATCCTCTTCTTGAGATCAAGCCCTATAGGACTATGCTCATATATCCAATCAGCCCCTAAGATGCAATCATAATTCCCTAGCTTCAACAACTTGAATGTAGTTTGGAATGTAGTACCCTGTATTTTGTATTGTAGTTTCTCCACCTTAGCATCAGACACCAATTCTCCACCCCCTGCTACTGTTACCTTCTTACGCATCACATAGCTTAGTGAATAGCCATTTCTTATAGCATACTCTTGATCCATGAAGGATCCAATACTACCACTGTCAATGAGTGCTACAACCCTCTTGCTTCCAATGCAAACAATCAAGGAAAAAGTAGTTGGCCCTGGTGTACCATTGGCTGCATATACTGATATCTGCATTAGCTGGTCATCCCCTTCAGGGTTTCCAGTCAAATTGCGAGTCCCAGGAGCTGTCACAAACCTAGTTTCGGCCACCACTTCAGTCTCATCTGCTCTTGTATCTTCCTCTTCTCCAAGCATTAAAATAGCATGAATTGCTTTCTTGACCTTGTAGTTCCGATTGTGTGCTGGAGTCCAAGGCTCCTTACAATGCCAGCAAGTTCTCATATTCTTGTTTTGAATATCCAATTTCTGAGGGTCAGCAACTTCAGTAGCAGCAGCTCTAGAAGTCACTATTTTCTAAGCATGAGTTTGCAGTTTAGCCTTGTAAGGTCCTAAAGCATGACTTAATCTTTTTGCCTAGCATACCAGTAAGCTTCCAACAACCCTTTAGGTTGATGGCTACTCAAATCATGTTTAATCTCTTCCTTGAGGCCACTAATGAAACAACTCATTAAGTAATTCTCCTGAAGATAGGGGTGGTTCCTTTTGACTAGCTCCACACACTTCTCAAAATAATCAATACATTTACTCACTGTGCTAAGATGTTTAACATTTGCAATTTTTTTACTGCTTCATGTGCGCTAGCTTCCGAAAATCTATCACATAGTATCACACTAAACTGCTGTCAATTCAACATCTGACATGGGATTCCCACACCTTTAAACCAGGTGCTAGCTCTTCCCACTAAATGCCCAGTTGCTAAATTCACCCATTGTTCTCTTGGGGTACCAGCCATCTCAAAAAAACTTTCACACTGTTCTATCCAACTTAAGGGTTGATCTCCAGTAAACACATTTAACTCTAATTTTGGGCCCTTGAGCACAGCTCCAGCATAATGATGAACACCATTGTTGTCACTCCAATGAGTGTTTCGTTGAGCATCAAAGAGTTGTACCCCTGGATAATGTGTAACTTGAGGAAATGTGCCATTCTAATAGTTTACCCCAGGGTTAAGGTTCTGAATGAAAATGGGATGATTGTAAGTTGGAATCTGTGGAGGATAACCTAACGACATAGCTCTAATCTGTTGGTTATGGCTTGGCAACTGGGGTATCTGTTTGTGTATGTTAGGTAGTGCACCAGACATTCCAATTTCCCCATATGCTCTTAAGTTTGCCTGTGAGGAAGTCCTGATTGCAGGGGTGTAGATCGGCACATGGCTATCCATTCCTCTTGATGGTTCCAGTGAACATGAAGCATTCGAAATCAAGAAAGGTTGGGTTGCAGTAGTTACCAAATTTCCCAAATTCGAAATAGCAATCATCTCCTCTCGGGATTCCACCGTAGTTGGGTTATCCTTTGGATCGGCCAACAGTCAGAGATTACTCAGCAATAAGGCCTTGATCTCTGCAACATCTGTTTTCAACAACTCCAGATCTGCAAGACGATCCTGAATCTTCTCGATCTCCATGTCGACATCCATTTCTAACTCTTCTTCTTCAGATTCCATTCCGATCTAGTTCCACCTTCACCTTCAATCACTGGATCGAGGGATTTTATAGCTTAGCCAACCTCATTCCAATCTCTCCACCTAGATATCCTTCACCGAGGAAAGAACTAGCTCTGATACCAAATGTCAGGAGCCAGTCTACTTCAGTGAAGAAGATCGAGTAATCTAACAGTCACAGGAAAAACAAGATAGAACAGAGGAAGAAGCGAAAAGCTACACTAGGGCTCCTACGCTGCTAGAAAAGACTACAGAAAAAACTTTGATCATCCTTGATTTCATTTCACCAGACACCAAGGTTTATACCCTCTCAGTTTTACAGCAAAAAGCTTCGTAAAAGCAAAAGCAACTTGCAGTAAAAAGAAGACTATATGATTCTAACTCGGTGACAAAGAAGTGATAATTAACAGTGTTAATTACTGCTATCCCAATTAGAGTTCCTATCGTTGGATGTTATCTTCTTTCCCCTCAGAGATATTCTCAGCCATTGATCACCAATTAAGTGAAATTGCCAAACCGTGCCATAGCCCGCCGACTCCACTGTTTTTTCTTCCAGTTCTCGCTAGCTCTGATAGTCACCTTGTCTTCCGTACCGTCGTCCATGTTGACTGTGTTCCTGCTGAGAGCTTGCAGACTAATTCCTCTCGCACCCAGGTTTCCACTTTGTCGGTGTTGGGATCGGCGGTGATGTCGAGCGGTTGCTTTTGGACTGTCGCTTGCGGGTGGCCAACCTGAGGGGTGTCGCGGCGGATGTGCTTTGTCGGCCGGAGCTCTAGCAGATAGGGCTGAAGACACTAGCGCTCGAGGAGATGGGCGCACCGCGCACACATCGACAAGTCGCGGTGGGTGAGGTGACGATGAGCAAGTGGGACGCGCGCTCATGTCACGGGAGCATGCCCGGTATGCGTATGCCTGCATCGACGTTGGCCAAAGGGGGCCATTGCCACCTTCCACTAGAAAGTTTATTAGAAAATGCTTAATTTTACTAGTTAAATACTAGAGAGGTGATTCCATGCTTTTCCTTTTGATATTTGCACAAATATTAAAGCATGAATGAATAGTAGATGGTGATTACTTACCAATTCGTTTGCTTCAAGATTTATACAACTTGTATTGGAAGAGAAAGCATCGAAGCACTACTCTAAATACTAATATAACACTAAATTAGTGCTCTTAGTAAGCTATCCAAGTTTACGATGTTGGATTGCCCCCGTTATAATTTCTTGCTGGCTCTGCCATTGGTCACGTCCAAGACCTACAACGTCATGCTCCACCTCTAGGAGGTCAACGGGCATTGGGCGCCAAGGCCTCATCATTGCCCTCGGTATTGAGCGCACCAAAGCTTCCAGATTGGCAATCGATGTCCTACAGCTCTGCATCGACCGTCGCTGCCTCGTCTTCCGGATCAACCAACCCAACTACATCCCTATCGAGCTTGAGGTATTCCTCGCCCAATCAGGCTTCCACTTTGTCGACCTCTAGATCAAAGGCGACGTCCAGCAACTGTTTAAGGTACTACTACAGAACAGGCCATCACAGACGGTTCAAAAACATTATTACAAACGGTTTTTTAAATCATCTGTAAGCATATGTCAATAATAATACAACGCATCATATATAGTTTCTGAACTGTTTGTGAAACACCTATCACAGACAAATCGTCTGGGATAGCCTATTATCACAGACGGTTAGAACTGTTTGTGATAGTCTATTATCATAAACGGTTCATAGTTCCAGCTGTTCGCGATGTGAGATATATCACAGACGATTTTTCTTAAGGAACCGTCTGTGATATTATTTTGTATTGCTAAAGTTTTTTTCTAAAACAAGCAGATTACAGATTACATATATACCATCACAAATTAACTCAGATTACATCACAACACAAGCAGATTACAGATTACACTACAACGCATCCATTTCAGAAATCAACTTAGATATATTAACCAAGTGAATGCACTAGTACTCATGCTACTACAATTCACAAATTCGTAGCACAAGTTTCTCTATGCATATGCGACTACAACTCATCAGGTTAAGCAAAGTGGAACTCGCCTTTTGTATTTACGACCTCACGCAGCAAGAAGAAAACGAGTTGTTCTTGAATTCTGTTCAGATTGGCCTATTCCAACCAAGTTGTAGCATATTTCGCAACCTGTTGATGGGAAGATTAAACTTGTGCATATATATAAATTGATAAGTATGAAACAATTATTACAAGATTGACAAACCTCCAGATCATTGGTTTTCATTGTACCTATGATGAGTTGCATATTGTGGCAAATGTAGAATCCACATAGGTTAGTTCCCTTTGACTGCTGGTGGCACTACAAAAATAGAATTGATTAGTTCAAAAGGTACTATTACGAAGTGTGATATAGGATTATTGTGTACTAGCGGATACCGCAAGCTTCAAATCTTGGTTCAGCTATGACCCTCCCTTGGATGCCTCTCTACGAATTCTGTACACTTTGAACGACCTACATCATTCCAAAAAGTTATCCTTAGCCATTTCACAAACAACGTACACCTTAAATGACCTACAACAGAATTATATATGGAGGAAATGTGATTACCTGTTGATTAATTGTGCGACAGGCCTCAATTTGTGGGTGCCGTCCTTTAAGGAATCAAGATAGATTACCCAATTCTTTCTTGGTACAATTACAATAAGAATCTAGTGAAACCTACACAGGTATGTCACCATGGTCATTCAACCTAACTTCGAGTTGTGTATAAAGTACAAATCAACAAGTATACCAACTAGTGTGGCACTTACCCCGGGTTGTGGGGTAAAAGTATGTAGGATTTATCGCGTTGAGCCAGCAATGCTCTTATCACATAATCCTCAATGGCTTGTAAATTTTCGTCCATGCTTTGCTTGAAGACCATGTGTGAGTCGAGGAAACCTACCAGTTCATCATTGATTTTGTCTTCAAGGATCATGTATCTATATATACAAAAGCGCGTATGTATGTATGTGTATGACACAAATATAGAACGTGGTTGCATACACTTACAATGTTTAGAATCTCAAGAGTGAGGCGTCGAGGTTGTAGAGATCGAACAAGTCACTGAAATCAACCCCGAAGAAGCCCCCGATGACTGGTTGAGCAAATGCTCCTTCTTAAGCTTGACGGGGATACTTAATATCCCTTTACCACCGGCTTGTTGGCTTATTCCATGTACCATTGATGAAATCTAGTGCAAGCCATTCCAAGCTTTTGTAGGCACTCTTCTGGTACGAACAGCTCTCCTTACTTGTATTTCCAGGCTAATGGGGCCAACGAAAAGTCATGGGCCTCCGTGCTCTTCTTCGATTTGCCCTCGTCGTCGCCTCGCCTTCTATTATACGTCGTCTTCATGCGAGATGAATGGGAACGAAGTGATTATGGGGCATGGTAGCCGATTTGGTGGCTTGCTTTGGTGCAGCAGGTGGCTCTGATGGTGCGGGTAGCTCCGGTGCAGCAGGTGACACCAGTAGTGCGGGTAGCTCCGGTGCTGGAGGACAATCATCATGGAAGATATCTCTCTTGAGCCACTAGATGAATGCACCAATGGTATCCCCTAGTGTCACGACCTTGTCATTTGGAGCATCTACAGCATGATGGCCTTGAAAACTTTATGTACACCATCAACATTCACCTTTGTGAAACCCAACACTACTGGATGACCGTGCACCATCACTCCTGGCCCAGATGGATACACGCGCCCCTAAGTAGCCTACAGGGGAATGGAGCCATTGGTAAGCCTCACTTGGAGATTGCATTGCATGACCACTTACATAACAGTACACAATTAGCTAAGGCGTCAAACTGGTCTATTTGTGAAGCATTCTAGAGATATATATTACCTTGATGTCATCGACAGGAAATTTGTCGTTGTCTTCGTCTATGTGAGGGGCGAATGCGCAGCTACTTCGACGGTTAGTGGGTGAATGGCATCGATATTTCTAGGCTTGCGTAGTCCGTCTTAGCCTCTTTGCAACCCTTTCCTCAAACCTTTGCTCTAGGCTTCTTAGCTGATTATCGAACTGCTCTCTTAGTCTTTCCTCAACCCTTTCTTCAATCATTACAACTAGTCGTTCCTCGCGCTCGGCTTTGACTCTCTTCCTACTTAGGTACGTGTCGGAGTCCTGTGAGAATCCGAATTTTCAGGGAATGAAAATACCTTTGAATCGTGTACGACCCGGGTGCTCCTTGTTTCCCAAGGATGTGGAGAGTATATCTTTCTCCCTATCTGCCTGGAAGGAGCCTTGGGAATATTTTGTACTCAATGCTTCTTGCAAGATCCTGATATGTTATTTCACTTATGAAGTTATGGACTAATTACAAACTAAGTAGTTCGATATCTTATCAGGCGTTGTGACACTTCCTCATCTGTGGGGTTGCGAAGGATATGGCGCCCGAAGACGTGGGACGTGACCTCGCTCTTAGCCAGTTTTGGGAGCGTGGGTCTACGATCGAGGCAAATGACGGGGAGGCCGTCATCAAGATTGCCTCCTCATCCTCCCTCCATTGCACACTCTTACCCATCTACCCAGTAGTGCCGAGTTTATGGAGTGGGTGTTTTTTGCCTGGAGGGACTAACGCGCTTCACTTTGACGCATGAATTTTTTTGTCATCTTCATCTCAACAAATCATTGCCATACATCTTTATCAATGAACCTATACTTCTCGAAGGGAGTCATTTCCTTCTTCACATAATTGCGGACAAATGTTCTTTCACGTATTTGCCGCCACTAGCAACTCATGATGTCGTACTACGCGCATGGTGTCTCCTGGGATCTCGAACGATGGCAAAATTTCCATCATCAGGCTATTGTGCTCCTCATCTCTCAACGACTTCCAGGACGGATAGGTGATGGGGGCCATTCCCATCCAACTATCCTGCACAATGTTCGAAATACTACCACTGCCTTTAGAGGTTCGGTAGGGGCCCTATCCTTTAGATCGAACGCTGTGATGGTATATCGAACCTGGAGCCTTTTATTTACTCCTCTTGGACCGTGTCTCGGTTTTCCTATCGTCGGCCCATTAGATCCATTCGGCGACGAAGACTGAGAGGACGACATCTTCTTTTTAACTTGACGAAGAATGAGGGGATGAATCAGTGATTAACAATTATTTAATACTCGATATTATACTATCCTTTGTAGTAAATATAACTACATGGAGCACTAATCCATCAATTGATTTGTACTTTTTGTAACATCTCAATATTATAACATTTCTATCTCTTGTAGTAGATTGTAGCATCTTGACAAATTTAATTAACAACAACTATTTTTCCTTTTAGGCTAGCCCTTCAGATCCTAAAACTTTTCCATTCATCTTGTAGCGAGATTTGGTATGTATTAGCATTACCCCGAGTGTATTTAATGAAACAGAACGGAGGACTAAAACAATGGCATCACATTTTAAGGCAACTAGTCAAATTGATTCTATTCTTCCTCATCTACCACATTCTCAACTCCGGCAATCCTCATTTTTCCCTAAAGAACTATGTGGTACTTCTTATTGGATGAGTCAGTTACATAGAAGACTTGAACAACTTGGTTAGTGAGTACAAATAGTTCGTCTTTATATCCAACACGTTCGACGTCCATAGTAGTGACACCATACTTGTCAACATTCACTTCCTGGAGGTGGACCCAATGGCACCGAAATAGGGGGATCTTGAAAAGTACGTAGTCCAGCTCCCAATTCTCTATGAACCCATAGTAGGAGCTCTTCGTCGACCCAGCGGTATTGAACGTATCTTTGCGAACACTACTGCTCTGGTTTGTGCTCGTTATATCCCGATCTCTCGTGTTAAATGTGTACCCATATAAGTTGTATCATTTCCATGTCACAACTGTAAATGTCAGCCCTTTTGCCAACCATGTCAACGTATGACCTGACGAGCTCTCAGTGATGGGTCGCTCCTTCAACCATTTGTTTAACTAAAGGTTATGTTGTCTCATGATCCAAGACTCCTGTCGCACCAGATTCTCTTACCGTAGCCAGTGCTCGTCGATATACGAGGATAATACAACCATGTGTTGTAAAACTATGAAATAGACTTGAGTACAGCAACTGGATCAGGCATGATTGCTTTCCTTTCGATGGTCCCGTTACCCTCGAGCCTCCCCTCAAATCTTGCATCAAAATAAGTCTCTTCATTTTAGAGGAGTAACCGGACAGAACTTTCACACCATGCAATCACTAGCACAGTTCAGTTCTCTCGGCCTTGGACAAAGTGTAACAGGCAAGTTCGTAGTATGTTCGGCCTTTATCAGTCTCCTTCAGTGCTAACTCAGGTCTGATGCCCATATCGATCAAGTCAAACTATGCATTAATACCATCCTTTGATTTGCCCTTAATGTTCAGTAAGAGACTAATCAAGCTATCACATACACTCTTCTCTACATGCATGATGTCGATGCAGTGGCTAACTTCTAGGTGCTCCCAATAAGGTAGGTCCTAAAATATTGATCTCTTCTTTCAGATGTTCTTCTCATGGGTCTTCATTTACGTCCCTTTTCATACCCAACATCTAAATCCTTAACCATATCATAAACATCTCTCCCGCTTAAAGGCCTTGAAGCTGAACTATCATCGTTCCTTTCGTCGAATTGTTTCTTCATCTCGCGGTATAGGTGATTCCTATGAAGAAACCTATGGTAATGTATGTACACAGTTTTACACGAGTGATTCAGCCACACACTCTCGGTATAATCTAAGCAGTGAGTATAGGCTTTGGCTCCTTTTGTACTCTCGCCCGACAGGTTAGCAAGGGCAGGATAGTCATTTATGGTGTAGAACAACAAGCGTTGTAAAGTGAAGTTCTCTCGTTTGTACGTATCCCATACATGTATCCTATGAATCCACAATGTTTTTAGATTTTTCACCAATGGTGCTGGGTACACATCAATATCATCCTCAGGTTGCTTCGATCCTTGGATAAGTATAGACTGCAAAATATACTTCGCTTCATAGACAACCAAGGAGGAAGGTTGTAGATGTAGAAATTCACGAGCCAAGTGCTATGTCGGCTACTCATGTTACTGAAAGGATTCATTCCATCTGTACTCAATCCAAATCTTATATTCCTCGGTTTCGCACCGAATTCTTCAAACCTCCTATCAATGTTTCTCTACTGGGCAGAATCAGCAGGGTGATTTAGCATTCTATCATTCTTACACTCTTCCGAGTGCCAACGCAATAGTTTTACCTCTTTTGGGATAAACGCTTCAAATGAGGAATTACAGGCAGATACCACACCACTTTACAGGAGGTCCTTTCTTCACCTCGATGCCCTCGTCATCATCATCTGATTGATTCTTACGATTGTACCGAGATGCGTTGCACACTGGAAATACATGCAAGTTTGTGAACTCTTTACAGTTGAGGATACAATCGTTGCGACATTCTTGTATTCTTTTTACTTCCATTCCCAAGGGACAAAGAACCTTCTTAGTTTTGTAGGTGGTTTTGGGCAACTCGTTTCCCTTAGGAAGCATGTTCGCTAGAGACCTAACAGCGTCGTGAAACTCTTGTTGGACTACCTATTGCTTGCCCTAAATTTCAGCAGTTCATGGATGACAACCTTGTGTATTTTGACTTGCAGCCTGGAAATAAAGGTTTCTCTGAGTCCTCCACCAAGCTCTGGAATTTACCATACTCTTTCTCATCACGGTTCCCTTCTGCATCGCGCAGCATCTGATCCAGCTTGTCATCGTGCAACCTATCCTCAACGGAAGCATAATCAATATCGTTTGGCATCTCGTTGACCTCATCAGTGATGTTAATATTACCTTCCTATATAATCTTTTCTTCACCGTGACTGGTCCAACATGTATACCCCTTATAATCAAGTGTGCTTCGATCTGCGTTGAGTTTTAAAATATCCTCAGATTCTCGCGATCAATGCATGGACAAGACATAAATTACACCCCCTTATTAAACATATCCTCCTCAACAGCTCTTCTAAAAGCATAGACGTCATTAATGTACTCGGCACCCATACATCCAGTTTTTGTCTATCTATGCTACACATATAACAATTAGTGATAAATATTGAAGTAGACTATGTATGATCTAAAGTAGCTAGCAAAAATTAAGTAAATTGAAGTAGACTAGGAGTGCACAAGCACACATTCTTAAATTAGAGCGAGATTAACTAGCTAAACCCTACCCTAAATCCTAAACCATATTAGATCTAAATAATTTTCTCTTTGTACTAAGCTAGCTAGATTTAGTCCAAACATCTTCAATTGTCTTTTTACCAAGCTATCTACATCTTGAATATAATGCAATTAGAACTAATTAATACCTTAGATCACAAAGAACAAATGGATCTACACCAAGTTAGATCTAAACCATCTTCAATTCCCTCTTTACCAAGCTAGATCTTGAATATATATATGCAGAAAATATCACAAATGATTTGCTAAAAAATCAGTCTACGAAGTATCGCAGACGGTTCATATCACAGACAGTTCGTGGGTTATTGCGGAAGGTTCGTAGTATATTCTGTAACTTAGACGGCCATACTAGCAAAACCGTCTGTAATTAGATTTAACACAGACATTTTTTAATGAGACGTGTAATATAAACCTTTCTGTACCGGTGAGGATTGCCGCTGGAGGTGGTCAACGCGGTGGGCCTATGGGCATCACAGCGGATGTGCTCTGTCGGCCCAAGCTTTGGTGGACAGTGCTGAAGACCCTTGCCACTCAAGGTGATGGGCGTCCACCGATAAGCCATGACAGGTGCAAGGTTCAAAAAATCGCCGAAATCTCATAAGTCTTGATCAAGATTTCAGATTTCGATTGGGAACGAGATCCAAAATCCTGACCGGGTAAAAAAATTTGAAAATGCTACAGTATTTTGTTAATTTCGGTGAGATTTCACCCAATCTCACCGAAATTTTGGGTTTTATGACCGGATTTTCTATTTTTATGGCCGTAATTGCATCAATAATCCTTAACAAAGTGATCTTCCATGAGAATTTGTTGAAAAAACCGATTTTACGAGACATTTTAAAATTTTGACAAAAACACTGTTGGTTTTTTATAAAATTGTAAAGCTTTATCATGCTATGAAAAAAAGTTTGGTACCATCTTAAGAAGTCTAGGATCATGTAGAAAAATTTTCAAAATATTTTAAATTCATTTGTTATCTTTAAAAAATAAAAAACAAAATGAGCAAAAATGAGGTAGTAACCGTGTCAGAATTTTAAAAAAAATCGTGTTTTATCATGATCTAAAATTTTAGGAGAGATTAATAATTTCCTAATAACCTTTTTCAAAAAGTTTTAAAAAATTTAATCAAGTTTTAGTTGCTCAATCAAAAATTGTAAACTGCACAAGCACACACTCTAAAGTTTGAAAACTATGAAGTAGCACTGTCACAATTTTTGGAAATTTTTTAGGTTAGATCATGATTTAAAAATTTTATGGGAACATTATGAATACTTCACAACTATCCACAAAAATTTAAAAAAAAATTGTATGCTCAAAACTATGCAAAAAAAGTACCATGGTTATGACTCGTACCCGATACCCGTTGTTTGAATGTTTTTGACTTTACCACTAGGCTAGAGCTGCTGTTGCGTAACAGTATTGGGGAATTAATTCATTTATCTATATCATTCATAATGATTTTATTGCACACCCAATCATTCACTCCTTACAAAGTTCAGTCGCTTTACTCATTCGCACTCAACCAGCTACAGCCGAACCTCCAGGTCGCCCTCTCTATCTCCGTCCTCCTCCGAGCAAAATCCAGAGAACTCCGGCCTTCTCTGGCCAAAACAAGCGAAATCTTGGGCGGTTTCACCGAGATCTCGGCCAGAACATCAGAAATCAGGTACCTTCACCAGTTAGAGAATTATACCGATTGGATAGCTGATTATGAAATTAGAAGTCTATCTGGCTACCGCGAGACATGACCTGGGAAGAATACAGGCAACAACACGAGAGGAGGTATCACAAGGTCATTGTCGATAACGAGGAGGTGGAGTTTGCACCACAGGCGACTACTACTTGTAGGTACGTAAACGCATTGTTGTCCGTGTTTTGCATGATCCTACTCCTTTAATTATGCATTTTCTTGCAATACATGTTCATACTGCATACTCATTCTTCAATTATGGCTCTTGCAGGTGGTTCGGGACTTTAGGCTAAGAGTTGCATTCTGGCGTCATCCGTGCTTTTACAGGTAGTTCTCGCGTACTCTTGTATGGTCATATTTATGGTGTGTATATATGATGAATTATCGTATGTATCAATTTTATTTCATGCCTATTAATTGTGATACAAATATATATTGATTGTTTCCAATCGTAACCTTCAAAATCCGAATATCAGTCGAAGTGCTGCCGAAATTTCTAACTCGGATTGATAATCATCTAAAATTTTATGGCAAGATTAATGATATATCCAGACCATCCAAACAAAATTTCAAAATTTTCTGATGTGGTTTCAAGCATTTTCCATTTGGATATCACCACTGTCAAAAATTTTAAAAATTCCTCGAGCTTCACCATCAACTAAAAATTTTATGAGAACATTAGTGATATGTCACAACCATGCACAAAAATTTCAAAAATTTCTAACGTTGTTTGTTTCATTTTTCATTTAGTTCAAATTTGTCGATTAACGTTTTATCAAGACAGTAGCAATGTTCGAATTTTTAAAAATTCCTTAAGCTTGATAATCATCTGAAATTTTTATGAATATTAATGATGTGTCAGAACCCTCCACTTTTTCGCTTGGTGTAATTTGGCCGAGATCTCAGCAATTTCGGCCGAAATCTCGGATTTCTCGGCGCAAAAAAAAACAAATTAAAATTTTTGTTTTTGTGTTTCTTCCGAATTTATCCGAAATTATGAGATCTTAACAAAATTTTACTCTCCGGCCAACTTTGAGATGTCAAGCAAAACGAGATTTTAAACGTGGGACAAGTGACGATAAGCAAGCAGGACGCGTGGCCTACCTCGTAGGAGCATGTCCGGTACGCCTGCGGCCTGCATGGACGCCTTCTTTAGGCCCAAAGGGGCCATTGTGTCCTCTAGAAAGTTTACTACTCCCTCCGTTGATAAATATAAGGCCTATAGTTTAAATAGTCTTGTTGAAAAATATAAGATGTACATGTAGATTTAATGAGTCTTTCCACTTATACCCCTATTCATTCTCTCTCAACCATATGCATTTATTCATTATCTCTCATCTTTCAAGACAATTAAGAGGGATATGTAAGTCATTTCCTCTGATGCCTTTCTCAATTTCATCACAACCTTAATCCTTGTGCAAAGTCAAAATACGCCTTATATTTATCAACGGAGGGAGTAATACTTAAAACTAATATAATACAAAACTTCAGATCATTAATTTTTTTTACTCTTCCTCCTATGTACAACATTATTTTCCCTAACTGTCAAGACATATAGTTATATACTACCAACCACTAAGACTTCATTTGAAATGCATAATTTTTTTTCTGAATCCTAGTGGGGGTGTGCGTCCCATGTCGCGGGAGCATGTCTGATCGGTTGGATAGGGTTTACAAAATCAACGAAAACAGTTTAAAAATCGTGAAAATCGATCGTATCGAGCCGGTTCGGTAGTAGAAACCGATTGGTAAACCAATCCAATTCAAAAATTCAAAAAAATTTATGCTGCGTAAACCGGTCGATAATTGGTGAAAATCGCTCGATTTTCTATGGCAATCGAGCTAAAATCGCTCAAAAATCGGCTCTAAGAAACATTCAAGTGGCCAGTCTCGAAAACTGGTCAATTTTTTATTTTTTATTTTTTTTCTTAAAATTTTGATTTCTTAACCCTTCAGTTTCTGATGATTTTTAACCGATTTTTACCGATAATCAAAAATCAAAAATCGTTCAAAAATCACGATTTCGATATCGTGAACCCTGCGTTGGATGCCTTCTTTAGGGCCAAAGTGGGACATTGCCGCCTTCTCTTAGAAAGTTTTCTAGAAGACTTAAAAACTAACATAATACTAGACTAGTCTCTCTTTCTAAGTTATCTAAAGTATACGATGTTATATTGGTCTCTATATTTTGGTACAAGCTCCACCACTAGAGAATAGGGGTAGCACGTACCGTGGTCTGCAGTTCAAATCAATTGATTTTTGTTCTTTACGCTGTGATTCAGGAGGGAGGCAAATAGAGGCAGTTAAGGGCCTGTTTGTTTCAGCTTTGGATTCTCTAAAAGCTGATTCTGGATTGTGGTTTTTGAGAAGCTGATTCTCCAAAACCTAGAATCCAAAAGCACATATGAAGTGGATTGTGGATTCTAGTGTATATGAGTGGGGTGGATTGTCAGAATCGGATTCTAGAATCAGGCTGTTTGTTTCTGATTTTGCTTTTGGAACCAGAATCCAGAATCAAAAGCTAAAACAAACAGGCCCTAAATCTCTTTATCAGGAGGTTGATGACCAGAAGGATCAGAGGCAATAGGGAAACTATCAAGGCAACAGGAATCGGCAAGACAGTAGCGAGTGTTGGGAAACCATGTGACCTACAAAGACTCACGATGATACCTTAGCCAAAACCTACGCGACTACTATATAAGGAGGAGGGGGTCCCCATTGTACAGAGAATTCAAGCAATAAAGAATTACAGAGCCGTTCCTCCTATATTCTGTGTTCATCTTTCTCTCTCTCTGTTCTCTACTTCATATCTGTTCGGAAACCCTGGACTATTCGATAGCGAGGTTCCTTAACACGTTATCAGCATAAAACTCTACCAACGAACGGATTGAAAAGGTGAGGTTCGGCGATTGAATCTAATCGCTTGTTGTTTCTATGCATGCATCTAACCCACGCATCCGTACTGCGTTCGTCACATGGCACGAAGCTACAGGCAACACGAAGCTACAGTACACGGTTACTGTTCATATTACGAAAAAAAACACTGGTCGTGCTTTCCTGAAGCACCACGCCGCCGCCTCGGCTTGCGCACTTGAAGCCGTCGCCGCCGCCATGCGCGCCCGTAGCGCCACCGCCCTGGTCCCCGTGCACGAACCACCGACCGGCCGCCTCGCCTTGGCTTTCCCATCGCCGTGCGCCACCTCGCCCGAAGCGAGCTCATCGACGTAGAAGCAGCGCCACCGCCGCATGGTTCCCGCCACGCCCGAGATGGCAGTCTCGCGCCTTGAAGTCGCCAGCTCTCCCAACCGCGCACGAAGCGCCGCACTTCGGCTCCGCCGCGTCGTAGGCTAGAAGCCACCGTCGCCGCGTGCCGACCTTCTCCGCGTTGCCACCGCGCGCCGCTCTGCTCTGCACCACCCGACCGCGCCGCACGGCCCATGCGGAAGAGGAATGGCGGCTAGGGGTGGGACCCTAGTCGCCGCGCGTGTTATGGGCCGAAGAAAGAAAAAAAAGCATGGCCCAAAGGCCACTCGGACGAAAAGAAAAAAAATAAAAAAGAGAAAAATAGTAGAAATTTTTGGAAAATTGCTAGAAAAATCTAGAAAAAGTTTTTGGTTCTGTTTTAATTTTCTAACATTATTCTCTGTATTTATAAAAAAATTATGATTTTTAAATTCGTTGCTTTATTTAGTATACTAGAAATGCATGAGAATTTAATTTCTGCATTTTATGTTTTTTAGATTACACGCAGTAATCTAATGACGGAATTTTGAAATCATGCAGATGTCCGGCATCGTGAACCATGAGTTTGAAGAACTGGCCCCGCACGGTCAGAACTACCTCACTTGGGCATCGAACGTGAAGATCGTTCTTGGGGGCAAGAAGCTCCGTGTTGCGATCGGTCTAGGGTCCTCGAAGGACGTGCAACCTAACTTGAGCAGAATGATCAAACCTTCCACTTTCTTAGGCACCACCTCTCAGCAACTCTGAAGAATGAATACATGGCTGAGGTGAGTGCACTTGAGCTTTGGACTGCACTTCAGAAGCGGTTCGAGAAGCTCAAGTACACCATCTTGCCCAAGCACAGCAAGATTGGGTCCGTTTGAGGTTTGTGGACCACAGAACAGTGGCCGAGTACAATTCTGCCTTTCACAGAATTTGTACCAATCTCTCCCTATGTAGCAAGAAGATCACTGACGAGGAGAAGATTGAAAGACTCTCTCCACTTTTCACCCAAATGCTATCCAGAGTGCCCGTAGCTATCGTCAGGACACATACAAGGAGTATAGCGAACTAATTGATGTCATGCAAGTTGTGGAGTCACAAGACGATGTTCTACGCAAGAACTTCGTCTCATAGCCACCTGGAAGGGGCATTGGCACAGAAGTCAATGCCAATAGCTATAAAGTGAAAAAACCCACTCATAGAAAGAAGGGCAAGCAGGGTGGAAAAGAGAAGTATCAGGCCAAGGGAAAGTCCAAAGGCCCAGTGAAGAAGGATGACATTTTTCCTTTTTTTTGATTCCTTAGAATCTTTCTTTTCTCTTTCTGGTGGTAAAGACACACGCCAAGCCATATGGACAGTAGAAACAAATGTGCTTCAGGTGTGGTACTTGGGAACACTGGTAAAAAATATGCTGGGAATCTAAGGAAGTGATCAACGCATATCAGGCCAAACCAAACGAGCTTCAGGTGTGGTATTTGGGGACACTAGTCAAAAATATGCCGGAAACTAAGGAAGTGATCAACGCATATCAGGCCAAGAAGAAGTCAAAAGAAAACGCCCCAGCAAAGGCGTACTTCACCAAGATTGGTGATAACGATGCCATGGATGTGGATACCCCACTTGCCTCACCCTCACAGACTAGCCTGGACATCGATGCTACAGAAAGCTCATGGCAAATGAAGAGAAAACTTCTGTCGATGACATAGAAGCAGAAGTCAATGCTTATTTTACAGATTCCGTTTAATGCATGAATCGCATTATTTGTATTTTTTTTAGATTATAGTTGTTAGCGAATTTCTTTTGAATAATGAATTGTAAGCTCTAGAAGAGCATACTTCTCTCATGAATAAATATGCAATTTATTCTTTATTCCAGTATTCTTTAATTTGCAAGCAATGTTTGAATTATTTTGCCATTGTCTGATTGGAGTTATATTTCTTTTTTAGAAATCGTGTAGCGCCCAAATGGAGGAGATATGTATTGTTGATAGTGGCACAACAAATACCATCTTAAGAGAGTCCAAATACTTCCAGTTGATCACGAAGAACGCCGGAAGGATTACTACGATCGCAGGGAGCGATTCCTATATAATAGGCTCCGGAAGAGCTACAATTATATTGCCAATGTGTACAACTTTGGTAATTGAAGAAGACCTTTTGTACCCTGAATCAACGCGTACTCTCTTAAGTTTCAAAGACATCCGCGCCACGTAGAAACCAATGAAGAAAATAGCAAAGAATACTTGTGCATTGTAAAGCATGCGGTATGTGGAAAAATGGTATTAGAAAAATGTCCCTCATATGAATCTGGGTTGTACTACACGAAAATACATGCACCCGAAGTGTATACTTCCTTGAAGACTGTTTTTAGAAGCTCTGAGTTATTTTCTTTATAGCATTGTAGATTAGGTCATCCTGGTCTTAGAATGATGAGAAATATAGTGAACAACTCACAAGGTCATGGCATTAATGTTAAGAATTTCCCGAATCATGAAGATTTTGTGCCCTGCATGTGCCACCAGAAAATTAATAACTAGACCCTCTGTCATGAAAGTGCAAAGTGAAATCCATGCATTCCTGGAACGCATCCAGGGGATATTTGCGACCCAATTCAGCCCTTGTCAGGGCCGTTTCGGTACTTCATGGTGCTCATCGATGCTTCCTCAAAATGGTCGCATGTATGCTTATTGTTAACAAGAAACCATGCTTTTGCAAAGCTGATCGCGCAGATCATAAGAATTAAGAATGCTTTCCCTGATCATCACGTGAAGGCCATTAGAATGGACAATGCCGGCGAATTTACTTCAAAGGCATTTGATGATTATTGCACTGCAACAGGGATAGCAGTTGAGCACTCCGTACCACGCGTCCATACGCAGAATGGACTAGCTGAAACACTAATAAAGAGGATTAAATTTATTGCCGGACCGCTTTTGTAGAGTTGTAACTTGCCCAACACTTGTTGGGGACATGTAGTCCTGCACGCAGCAGCTCTCATCAATTTCAGACCTTCGGCCTACAACATCTATTGCCCAATGCAGCTAATGCACAGGGTCATCCCGAAAATCTCCCATCTCAAAAAAAATTGGTTGTATGGTATATATTCCTATACCACCCCCACAGTGGACTGCAATGGGGCCACTTTGCAAGTCTGGAATATACGTTGGTTATGAGAGTGCATCCATAATCAGGTATTTGGAACCCATGACTGGAGACTTGCATACAACCCGATTCGCTGATTGCATATTTGACGAGAATCGTTTCCCATCATTAGGGGAGGAAATCAACCTTTGGATGAAAAATGCCAGAAAATCATATGACATTCCACTGGGATCCGCGCACATGACCCCCGCACAAATGAACCAAATCAAGAAGTTCAGAAGATAATTGATTTGCGAATTTAGCAAATGAACTGCCTAATCATTTTTGTGATCTAAAAGGCGTGGTTAAGTTGCATGTACCCACAAGAAATGCACCAGAGAGGGTGGGAATAACAAAGAAAGCAGAAGGTATCCCTCATCCTGTTCAGAGGCCTCAAATAAAAAGAACAGAAAATCTGGCTCCTCAAACCCAAAGTACCCAGAGACGTCTGGAGAAAACTGGGCGAGAGGACTTACCACAACCAATCACAAAAATACCCCAAGGAAAGAAGGTGAGCCAGTTGAGACCTGGCACTGGAAAGAATCCGACGAAAAAGTCAATTCCAGACTTGAATCTTACACTGCAGGAAGCCGCCGAAAATAATGTGTGCGCACACATAGGCGATAAAAAGATAAAAGAACTTGCCCCTGTGATGGGAAATAGTAGCAAAGAGCAAGTAGAAGTGCATGAAGCACCTAATGATGAAATGGCCATAAACTTTGTAATAACAGGAGAATCCCTAAATAGAGCAACAGCCAATGTCGATGCATACTTTGCAAAGAAGATTGCCTCGATCATTGATCATGATCCCGAGCCTGCATCTGTCGCAGAGTGCAAGAAAAGGCTAGATTGGGAAGAACGGAAGAAGGCAATCATTGCGGAGTTAGTCTCTCTGAACAAGAGAGAGGTGTTTGGGCCCGTATGCCACACACCTCCCCATATAAACCCTGTAGGTCACAAATGGGTCTTTGTTCGGAAGAGGAATGAAAACAATGAAGTTGTAAGGTACAAGGCAAGGCTTGTAGCTCAAGATTTCACTCAACGTCCTAGGGTTGATTATGAAGAAACCAACTCTCCGGTCATGGGAGGAATTACCTTTAGATATTTGATCTCAATGGCAGTCAACTTGAAGTTGAAAATGAAGCTAATGGATGTTGTCACAGCATATTTGTATGGGAACTTGGATTCGAGATATACATGAAAGTACCTAAGGTATTCCTATCCCAACCAAGACAGAGCAAATAGAAACACATGCGATGTGAAATTGGAGAAATCACTGTATGGGCTAAAACAGTCAGGAAGAATGTGGTACAATCGCTTGAGCGACTTTCTCTGCAAGAAAGGCTACACGAATAGCAAAGATTGTCCATGCGTGTTTATACAGCGATCCCCGAATGGATTCTGTATAATCTCCGTCTATGTAGATGACTTGAACATCATTGGGACGAATGAAGAAATTGAAGAAGCATGCTCATACTTGAAGTCTGAGTTTGAAATGAAGGACTTGGGTAAAACCAAGTTTTGTTTAGGCTTGCAACTTAAGCATGTCCAAGGAGGAATCTTGGTACACCAATCAACCTACACGCAGAAAGTGTTGGAAAGATTTGGTTTTGAAAAGGCATATCCTGCAAAGACTCCAATGGTCGGAAGGTCACTCCAAGCAGACCTAGACCCAAAAAGGTCTAGAGAAGAGGGGGAGGAAGTCCTGGGAGCGGAATTCACATATCTAAGTGCAGTTGGTGCACTCATGTACCTTGCGAATAGCACCAGACCGGACATTGCGTTCGCTGTGAACTTGCTAGCCCGGTATAGTGCAGAACCCACCAAAAGGCATTGGAAAAGGATCAAGGACATCTTCTGTTACCTCCAAGGAAGCAAAGATCTCGGCTTGTTCTATAGAAGAAACAATGAACTGAATTTGGTTGGCTACGTCGATGCTAGGTACTTATCAGACCCGCATACTGGCAAGTCCCAAACTGGGTATGTTTTCCTGTGCGGAGGAACAGCAGCTTCCTGGAAGTCGTCTAAACAGATTCTTGTCTCGACGTCGACAAACCACTCGGAAATCATTGCTTTATATGAAGCCTTCCGTGAATGTGCATGGCTCTGAAGAATGGTTCACCACATCCAGAAGTCATGTGGCTTGAACATTGAGCAAACTCCCACGATCATTTATGAAGATAATGCAGCTTGTGTTGCTCAAGTGCAGATGGGTTATGTGAAGAGCAATCTCACGAAGCATATCAACCCCAAGTTATTCTATGCTCATGAATTGCATAAGATGAACGAGATCAAGATACTGCATACTAAGTCATGTGAAAATCTTGCAGACTTGTTCACTAAATCACTCCCAGCATCTACCTTTGAAAGGTGCGTTAAAGGGATTGGGATGATGAGACTTAGAGAAGTGCAGATTTCAGGGGGAGATATGTGACATACTCCCACATAAACCTTGAACATGTGGTTTGAGTACCCAACATGAATCTCGAAGATTGGCAATTGAAGTTTGGGTGAATTGTACTCTTTTTCCTTATCAAGTTTTTCATGAAGTTTTCTTACATAAGGTTTTAATGAGGCAATTCATGCAACGCAGTAAGCGTATGTTATGTACTCTTTCTCCAAGTATTTTTCCCACTGGGTTTTTCTGGAGTTTTAATGAGGCATATGCATCTCACGGCAAAGGGCCCAAGGGGGAGTGTTGGGAAACCATGTGGCCCACGATAGCCCCTTAGCCAAAACCTAGGCGACTAGTATATAAGGAGAAGGGGGGTCCCCCATTGTACAGAGAATTCAAGCAATAAAGAATTACAGAGTCGTTTCTCCTATATTCTGTGTTCATCTTTCTCCCTCTCTGTTCTCCACTTCATATCTGTTCGGGAACCCCGGACTATTTGATAGCGAGGTTCCTTAACAGCGAGCAACGTACTGTCTGCTGAGTTGATTACTCAGCGAGAGTGTTAGAATAGCAAACTTGCATATTAAGTTAGCTAATTATGTTTAGTATATTTTCCTGATTCTAACTAATTCGGTTTGCATATATACCGTGATAGACACGGTTTGTAATTGATATCTTGTTGTTCAAAGTAATATAAAGAGAGAAGGAGCGTGTCCTTGGTGTGCTTTCCAAACTCTAAAACACCAAGCCACGTTTTTCTACATGGTATCAGAGCGACTCTGATCTGAACCACGCCATGACCACTTCTGCAACCAGCGACAACATCTCCAGTGCACTGAATGGCACCTTGCCATCAGGCATATCGATGAGCATCGGCTCCACGTTGTCGACTCCGTCGCTGTTCACATTTGGGCATGTCATCATTGTCAAGCTTGCGCCCAAGAATTACCTTCTATGGCGCTCACAAGTTGTTCCCCTCATGAGGAGCTTCCACCTCCTCGGCTACGTCGATGGCACAACTCAATGCCCGTCGGAGTACATCACCACCACCACGGAGACCGACGCGACGCAAACTCCAAATCCTGCTTACCAAGCATGGACGCAACAGGATCAGGCGATCTTGTCAGCTATCCTGTCGCCCATGACAGAGAGCGTTCTCGGCCAACTTCTATTCATGGCTACCTCTCGGGAAATCTGGACCATGCTGGAGAACATGTTCTCTTCGCAATCCACGGCGCGGTCAATGCAGATCCGCATCCAACTAGCCCATGCCAAGAGACGTGACATGCTTATCACGACCTACTTCAACAAGATGAAATCGTCGCCGACATTCTGATGTCCATCGGCCAGCCTCTTCAGCCTCACGAGTTCATCTCATACCTTCTTGTAGTTCCTGATGCCGACTACGACCCCCTCATCTTGTCGGTCACCATCTGCAACAACGTCATCTTCGTGCGCGATCTGTACGCGCACATGTTGAACTAGGAACAACGCATGGAGAATCTTGAGGCCGAGATCCATGTTGATCACTCTGCGAACGCAACAAGCTATGGGAACCGGTTGAGCGGCAAGCAGCCCTACCACACCGACAACCGGGCCCTATAGCAGCAATACAAGCCCCGGACCAACTACACCAACAATAGGTCCGACGGAGGGGGTACCGTCGATGGTGGTCCTAGCACTGGGGGCAACCGTCCGGTCTGTCAACTCTGTGACAAGATTGGACATGTTGCGTCCCGTTGCTACAAGCGATTCCACCGCGATTTTCTCAGTGTTGGCGATGACGGTCGTGTGGCTGATGCTGCACACAGGAACGATGCGACTCCCTCCTACCCTATAGACACCGCTTGGTACGCGGACACAAGTGCCACCGACCATCTCACCAATGAGCTTGACAAACTCACAGTGAAGGAACCCTACCGCGGTAAGGATCAAGTTAATGTGGCGAATGGGTCAGGTATGCAAATCTTGCATGTTGGTCACTCTGCCATTCATACATCTCATTCTAAACCACTTCATCTCAAAAATATACTTCATGTTCCTTACATTACTCGCAATCTTTTATCTGTTAGAAAGCTTACACGTGACAATAACGTTCTCATCGAGTTTCATCCTGATCATGTGTTTGTTAAGGATCGGGACTCAAGGGCAACAATTCTTAGTGGTCAGTGTCGCGGTGGCCTCTATTCCATTGATGCACCATCTTCGAAAGAAGTTTTTAGCAGTGTCAAAGCTTCATAGGAAAATTGGCATTGTCATCTAGGTCACCCAGCTACACATTGTTCAGCATATTCTGAGTCATAGTGAGCTTCCTTTTGAGTCAGTCAAGAATAATCAAGTTTGTGATGCTTGTCAGTAAGAAAAATGTCACCAACTCCCGTTTTCCCTTTCAAATAGGCCCTGCTCAAACTTTAGTCAGTGGACATCTTTTTTATGTGAGTTTTATCGATGCCTATAGTCGCTTCACTTGGCTTTACTTGCTTAAACATAAATCCGATGTGTTTAAAGTTTTCCTTCAGTTTCAACATGTCGAATGACTCCTTAATCACAAAATTTTGCACATGCAAACTGATTGGGGTGGAGAATACGAAAAATTGAACCCATTCTTTCAGAAAATAGGTATTGCTCATCGTGTCTCATGTCCCCATACTCATCAACAAAACGGTTCGACCGAACGTAAACATCGTCATGTTGTAGAAACTGGCCTTACCCTCCTAGCTCATACATCTATTCCTCTTTATTTTTGGAGTGATGCTTTTACTACGGCAAGTTTTCTCATCAATCGTGTTCCTAGTCACGTTATTGACATGCAAACACCCCTTGATTACTAGGGGAAAAACCATATTACACTTTCCTCAAAGTCTTTGGCTGTTCGTGCTGGCCACACCTTTTCCCATATAACACACACAAGTAGCTGACTGTGTTGTTCAACAGTTAGGGGCTACATTTGCTATCAAAGATCTCAGCAAGCTTCACTTCTTCCTTGGCATTGAGGTCCATCATCAGTCACAAGGGCTTGTCCTCAGCCAACGGAAGTATGCCGAGGAGCTTCTCACTCGCGCACGGATGGACAAAAGTAAGCCTGCACATACCCCTATGTCGGTTACTGATCGATTGTCTATTGAAGATGGTACTCCTCTCCGCCCATCTGATGCAATGGAGTACCGCAGCATCGTCGAAGGTCTTTGGTACCTCACTATCACGTGGCCGGACCTCTCCTCAGTCCACAAGTTTGTCAATTCCTGCATGCACCTCGCACGTCTCATTGGATCACCATCAAGCGTCTTCTTCGGTGTGTTCGCCGCACCATGTCTCATGGGCTTCAGTTGCATGCCTCTCCATCCGCACTGCTCTCAGCCTTCTCGGACGCTAATTGGGTGGGCAATCTTGACGATCAGCGATCCACAAGGGGCTATGCTATCTTCCTCGGTGCAAACTTGATTGCATGGAGCTCTCGTAAGCAAGCCACAATTTCAAGTTTCAAGGTCCAGCACGGAGTCTGAATACAAGTCATTGGCCAATGCTACTCCTGAACTTTTTTGGGTACAATCCCTTCTTCAGGAACTTGGTGTCTCTCAAGATTGGCCTCCTTTTCTCTGGTGCGACAACCTAGGGGCAACCTATCTATCAGCTAATCCAGTCTTCCATGCATGCACAAAACATATCGAGGTCGACTTTCATTTTGTACGGGAACGAGTAGATCAAAAAATCCTTCAAATCAAGTTCATATCTTCCAAGGATCAAGTAGTTAATATCTTCACCAAACCACTACCTACACACTGTTTATGAGTTGTAAGCACAATCTCAATCTTGTTCCACCGGTTGAGATTGAGGGAGGATGTTAGAATAGAAAAATTGCATATTAAGTTAGCTAATTATGGTTAGTATATTTTCCTGGTTCTAACTAATTCGGTTTGCATATATGACGTGATAGACACGGATTTTAATTGATATGTAACTGTTGTTCAAAGTAATATAAAGAGATGAGCCTGCCCTTGAGTAGTGTGCTTTACAAACTCTAAAACACCGAGCCACGTTTTTCTACAGAGAGTTCCAGCAAAACGAATATTACTGTTAAGGAACCTCGTTATCGAATAGTTTGGGGTTCCCGAACAGATCTGAAGTGGAGAACAGAGAGAGAAAGAGAGACACAGGTTTAGGGAGGAACAACGAGAGAATTCTTTATTGCTTTCTGATTCCTTGTACAATGGGGGACCCCCTCCTCCTTATATAGTAGTCGCCTAGGGTTTCGGCTAAGGGACCATCGTGGGCCTTCATGGGCCATGTGGTTTCCCAACACTCCCCCTTGGGCCCTTTGCCGCGAGATGCATATGCCTCATTAAAACTCCAGAAAAACCCAATAGAAAAAATACTTGGAGAAAGAGTACATAGCATACGCTATCAAGTTGCACGAATTGCCTCATTAAAACCTTATGCAAGAAAAACTTCATGAAAAACTTGCTAAGGAAAAACAGTACAATTCACCCGAATTTCAAATTGCTAATCTTCGAGATTCATATTGGGTACTCAAACCTCATGTTTAAGATTTATGTGGGGGTATGTGAAATATCTCGTCCTGAAATCTGCACTTCTCTAAGTCTCATCATCCCAATCCCTTTTACGCACCTTTCAAAGATAGATGCTGGGAGTGATTTAGTGAACAAAT
The DNA here is from genome assembly GCA_036346275.1 of Otatea glauca. NCBI lineage: Eukaryota > Viridiplantae > Streptophyta > Magnoliopsida > Poales > Poaceae > Otatea > Otatea glauca. The sequence goes on along the minus strand of CM070712.1, from coordinate 21,703,642 downwards.
CTGCAAGATTTTCACATGACTTAGTATGCAGTATCTTGATCTCGTTCTTCTTATGCAATTCATGAGCATAGAAGAACTTGGGGTTGATGTGCTTCATGAGATTGCTCTTCACATAACCCATCTGTGCTTGAGCAACACATGCTGCATTATCTTCATAGATGATCGTGGGAGTTTGCTCAATGTTGAAGCCACATGACTTCTGGATGTGGTGAACCATTCTTCTGAGCCATGCACATTCACGAGAGGCTTCATACAAAGCAATGATTTCTGAGTGGTTTGTCGACGTCGAGACAAGAGTCTGCTTAGACGACTTCCAGGAAACTGCCATTCCTCCACATAGGAAAACATACCCAGTTTGAGACTTTCCAAAGATGCGGTCTGATAAGTACCCAAAGATCGGTAGCCAACCAAATTCAGTTCATTGTTTCTTCTGAAGAACAAACCGAGATCTTTGCTTCCTTGGAGGTAACGGAAGATGTCCTTGATCCCTTTCCAATGCCTTTTGGTGGGTTCTGCGCTGTGCCGGGCTAGCAAATTCACAACGAACGCAATGTACGGCCTGGTGCTATTCGCAAGGTACATGAGCGCTTCAACTGCACTCAGATATGGGAATTCTGTTCCCAGGACTTCCTCCCCCTCTTCTCTAGGTCTGTAAGGACCTTGGTCTGCTTGGAGTGACCTTCCAACCATTGGAGTCTTTGCAGGATATGCCTTTTCAAAGCCAAATCTTTCCAACACTTTCTGCATGTAGGATGATTGGTGTACCAAGATTCCTCCTTGGACATGCTCAAGCTGCAAGCCTAAACAAAACTTGGTTTTACCTAAATTATTCATTTCAAACTCAGACTTCAAGTATGAGCATGCTTCTTCAATTTCTTCATCTGTCCCAATGATGTTCAAGTCATCTACATAGACGGAGATTATACAGAATCCATTTGGGGATCGCTGTATAAACACGCATGGACAATCTTCACTGTTCTTGTAGCCTTTCTTGCAGAGAAAGTCGCTCAAGCGATTGTACCACATTCTTCCTGACTGTTTTAGCCCATACAGTGATTTCTCCAATTTCACGCTATACAGGTTTCTATTTGCTCTGTCTTGGTTCGAGATAGGAATACCTTCCGGTACTTTCATGTATATCTCCGAATCCAAGTTCCCATACAAATATGCTGTGACAACATCCATTAGCTTCATTTTCAACTTCAAGTTGACTGCCATTGAGATAAAATATCTAAAGGTAATTCCTCCCATGACTGGAGAGTAGGTTTCTTCATAATCAACCCCAGGACGTTGAGTGAAACCTTGAGCTACAAGCCTTGCCTTGTACCTTACAACTTCGTTGTTTTCATTCCTCTTCCGAGCAAAGACCCATTTGTGACCTACAGGGTTTATATGGGGAAGTGTGCGGCATACGAGCCCAAACACCTCTCTCTTGTTCATAGAGACTAACTCTGCAGTGATTGCCTTCTTCCATTCTTCGCAATCTAGCCTTTTCTTGCACTCTGCGAGAGATGCAGGCTCGGGATTATGATCAATGATCGAGGCAATCTTCTTTGCAAAATATGCATCGATATTGGTTGTTGCTCTATTCAGAGATTCTCCTGTTATTACAAAGTTTATGGCCATTTCATCATGGGGTGCTTCATGCACTTCTACTTGCTCTTCACTGCTATTTCCCATCGTAGGGGCAAGTTCCTTTAGCTTTTCATAGCCCATGTGTGCGCACACATTATTTTCAGCGGCTTCCTGCAGTGGAAGATTCAAGTCTGGAATTGCCTTTTCCATCGGCTTCTTTCCAGTGCCAGGTCTCAACTGGATCCCCTTCTTTCCTTGGGGTATTTTTGTGATTGGTTGTGGTAAGTCCTCTCACCCAGTTTTCTCCAGATGTCTCCGGGTACTTTGGGTTTGAGGAGCCAAATTTCCTGTTCTTTTTCTTTGAGGCCGCTGAATAGGATGAGGGGTACCTTCTGTTTTCTTTGGTATTTCCACCCTCTCTGGTGCATTTCTTGTGGGTACATGCGACTTAACCACGCCCTTCAGATCACAAAAATGATCAGGCAGTTCATTTGCTAAATTCTGCAAATCAATTATCTTCTGGACTTCTTGATTTGCTTCATTAGTGCGAGGGTCATGCGCGGGGATTCCAATGGAATGCCATATGATTTCTTGGTATTTTTCATCCAAAGGTTTATTTTCTCCCCTAATGATGGGAAACGATCCTCGTCAAATATGCAATCAGCGAATCGGGTTGTATGCAAGTCTCCAGTCATGGGTTCCAAATACCTGATTATGGATGCACTCTCATAACCAACGTATATCCCAGACTTGCGGAGAGGGCCCATTGCAGTCCACTGTGGGGGTGGTATAGGAACATATACCATACAATCAAGTTTTCTGAGATAGGAGATTTTCGGGATGACCCCGTGCACCAGTTGCATAGGGAATGGATGTTGTAGGTCAAGGTCCAAAATTGATGAGAGCTGCGTGTGCAGATCGCGTGTCCCCAACAAGTGTTGGGCAAGTTACAACTCGCAAAAGCGATCGGCAATGAATTTAATCCTCTTTATTAGTGCTTCACTAGTCCATTCTGCGTATGGACTTGCGATGCAGAGTGCTCAATCGCTATCCATGTTGCGATTGCAATAATCATCAAATGCCTTTGAAGTAAATTCTCCAAAGATTGTCCATTCGATGGACTTAACGCGATGATCGGGAAAGCATTCTTAATTCTTATGATCTGCGAGATCGACTTTGCAAAAGCATGGTTTCTTGTTGACAATAAGCATACATGCGACCATTTCGAGGAAGCATCGATGAGCACCATAAAGTACCGAAATGGCCCCGACAAGGGCTGAATCGAACCACAAATATCCCCTGGATGCGTTCAAGGAATGCAGGGATTTCACTTTGCACTTTCATGACAGAGGGTCTAGTTATTAATTTCCGGTGGCACATGTAGGGCACATGAAATCTTCATGATTAGGGAAATTTTTAACATTAATGTCATGACCTTGTGAGTTGTTCACTATATTCCTCATCATTCTAAGACCAGGATGACCTAATCTATAATGCCATAAAGAAAATAACTCAGAGCTTCTAAAGATAGTCTTCAAGGAAGTATACACTTCGGGTGCATGAATATTCGTGTAGTACAACCCAGATTCATATGAGGGACATTTTTCTAATACCATTTTTTCACATACCGCGTGCTTTACAATGCACAAGTATTCTTTACCATTTTCTTCATTGGTTTCTACGTGAAAACCATTGGTGCGGATGTCTTTGAAACTTAAGAGAGTGCGCGTTGATTCAAGGTACAAAAGGGCTTCTTCAATTACCAAAATTGTACCCATAGGCAATATAATTGTGGCTCTTCCGGAGCCTATTATATAGGAATCGCTTCCTGCGATCGTAGTAATCTTTCCAGCATCGACTGGAAGTATTTGGACTCTCTTAAGATGGTATTTGTTGTGCCACTATCAACAATGCATATCTCTTCCATTTGGACGCTACACGATTTCTAAAAAGGAGAATAATTCCAATCAGATAATGGCAAAATAATTCAAACATTGCATGCAAATTAAAGAATACTGGAATAAAGAATAAATTACATATTTATTCCTGAGAGAAGTATGCCCTTCTAGAGCTTACAATTCATTATTCAAAATAAATTTGCTAACAACCATAATCTAAAAAATAATGCGATTCATGCATTAAACGGAATCTGTGAAATATGCATTAATTTCTACTTCTATGTCATCGACAGAAGTTTTCTTTTCATTTGCCATAAGATTGGCTGCAGCATCGATGTCTAGGCTAGTCTGTGAGGATGAGGCAAGTGGGGTATCCACATCCATGGCATCCTTATCACCAATCTTGGCGAAGTGCACCTCTGTTGGGGCGTTTTCTTTTGCCTTCTTCTTAGCCTGATATGCGTTAATCACTTTCTTGGATTCCCGACATATCTTCGACCAGTGTCCCCAAGTGCCACACCTGAAGCACGTTTGGTTCTGCTGTCCATACGGCTTAGCGTGCGCCTTTTCCTTGTCATCCTTCTTCACTTGGGTTTTGGGCTTTCCCTTGGCCTGATACCTCTCTTTTCCACCCTGCTTGCCCTTCTTTCTATGAGTGGGCTTTTTCACCTTATAGCTGTTGGCATTGACTTCTGTGCCAATGCCTCTTCCAGATGGCTGTGAGACGAAGTTCTTGCGTAGAACATCATCTTGTGACTCCACAACTTGCATGATATCAATCAGTTCGCTATACTCCTTATATGCGTCCTAACGATAGCTGCGTGCACTCTGGATAGCATTTGGGTGGAAGGTGGAGAGAGTCTTTTCAATCTTCTCCTCGCGGTGATCTTCTTGCCGATAGGAGAGATTGGTACAAATTCGTGCAAGGCGCACTGTACTCGCCACCGCTCAGTCCGCAAACCTCAAAGGACCCAATCATGCTTGTGCTTGGGGCAAGATGGTGTACTTGAGCTTCTCGAACCGCTCAAGTGCGGTCAAAGCTCAAGTGCACTCTCCTCAGCCATGTATTCATTCTTCAGAGTGGCTGAGAGGTGGTGCTTGAAGAAGTGCAAGGCTTGATCGTTCTGCTCGGCGGTACATTGCGCGTCCTGCGAGGACTCTAGACCAATCGTAGCACGGAGCTTCTTGCCCCCAAGAACGATCTTCACGTCCGATATGCAAGTGAGGTAGTTCTGACCGTGCGGGGCCAGCTCTTCAAACTCACAATTCACGATGCCGGACATCTGCATGATTTCAAAATTCCGACATTAGATTACTGTGTGTAATCTAATAGAAAATGGTTGCAAAAATCATAAAGTGCAGAAAATAAATATCCATGCATTTCCAGTATACTAAATAAAGCAATGAATTCAAAATTCATAAAGAATATTCACAAAGGCAGAGAATAAAGCTAGAAAAATTAAAAAAAAAACAGATCCAAATAATTTTCTGGATTTTCTGGCAATTTTCCTTAATTTTTCTGCTATTTTTCCCTTTTCTTTCTTTTCTTTTCTTCCTTTTTTCTTTCTTTGGCCGAAACGGCCTCTTGGGCCGCGCCCTTTTTTTGGACCGAACGGCCTTTGGGCCTCCCCTCGCAACCCATATAACACGGTGGAAACCCTAGCCGCCAGTCTTTCCACGCGCGCACGGGGCCGAGGCGGCGGCAGTCGGCCTCGCGGCAACGCTACGCGGTCGGGCGACGACGGCCGCAAGCCGCCGCGCGACGTGGTGGCGACTGTGTTCGGCGTTGGCGCGGCGAGGAAGCCGAGGCGTCGTCGCGGCGCGGCGGCTCGGCGCGCGCGCGACGGCGACGGCGCGAGGCCGACGGCGAAGACAATGCGGCTCGCGCGCGGCGGAACCAAAGCAACGTAGTGCGAGGTCGGCGGACGGGAACGCGAGACGGGCGCGAGGTCGGCGGCGGCGCCGCGCGCGGCGACACGGCGGCGACGTTGCGGCGCGGCGACACTTCATGCGCGCGCGCATGCGCGCGCCGTGCGATCTTGCGCGCAGACGACGCCACGGGCGCGACATGCACGGCGGCGACGCGCTGCGTGCATGCGCGCGGCGGCAGCGCTTGGGTGACGCGCGACGGCGGCGGTGCCGTCTGCGGCGTCGGGCGGGCGGGCGCGGGCCTTCGAGCGCAGCGTCGACAAAGGAGGTCGCAGACGCGACGGCGCCGCGCGGCGCCACGCGTGACCATCGGCGTGGCGCTACAGCCGGTGCACGGGACCGAGGCGGTGGTGGCGGCAGCGTCGGCGAGGCGCCGCCGTCGTACGCGTCGGCTGTGGCGACGCGCTGCGGGCGCGCAAGCCGAGGCGACGTTGCCCCTTTTTTGAATGTACAGTAATCACGCTTGTACTGTTGCTTCGAGCCGTCTGTAGCTTCGTGCCATGAGACGAACACAGTACCAGATGCGTAGGATAGATGCATGCATAGAATTAACAAGCGATTTAGATTCAATCGCCAAAAACCCAGCTTTTCTCACCTTTCAATCTGTTCGCCAGTAGAGCTTTGTGCTGATAATGTGTTAAGGAAACTCGCTATCGAATAGTGCGGGGTTCCCGAACAGATCTGAAGTGGAGAACAGAGAGAGAAAGAGAGACACAGGTTTAGGGAGGAAAAACGAGAGAATTCTTTATTGCTTTCTGATTCCTTGTACAATGGAGAGACCCCCTCCTCCTTATATAATAGTCATCTAGGGTTTCGATTAAGAGACCATCGGGAGCCTTCAAGGGCCACGTGGTTTCCCAACAATTACAAGTACTTAGGCATTCCGTGGAAGACGAAAGATAGAAGAGCTCCAACATCAGCCCCAACATCAAGAGGAAATCTCGATCAGACGTTTCATCGCTGCGCCTTCACAGTGAATAGGAATGCTACAATAACAGTATCATGACTTCTGTTTTCTCTGTGTTTCCCTGGGTTCTTAGCCCTCTTCTAAGTAAGAGGTGTTCTAAGGTTTTGTTCTCCTAAGATCTCCACAGCTCTCTGCTTGTTTTATTGGCTCGAGGTCCTGTCCGGCCAAGTGCTGCCGTGAACCTTACATGACTTGTCTGTAACAACGCTTTTGTTATTCTCTTTCTTGAATGAAAGTTAGAGCTTTTTCTAATCTTTTAAAAAAATCTCTTTATCAGGGGGCATGGTTGTAACTCGTGGGCGCGGTTCCAAATCAAATCCTTAACATGCTTTAAAATTTATATTTTTCTCGCAAGGAGAGCACTAAAGCACCTCCCACGATCCTTTCAATTAATCGACCTTGAAACCGAAGGTGAAAAATGCGTATCTATATAAATAAAAGCAACGGGTGATATTCAAATCACTTTCTTCGTTTAAGAGTAAGAAAATCCCACAATAACCCTAAATTCTAGAAATTCTCACATTAATCGAAAGAAAAAGAGAAGGATCTCCACCACTTATTTTGGTGAAGTCAGATTATAACGGTGCAGATCAATCATATATAACAAATATAATTATATTTCAATCATTAGAAGTAGAGTTGTATATAAAAGAAAGGATCTCCACCACGTATTTTGGTGGGGCTAAATTACAATGGTGCAGATTAATCATATATAAATAGAGTTATGTAACAAATACAATTATATTCCAATCATTGGAATTAGAGTTGTATATCAAAGATAATTATATCATTGAGCGGGTAAGCATGCTAGTTTACAAAATGAGAAGTACATGTGAGAAGAGACGCCGCAGAGTGCGGTTGGCCACGGTGCATTTTTTTTCTCTCCTAACTGTCAAGAAAGATATATATATATACACACTACCAACCACTAAGACCCTATTTGAAATGCGAGAATTTTTTCTGAATCCTACGGAAATCGAACGGCGAGAACTAGCGTCCGGACGTCCGATTCCCGAGTGTTGCGTCGGAAGTTCGGTGCAATATTTTTTTTCAACGTGTGCAACATTTTTTTTCGCGTGTATATTTTTTTTGTTATCGAAGAAAAATATTTCACGCATAGGAAAAAAATGTTACAGAGCGTTCGAAAAAATCAGACGTCCGACTGCTAGCAATTCCTAAATTGAACTGTTCTGTGTGAAAATCCTATGAAATAGCTGTGTTTGAAACGGACCCTAACCATCCATCCTTCACACAACATCTCATGCATAGGCCTATCGATCAGATCTAAGTGCTATCATCCGCAACCTTATTATAGCTGCAACAGGGCACATGCTGCATAGCTGCTAACCAAAACCTAAACTTTTCTACTCCCATGCATCATGCATATATATCTTGTCCTCATCTCCCAGATCAGTCATATGTGAACCGTCCAGTGTTACTCTTTTACTGTTTTAGTGTTCAACAATGGCTGCATGGGGACGGAAGAACTGGTCACGATCCATGAAATCAAGGCTGATCACCACCGCTATGCCGTGAGCACAAGTGGGGCGCAGAAAGAAGTCGCGTCGTTAACCGCCTTCGTCATCGCCTTGTGGAACGACGCCTCGTTCCAATCGCCGTCCTGTGCCATTGCAGACAGTGACATGTATATCCTTCAGTAAGTTACTTGGAGAAACTCACAATTCATTCAGATCAAACAGGATTAATTAGATCGGAAGAAGAAGTGTTGCGTGAGATGCAGTACAAGGTTATGGTTATCCTGAACGAGTCTGACCGGGTGCAGGTAAAGCCAATCTAGAACAGTTGATTTGTCGTCTGTGTGTTCTGGTCGAAAATTTCTCGGTTTGGGTTCTATATGTAATATGTCTGAGGTGATATGTTCTTGGCCTTGTTTTATCCGCGACTTAGCGTCCTTGCTTTGACCATCAACTCTTAATTTTAAAGTCTTGTGTTGAATACTTAACCTACTCAACACACTACTTGGAAAGCGTGCTATTCGGTGGCAAGCAAACGCGATGCAATGCAAGAAAATAAGAAGAAATAATCACTTTAATCATCACCATGATCTGCAGCTTGATGCTGGCGATGGCTTTGAGCAGCACCTGCGGGGAGTAGGTGTCTGCATCGACCGACAGCACGCTGATCTCCTTCATCCACCTGAGGCACTCGAGGATGTGGAGAACTAGGTCGACGATGTCGCACTCCACCATGACCATCACGGTGAGGTTAACCAGCTCTGAGCCTTGCTGGTCCGAGGACGCCTTGCTGATCTGCACCTTGGCTCTCTGGTGCGCCGCCCGAGCCCTCATGGCGTTTGATCTGCCTCCGTCCTCGCAGGGGATGTGCCTCGCCAGCTTGGTGTTCTTCTCCTCCAGCTCCGAGATCTGCGCCTCCAGCGTCTTCAGGTAGCTCGCCGCGTTCATGAGCACCGTCGTCTTGTCCTTCTGCGATACGATATACGGGGTGGATCGAGTGTTGAAGTATGAGTAACAGTTTGTCGTGTTATGATTTGCGACGATTGTTCAACCCGATAAAAAAAATACTCAATTTGATTTCAGAGCCAAAAAGAGATCAAGAAATGCCTTCATGATTTAGCACCTTGAGCTTGTGGAATTGATTTTAAGATCTGCTGGTGAGTAGTGGTGAACGGAGTTCTAATTTATTTACACTAGTCATCGATCGGTACACCTGCACGGTTAGCAATTTTTACAAATAAATCTAATCCGTAACACATATAATAGTATCTTCTCGTATTCCTTTCTATTTCCAGATCATTGCTCCTTTATTAGACGTTTGAAGATGATGAGTAGATAAAAAAAAAACAAAGTTTCCCTTCCATACGGTACTCCTCTTATTTACCATATATCTCTTATGCATATATAGATAAATAGATCTAAGCCTTTCTTTTCATATGGTACTATTTTGATTTATCATATATCTCTTGTGAATAGATAAATAGTTGATCAATAAGAAAGCCAACCTCAAAATATGTCACTGTCCTGAAAGGATGGTTTACCTAATAACTAATCTGCTTTGCTAGGTTGATTAAGACAGCTCGTGTTTGCGCCTCTGTCGTTCCATGTAACAGGTTTTTTCCTGGCAACCACTCAAAACTCCAAAGTAGTGTAAAAATGACGTTCATTTGATTCTTTTTTTTAAGATTTCTTGAATAAATCATCATTTTTCTATCTCCTTTTAACTCGGAGCTTCTCGGACCGCAACAGCGCGCCTCCTATGCTCCCAGCCGTGGCAACACGTACTGCCGTCCTCACCAACTCGTACTCCTCGGACGCGGCAACACTTCTCTCACGCTCGCCCGTTCGCTCTCATGCTTTCCGGACATGGCAGGGAACAAGCGACTGACTTCGCTTCTGGACTTCTTTTTGCTGCCTTGTTCCACGACGTCTACCATTTTCAAGCTGTGTATTTGTGGACCACATTACAAAGCAAGATCCTTCCTATCGCCTTCCGCTGCTGGTGTCTCCCGCTTGAGGAGGAGAATAGTTGACAAGCCATTATACTAGCTACTTGCTAAAGTCCTCCGTTACAAACTGGCAAAACTTCACTATTATAAAATATGTAATCGTATTATACGTACTAAAAAAGTATCATATCTTTTATATTAAACTTGCAGTTGGTCGTTGAGTTATATTTTTTTACACAGAATTTATTCCTGCTTATCAATTTGGAATTTTAATTGCAGTATCGGGTTTTGACTGCATATTTTTGGTGCAGAACAAAGGTTCCATACGGCGCTTTCTTTTTGCGAAGGTTAATTTTTGTTCTAGAGGTCTACTTATTACAATTTATTACATATAATAGAAAGTATAGTAACTAAATATTTTCGTTTGTTATAAAAATTAAAATAATTTTTACCAAAAAACCCACCTGATCTTGCCACTATATATTCACTAACCCTCGCTTGCATGATACTGTTCACTAAGAATTGCAGACATAATCATACTTCATGGGGGAAAATAAAAAGAAGACACTGAAGTTACGGTAGCATCTACTCAAAAGTCCCAAAAACTAACGCCTCTCTTTTGGAGATCTCAATGGAGCCGAAGCTTTTTCATGCAATTAACTCCTTTAGTGTACTTTCTTTTGGAGGCTATTCTTCCCTGCTTGTACCTTTCCAGTTTGTCCGCATACAGACATTTTCTTCATGGATCTTAGTGGCCCTTCTAACACCTTTCCTCTGTCAATGTCCTTGTCTCGTAATTAAAGTTAACAACACTATATTCTTGACAAGGCAGGATGCCGGTATCAATTAATGACTTCCATTTTTCCAAGTCTCCTTTGAAAATTTGAACAAACAGAGAGATATAATTCCTCCGTTTCCAAATACATGTTATTCTAGCTTTTAAATTTTATTCATAAATATGTATTATTATACAATTTCGATATGACTTCTTACCTTTTGTTTCCTTCTGTACACTTCCCCTTCAGGTGTTTTTCTTATCATTTACTATTATTGAGTAGAGTAAGACACACCGTTAAAAATATAATAAAGAGAGATAATATAGTTTTTTTGTAGATATATCTTTGTGGAAATGCAAGAACTTAAGATGACATCTGTTAAGGAATAGAGAGAGTACCATTCTATCCTCTGCCAGCTTACAAGGAAACCGGCCCACTACATACCTTATTCCAGCCAATGCAGTTTCGATCATCTGATAGTAAATCAAGAGCTCTTTTACGGTGGATTAAAATCAATATAAGCCGTTCATTCATTTGAATCTAATGGTTGAGATCAATTTAGATCTAGTTATACTACCACCTGTAGTATTGGTAGTAAAATTGAAAGAGGGGTAAAAAGGTAAAAAATTCCGTCATACTATCTGTCCTCTACGGTAAAATACGTCCTGTGATCCTGATGAATGACAGATGAATGAATAAGAAGTCTTTGAAGATCAATAGGTATTCGGTGAATCCAAAACTGTAAACGAATTAGGAAAAATCTAAAATACCCCTGATAAAAGGATAGAAAAAGTCTAAAATACCCTTGAGAATGGATGGTTAGATTTGATTCCTACTACCACTACTTACTACCTATGTAATCCACTGTAAAATTTCTCTAAATCAATAACCAAGGAAATAGTAATATTTTTCTTGGCGGGAGCACACTATTGCTACGGATTGCCAACCAACATTAGAATGAAAACTTACACCACGAGGGAGGTTGATTAGGATCTCTAGATAGTGTTTAACTAGTGATCAATAAATTGGTAGTGATATTTCTTCCAATAAAATGGTAGTGAGATAGTGACACTTGAGATTAGAGATTGAATGAATGGATATACCTTGGAGCACGGAGGAAGGAGCGACGTCAGCGTGTGGAAGCTGTCGTTGAGCTTCTCCCGCCTCTTCCTCTCCGACATCATGTGATAGAGCTGGCTGCTGTTGCCGCTCGCCGTTCTTGGCTCCTCCTGCTGCTGTCCCCGGCCGCCTCCGCCGCTGGTGCTCAACGGCGCAGTCTTCTCCTGCGGCGTGGCGAGGCTGCTCCTCACCACCACGTGGCCGTTTCCTCCACGCGGCTGCGGCAAGGCTGCTTGCTGCATGCTGTCCCAGCTAAACGACGGTGGCGAGGACGCGGACGCGGAGGAGGAGGGGGACGCCGAGGACGAGGAGATGACGGCCATCATCGCCCGCATGATAGCCGCGTCGTCGTGGTGTCCGCCGGGGAACGGATTGTGCGCCACCGGCGGCGCCGGAGTGGGGTACTGCGGGACGGCGTTCGCCGCGAGGGCGGCGTCGAGCGTGAAGGACGCCGAGGAGCCTCCGCTATCAATGGAGAGGGACCGCTTCGACGACAGCATCGGCTCGTGCTGGAATATGAGGTTGTCGTCCTCTCCTCCCAAGAAGCAACTGGAGTCCATGTCCACCATGTCCTCCACCTACATATATATGCACCAAAAACCCAATCTTTGTAAACAATATCCTACATATTATGCATATGTTTCTTGCAAATAGTTAACCAACATCAGAACATTACTCACCTTACTAGTCGAAACCATGAGATCGACGTCAGCGACTCCGAAGCACGCATTGTCGTCATTGGCAATGAAGCTGCTGGCAGCACAGCTGATCATCGAAATGTTAAAATTTAACAGCATATATAGTTCATCAAGTGTAATATTGATTAAAAGTCTTAAAAAAACCAAGAGCAACCAAGTAGTAAATCAACGGGCATACTCGGTGAAGGCTGGCCAGTAGGGATCGGCGAGGGCGCCTTGAAGGCCGGCGATGTCGGTGGCCATGTCCGGGCTGCACCACGCTTCATCCATCGAGCGAGCCTCAAAAGAAGAACTAAAAAACCGTGCAAAGAGGTGTAATCAACGGAGAGCTAGTAATTAATATCGATCATTAAGCGGCTGGAGCGAGAGTGAGTAGCGAGGCAGCCGAGCTGAGCTGCTATATATGCAGCGCTGCACAGGAGGAGGAGGAAGAGAAGGGAGCTGGTGGCTTCCGTTCGCGCCGGTGTTTGCTAAACTTGTAAAACTTTGGCAAAAATCGAAGGTAGAATAATCCTGCGGTCAAAGTCCAGAGGTCGATGGTCAAATTCGAAGGTGGACAGATCAGCGACGAGAGATGGCCGACGTACGGTTTCACTTGCGCTCGTCCTTCCTCCTCCCCACGTTTAATTTAGGTCTCGTTTAGAATAAAGGGAATGAATTTTTCAGATTCATCTTGGAACTAAACTGATTCAGATATTGCTTAATATCGTAATATTAGAAAAAATTACTAAACCGCATCAAATATTAACCAATGAACTTATTTCTTAGACAATTCCCTTTATTATATGAGAATATATACTATACTACCTAATAGTGAGTTATTGCTTGTTGTTAGGTACGAAGAATTGCTAAGATCCAGTTTAGAATAGCTTCCGATTATACAGATTCTGGATTCTCCAAAAATCAGGTGAGTGATAGCTCCTCATTCTACAAGAATCCAGATTCTGGATTCTCTAAGAAGCTTTTTGAGAAGCTTCTTCCACAATCAGAAGCAGATTTGTATACAAAATTAAAAGCTACCACCCACTCAATTCTTGGAGAATCTAGAATATACACATTCAGAAGATATCTCAAACTGGACCTAAGTGTCAAATGGAGCTTAATTATAACGATGGACAATAGTAGAGCCCAACGAGAAGTGAGAAAGGATGAGAGTCATATGAAAAACCCAAAAGAAAAAGTGGATCACATGGGAGATTACCCCCATGTAGCCAGGGCACAAGGCCCTTGTGGCCAAGAAGAGCCAAGTGGGAGCAAGCCTATGTAGCAAATGTGGGAAGAGGCAAGACCCAATCCCAATTTGGCAAAGACAAGGAAACAAAGGAAGAGATAAAACTAAGTTAGATTTGGAGAGCAAAATAGCCTAATTCGGAATGTTATACCAGTCAAAATTTACAAGGCCATAATTCTCACATATGGACCCAGATTACGGTGTTCTTGAACTTGTTTGAAAACTTGAAACATCCTCTCTATTTCACTCCATTACGACATATCCAGAATAAATTTTCTTCTATCTTTAAATTGATCGACAATATCACTGACCGAATTAGATTAGTAATTTGAGTTAGAGATAGAATCCATAAGGGTGAGACCCACCTTAGCCAGCCTTAGGCTAGGTTGCACCCCTCCTATAGTCTCTTTTATATATTTATGTTATTCTCTATTGTAATTTAAATCACAATTGATAATATATAGTATATACGTTTATTTTTTTTCATTAATATTGCATACACAATAGAGCAGGGAATTATGCATTGCTTCTTCCAAAAATCGTTCTCTCTTTCCATTGGAAAATGAGAGATCAACACTACTTCACTCTATAGTCTCATGTAGTCTAGCACGTATGTGATCTTAGTGAATCAAAAAGTTGTAAGTCCATTGCATCTGGTAGCGGAGGATCAGCTAGTATTTATCAAGAGATTGTGCAAATTATTTGTGATCCTATACCATAAAGATCAGGCACCATGTATGATAAACCATTACTAAAATTCATGCATATGTTTCTAAGATCCGTTCAGAATAGAGAAAATCGAGACCTGAGCTTTGGCTCAGTGGGAGGGCTTGATATTGCCCAAGCCTCCAACCTGAGTTCGATCTTTGGGATCCAACCTAGCGTTTCTCGCCTCTTTAAGGTACATACATGCGTGTGCTTAACTAAGTTAGTTAGTTAGAGGCCTAGGAGGCCTCTACAAAATTTTCTTGCGTGTGTAGGACGCACACGTGTGTGTGGGTGTTGTGTGTGTATGTTCTTGTACCGCACAAAAAAAAAGAATAGAGAAAATCAAAGGGGAACTTCAATAAAGATTTATATTACATCCAGCGAAATTCCTTCAATCCAAACATGATTGACATTTCTGTATATAGAATTTTTTAATGTACTACATATAAACTGTTCAGGTCCGACAAAATGACTACGTTTAAAAATTGGGAGTCTTGTTTTCTTTTCTTTTTTTCTTTTTTTGAGGAAAGGGAGTCTGGTTTTCGAGGGGAAAAAACTGGCTGGTTTAGGCTCTTGCTGATCGACCTCCATCGATCCCCATATTAGGCATAATATGTGTATTAGTGCTTGTTAGAAATCATTCAAATATTAGAACTTGAAAACCCCCTTGAAACGTCTTTTTTGCTAAAAAAAACTGTCCCAGACAAAATCGAAAACAAGGTAGTTAAACTGCATCTGTGTGTGACCATGACAAGTGGAACCAAACTAACATCTCATTAACTCAATGGGTATAATATTTCTGTGAAAGTCTCACTTTGGAAGTGAAATAATATACATCGTTGTCTTATGCGCCTGGTATCGGAATACCATCGAGTTTTGCTATTTAATTTTCAAGGAAAAAATTGTCCATCAGAGCAAGGACAATAATAAAACTTGCTATTTACTCTATCTCTCATCATATCATCTAGAGTAAGCTATAAATCTAGATTGTATAATAACAATCTCTAAAAGTTATCTCTAAATGATGTGCAATAATTATCTCTTCTCTCTTATACATAACTAATCTATCATGTTTCTCGTGCTATGATGACTCTTGCATAAGAGTAAGTTCTCTTCTCTCTTCTTTTTTCTCACTCTTTCGTATAAGACAAAACTGATATATACAAGTTAAAAGTAAGATAAGGTAGTTTTATTATATATATGCCGTTAGACCAGTAAAACTATGGGAAAAATGCATGTCATTGTTTGCGATCTTACACGAAGGTACTTTTCATCGTGTCTCACGACTCCGTGCCTATATATGCTGTCAACGAAGTAGCATCATTCCTGGCAAAAATAAAAGCAAATAAAGTAGCATAGTTTATGATGTGGCATGAGTAGTAGTTGGCAACCATTCAATATTTGATCGTAGTACTTTTTTATGATTTGGCTAAATAAATGGACTAATTAATTCAGCTCAATCTTGTTTTGCTACTTGGACCCGTTGCTAAAAATGTTGGTGAACAAGAATGCTACGCTGGAGAGTATAAACAGCTTCGTCCCACTGCTATATAGGCCTGTTTGGTAGAGCTCTAGATTCACCTTAGATCTGAATCTTATAGACTAAAATAAATATAATTAAGTTTATATTTTTAGCTTAAAATTAAATAAGATGATCTACCAAAACACTCTTAATATACCAACAGATCCAGCTTCACGGATCTGTGGAGCTACAAATACCCGGCTCCACCAGATCCATAAATTTGGTGGAGCTGGAGTCGTACCAAACAGGCCTATAGTAGCCCAACTAGTAAGGCTTTTAGTACGATTAATCAGGTGATGACTTGAGCTCAAATATCACTATTTGCATACTAAGGATAATTGTAGGTTATCATCCAAATTATTTGATGATATTTGACTACGTGACCTCGTTTTCGAAAAAGGAGTACGTATTTGGTGACGAAACAAAGCCATACGAGGACGCCTAGGAGCCAGCTAGCAGCTAGCAAGGAGATAAGGACGGTGTGAATCACGACGCTAAGAGAATTCCAAAGCTCAAAAGTTGACATGGACGCGCTAGTCTCTCTTCCCCTTCGCTGTTTCCCTCTTAGCACAGTTGGATTCAGATATTCATGATTCAATTTTCGATATTTTGGTTTCAAAATTCGTTTTTTGAAAAAAGTTTTTTAATTTGGATTTTGAATTCTCGAAGTTCGGAATTTGATTATGACAAATTAAAGTAAATTGTAAAAGCACAATAGCAAATATTCCTTCCCCTTGGTAATCAAAGGTAGGCATTGTTTTTTAAGGAAACTGATTCCTGCAATTGATAATCTGGTCCCAAAAGTAATCTTCGACTTTTTAGTCAAATTACTGTTTGTTTTACCAAACAAGTTAATCTCGTAGGGTTACTTAAAAACTTATAGGAATCATCTAAAGATTCTGTTAACCAAACGCACCCTAAAGGTAATGGCAGGTTATCCTCCAAATTATTTTGATGATATTTGATTATGTGGCCTTGGTCTTTTTTTTAAAAAAACGACTATGTATTTGGTGACGAAACAAAGGTCATATTTGAGAGGTTTAAAGCCGACTTCAGCTTTTGAAAAACCATTAAGCGTCTCAAACGTGTCAACTTTTAAGTGATTTTTAGTATAAGCCAGAAACCACATATAACTATTAAAAGTCAAAAGCAAAACGGAATGCGTTTTTGTAGCTTATAGTGAAGAAAAATTAACTGTTTATCAAACAGTCCCTCGTAAAAAGCTACTGCTGTTTTTAAGCTAGAAAATCAAAATACAATGTTTTTTGAAAACTCACAGCTCCCTCGAACACTCGTGAAGACCTGCGAGGACGCCAAGGAGCTACAGCTACCTAGCAGCTAGCAAAGGTGAAAAGGACGTGTGAATCAGGGGACGCAGGAGAATTCCAAAAGCTCAAAAGTGGAGATGGACGCGCTGGTCTCTTCCCTTTACTTTGTTTCACTCTATTCACGGTTGACGTAGAGCTGGAAACAGTTACTTTCCCAACGAAGAGCGAATAAATAAATAAATAACGTAACAGAGAGAACATCTTTTCTTGGTAAATTTTCATAGTATGGCCAGGGACCGGACGGTAACTGGCGGTTCAGTGGCAGTCATTGTTATTTACTGTTGCTTCTTTCTTCTTCAGTAGATTATGAAAGGACAGCACGAGATGGAACAAACACTAAATTTAAAGAAAATGTGGAGAGAGAAAATTCACAAAACCGTAAAATCACCCGAAAGCGGCACTTTACGTAGGGTAACATCCCACTTTTAGTGCTTTTGCTAAAAATTAATTTAAATTAATTAATTTAAGGATTTGGGTTTTCTTTGGATTTGTAGTTAACCTGGCATTCATTTCCATCCAAAAATGGAATTTATTCCATTCGCGTCTGAAATTCTATTTTCATCCGAAAATCCAAAATTCAAATCCAATTTCAGAATTCTCTAAAAATTCCAAAACTAATTTTTTTAGATCCAAATATTCTATAGTATTTTTGAGAATTTTTCCAAAATTTTTAGAACCTTCTTGCTATTTTATCCTTCGTGCTTTCTTCTCAGCACTATTCATTTAGCCACATGTTAGAACTACTACAGTACCCATCCTTAACCTACAGCCAGTGCTTTTCACGTATTGTTCTCCTTTTCAATGCCTTTAAAAAAATATTCATAACTCCTTCATTTCCGCATCAAATCAAATGGGAATTGAAACGTTGCGACTGCATTGATGCAAGGATTCAATCCCCGACCATTGCTCTCTCCCATTCAAGCCGGATTTGGCGTAATAAGCAATTAAGTCTGATTCATTGCTCACTTGATTTCTCACCGTTTCTCAATCTTTTCGCGGACTTCCACTTCCTATAGATGCGTCTCACCTTCCTCTACACCGTACTCACCATTGCCCCCTATTACCCTGCTCTTTTCCTCACATAAACTCGTGAAAACCGCAGCCCGACGTCGTCCAAAGACACTGGCGAGCCAATTTTTGATCCGGTGAGTTATTTGAAGTTCTGTTTGCGTCACTTTGTGCGCATTATTATCAGAAGCATAACTCCTCAAGAAAATTCAGATTTCGTCAAGTTTTGACTCCGGATTTCGTATTTGAACGTCACCGGTCGAAGCTCCATTCATCCTCGATTGCTCTCAATCCGGTGATCTTCTCCAAAATCCGGCACCACCGTTGGACTCGCGTCGTCGAGATCTATCCGATGATCACCTTCCCCAACCCCGCCACCTCTTACTTTCACAATCCTCCATGTGTTAACCCTAAGTTTGTTTGTGCTCTGGTTATGGAGGCAAAAGCACTGTAGTTTCGTTGAATAATGTAGCTACGTGCTATTTTTCTTTTTTTTGTAAATTTTCTTTCAATCCAACTTCAAATGACCCGTTCTCTTCCGTCGTAACTCCGAATCGAGTGATTCCAGTTTTAAATTCATCTAAATTCAAGCTCTTTCTGCCAGTATTAATTTTATAAAAGAAATTTAGATTTTATTTGTTTTCTTTTATTTATTGGTCGCTCTGTTTTGCACGTAGTCGAAGAAACTGTTACCATCGCCGAAGAAAGTGCCGATCTGCCGAGCGACCCTTCTCTCCTCATCAACGAAGGCAAATCTCCGTGACGCATGTTGATCCTATGTTTTATAAATGCTTTACAATGTTTTACAATTTGCATCGCTATTTATTTAAAAAATGATGTTAAATTTAGGTTGGTAGTTAATCTCAATTGTTATTACCACCTTGATATTAAAATCCTTGACTGTTGTAACCCTAGGTTGCTGTGATATATCATAATAATAATATGTTATGATATATTTTGTTTAGTGCGCTAGATGTGCTTAAATGCAAAGTCGATCAAATACCTATGGATGGGTTACTTTGAAACTATGAAAAATTATGAATTTGAAAAGTTATGAAAATATGTATGCCGCTGTATTTGCAAAATAAAAATGAAAATAATTTAGACTTGGGCGGATCGGTTTGACTGGCGGGTGCAGATGGAGCACTGGTTTTTGTTGTGTTTGTGTCGCCTAAGTCAATTAAGGACCGACGCTTGTGATTGTTCATTCTAAGCACAACCGTACAACCACATGTCTTAATAGGTACGACCTAGCTGAATAATTTGTAATAATTTAACTTAGACTCGCTAGATGGTGGAATGTGGGTTCCGGATGGAGGCAAGTTTGTTTTTTTCCACACGGCGCAAGAGGGGGCTTCATACTAGGTGGATGGAACCCTAACAGCAGTGAAACCTCAGCGGGTGGAGTCGGGTTAGATTATTGCATTGTAAAAGCATTGTCATGATCTCTCTGTCAACACACCAAAGGAAGTGTGCTTATTGAGCATGACAACAAGAGACGATTATGTCTTGTGAGTAAAGCTGTACACCTCTGCAGAGTGTAAAACTATTCGAATAGTCGTGCCTACGGTCAAGGGCAAGCAAAGAATGCTTTCATATTGGTAGACTTTGTTTTTTGTTTTAAAAACTAATGTTTTGGGATCTGAGAGTGGTTAGAACTTCTGGATGTATTTCTAGTGGCTAGAGTCAGTCAGGTGGTTAGAACCTATTTTGAATCATGACGGATAGAGTCATGTGATGGTTAAATAAGATCTTTTAAAATGGGCAGATAGAGCTTGTATGCTAGTGTTGGTGGTTGGAACCTTCACTAGAGTTATAAATAATTTCAATTGTACAAATAATTGTTAAAACTGCTTTGTGAAAATTATTATTAATAATGTTTGTTAAGTCTGGCTTTGTGCAAAAGAACCATATTAAGCCATCTTTGGAAGGCTTTGCATCTTGTATATTTCCCAGACTTGCCGAGTACGTTTGTACTCATATGCTACAATAAATTCTTTCTTCAGAAGCTTTCCAAGATGCTACGAACGATGATGAGTTCTACGATGTGGAGTACGATGAAGACAATCCAGAGAGCTATGTGTACATTTCTTTTCAGTCGACTGCCTGTGGAGTTTATTGGCTTTACTTTTTTGCTTCTTATTTCCACTGCTATAAACTTAAGGTCATGTGACCTGATTTTATCATAATGGCTTTTCGACCGGCACTTAGTATTTATCTTTACATTTCGTATTTTTCGGTTATGTTTCATCACTGTGAACTGTGTGTACTAGCGTTGATCTGGAACTAGTACAGATATACACGAGGGATTCTAGATAGCAAATCCGAGGTCCCACATGTAGCCGACTATTGGCCGTGCGCAAATTAAATGACTTTCTTAAGAGCAACTAAATGACTTTTTAACTTGGTTTTTAAACCGGGTCAAGTACAGCGTACAGGCCTCCAGGTGACAAGCGGCCTGGGACTTGTCTCGGCTTCTCCTGCATCACCAGGCTACTGAAAACCTTGCCAAAAAAAAGGTTAACTCAAACGGTAGCTACTGAAAACAACAATCATGTGCAAACAGCGCGCAAAATAGCAACACATTCTTCTGTCATTTAAGCAAAACAAGTGATTCTCCAAGCAATATGACAATGTAGAATCTGTGCAACCAACTATATATAATAGTGTAGAATGCACTGCTGTGTCCCCCCTGGCCCCATTGGTTGAGATGACAGAATTACAAATCTTCTATACAACCATCACATAAGCTGTTACAAAAAAAAAGAAAAGACAAAAAAAAGAACAACGTTTCTTACAAACAACTCCCATCTCCAAAATTCCATAAATAACTGCTGTGGCCTGTGGCCGGTGCCACAGAATTTCCGTACATCAGTTTGGGAAGGGCGAGCTTACAAAAAACGCAAGGCGCTTCACTCGCCTAGGCTCAGCCGTTGCAGCTACAACTGCTAGGGTTTTCAGCTAAATGCTAGAGACCCACTGATCACTGTGCCACCAGGCTTGAATATTCGGGTCCATTGTCCGAAGAGGTTATGCAGGATGACCCTGCCGATGTCACGTTGTTGTATGAACCATTCCTTGTGGATTTTGGTTGGAGTTCCATCTCTCTTTGCCTCTCTGGAGCCGCAGGCCTTTGCCCCTCGTCGGCTAATCTCTTCAGAATGTTCATTATTGTGGGAACAAATTTTGTGGACAGTGAAAGGACGGCTGGAAGCTATGTAACATTGCAAGGATAGACAGATCAGATGTTTAGACTTAGAGACATTCTTTATGAGGCTTGAAAAATAGTATGATGAAACTGTGGTTTCAATACTCACAAATCCATTTTGGAACTCGTTGGCAATGTCTAGTTGTACCCAAAAGGCTTTTCCAACAAGGAAAACAACAAATATGACACCCAGGTATAACGGATTCCTGTCATTCAAATTAAAACTCAGTCATGTCAAATGTCTAGATAGAGTAACCAACACTCATGCATGAGTCTGCAAACAAAAGAAAAATACCTCAGTAATGTCATAAACTCATTGAATCCAAGGATAACCATTGCAGCAAGTGCCCACGGAGGTGGCAGCCAGTTGTTGTTTCTCTTATTTGCTTCCTGGTGAAGGTCAGTAAATGGTTAGTACCTACATCATTTTATACCTAGTGGATAAATCTCACTTCACAATATATCATGTAACAAACAAAATCAAGGGGCTTTGAGATAGACAATAACCACAGGTTTTAATAGAGCGCAATGAATACCTGAGCAGCTATGGCCTGAGTGACCGTATATTCAGTTTCAGCCTTAAATTGCCTCCACAAAGATTTGCACTGGACAGGTGTAATTAAAGTTTTCTCCTCTGGAACCTGCTCATGACAATCACATCTATTTAGCAAAACATATGCTTTGTAATTAAAGAAGATGCTAAGAAGTAAAAACTGCATGGTGCTTTAGAAGGGACACATAAATAAATGTAACAGAACACAGCTTCCTTACCCTTTCCCATGAGCTGGAGGCGAGGGGATCAAACGATTGGACACTCCTATCTGTAGTCCCAGGCCTTGTAGTGTCAACTAGAGCAAGTGAGAGAGTGTTTTCAATGTTGTCACCATCCTCGTCCAACCGAATAGCCGCCATTGTAGAAAGCAACTTCATGGACTGTAGCCAAATGAAGGGAATAACAAGTTTCAGTTCCTAAACCAATTCCCTTTGTATCTCAAACAGACAGTATTAACATTAGACGTACAGCTGAACGTGCAGTTTTAGTAATGGCTTTTATGTCCTCCTTTCCTGTCCACACCCTTGGCATTGAGTCAGCGTCACGGCTGAATAGTGTCGAGAACCTGCACATTTCTATCCATTTAGTCTTTGTACAGAAGACATGTCTCTTGAAGTTAGATATGGAGAGCAGCACACCTGTCCTTCATGCAAATCAAGACCCTTCCAGCTTCTTCTTTTGCCTTTGATTCAACAACACACTTTCCATGATTCTCCAGCTTCAAAAGCAGTTCTTTCTCCGTCGCTTCATCGAGTTCAAAAGCTACAAGAGCGGATTCAAGACCCGAAACAGCAGCTTTTGTCTCACGTTGAAGAAGCTTTCTAATAGCTGGCCAGGTATCTTCACTGGCTGAATCTAGAAGAGCTTCGACCGGTTCTGCAAGAGCTTTGGTAAGTTGCCCCTGAAACAACAAACTCAAATTAGACAATGGCACTGTATTTTGTGGTGACACTATCTCAACCATTTAATAATTAGATAAACATATGAATTAATAATATGGACCAACCTCGTATTTGGCACAAAGTTCAGATAGTTTTGTAGCACGAACTGACACCACATGTGACTCTATGTCACGCTTAAGCTTATCCTTAACTTTTGAGGGGTCCCAATTCACTTGCTGAATAGAAGCATCTGTCAAAGAATATGCACACATGAGTGAATGTGAAAAGACAGATGCATTTGGCAGAAAAGGAGTGGAGTGCAAACTAACAAGTAACATTATTTAGAATAAGAGTTTACTTAAAATTTTGTCT
Source organism: Otatea glauca (assembly GCA_036346275.1). NCBI lineage: Eukaryota > Viridiplantae > Streptophyta > Magnoliopsida > Poales > Poaceae > Otatea > Otatea glauca. The sequence continues at coordinate 21,680,445 of CM070712.1, read as the reverse complement.
TCAGTAGTAGCTAATATTACAGTTGGTGTTTGACAGGTGACATTATTTTTAGCACAAGCAGTACCTCAGACGATCAATGGTGTCTTAATCATAAATGCTCTAAAAAGCAGAAACACCAATAGAAAATCAGTGCTGTTTAAAAGTTTTAACTCCCTATATAGCATTCACGGCCTGTTTCCCACCTCAGCTGGCTGGTACCATTTCTGAGCAGGAACCAGAAATGTACCTGGCCGTTTGAGGCGTTTGGATGCCAAAATTAAATTTCATACTGTAATGGTAACCACCAGGAAAATATACAGTAACCAGTGGTGAATGGTTCGCACTACGCAGATGAATGAATTGGTATATACATATACATCACTTTGGGGAGTTTAGTTTGCGTTCTTTTAGCCTGGAAAGATGCCCACTGGATTATTGTTTAATTATAAGGACAAAGCCGCTTTCCACTCCCAAACCCAGTCCAGGCTAATAATACCACCAGTTCCCAGGGTTAACTGATTGGTTACTCACAGAAGTCTGTTTATACAACAACAGATCACTATTCACTACATAAAACACATGCAAGTAAATGAGTAATATTCCTGAAACATACCTTTAGATCCTTTATCAAACTTCTCCAAGAAAGTCTGAGTACAAGTACGAGCAGCAACAGCAAATCCCTCCTTTTCTAGGGCCTTGTCAAAGGATTCCTTAAATGATTCTAAAGTTTTAGCCCGTAGATGACCCAGAAGAGATTGGTAGGCAGGATTGACAAGCTAGGAGACAAAATGGGCATTGGTGTAAGAATTAAGTCATCGAAGAGAATGCTTACTAGTAACGATAAATGCATAAATACGAAACTCAAACAACAAAATAATCTGCAGATCATAAGACAAGATCAATGAACTAAATTTCCAATTGGGATTGTGTAAGCAAATCTATAAAGATAACACCAGTTGAGGCAGGAAAATGAACACACTAGAATGTTCTTGGACTCAATGTTAAATTTCCAGTTTTGCTATAAAACACTTCCACTCTTCCACTAATCTCTTACAGAAAGTATGATAATCCGTAATTAGGAATGAACATCAAGATTGGTCACCCAGATTAAATTCCAGGTTACTAGTATGGTAAACGGAGATGGACTGATCCATTTTATATATACCATAAATACCCATGCCAACTCGTGATTAATGCCGGGAAGTAAGGAGCAGGCAAATACCATATGATACATCATACAACAAATGAAAATGTAACTGACATAAAAACTTAAAATAAGTATGGGGAACCTGCAAGAGTTTAGACTCAAGTTGCTGCCTTTTCGAACTTCTGACACCTTCATCAAAATAAATAGCCTCCATGTCATACCTGCAATTTGTAGAAAAACAAGATCATCGTATGCAAGGAATTTTTTCCCAGATCCTTATAATAACATATTCCAAGAAATAAGCATGGTCTGCATCTCTGATGGACGATAACCTATGTAACTAGCCTATAACAAACAAATATGCTTTATTGATTGGTTTTCCATTTGCTGTTTAACAACCTTCACATGAAAGTTCACTATGGATAGCAGGAAAAGGAATACACAGAGTTCCAAACCAGGACCAGATCCTGAACTCTGCTGGTTTGATGCCATTAGTAAGTTTCTACAGTTTTATTGAAAACATGTGACTATGTTTTATACTCTTGGATAAACTTGGCTAGAATTGACCTAACTCGGCTAGAAAAAAAATGATCGATCCCACCACCAGCCAGCCTGACTGCTAAGTGGTAAATGGCAGTAACCAACTGGTCCCCGTAAGTTTTCTGAAACTTGGGAAAACCACAGCCAGAATAAGAAAACAGTATTGATCAAAATTCAAAAAAGAATAGAACTCACTCTGATAAACATCTATCAAGAAGGCTGCTGATCTTCTTCCCAAACCCTGGTACGTACTCATGTTGAACAGCCTCCTCAAATTGTTGCCATTCCTTTATATATAAATACATATAGTATCAGTTGATTTCAAGAATCTATGGAACATATATCAAGCATAATTTGTACTATAATCACCTCATCAGCTGTAAAACCAGAAATTTTCTCATTACCAATTTCCTCACAACGCACAGTAGCCACCATAACCTGAAATGATGCATAAAGGATATGTCAATATACATGATGTTAATAGCTCAAATTGAAAAATGGGGGAGGATGCTCACTTTATGAGCAGGTAGATCGAGGTCTTTGTTCTCCTTAATGACCTTCCAAAATTGCTGTGAACTAAAAGAAAAACCTGAAGCTGGGACAACACCACGTCGATCTCCAGCAAGTCCACCGGGAGCAATAGAATGTTGAAACCTATCCCTTAAACTGGTAACCTTCAGAAAATTAATTTAATATTAGACATAATTCTAGGAAGATCAGCAATAAGCGCAAATTTAGTAATTGGCATCGTTAACCAACCTGCTCTTTGAATAACTCCTCTTTTTCCTCGTAACTGGAGAGGGCCACAACTTCTACCTGGAGATGGACAACATACACACTTGATAATGAGTACATTTAGCACAAAACATCAACAAGCGGAAAAATTCAGCTATGGATATTACGTTGAAAAATTCACTAAGTGGAGTCTCTTTATGGGCATGGGGTTTAGGAACAGCATCCCATATCTGCAAAATAAAAAAAATGAAAACAGCTTAACCTATTGAGCATACAAAGAAAGGTCAGGCACAAACAAGAAAACGGAATATCAAGTAAACACATACCTTCTGAATATCTTCCCTTAGAATAGGTTCAAGATTTTCCAAAGGTGTCTGAAACCAAAAGGAACATATATTGATTGCCATAGACAGAATAAGGTTTGGAGAGAAAAAACATTATTACTACCATTTTCTCAGGAAAGTGTCATAGTTCTTAGCAACCTACATTGGATACTAGCAAGCCCTCACCTTTGATTTGTCACGAATAACGAATAACAATGTTGTTTTGCGAGGACTGAACAACCTCATCATGACCTATACGGATAGAAGCAAAATGGGGACATGATAATGCGTCCCATGCCACAAAAGAATTAGAAACAAATAAAATAAGGTAACTTCACATTGCAGTATTAACGAACTAACCTGGAAAACAGTCTTTAAAAGTGGCTTGTTTGCAGCCTGTTCTCTACCGATGTCATGACACCACCTATGGAAGAAAACAAATCAACCTCTCAATTGCAGTGTCCAATTTAGGAAATAACAAGTCTAGCATCCATCATTTAGCAAAACAAGCTTACATATTGATTAACACAATGTCTGAAACAGCCAAAGCAAACAACGCACTTTGCTTCTCAAAGGCTGTGTCATCCTGAAATAATATAGATGAATTAGACGAGGACAATGTGGAGTAAAAGCTCCATGAAACAAAATGTAAAAACTAACAACCATCTCATAAGCCTGATGTTCATAAGCAATGCAGGGATCAATGCAAGTAAATTTCAGCTTCAGCTTGTGAGTTTATAAGCTAAAGACAGGATGCAATGGGCAGCACATTACTAGTCTTATTCAATAAGCTAGAGCTCTCCTTCCACTACAAGATGCGCTGAACCGAAACCAATGGAAGGGGCCATTAGGATTATAATATGATGAAGGAAAATATGCTCGCTTAATGGAGATGCCCTAACTCAGAACTACAAAATGCGCAAAAATCTTTGTTTCAATAAATAATGTATCGAGAGGGGAGGGGGGGGGGGGAGTGAATTTAAGCATGTGTGTTCTGCAATAGTAGTATACTACTAACACAATTTTCAATCAACTCCAAATTGGAGGAATCTTGTTTTTCATTACCTCTCCCCTCTCTCTTCCATCAGTGCCTTCCAAATCCATTACAAGGGTGCATGGTTCAATATTTAGGGCCTTCGCTAACCATATACCTTTGGTAGTCTGTGACCTGAAAATTTCAAGAAATGCTAGTGAACTCACAGAACAAGAATGAGTTCTACCAAAGCGAAAAAGTTTCTACTGAGTAAAGGCATAGAAACATAAAATGAATAATAACATGCCTTCCTTTGAAAGCATCCATCTCCCTAAAGCTGGTGCTGAAAAGATTATTCAAAAGTGTACTCTTTCCTGAAAAAAAAATTAGGGGAATTGAGGACCAACAGGGTTGGGATAAAAGAGACCATTCATTAAGCAGGATGCAAACAATGAGGAAATGAGAAACCCCATACCACTACTTTGCGGACCCATTATTGATACAACAGCATATGAGAGCCCACAATCGCCTAATTTAACTTCTTTCATGAAGTTTTCCAATCCAGAAATATTGAAAACACCATCTCCGTCAATAAGCTGTGTTGAAAAACAGGCATCCATTTCTGCAAGACAGGAACGTATAAGACCATCACAATTAAGCTCAGGTGAGGAAAAGGTAAAACCAAAATAAAGGAGATCACGAATGTCAGGGCATAATGCTTTAAGATTTCTGCAAAAACCTAATGGGATAAAATAAACATGAAAATCTTAGAGCAAGTACTTAAGAGCATGATGCTGGCACGACAGAGACAATATTTAGGGCTTCAAGGGTCATCAAGTTGTACAGCAGGACAAGCACGCGCTTGCCGCACAGCAGAATCAAGCAATGCGGCTTCTAGACCATACCATGAAAATTTCACCAAAAGGAAAAGTATTGGAAGTAATTGGCTGATTATTAGTGTACTAATGCTGAAATTCCAAAAAAAAAACGAAAACATGAGCATTAAATGGGGAGAGAACCAGCGGCAGTCCAATGTTACTATGTACTAAGGGGAGCAAAAGGATGGATGTGTGCTCTTGCTTTGCTTCCCTTTGGATCTACCTACAGTTCAATACTACAATTAATTAATACTACAGATCGCACACCGTACAAGCTCACATCCAAACCCTCCGGATATACCAACTTGTTACCGTAGAGGCGAATCACTTAATCGCTAAGCGTGAGTATTCGCAGAAGGCCGGTTCTACGGCAACTTGCAGTGACAGTGCTAAGGCAAGCATCATTAACCCTAGCCAGATCGTACGGATCGGGAGATCACGAAATCAAGGGGGGAAGCTAAAAAAATGCTCGAGCGGAGCCAGCGGGCGATCCGAGCACGCGCGGCGAGCTCCGGTGCGAACCGAGCGCCGCGGGCTCGAATCCCCCCGAAACCCTAAATCGCACGCCAAACCAGCCGAATCGACCGTCCGGCATCGATGTAGCCGCCTCTCCGCAGCAAATCACCGCAAAACGCAAGGGAGGAACCCAAATCGGGAACCCCGGGGAAAGCGAGGGAGCGATCCGGGAAGCGTCGATCGGATCAGGGTTAGGGATACGCACCGTGGATATGGCGCTGGGGGGGGCCTGCGTCGGTCTGCGTCGGCGGTGGACGAGGAGAGGGGAGGGGAGGGGGGAGGAAGACAGGAGGAGCACGAAGGCGTCGCCTTTTATGAAGAGGTCGGTAGTAGTAATTTTCGAAAAGGGGAGAGGTTGGTTGATGCACGTACGGAAAAGCGGAAGAAGGAAGAGAAAAAAATGTTTGGGTTTTGTATTTGGATGAATTCTTTACTGTTTTTTTTTTTCGGAACTAGTCTCGTTCAAATTTTTTTTTTTTCAAATATAGCTTTCGAACTCACAAATTCCATATACAGAGAGTGCAGAAATACAAATGCCACGCACGGAGAGCGCAACAATAACCACGAGGTGACACGTGGCGAAAAACCGTAAGACGCGCCTCTACTTAGCGACGTTCCAAATTTCGAAAAATTAAATCCGTGGTATTGTAGCGCAGTATTGCTATAGTACCACAATAATGTACCGGCATTCTTTTTAATTTTGGATTGCCGCTGAGTGGAGGCACGGTTGGTTTTTTTCGCCATATGTCGCCTTGTGGTTAATGATGTGCTTCTCGTACATGGCATTTGTATTTGCAGATCCAAAAATCATATTTACAAAAAAAAATTGTACAGATGCTAGTTTTTTAAAAAAAATTAAAGAGCTACGATAAAGAAGAGTTCTATTTGGACGCGGGTCAAAGGCTCAGAGGCCAGAGACGCTCACGGATGGTATAGACCGTATGATGTAGCCGTACTGTATGATCCAAACGTACTCGTGTATTTCCAGCCACGGTATTGATAAGTTTGAGAGTCCTGGCTAACCACCCGTTTCGAGTGTTGTAGCTGCAGTATTATTATGGTTGCGAAAGATTTCAGTGTGAGATGTGCACAGATATACGTCGTGGTATTGACCATACATATGATGGCTTCTTGGATACGCGCTTATTAGTATTTCCATAGTGAAGCTCTGTATTTTTACATTTACATAGGCTCGAGGCAGCTGCAGACTCGGAATAAAAATACAGGCGGGTTCGTGGGTTAAACGAGTTGTCGACGAATAATCGGTACTAACTCCGAATAAGTTGATCTAAATAAAATCCTATTAATTGTGTCACACTAAACACAAAAAACCGACAAGCAACCGGTGGCAAGTTCATTGCAATCTTACGCACATTTAGATCACGCATGTATGTCTTCTCTCTTTAGTTGGCGCTATGATTTGTTTATATTCAAGTAGCTAGTCTTACAAATATGCTATAAATGTTAATTATGTTCATAGATATTTCATCAAACAACTTAAGAACGTGTTACTTACGAATTTTAAGATAACTAACAAAAAAAAAGCAAGCTAACATACTTTATATTCAATTATAACAAAACAACATCAAATAGGAAGATAAAAATTGTATCAACTCATGATATAACAAAGAAACAATAATGCAACATGAGTGCTGATGGCCAGACGTAGGAAGGCTAGAGCCCACCTTAACCCTGTATAGGTCCACCCATACATGTCCTCGACACAGGGAAGCTACGGGTTATACCTTGATTCGAATGAAATATGTACGAGAGGTGCTTCAATGCTTTTCTTTTTTACAGTTGCATAAATATTAAAGCATGAATGAAGGGTACATGGAGATTACTTACCCCTTTGTTTGCTTCAAGATTTGTGCAACTTGTATTAGGAGGGAAATCATTGAAGCACTGCTCAATATGTACAGTAGCTTCAACTTATGTGCTCGCGATGAGTTATAGCTATGTGTTTGGTATAGGGAAACAGAACTAGACCCATTTAGTTGCATGGTCCGAAAAAAAGTGGTCTATATATATTTGCCTTGCTCTACAATATCAGAAAATGCATATGGTTGTGGATTTTGTATGTTTGTGTCATTTGAACTTATTGGTCATTCTAAGCTCAAGGAGGGGAGTAGTTTTCGTCATAAAAAATAACTATACTTTCAGTTTAAAAAAACACCAAATTTGATTTAATCTAAATGGAGTATTTGATTTGGGACTCCCACATAATGTACTATGCGGTGGTCTTTTTTTTTTACGGTAGCCTCACAAAACAAATGTAATTAATAAACCGTGCAATGTTTCATCGTTGATTGACTGACCATGTATCAATTTACTGGGTGCTCTCTTAATTGCATCTAAATAACACAGCAAGATGGCAAAAGGGCATGTAGGATTATATGACACAAAATTGGGAGACGTTAGGAGAGAGAGAAAAAGACTTGGCCCGCATATCGCTAGGTTACATTTGTACCGCGGGTGAGGTGTTGTGGGGCCCACCACCACCGACCTGATGCCACACGCAAGGGAGTACGGATGAGCGGGATCCCCTGCGGCCAGTTGCTATAGTTGGACGTCAGCTGTGTGCGTGCGAAAATAATTTTACAAAAATAATACTTCGAATTTTTTTTACAGAAATATACGTCTGTCACGACATAAGCTCTATCGCCAAATGAAATAATGGTAGAAGATCTATCGCTAGTTTACGATAAAAACTTTGTCACCAATTCAATTGACAACAAATGTCTATTTTGTCTCATATTGAATTAGCCAATAGAATATTTTGTCGTGAATTCATTTGATCGATAGATTAACGCTTATGTCACCAATATATTCCAGTTGCAAGTTCATTTGGCGACAAACCTTCTGTCACTAATTGAATTGGCAATAGAGCTTCTGTCGCCGACTCAATTGGCGACAACCTATATTTTTATAAATATTTTTCACGAATTTTCTTGTAAAATTAATAAAAAATGTATTATTAAAAAATTACAGGTTCGTAGACCATAGCCGTTATTGCATATTAGCCTAGATTAACACATTACTAGAGGTATTGGATCACCGTAAATCAAGATATTTGTGACAACGAAGTACATAATCATACCTCTATTAATTCTTGAAGAGTTCCGACGCTGCTAGCGTTTTGAGTCCTTTTAAAAAAAAATATTACGTTTAGATCATTCTGACCATTTTTTTACGAAAAAGAGGACTCTGGATAAATGCCCAAAAAAAGGTGTAATTACGTTTAGATCATTTCTTTTTGTTTTTTTACGAAAAAGAACCTTTCGTTTATCAGATAAACGACAAAAAAAGTATAATTACGTTTAGATCGTTTTTCCCGTTTTTTTACGAAAATGACCTTTCGTTTATGCGAAATCGCGGATCCTTCGTGAGAGGGCCCCGAATAAATGTGAATTTTTTTTAGACATGTGTAAAAACAATGTCCGTGGCGTGGTACGCCGCACAAATATTCCTAGTAACTTCAATTACTCACAATGATTGGTCTCGTAGATTACACAACGCAATTGCAACAAACTTGCGTGTATCAAAGTAAAAAAAAGAAATTGTGGACACATAGGAGGACCATGTGTGTTTGTACTGAACTTCTATGTTCCATAGCAACTAGTATAGTGCCCTGTCTTCCGGTTTCCTTTTCCCAGCACGTAATATATGGTCTTTTCCTTTTCTAGAACGTTTGTTTCCTTTTCCTTAATTCCAGGATATTTGTTTCCTTTTCCTTGAGATAATGCTGGAGATGGGAAGAGATCTGTTGTGGGCCACAGGGATGAGTTAGACACATTAAACAATAGTCATCGGATGTGAGTGAGTAAAGTTGAGGAAAGATCTGAGAGGTTAATTTTGATGAAGGCAAGTTTCTGGGGACGTTTTACTGGGTGCATGAAGGTTGGACTATCTCTAGTGGGGTGCATTATTTAGGATGGACGTAGAAAAGAATGCTTAGATGCATTATAAAAGAGTATAGATTATCGTTAGGATTGTTGTTGCTTGACACGCTAGTAGAGCTATTGGATCATTGTAAATCAAGAGACTAGTGGACATGCCCAAAATGATTGGTCTCACAGCCTACACGCGATTGCAATATAACTCTCATGTATTGAAGTTTAAGAAACTTTGGAGTAAACGTGTGCCCAAGAGTCCAAGACTACCTGTGTTTGCATTAAAACGGAGATATTCGAAGATAAAAAAAAAATCTACTCAGATTGGACAAAGTCGTAGAAAATGGTGAGGACGGAATCATGGTGTACCAGGGTTTGAAATTTTATTTTCAATGTACATCTTGAAAGTGGATGAAATCTAAAATTTCAGCAGAATCCCATAAATTTGGATAAAATACGATCAAAATTCAAAAAATGATTTTGAAATCCGAAATTTTTTAACCAAAATTCGGTCGAAATTACCAAAATTTCAGCCAAAATCTCGACAAAATTTAATCGAGTGAACAATGGTCTAAATGATGTTAAATATTTTTTAAATCTTTTTTGGATTGTCTTGACACATCACTAATGCTCCTATAAAAATTTCAGATGATGTTCAAACTTGAGGAATTTTTAAAAATTTTGATGGTTGAAAGAAAAATAGTGCAAACCACATTACAAAACTTTTGTGGATGGTCCTAACACACCAATAATGTTTTCATAAAATTTTCAGATAATGATAAAGCCTGAGAAGTTTTTAAAAATTTAGATAGTGCTACTGAAGGCTGGTTAGCAAATTTCAATCGAATGAAAAATAGTTCAAACTACGTTAGAAAATTTTAAAATTTTTTGTTGATATTCCTAACATATCACTAATATTATCATAAAATTTTAGATGATGATGAAGGTAGAGAATTTTTAAAAATTATGACAGTACTAGTATCCTGATAAAAGCCTTACGGTGCTACATGTATTGCTTCAATAAATTTGATTAGGCAAACAAAACAAGTTTCAAATTTTTTAAACTTTTAGAGAAGGGTTCTGAGGCAATTATTAAGCTCTCCTAAAATTTTAAATCATGATCACACTCAAGCGAATTTATAAAATTCTAACACGATTACTGTCTCAATTATGTTTATTTTGTTTTTGTTTTTTAAATGTAAAAAATGAACTTAGATTCTTTTGGAAATTTTTATGTATGATCCTAAACTGCTAAATATGGAACCGTAAATATTTTAGAGCATTATCAAGCTTGTACAATTTTATAAAAATCTAACAGTGTTTCTACTATTTTTATAAAATGTCTCAAAAATTCGATTTTTCTGCAAATTTTCTCGAAAGATGATATTCTTAAGGGTTATTGACCCAAATCCGATCCTAAAAAGTCAAAATCCAATCAAAACACCCGAAATTTTGGCAAAATTTACCGAAATTTCTAAAATTACTATAGCAATTGATTTTTTCCCTGGTTTTTTTTATCCGACAGGGATGCCGACCGAAATCCAAAATCTCGAAATAAATTTGGCCGAGATTTGAAACTACGTGGCGTACTTATTTTCCTTTGAGTTTACAGAGAATTATCACATCCGCAACACAAGACTATATCCAAGTAATTCTCTTGCTCACAATCCAGAGAGTGATCCAATGTGAATGGACCCCACCATGGGCGATTGGGGGCGGCCTAGGTTATAGAAAATCATCTGAGTCCGGCAAAATCGGTGCACCCGTAATCGGTCAACTGACCAGTGGGGGCCAGGCTTACCGGGCTCACTCGTCTGTGACACACAGTTTGGTCCATAAAGGCTTGAAAGAAGGGAGAAAAAAAAAGGTGTGTGGCGAGTTCGTGTGTGGAGTCGTTGGGAAGCCGAAAGTTGGCCGTCGATGCGAAAGCAGTCGACCCGACCGAGCCAGCCTTGAACCCCGCAGCCGCCCGCGGAAGTTTTTTTCTTTTACTTTTTTGCACTTTGGACCCTGCTTTGGGCACGGTATTGTATTTAATAAAGAAACGCGGTTTGATCTTTTAATTGGAGGAATTTTATGGTGCATTATATTATTGGTATATATTGGCTAGTGAAAATTAGATCTATTCATTGATTTATTGAGGATATTTCTATTATTTTACTACCGAAGAAAGTAAAATAAATATTAACTAATCTGATCTATTAGATTGAAAATTATAAACGATTCATGTTAAATTTATTGTACCGTATAAGATCTCTTAACTTAAGTATGGAGCGTGGAACTTTGTCACGATACTAATTGTATGCTAATCATGCAAAGATGGCTTTCTACTTTATTTATTTCTTTGTTGTTGTTGTTGTTGAGAAAGTTGAAGTCTGAATTTGGTTTTAGAGGAGCCAAGGGGACATCTTCCTAACAGGGAATTGACGCCATTTTAAGTTTGGTAGTAAGGGCACTACCAGTACTTCTATATTAGCAGTTTCTTTAATATGCTATGTAAGATTAATACTTATATGGAGCGAAGATTAAAAAAGAGAGAGATATAAGTTATTTCTTGCATAAGAAACAGTTTGGGCATACAAAACAAAAAAACATACAACAAAAACATGCATTGGAAAGATGAGGATTGTATACAACTTCATTATATATCTTGCATGATATTTATTTGATGTTCTCTATATATTTGAGCTAAGATACAAAGGGATGTAGGGGTAGTATCTGGTACTATTTATTGACGATGTGGATGTTTTTAGATATGACTATAGAAACCATACAATGAGAGTGCCCTAAGTGTTTTTAACTTCTAACCGGCCATTCCCTCCTCTACTAGGGGCAGATTGATGTCTACTCTGGTTTACCTCATAGTTAGAGGTAGGAATGAAAACGGAACGGAAACTTTCCGACCGTTCCGAAGGAAAACGGAAATGGAAGCTGTTTTCCGGAAACGGAAACAGAATTTTTTTTTCCAGAAATGAAAACGGAAACGGGAGAGCCAGTTCCAACTGATGAGATCAATGAAATTGATTTGAAAGCTGAAACTGATGGGTTGAGTATTGTAGAAAGAGAGAGTAAATGCATGGTTGAAACAAAATTAGCTTACATCTTGAGAGAGGAAGCGTGTTGTTGCCAGAATTCAAGGGTTCCATATCATCCCTAGACATTTTGTTTGCCAGATGGTGCATCTGGGTGTTTCATTTCGGTAGAAAAAAAATATTGTCAATACAAAAACACCAAATAAAATGAAATTTAGAGTGGTAGTCGCACTGGGCATTCCTAAGGAAAAATTGTTCTTAGAAACACCAAAAAGGATGCTCAACATCATATTGGGTGTTAGATTATTATGGGGTTGGCCCATAATTAATTTAATAGAAATTCCAAAAGGCCTATTAGAATACTAGGAGTCATGAAATTGGTTTAGTGCCATATGGGTAATTGAGAGTAGGTTTGACCAACTTAAATAGTTGAGTTGTGTGTCTCTCAATTAGTGGAAAAAGGGTAAAGGTGTGCCACACAGAAAAGGGTAAAGGCGTGTGCGAGGCAGCGAGGCGTGTTAGTGATTAATGTGGCGATTTATGACCCGAGCCGTCGATTACGATGCCGTGTGGTTGATCGTTTGAGTTATAAACACCGTCGAGACTAATGCAGACGTCTTGATGGTCGATTACTAATAGCGGCGTGTTAGTGATAATGTGGCGATTTATGACCGATGTAATGCGCCGCCGATTACGATGGCAATCGTGGTTGATGGTCTATAATAACGCCGTCGATTAGTAACGACGTTTTGATGGCCTCTATTAATCGCCGCCGATTACTCCGCAGCCTATATAAGGAGGTTGTGCCTTTCTCCACCTGCGAACTCCCATAATACTCCATCCATCCTTTGCATTGCTGCTTTGTCTTTTGCATTCCCGACTCCGTTTTCTTGCGCGCAAGCGGCGGAGGGAGCGAGCCTCCTAACCTCGCCCTTCTTGAGATCTTGCTCGAGATAGAAGGCCGATAAGGTTTTGGGGCGTACCACGCGATCGCTCGAAAGGTGTTCTGAAGCGCATCTCCGCATCGCAACGCGTCTTCACTGCACCAAGGCTTCACTGCGACAACTTGTGATCGTCTACTTCGACCGTTCATGGCGAACGAAATATTTTCTTCTGCGCTGTGCCAACGGTGGCACCGGCTCAAGGGTATATTAACTTATACCGTGTTTTATTCATGTTGATTTCTTGTTCATTAGTCTTTGCGTATGAGATAGATAATTTGTTATCTAGTACCTTTGGCTTTGAACAAAAATTGCATCATTGTTTAATCATGATTTACATAATTCTGTGGATTAAAATATTGAGAAAATTCCTAATATTTTCAACAATCCAAAAACCTTATCCTAGGAATTTTACAACTACTGGTTTTGCTGCCGCACTTAAGCCAACTATATTTGACGGCGCAAATTACAAGCGTTGGCGCGCCAAGATGATTTTGTGGTTGACTGCCATGAACGTGTATCACGTTGCGCAAGGCAAGCCACGCCTGAGGGTGGGCTCTCTCTCGAGCAGGAGAGTGCTTTCACGGCTGCGGATAACTTGTTTAGAGGCGTCGTGATTAGTGTTCTTGGAGAAAACCTTGTTGATGTGTATATGATTTTGCCAAGTGGTAAAGAAATGTGGGATGCACTTGAGGCAAAATTCGGAGTCTCTGACGCGGGCAGTGAACTCTATGTCATGGAGCAGTTTCATGACTACAAGATGGTTGATGACCACTCTGTAGTAGAACAGCTCATGAGGTTCAAGCTTTGCGAAAGAACTTGAGAATTTTACATGTGCATTACCCGACAAGTTTGTGGCGGGATGCATCATTCTTGAAGTGCCACTTTCTTGGAGGATTTTGCCACTACTCTAAAACACAAGAGACAAGAGTTCAAAGTTCTTTGGTCTCATTGGGTCTCTAAATGTTGAGGAGAAAGCGAGGGCAAAAGATATACGTGGGAAAGAAAGTTCTAGTGCCAATGTGGTACAAAGAAAATCTTTCAATTCAACAAGAAGAATAAAAATAAGTCCGAAAAGTCGAGAACAAGAACAAGGCCGCTCAAACTACTAGCTTCAAGAAGAAGAAGAATAAAGGAAAGGAAACTGCTTTATGCGTAATGGTATCGATCATTGGGCAAAGGATTGCCACGATCGCAAAGACAATAAGCGAAAAAGTCCGCTAGCGTTGTTATTGGCAATACTTGAGGAGGAACATCCGGTATGTTTCAATACCTACCGTTCTATCGGTATGTCGTTCACGATTGGTGGATTGACACGGGGCCAATATACATGTTTGTCTTGTGAGATCCTTATTCTCTTCTTACCGGTCGCGGGGCTATCTCCGTGTTGATGGGGAATGGGTCGCAGCATTTGTAAGTGGAGTCGGCACGATTGACTTGAAGTTTACTTGAGGAAAAGTCGTCGGCGAGGAACGTGCATCACGTGCCGTGATAAATAAAAACCTTGTCGTGGTCTCTATTGTGTAGAGATGGTTTTAAGCTAGTTTTGAATCCAATAAATGTGTTGTTTCTAAAATTGGAACTTTTATTGGAAAAGGCTATGAGCGGAGGCTTGTTCCGCTTGTCTTTGTGGACATGAATAAAATTGTGAATCATGTTTGTAATCATGAGGCGATATTTGGCATTCACGACTTTGTCATATTAATCTTGGTTGCATGATGCGGTTAGCCAAGATGAATTTAATCCCAAAATTTACCCAAGTCAAAGGTTCTAAGTGTCAAGTGTGTGTGCAATCTAAGCAACCTCGCAAGCCTCACAAAGCGCCTAAAGCGAGAAATTTGGCAGATTAGAACTAGTTCATACCGATTTATGCGAGATGAGCAGGGGAGTTGACAAAGGGTGGTAAGAGGTATTTCATGACTTTGATTGATGATTCTACTAGATATTACTATGTGTATTTATTAAAGTCAAAAGATGAGGCTTTTCACTATTTTAAGATCTATAAAGTGAAGTGAGAACCAACTTGAGAGAAAAATCAAGCGGGTTAGGTCGGATCGTGGTGGAGAATACTTTTCTAATGAGTTTAATTTATTCGTGAGTAACATGGAATAATCCATGAGAGGACGCCTCCTATTCGCCCCAATCAAATGGGGTTGCCGAAAGAAAGAACCGTACTCTAATCGAGATGGTTAACGCCATGTTAGAAACAATGACTTTCCAAGGAATGGTGGGGTGAGGCTATATTGATTGCTTGTCTGTCCTAAACAGGTTCCTACAAAGAATAAAGAAATCACACCATTCGAGGAATGAGAGAGGAAAAGATTAAATTTCTCTTATTTACGTACTTGGGGTGTTTTGGCTAAAGTGAATGTGCCTATCCCAAAGAAGCGTAAACTTGGACCAAAACCGTTGATTGTGTCTTCATTGGTTATGCTTTTCATAGCGTTGGATATAGATTCTTAATAGTGAAATCTGGAGTACGATATGAATGAAAGTACAATTTTGAGTCCAATGATGCCACATTCTTTGAGGACTTATTTCCTATGAAAGAGACACTTAGCTCATCGGCCAAGAATCTATCTTCTCTCTTAAACCTTCCACTCCAATACAAATTGAGCCCATTTTTGAGGAAAATCCAATAGATGAAGGCAATGAAGTAACTCGTAAGAGTAAGAGACTAAGGACTACAAAGTCTTTTGGTGATGACTTCATTGTATATCTAGTGGATGATACTCAAGAACCATTGAGGAGGCTTATTCATCGCGGACGCCGACTATTGGAAGGAAGCGGTCCAGAGAGATGAATTCCATCTTGAGCAATGGAACTTGGGAAGTTGTTGAACGTCCATATGGGTGTAAACCTGTAGGATGTAAGTGGGTGTTCAAGAAAAAGCTGAGGCCTAATGGTACGATTGAAAAGTACAAGACAAGGCTTATGGCCAAGGGTTATACCCAGAAAGAAGGCGATGACTTCTTTGATACTTACTCACCTGTTGCTAGATTGACCACTATTAGAGTACTCTGTCTTTGGTCGCCTCCTACGGTCCGATCATTCATCGGATGGATGTAAAGACGGCTTTCCTTAATGGAGAGTTGGAAGAGGAAATCTATATGGATCGGCTGATGGATTTGTAGTAAAGGGTCATGAAGGAAAAGTGTGTAGGTCGTTGAAGTCTTTGTATGGCCTTAAGCAAGCTCCTAGCGATGTACGAGAAGTTCGACAGAACTTTAACATCTAACGGCTTTGTTGTGAATGAAGTGACAAATGTGTGTATTACCGCTATGGTGGGGGTGAAGGAGTGATTATGTGTCCGTATGTTGATGACATCTCGATCTTTGGGACAAACCTTAATGTGATTAAGGAAGTCAAGGACTTCTTGTCCAAAACTTTGAAATGAAAGATTTGGGAGTAGCGGATGTCATTTTAAACATTAAATTGTTAAGAGAAGGTGACGGTGGGATTACTCTTGGCGGTCCCATTATGTGGAAAAGGTGTTGAGTCGCTTTGGCTATAGCGATTGCAAACTGCTCCAACGCCAGATGATTCAAGTGTGCTATTACGAAAGAACCAACGAATAGCAAAGGATCAATTGAGATATTCCCAAATCATTGGTTCATTGATGTATTTAGCTAGTGCAACAAGGCACGATATCTCGCTTGTGAGCAAACTAAGCGGTTTGTTTCAAACCGGAGATAATCATTGGCATGCTTTTGAGAGAGTAATGCGCTATCTAAAAGGGACATCAAGTTATGGAATTCACTACACCGGTACCCTAGGGTACTTGAGGTTATAGTGATTCAAACCGAATATCGATCTTGATGAAATAAAAGCCACAAGTGGATATGTGTTCACATTGGGTGGTGGAGCATTTCTGGAAGTCTTGCAAGCGACCATCTTAACGAGGTCTACAATGGAAGCGAACTCACGGCATTAGATACCGCCTGTGGAAGCCGATTGGCTGCGTGAACTTGTGAAGGACTTACGGTGGTTGAGAAACCGGTGCTCTGCTATTCTTTTGAACTGTGACAATCGGACGGTGATTGTCAAGGTGAATTCTAAGGATAACATGAAGTCATCAAGGCACGTTAAGAGGCGGTTGAAGTCTGTCAGAAAATAAGAAACTCGGAGTTATAGCGTTGGACTATGTCCGACGGCTAAAAACTTGGCGAATCCTTTTACAAAGGGACTATCACGCAATGTGATAGATGAAGCATCGAGGAGATGGGCTTGAGACCCACATAAAGTTATGTCTTAGTGGTAACTCATCCTATTTGATCGGAGATCCGTGAATTAGGATGTTGAGACAAGCTAGTGATGGCCGAGAGAGAGTATACATGCAGACTTGGCCCACTCCGTTTGAGATGCAATAACTCTCCTATTCTCGCATGGCAGGTTGGTTATACCTTAATGTATTCCGAGTGGCTTTAATAAGCAGAGATGTTGTCCTACAGAACATCTTATGAGGAATACACCTATATGAGTTCGACTATTAGTCACAGTCTATGAGATTGGGTGATCTCTAGAGGCTCATGAAAGGCTAAGGAGTATGACTTATAAGCTCCAAACCGAGGGGATGCATTTAGCAGCCTAGTATCAGTAAAGGACTTTGGTGAAACTTGTTCGCACAAAACTGTCAATTCAAGGCATAGTCCATTGTTCAGTTGTGGATGTGTGTAACCTTTGTTCTAGGTGGAAGTTCAACTTAACAGTCTCCATCGAAAAACCGGGTATATCAAACTACATTGGGCGAGAGTATTTCAAATGTGCCTTTGAAATTTGGTGGGGATTGTTAGATTATAATGGGGTTGGCCCATAATTAATTTAATAGAAATTCCAAAAGACCCATTAGAATACTAGGAGTCATGAAATTGGTTTAGTACCATATGGGTAATTGAGAGTAGGTTTGACCAACTTAAATAGTTGAGTTGTGTGTCTCTCAATTAGCAAGGTGGAAAAAGGGTAAAGGCCCGGCCCACCACGACCGAATCGCTGTGACCGCTCAAGACATCCGCTCCCGACCGCCAGGAAGCGAATCCGACGAGCAGGCGCTGCCCCGACTTCCTCTTGGCGGGCGGGATCTCCGACTCCAACCAATGTCTTTGGCGGTGAGCGGTTTGTTTTGCCGTGCCGCGTGTCGAGTCCTCATCGGCCTACCGCCACGTACCCCGAATGAGGTCAATCGAGCGACTATACAAGGCGGGTGGCTCCTTCCCAAGAAGATCTCGTGACTGCAGAAGACAAAGCTTCCAACCATCATCAACCACGATCACGTCTGATCTGCGCACGCCCTCCCTCCGAGGCGAAGACCAACGTCACGCACCTCGACGGCGATTCGCAAGGGTCACGAGAGGGCAAGTACGCTATTTCCGGGAATACCTAACCTCCCGACCACCAAGGCTACCAACCCAAAGATGGGCAAGGCGGGTGGCGACCGATCCACGGGACGAGAAGGACCGGAGCTCCTAGCATATGTCACCTCGCTCTTCCTCCCAACTCGATGTAACCTGCGCCCTTCCTTCTTTATAAAAGGAGGCAGGCTAAACGATTCAAGGAGGGCGAGAGGGAGAGGAGACATCGAACACGAGAGACTAAGTCATTTAGGGGCCTCGTCAGAAAAACATAGTGCAAAAAGCAATACAATACGGCCATCCGAATCGAGTAGGGACTTTCACGGCCCAACCAATATACATCTTGGACTCACGAGTCTAACCATTCGGTGGAGTGGAACGCAGCGACCCCTAGACTTACAAATTTACTTGCCGGCGCTCAAACGCCACGTGATTGAGAGTAGGTTTGACCAACTTAAATAGTTGAGTTGTGTGTCTCTCAATTAGCAAGGTGGAAAAGGGTAAAGGCGTGCCACACACCTGTGCGGCGCCGAGCCGAGCCGCCGTGGCGTGTCGCGAGTCGAAAGTCGAGACGTGCGTCGCGCGCAATATGAGCCATCCGGACGTGATGTAATGTTTGGCGGTTTATGACCCGATAACGCCGTCGATTACTAATGCCGCCGCCGTCTTGATGGACGTCGATTACTAGTAACGACGTTTTGATAACCTCCTATTAATCGCGATCGATTACTCTGCGCGAGCCTATATAAGGAGGGTGTGCCTTTCTCCACCGTGAACTCCCACAATACTCTATCCATCCTTTGCATTGCTGCTGTCTTTTGCATTCAGACTCCGTTTTCTTGCGCACACAAGCGGCGGAGGGAGCGAGCCTCGGAACCTCGCCCTTCTTGAGATCTTGCTCGAGATAGAAGGCCGATAAGGTTTTTGGGGAGCGTACCACGCGACTGCTCGAAAGGTGTTCTGAAGCACATCTCAGATCGCAACGCGTCTTCATTGCACCAAGGCTTCATCGCGACAACTTGTGATCGCGTTTCCGACCGTCATGGCGAACGAAAATGTTACCTGCGTCTGTGCCAACGGTGGCACCGGCTCAAGGGTATATTAACTTATACCGTGTTTTATTCATGTTGATTTCTTGTTCATTAGTCTTTGCGTATGAGATAGATAATTTGTTATCTAGTACCTTTGGCTTTGAACAAAAATTGCATCATTGTTTAATCATGATTTACATAATTCTGTGGATTAAAATATTGAGAAAATTCCTAATATTTCCAACATTGGGTACGTGTAATATCTTATATTACTCATCTGATGGGCGTATCATGTTGAAATTGAGACCTAAGCATATACCTGATTGATTTTCAAGCAAAAAGAGAGCAACTTACATCAACATGAATCTCCACAGGGAGCAAATTTATGGCACCAGGATTGAAGGAGAATATGGTAAATGCCAAAAACATCGCTATTGATATTGATAATAATTGCATCTTATATGTGCAAATCAGCATACACAGAACAGGAAATAATTACCCTCGTGCTAGGACAAGCCTCCATGCATATGGAATAAAAAATTCCTCAGGGTGACTTTCTTGCTCATATGTAAATCGTAACTTGGTAAACATCTGAAAAACATGTGATTGTAAATTGCCATGCTACTCTGAATACCAGAAGAATTTTATGTGTAAAGGATGTGAATTCAATAAGAATTGTACAACTAATCACTTATTGCAATGTAACAGATAGCCATGGACCAAGTGGGTTCTCAATTTGATAATGTTGATGAGCTTGACCCGTTCTTGCATAGCATTAGTGAATCAGATCATGTTATCAAATCTGAATTGGAAATGTACTTGGAGCAACCTCTAGCATCTATAAAAGATAAGAATTTCGATATCTTGTTGTGGTGGAAGGTCAAGCAAGCTGAGCTCCCTATTCTCTCCTAGCTTGCTCGTGATGTGCTATCTATTCAAGTGTCGATGGTTGCTTCGGAGTTGGCATTCAGTGCCGGTAGATGGGTTGTTGACCCATTTCGCAACCGTTTAGATTCTGATATTGTGCAAGCTTTAACTTGTACTAAAGATTGGATTGCAACATTAAAAGTTAACTTTTTAGTTTTGCTTCAATAGTTGTTCATCCTGTGAGAAAAATATTTAATCCTAATTAGTTTTTACTAATTATTCAAGTGGCACCATTGCATCTATCATGATTGAGTTGGATATGGATAGCCTCGAGCGACATTTTGCAAGCTCGATGAAAACGGTTTGTCTTTTCTTATCTAACTTTGAAACATATTGTGCAAATTAAGTAAAATTTCAGTTTAGTGTACTTCTATTTGTCTTCTCAAGAACATTACTATTGTTTCATGATTGTCTTTGTAGTTGGAGGAGCAAGAGGATGTTGATGGTACTGATATGGAGAATATGATGGACTGATATGGAAGACAAATAGCTTGAGAAAAAGCTGAGTTTTGACGATTTGGAACTATATGTATTTGCTACTATGTTATGATGTGGAACTATATGTGTTTGCTACTATATTGTGATGTGAAACTATATGTCTTTACTACTACATTGTGATGTGAAACTATATATGTTTGCTACTATGTTATGATGTGAAACTATATGTGTTTGCTATTATATTAAGATATGAAACTATCTATATTTGCTATTATGTTATGATGTGTTATTGGCTGGTTTTGAGGTAAACAATGTTTACATGTCCTTGTTCATATCATGCTCAATGTTGGCTAATGTTATTAAGATGTTCTGTGTAACTACAATACCATTCAAAGTTGGTATGTTTGAAATTTTGGATAGATCGTGTACTATATTCTTGTAGAATTTTTCACTTTCGTTTTCGTATCCACTCCGTTCTGTTCTGCATCCGTTTCCGTCTCTATCCGTTCCCGTAGTTTCCGATTTCATTTCTGTTACTAGAAAAAAATATGGAAACAAAGTCCATTTCTATTCCGTTTTCATCCCTAACCAGACGGCTACCATTATCGCTACCATTGGAGATGCTCTGAATTGTCGCAATAGCGATATTATAATTTCTACTACCTCTGGTTCGAAACTGACGCTGCTTTAGTAGGGTGGTATCATTTTGCCCGACTTGTAGTTTGTCTTTCTAGGCAGCATTTTACATTTACCACCGTAATTAAATCCTTATTGGTAGTGCATAGATCGGATGGGCATGCTCATAGGAACAGACTGTCAACAAAAGGCACTATTCCTCAAAAAAGAAAGTAAGATATTATTGACTGCTGAATACGTAGCTAAACCGAAATTTAGTTTACACCTGAGGGTAGGGCTGTAAAAAAACCTCGACGCTCGCGAGAGGTTCGGTTCGAGCTCTGAACGAGTCGAACTCAAGCTCGTGAGCTTAACCGAGCCGAGATCGAATAGTTCGCGAGTCTACTCGAGTCTGGACCGAGTTTCCTTAAATCGAGCTTTCTTGAGCTTGTTACCGAGCTTCCTCGAGCCGAGTTTAATCGAGCTTGTTACCGAGCCTACCGAGCTTACCAGAATTATCAAACTTATTCGAACTTATCAAGCTTATCGAGCTTACTCGAGTCAAGCTCGAGTCTGAATCAAGACTCGAATCCAAATCGAGTCTTACCGAACTTGAGTCTGAAGGATCAGACTTGCTAGAGCTCAACTTGTTTACCGACCTATGTGAGGAGCAGTTTGTTTTTATGGAATGCGACTGTAAACTGTACTACGGCTCCCTGTAAAATTTATTTATTGATGGAAAGACAGTGGTAGGAAAGGTAAAAGTAGTAGCCCTTGATTAGCTAGCTAGCTGTAGTGCAACTTGATATGACCACCTGTTCGAATGATTAGATGTCAAGCATTAATGTTTGAACCGCCACTTTGGTTTTTCCATAAAAGCCAACATTACTAGATGAACTCTACGGGTCATGGTTAACTGTACTGTTTTAATTTCAGATTTAGACAAATCTAAATTCGCGAAAAATTAAATAAAATTTATAAAAAATCGAACGGTTTTAAAAGTCAAATAAATTTGAAATTTGATCAAACCACGGAGCGAAATTCAAAAGAAAAGGTTGAAATCTGCTCGAAAAGCGACGAATTTCGAGTGGTTTTCACGAAAATCGGCTACAGGTCGAAAAATTGGGGAAAAATTGCAAAAAGTGTTGTAAAATTTAAACTTCGTTTTTTCAAAAAAATATTCACATCAGAGGTTATAAAGCTAATAATACAAATTTTAGGGAACTTTAGGATAATTTTTTTTAAAATTTTCTGAATTTTTTAATTTGAATTTAAACTTGAGCGGTAAACCAAACGAAATCCTTTTTCGAACCGGAGCGATACGAGTGAATTTCACGAATTTTGAGTAGTTTTTGACGAAAAGCGAAACCTGAACTGGGTAACAAATAGCAGAGATCAAGCAACTTTTCATCAAACAAGTTGGCTAGCTTCTGCTCAGCCAAATTCTTTGTCTAAAACGATAAGCATATCTAACCGAAGAGAGTATAACTCTTTGATCTTAGGATCAATTGGATATATGCCACTGTAGGAACCAGTTATTCGAGATTTGCCATCGTTCCTTTGCTTATTCGAACGATGCCATTACGAAACCGTGCTTATTCGGAATATGCCACCGCTCACGACACGTGTCCCGTCCGGTCAAACTGAGCGCAGGACTCAGCCCATTCGGACGATTTTGCCCCTCCGCAGTGGCATATATCCAATTAAGATGTTATGACTTAAAAACTAAAACTCTGTAGACTATATTTGGTGTAATAAAAGCAGAATTGCTATATTAGTTGGGTTGTTTACTCAGTTAAATTAGAAATTAACGTAAAATGTTTAACATTTAAAATGACGTCCATTCACTTAGGAGAAATTACATGAACGTGCGGAGGGGCAAAATCGTCCGAATGGGCTGAGTCCTGCGCTCGGTTTGACCGGACGGGACACGTGTCGCGAGCGGTGGCATATTTCGAATAAGCACGGTTTCGTAATGGCATCGTTCGAATAAGCAAAGGAACGATGGTAAATCTCGAATAACCGGTTCTTACAGTGGCATATATCCAATTAACCCATAATCTTTAAGGGACTAACATAATATACTACCCCAAGAACTACTCATGTTTTTTTTTTAAAAAAAGAACTACTCATAGTTAAGCAAAAGGCTTTGGGTGTTTGACAAGAAAGGAAGCGACGGTCAATCAAGGCATGGGTCAGTGCACGCAAGGAGGACGGTCAAATCAAAGGCCGGGACACATCCATTGCTTCTGCTTTTGGCTTCCAACGGGGTGCCTTATGAAGCGCTAGAATTTTTTTCGATTTTTACGGGAATTAAGATATTTCTTGTGTATGCGTGTGTTTTTTTTTTTTTGTTTCAGACGGCTATAAGTTCCTACTGTGGCATTCATAGGTAAATCGCCCTGTTTCCCGAAGGTTTTCGTCAAACTCCCTACTCACTTGCATTCGGACCCAGGTTCGACGTTGGTGTTTACCAATTAAAAACGGGCATGCACACAGGTGCGCGTTAAGTGAGACAATACGTTCGCACTCTCGAAGATTATGGAGTCTTCAATTAATTTATTAGCGTGTATAGGAGACATATACACGTATATATACGTGTTTTACGATTAATATGATTGTTAGCAATATTGTTGCTAGTGCTAGATCACGTTCTGTTAGGGACTTAGTTAGTGGGCTTTTCTGTTTATACTCATCCTTTGTAGATGTATTTATACTTATCTTGCTGATCAATGCATGTGTTGGCCGATCTCTCTCTTTTGTCTACCTCTTTCATGGTATCAGATACTGCTTGATCCTCAACCTTCCGTTGCTTCCTTCCTCATCGCCATGAGCTCCACCTCGCCCGAGCCACCCTCTCCAACCAGCGCCGACGTCCAGGTCCAAGCCACCCCTCTCCCCACCCACCAGATTCAGCTCATCAACATCAAGACACATGTCCCTATTGTGCTTGATCTCCACGACTCCAACTATGGCTCATGGAACCAATTATTTTTGCTTGTATTCGGCAAATTTGGACTCAACGATCACATCGGTGGATCGACACTGGCACAGGGCGACTCGAACTCGGTCCAAAACGATTTCTCCATCATTTCTTGGTTCTACACAACCGTCTCTGGCGAGATACTTCAGATCGTCCTCAGTCCCGACGACATGGCGTACTCTCTTTGGCGCGCTATCAAGTCTATGTTCCGTGATAACAGGGAAACTCGCTCTGTCTACATCGCAGCTGACTTTCGCACCCTCTGTCAGGGGGACATGAACGTCCTCACCTACTGCTCCAAGCTCAAGTCCCTCGCGGATACTCTCCGCGATCTGGGTGCGCCGGTGATGGAGAAGGATCTTGTGCTCAACCTTCTACGCGGCCTCGATCCACGCCTTCACCACACCATCCCTCATCTCATGTCGCGCACACCGTTCCCGACGTTTCTTCAGGCTCGGTCCTTCTTACTGCTCGAGGAACACCGCGTTGAGCAGTCTGCGTGGACCATGGCTGCCCAGGAGCTACTCGCCGGGCAAGCTCCACCCACCCCGACGGCACCCGATGGCGCCTCCAGCTCTGGCTCCAGCCGGGGCAGGCCAAAGGCCAAGAACAAGAAGAAATCCAAGGACGGCTCCGGCAACAGGGACGGCACGTCGGGCACGAACACTAGCGCGCCTCGCCTACCCTCATCCTCGCCTTGGCCGCTTGCTATCGACCCATGGACTGGGATAGGATAGTGCAAGCGTGGCCGATGCTATGGCGTGCACCGGACACTAGCCTACTTGGTCCGCGCCCTACGTTCCCTCAGCACCAGGCACTGACGGCAATAGCGCCTCACTACAAGTACCCATATCAATATCAGTTGTCCTTCGCTTGGGATCAGACGCCCCTCCTCGCCACGTTGCACGGTGCCACCGTTCCAAGCTCGCCGACCAGCAGTGCGGACTGGTTCCTCGACACGGGCGCCACTTCTCATATGGCATCCCATCCTGGTATCCTTAACTCCCTCTCCTTACCATTCTAACATTATTGTCGGCAACGGTGCTCAACTGCCGATCACTTATACCGACGCTTCTTCCATTCCAACCAATACTTCCTCTCTTTCTCTTCACAACGTTCTTCTTTCTCCCTCTATCATTAAAAACTTAGTGTCTGTTCATGCTTTAACTTGAGATAATCTAGTCTCCGTTGAATTTGATCCTCTTGGCTTCTCTATTAAGGACCTTCGGACACGCAAGGTGATTCTCCGCTATAATAGCGAGGGCGATCTCTATCCTCTGCATGTGCCCTAGTCCTCCACACCGCTCAGTCTCCTTGCTGCCGCTCCGTTCGTCCAGCTCTGGCATCAACGGTTTGGTCATCTCGGGCGTGATTCCCTCTCTCTCTCACATTAGCAAATTTTGAATTTTCTTGTACTAAGGATGTCGTGCACACATGCCATGCGCAGTGGAGCGATGGGCGATGACAAGAACACGATCTTAGAAGTTGGAAAGCGGACGGAGTAAAGGAGAAGATGACAAATCCGATGACAGCCTCCTTGTGATCCACCAGCACCTGCACGTGCTGACCGTGATCTCCCACACCGCACACGCGCCCACGTTAAACTTGTCAGCCAGGGTACGGGCAAGACTCAACGATACTAGTAGCAATAATATATATAGACTAAGGCTCCGTTTAGTTCAGGGACAAATGGTAGATGAAACGACTCTCATTTTTTTTCTCCTGTTAATCTCGCTGTTTAGTTAGACGAAGGGTAGATAAGGATAGCTTTTAAAA
Source organism: Otatea glauca (assembly GCA_036346275.1). NCBI lineage: Eukaryota > Viridiplantae > Streptophyta > Magnoliopsida > Poales > Poaceae > Otatea > Otatea glauca. The sequence continues at coordinate 21,654,370 of CM070712.1, read as the reverse complement.
ATATTCCTTGTAGATGCTAAATGAATCCATCCTATAAAATTAGTTGGATGAACCTCTCTAACTTTTATCTCACCGACCATATTTGAACTCTCATTCTATCAGCCATCCAACTCTCATTCCATCCATCTCTCGTCTCTTCAATCGAATAAAAATTTAGCTCATCTTATCCATTTCTCATCCATTCAACTAAACATGAACTTGAGTGACTTTATCTCTACCAATGTAGATGATTCCTAAACCAACGATAATCAGATTAAGTACAGTGAAGTACCTTTTTTTCCTTTCCATCCGTGGTTTAATGAATATAAATCCTTTCTTTGCACGACCGTATAGACAGCCAAAATTGAGTCAGCCGGGCACGTATGAAACCTTCTTTTTTCAGCGGGACAATTACAAGTTGTTTGGTTCCAGGAATCACCCTATTTTAGATCGTGTTTCTATGCATTATTATTTCAAAGTTACATAAATATTAAAGTATGAATGAATGGTGTGTGCTGATTAGTTACCACTTTGTTTGCTTCAATATTTGTGCAACTCGTATTTGGATGTAATGCATAGAAACACTACTCCCTGTTTATCTTAGGATGGATTAAGTTCACCGTAGGATCATTCTATAAATGCGTTGGAATGATATTCTCTCATATTGTACTAAGTTTATGCTTATGTTCTGTTCTTTAAACCCTCTCATATTGTACTAAGTTTATGCTTATGTTCTGTTCTTTAAACCAAACAAGTACGCTATGTCCAGAGTTTTAATCAATAATCTATTCATCGTCTTGTCTTTCTAACCAAACAACAGGCCATTCACCGTCGTCAGCATCGGCAACATGGATGAGATGAAATGGTGTAGACGTTAGCTAGCTTGTCATCCCCAGCAAGCAAGGGTTATATGTACTGATCAAGTCCTGGGGTACAAGAGTCAAAAGCCTTTCAGTAAAAACAAAGCCTCTATTGAGTTTGATATGTTCTCGCCATCAGCCCAACCACAAGAACTGAACACTGGATGGGTTTCTCATGTACGAGCTACACGGTCCAAATTATTGTCACTAGCTAATTCAATGGGCCGGGGTCGGCGAGCAAAGATGGGCCGGGTTGGGCCAAATTTTATTGATTTACCTGAACACATGCTTTCCAGATAAATTAAAGGCTTGTCTAAAAAAAATAAATAAAGAAAAAGGCCCGAAGAAAGATGCCAACTAGTGAACAAACTAACATGTTTCCTACCCTGAAAAAACACATCTTCTAAAGCTTTTCTTGTTTCAGAAACTGGCTACAGTCTCCGCGTTGCCGCAGATCACCCCTCAATTTTAACAGAGAGGAATTTTTTTTAAGAAAACAAAAAAATAGGAAAAAAAGAAATATTTTGTTAAAAACGAAAAAATAAAAAATAATGTAGCCATGCCACTTTAGTTTCACAGTGCTATTGCCACGTGTCTGGCTGACGGTGATCTCTCCAACGCTATTGATATAGATGGATTCAGTTGAGCTTAGCTTAACCTAAGGTACTACATAATTTAGGCTTTATTAACATCGTAATTAAGACCAAACAAGTACAGATGCCGCCCCAAGCATATTGATGGGTTTTGACGAAATCATTATTCCAGTTTACTGGAAGGAATTGCTAGGAATATGTCAAATAATTTTTTTTTACATATCAGTGGGACCTTTCGATTTGAATCATGTGCTTCCACCCACCTCCATCTTCGTCAAGGCTACGGCGAGCTTCTTTAGGGTCAGGGTTCACCAGCGTTAGGGTTTAGGGTTCACCGGAATCCGGATTGAGAGAGAGGCTAGGGCGGCGAGAGGACAGATAGTGGGTTGCGATGGCGGTGGGGGTGCCGCTGCTGCGGGCTTGGAGGAGGGCGTGGGCGGTGGAGGTCAGCAAGGACGACAAGATTAGGAGAATATTAGGAGACGGTGACGGATCCGATGACAGTAGCCACTGGAGATGGGGAAGAAGGATGGGGCAGGGGAGATAGAGGCTGGAGGCGGCGACGACGGGAGAGGAGGTGGCGAGCAGCAGCAACGGGAGAAGATGAGGAAGCGAACGGTGGCATCGACGGGGGAGGATGACCCGCAGAAGGGCCTCACCGATGTTGGAGGCGGCGGGGTAGTGACGCGTTGGTGGCGGCGGGGTACGGTTGGGAGGCAGCGGGGTGGAGTGGGGCTAATGTTAAAGTTAAGGTAAGTGTTGGTCTTTGGATTTAGATCTTGGTCTTATCTAACTCTCAAAAAAATTATTAGGATAAAATCAGTCAATTTTTTTAAATGATGCATAGACAAACCTTTATTGGAATTGAGTTTTATACACCAATTATATTACCAAAACCTTAAGTCGTTGAGAAAAGAGGGACATTATAGGGTCTGTTTGGTAGAGCTTTAGATTCCAGCTTCATCTAAGATCTGAAACTTGTAGGTTAAAATAAAGTGAATTAAGTTTATATTTTTGGTCTAAAACGTAAACAAGATGATCCATCTAAATACTCTTTGTGTTTGGTAGAGCTCCAGCTCCATCAGATCCGTAGATCTGGTGGAGCTGGGTATTCCTAGCTCCACCAGATCCGTAGAGCTGGAGCTGTGAGTACATTAAGAGTATTTAGATAGATCATCTTGTTTACATTTTAGACCAAAAATATAAACTTAATTCATTTTATTTTAGCCTACAAGTTTCAGATCTCAGGTAAAGCTGGGATCTGAAGCTCTACCAAACAGACCCTTAATGTACTCATAGCTCTAGCTCCACGGATCTGATGGAGTTAGGAATACCCAGCTCCACCAGATCCACAGATCTGGTAGAGCTAGAACTCGACCAAACACACCCATACTCAAACTTCAACCATTTGAGCTTATTGTGAGTTATCATAGGCTTCATAAGCTGCAAATTGCTTGTCAAAAAGCGTACGATGATCGATGATCACCCAGCCCCTTATTTTGTCGAAAAATGATCATTGACTATACAGCTGTACCTTATTCAATAGTGTAAAAGATAGATTGTATTGTTAAAGGTTTTAGAGACTAATAATTATACGCGTTAGATTTAGCAGTACTAACTTGGTGAGATAAATAATGGACATGGAAAGGTGGAATTAACATATATAACTACTCAGCAAATCTTGCACGTATATGCAAATGAATAGATGTGGACAGCTGACCTGCAGATGCTACTGTTGCCAAACATTTGCATGTGCTTCAGTGCTTGTAGTACGCTGAAAGCTCCCTATCAACACAGAACATCTGAACGTGTGTAAGTGCATGTGGTGTTTAGTCGCAATATTCCTGATCCAAAGACTCAATATCCGTACAGCCGCCGCATTATATGTCTAGCTAGCTTGCCTACATATATCTCTTAGGAAATTGCAAAAATTAAGCAGTTGGATAATCTTATTCCCAATACAATCATTTCGATCACTTCGTCACCAACCAACCATAGAGATTGCTTTGATCGATGCATGCTTGAACTTTCAAATTTCAAGTACCAGGGGCAATTAGCTAAATCACCTGGTCGTCCTAGACTCTCAATGGTCATTTCATAATTGTTCCGAGTAACATGTACTGCATGCAGGGGGCAAATATGTGGGCTACCTATTGTGGTTATTCCGGAAGATTAACGCTCTATTTTGGGAAGCTATAGTTTTTCTAAAAACTATTTTTTATTATTTTAGGCTGAAAAGCACGTGTAACTTTTTATGAAAGATCGTTTGGCAAATAACTAATTCTCCTCCGTAATAAACCGCAATAGCACGTTCTGCCCTACTTTTGGCTTTTGCTAGTTATATGTGGCTCTGGCTTATGCCTAGGACCATTTAAAAGCTAACCTGTTTGGGAGCTTAATGACTTTTCAAAAGCTAAACCTGGCTTTAAGACCTCTAAACAAGGCCTAAGCTTATACTATTGATATATGTTCGCGTTGTTCAAATGAGCACTGTGTGCTTTCTCACCCTCTCCTAAAAGAGATATTACTACTGGCTAGAGTATGTTGCAAATGGATATTAAGGTGATATAAGTGCGGCTAAACATCTCCAGCAATGAGTGACACCAATATATTAGCCTAAAAAAGCTTTCAGACTTAGTTTGGTTTGAAGCCAATTTTACTATAACTAACTTTGAGTAAGTGTGATTTGCCATACGTTTTATGGCAATAAAAATCAGCATCACAAGTGTGGTAAAGTTTGGCAAAACCTAAGTTTATGATGTGTGGGATATAAGGTTAAGAAAGTATGATAAGGCACTGTTACCGGCTTATGGCAATAAATCAAACATCTATTTAAAAATCTGTAGCACACATAACTTTAGACGTAGCAAAGTTAACTTCAAACTAAACAAACTTTTCCTAATGTCATAAGATTTCACTAATACATAATAGTATAAATTAAAGGTAAGAAGTACGCATGCCTTGGAATTTCTTGTAATTTCTGAAACAATGTACGTTTATAAATGAGGCAGTATCTCTCCACAAGCCTAATACTTAGCACGCATAACTTTAGACATAGCAAAATTAGCTTCAAACCAAACAAAATTTCATGATGTCATAAGATTTCACTAATACATAATATCACATGCCGCAACACTTCTGGATAAATATTTACGTAATGAAGAGCAATGGCCACAAGGTCCTAGACCTTGGACCTCTGCCAGGATGTCCTGCTTGGATCATCCCCTCCTATTTCCTTGAACACTCATGCTGCTGCCAAGGTCCTCGATGAAAACCACTTCTCCTAGCTAGCTAGCGAAAAAAAAATGAAACAATTTAGAGCGAGACTAATATTACCGATCATAAAAGGTGAAGGACTCGGTGAGCAATCGGCTCATTCTTTTTGCCGGCACTTTTGCAAAAAAGGACTCATAGTTCCAGAAAATCCGCAAATGATCCTTAGCCAACGATTTGACAAAAAGGGCTCCATGAGTTCAGAAATTGCGTTTAGGTCATTCCGTCGGCTCTTCTGAAAAAACCTCGTTGTTTCACAAATTAGCATTTAAGTCTGGATTGAGCCTTTTTGCAAGAAAGACCTCGCGGTTCCGAAAATTTGCATCAAGACCTAGACTACGTCTTTTTGCAAAATAAGCCCTTGTGATTTCAAAAAATTGCGTGTAGTCTTGAACCAAAATTCGCCTGGAGCGGCGTAGCGCACGTCTTCTAGCTAGTACTAGTACGAAAGCTGGAGAAACTTCAATGTCGCTAAAGTCAGGCTTGTAGTAGTAGTACCCGTGCTACTAGGTGATAGGGCCCCAAGTGCATTTCCTACGTTGGAGAGAGAGGCAGTCCGGAAGGAGGAAAATACTAGTAATTGTGTAGATAGGCGTGTTTGCAACGTTGGCCGCGTGAGTGCATATATACACTCATGGCCGGGGCACGGCATGCATGGGAGCCAGGAGAGTGCTAGCTGCAGGCACACAAGCCAGCAGAAAATGCGCTGAGCCAGACGCAATCTAAGCCAGCAGGCAAGCTAGAAAAGGAAGGATTAACACGTGAAGAATCTGAGCCAGGAAAGAATCATGCAGGCGTGAGCGTGACATTTCTTTCTGTTTGGATCGGATCAATTCCTCTCTCTCTCTATATATATATTCGAATCAATATTTGAGTCAGTCAGTTTGTTTTTGTCTTTAATTTGAGCGTGTAACATAACATATATTCTCTTGCAGCGTGTCCATATTGAACTCTAGCTAGTCAGAGTTTATGCTTGTTGCCTACATGGCTAGGGCATAGGTCAAGGAAATTAAGTACGAACCTTTTGATGCGTTGAAATACGGTCCAGAAAATTGCGTGATGGCACCCATGCATGCATGCATATCGTGTTCATTGCTTCTGTGAATTTTCGTTCGTGGGAATTATATATATATTCATCCTTGTGGAGGTGGGATTGGTTCTTCGGAATCCTTTTTCGCTACTCATCAATTGATGATCCGTCTTTGCCATTTGTGGGATGTGCACACACAGGCAGGAAGAACTTATCAAGGGCTAAGTGCCCATTTGTTTTAGCTTTTGATTCTAGATTCTGGTATTAAAAGCAGAATAAAAAATAAATAGTCCGATTTTAGAATTCGATTATCACACTTCAACCCACCCATATACACTAGAATCCACAATTCACTTCATACGTGCTTTTAAATTTCAGCTTTTGAAGAATCAGCTTCTCTACAACCACAATCCAGAATCAGCTTTTAGAGAATTCAAAGCTGAAACAAACTGGCCCTTAGCTGCGGCTGAACCCCGGCAATCTGACTAAATTGGTCCTCGTTGGATTAAAGAGAAGGTGACCGCTGCTTGTTTGGGAAGAAGCTTCGTTGGTTCCTGGTGCAAGCTGAGGGAATCGGATCGCTATTCTCTTTGGGCTGTTGCGTGGAAGGATATATAACTGGAGCTGCTGTGGAGTTAATCCCGACAAGAACAAGGATTAATTTGGTCGTGGGAGCTAGAGAGCTGCGCGCTGTTCGTTGAAATTAGGATTCTCTAATTTGTGCTGCATCACTAGGTTACTGGTGTACCCCTCCAATGGATCAATCTGGGATGAGTAATCTATCAGGGACCAAGAATTAAACAGCAGCTTAATTAACCTGTCCAGCTTTTCTCTGTTGTGAATTGAAAGGTAAATACTACTCCCTCTCTTTAGAAATATAAATTGTATTTTGACTTTGCACAAATGTTAGGGTTGCGATGAAATTGAGAAATGTTTGAGAGAAAATGTCAAAGATATCCTCACTTAATTATCTTGGAATATGAGAGATAATACTTTGTGGATGGTAACAAATAAATACGGTATAGTGGAGAGAGAATAAACAGGGGTGTAGTACAAAAAGACTTATTAAATATACATGCAAGCTTTATATTTTAAGTAAGATCGTTTAAGATATAGATGACTTAAACTATATATGACTTACATTTTTTAAGGGAGGTAGTACGTTATACATATACACCCACCATGCATAGCATATCTAACAGCAGCTTAGAAATGGGGGACGCATGCAGGTTCTGGGCTTCTGGCATTGAAGACGTTAATAGCGGGGGCCTAGTGGCGGCAAAGCTCTGGGACCTGGGCCATAGCCCGAGGTCTAGCATGAAAAGTCTGGTCTGAGAATACTAATTTTTTTTAAAAATCTTTTAAAAAATTATAATAAACCTAGAACTAGTTAGCCTAGCCTGAGGCTTTGATCTAGACTAACTCCATCCCTAGCGATCCGTACCGTCCATTCACCGATCTATATACACTCTTAGTATGTGTAGTGACTGCTGCTGATGGATTCCATTGGACGACCTCCGCTCCCATGTCTGAAACAGGTGCTGGATTTGCAGATGCAGATGCAATGCATCCAGCTCGATCGATCGCTTAGCTCCGGGACCAGGAGACAAGCCTTAGTTTTGACTTGTTGCGGCGTCTCTGGGCTTTGGTGAGGTGTCCATCCATTGATGCGTGATGCAAGCATTGTGCTGTCCTGTGCCAGTACGCGTTTGCTTGATTGACCATTCCGTAATTCTAGCCATTTCCTGCCTGCTTCTGCAGCTAGCTCGTTGATAGATAGATGAACGAACGCTCGATATAGTGGCACTATGCTGCAGCTATAGTTCCTTCCAGTTACACTTGGACACAAACGTTGCTTTCAGGTTTCCTTTTTCTTTGCCCGCACTACTGATCAGGAATCAGTGGTTGTCAACAAGAGGTTTCTTCTATATATGGCCGGGGTACATTTTCTTCCACTTTCTACGACATCAAAAGCCAGCATATATTCTGGTCAACGGTTAGGAGAATATTTACTAGCACATACTGTGTTAGTGCTATGCGATGGCATCATGATTAAGCAGATAGATTAAGCTTGCTAGCGATAGAATTAGGTATATATGTCGATCTGTGTCCCATGCTCAAATTGGGAGGCGCACGTTAATGCTGTGCACGACTGATGATCGACGGATACACGCGACCGGCCGGCCGGCCGCCCGGCTTCCTACCTCACCTCAGCTTCTCCGTAAGTCTTTAGCCATTCGATCGGAGAATCCGACGGTCAAGATCAACTGCTACGCTATTTTGCTATAGCAGCTGCAGTTGGATCCTGTGGTTTGGATAGAATAATTCACTGTTCAGTCCCTACGCAAAACGTCAATGAATGGCAGGTGAGTGATGAGGACGCGAAAAGAGACGGCGTTTGTTTTAATTTCGGTGCGGACATATAGACATAATACGAGGTATTTCCGCCCGTCTAAGTTTAATGGACGTATTTACTCTAGCACGTAGGCAAAGAAAATAATAAAAATGACTAGACTATTTTCAATTATTATCTATAACCACTATATTCAACTAGTATAGTGTCCTGTCTTCCGGTTTCCTTTTCCCAGCACGTAATATACGGTATTTTTCTTTTCTAGACCGATTGTTTCTTTTTTCTTAATTCCAGGATATTTGTTTCCTTTTCTTTAAGATGATGCTGGAGGTGGTGGGAGATCTGTTGTGGGCCACAGGGATGAGTTAGACACATTAAACAATGGCCATCGGATGTGGGTGAGTAAAGCTGAGGAAAGATCTGAGAGCTTAATTTTGATGGAGACAAGTTTGGGAACGTTTCGCTGGGTGCATGAAGGTTGAGTCATCTCTAGTGAGGTGTATTATTTGGGGTGGATGTAGAAAAAAGAATGTTTAGGTGCATTATAAAGGGGTATAGATACATACATATCAAGTAAATCTAGATATTTGCTAGAAATATAAAGGGAACATCATCCTATTTTTTGTTTTAAAACATAAAACATATCATATATTTATAAATAAGATCCTCGGAAAATATTGGTCAGTTGAATGTTCCAAATATACACGATAGGTACGGCGCACGTTATTATACACGGATCGATCGGTTTGGACGCACCTAATTGCATCGCTTAGTCGCAATGCAATTGAAAGTGTTTATCTTTTCTTTTAACTAACGTTGAGTATATTAATTGGGCATGGGACGCAACTAGAGGAGCCTGTCCCTGTTACCAACCTATCTCTGTGAGCTTCGGCGGTGCGACATATTTAATAACGATCTTTATGCTTTGTACATAGAACTATTCACTTGACTGATTCTAAGTAGTATATAATTACTGAAATATAAACAGTTATATTAGAGATGTACGATAGAGCACATTGTATATTGACGGAGGTTTGATATGTTCTCGGCATATAGAAGATTATAATATCTGTTGGGTCGTTTGAATTCGAAGGTTGTGAGGTATCATTTCGATATGGAGTCATGTGAGTTACTTGCAAATGGTAGGTAATTATGAAAAGTATCTAGAGCAATGTAGCATACCGATTGATATATAAACCTAAAGGAAGGGCAACTAATGGGAGGATTGAAAAAATCCTGATCGAAACCATGATGTTAATTGTAGGTAATTAGATCTCACATATAGTTATATGCGAAACTATAAAGATAGTTACAAAATCTAGCAAACGTAAAGACGAATGTGCGAGTTGTTGGAAGAAGGGATACATGGTGAGACCAACCACACGATACCAATGAGTAGTGGAGCTCGGAGGTAGTACAAACCTATGATATGGAGGGTTGTAGGAACAGGGGGTGTGGTTAACCAAACTACACAAAGAAAGGGATCTTAGGTGAAGGGCTCGGAAGGCTAAACCCGAACAACACGCACATTGCTATAGTGTGCATGAGCTCTTGTGGTGTGGGCATTCCTAAATGTGGGAGGAAAAAAAAAAAAATACAGAGTCGATTTGGACCAAGTTCTTAGAGGAGTGTGATGATTTCAACGAATAAGAGTCAAGGTAAATAATTCACTGTTCAATCCCTACGAAAAGCGTCAATAAATAGCAGGTGAGTGATCAAGGGTGCGAAAAGACACGACGTTTGTTTTAATTTTGGTGTGGATATAATACATGGTACCCCCTCTGTCTAAGTTTAATGGACGTATCTACTCTTGGTATGTAGACAAAGAAGATATTAAAAATAGCTAGACTACTCCTAATTATTATCTGTAAGAACTATATTTAATATGTACATATAGAGAATATCAAATAATTCTATATATTTATTAAGAATATAAAATAAAAAATCATCCTAATTTTTACATTAGAATATAAAATATATCACATATTTATAACAAGATCTTCGGAAAAAAGGGCCGTAAACTTTGACGGGGTGGTGAGTCGAACGTTCCAAATATACACGATAGATACGTCGCGCGTTATTATACATGGATCAATCGGTTTGGACGCATCTAATTGCATCGCTCTCTCAGCAGGCCAGTACTCAGCGCGAAGCTGGTGGTGGTGCACGTCATATACATACATACTTGCAAATGGGTACAGCTGGATGAGTAGAAGTATATACGTACCCTTTTTCTCCTACCAAACACGATACAAATTAAACGGGAGGAATGTTGATCCCCAGCGGTTGTTGGCGCGTCGCCATCGATCCTCCCAGCAAAACAAGATTCCCAAACTCGCAATGCAACTGAAAGTGTTACCTTTACTTTTTACTAGCGTTGAGTATATTAATTGGACATGCGACGCAACTAGAGGAGCCTGTCCCTGTTACCAACGTATCTCTCTGAGCTTCGGCGGGGCGACATATTTGACCCATGATCTCTACTTTCGGTACATACAACTATTTATTTTGCTGATTATAAAAAATGTGTAATTACTGAGGTGAAAATAGTTACATTAGAGATGTATGATAGCGTAAATCGCCCATTGACAGAGGATCGATATGTTCTCGGCATAAAGAAGATTATAATATCTTTAAGATCGTTTGAATTCGAAGATTGTGAGCTATCACTTCGAGGTAGAATCATGTGAGTTACTTGCAAACACTACTACAAAACATCAGATCAATACCGGTTCCAAACCGGCATCACTGCCGGATATTATAAAAAAATTATTTGGACTAGGACTCGAACCCGTGACCTGCTGCTCCACGTGAACTTCCCTTACCATTTCACCTAACATACACTTCTCAACTACTATAAGATATATTTTCCTTTTATCCCTTCGTATCCGAAAGTTTCAACAATTATTTGGACATCTAAATGACTTCAAATAAAAAAGTTTTCAACTACAAAGTTGTAGATCTCATCGAGTGCTACAATTTTCATATAAATTTTGTTTTCATCCGACTCCGTATGAAAAAGTTATGATTTTTCAAAAATATTATCACTGCTGGTTAAACCGGCCGGCAATGATACTTCCTCCATTATCACTGCCAATTCTTCTTAAGAACTGACAGTGATAATAACTTATCACTGTCGGTTCTTCTTAAGAACCGACAATAATATTATCACTGTCGATTTTTTTTAAAACCGGCAGTGATAAGTTACTATCACTCCCGATTTTTCTTCGATCGACCATTTGTGCCGATCTAGCTTATGAACCGGCAATGATTTTGTAGTAGTGAAAGGGTAGGTAATTATGAAAAATATCTGGAGCAATGGAGCATATCGATTGATGGGTAAACCTAAAGGAATGGCAACCAATGAAAGTATTGAAAAAAATCCTGATCAAAAACCGTGTTGTCAACTATAGGTAGTCAGATCTCACTTATAGTTATGTGAAAACTGCAAATACGGTTGCAAAATCTAGCAAACGTAAATGCGAAGGTGCGAGTTGTTAGAAGAAAGGATATACGACGGGACCAACCACACGGTATCAACGAGTAGTAGAGCTCGGAGACGGTACAAACCTATGGTATGGAGGGTTGTAGGAATAGGATGTGTGATTAACCAAACTACATAAAGAAAGGGCTCTCAGGTGAAGAGTTTGGAAGGTCAAACCCGAATACCAACACGCAAATTGCGATAGTGTGCATGAGTCCTTGTGGTGGGGGCACTCCCAAAGATGGGATGAAAAAAAGAAAAAAAATGTGGAGCCGACTTGGAGCGAGTTCTTGAAGGAGCGTGATAACTTCAATAGATAAGAGTCAATGTAGAGTATGATGACTCATATCTAGTCTTTTAGGATTTAGAAAAGTATGCTAAATAAATCTTAAAAGGATTAAGACTTATACTCTCTTTCAGATTAAAGTTCCTACTTGCTTTGAATGAGGACTAAGGGGGCTATATAAAACTATAGAGTGGTCTTAGACAATTCCTTGGCAATGGCCACGCTATAGGTTGTACTTGATTTGTATGTTACAACGAGTTGTCAGTCAAAAATAGTTGTTTTAGATATATGTACAGTCAAACTTTTAAAATTTTGATTGCCAATATCTTTTAAATATTTAAATTGGATACGTGAAAATCATATGTGTAGATTTGTCTCAAAAATACTATTATAATATTATAATTTTATTGAATTTTATAAATATATTATAATAAAAATTAGTGATCAAAATTGTATTTTAGAGATGTGTCGATATAGAGAGAGATCCATCTATGATCGCAGTGAATATAGCTAAGCTAGCTAGCTGCCTGGTTTCACTTGTCTAGCTAGCTAGGTTGTGATTCTGAAGAATGGAAAGAAGTGGCGTCTCCTCCTCCCTCTGGAGAAACTTAAATATTTGCTAGTTGCTGTTTTGTTTAGCCCAAATGGAGTTAATCGCCTGGCTTTGTCAACTGGACCATCCACGTTAATGTTACCATATCTCATTCTCTGGTTGTGCGAGGGAGACGAGATAAGGAGAATAGGAGAGTGAGATAGAGATGTATGTTATGTGTGTGTGCGCGACTGTGCGTAGTTTTTGTCCACTTTTTTTCTTTTTTTTTCTGACCAAGCACAACGGCCTGATGGACCTCTCGTAGGTCCCACGACGCAGGATCCTCTGTGCTCAAAGTTTGGCAAGGCTGACTTCATGAATACGGCTAGATGTGTACTAATTCTCTGAATTTCAAGCAAGTAAAGATGTGAGAGCCTAAGTGGTACGTTCTTTGATGTAAATATGAATTTGAAATGAGGAAAACGGCGATCTTATTTTGTATGTATGTTCAAAATACTGCAAGCCTGTAATTTCATAACAAGTAACAACTTATTTACACCTTCTAATCGATGAATTATCCATGCTATTAGGATAAAATTTAAAGTCCTTACGGTTTTGATCGTGTTACAACAAACACACGCAAATCGAAAGAGGATAGATAGATCAACATGCCAAAAGCTACTTTTTCAGGTTGGTTAAGTAAGTACACTACCAACAGCTGCTCTACTGTATGAAGAGTATAAGAGCACGCACACACAGAAAACGGCAAGCAGCAGACGGAACTACACAGTTGCTGCCGCAGGCGATGCAGGCGTGTGCCACTAAAGCCACTGACGTTCTGTGCTGAAGTCCCCCACACACGTAGATGCCAACCCAAATCCCTTATCCATTGAACTCCCACCAAAGGCCGAACCAAACCACACCAAAAAAAAAAAAAAAGCCAAACCAAACCTTGCCACCCCGCACGAATCCTGACGGCGTCTGGCAACCGTTCAACTAGTTACTAACTCCATGAGTGAACTGATCACTCGTCTAGCCAATATAGTCGGTGTTTTTGTAAATATAGTCTTTTCGTATATGTATTTGCAAAAATATCTCCTTCTCTACTGCGAAAGAAGCACCAATCGACCTATATCCCCTGCTGCACACAGAGAGTGTGGGAGGTGGTCAGCGTCGTTGGAGCGTGTGTGATCGCGAGAAGACGAGTTGCCGTGTCCGGAGACTGTGGAAAGATGCTTTCTGCGCTACCTAAGAGCGACAGCAAGGTCTGCCTTGCATGACCTCGCTTGCCTGCGTGTTGTCGCGCTCGCTCGCGGCTGCCATGGCGCTGGACACCTTCGACGTTCCCTAGACGCGACAGGGAACCGGTGTCACCTGCCGCGATTTTTATAGTGAGGAAATATGCTATTTTTGCAAATACATTTATAAGATGTTAGATTTGAAAAAAAAAGTTACGTAGGCTAGATAAGTGGAAGGTTTTCCACGGGCAAACTAGTGCACAAAAGAAGACGCATACGCTGATGAATGAATGAAAAGGGGATCCTACCTTCTACTCGTAGCCGTGGTGGTATAGCTGTACGTGACGCCATGCCATGACTGGCGTGTAACTTTGTACGTGTACATGTGTATGTACACATACATACATACGTGCTGGGGCCCACTGTTTGCATCCAAATTCTACTGATAGGAGTATACTACATGCTACGTTTGTACCGGTACTTGGACATAGATGGCAGTACATTAGAGTTCACGCTTCGTGGTACAAGATTGGTTTTACGTGCTCGTATCGTCCAGAGTAGTAGTAGTACTTGCATTCTTAATTATAGCTGTACGTGATGCCATGCCATGATTGGCGTGTAACTTTGTACATGTACATGTGTATGTACATACATACGTGCTGGGCCCCAATGTTTGCATCCAAATTCTACTGATAGGAGTATACTACATGCTTTCATTGCTAATTTGTACCGGTACTTGGACATAGATGGCAGTACATTAGAGTTCACGCTTCGTGGTACGATTGGTTTTACGTGTTCATATCGGCTAGAGTAGTAGTAGTACTTGCATTCTTGATTATGGCTGCGTTGATTTCTTATAGTACTGCTGCGCTACATATTACTGCTGGTATTTAATAGTGCCAAACTTTTAATGTTCGCAAATTACAATTAAAGCAAAGACATGTAATAATAACAAGTGAAACCCTACAGAGTTGTCGAAGTAGTGGAATAAAAGGCAGTAAAAGATAAACATATCCTAATGACTTGTGATCCGACGTTTGATTTTTTCGGACGCCTGCAACATTTTTTTCTTACTCGTGAAATATTTTTTTCCTGCGTGTGAAATATTTTTCTTCGATAACAGTAGAAATGTGCGCGCGAAACAAAATGTTGTAGATACTGAAAAAAAAATGTAGTAGACGTTGAAAAAAATGTTGCAACGACCGTCCGATGAAATGAACAGTAATCGAACGTCCGGACGCTAGTATCACCCTAAACATATATGCTAAAGATCCGCATTCCTGCAGTCATCGCAGTATATTTTTGATTGGGCAGAATATGCGTAGAATTTCTCGAAAGTTCATGAACCTGATTTTTTTCTTAAAATCATTGGTGTTACTGCCATTCTCCTTTGTCAAGTCTTTCCTCCGTCGCTGTTGTTTGCCACCAAGCTGCATCCGTCACCTATTTACAAAATTAAAGTCACCTAGAATAAATCTATTATATAATAGATTAAGGGCCTATTTCGATCCATTAACACTAATAGTTATATGCTAAAATTAACAGTTATATATCCAAACAGGTCTGCTAATTATTAGCAATCCACCCTGTTAACAATTAGTTCATTAGCAGGTTGTACCCTACTAAAAGCTGCTAATAGATAGCCAATTGACACTTTTACCCTCCCTCCAACCCTATCCACTCGAGTGTCCCTATCCACTCGTTTACTATCCTACTAAAAGGTATTATAGTCATTTCTCTTTAATTGACTGATTTTGTGGACTTTATTAGCAGGTGGATCCAAACAACCTCTACTAATAATTAGCTAACTATTAGCACTAAGGCCTAACTCAAAGCAAGTTGACAAACAAAAAAAACTGAGAAAAGAAAAAAATGAAGAGAAGCCAAAAAGGGAAAAAAAAACTCTACACACAAAAACAGAGTGACCATGGGCCATGGCGATTGGCGAACAAGAAAAGCAAAGCACACACAAGAGCAAAGCGATATATAAATGCCCCCACTTTTATTGCCCCCCTCTTCTCCGCGTTTCTTCCCCACAAGCTCCTCCTTTACTGTTCCCCAAGCCGAGCGGAAGCAGCAGAGGCCGAGAAAATGGGCGACCGGGCGTACGAGCCGGCCTCCAAGCCGGTCCCCGTGGCGGCGCCGCGGGCCGCCAACGGCACGGCGAACGGCGCAGGGCGCCGCGGCCGCCGCCCATGGTGCCCGGCCGCGTGCCTCCACCGCCGATGTACCGGCCCAAGCCGATGCAGCCGCCGCCGCGACGGCGGCGGAGCCGGCGCGGGTGGTGCTGCGCGTGCTGCCTGTGGCTGACGGTGGTGGTGGTCGGGCTGGTGTTCCTGGGCGCCATCGCGGCGGGGGTTTTCTACGTGATGTACCACCCGCAGCTGCCGTCCTTCGCGGTCACGTCGCTCCGGCTGGCGGCACTGAACGTCTCCGACTCCGACGCCGTCACCTCCCGCATCGAGTTCACGGTGACCGCGCGCAACCCCAACGACAAGATTGCGTTCGCGTACGGCGACATCGCGGCCGCGTTCGCCGCCGACGGCGCGGACGTCGGCGACGGCACCGTTCCGGGGTTTCTCCACCCCGCGGGCAACACGACCGTCATCAAGGGGTCGGCCTACTCCGCCGCCGCCACCGTGGACCCCATCCAGGCGGCCAGCCTCAGATCCAAGAAGTCCCACGCCATGTCCGTGGAGATGGACTCCAAGGTGGGGTTCCAGATCGGGCGGTTCAACTCGAAGCGCATCAACGTCCGCGTGCTCTGCGCCGGCTTCACCGCGGGGCTCGCCAAGAACGCGCCGTCCCCGCCGCCGATCGTCGTCGCCGCAGCGCCGGCGCCGGTCCGGTCGGTCGTTAGGCTGTCCTCCAGCGGCGGCGGCGGGCAGACGACGACGACGACGACGACGGACGCAAAGTGTAAGCTCCGCGTCAAGATCTGGATTTGGACGTTTTGATGGGTAGAGAGGGAGAGGGAGAGAGATTTTTCTTTCGTTTCAC
Organism: Otatea glauca; assembly: GCA_036346275.1. Classification (NCBI taxonomy): domain Eukaryota; kingdom Viridiplantae; phylum Streptophyta; class Magnoliopsida; order Poales; family Poaceae; genus Otatea; species Otatea glauca. The sequence continues at coordinate 21,637,742 of CM070712.1, read as the reverse complement.
CTTTTTTTTCACAGTGTATGTGGATTTATTGGAGTATAGTTTATATGGTTTTCTTTTTCTTTTGCTTTTTTATTTACTGCTGCTTTTTTTTTCCAAATTTTTTCCTCATTTTCCGTCCCAAAATCTGCCAGATACTATTTGCTAAGACTAGATCCATGCCACAGTTCAGCCTTTCAATTTTGCAAACCGAGGTCTAATTCGTGCATAGGTCCGCAGCAACAAAAGGTAATTTAATCACGACGATTACTACTTTCTGGGGTGAATTAAGGTGAACAAGAGTGAATAGAATAGATATAACTCGTGTGTGTCGGTGGCGTCACAGAATCGATTTTCCAGCTAATATTAGCTAGAGATAGATTTCCTTTTAATCTCGCCTTGCGTCTCTCCCCCCCTCTCTCTCTCGGGGTTCCTCTCTTTCTTACGCTGGGAACAGTTGTGCGTTAGCTGGCTCCTGACGTGCTGGGGCCACCTGCTCTGGGCCCCGCTTGTAAGTGAGGTGCGGAGCGGGGGAGGCGGTAGAAAGGAAGCTGGAAAAGGCTGTGCGTGGCAAGGGGATAGGACGTGTGTCGGGGAGCGGCGGAGATGAGAGAGAAAGAGACGTCACTCACTCTCACTAGAGCAGTAGCCCCAGGAGAGGCTAGTCGTCCTCGGTTTCTGCAGTATTCTGTAACTATCAGTGATTTTTACGATTTTTCTATTTTTTTTATATAACACGTCGTCCTTTCGGATGTGTTTTGAATATACATCTAGTCGAACTTTTAAATCTTTAATTATTAATATCTTTTAAATGTTTAAATTAGATATTTTATAAAATTATAATTTTATTGAATTTTATAAATATGTTATAGTCAAAATTGGGGGTTGAAATTATGTTTTGGATATCATGTTAATATCCAAAATAACAACTATTTATGATTAGAGAGAGTATTATATTAACTAAAGTAAAATATATTATCTAAAAATACAAGGAGTAAAAAGAAGTAATATAGTTTTTTTAATATATCTCAACGAAAGTTCAAAAAACATATATTTAACAATTCCAGCAGCTTACATAAGTTGCTAGTGGCACTACAAGAGTGAGGGACATTTAGGGTCTGTTTTTTATTTTAAATTCTAAATTTTTGTTTTCAAACTAGAATAAAAAATAAATAGTCTAATTTTAATAATCGAATCTCATAATTTAGTCTATCCATATACACTAGAATCTACAGTATATTTTATATATGTTTTTCGAAATTAATTTTTAGAGAATGCAAAGCAAAAACAAACATACCTTTAGACAGGGGGGATTTAATTGGGTTAGTGTTGGGTGCGGCAGAGGGGAGAATTGGTAAGCCCACAAGAACAGGCATACATAACGGTCGTATTATCTTCTCCTCGTAGTATAACAAGAGAGCCCATGTTAGTGTATAGTATTTATGTTCCACTGAATAAGCTCATTCTGACTTTTTTATTTCCATGTCAGTAAGTTTTCTTTCAAGGTAAGTTTTGTTTTTAACCTGCATTTTTAACTCTTGCAATTTGCCAGCATTACGCAAGTACACGTAGTTCGGTTTTGTCTCTAAATGTGAACACGCAAGGTACAAACTGGAACAGACTAACAGAGGGACGTTGGTCGGCTGTAAACAAAAGGCCGTACTGTACGGCAGGGCAAGGGCAGCGGCTGGTCAAATGAGGGGATGACACAAGGCTTGACCATGGAGTACAGTAAGAACTGTCTTTTTGTTAATGACAGTAGCGATCCAGCAGCTTCACGTCCCGTGCGCGGATCAGAAGGGAGAAGAGAGAATCCCGGGCGGGGGAGATTCTCTCGTTTTCCCTTCCACTCGACGAGCGGCCATACGAGCTCCGTCTTGCTACTAGGCGAAGAGGGGTTGGGCGGCGCGAACCAAGGCGACCGACAATCGGCGGACGGCAAGGGCCGGCGGAAGGCGAAGAAGGCAGCGGCAGTGGGTGCTGAAGAGGGAGGACCTAGGCGTCTTCACCGGCGTGCACGGAGACCACAGCTGCCTCCGCACGAGGTAAAATTTCCCCGACCTTTCCAACCGAATTTGTTGATGAATGTGTCATGGCGACCGAATTTGGGGGTTAATGGTGCACATCGATGCTCGATCTAGGGTCGATTAGCTGGTTTAGGTTTTTGGGCGGCCGCCATTAACCCTAAAGCTTCGATCTGACTCCAGTTCTTGCAAGAAATATTCAAGTTCTTCATTATACTTCAATCTGATTTACCTGAGGTGTAATGTCAGATTTACCTGGTATGAGTTTTAGGGTTTTGGGCGGCCGCCATGTGAACTCTAGCTTCCATCTGACTGCACTAAAGCTATACTTTCATATTAAGCTTCAACTAATAGTCAAGGTTTTGCATCACCAACAAACCTTCGCTGTTCGTGTGGTTGATCTCTTATTGTGTATGTAAATAATGGAATGCTCGATTTAGTTGAAAGTTGTAGCTCACGGGCTCAGAGCCTTCTGCAAGTTCTAGCTGTTGATGCGAACAAAACCTAAGGAAAGAGCTCTTAACACAAGCGTGACATTGTCCTGGTTCTTGCGCTCATAGGAAGTTGTTTTCATGTTTTTAGAGGGAGGGTTATTTTGCATCTTGATTAGTAAGCACTAAGCAAGATGTATTGGCCAAAATAGCAAATGACTTTGTTTTGTGGTTACATAGTATTCATTGTATGTGATTTTCCTGGGGATATTTAATTTTTTCCTCAGCGGCTTTGCTAGACAATGCTGTCTGTGTTGCTATATTGTCATGACAATATAGCATATTCTTCACATTTCTGCGATGTCCCCATGAAGCCTCATGTGTAATTGCCATCACTATGATCTTTTGCTGTTATAACAAAATTCGCACACTGCAATTGATTATCTCAGATGTTGGATTGTTTCTGTGTTTTGGTTGTATACAATTTTGTTTGTTGAAACGTGTGTATTCGTGTTTCCTCCTGTGCTTTGATCGAATCCTGCATGACCGACTTATTTTTTGAAGCCTTGTTGCTGAATCGATCGTTCTGAAAGCTGTGATTTGTTTGGTCTTTGCACATTGCTTGTTGGCCGTGTTGGTCAAAAGACATTTTTATTTTGTTTTTGCAAAAGGATGCAGTTGGTTATCGCAGTCATCTTTAAGACTCAATATCTAAGATATCATGAGATCAAATTCCAAAAATTCTACCATAAGCTCATCTAACATGTAGTTAGTTTGACTCAAACTGTGATTGTTAAGACACAGCATATGGTACCATACTGGTTGGACAGTCACCATTTAGTGACTAAAGATCGTAATAAAGCCCTGTGTTGTGTAGCAATTAGCTATATACTTGTAGACAGCATGACATATATTACTTTTGTAGATGGATGAACGAACGCTCCTAGCATTTGTGCGAAGCATGGAAGAACATGTTCAATTGGAGGTCGACGCTCTTAGGAAGATAGTAAAAGATAGTTTCAGCCCAGCACAATGTTGCCATTCTATCGACCTGAACTATGCCCTCCTCGCTGTGGATGCCATCACTACTTGCTTGGACGAACTGAGCATGAAAGCTGCAGATGTTGTGGCAGCAGCAGAGAATGCAGGCCATATGGGGATGTTGATCCTTCGATGGACATCGACCCTGACGACATTCTCCCTGCAGACTATGTCGAACCACCGGTGCCATATCAGACCGGCGCTGATGGGGCTACCTCGGAGGGATCCGAGCATGATGGATGGGAGTCCGACCGCTCGGGCCATCTCCGCGGTTAATACGTGTGGTAGATGTTATGTATGGTGGTGTGTGTGTGTAGAATTATGGTGGAATGTGAGTACTTGCCATGTGTAATGTTTCGTGTGCTCTGTATTATTATGTGTCCTGTCTATTGTTATCTAAGGTTATGGTGGAATGTAAGAACTTTCTATTGTTAAGTTTATGCACTGCGTACTAAACTTGTTTGTCAGGGAATTTGTAAACAGGGATATCATGGATCCATTTCTAGAGAGTCTGCTCAATGAGGCAGGTGACGACATGATGAATTGCAATGATCCTGGGGGCCAGCCAACTCCGCCGTTGCCGGTGTCGTCCTTCACCCCGGGTTGGTGTCACCCCCCTGGGGTGGACAGTAGTTCAGCAAAGGGTAAGAACAAGAAGGGCACGCCGAAGACTTCAAGGAAAACATGGAAGGCAGCGGAGGAAGAGCTGCTAATGTCCGCATGGTTGAATGTGAGCCAAGACTCTATTGTTGGCGATCATCATCGGTAGAGACCTCTTGGGCAACATTGTGAAGTATTGTGAGGAACATGCCACCGCTGATTTGGACTCAGAGTGCGAGAAGGGTTTAATCAATCACTGGTCCCACATTAGTGCGGATTCGAGCAAATTTGCAGGTTACATGGCGAAGGTCGACAAGATTCACCCTAGCGGCACTACTCTCGAAAATAGGGTAAATAAGAAATTTCAATTGCCATTTTATATATACAATTTTGGTTTCACTGATGTGCACCTATACATTTCCTTATTTGCCCATTGCAAGATTGCCATGGCGATGAAGATGTTCAAGGAAATCAAGGGAAGGTCATTTAGTTTTCTGCATCTTTGGTCCACTCTCAGTCAGCACCCGAAGTGGTGCGCTCACATAGATGCAAAGCGACACAAGACCGAGCAAGGGTCCTCCGCACGATGTAGTGCTGTTGAAGTGTCGACTTCACCGCAAGACCGATCGAGTGATGTCATTGGAACTCTGAGCCATCTAGGCCACTTGGCGTGTGATGCGCCGCCGGAAGGCTCGGGCGCAGCGGAATGTCGGCACGTCTTGGGGAGTATGGTCGTGACGCATACAAAGATGAGTTGACACAACTGAACAAGCACAAGGCAGAATTGGTTGAACTATGGCGTGAGGAGGTGTCCATCATGAGGCGCAATGAAGAACATCTGCGTGAGGAGGTGTCCATCAAGAGGCACGCCGAGGAGGACAAGATCATGGCTATGGATATCAGTACCATGGACGAGGCTTCTCGTGAGTACTTCTTGCACCGCAAGGCTAAGATTGTTGCCAGGAGGCACGGGCCTTGATAGTTGCATAAAGTCTGGCGAGCTCTATGTTTTCCTAGCTATGTGTGTCACGCTTAAATAAGATTCTGTACTGCATGGTTAATCTAGTGTGTGCTACTGTAAATGGATGGCTTGTTTGCCCGGTTGAACTTATACATCGTAATTACGGTATATTGCGATACAGATGACATTTCTACTACATAACCGAGATTTGCTGGTACATAGCGACCTACATGACATTGCACATACATCTAGTAGCTCAACGAGTACCTGGCACAACATAAACATAACGAAACCTAGTCCCCTCCATGAATGGACCATAGGTGCTCCCCAAGGTCGTCCATAAGCTTGCGATGTTTCTTCCTGTCACGGATCTGTTGTGTTGCCTCGACGAAATGGAGGACAGACATGCACGGCGGACGTGAGATTGGGACGAGTTCATCCATGAAATCATATATGAATTGCTGGGTGGGACCTTCCCTCTCATCCTCAATAATCATGTTATGCATGATGATACATGCAATCATGATGTCGTGCAAGGTGGATTGGTCCCAAGATCCGCAGTTCGCTAACAATAGCAAAGCGAGCTTGCGATACACGAAGCTCACTCCACGTCCTTGCGCACCGCAGCTTGCGCGTGCGAAATGGACACGCTTGTTCCTCGAGCCTTTGAATAGGTTTCACAAAGTCGCCCACTCGGGGTAAATACCGTCCGCCAGATAGTACCCCATTGCGTACGTGTTGTCGTTGATAGTGTAGTTCACGGGGGGGGGCTAGTACCATCAGTTAACCTGCAAAGAACGTTAGACCTATGCAACACATTAATGTCATTGAGGCTACCTGGCATGTCGAAGAAGGCGTGCCAGATCCATAGATCGTATGAGACCACAGCCTCCAAAACTAATGTGGGCTTGCGAGTATGCCACGTAAATTGGCCTGCAATGCCTTGGGCAATTCTTCCAATTCAATGCATGCGATCGATCTTGCCAAGCATCCCAGAAATCTCGCGCCGCCCAACGGCAAGCGGGCCCGTGTCGACGGTGTAGGGGCTCGGAGGTACTCATCCTTGAATACCTCGACTACGGCCCGAACAAACTTCTTGAGGCTTCAATAGTCGTGCTACCCCAATCTGAACATACTCGTCGAGCATCGCGAGATACCGTCGCAAGTTGACGGATAGCGGCGGTCATCTTCGAAGAGAAGACAAGCCCACCTTCCGCGCCATCTCTCTTCTGCCGAACCAATCATCATGGGCCTCGGCAGCATTTGCAATCCTAACGAAGAGGTGCTTGCTCATCCGAAACCTGGAAGGGCATAGCACATATCAGTGAAATAGCGGGTGTCGTAGTCCAAAAGTACCACCTCTCACATACCTAAGCCTGAAGAATGCGTGGCCGTAGACGGGCGTGTCGGAGAAGTAGTCATTGTATAGCCTCGCCGCACCCTAGAGGTGTCGTCGGTGCACCACTGCCCGGCCAGGAACTGAGCCCCCCACCGTGGGACGCTCTCTTGTGCTGCTAGTTCCTCCTCCTCAATGGCAATGCGCACAAGCAGATCTTCCTCTTCATCCTCCAGCAACATAGCCTGATGAGCACGCCGAGAAAAGCTCGAACCACCACGAAACCAACTCATGGTTCTTGCTAGCTCTCAGTTGTGATGATGTTTGGCACCACACCCAACCTCCTTTAAATAGGCAATATTGTGCTGATGATGCCTCCGCACATGCTAATTCCTTCCTGCGTAAGCAACCCTTGGCGGTTATAGTGTATTGTTATAATATGGATGAAGGGATGAGAAGGGAGTAGAGAAGGGATGCTGTTGGAGATGCAGTCCGGGAAGAGAATGGAATCTGGGAAGGGATTCCTGTCAGGGGATGGGAAAGGAACGAAATGTTGGGAAATTGCTGGACATAGTCTTAAGCTGGTTGTTACTCGCAGTCACCCCAGCAGTGCAGTGTTCCCGTTCCACGGCACAACGGGCAACGGAGAGTCGGGAAATGACCAGTGGGCCCCACCTGTCGTCTACCCCGTTTACGACTACCAGAGTAGGACGAAATAAATTTTGCAGCGCATTCGTAGGGCTGTAAAAAAAAGTTGTGAGTTGGTCAAGATCAGGTCGCCCTAGACTCGATTCAAGCTTGGTTTGAGCTCTAAATGAATTAAGCTTGATCTTGATCCTAATCTCGTGAGCTTCAACGAGTCGAACTCGAATAATAGCTCTGGAGTCTCGATAAATTTATGGACCATTTGTTAAATATTACTGCACGTTAACTCTTACTGAGTATACTTAAGTCGAGCTCGAGTTCAAGTTTTTCTTATTGCTAAAAATTAGTGCATGTTGAATTGTTGATTGCTATTGAGCTTGCTCGAGCCTAGATCTAGACTTAAATCTCAACTCAGACTAGCTCGAGTTCGACTCGAGCTTTTACCGAGCTCAACTTGGAAGGCTAGGCTGCCTAGCTATTTTACAGCCCTACGTACCAGTCTCCCGACATAAGCGTGCCTTGTTCTAGCGGATGAAAATTATTTGTTGTTTACTCTATTTTTCTGTAAAATACCTTGTAGCTACTAGTATAACACATTCACGGTGATCCGAAAGAACATGGAGATAATAGTCAATAACCATATGCCTTAGCGTTTTCCGGCGAGGCTTTTTTTTTTCTATACGGTTTTCAGCTAATACTTACGTATGTTCAAAAATAATTCTAGTTGTTTTGATGAACGGCCTTTTGACGGCTGTATCTAGTGTAAGTGTGTAACCCCACACTGGCTAACAATTCCTATATAGTATTTAATGGACTGTAAGTTAAACTTTTTCTTAGACTAAGATCGTCCGATTGAGAAAACGAACCGTTCATATTTTTCAGCAGTACTTTAGTATAAAAATAGTACAATGTTTTTAAATAGTATTTCTAAAATATATGATACATCGTTTTTAATCTAACATCCACGAACAAAGCATCATATCTCTTTCCGCGTGGCCAGTGCTACTGTCCTATTCCCCTATTTTGCCGATGTTGATATAGTACCAGTGGTACTACATTAACCTCTTTTGAGGGCCGGAGATTAACTCGGATAGTATAATAGTGGCAGAGGCATGTGGGTTGGCTAAAGCGGAGCTCCGATTGTTAGGTATTCCCCCAACATGCACGTTACAAACATGTTCTCGCTAATCATAATTACCCATAGATCAGCATGGGTGTGCGGTGCATTAGACAAATGTTAATGGGGTGGATCCACCTATTTTCTACTGCAATTTACTAGTAGTATGTGCTGAATATCGGTGCCCACCGGTTCTCCTGCGGAGGACGCCCGTGTGGTCCGTGTGTGTGCAGAGCTGGGCATGTGGCCGTGCTTTTGTAGGTCAATCCGAGGCACGGCGGGTCCGGCTCGGCCCAAGGCCCGACACGGCCATGGGCCGCAGCAGGACACGGCGCACTGTCGCTGGCCCGCGGCAGGGGAGGAACGGGGTTAGGGGGTTGTGTTAGGACCCGAATAAGCAAATTTGGACCCACTGCGTATACTACACTAGTCAAGGATCACGCTAATGCACACAGTCTTAACATAGATGAATATCACAATCATATACAGTGGAATCATAATAAAAGACTTCATATATTGATTAATACCTGTTGAATGACCTTATGGTCAATTTACGTGATTATGCCTCGCAAGGCTACACTCTGAATAACAAATTAAACTGCAGCAGAATAAAAACGTAGATAAACCCCTTAGTATACCACAGGTAACTGACAAGCTTCGCACCCCATAAATTCACCTCCTCCGGGTACTCTTCAAGAATTGATGTAGACTCCATCATAATTGGTGATTTAGTTATTAGCAAGGGTGAGTACTTAAAACACTCAACAAGTTGTGCACATAATGCAATTCTACCATAACTATATGCTAGGCTTATTCCAAATGATTGGTTGATATGGCTATTTTGCAGTAAGAAGCGTTTATAGTTGAATACAATAAGTAGATTGAAAGACAGTAAAACAAATAGCAGTATATAATAACTTTAAGATATTTCTCAAGTAAACATGTCATCCAGCCCTAAATCAAATTCCAAACTTTCCATTAACATACAACCTTCCTATCCAAGATTTTATTTTATAAAATTTAACCCTTGACTGTAATCCCCGAGCTATGGTCAATACTGCGAGCACGGCTATCTGGATAGATTAACAGTCTGCAGAGGTTATGCACTTTACCCACATGAAATGATCGTCTCTTGTTGCCATGCAATTAACACACTTTTTTTTGTGTGTCGGCAGAGATTATGACAAAACCATTACAAGCTCTGCCTTAACCCAGTATTACCCGCTGAGGTTTCAACACTGAATGGTTAAACCGCCACAATAGGGCCTCCCTCTTGCGCCATGTGAGTTGATCCGTGAACTCGGGACTCACACTGCCATTGGTAGTACCAAAGCTAAAATATTGCTAATTAATCAGCTAGGTTGTCCCATTCCAGACATGTGGTTGCATGTTTGACTTAGATCAAAGGCTCGCAAGATTAAATCTTTATGACTAAGACTTCCACATACCCTCTGCCCTTCGGCCCACCTTGGCACACTGCCCCTTGACACTTATTATAATCTAAATGATTACCACCCTAGTTGATTACCAAGCACCACGTGCCATTAACAAGTCAACATCGTTGCGTGACATCCCTCTCCACTACAACTCAATATCATCGTGTGACAACACCTGACACATCAATTTATAATCATGTTCCATATTCCATTAGTTAAGATTAAACATTTAAACATTGATGTTCCATGTACATGTGATGATGTGGCATGGCTAAGCATATTAATATGTCTAACCAACCTATGCTGATTTTAGTATTAACCAACTATAATGAACCAATCTAGGGTGACAAATAAATCATGGAGTACAAATGACAAGGTAGGGTATAGATCAAATAGGTATAATAGCTAAGTCCCAACTTAATTTGAAACATTTATTTACATGAAATAACATGCAATAGGGTAAAAGCAATGTAGCGATTCCATAAACTGGGTTAACATGATCAAAGCACAACTTGCCTTAGTAAAGCCTTTATTCTTACTCTGGACCTTGGTCTTGAGTCAACGATTCCTCCTTTGACGCTCCGAGAACTTCGACGTCTACGCGTAACGAGAGAGAACACCAAATAAAAACTAAAACAGAGAGCAAAAAACCCTAAAAATCAAATAAAATTCACCATTAAATAAATATCAATTTTACAAATTTTTAGAAACTTGAATCACCTTAATCGAAGCTCCTATAAGGGAGAATGGGCTCTCGGAAGATTAAAAAAATCTAAAATCAGAAAAATGGAAATATTAAAACGAATTATTTTTCTATTAAAAATTCGCTTTATTGCGTCATGCTGACGTCAGCCCTGCCCAAACCAATCGCATCGCGCCACATCGCCTCAGTCCATGGACTGAGCCCACAGAACTGCGTTGGTTCACATTGGACTCGGTCCACGACACTTAGGACTCCGCGCGCCACACGGTACAGACCGATTGGCTTGGCGATCAGTGCAATCTGGGCCCTTCGCTCTGATCTGACGGCTCAAAGCTAAGGGCGCCCTTGGACACATGTCTTTCCGACACACACTCCACGTGGCGAAATCTATGCGCTTCATCTGGAAACTAACGACTACAGTTGATCGCGAGTTTCGACGACGAGCTTGGCAGCGCGGTCGCCGGAGTTGGCAACAAAGACCACCCGAACGGCGTTTCGTCGCGAGTTTTGCTTCATTTCTTCACGGATCTTGTAGTGCTTCTCCTGGTGATCCCGTAGACGTCTTCGTTCTCCCCCACGGCGCAGCGGACAGCGAGATATCATCAGTTGAAGGCGGCGGCGAACCCTCAAAGCACGGCGACGTCAATCTCCCTCACCAATGCATCTCGAGCAGCGTTGTCTATGGCAAATAGGGTGGCGATTCACGAGAAACCTCAGGGCAAGGTCCGTGTCTTAAATAGCTCCCTCAACGGTTGTGTCCGACGTGAAGTCCTCTCCATACGCGGTGGCAAACTCCAGCTCCGAGATGGCGGTGGACTCCACGAAGAAGGCGAGTTCGAGCCGTACACGTGTCACTATTCGGGGCGGCTTTTGGATCCTACGGACATGGCGCGATCTGAGACGCACGCAGATCCAATCCTACGACTACCACCTGCTTAGGGTTTACCTATCCTCGTTGAATGGCAACCACACGCTCACGATCCGACGATTGACACGATGCAAGACACGCTGCCTGAAAATGGCTGCTCGATCTGAGATCGATGGTCACTGCTTCGGCTTCTAGAAGATGGGCCGAACGGGCCGCACCTAGTAGGGTGAACCGACTCACAGTGATGGGCTCGGCCCATTACTGTTTGGGTGATTTTCCAGATATTTTCTAATTAAAGTAATTTAGATAATTTAACTTTTAGTTTAAGGTAGTAAAAATATAAGGAAAAATCCAAGAAAAATGTAAAAAATACTTTAAGATATTTGAACTTAAATAAAATATTTTCAGCCAAACTTCATTTTAACTTTATCTATAATTAATTAATTTTCACAAAGGCCAACATACATAATTTAAAATAAATTCTAGAAAAATCCAATAAATTTAGAAAATCCATAAAATGCTCAAATAACATAATAAATTGGTAAAAACAAAAATTGAGATGTTACAAACCTCCCCCCTTAACAAAATCTCGACCCCGAGATTCAGAGCTAATTAGAGAATAAGTTAGAGAATTCCGACTTCAAATCCTCTTTACGTTCCCAAGTAGCTTCATTTTCTGAATGATTGCTCTACTGCACTCTGCAAAAGCGAACTGACTTGTTTCTGGTCTTGCGCTCCATCACATCCAAAATTTTGGTTGGATGCTCTTTATAGGTCAAATCTTCCTGCAACTCAATTGACTCCAACGGTGTTTGTTTTGCTGGCACTCTGAGACACTTCTTAAGCTGACACATGGAACACATCATGCACTTCTGCTAATGACTATGGCAACTCTAATTGATAAGCAACGTCTCCTCGACGACTTAATATTTTGAATGGACCAACATATCTTAGCGCAAGCTTTTATTTAGCGTGAAACCTTCTAACTCCTTTAAGAGGGTTAAATCTGAGATACACGAAATCATCTAGCTCAAAACTCAATTTACAACGACGATTATCAGCGTAGCTTTTCTATCTCGACTGAGCCACTTTCAACCTCTATCTAATCATAGCAATTTGCTCTTCAGTTTCCTTGAGAATATTAGGCCCAAGTACCAAATGCTCTCCCGTCTCATTCCAATTCAACGAAGTACGATAGGCATGACCATACAAAACTTGCGCTATAGCTAAATCATGCATACACAAACATTTGTCCCACAAAGTAGCATAAGCTAAAGCACAAGCTCTCAACATATCTTCCAAAATCTGATTAACTCTCTCAGTCTGACCATCTGTCTGCGGATGATACGTTATACTAAAATTTAAGCGAGTTTCCATTGTTTTATGCAGCTTACCCTAAAACCTCGAGGTAAAGTGGGTACCTCTATCAAAAGTTATCTTCTTTGGCACACCATGCAAACACACAATCCTTTACATACACAATTCTGCCAAGTGATCTCCTAAATAAGTAGTCTTAACTGGTATGAAGTGAGCGACCTTTGTTAATCGATCAACGATGACCCATATGGAATCATAACTCTTCTGAGTTCTAGGCAAATTCTCAACACTATGGATTTTATTACTGGTTTGCCTCCTATTTTCACTCAGAAATCTGCAACGACTGTAATGAACCAGTAGGTCTCTAATGCATTGCCTTCACTCCTTGTCACACATCACATAAGCAACATATTTAGCAACTTCACACTTCATCTTAGGCCACTCAAACCTTTCCTTAAGATCTTGATACATCTTAGCACTTCCCAGATGAATTGAATACTTCAAATCAGGAGCTTGCTCAAGAATCAATTGCCTAAGTTCCTTTTTATTCGGTACATAGATTTGACCCTTAAACCACATAGTACCTTGCTCATCCAAAGCAAAATCCTCGGCTAAGCTTTCCTCCCTCTTGGACTTGATTCGGTTAATCTTTTCACCATCCTTTTGACCTTTATTGATCTGATCTTCTAGTGTTGGCTTCACTTTCAAAGCAGCTAGAAATCCTTGTGGAGCAAATTCCAGGTTTAACTTCTAAAATTCTCTACGTAACTCTAACTGATCTTTCTACACTAACACATTAGCACTATGGCTCTTACGGCTCAAGACATTGGCTACCACATTAGCCTTACCAGGATGATAATGGATTCCAACATTATAATGCTTTACCAACTCCAGCCATCTCCTCTATCTCTTGTTGAGATCTGACTGCGTAAATATATACTTTAAATTCATATGATCTGTATATATCTCACAAATATTTCCAATGAGATAATGACGTCACAACTTCCAAGCATGCACTACGGCAGCCAATTCCAAATCATGCGTAGGGTAATTCTCCTCATGTGGTATTAATTACCTTGACGCATATGCAACAACTTTTCCATTCTGCATCAATATGCATCCCAGTCTTTGTCTGGAAGAGTCACAGTATATATCAAAACTGTTCTGAATATCTGGCAACACTAACACTGGTGCTGTTGTTAGACGCTTCTTCAATTCGTGAAAACTCTTTTCGCAAACTGACGTCTATGCAAACTTCTTCTCCTTTTTCAACAATTGCATAAGCGGTCTAGCAATCATCGAAAATCCTTCGATAAATCGACGGTAATATCCCGCCATTCCCAGAAAACTATGAATCTGGGTAGCTGACTTCGGTTGTTCCCAATGCAACACTGCTTCAACTTTGCTTGCATCAACAACTACTTTTGTAGTCATCACATGTCCAAGGAATTTCACTTCCTCTTTTCAAAAATCACACTTGCTAAACTTAGCATATAGTTGTTGCTCTTGCAGCTTTTCAAGGACTAATATCAAATATTATGCATGCTCTTCTTCAAACTTGGAGTATATCAAAATGTCATCTATGAAAACAACGACAAACATGTCCAAATATTCCATAAAAACCTTATTCATCGTATTTATGAAATATGCAGGAGCATTGGTCAATCCAAAAGACATAACTGTAAACTCGTAATGTCCATATCGCGTAGAGAACGTAGTCTTAGAAACATCCTTAGCACGAATCTTTAATTGATGATATCCTGATCGAAGATCTATCTTGGAGAAAACTCCAGCTCCTCTTAACTGATTAAACAAATCATCGATCCTAGATAGCGGATACTTATTCTTAATTGTCACTTCATTAAATGCACGATAATCAATGCACATTCTTATACTTCCATCCTTCTTCCTGACAAACAAAACAGGCGCTCCCCATGGAGATGAATTTGGTCTAATGAAACCTTTCTCGAGCAACTCCTCGATCTATTTTTTCATCTCAACAAACTCATCCGTAGGCATCTGATACAATATCTTTGCTATTGGTGCTGTACCAGGCACTAACTCAATCACAAACTCAATATCCCGATCTAGTGGCATACCAGGCAAATCCTCAGGAAACACATCAGAGTATTATCTAACAACTGACACTTCCTCCATACTAATAGCTTTAACATTGTTAACCATCAGCTGACCATCACGAACCGCAGTCGCTTGAAACTCCACGTTTTCTCCCTTAGGGCTTTCAACTGACACAACTCTTCGACCATAATCTAAAATATCCTTATGATTGGACAACCAATTCATACCAAGAATAACATCTAGGGTCTGTGTACCCAACACAACAAGGTTCGCCAGTATGACATCTGATGCCTCCTAAGTTCCATTAGCTGTAATATGGTTAACATGACCTCTCATTATTGCTCAGGGCGTAGCTCCAGCCCGACTTGATCCACGATTCACTCTGGTTGCAGGTGTCTTTGCAAGCGTGGAACCAATAGTTGTAATACCTCTTTTTTGGGATAGTTATTGTCAAAGTGTCCTGACTTCTGACAACTATAACAACGCTTAACTGAAGTGTGTTGATTTCCTCCTGATGTAGTGATTACTTGAAAAGGCATTTGAAAACTCTAATTGGATGAATGCGATGTAGGATATGATGTCTTGTTTGAATCTTGCGACTGAAATTTTGTAAACTGATGAGGAGTTATTTTCAACCTTAACCGATTTGAACATCTACCTTATTGAGTCATCCTCCACTTGCGATCCTCACCGAATTCCTTAAGCTTGTCTTTCAGAATTATAGCCTTGTTGACCAACTTTTGAAAATAGGGAAAATTATGGGTAATCAAACTCACTTGCAAACCAGCATTCAGTCCCTTCATAAAGCGAGACAGACTCGTTTTATCTGTCGTAACATCTTCAGGAGCATAACGTGCAAGCTGGGTAAACTTATTCAGATATTCCGCCACTGACTGGCTTCCTTCCTTGAGTGCTCTAAATTCCTCTTTCTTCAACTCCAACATTCCTTCAGGTACGTGATATCGATGAAAAGCAGCAGTAAACTCCTCCCATGCTATCTCTTGTGAGGCTTCACGGGCAGCACAGTAGTTTTCCCACCAATCAACAGCATTTCCTTCCAACTGATGTGAAGCATACAACACCTTCTCATTTCCTTCACATTGTGTAATGCATAACTTACTCTCAATGGTTTTGAGCCAATCATCCACTTCTATAGGGGTGACATTTCTAGAGAATATTGGTGGACGTGTCCTCATAATGTATGATAGCTTGGAATAAGGATGAGATCCATTGTTATCAACTTGTGTTGCATTGTTGACGGCAGCTTGAGTTGTCATATTCTGCATTTGCTGCATCGTAGTCTACACCAGCTGAGTCTAAGCAACGAGAAAAGCTTCCAAGTTCAGCACATCTGCTGGTAACGTCTGTTGAGAAAAAGCTTCATCATTGGGACTGTCATTGGATTGGCTTCCACCTCTGTTGCCTCCATTGCTTCCACGAGTCTGCACCATCTGCCTTATTGCTTCACAGGGTTAGGGAGAGGAAAACAACATAGGTAAGAAGTAAGAATCCTAATATAGGAGAGATAGGTTTAACCCAACAACTTGAGCAATCAATATTAATAATTTGGTATGGTTGCTTACAAAAACCTAAGTGCCATGCAACGCATACTGGACACTCATCAATCATAAAAGAACCAATTCAACCTAACCACGCAAGACTGTCGCCTAAATGGGCGACACTTCTATCTTAAGCAGACGAAACTCCCACACATGAATCTTAACGGGCTACTCTAAGCACTGGCTCTTCTAACACAAAAATCTTTTTGTTTTCGAATCAAACACCAATAAGGATTGATTCTTTGAGCCATGTGATGATCAACACATGATCAACTCAATTTGCAAAACACATTTGCAAACCCTATTCACACACTCCAAATAATTGCATTAAAACTTCAACTTATTTGCAAACACATTTGCAAATAAACCAAGAATCTATGAGATCAATCCTCTAGCCATGTAATGATCAACACATGATTACGACACTTTGCAAAATACATTTGCAAATGCCAACACATGCTCTAGGATCGAAACCCATAACTTCCAGCTCATTTGTAAAACGCATTTGCAAATAACAAATTAACTCACTTAAAAGCAAATCTCGAACCATGTGATGATCAACTCATGATCAAGTCAATTTGCAAACACATTTGCAAACCCTATTCACACGCTCCAAGATAACATTCAATTAAACAATATTTTGCAAAAACTCAATTTTCAAACACAAAGCATAAACCTTTCTTAGCTTTGTGATGATCAACACATGATCAAGTCACAAGCTAAGACTCCGATGCATGAGCTCTCTATTTGCAACACATACAAATATCTAGCTCCATGCAAACAACAACCGTTAAAATCAAGTTACATGAGCTCTCTCCTTTTGTAACACATGCAAAACTTAGCTCCATACAAAAACCACTTAAACCAAATTGCATGAGCTATCTCCTTTTTGCAACACATGCAAATTCATAGCTCCATGCAAAATCCAAATCAATTAAGATTCAATAAGAAACATGCATGAGCTCCCTTATTTGCAATACATGCAAATACCTAGCTCATGCAAAATCCAAATAAGAGAGTGAGCTCGAGTGAACCGGATTGTGTTCATCAACACATATGTTGAAACTCAAGCTAAATGACTCAACCCCTCTTAATAGTATGTAACATCCCAAAAATTCAGCTTAATTAAGTTTTATTGCTTAAAAGTGCATTTGTGATTTTCTGGAATTTATTTGGATTTTTCTGGATTTATTTGAATTGAATTCAAAATCAAGTTTATTGCTTTTTATTCAAAAGTATTTAAATCTGTGCAAAGTCAAAATAAAGTTTTGCCAAAAATATTTTATTTGGGTCCAGAATGTCTCAAAGTATTTTTGAAATTTTTCTTGGATTTTTCCTGATTTATTTATTGCCTAAAACCAATTAAATGAATTTCAATAATTATTTTAATTGGAAAATCCTTTCAAAATGGGCTTCAACAGTAGTGGGCTTGGCCCATTTACTGTGCGGGAGTGGCCCGAAGTGGCGCGGCCCGTTCAGTCCGTTTTCTAGAGGTTTAATCCCTGCCGTCGGATCCGGATCGGATGAGTGAGGACGGCGCACGGTCGGGACTTTGATTCTATTGACGCCGTCGGATCCGCGTGTCATCGATCCGCTCATCTTCCCGCGTGTCGTGCGGACTTCTCTCCGTGCTCGCCATGGACTCGCAGGCAATCGGGTGAAGCACCGCCCGACGCTATAAAAGAAGAGCACGGCCGCGCGCTGATACCTCAGCGACCAAGCCCTAAGTTAGCCCCGTGAGAGCGCCGCCGATTCGCCGTGAATTCGCAAAGTTTGGTCGAGCGCCGCCACAGCAGGGAATCGTTGTTTCGCCGCCGTTGAGCCGCCGCAAGGTCCAAGACCAACCGCATCTGCTTCGCCTTCAACCGGAGAACCTCGTGCGCGCGGTTGTTTCGCCAGAGCGTCACTAGCAAGGGAGGTCGCCGAAGAGCCATCACCGCCGAGGAAGAAGTCGTCGCCGTCGTCGCCCGAGTGCTCAAATTCCAGATCCGATCGCGTCAGAAGGTAGGCGAAGTCGCGAGCATGCCGTAGAAAGCCGGGACGATCGCCGTCGACGACCCTAGGACCATGCGCGCCGCCGCTTGACGTGGCAAGATGCGTCGTCGACGCGTGGCTGCCTCGTCACGCTTTTGTCCAAGGTGGCAGCCGCGTCGCGCCTGCGTGGCGGGTTACGTAAGCGTCGCGGTGGCGCTGAGTCAGCTCGGCGCGGGACCCGCGTGTCAGTGGGCCAGGGTTCGTGTGGACCGGGTGCACCGTGAACCCGAGGAAATTCGTGGACGCGGTCCATGGACCGAGGGACACGTGTCACCACCGGGGTGCTTCGGGTCAGGGCTGATGTCAGCGTGACGTCATGATGACGCAATAAATCAGTTTTCGAAATAAAAATAAATCTGTTAAATCTGATTTTCTGATTTTTGCAATTTCAGTATTTATTTCAAATTTCAAAAGGCTATATCTTTTGCATCGTAACTCGGATTTGAGTGATTCCAGTTTCTAAAAAATTGTAAAATTGAGATCTATTTAATGGTGAATTTTATTTGATTTTTGGAGTTCATTTGCTCTCTGTTTTGGTATTTATTTGCTTTTCTTCTTCGGTACGCGTAGGCGTTGAATTGTGCGATGCTTCGGAGGAAGACCCAGCAACCCAAGAGCAAGCTTCAGATCAAGATCAGGACCTATTCCAAGGCAAGTTGTGCTTTGATCATGTTGAACCCATGTTTATAAAATTGCTATATTTGTTTTACCCTATTGCATATGTTTCAAATATACAATTGTTTCAAACTAGATTGGTCTTAGCTAATATACCAGATTGATCTATACCCTACCTTGTCATTGTATGCCATGATCCATTGTCACCCTAGATTGGTTAAATATAGTTGGTTAATAATTATAATCAACATTGGAGGTTTAGACCGTATTAGTTGCTTAGCTTTGCCACGTCATCACATGTATCAGAATCATTGATAAATTAATCTTGATTAATGGAATATGGAACGATATTATGAACTTGTGTGTCATGTGGGATCACACGATGAGATTGAGTTGTTGTGGCGAGTCATGTCATGCAACGATGTTGAATTGTTGATGGCACGTGGTGCTTGGTAATCAACTGGGTGATAATCATTTAGATTGGGGCAAGTGGCAAGGGGCGAGGAGGCCAAGGTGGGCCCGATGGGCAGATGGTATGTGGATGTCTTGCCTTGATCACACTAAGGACTTAACCTTGCAAGCCTTTGACCTGAGTCTATCATGCAACCACATGTCTGGTATGGGCCAGCCTAGCTGAGTAAATTGCAATGTCTTAATTTTGGTACTATCGTGGTCGGTGTGAGTTCCCGAGTTATGGTGTAATTCACATGGCGCAAGAGGGGGGCCCTGGATGTGGTAACCAGTCCCACCAGTGTTGAATCCTTAGCGGGTAGTATCGGGTTAAGCCAGAGCATTGTAAAGGCTTTGTTATAATCACTCGCCTTGGTGGTGTTTGGTTGTATCACGTGGGTAAAGTGCATAACCTCTGCAGAGTGTGAAACTATTCGGATAGCCGTGCTCGCGGTATTGAGCAATGCTCGGGAATTACAGTTAAGGGTTAGCTTAATTAATTGGACAACATGGTTGGGATGGCGGGATGCCATATGGAAGATGGAATTTGACTTAGGATTGGAAACTTGGTTTACTTGAGAAATACTGAATTTATTTACTATTGTTATTTGTTTTACATTCTTTACAATCTATTTACTGTATTTGTTTATAAATGATGCTTATTGCAAAATAGCCATGATAGCCTATCCATTGGAATAAGCCTTACATATAGATACATAGAATTGCATTCTGTGCACAACTTGTTGAGTGCTTTAAGTACTCACCTTTGCCAAACAACAATAATCAACAGTTGAGGAATCTACACCTGTTTTGGAAGATGAAGTCCAGGAAGACACGAGTCATTAGGGTCCGAGCCTTGTCGGTTGCCTGTGGTGAACTGATGAGCTATCTACGTTTTGTATTTTCCGCTGCTTAATTATTAGTTTATATTTTCAGTTTTGCCCTGCGTGGCTTAATAATGTAAGTTGGTCATAAGATCATACCTTTAGTTATATCAATGAATGAACTATTATTCTATTATCGTTGAGTATGATGTGATATGTACCAATGTTGAGCTGTGTGCACTAGCGTTGATCCTGGGAATAGTGCGGTAAACACAGTGGGTTCGAATCAGTGGATTCGGGTCCTTACATAGTACGACACTTAACTAGAAACCCGGTCTCTTATCCAAACATCGAGACCGATAAAAGACTAGGAACACATCCTTTGTCTATCTAGTTATACCTTTGCTGTGCGCTAAGTCTCTTAAAGCTTTTATGATATGCAATCACTTTCTTTTTAAGTACGCGTCTTCTTCTTCTTGTTCATCAACATATGTGAATTCTCGTCTTCTCTTTTCTTCATTTTGGGTTCTCCTTTAAACTCATCAACACATGATAACTTCTTCCCGATTCTATATCATCGTTAGACTCAACCTACTTCACAACTCATGGAATATTGTTAGTCCAACAAACACGGTTGTCTCAATCATCAATTTGCACTCCATTAACACATAATGGATGCTCCAAGATCGATTGAGCACAACCCAAATCAATCTAAATGATTAATTGTGTCTTGAGTACTTTGATGCAACTAATGCTTCGTTATACTCAAGAACTTTTCGTTTGTTCTTAATCAACAAAGAATACCATCAACACATGATGAAGTGTTCTTTGATTGATTGAAAGACAACCGAACTCAATTTAAATTTCATTTAAATTGATATGAGTATATATAACTACACAAGTTTCATATACTCATTTTGATGGAATCTCAAAGTAATGATCCAATATTTGGAGTGATGAAAAGGGATCAATACTCTTGAGACCATCAACTATAGATGATGAGGACATCAACTCGAAGGATATGAGCGCTGCCACTACTTCCTCTTCGACTGCGCCGTCTTCATCGCCTACACTCGATGTGCGACATCTTCATCGCAAAAGGCCCTTAATCCAGAAGCTCAGCCTTTCAAGCCCACGACAAAGAACCAGCACCTCAAGCACACACACCAAGGATATCCCACGCGCCAAGGAAGACTCGTATAGAAACCCAAGATGCCAAAAAACCCGGTTCGGCCATCCAGCAGCACGACAACTTCAAATGGGCCTAACTCAGGCTCCCGGACTCCGTTTTCGGCGTGTGATCACCCGTTGGAAAGCTTAGGAGATAAACTTTCCAATAGATCCAGCCTCACCTTCCAATTCACTCCGGATAGACGGGAAAACACAGAATAATATCACGGGCCAAATCTGTTATGTGCTGCGTCACCGTATTTTTGGGCCCATGGCCTATGTATGGTAAGGGTTGCGTGGTGGCCGACCCTATTTTGGACGCCCCAAGTCTGGTCTCCACTCTATATAATGCCCATGCCGTCATACATTGGGGTTTAGATTTTGTTGTGTTTTGGTAGACCCCGTGTGCGTCCCTCCTCAATCTCACGTGTGTCGACTAAACCACCCGAGTTGAGAAACAGAACCTCACCCTTGTTTCTTTGAGATTATTGGATTGAAATTGCTATCACCTTGTTCTTGCATGTTCTTGGTTGCAGCAGGTACAAGGATCGATCGGGGTCTTTGATTCGGTTGATCGCCTCGTGTGGTGACATTGCGATTGTTTGGTTGCTGATCTTGTGGTTATTAGCCGATCCATCTACTCTGTACTACACCAAATCATCGTATCGTTCTCATCAGAAGATCGGGACAACCTTAGTGCACATCAATAGAATAAACTCTATTGCATATGTGCATATAAATAATTGAACTTGGAATCAATATGCACATAATCAATCTTAAATATCATTTGAGTTTATCCTATATTGACATAAGTATACTACAACTACACAAGTTATATATACTCAAAGAGTTGTTTCAAAGTCTTGATCCTTTATATTATTTGGCAAGAAGAAATGGATCGATACTATTGAAATATTAAGTTAAATTATGAACTCTCCCTAGATGTGTGCATTCATGTAATGTATGAAATTAGAAACATAATGCATATCTTTAATATATGAGCAATAGAAGAGTTCATCCTTTAACTTGAATCCTAAGTATGCAGTAAGATAATAGTGTTAATACGAGTGCATACTTTGGGCTTTTTATTTTTATCCAAATTTGAGACTAATAAGAATAAAGCTCAATAAATACGTTAGCCTCATAATGATTAGATTTATCATTAAACAATGATTAAGCATTAATCTAAAATCAATCACCAAAACCAATGGAGCTTGAACATACAGCCCCGCTGCCTCGGCTCCCCCGTCATCTCAGCTCCTAGGCCGCTCGCCTCGCCTCCCGCCGCCGTGCCCTCCGCCTCGCCATGCCGCGCCGCCGCACCTTGCCACACCGTGGGGAGGGGAGGCGAAGTGGTGGTAGTGGGGAGGGGAGATCGGGAGACGTTGGAGGGGAGACCCAGAGACGGTGGAGGGGAGATGAGGGCGAGCAGGCATGGGCGTAGGAGGGAGGAGGTGATGGGGTGACGGGGAAGAGGCAATGGGAGCGCCGGTGGAGGATTGGGAGGTGGGCGGCGGGGGCGTGGAGGGGAGGAGGGAGGGCCGATTGCTGGAGGGAATGAGGTGGTGGGAGAGAAATCGAGTGGGGAGAGGAAGAGCCGGACTGGCCGTGCCCAGTGGGATTGGGAAAGAGAGAATGAGAGATGGAGGGGGAGAAACTGAGAAAGAGAGAGGGAGTGGGGAGAGAGAGTAAGGAAGATGGGAGAAACCGAGAAAGAGAGAGGCGTGGGTTTTTCGGGGAAAAAGGAAAGTGAGAGGAGGGAAAATTAGAAAAAGAGAGGGAGAGAGAGAGGGAAAAAAGGGACAGCGAAGCACCGCACGCGATTTTTTCAGCGAAAAGAGACACAGAGTAAGGAAGATTCGCTCAACGGGTATCAAATTTTTAGATTTCTCTCTCCCACAACGTTCAGCGAACGACAAATGGACAGCGAACGACAAATGGACAGCGATGTGACGTGTGAAAATAAATAAAGCGGATTTTAATTTTCATCCCGTGTCTGATTCCATCCCGTGCCTGATTTCAATTTTCAACAGCTATTTCAGCAGACACGCTATAAAATCACCCCGAAGGCTATCATTTGTTCAACACTCAGCATATCCCTCGCTCTCTCATTTGTTTAGCACATCTCTCACTCTCTCATTTGCTTAGTACATCCGCTCTGTTTGCTCTCTATTTGCTTTCTTTTTTTTGCTCTCCCACCATGAAATAAAATATTTGGCAAGAACAAGAGCAGGAGAGCACGCCCTCACTCTCCAAGTCCCCCTCATCGGGATCAAGAGATCGATCCGCGCCAACTCTCCTCCAACATGGGAGACTATAGCATGGATGACCTATTGGAAATATGCCCTAGAGGCAATCATAGAAATGATTATATTTCTATAAATATTCATGAATTATGAGATTGTTCTTTGGATAACATCATGGATATTCATTAACAAAGTGCGTGACTTGTTTGTGAAACTCTGTATTCATCTTTATGATGTTCATTCTAAAAGGGTGTCCCTAGTCGATAATCATATGAGGACACATATAAGTAGACTAGCATATGTATTGGTCGATGATCATGTTTCACGGGTCATAGATGTAGAGATATCAAACCAATAATATGGACACATGTTAGAGAACATAGTGTTGGACATTGACCCACTATAAGACACTGCGAGAACGTTATTTTATTGTATGTCATCAGTTCATCTCATATACGATGTGTATGCTATATCCTTCGACTTGAGATTGTCGCATGTTCTCAAGATGTGTAATGGCTTATTTAGGGGTCATCAAACGCTACTCCATAACTGGGTAGCTATAAAGATGGCTTTCCAGTTTATCATAAAATATGCTGCGAGGCGTGGTCGATCAAGATATGATTTGCCCCTCCATACAACGAGAGAGATATCTTTAGGCCTCTCGAGTGGTCGGATTCCAGAAACGCATGGCCATGCTACTCGAGTAAAGAGTTACTCGAGTCATCGAGTTAAAGAGTTAACTCGATGTATTCATAGAATCCGAGTCACAGCATTGAGATAGAGTGGTCGAGCCATCCAAATAAGGATGACAACAACTCGCCTTGGGTTTGACCGATATCGTGAGGCAAAAGGAAATGCATATAGGACATTGTTGAGGTTCGTCCGATTTTTACATGTACTCGAGAGTCGGTAAGTCCTGCTAGGGGCCGCTATCGACTATTGGTCGAATGCTCGATATTCGAGTAAGAGTACTCGATGATCGAGTAGGTGTACCTGATGGTCGAGTAGGAGTATTCAACGATCGATAGGGGTACTCTAGCCATATCCGAGTACACATGAACCTATAGGGTCGTACGCTTAAGGGGCTATAACCAATTCGGATAGGGATCCGAGTTGTAATGGGCTTAGAGTTCCTAATGGGTTTCAACGGTTGAAACCTGTTATGAGATGTCTATATAAAGCGAGGATGTGGTGGCTTTGAGACGTGAGATATACACGAAAAGACATATCGAGAATTGAAATTCCGAAACCCACCACCACCCTACTCTGTCCGAAATCGCAAATGACGCTAGCACTCCAGCACATGGTGTTCTTGCCCCGTATGTGTGGATACCTTGGAGGCATTGTTGCGAAGCTTCAACGCTAGGACGATCCGCAATCTGCGACTAGGGGTGCAATCGGATTGGATATTTTCCATTCGACTGACCGACCGGATAGCTTCGGATCAGATTCAAATATTTTTTTTGGATTCGGATTCGGATTCAGATTCGAGAGATTACTATCCGTCGGATCGTTATATTTTGAAAATACTTTCGGATATATCCGGTACAAACCTATTTGAATATCCAATTTCTTGCAAAAGTCCATCCATGCGAGATGCGACCATGCCCAGTTGTCCACTGCCCATCCGGCCACCCGTGACCCGTCCTCTCCTTCCGATCTCGCGACTCCTGCAAGCTGCAACCAACCTCCTGGCACCACCGCCCAGGAGTATGGAGCTATGGATTTGCATGTGTTGAAAAAGGGAGATAACTTATGCAAGTTGGTTTAAGTGGTTGTTTGCATGGAGCTAGATATTTGCATGTGTTGCAAATAAAGAGCTCATGCATCGGAGTCTTAGCTTGTGATTTGATCATGTGTTCATCATCACAAGGTTAAATAAAGTTTATACTTTTTTATTTGCAAATGTGTTTTACAAATAAGCTAGATGTTATAGGTTTCGATCCTAGAGCATGTGTTGGCATTTGCAAATGTGTTTTGCAAAGTGTCGGGATTATGTGTCGATCCTTACATGGTTAGAGGATTGATCTCATAGGTTTTCGATTTATTTGCAAATGTGTTTTGTAAATTATTTTGATCATGAGTTGATCATCAAATGGCACAAGATTTGATCTTATTGACTCTTGTTAGCTTGTAGTCACGCTCATAATCAAGTCTATGTGAGGGATTTCGAGAAATCAGATTTTAGACTTGAATAACTACATTAGAGTCTTTGTTTTTATGATATTTAGAAATATTTATGGTTGCTTAAATCTTGAAAATGGGTGAAGATTGTACCCCTGTTGGTAAGCTTCGCATAGAGTCCAAGATTATATAAATTGGAGTTAGAAGTAAAAAGTTATTAGTGTTTTAGTTGTTGAAATAGTGGTAGCACCGCCTCTAGATGGGCAGTAGCACCGCCCGAGTGGTGCTACCGGTCCTAGATATGCGGCAGTACCGCCCTAGAGGTGGTGTAAAAATTCTAGAGAGGTGTTTTTGGGTTGAAATGGCTGGTATACCCTGGTACACCGGGGTACTGTAGTAACGGCTAGTTTTGGTGTTTTTAATGCACGAAACTGACCGTTGTGCCTGGGACCAGTGCTACTGATCCTACATAGACGGTAGCACTGGGTTTCTGCTGATTTTTGGGCATTTTGCTCCCAACGGCTAGTTTTCTTTAGGGGCTATAAAAGGGCCCGAGCTAGGAGGGTTTTGCTGCTGCTCTAGCACCCATTTGAGGTATTCTTGTAAGAGCAAAACCCCAAGAGCTCATAGAGTCATATTTGGTGATTTGAAAAGAAATTGATTTAGAGTTTTTTGTGTGGAATCTTTTTGGTGTTGATTTGCTTCCTCTTGAGCTAGTGTGAGCCTCTCCTCTACATTGTACATGTGTTGCACTTTGTGAGCAAGGAGAGAAGCCTCTAGTTGCATGTCTTGCATCTAGAGAAGGATTGAGCATCCTTGTGCATGTATTGCACTTAGTGAGGATCAAGCAAGAGGGTTGACCTATTACTCTTGGTGTTTGCCGACACCTAGACGGCGTAGAGGCGTCGTGGTCCGTGACCTTCTCAAAGAAACTTGTGGGAAGGCCCGGCGAGTTGTAAAGGTTGGAGCTCACCTACCCGGAGGGGGAAAGAGCTACCACTAGTGGAATCGAGGTGGTTGGCTTAATTCGTGGAGCCGATCCAATTCATTTGGGCTTACCTCAACGTGGATTAGGAGAGACCAGCAAGTCTCCGAACACCACGGTAAAATATCGGTGTGTCTCTTATGATTTGCATTTTATTCTTTATTTATACTTAAGCAATTTATATTCATAGAAATTGATGGTTTGATTGCTTATATTTAGGATTGCAAATTATTGTTAGAGACATAGATAGTTAGTGCACTTAGTGAGCCTAGTTGACTTAGGTTTTAGTTGTCAAAACCTCAGTTTATCGCTTCCGCATCTATTATCATTTAGGTTTTGACATAAGGGTACTTAGGCGAGATTTTAGTTAATCGTAGAATAAATTTTTATAGCCACCTATTCACCCCCCTCTAGTCGGCATCTTCGATTTTACAACATTTTGGACGCACCGAGCTCGGATATCGCTACAGCAAGTCGTTTGGCTTGTCTTCCCATTCGTCGAGTAGATCGTCATGGAATCCTTGAGTAGAGGTCGACCACTACTTCGACATGCCTTTCGTGGAAACCGAGCTTAACATAGACGAGGAAAATCAACTCAGCTTGCTCTTGTGGTGGAAGAATAACCAACGTATTTACCTCGTGCTATCCCATTTTGCAAGGGACGTACTTACGATTCCGGTGTCCATTGTCTTGTCGGAATCCACTTTCAGTTTGGTGGGGAAGATACTTGAGCTGAGGAGGTCATCTCTCATACCTGAGATGGTTGAGGCAATTACACGCCTCAAAGATTGGAAGCGTGTAGATGACAGGACACAACATCAGCCCGAGGATCCGGAGATCACGAACGCGGTAGCCGACTTTGACAATCTCGATTTCGGGTAGTCTATGTATATATGTAGTTACTATACTCTTTTCTTTATCGGGGGTACCCCACACCGGGGTGTAAGGTTTTAATGAGGCAACAACTTTGTACATGTTCAAAATTGAATAAAATTTACTTCTTTTTCCCCAATATTTGTGTACATTACCTCAACTTCGTGCGTCTCTGGGTCCTTTCCTCTCGTCGCAATAGTGTAAATGAGTCAGGAGTGGACCGGCACGGCACGAAGCGCAAATGAGCCATGCCTTAGCTCGCCGAACGCGAGTCGGACCAGCACGTCACGGCGGGCACGACAGGTCGTCGCGACCTGGTATGGTTCAGACCTAAAGCACGATGGACCGGTACCAGACCGGCTCGGCATGGCACAACACCCACCTCTACGTGTGTGTGCGCGCGCTAAGACGGTATGTACCACTCTATAGTCTACACGACCTGAGTTGATTGTACATCAAAAACTACCTGCCTTCGGGGTTTTCAAAATTGGACGGGTTGAAATTTGAGTGAAAGCTAGCTGCTGCATACTCCACCGTTCTTTATTTTGGGAAGTCTTTCGCAAAGGGGCTTAAATATTTAAAACTAACACGTAGAGAGCTTACATAAAGGTTACTTCCTCTGCTTTCAATAGACGTTATTTTAGGATTTTTACACTACAACCAACACATGTATATAAAAGACCATATTACCCTTCTTAATTAGCTCACTTATTACTATTAGATGATATAGGTTGCTCTAGTCCATAATAGTAAATAACCTTATAAATAATAAATAAAAGGGTATGTGTTTGCACCAAAATTTGGCAGATAGGGTCAGAATCGGCAGTCCAAGATCAACAAGATACGACCAGGATACAGATTAAAGATATTTGGAAACGGAACAGGTTGTTAAGGAAAGCACCATCCAAATAGAGGCCGATACAGATTCTACTCCTAACGTGTTGTACCAGGATTCTATCGGCCAATGGGTATAAAAGAGGTCTAGAGGTGATCAGAAAAGCTGCCCAGAGCCAATCAACCAATTTGCGTCTACTTTTCATCTACTTTTCCGTCGACTAAGAGTAGTTTCTGTAATTTAGTCTTCTTGTAATTCGATCTTGATCAATAAAGTTGCACATCGTCGATTGTTGATCTCCATCAATTACGCCCAGGTTCGATTTATTCTGGTTTTGCTGTGTATCGCCTTCTTCAGCATCGATCTACCTTTATCCTCTGATTAACCTTAATCGGCTAATTAGATTTACCCTTTTTTATCTTGATTTAATCGACTTTAAGCTGATTGAATCTAAGCCGATTGATCTTCACGATCGCCTAATTAGACTTATCGTTACCCTTGATCTGATCGGCTTTGAGCTGATCGAATCTAAGCCGATTGATTTTCACGATCGGCTTCGAGTGAATTTTATATTTCTACCTTGTCGATTACGGGTCAAATCGACTAGCACGCTCTG
Organism: Otatea glauca; assembly: GCA_036346275.1. Lineage (NCBI taxonomy): Eukaryota > Viridiplantae > Streptophyta > Magnoliopsida > Poales > Poaceae > Otatea > Otatea glauca. Next base: position 21,608,877 of record CM070712.1, on the reverse strand, counting down.
AACCAGGTGTTTGTCTGGTGTGCTGTTGTCAGAAACCCTACTTCAAGTTTTTGACGTCAACACACTCTTGGCACGCCTGGTGGGACCACCATGTCTTCATCAAGGAAGTCGATTCCACCATCCGATCTCAACGCCGAAGTTATAATCGTCCCAACGATGGACGATTTAACGCCAGAACAACGAAGAGAAATCGTAGATCGGAAAGCTGCTCTAGAAGAGATGATGCTGAATTGCTATCAGAAGACTAGACGTGGCGTTACTCAAAAGACTGCTTTGCCGACGGTCAATGCCCTTGGCGATGTAGGCGTCACAGATGGTCCGGTAAGTTCATACCTACCCGCTCAAGCCGAATTATCGGCTATGATTAGTCAATTTATACATCAAGCACTGGTAAACCAATCATCGGCTCTTGTTACAACGCTGAAGCCGATGATTGTGAATAGTGTGAAGACAATCGCTCAAGAATTGGCATCATCTGGGAGTCTGCTTGACCCGGTGCAAGCTCTGCCAAGCTATCCTGTTTTTTCAATAGCGCAAAATACGCAGAGTACATCAGCCGATCCTAAACTATCGGCTATAACTTCACCCCCAACCATGATGCCGACTCAACCTACCATGATATTAAAGCGAGACTCACGCCCTAGCGGGGTCACACATTATCAGGCGTACACTGATGCCGCTAGACTAAACGTGTCGCCTACTTTACCGCCGTCAGCTCCGTTTAATATTTTCCCACAATCGGTCTCACGGTCGATTGAACAAATTAGGCACGTCCAGTACCAGGAGCCAATTCCGCACAGGAATCCGTTACCTCATAAGGTGATAATCTACGCAGAGCCCTTTGTCCCTATATTAGAACCACCAGTTAGGAGGTACGATGGGTATGATCAAAACCAACAAAATCCGTCGGCTCAGTCTAACCGGCAGCCCGAGTTTGCACTCGGGGGGCAGAATACCAGTCATGATCATTGGCAGAGCCCAGATATCTCGTCGACTAACAACATTAATTGGCTGACCAGATTTCTGCTATGTTGATAGATCAATTCGGCTTACAGCCAAAGGATAGAGTCATCGGTTATAGAAAGCCGTATCCGGATTATATAGATCGCATGCAATATCCACATAATTTTAAAGTTCCTGATTTTGCCAAATTTTCTGGAGATGATTCGGTCACGACCTTAGAGCACGTCAGACGTTTTATCGCTCAGTGTGGTGAGGCAGCTCAGTCCGACGGGTTGAAAATTAGATTATTCCCTTGTCTTTATCGGGAGCTGCTTTCACTTGGTTTACTAGTTTACCTCCAAATTCGGTTCATTTTTGGAACGATTTGGAAAGCCGATTCCATTAGTACTTTTTCTCCAACAGTTTGGAACTCAGAATTTCAGATCTAAGTTCTGTCCAACAGAAGTTTGGGGAATCGGTAAATGATTATGTTAAGAGATTCAGGGAAGTGAGAAATAGGTGTTTTAGTGTTACCCTGCCTGATAATTAGTTGGCCGATTTAGCTTTCCAGGGGTTGATACCCCCATTAAGAGAAAAATTCGGCGAGCAGGAATTCACCAATTTGAGTCATCTTCTACAATGAGTATCAGCCCAAGAAAGTCGTTTCTCCAATGAAAAGGGCTTCAAAGATGAATTCAAGAGTTACAAAGACAAGATACAATCGGCTATAGAGGATGACCAATTAAAATTTTCAGAAGAGCCGACGATGCAGCTGGACGCTGATCCTTTTCCAATTAACATGGTCCATTGCTCTAAAAAGAAGGAAAAACCGATACAAGATGCAAAACCTAAGGATCAAATTCATATATCATCGGCTATAAAAATGACGTGTCAAGCCGATGTACAATCAAATTCTGATAGTGATAAGACACTCATGATTATTGTTGGCTCTATACAAATAAAAGTCGACCGTAAAGGGAAAATTTTTAAAACAATCACACCAAAGCGTTATCAGGCTGAAAGAATATTGCCACTACGTAAGCCGATACAGAAGTCGAAGCCCACTTTTTCCCAGCTACTAGCAAAATATGAAAGGAGGAATGAAAGGCCACGACGAAGTCCTCCACATCGGCTAGTTAATGAATATCGGCCAAGCGGCCCTGAAAGAGCTCACCAGCGGTGCCCTTTTTGGCAATTTTGCTGGGAGAGGGGATTAGCTTTGCCATCACTAAACACATGTTTGATGCAGTATTACCCATGTCAAGGTGATAGGCAGCGATGGTCGGCTAAAGATAGAATTTCTAAGCCGACCATAAGTCGGAAACAAGACCAACATGAAGGGTCTAGCACTACGGTTAGTATGGATCTGGTAGGAAAAATATGTAAGTCAATCGAATCAAAGCCGAGATGGTGTCCTCCAAGTTTAAGCCGATCACAAAGAAGAAAGCTTGAGCGGCTAAGGACCCAAAAGATGAAGGAAGCTGAACAAGAAAAATGAAGGGATAAAACTTTTAATTAGCTTCATCCGATTAAGATTGCGAGAAAAGAGTGGAGGAAGAAAAAACTGGATTCGGCCGATGATATTTGTTCGATGAAGCCGATCTAGTTTGGAAAATCATACCACCCGTCAGCTCGAGAGATAGCCGATTTGGTAAGGGATCAATGTGGGATTGTGTAGTGTGCATCGGTTTGTCCAAGGTACTGATTAGATCTTGATTGGCTAAAACTCAAATACGAATATACGAGTTGGCCGATTACCGACCTGAAAGCCAAATTAACTCGATGCAGTTAAAAATTTGGCTATGATAAGAAAATATATGTTCAAGCCGATGATGAAAATTTTTGGAAGATAATATGTTATCTCCCAAAAATGGGGGGCATATGTTTGCACCAAAATTTGGCAGATAGGGTCAGAATCGGCAGTCCAAGATCAACAAGATATGACCAGGATACAAATTGAATACATTTGGAAACTGAACAGGTTGTAAAGGAAAGCACCATCCAAATAAAGGCCAATACGGATTCTACTCCTAACGTGTTGTACCAGGATTCTATCGGCCAATGGGTACAAAAGAGGTTTAGAGGTGATCGGAAAAGCTGCCCAGAGCCAATCAACCAATTCGCGTCTACTTTTCATCTACTTTTCCGTCGACTAGGAGTAGTTTCTGTAATTTAGTCTTCTTGTAATTCGATCTTGATCAATAAAGTTACGCATTGCCGATTGTTGATCTTCATCAATTACGCCCAGGTTCGATTTATTCTGATTTTGCTGCGTATCGCCTTCTTCAGAATCGATCTACCTTTATCCTCTGATTAGCCTTAATTGGCTAGTTAGATTTACCCTTTTTTATCTTGATTTAATCGGCTTTAAGCTGATTAAATCTAAGCCGATTGATCTTCACGATCGGCTAATTAGACTTATCGTTACCCTTGATCTGATCGGCTTTGAGCTGATCGAATCTAAGCCGATTGATTTTCACGATCGGCTTCGAGTGAATTTTATATTTCTACCTTGTCGATTACGGGTCAAATCGACTAGCATGCTCTGAACCAGGTGTTTGTCTGGTGTGCTGTTGTCAAAAACTCTACTTCAAGTTTTTGACGTCAACAGATGCAAAGGAAAAAAATTGTAAATTTTTTGTCTCGTAATCATAGAAAGACATGTATTTAATAACGGACAGAGGGTAGTACACGGAGCATTTAACATACTACGCACTATTATAGATATATATAAAAAATCGCATGACTGGCTAGTGCCTACAAGGGTAAAAGAGGTAATGGAAAAATGCAAAGCTAATTGGAAGTTTCGAGCCCTTCCCCCGTTGTAGTGCAATGATTTTTGTTGAAAATCAGTTCTCCCGAGTGACCAGTATTGCCAGAGTATGTATGGATATGTCAAACAAAAGAGCCTACGCTGTCAGCAACCTGCTAGCGGGAGCTAAAATGAGTCACGCCAGTCAGTCAAGTAGAATGGATTGTCAGTTAGGGTCCCACTAAGAAAACCTAAATTCCATAAAAAAAAGTTGATTTCTACAAAAATAGAGAAAAACTACAAACTTATACGCGACGTGTCACGTCACGGGCGTCGCTCTCCACACTAGCAAATCGAGAAAACGCGCGATGGACACTCCATACATGAGTAAATCGAGAAAACGCGTGAAAAGGACCTAAAAAGAATGTTGTGTTTTCCGCAAAAAGGCTTAAACGTAATGCTAGAAAAACGTAAAAAGGACATAAATGCAATGTATATTTTTTCAAAAAAAAAAAGGGAACTGAAATTTTTTTTTCTAAAAGGGATCTAACCGTAGTTCCGTTTTTTTGGTAAAAGGATCCGAACGCAAACCTTAATAACGCATAAAGGATCTAGACGTAATATATATTCTTTTTTCAAAAAAGGACCTAACTGTAATTTCTTTGCAGGAAAATGACCTAAATGTAATTTTTTTTTCGAAAAAGGACACGGGCATAATTTTTTTTTCACCAGCACGGCTCGAGCCAGAGCTCTTACTGCTCAAACAAACTAGGAGACCGGAAGTCTTTCGGGATTAGTAGAAGGTGATATTCCGGCGTTCCATGTGGGATTAATCAGCTCCAAGGTTTGGTTCGAATTATAACCCTACTATACCTGGAAGAATCCCTGGATGGGGAGAGCATCCACGTGTCGCCGGAGCCGGCTCGGCTCGAGCCGCGAGCCAAAAAAAACTTACGGATAGGTCCTTTTTTATTTACGGATAGGTCTTTTTTTACAAAAAAAATTATAATTAGGTCCTTGTTCGTAAAAAAATTATAAACAGGTCCTTTTTCTCGAAAAAGAATATATATTACGATTTGGCCCTATATGCGTTTTTAAGGCTTGCGCTCAGGTCCTTTTCCACAAAAAAAAATTTACGTCTAGGTCCTTTTATGTTACGAATAGGTTCTTTTTTTTCAAAAAAAATATATCACACTTAAGTCCTTTATGCGTTTTTAATGCTTGCGCTCGGGTCCTTTTCCACATAATCAAAATTACGTTTAGGTCCTTTTCCGTCAGGAAAAAAAACGTACGGATCCTTCTTCCCGAAAAAAACATATATTTCTTCCTGTTTTTTTACCATTAAGTTTAAGCCTTTTTTTCAAAAAAAACTCAACTTTCTTGTGTGAAAGGTGACGCTCGCGATGTGGCACGCCGCGTCCAAGTTGCTGGTGACATTGAATACATACATGAACCTCGCGGAAAAACGTCGCATGAAAACAACGCAGTTCTCACGGACTGGCGAGAGCTGCTTACAGGAGATGGAGCGACGAACTGACAGACGAGAGACGAGACGTGTCTGCAGGACTGCAGATGGCATGTGCAAGGCATCGAACTGAAGCTGCGTGTCACTGTTAGCAGCAGACAAGCGATTCGCTTGGCCTCTCCTCAGCCTCGGGGAATGGTTCCTGTGCAGAGGATAAAATGGCATTTTTCTTTTCATCACAGAGTAGAGCAGGAGCTGCGGTGCAGAGGTGACGCAATGCAACGCAGAGCGATGGGGATCGATCGTGGATGTGACGGTAGAGTAACGTGAGTAAGGAGATTCAATAGTGCTAATAATTAGTTGATTAATAGTTAATAACTAGCTAACTATTAGCTAGCTAATTATTAGTAGAGACTGTTTGGATTAATTTGCTAATTAAGTTCACAAAATCAGCTAATTATTAGTTGATTAACAGCCCCTAACCCCCACGGCCCAAAAGCACGGCCGTCAGAATCAGAATCAGATCAGACCAGACCAGAAAGACTTTTTTTTTCAAGCCACGGCGTATATTTCTTTTTTCAAATACGACCACTTTTCAAATAAATTTGCAAAAATAGTACTCTTATTAACCACAGAAGACATGTCTGATGACATATAGCACCTGCTACGCTTCTGTACCATAACAAGATTTTCTACCGAGTTCCTTTTCCTTGGCACCTTGATCAATTAATCACTTTTTAATTATTTAATCACTTAACTAAGCCACTTAATTAATGATTTTACTTAATTAAGTTAATTAATTAATTAAGCACCCTACCTACCGAGTTAGGCATGCTTGGAGCTCCTACTGTGTGATAGGTGACCTGTCGAGCCAGAGGCTATCATTACCACAATAGATTGTGTTTCTACGGTACAAAAGCACGACAGGTGATACGTGTCATTTGCTGCTCCTCTCATAGTCGAGGACAGAGATAATTTTACAAATTCATTCGCATTAGAACTAGATTTGAAAAAAATGCCACGGATAAAAAAAAAGTGAAAAACTCCCGGACCAGGACTCGGGTCGGGTGCGCAGCTGCACTGCACCGCATGGCGCTCGCACCCAAATCCGGACGCGAGGTTGCCACCACCACCAGCAACGTCGTTGCAGAGCGCATCTCTTCTCTATCTGCTTTGGCAGCCATGGCCGCGGCCTTCCTCCTGTGCGCCAGGGTGGCGCCCACGCTGCTGCCCCTGCGCAGAGGGTCCCGCCTCCTAGTCTCATGCTCGGCCTCCTCCTCTTCACCAGGTGCCGCTTACTTCCCTTCGGCAAGAACCGCAGCTGTGTTTGTGTAGGTGAAAGATTTGCGTTTAACGGATTCTTGTTGTGTATAACGCGTTTCGTGGTTTACAGATGCTTCTGCTGGAGGGGTGGAGTTCCAGGGGAGGGTGGGGTTCCTTGGCCTCGGGATCATGGGCACCCCCATGGCCTCCAACCTCGTCAGGGCCGGGTAATTCCATTCCCTCGTTTTTCTTTACACTTATACTGCTTATCTCTTTGTCTTGGCATTGGGACAGTGAGACACACAACCTTCTTACAGCTTTGTCGTCGGTATATGTATGGATTAAATGTGCAAGTGATGTGTCGTTGTTGCAGTAGTAATGTATGGTTGTACGCTTGTGCTTGTACTGTACTACTGTTGCCATGGCTGTTGACCTGGCGTTACTAGAATTGTTGTTTCTTGGTCATCTTCAGGTGCGATGTTACAGTTTGGAACAGGACCAAGAGCAAGTGTGACCCTCTCCTCAGTCTTGGTGCCAGGTATGCATGCGTGACCTCAACTCAACCGTGATTTAAATTTTAAAACCAGTTTATTCCCTTATGAATGTGCGCGCATTTTCAGACACAGTTAACGAAATCGAAATGACTGCTTTGTCTTGAGCTCTTAATGCGTACTACTATTTTGAAGCAGACATGTAATTGTGGAATGGGTGATACTGATACCATTGCTGGTCATGGTTAAAGTTGGATCCTGCAATGCCGTTTCGAATGACGCGAATTGAGTTGTTCATTATCCACCATTTAAATTTCCTTTCTGTTCACGAGGAATTTGCTGTCAATGGTACTAGATAGCGTCATGTTGTTCACATTGACTTAAAGAAATGAGACAGTGCTCTAATTAACAAAAGATGTATGCACCACTTTGCTTGATACTGATACAAAAGATGATGGCTTCCTACAGGTACGAGTCTTCACTGGCCAGTGTTGCTTCATCTTGTGATGTGACCTTTGCGATGCTTGCTGATCCAGAAAGCGCGGTATATGCTTCATTAATCCAGAACTCAGACTGCCCTTGTTTCTGCTAGTGAAAACTCACGACAAATCTAATCATGGTTATGACGGTTTGTACCATAGGTTGAGGTTGCATGCGGGACCAATGGGGCTGCAGAAGGGATGGCCCCAGGGAAAGGGTAACCTTGCTCTGAAAAAGCATCAGAAAGACCGGATCATATGCAGAAGCAGACCTAGATAACATTATCTCTTATCTTGCTTGCATGTGACAGGTATGTTGACGTGTCTACGGTTGACGGTGCCACATCTAAGTTGATCGGCAAACATATTACAAGTACTGGGGCATCTTTTCTTGAGGTAGTTTTTGGTCCCTGTCATTGCTTGTACCCCTCATCTTGTATTGAACTGTTGACTCAGTTGTCTCCATGTGTTGCCTGTAATGTAATTTGGCTATTTTCAACTATTGTACTGTTGGTGGCTTGGTGCAACGCTAACTCAATGTCTTTTCAGTAGGCTCCAGTTTCAGGCTCGAAAAACCCAGCAGAAGATGGGCTGCTGATCTTTCTGACAGCAGGTAAACTTCTGCATCGATGCTTGGTAATTGTGACTTGGGAGAATCGAAAATGCAGCTGTTAAATCCTTTTCCTCCGAAACCTGATATTGATTACATGATTGCACAAGGTGACGAGTCCCTCCATAAGAGAGTAGCACCCCTCCTTGATGTCATGGGCAAGGTTAGTATCCCTTATCTGCAGTAAACACTTCAATTAGTCCCTAGTGTTGGACCAGGAAATGTGCTTATGCTATCCTTACTCTGAGATTTTATCTCGGGGATGTTGGGAATGGTGCAGCAATGAAGCTCGTGGTTAATATGATCATGGGGAGGTAACAAAGAAGTCTTTTATGATTAAAATTGTAACATAACTCTTTTGGAGATTTATCAACACTTCTGATCCTTATAACAAAATACTGCAGCATGATGGTCTCCTTTTCAGAAGGACTGCTCCTGAGTGAAAAAGTCGGCTTAGACCCGAATACCCTCGTGGAGGTTACTATTCTTAGATAAACAGAAACAATATGAAATCCACAATGTTGCAGTAGAAAAAAATACCCAAGGAGAAGGAATCTAATCTAGGATGCTTGGGTCCTTTCAGGTTGTTTCACAAGGTGCTATCAGTGCTCCCATGTTCTCCCTCAAGGGCCCTTCCATGGTTAAAGCTGCATACACTACTGCCTTTCCTCTGAAACATCAGCAGAAGGTAGCCCCTACTCTCATGCTGATTTAGACAGCACTGAGAAACAGTTACATTTGAATCTCATCTGATTCTGGCACTGAGAAAACAAACTCATGACAGGATTTGAGGCTTGCATTGGCCCTGGCAGAATCAGTGTCCCAGTCTGTTCCTACAGTCGCAGCTGCAAACGAGCTGTACAAGGTTGCGAATTCGCTCGGCCTCGCTGACCAGGACTTCTCTGCAGTCGTTGAAGCGCTGAAAGCGAAAGTGCAGAGCTCACAGCAGTAGGAATTGTTTGTTCAGCTGTCGTTGAGGCAGAAATTTGTCTTGTTACTGATGATGAAGTGGAACCGTGGCATTTTTTTTTCCGTTCTTGTTACAGGCAGTTCTGCTAGTTTTACATATACAGAATCTGAAATTTGATTGATGAGAGAAGGCCTGCAAGGCAACAGCACCACATGTATCTGATCTCAACATTGCTGTTGATCATAACATGCCCATGTAACACCACAGACAGAAAAGTCTTTTTGTCAACTTGCAAGATATTCAGTACAACAATGTGCATCAGAAGGCCAAAGAAATAGACTCAGCAGCTACCACGTGTATCTAGGCACAGAGCATGGTTATCACGGCACCCCAGCGAGGCGTGTCGTCTCCTGGACGCCTAGGCGTCCGTCTAGGCGATAGTTAGGCGACCAAAAGTTCAGATTTGAAGCTTAATTATAGTTCAAATTTCCTATGTACAAAATCATAATTCAAATTCAAATATAGCAGGAGTGAGGAGTGATGTGTAGTACCTTGTATATAGCATCCATAGCACCTTCCATATGATCCAAATCATTGTTGTCCAAACATTGATGTAGAGTCCGAAATAACTCAATCCATCCAGCAGCTTGCTTTGATTTTCCCTAGTACAAGCAGGAGATTTACATGTCAGCAAGATGAAACATTAGGTTGTTGGATATATGGAGTTCACATAAACTACTGAAAACAAAATTGAGAATGTTCCAAGGACAAAGACATTAAAAGTTTCAAACATAGATATAATGTTCCAAGGACAAGGACATTAAAACATAAATATAATGTTCCAAGGACAAGGACATTTAAACATCAATATCTAAGTCTAAATCATCTTGACGATTATCATCACTTGGTCCACTCTCATGAGAAGTAGATGGCGTTTGGCCATAATCATCGTCGATGTCTAGATCATCGGCCACCAAAGGTTCATAAACTTCATCCTCGTTTGAGCCTTGTTCTTCTCCTTGAGTTGTTGAGCTCAAATTTACACCACGTCGAGAGTACGTCCTGGCCATCCTAGGCAGATTATGACCCTAAAGCATTAGTGATGCACCGGTGGCTTCATCAACATGAGCCCATGAAAGATTTTCTCCGTGGTGGACTTCTTTGGTACTCATTTCAACCCATTCATTGTCCCCATTGGAACTCTTCTAAGATCAAAGGGTTGAAATTTGTCCCTTCCACACGCCTCTTTTGAAAACGTTCGGCGATCTTCCGATTGTATTGAATGTAGACCAAATCATTCAGTCTTTGGTGCTTCAACCGGTTTCTTTTTGTTGTATGGATCTGAAAATTAATCACTAATTAACAATAGAAAATACTTGAAACATATGAGCAGCCTTGAAATAAATACAACTTAGTTGCTACGAATTCGAAGATGCTCCAATTGCGCTCACAACTGGAGGCCGAACAACAAAGGCCGAGGATGCGTCTTGCAAACTTTTGAAGCTCTCTAGCAAGGCCACCAAAAGCATACCATCAATCAACTAAAACGTAAAACATTGTATCTATGTTAGAAACTTAGAATGTTTAAAATTGAATCAACTTAGAATAGAATTTTAATACTTACGAGGGCTCTTTGTTTTTTGTTGCATCACAATTGATTGGTTCCAAAGCTCTTCCTCATTTCCCCATAATCATCCGCTTGATCACTTATCTTTCTAAGCAAATTATCATCACAATTAACAATCTTTTCAAGCACATCATTGAATGCAATCCGGAGCCTCGAAGCATAGTCAATGTCTTTTCTTTGATGTCAAAAAACTTGTTTGGGTTAAAAAACAATGCAACCCCATGCAGCTTTTGCTCCATCTGATGCACCCACCGCCTCTCAATGATGTCCATTACCTTCTTTAGTACCCTTCGTTTGCTTCCAAAAGACTCTTATCTTATTCCTAGCATGATCCATAGTTGCTGAAACTTCTGGCATGGCAGGCTGTAAGTTCAAGCTCTATTGGTTTTGGTGATTTGTTTAATATTAATGTTTAATCATTGTTTAATGACAAATCTAATCATTATGAGACTAACATGTTTTATTAAGTCTTATTCTTATTAGTCTAATACTTGGATGGAAAATGGAAAACCTAAGGTATGCACTCGTATTCATTCTATTATATAAATGCATACTTAGAATTCAAGTTAAAGTATGAACTTTTCCATTGCTTTAGACCAAATATGTGCATTATGTTTTTAATTCATATATACATGAATACACACATCTAGGGGGAGTTTATAATTTAACTTGATGTTTCAATTGTATTGATCCATGTCCTCTTGTCATACAATATAAAGGATCAAGACCTTGAAACAATCTTTTGAGTATATATGACTTGTGTAGTTATATGCTCATGTCAATTTAAATGAGTTTAAATTGAGTTCGATTGTCTCTCAATCAATCAAAGAACATTTCATCATGTGTTGATGGTGTTTCCTTGTTGATTAAAGACAAGCGAAAAGTTCTTGAGTATAATGAAGCATTAGTTGCATCAAAGTGCTCAAGACAACAATTAATCATTCAAATTAATTTGGGTTGTGCTTAATCGATCTTGGAGGCATCCATTATGTGTTCATGGAGTGCGGTGATGATTGAGACAACCGTGTTTGTTGGACTAACATCTTCCATGAGTTGTGAAGTAGGTTAAGTCCAAGATGATAAAGAATCGGGAAGAAGAAGAAGTCATCATGTGTTGATGAGCTTCAAGAGGTGATCCCGAAGTGAAGAGAAGGGCTAGAGAAGGTTCATCATGTGTTGGTGAACAAGATGAAGAAGATGTGATCCTGGAGAGAAGATGATTGGAAATCATAAAAGCTCCAAGTGGATCAAGTGCGGCAAAGGTATAACTAGCTAGGGCTAAGGATGTGTTCCTAATCTTTTACCAGTCTCGGTGTTTGGTTGTGAGACCGGGTTGCTTGTTAGGTGCCGTACTATTAAGAGGGGTTGAGTCTTTTAGCTTGAGCTTCATCATGTGTTGATGAACTCGATCCGGTTCACTCTAGCTCACTCTCTTGTTTGATGTTTGCATGAAGCTAACCATTTGGCATGTGTTGTAAATTGGTGAAGCTTGTGCATTGGATTTTGTATGAGCTAAGTATTTGCATGTGTTGCAAATAAGGGTGCTCATACTTGCATCTTATTTGAATCTTATTTGATTTGGTTTTTGCTTGGAGCTAAGTTTTGCATGTGTCGCAAAAGGAGAGAGCTCAAACAATTTGGTTTAAAGTGGTTGCATGGAGTTAGAGATTTGCATGTGTTGCAAATAGAGAGCTCATGCACTTGTAATTGTTGTGGTTGCTTGCATGGTGCTAGAGATTTGCATGTGTTGCAAATAGAGAGCTCATGTTTTGGTATTGCTTGGAGCTAGGTTTTTACATGTGTTGCAAAGAACAATGCTCAAGCATAAAATTGGTTTAATGTGTATTTGCAAGTTCGTTGTGCGAATAAACCGAGGTCTATGAGTCCTAATCCCGAGAGCATGTGAGTAGGGCTTGCAACGGGTGTTTGCAAGTTGACTGGGTCTTGTGTTGACCTTCACATGGCTAGGGGGATTAACCTCATAGACTCGGGTTTGATTTGCTTAATACGTTTTGCAAATAGATCTTGAGTTGTTTACTGAAATGTGTTTTCGTTAGTTGGATTTGTTATTTGCAAATGTGTTTTGCAAATGAACTTGAGATTATGGGTTCGATCCTAAAGCATGTGAATAGGGTTTGCAAATGTGTTTTGCAAATTGACTTGATCATGTGTTGATCATCACATGGCTAAGAGGATTGATCTCATAAGTTCTTGGTTTATTTGCAAATGTGTTTTGCAAATAAATTGTGTAATGAGATTCTTTGGAGTATGTGATTAACATGTGCAAATGTGTTTTGCATAGTGTTGTGATCATGTGTTGATCCTCACATAGCTCAAAGAATATATCTTGAATGGTTTGGAGAAAAGTTTTTGTGAAAAGTGTTTTTTTCTCCTGAGGCCGTCGTCTGCATCCTTGTAAGGCCGTAGCACCGGGTTCGGTGCTACTCATGATTTGGCCGTAGCACCGAAGGTCCGTGCTACCGTCTGTCTGCCGGTGTGGAATTTCGAGAGAGGTGTTTTTGGGCGGTCAGGCGGTCGGTGCTACCGCCCATGGTAGGCCGGTAGCACCGGAGGTCCAGTGCAACCGCTCCTCTGGCCGGTGTGAAAAATCCAAAGGAGGTGTTTTTGTGTTCGGCTTGAGTCCGGTGCTACCGGGGTGAAGGCCGGTGCTACCGCCCGAGCGGTAGCACCGCTCGCAGTTGGTCGGTGCTACCGGAAATCCTGCAACGGCTAGTTTTGTAGCCGTTGGCGAGGAGGCCGGTGCTACCGGTCCCAGTAGGGCGGTAGCACCGGGTTTGCTGGATCTTTGCCCATTTCGCCCACAACGGCTAGTTTTGGCTTGGAGGCTATAAAAGGAGGCCTTGGGGGGCAAGGGCAGAAGGTGGCTGCGTGCTGATATGAAGTGTGAGTTCTTGGGGGTGTTGTGCATGTGTTGCCTTCTCCCATTTGCTTCTTGAGCTAGTGTGAGCCTCTAATTGCATGTGTTGCAATTAGGAGAGGATTGAGAGTCTCTTGTGCATGTGTTGCACTTGAGGAGGATCCTTGTGCATGTGTTGCACTTGGTGATCACCGGAAGCACATGTATTGTGCTTGGTGAAGTTCAAGCGAGAGGATTCGGCTTGTTACTCTTGGAGGTTGCCGACTCCTAGACTGCGTAGAGCGTCGTGCGCGGGAGCTCTCAAGGTTGTGAGAAGCCCCGGCGAAGTTTGTGAAGGTTCAGGTTGAGCCTACGCGAAAGCGTGAAAAACCACATCTAGTGGATTCGAGGTGGGTGCTCAATTCGTGGAGCCGGTCCAATGTGTTTGGGCTAACCTCAACGTGGACTAGGGGAGACCGGCAAGTCTCCGATCACCACGGTAAAAAGTATTGTGTCTCTTGTGCTTGCCTTGTTCTCTTTATTTATATTCAAGCAATTTACATTCATAGAATTAAATTGATTGATTGCTTGTCTTTAGAATTGCTTTTTGTTAGAGACATAATTAGTTAGTGCACATAGTGAGCCTAGTTGATTTAGGCTTTAATTGTCAAAACTTAGTTTATCGCTTCCGCATTATTATTGATAAGGTTTTGGTATAAGGGTAATTAGGGGTGAATTGCTTTGTAGAAATTAGAAAGAGAAAGTTTTTTTTAAAGCCGCCTATTCACCCCCTCTAGTCGGCATCCTCGACCTTACACAAGCTTCTCATCCCCATCAACAATCCTCAGCACAATCAGCAAAGGCTAGAATGCTCTTACGCAATCCTCCACAGCATGCCAAAAACGCAAGGAAGTCAAAATATCACAAACTTTCTTCCCCGCCTCCGTGTGAGCCAATTTGGCCCTAGTCCAGTCCTCACTAACAAAGAGTAGTCGTAAAGCATCCTTATGATTATATAAACTCTGCAAAATGAGAAAAGTAGCAAACCGAGTGGCTGCGGGTCTCACTAAATCCCTCCCTCCTATCTTCTCCCTCATTGCATCAAAAAGCCTCCCATGCCTATAGATGAAGGTAGTCACATGCTTGGCTTGATTGATGGACTTTTTGAACTAACTTATTTTTCCGATATCTTCCAACATAAGGTCCAAGCAATATGCAGCACAAGGGGTCCAGAAGAGAGTGAGAAACCTCTCCATAAGAATTTTATCTGCAAAAGAAAAAGACTGAGTTGCAAGCAATTTGCAGCATAATGTAGATTTTTTTTGGGCTAAAGAAAAAACTTACCAGCAACCTTGAAGTTGGCACCATATCGGTGACCACTTGAACGACATTGTCAGGGCCTATCTCCACAATCTTCTTCTCAAGCAAATCAGCTAACATCTTTGCATCAGCCGATTGAGAGGATGCATCTACAGACTCCAAGAAGAAATTCCCTTTAGGACAATTGACAAGAAAATTTATCAAGTGTCTTCCTCTCCTATCAGTCCATCCATCTGACATTAGTGTACAACCGTATTGCCTCCAACCAGACTCTTGCTTCTCCCTTAATGCTTGGATTTCATTCTTTGCCTTAGCAAGCAATGGCACCCTTAACTCATGAAAACTAGGAGGCTTGTATCCATGCCCGTATTGTCCAACTGACTCCATTATAATTTCATAACTCCTAGAATTTGCAGCATTGAATGGTATGCCACACTGATAAAAGAAAGTAGCAACATGCATATTCACCCTCTCTTTTTCTTCCTTGGTCCTCATACATTGCTCCATGGAGTTTTGGGACAACAGTTTGGAAGGCCTTTCCTCAACTACCTCTTCGGGTGTCTTTTTTATCATGGAGGCAACTGATTTTGTTACTTTGGCCACCGGTTTGAACATAATAGCAGCTTGCTTCCTCTTGGCAGCTGTCCCAGAACTTGGATGACAAGACAATGCCTTCGAGGATACTTGTTGATTAACCTCAACCTCCCGAACATCATCACCTTCACCTCCACCTTCCTCTTCATCGTCATCCAAATTAACCATCTTGTTCCTTGCAGTCTTCTTCATGTAATCTTGCATCTATCTCATTATTGCTGTAGTGGTTTTGGGGCATTTTTAAACATCCCCAAAACCCGCAGCAAAGTGCTGCTTCAACCTCTTGATGTCCGAATGCATTTGTTTTCCGCAAAGTATACATTGCACAATATCCTTGTTCGTCAAATTTGACCAAAATCCGTACTTCCACCCGGGATCCTTCGATTTGGCCTTACGCTTTGGATCCTTGGATGGATCATAAGCCTGCTCTTGGCTAGCACCACCAGACTCGCCAACGGCGGTACTTGTTGTTTGATCAGCCATGCACGTATAAGTTTTGTACAAAACAACGACAATCACTAATAAGTAAAGACTAATCCATACCATAGTAACCATACAATACATTAGATGTCAATCTGTCATCAACTATTCAACTCATCATCCAATAGCATCATTAGATTCATTATCAAGGACAAGGAGACAAGGAGTATAACAACCAACATCAAACAAATAAGTAGCAACTAGCAAGAGTCAGAGGCACCATTTTGAGTTTCAAACAAATGAGTAGCAACTACTAACTAGCAAGTCACACATTCGTGGCCGTCCTCCGCGCCAAGATCACCTCCGCGCAAAGATCACCTCCGCGCAGGCCCTCCACGACGTAGCGTTCCGCGGCAAGAAGCTCACGGCGGTTCCTCTTCCTCGAGTAGAGCCAGACACAACAGAGCGGTAGCCCAACAACCGGAGGGGGAAGCTGGGAGGCGGAGGCGAAGGGGGATTACTGGTGACAGCGGCCGGCGACGACGACGCAGTTGCTGGCGTCGACGGTGGTGCCTCTTGGGGTTTCTCCAACCGGTCGCAACCTTCAAATACTCAACAGCCAGTCGCAGCCTTGCCGACTCGCAGCCCTGAGTACCTCGCAGCCCTGAAGTACTCAGCTCCAACCAACGCCAGTCGGTCGCCCAACACCAAGCCGACGCCTAGGCGACAACATCTCGACGCCATGCCACACAGGCGGCCGCCTGGCCGTCTTCAGGCGAGACGCCAGGCCCTGGCGCCTTCTGCCGGTCGCCAGGACGCCTAGGCGACGTCGTGATAACAGTGGCACAGAGTACACCTTATTCAGACAAATACATTAGGTCCTCTGTTGGGTATAAGGCTGATTCAACCGTGAAAATTATTAGGATGTAAACAACAGAAATTGTTCAGCATACGGTTACAAAATTCATATTCAAGCACCAGCTACATGTGCCTGCTACAATGTGTGAATTTTCTTCATATGTTTTCTTTTCGCACTTGAGGAACATGAATAGTAGCTAACATACAAATCAATGTGTTCTATTGCTGTAGCAGCTTAGCATTTTCTTCGTGATCCTCATCAGCTGTCAATTGCTAGAGCAATCTGCTAGTTTGGTGAATATACACAATGCAGACCGGAGGATGTCCCGCGTGCTAAGATCCGATACCAGCAACCCCCTTCGCTGCTGCTTGTTGTGCTGCTGCTGCAGCTGCAGCCGCAGCTGCTGCAGCTGATGCAGCTGGAGATGGGGGTGTAGCTGGTGTCTTCTGTGGATCTTCAACAGCATGCTCCTCCTGCTGCTTGTTATTTACCTGGGCCAATATTTTCTTTATTTGGGCTCCGGTGAGGGTCTCATGCTCAAGAAGCGCATTGGCTAAAAGATGGAGTTCCTTATTGTGTTTCGTGAGAATAGTCTTTGCATTGTTGTATGCTTTCTCCAAGAAATTCTTCACCTCCTCCTCAATTAGAAGCCTTGTTTCTGAGCTCATAGTCTTTCCGTCGTCCTCATAATTGTAAGAAACAAGGCCAACCTGCTTGCTCATACCATATTTAGTAACCATTGCTCTTGCCATCGAAGTTGCTTGCTGGAAATCAGATGAAGCACCAGATGTCACCTCACTATGCCCAAATATAAGTTCCTCTGCCACCCGCCCTCCCATGCAGACATCCAAATTTGCTAGCATCTGTTTCCGTGACACACTAGTCTCGTCTTTTTCTGGGAGTTGGGTCACCATCCCAAGGGCCATCCCCCTGGGCACAATGGTAGCTTTGTGGACAGGGTGAGCACCTTCGGTGTGGATGGCAACAAGGGCATGCCCTCCCTCATGGTATGCAGTCAGTTTCCTGCTTTCATCAGAGATAACTGCTGATTTGCGCTCACTACCCATCATGATCCGGTCCTTGGCATACTCCAGATCATTCATTGTAACGGCTTTTGCCCCATCCATGGCAGCCTTAAGAGCAGCCACATTTACCAAGTTAGCAAGGTCTGCACCTGAGAATCCTGGTGTTCCCCTGGCAATGATCATCAAATCCACATCATCACCCTTTAACACCTGCAATTATGTGTATAAAGATAAGAGAGTATGTTTTAATCTGGATAGCATGACACATAGTTACCAGAAACACGGTTCGTCCGAGTCGCGGTACGGGATTTGGGTTCGCGGTTCGCCACTTTTTCTTCCAATTTCCAATACGAACACAAACCCCATACCCTAAACCGGTTCGGGTTTGACGACTCCGGTTCGCGATTCGCGGGGGGTTTACAGCAAATCCGGTAACTATGCCATGACAACAAAAATTCTTGAGAATTACCTTTGACATATGGGACTCAAGGATTTGCCGCCGGCCCTCAACATCTGGATTAGGAACAACAATATGACGGTCAAAGCGCCCAGGTCTGACTAGTGCTTTATCTAGTGACTCAGGGAAGTTGGTTGCAGCGATGACAATTATCCCCTCATTCTGCTTGAAGCCATCCAGCTCGACAAGCAACTGGTTCAAGGTCATCTTCATATACTGTTGATCCTTTGGATTTCTACTCCCACCAATTGCATCAATTTCATCAATGAATATGATACAAGGCGATCGTTTTTTTGCTGCAGCAAAAAGGTCCCTCACCCTTCTAGCTCCTACACCAACAAACATCTCCTCAAACTCACTGCCACTGCATGAGAAGAAAGGAACACCAGCTTCCCCAGCAATAGCCCTCGCTAACATGGTCTTCCCAGTGCCAGGAGGGCCTACAAGCAAGACACCTTTTGGCAGTTTTCCACCAAGACATGTAAAACGCTGGGAAACATAAGGCAGCTTGTAGATATCACATAACACAGATATATGACAAAAACAACACATTATATATTAGCTTAACAACACATAAGACATATTTGACAAAATGGAGGTTAACTCAACACGTTATCTACATCACAAAATATGAGCTAAGCAACTTAGCATTAAGAAAGCAATTAAAAAGGTATACCAATGATGCCCTGTGTAATGTCAAGTCAAAGTTAGCCTATTCAATTGACATGAGGACTAACAAGCTGCGCATAAAGTAAAGAAAGCAAAAAGAACACTGTTGACAAAATCAAGCAACTGTGTTGAATCAAGCAGGATATTGATAGATCAGCTGAGTTAGCCTAACAGGACCTCAAGATTCAGCAAAATAAAGAACTTCACAGATCAATGTATTTCAAAACAGTTCACGTCATGGCATGGCAAACATTAATCCATTGCACTTAGCCAATTGAACCCTCTTAAATATTAATGGTCTATTACTAAAAAACAGTAACTGGTGCAGCCATTGCTAAATGGGAAAAAAAAATCTATTACGCAACAATGATGGACTTGGTAACTCTGCATTAATCAGCCAGACTTCACATTTTTCATCACTAGTGATTAAAAAAGCTTTACCTTGGGGTCTCGAAGGTAGTGAACTATTTCCTCAAGTTCAGCTTTGGCTTCATCGACACCTTTTACATCACTGAATTTCGTGCTAGATTCCATGCTTGGTTGGACCTCTTCATTTAGACCGAGGCCTACAAACATTTTATCAACAAGAATTACCAGGAAGAAGTCCAATTCAGAATTAGGAGATTAGTCATTCAGATCTTTCAGAAAACCAAACCTTTGCTTATTCCTCTATCCTCAATGAGAGCTCCAATGCCCGAAATTAGAAGGAAAGTTAGTACAATGCTTCGGAAGGTGCGCCAAAGCTGTTCCTTAAATTGACCTGTTTCTGCTGTAACCATGTGAATAGGCGCATTTGCAGTGCCAAGAATTCCATCTTTTGTCACTTGACCAGCACTCCTTAATGCTGGAACACTACCGAGGCTTTCTTCCTCCCATGCTGAAGCAGCAATACCTGTATAGATAATCCATGTATGGAGTTTTAATCCAAGTTACTAAACAAATAGTCATTAAGGAATGATACTCAGGTTTCATTAGATGAAACCTAACCGTAAATTCATTTATAGAGAAAACTGAAACAAGTTTAACCAATGGCAGACTCTGAACCTAAACTCCATACGGTAAGAAATAAAATATGATCACAAACATGATTGTAAACTAGCAATACATAATTCAAGGTTATCATTTATCTAACTACCGTAAAAACCCGATGACCAAGAGACTGAGAACAATAGGCCACAAAGAACTACAAATTAAAGTAATCAGACTACAGTAGAGTATAAAGGTAACATCTATATGCTATCGAAAGAAGAACATGTATGAATTTTTAACTACTGTAACATTACATGCTGTAGTTTCCTTGCAAGACTAGATGGCAAAATTGAAATATCATTATATAAGTAATAAACTGTTTAAACAATTAGCTTGTTAAAGAGAAGTACAAAAAATGTATGCATAACATAACAATGAAATCGTTATACAACTGATCATCAAGGTGATGGAACCTTCTTCACTCTTTAAATAAGAAAAATCAGAAGTAGCAGCATGTCCCACACAAAAGCAGTAGAATGTGATAAGACTTATTAGTCACAACAAAGATAAGGAGTTTTGATGATATTGGTACCTCTCTGCAATGTTTTAAGCAAGGTACTATCATCCAGCCTATCAACCATTACAAGAGCTTTTACATACTCAGCAAGTGCTGAAGGATTAGAATGCAATGAAGGCTGGCTTTCAAAGATTTGTATAACACGCTCTGGGCCACTTCTGTATATCTCTTTTAGCAGAGAAGCTTGACTTGGCGAGTCCAGGTCTCTCACCCTGTGTGCAAGGCTACCAACATAGCTTGAATGATACCTCTCATGTAAGTTTCTGAGTGTGCCACCTGCATCGAGCACCACATAAATTAAAATATCAATAAAAGAAGTGCAAAGAAATTCATCCGCAACAGGAATGGCAGCAACGACATTATGCATAAGAAAGTTGTATAATAGATCATAACGTTCATCACATGCAGCTTTCATGACAACTGACAAGTCATGACAAGTTCATAAAAGGAAAAGAAAAAGGACAACACTGATGAAGATATATGTTTAATACCGTGGAAGACTGGATGTCAGATAAAACACACACTCACACGTATAGCAATTTTAGAAAGTTGCAAATGCAGCAGTTTTAGACCAAATACTAGTGAAACTAAAGGCAGTTAATATTTGATCCAATACGTTATACAAAGACCGTATACCTGCATTAACGTCACTTCTAAGTGCCCTCAGAGGGGAGGAGGCTACTAGTTCATTGCAGATTGCATGTGCCGATCGGCTCCTTGCGACCTGCAATGAAAAAAAAAACACAACCCTGCATTAATTAAACAATTGTATATACATAAATAGATACACCAACAAGAAGAACAACACACTGAAACATAGCTGAGCAAATTATTCCACCACAAGGAACAATTTTTCCAGCACCTACCCATATTTACCCACAGTTCCTTTTTGATGTTTCCATGCCCAAATTAGATTCGAGTAACACATATCAACACCCTAACACCGTAACACCACTCGCTGGCTTCCGGACATAAATCTAGCAATATCCTATAGATTCTCATATAGGCCATCAGATCAATCTGATAACATACGGTGCAAAAGAGAATCCAATACAGTAAAAGAAGGCGCCTTTGTAATTTTTAACGGGTTAACCTAAAACTGTAAGTATCCAACACAAACGAGATCACACCCATCAGGTCTAAACCATCAGCCTTAACGCGTAGTACATGTGGTATTCCAATACGGGCGCCCAAAGACGCAGCAGCCCCCAAGATTACTCCAACAGGAACCACACCTACACCCCGGCGCATCTCCAAGATAGAAACTTTCCAACTAGAATCGCACCACCCGCGAAAGGAGAAGCGCTGAAAAAGAGAAGGAAGAAGAAAAGATTAGGAAACGCACCTGGGTGAGGACGCGCCGCCACGCCATGGGCTCAAAGGCCTAATCCGCCGCCGCCGCTCCGGACGAGATCCCAATTCCCGAGCAAGCAGGCGCGCAGCGAAGACACGCAAGGATTGGGCGGCACAGGAGCGAGCGGTCCAAACGGGAGACTCGGAGGGAAGGCACGCGGACGCGAAGTATTCGGCGGCGGCGGCGAGGTGAAGTCGCGGCGGGCGGGAGGAACGGAGGAGAGGCGACGGCCCACGTCACGCGGCGGAGGGGGCAGAGAGGGAGAGAGAGACAAGTGATGCACAGATTTTTCTTTTTCCTGAGGCGAAGCCAGAGAAGGCCAAATGGGCCGCGCCTACCGGGCAGGCCCGCGGCACGGACGGTACTGTAGGCACAGCCCAAGAACGACCTGGTCCGTTTAGTAATAGTGCCGTGCCAGCACGGCCCGTGAGTCCGTGCCGTGCTTGGGCTAACACCCCGACACGGTATGGCTTGTTTATTGGGCGGGCCAGCACGGCCCAATGCGGCACAGCACGGTTAACGTCGGCATGGCCCGTTTGGCTCATTGAGTTTGAAAAATAACTGTTTTCTAACGGTTGGGTGCTTAAAAATTTCAAAAAGATTTCAAAAAATTCTAAATTTTTTCTTATAAATAGGTGGCTAACCCCTTCATTTTCACACCAGTAATCTTGCATTCTCTCCTATTCATTATCTTGTGAAATTTTTTTTGCTCTTGGTGGTAATTTGGCAAAATTCAAATTAATTTTGCCAAAAATCCGAAATTCGACTTCCGGCTTCTGTCAAGAAATCAAGGTAATAATTATGATTTAATTTTTCATTTTGTTAGTGTTTTAAATGATATTAAAGTACTAATAGTGTAATTATTTCTTGTAGTTTATTTTATGGAGCACGACGATTTTCCGTCCTTCCTAGCTTCTGATTTTAGGATTTCACCCGAGAAGCTTCTTGCATCCTATGAAGCTGGAGAAGCTGTAGGAGGTGTACTATCCTCAGGTTCTACAAGTGCTATTGCATCGGCAAGCACCGGGGCGAAAAGATCAAGATGCAGTACATCGGGAGTCTGGGAAGTTTTCGAGCAGATTTTTGAGACATCAGATGACGTTCAGAGCAGGTATGCTATTTATAAATATTGTAAGCAAAAATTAACTGCAAAATCTACATGTGGAATGGGGCACTTGAAGAGGCATGCTGAGAGTTGTAAAAGAAAAGCGGGGTGATTTTGAGACAAACGTAACTGCAGTACAACCCCGATAGTACGGTACGTAGCTGGGACTACAATCCTAGGTTAGCTCGTGAATCTCTTTGTCGTTTAATCGCTTCTCAAGATCTTTTGAACTTTGGTGAGTCACCTGCATTTGAAAACTATATTAAAAATAGCTCATAATCCTAGGTTTTCTTCAGTTTCTAGACAGACAACAACTAGAGATTTGATTAAATACTATAATAACTATCGTAGTAAGCTAAAAGAGCAATTTAGTACATATACTTTTCTCGTGTCTTTGACATCTGACATATGAAGTGGTAGGGCTAAATAGGATTACCTTAGTGTAGTTGCTCATTATGTAAACAATGATTGGCAACTAGAAAAGAGAATTATAGAATTCAAATTAATTGATGTAGCACACATTGATGAAAATATTGTTGATTGTATTGTAAAAGTTGTGAAAGATTTTAGCCTTAGTGATAAGATTTTTCCAATAACATTAGATAATGCTTCAGCAAATACTGTTGAAATTACCAAGAGGAGCAAGATGAGGACTTCAGCATCTGGTTTTTCTCCTCCGTCAGGAAAAAAACTCTTCATAGATAGGTACTAAAAAACTCTCATTCAATTCAACTCTTTTTTAAAACAAAGGGTGTCACTACCAGGGTTCCAAATTTCGTTTTCGGTTTACATCTCGCTCCCCACTGAAATCTGAAATTTCATCGAAATCTCGTTATTTTGGATAAAATCAGGTTGAAATTCAAAAAGCAAAATTCAAATCCGGAATTGTTTGGACCGAAATATCTGAAATTTTGGGCGAAATTGCCAAAAAATTAGCAAATTTCAACTAAAAAATGGTTCAAACAGTATTGAAAAAATTTGAAATTTGTTTTAGAGATTTCTGACACATCATTGATGTTGTCATAAAAATTTCAAATGATTACCAAGTCTGAGGAATTTTTAAAAATTCGAAATTGCTACTGTCCTGATAAAACAGTGACCGGCAAGTTTGAACCGAATGAAAAATGGTTCAGACCACGTTAGAAAATTTTGACATTTTTTTTCAAGGTTATGATGCATCACTAATGTTCTCATAAAATTTTCAGATAATGATCAAGCTTCATAAATTTTTAAAATTCGAAATGTGCTACTATCCTGTTAAAAGCCTTGCAGGCAAACTTGAACGAAATGAAAAATAGTACAAACCATGTTAGAAAATTTTGAGACATTTTGTGCGTGGTCCTGATGTATTGTAAACATTTATATCAATTTTGTTAGATTATTATAGTTCTTAAATAATTTTTAAAAATTCTGATAGTGCTACGTCCTAATAAAAGTGTGATGATAAATAAATAGATTTGCTTTAGCAATAAAAAAAGGTTTAGAATTTCTGAAAATTTTACATAAGAGTTATAAGGAAATTATTAAGGTTTCATAAAGATTTTAAATCATGATCACACTCCAGTGAATTTATAAAATTCTTACAAGGCATTGTACCATTTATGTTCTTTCTCTTTTTTATTTTTGAAATATAACAAATGAAGTTCAATGCTTAAATAGATTTGATTGACGAAACAAAAAAGGTTGAAAATTTTTGAAAATTTTATAAAATAGCACTGAGGAAATTATTAAGATCTAATAAAAATTTTGGATCATGATCACACTCGAGAAAATTTATAAGATTCTGACATGGTTACTGTCCAAATTATGTTCATTCTGTTTTTTATTTTTTAAAGACAACAATTGAAGTTGAATTATTTTTTAAAAAAATTGTATCGCCCTACACTACTAAATATAGCACCATATATTTTTTAGATCAATATCAAGCTTATACAATTTTATAAATATCTAACAGTGTTTCTGTCAAAATTTTAAAATATCTCAAAATTCGGTTTTTTAACAATTTTTCATAGAATATGACCTTCTTAAGGGTTATTGGACCAAATTCGGTGAAATCTGGCTATAAAAGTATAAAAACCGGTCAAAAATCATGAAATTTCGGTCAGTTTGGGCGAAATTTCGCGGAAAAAAATTAAATTACTGTAGCATTCAAATTTTTTGTCTAGCCGATAATTTGGATTTCATGGTGGTCTAAAATCCGAAATTGTGGTGAAAATTCACCGAAATTTGTATCCCTGGTCGCCACCCCAGTTCCACTTTTTATTGAATGGAAGCAGGAGCAGGGTTTGAAATCTCGTTTTCGCTCGATATCTCGGAGTTGGTCGAAGACTAAAATCTCGGTGAGATATCAAAATTTCAAACAAATTTTGGCCAAAACGCAAAAACAAAATTTAAAATCCGGTTTTTTCCACCTGTAAATCCGAGATTTCGGCCGATTTTGTCGAGATCTTGGTCAAATTGCATCGAGTGAAATCCAGTCAAACAAAGTCAAAAAAAATTGAAATGGTTTTTTCGTG
This sequence comes from Otatea glauca, assembly GCA_036346275.1. NCBI lineage: Eukaryota > Viridiplantae > Streptophyta > Magnoliopsida > Poales > Poaceae > Otatea > Otatea glauca. Next base: position 21,583,616 of record CM070712.1, on the reverse strand, counting down.
TTACTAACACATTGATATTGTTATCATAAAAATTTCATATAATTATCAAGTCTGAGGAATTTTTAAAAATTTAAACATTGGTACTGTCGTGATAAAACACAGGCCAATAAATTCGAACCGAATGAAAAATGAAACAAAAGAAGTTAGAAAATTTTGAAATTTTTCATGCATGGTTCTGACATATCACTAATGTTCCCATAAAATTTTTAGATGATGGTGAAGCTCGAGTAATTTGTAAAAATTCGGACAGTGATGATGTCTGAATGGAAAATGCTTGGAACCATGTCGGGAAATTTTGAAATTTTGTTTGGATGGTATTGATGCATTATTAATCTTGCCATAAAATGTTTAGATGATTATCAATCCATGAAGTTAGAAATTTTGGCAGCATTTAGACTAAAATTCGGTTTTTTGAGAATCACAATTGGAAACAATCAATGTAAATTTGCATGATAATTAATAGGCATGAAATAAAATTGATACATATGACAATTTATCACATATTTGCATCACAATAAAATCAATGTATATTTACATCACGTACCTACGAGTAGTAGTACGCATGTAGTGCAAACTCCACCTCCTTGTTATCGACAATGACCTCGTGATACCTCCTCTCGTGCAGTTGCTTATATTCTTCCCAGGTCATATCACACGGTAGGTAGGCAGACTTTCAATGTTTGTAATGAGCCATCCAACCGCTATAATTCTCTGACTGGTGAAGGTACCTGACAAATGTGTCTCATGCGTACAGATCGACGTATGGATCAGTGTAGTCAAATGGCAAAGAGATGCTCATTCCGTCATATCTATGTCTGTAACCGTACCCACCTTGATCCCATCCATAGGGTGTCGAACCATACCCACTATGCTCAGTTGGGAAGCCCAAATGGCTAGAAGACTGACTGCTACACCATGAGCCTGCATCATCCTAGGGTTGTGCTGCCTGTCGCCCACCCCCACCACTTGACGCGCCCTTCCCTGTACTATAGGTCTGCCTCTGTGAGCCCCTCCTTGGGGTGCTACCCCCCTGTTGCGACCCTACTGGTGATTGTGGCTGTGAACAGAGGCACACAGAATACCGGCCAGGGTCCATCCCATCATCTCCGGGAGAGTCTGTCGCTGTCGCTGTCGCTGAGCTACTACTGAGGTATTGCACATTATGAGGAGGTGTATCCGTATCATCGTCATTGCCGACATCAGGCTCATCATCACTTCGGGCTTTTCCTTTTCCCTTGGCACGTTGGCTGCCTGATAACTTTGCTAACCTGCCTAAAGCTCCTGCTAGCATGTCGTCGTCGTCGGTAGCATGCTTCTCTTCCCTGTGTGCGTGTCACAGACCATGTACTTGGCCCAATCTGGGAGGCTCTTCCCACCTGTGGCCAATTGAAAGTAATATTAACACCGTTGTGATTAACAAGTGGATTCATAAAACAATTGCATTGATTACCTGTGGCCTTGTTCATATCTTCCGGCGGGATGGTGTCAACCACGAATCTCGTTGGGAGGGGTGGGTTGTACCTAGTGTCCTCGTCGAGTAGGGGCTCCCTACCAGATCTGGACGACTCGAACCACTCTGCAATAGGGTCACTACCAGGATGCATGAAAGGACAGGGGATGTTGCCTAGAGGGGGGGTGAATAGGCGAATTAAAATATTTAAAACTAAATTGCAGTGGAATAAAAAAACTTGCAGCTAAATAAAATCTCCTGAGGGTCTAAGTCCGGAGTGTCCGGGACTTTTATCCGGATACTCCGATATGTCCGGAATGTCCGGGGTCAGGAGTCCGAATACTCCGGATTGGACCGAGGATCGAGACCGAGTGTCCGGACTTATCTCTGGATACTCAAAATGTCCGGACTATCCGGTTCGTGGAGTCCGGATACTCCGAATTTAAGACCTCGAAATGAGATTTCAAATCCCTGCAATTTTTCAACAATCTACTTGAATACAAAAGATCTAAATGCTATCAGGTACCTGGGGATGATGTAGATCTAGAGCCAAACACAACAATAGAGTAGATCGGGCAATTTCAAGATTCAAAATCAAATACTAAAGCAAGAGAAAGAAGCAAACTTGGAGACGATGATTTTTCACCCGAAGTTCGGATCCTTGAGGATCCTACGTCTCCGTTGAGGCGGCTCGGTCACACTTGAGCCGGGGTCTCTTTCAACCCTCTTCCTCCCGGTGTTGCACAAATACACTCGCTGGTCTTCACTCCTTTGATTCCTTCCCTTACGGAGGCGGAACCGGCCTTCACAAACTTCTCACGGCCAACCACACAAAGCTCCGGTGGCTCGTAGGCGACCTCCTAGCCGTCTAGGAGTCCTCAACCTCCAAGAGTAACAAATGCTCACGAAGAACAAGCTTGGAGATGAAATCAAGTGCTCAATCAACTCAAAACTCACTCAACCTAGCAACTCACTCCTCAAACTCTTCTCAACCCTTCTCACAAAGGGGATCACTTAGATCTAAGGGTAAAGAGGGGTTTTGGGGGCTCAAGAACAAGAATATAGCACCTCTAATCAACAGGGTAAAAAACCTCTTCAAAATGAGGGAGGATGGGGCTATAAATAGAGCCCCCCAAAAACTAGCCGTTGGAGACAGCTGCACACAACCCGGAGACTCCGGATAAATACCCCGGACACTCCGGACTAATTCAACTCGGAGTGTCCGGACTTAACATCGGATACTCTGGATTGTCCGAACAGCATTGAGCAGCCCGACGAAAACGAGCATAACTTTTGACTCCGGACTCTGATTTCAGAGATCTTGGACTCTACCAAAAGCTAAGAACGAGGGCTACACAACTAACAAAGTCTCACTACCCAAAACTCAAAGGATAAACACATATTTCACAAAGAAACCAAGGGAGACCTACAACCCTCACTTTCCGGCACCACCAACACCACTCTCTTTCTAAGTTTCACAAGAATGGATCACTTGAGCACTTGACACATATAATAGTCATTCGACATCGCATCCCTCTTAATAGTACGGAAATCCTTAGACTCAAATTAAATCAAAGATAATATAAGTCTAGAAGTTGTCACTTGCCGTCTTCTTTCTTAATGTCGATGCATGAAGACTTTCACCATATAATTGATGACATCTTCGCCTTGTCCAACTCGACTCGACTCACCTCATGAGACTCTCGTCCTATCAACCTTGACTTGATCATCCTCTCTGACGATCTCCATGCCAAGTCGATCCTGACTTAGTCCTCAACTCTTGGTGACACCGCCGTCTTGTTGACCTCGGCTTAACGATCATCCTCCAAGATACCTTGGTCATCATACACATACGGGACCTAAGTCTTTCCAATCTACTTATGATAGATATTAGTCCCAAAAGCTCAATAGATATAAACAAGTTGATATTTGTGAACAATTGATTACAACAAGTGTTTCATATAAAGAAGCACAACATAAATGGAAACACTTGACATAAGAAATGTTCTCTACTAAGTACATCATGATGAATATGTAATTGATCTATATGCACTAGAGAGATAATTGCCAATATGATGAATCAATTAAATCATGGCAAGGATCACAGTCTTTACTTAAATGAAGCACATGATGGAATATACACGAATTGTACATGTGCAAATAATATTTTGAATAAGAGTAAATATGTGATCCAACTCTAGATTAAACTTCACCAAGAGAAGTGCATGAGAAGATACACAACTAAGACATGCATGCACCAAGTCAATCTATAGCAATATGAAGTTTAACACTAGTTAATACATGCATACTAAAAACAAAGCACATAATGAACTCAAATGAATATATATGCACAAATAAATATGACATGAACCAATGTTCATATAGAACCAATGTTCATATATATAATCAACATGCTACTATGAGTTCACTATGCATTTGCACAAAAGAAATGCAATAACAAATATAGAATAGATACCTGTAACATCCCAAAATTTGGCTTATAATTTCGCTCACGTGCATTTTTGTGATTTTCTGAATTTATTGGATTTTTCCAGAAATTATCTAAATTTATTTTAATTAAGTATATTGAACCTTTGGTGAAAACTAAATATATATAGATAAAGTTAATAAAAAGTTTTACCAAAAATATTTTATTTGAGCTCAGAATGTCTCAAAGTATTTATGAGAATTTTTGGGATTTTTCCGATATTATAATTACTTAAAATAGATTAATCTAATTTCGGAATTATTTTAAATCAAAAGCTTTTGATAATCGAGTGAATAAGATCTTGGGCCAAGCCCGGCCTTGTGCGTCTTGTGCCCATTCTTTGTCGCGCGCCCGTCGGCTGCTTTCGCCGCCGCCGCGCGTGTGACCGTTGGATGAAGATCAGATGGCTGCCTCCTTTCGCGAAACCCTAGTGCTGCGAGCCGTTGGATCGAGATCAAGTGGTCGGGATAAACCAGCGTTGTTTTGGTAAGTTTAGATCTCGTCCGTTGGATTTGGAAAGAGCGGATCGGATCGTATCGCTTCGGATCTAATCTTGGCCGCTCATCTTGGATCGGACGGTCTCCAGTCGTCGTCTCCGATTCGGTTTCCGAATCCGCCGCCGCTTCTTGTCGCCGCCGCGTGATTTAGGGTTTCCTTCCCCGTGCGCATGCCGAGGCTATAAAAGCCGCACCGCGCTCCGATGTTCCTCGTTCCTTGCGCAGCTAGTAGCTCTAGCCTCTTCGCTGCTTTCGCGCCATCATCGCTCGAGAGCTCGCCGTAGTTCTTTGCGATCTGCCGCGAGTTTTTGCGCCATTCGCGCCGTCGAGCATCCTCCCGCCAATCGGTTCGGATCCGAAGTTCCTCGCGTCGTGTCGCGTCGAGTCGCCTTCTTCTTCGCCGGAGTCGCGTCGAAACGCCGTTCGGGTGGTCGTCTTCCTCCGCTCGGTGCAAGCCCGCCGCCGTGTCTCGGAGCCAGCGCATCCGTTGGATCTTCGCCAACCGTCGGATCAAGCCACGCCGCTTCTTCATCGTTGTTTCGCTCGGGTAAATTTCTAACCGTTAGATCCGAATAGACGATCGGGATTGAGCCACGTAGGGGTAGATCGGTGGTCGTCGGATCGTCGCGCGAGCGCGCGCCGCGTGTCGAGCATCGACACGGGCGGCGCGCCGACCAATCGATGCGCGCCGCGTGTCGGTAGCGTGGTGCGAGGCGCCGTGGGCCGCGTCCACGGTGGACCAGAGGCGGTTCCGTGGACCGAGTCCATGGACCAGGCGACGTGTCAGCGCCTGATTGGTCCGAGTCAGGGCTGACGTCAGCGTTGCGCAATAAAGATCTTTTCCAATAGAAAATAATTCAGAAAAATCAGAAATTCTATTTTCTGTATTTTGATGTTATTCAAACTTCAAAAGGCTATATCTTTTGCATTTTAACTCGGATTTGAGTGATTCAAATTTCTAAAAAATTGTAAAATCAATATCTATTTATTGGTGAATTTTATTTTATTTTTGGAGTTTGTTTGCTCTCTGGTTTGGTGTTTATTTGCTATTTTGGCATCGTTTCGCGTAGACGTTGAACTGCTCGGTGATCCGGAGGAAGATTCGTCGCTCCAAGACCCAAACTCAGATCAAGACCAGCACCTACTCCAAGGCAAGTTGTGCTTTGATCATGTTGCACCTAATTTTCACCAAATCGCTATTTTGTCTTTTAAACTTTATGCATGATATTTTATGTGTATAAATGATTTCAATTAATCTGGGAATTAGATAATATGCCTATTTGAATTAAACCATACCTTGTCAATTATATGCCATGATCTATTTGTCACCCTAGGATGTGGAATTATAGTTGATAATCAACATGGGCTAGTTAGATCGTCATAGATTGCTTAGCCATGCCACGTCATCACATGTGTCCGAATGTCGATACTTAATCTTGACTAATGGAATATGGAACAATGTTTATGAATTGGTGTGTCATGTGTTGTCACACAATGATATCAAGTTGTCGTGGCGAGGAGGTCACACATCGGGATTGAAATGTTGATGGCATGTGGTGCTTGGTAATCAACCGGGGTGGTGATGATTTTAGATTGAGGCAAGTGGCAAGGGCGGTGTGCCAAGGTGGGCCAGTTTGGCGGGGGTATGTGGAAGTCTTGCCTTAATCACTTTAAGGACTTAACCTTGCAAGCCTTTGACTGAGTCTCTCTTGCAACCACATGTGCGGAATGGGACAACCTAGTGAATAATTTGTGAAACCTAGATTTGATCTTCGTCGTGGTGAATAGTGAGTCCCGGTTACGGTTTAACTCACATGGCGCAAGAGGGGCCTGTTGTGGTGGTTTAACCCTTGATGTTGAAACCTTAGCGAGCGATCTTGGGTCTAGGTGTAGCATTGTAAAGGCTTTGTTATGATCACTCGCCTTGGTGGTGTTTGGTTGTATCGTGTGGGTAAAGTGCATAACCTCTGCAGAGTGTACAATCTATTCGAATAGCCGTGCTCACGGTATTGGGCAATGCTCGGAATTACAGATTAAGGGTTAGACTTTTGTTAAACAAAAACTTGTTGGGATGGCAAGGTGCCATGGAAAGTGGAAAATTAATTTAGGATTGGAAACTTGGTGTATTTGAAAAATTGAATTTATTAATTCTTGTATTTGTTTTATGCTTTCCAATCTATTTATTGTATTCTTGTTAAATCTTTGCTTTATTGCAAAATACCCTTACTAGCCATTCCTTTGGATTAAGCTAAGCATATAGAATATTAGACTTGCATTGTTGTGCACAACTTGTTGAGTGCTTTATGTACTCACCCCAACAACAACAACTTCGAAGAAGAGGAATCTATACCATTCATGGAGGAGGATTACTTGGATCACGAATGCTTAGGGTCCGAGCCTCGTCGGTTGCTGTGGCGAATCGAGCGCCACTGCGTTTATTCTATTTCCGCGCTTCTCATTGATTCTCTTTTTAAGCCCTGAGGCATTATTCATGTAAGACAACAGTTATTGTTAATTAATGAAGTTTATGCTATATTTATTTGTGTGTGACTATGATAGCATCTATGTTGAGCTCCGTGTGCACTAGCGTGATCTGGACTAGTAAGGTATACACAGAGGGTCCTGATTTGCAAATTCGGGTCCCGACAGAGGTGGTATCGAGCCATCCGACTATATGTCTTGGCCCTAGGTAGTTGGTATCTCTTAGGAGTGTCCAAAATTATTTTCTAAAGAAAACGGTAAAATTGACTAATATGAAACTTTTGGCTTATCTCATCCTTCTACTCTCATCCTTGCTAAATTACCTTCTTTTCATTGCTGTTTGAGTGGAGATCTTATTCAAAATTTTGTTTTGAATAGATGCCGATCTTCGATCCTTGAGTCAAGACAGGTGGCTATGCCATGGAGCCGTGGAGAGTTCTTCAAGTGATTGGAGGCTTTGATCGTCCGCTCTGCCGAGGAAGCAACTGAACGTCAGCGGTGTGCATCGGGGTTCTTCGCAAGTGATCATCTTCGCCGAGTGCGGCGAGACCACTGACCGATCCACATCACCGCCGGAGGTTCACTTACGAGGCCGGAGTTCAGAGGTCGCTAGACTTGCTCTACGACGGATCGCCATGACTACGCCTCGAGCCATGCGCGACACCGTGTTTCGACTTCACCCGACGGTGAAGCGTGCGGCGTCGGCGGATCGTGGAGGAGAGTGTGCTCTCGCAGACACCTTCTTGAGTTCGCCACCGCCAGAGGATCACCGAGGACATCTGCGCAGAGCTGGAGACAGCGTGTGAGGCGCCGAGAGTGGCGGAGCGAGAGCTTCAAAGACCCGTGACACCGCAGCCGAGTCATCGGCGAGCCGAGGAAGCCTTGCAGTGGCCGAGGAGCTAGCGGACCAGTGTCGTCCCAGAGCCGGATGAGGTCGCCGAGGAGGAAGAAGAAGACCCTAAAGAGCATGAGTGGGAGCCCGAGGAGCCAGCAGAGGGTCACGGGTAGGTTCGCACCCATGCCGGCCCACCCACCGTGTATGCACTGGATCGATCTCACCAGGTGGTGGATGAGTGAGAGTTGGTCTTAGAGTTGTGTTGAGACTCGAGTGTTGAGTCGCGTTCTTAAGTTAGCCTTTACCTTTTAGTAGACGTTAAGGTTGCATGTTTAGTTTGGTTCTTAATTGTTTGTTTGAGTGTGCAAGATGTGTTGCAAAGCCCTTAGGCATTGTAAGCAACCATACCAAGTAATAATAATAAAGATTATTTAAGTTGGGTTTAACTGTTTCCCCTTAGAAATTCTTGCATCTTATCTATGCTACATCTATCTTTCCTAACCCAAGAAGCAATCAAGCGGATGGTGAACACTCGCGGCAACAATGGGGCTTGTGAAGTGGTCTGCGCTCGAGCAACAATCCCAATGAAGGAGCACCACCGCAGCAAGCACCGCCAATGGATATCACGAACTTGGGAGCTTTTCTCGCTAAGCAAACTCGGTTGATGCGCACTATGATGCAGCAGATGACCAATATGGCTGCAGTCAACAACCCCGCTGCTCAGAACAACAATGGCGGGCCTCGTCCTTACTCCAAGTTGTCGGACTTCATGAGGACCCGACCACCAACATTCTCAGGAAATGTCAATCCCTTGGAAGCGGATGATTGGCTGAGAACCATTGAGAGGAAATTGTACATCACTCAATGTGAAGGCCATGAGAAGGTTCTTTACGCATCCCATCAGCTAGAGGGAACAGCTGCAGAATGGTGGGAGAACTATTGTGCTGCTCATGAAGCACCCATGGAAATCACATGGGAAGAGTTTGCAACGGCCTTCCGCCAGTACCATGTACCGGAAGGGATGATGGACCTGAAAAAGGAAGAGTTCAGGGCGCTTAAGCAAGGAAGCCAACCGGTGGCCGATTACTTAAACAAATTCACGCAGTTAGCTCGCTATGCTTCTGAGGACGTAGCGACGGACAAGGCCAGGCAGTCCCGCTTCATGAAAGGACTAAACTCAGGGCTGCAAGTGGGGCTGATTACCCACACTTTTCCAGATTTCCAAGAATTGGTAAACAAGGCTTTGATTCTGGAGGATAAGCGCAAGGAGCTTGGGGAAATCGCAAACGCTTGATGACTAACCTGGTGGGCGCCTAACCACCTGCGAATGAGGATGACACCGCAACAGTTTGCTAGGTTCCAACCACAAGCTGTTAACAAGCCAGCAACACCTGCACCGCGACCATCAGGACAAGGTTATCAGACGCCGGCCCAAGGTAACAATGCTCAAGGGGGAGTGCAGCAGTCAGCCGCCAGAAGGTGCTACAGTTGCAATGAGCTGGGGCATTATGCTAATAGATGTCCCCAGAAAGGAGGAATCACGCCGGTCGCGTTTCAACCTTGGAACGACACCTGCTAAGGCACCGATGACGGGAGCGAATCGAGGAGCTGGACAGGCAGGAGTGACGCCTCAAGCTACTATTCGAGGCAGAGTCAACCACATCACCGCCGATGGAGCCCAGGAAGCATCAGACGTCGTACTGGGTAAGTTTTTGGTAAACTCAGTACCTGCAACAGTATTATTTGATTCAGGAGCTTCGCATTCCTTTGTCTCTCGAGCTTTTGCATCTGAAAATGGTTTGAGCATGAAAAATCTTAAGTGTGTGATGCTAGTCCAAGCCCCAGGATCTGAGTTAAGATCTAACCTTGGGTGTTTGGGGGTGAAGCTAATAATTAATGGGGTAGAGTTCCTAGCGAACTTGATTATTCTAGATGCCCAAGTTTTAGATGTCATTTTGGGAATGGACCGTTAACCAAGCATAAGACGCTTTTGGATTGTGGTGAAGGGTTGTATCCATTGAGAGCCCTAGAGGAGAAAAGGTGGAATTCGAGCGACATCGGTTCGTAAGGGTCAATTAATGGTTAATAGCATGAGAACCGTCGTCATAGAGGGCGTGCGATGAGTCCGGGAATATCGGGACGTATTTCGAAGATCTGCCGAATGCCGCGGCATCGTGACATCGAGTTCGTCATTGAGTTAGCACCGAACCGCACCAATAGCAAAAGACCTTATCGGATGCCTACCGATGAGTTAGTAGAGATGAAGAAACGGATCGGCGAGTTATTAGAAAAGGTTTTATAAGACCAAGTTAAATCGCCATGGGGCGCGCCATTTTGTTTGTCGGAAAAAGGATGGAAGCCTTAGAATGTGTATTGATTACCGTGCACTTAATGAAGTGACGATTAAGAATAAGTATCCGTTGCCAAGGATTGATGATCATTCGACCAGTTGAGAGGAGCCGAGTGTTCTCCAAGATAGACCTTCGTTAGGATATCATCAACTAAAGATTCGGCGGGAGATGTTCCAAAGACCGCATTCTCTTCAAGATATGGACATTATGAGTTCACGGTCATGTCTTTTGGATTGACCAATGCGCCAAAGATATTTCATGAACTTGATGAATAAGATTTTCATGGAATACTTGGACAAGTTTGTTGTTGTGTTCATAGATGATATTTTGGTATATTCAAGACCGAGCGAGCACGCAAATCATCCGAGGCTAGTGTTGGAAAAGTGCGTGAGCAGCAAACCGTATGCTAAGTTCAATAAATGCGACTTTTGGAAGGAAAAGGTGGAATTTCTCGGTCATGTCATGACTGCAGAAGGAGTTCTTGTCGACCCAAGCAAAGTGGAGGCGATGTTGCATTGGGAGCAACCAAAGTCATCACTCAAGTCCAAGTTTTCGGGAATGGCGGGATATTATCGCGGTTCATAGAAGGATTTTCGACGATTGCGAGACCTCTTACTCGCTTATTGAAAAGGAAAAGAAATTTTCATGGGCGCCAGATTGTGATAAGAGTTTTGAGGAATTAAAGAAGCGTTTAACAACAACCCAGTGTTGGTTTTGCCTAATGTTGAATAACTTGATATATCTTGTGATGCGTCAAGACGAGGTCTTGGATGCGTATTGATGCAAGAGGGTAAAGTGGTCGATATGCGTCAAGGCGATTAAGACCGCACGAAGGAAATTATCCTACGCATGACTTGGAATTGGTGCCGTGGTGCATGCCTTGAAATTGTGGCGTCATTATCTCATTGAAATAGATGTGAGATATATACGGACCATAAGAGTTTGAAATATATTTTCACTCAATCAGATCTCAATATGAGGCAAAGGAGATGGTTGGAATTAATCAAGGATTATAACATGGGAATTCATTACCATCCGGAAAAGCAAATGTGGTAGCTGATGCCTTAAGTCGCAAGAGCTACGTGGCGAATATGATGGTGCAGAAGGACAATCGAATCGTGCAGAATTGCAAAATTTAAAATTGGAAGTAGTTTGAAGGATTCCTAGTTGCTTTGGAAGTGAAGCCAATGCTCGAAGATCAAATTCGGGAAGGACAAAAAGATGATGAGAAAGTCAACCGAATCAAGGCTAAAAAGGATGAAGGATTAGCAAAGGACTTTACCGTGGACGACCAAGGTACCATGTGGTTCAAGGGTCGCATTTGTGTGCCAAACAGACTAGAACTTAAGCAGTTGATTTTGGAAGAGGCTCATGATTCCAAGTATTCAATTCATCCAGGAAGCGCTAAGATGTACCAGGACTTAAAGGAGAGGTTTTGGTGGCCGAATATGAAGCGTGAAGTCGCCGAGCACGTTGCCTTGTGCGATGTATGCCAGAGAGTTAAGGCAATACATCAGAGACCAGCAGGTTTGCTACAACCGCTAAAAGTCCCAGAATGGAAGTGGGAAGAAATCGGTATGGATTTCATCACCGGATTGCCAAGAACTCAAAATGGGTATGATTCTATATGGGTCATTGTGGATCGATTGACCAAAGTTGCTCACTTCATTCCACCAAGACAACTTACTCAGAGACCTAAGTAGCGAACTATACATTGCGAAATCGTGTGTTTGCATGGTGTACCAAAGAAAATAGTGTCGAGCATGAGGTACTCGAGTTCACCTCGAGATTTTGGGATAAATTGCATGAAGCCATGGGAACGCGTTTGAACTTTAGCACAAAGATATCATCCTCGAATCGATGGTCGAGACGAAAGAGTAAATCGATTTTGGAAGATATGTTAAGAGCTTGTGCTTTAGCCTACACTACATCATGGGATAAATGTTTGCCATATGCGAGTTCAATTATAACAACGATCACCGAGCTAGTTTGCGGATGTCGCCATTTGAAGCTTTATATGGTCGTGCTCTGTCGTACCCGCTAAATTGGAATGAGACAGAGAGCGTATGATATTTGGCCCCGATATTCTCAAGGAAGTCAAGAGCAAGTTGCTATGATAAGAGAGAGTTGAAAATCGCGCGATCAAGGCAAAAGAAATAATCGCGTCGTGATCTAAGTTTGAGCCCGATGATTTCGGCTTAGGGTTACCCTCGAAAGAGTTAAAGGTTCCACGCTGATAAGATATGTTGGACCGTTCAAAATTTTGAGCCGTCGAGGAGGTTGCTTATCGCTTGGAATTGCCGCTTCTTTGGGCAGCGTGCATGATGTGTTCCATGTGTCACAACTCAAGAAGTGTCTTGGTGCAGTGAGCGGACACCTATGGAAGAGATTGAGTTGCGAAAGGATTTGACCTACAAAGAACATCCAATGAAAATTTTGGATGTCATGGACCGCAGAACCGTGAACAAGTCGATTCGTTTTGCGAGTTCGATGGAGCAACCATTACGAGAATGAGGCAACTTTGGAGCGTGAAGAGGACTCGAAGATGGAATTTCCAAACCTATTCCTAGTCGACCTTGAATCTCGGGTCGAGATTACATTAAGGGGGAGGTTTGTAACATCCCAAAATTTGGCTTATAATTTCGCTCACGTGCATTTTGTGATTTTCTCAATTTATTGGATTTTTCCGAAATTATCTAAATTTATTTTAATTAAGTATATTGAACCTTTGGTGAAAACTAAATATATATAGATAAAGTTAATAAAAGTTTTACCAAAAATATTTTATTTGAGCTCGAAATGTCTCAAAGTATTTATGAGAATTTTAGGATTTTTCCCGATATTTTAATTACTTAAAATAGATTAATCTAATTTCGGAATTATTTTAAATCAAAAGCTTTTGATAATCGAGTGAACGATCTTGGGCCAAGCCCGATCTTTGTGCGTCTTGTGACCATTCTTTGTCGCGTCGCCGTCGCCTGCCGCCGCCGCGTGTGGCCGTTGGATGAAGATCGGATGGTTGCCTCCTTTCGCGAAACCCTAGTGCCGCGAGCCGTTGGATCGAGATCAAGTGGTCGGGATAAACCGCGTTGTTTTGGTAAGTTTAGATCTCGTCCGTTGGATTTGGAAAGAGCGGATCGGATCGTATCGCCGGATCTAATCTTGGCGCTCATCTTGGATCGGACGGTCTCGGTCGTCGTCTCGGATTCGGTTTCGAATCCGCCGCCGCTTCTTGTCGCCGCCGCGTGATTTAGGGTTTCCTTCCACGCGCATGCCGAGGCTATAAAGCCGCGACCGCGCTCCGATGTTCCTCGTTCCCTTGCGCAGCTAGTAGCTCTAGCCTCTTCGCTGTTTATGCCATCATCGCTCGAGCTCGCCGTAGTTCTTTGCAGTCTGCGCGAAGTTTTTGCGCCATTCGCGCCGTCGAGCATCCTCCCGCCGAATCGGTTCGGATCCGAGTTCCTCGCGTCGTGTCGCGTCGAGTCGCGCTTCTTCTCGCCGGAGTCGCGTCGAAACGCCGTTCGGGTGGTCGTCTTCCTCCGCTCCGTGCAAGCCCGCGCCGTGTCTCGGAGCCACGCATCCGTTGGATCTTCGCCAACCGTCGAGATCAAGCCACGTCGCTTCTTCATCGATGTTTCGCTCGGGTAAATTTCTAACCGTTAGATCCGAATAGACGATCGGGATTGAGCCACGTAGGGTAGATCGGTGGCCGTCGGATCGTCGCGCAGATCGCGCGCGCGTGTCGAGCATCGACACGGCGGCGTCGCAGACTAATCGATCTTGCGCGCGTGTCGGCGCGCGTGGTGCGGCGCCGTGGGCGCGTCCACGGTGGACGAGGCGGTTCCGTGGACCGAGTCCATGGACGAGCGACGTGTCGGCGCTGATTGGTCCGAGTCGGGGCTGACGTCGGCGTTGCGCAATAAAGATCTTTTCAATAGAAAATAATTCGAAAAAATCGAAATTCTATTTTACGTATTTTGATTTATTCAAACTTCAAAAGGCTATATCTTTTGCATTTTAACTCGGATTTGAGTGATTCAAATTTCTAAAAATTGTAAAATCAATATCTATTTATTGGTGAATTTTATTTTATTTTTGGAGTTTGTTTGCTCTCTGGTTTGGTGTTTATTTGCTATTTTGGCATCGTTTGCGTGAGACGTTGAACCGCTTTCGGTGATCCGGAGGAAGATTCGTCGCTCAAGACCCAAACTCAGATCAAGACCAGCACCTACTCCAAGGCAAGTTGTGCTTTGATCATGTTGCACCTAATTTTCACCAAATCGCTATTTTGTCTTTTAAACTTTATGCATGATATTTTATGTGTATAAATGATTTCAATTAATCTGGGAATTAGATAATATGCCTATTTGAATTAAACCATACCTTGTCAATTATATGCCATGATCTATTTGTCACCCTAGGATGTGGAATTATAGTTGATAATCAACATGGGCTAGTTAGATCGTCATAGATTGCTTAGCCATGCCACGTCATCACATGTGTCCGAATGTCGATACTTAATCTTGACTAATGGAATATGGAACAATGTTTATGAATTGGTGTGTCATGTGTTGTCACACAATGATATCAAGTTGTCGTGGCGAGGAGGTCACACATCGGGATTGAAATGTTGATGGCATGTGGTGCTTGGTAATCAACTGGGGTGGTGATGATTTTAGATTGAGGCAAGTGGCAAGGGGCAGTGTGCCAAGGTGGGCCAGGTTTGGCAGGGGTATGTGGAAGTCTTGCCTTAATCACTTTAAGGACTTAACCTTGCAAGCCTTTGACCTGAGTCTCTCTTGCAACCACATGTCGGAATGGGACAACCTAGTTGAATAATTTGTGAAACCTAGATTTGATCTTGTCGTGGTGAATAGTGAGTCCCGGTTACGGTTTAACTCACATGGCGCAAGAGGGGGCCTGTTGTGGTGGTTTAACCCTTGATGTTGAAACCTTAGCGAGCGATCTTGGGTCTAGGTGTAGCATTGTAAAGGCTTTGTTATGATCACTCGCCTTGGTGGTGTTTGGTTGTATCGTGTGGGTAAAGTGCATAACCTCTGCAGAGTGTACAATCTATTCGAATAGCCGTGCTCACGGTATTGGGCAATGCTCGGAATTACAGCTTAAGGGTTAGACTTTTGTTAAACAAAAACTTGTTGGGATGGCAAGGTGCCATGGAAAGTGGAAAATTAATTTAGGATTGGAAACTTGGTGTATTTGAAATCTGAATTTATTAATTCTCGTATTTGTTTCTTGCTTTCCAATCTATTTATTGTATTCTTGTTAAATCTTTGCTTTATTGCAAAATACCCTTACTAGCCATTCCTTTGGATTAAGCCAAGCATATAGAATATTAGACTTGCATTGTTGTGCACAACTTGTTGAGTGCTTTATGTACTCACCCCAACAACAACAACTTCGAAGAAGAGGAATCTATACCATTCATGGAGGAGGATTACTTGGATGCGAATGCTTAGGGTCCGAGCCTCGTCGGTTGCTGTGGCGAATCGAGCGCCATCGCGTTTATTCTATTTCCATTGCTTCTCATTGATACTCTTTTAAGCCCTGTGAGGCATTATTCATGTAAGACAACAGTTATTGTTAATTAATGAAGTTTATGCTATATTTCGCTGTGTGTGACTATGATAGCATCTATGTTGAGCCTGTGTGCACTAGCGTGATCCTGGACTAGTAAGGTATACACAGAGGGTCCGGATTTGCAAATTCGGGTCCCGACAATACCAAAATTACATACCTTATCTTTGCTTAACCATCCCACTTGATTTTCCTCTAAAAGATGAGACTGATACTTAACTAGGCAATAACATGTTAGTCTCATAGCAATATAATCATATTAGAGGTTTGTCATTTGTTAAGCACTAAGTTAAGCATTTACTTAATTACATAGATTGTCATTATGTGTGTTTGTCATTAATCACCAAAATAACATAAGTGCCTAGATTCACTTTCAATGCATCACACCCTTAATAAGGCGATCGTGTGGGTCTTCGTCCTGGGGCTGGTGGGTGGATTCATAGTCCCGCAGGCGAAGTCACAAGTTATAGTGCACGAACATGAGATGCTGGAGCTTCACATAATTTAATCAGTTCCTTAGCTGCGTGTGCATTAAGGCAAATATGCTCCCATTGCACTCGCAACCACTCGACTATGCGCACTACGACACCAACCGCAAGACGTACTTCTGCAATACTGGCATCTCATTCTCGAACGTTATCCACTATTGAGCTGTAGGCAATACGACAAAAGAAAAGTGCATCAGTCAGTGCTAAACAACAACGTAACAATATCTGAAATTACGTACTTACTTGCCGTCATTTGGTGATCGACGACGCTGGACTGTGCAAGCTGGGTGGCAAACCGTCCCCTCCTAAGACGGTATACGTCAGCTTCCCATAGGGCCTGCACTGTGGTACCGTCGTCATCAGCTATAATGCCTAGTGCAGTAGAGAGCGCTCCTATGTACTGGGGAGTGCTGCATATATTGTATGAGAACTGAGACTGTGGGTCGAGCACGAAGGCTGCAATGGACAAATCATTGTATAATTAGCATAACAGATGCGAACATTATATAGTTAGCATAACAGAAATGAACATATTAATTTCACTGACCTGCTTGCATGAATGTGGTTTCCCTTATTTTGGCAAACCTCTTTTTCAAGACTTGCAGGAAAATCTTGTACTAGTCTCCGTGCTCCCACAGGCGCTTGTTGTACTCATTTCGCACAATTACGTACTGCATCATGACACCACTGATCATTGGTAACTTGCCTTGATCCGCGAATCTCAACATCTTGTACAAGAGTTCTACGGCCAAGACGGTCCACTCCACCCACTCCCAAAACTCCCTGTTCATGAGGTGGTCATATGCATACTTGTCCTACTCCATCCTAGCCCACCTGCTACTTGTCCAATCAGGATGTGTCATCCACTGCCGGAACTTCTCTTTTTTTTGTAGAAGCTATCTAGGAAAATAAAGGTCATGCCAAACCTAGTGGCATTTGGCCTCACCAACTCTCCACCAATATGTTACCTTATCTGTGCATGCAGATTTTGTGTGGTTGTATAAGAATCTGCAAATCCTCTTGGCCTCTCCCACAACCTGTTTGATATGTGGGACGTCACACACGTCTTTGAGCATGAGATTCACATTGTGTGCCAAGCACATTTGCCATATAATCCGTGGGTGCTGCACTCGTAACAACTGACATGCTTTCTTGAAGTTGGCAGCGTTGTCGGTAACCACCTGCACGACGTGCTCTGCCCTAATGTCCTCGGCCACGACCTTTGTTGCCCCGCGTAGCAGGTACTTGTGGTCCTGAACCTTGCCTGTGAATGAATAAGTCAGAAGTTAGCACATACATTTCTAGTACGGAATGTTGTACCTGTTGCATTGACAATCTTATGGAAGAACATAACCCCATTGCAGTACACCATGAAGTTGATGATGCTTTGCTGACTAGGCCCAGTCTAGGAGTCACACATGACTGTCACACCAAATGTGGCCTAGTCGTTCTTGAACCTACGGAGGTATTGGACTATCTCCTGCTCGTTCTCGTCCAGGTACTTCCTGTCTATCTCGTGGCCCCGTGGTGCATGAACCCCTAGGCCTAGCTCCTACGTCATCTTGAGTGCACCTGTCCATTGCGAGCGTTAGAGTTTTGTACAATCATCACAAGAGTTGTAACTTACAAACATATGATCGTTTCATGCCTGTGAAATACGGGCACTCGACCTTCCTTCCTGGAATTGCATTAGCATGGAACCACTTGGACCATGCCCTCCCTAGCTTCTGCCTCACCCCTTGCTTTAATGCAGTATTAATATGGGGTTACTGCGGGGCACCACTCCGTGCAAGGTCAACATCGATGGAGGTTTCTGAGGGTGAGCGGTACTACTGGCCCTGTTTGGCGGTAGTACCGGGTTTCCAGCGAATTTGAGCTTAATGTTAGCATTATGTCTTGATTAATGTATATCTTTGTGAAGTGCTATGTGATGTGTTTCTTATCTGTGTTGGTTGCAGGACTCCAGGGCTAGGTTATGGTGAGGCTAAGGTGAGGCCAGGACTAGCTTAGGAGAGCTAAGGTCCAGAACAGTCAAGGAATGTCGGAAGATGACTGAGGCCCGAAAGTGGTTGCAAGCTGGGAAGACAAAGAACCAAAGCATGGTGCACTGGTAATGTACATGATGAGCAATGGCATGGATCGAGATTAGGATCAGGGAGGAGTTGAGATCCAGAATGGTCAAGGAAGCCGGTGCCGCCATGGTGAAGCTGACAAGGGCATGTGGTGTGCCAAGTGATTTGGGTCCGCTTGCAAACGAGGACGGTTTTGGGAGTCGAGATGCGTGAAAGGTTTGGTGGCAAGTCATTGGGGCTACGTGGAAAGAGCAAACCATGGTGATACTTCGAGGAGAAGGAAGACCGATCATTGGAGTAAATTGGTAATTTGTCTAATACCAGTAGCTAAGGCGGTTTGGAAAACCGTAGCAGTGGCCTAAGTGGTTTAGGCCTCGCCAAAATGGATTTTGACGTAAATTCGGGCTCGTGGAACGAATTTGGTGTCAATGTAATGGTCACTTTGAGAAGCGTGTTTGTGTGAGTAGAAAACCCGTTAAGAGTGTTGGGTTTCGGGTTAGCCCATGCATATGTGGTTGGTATCCACTTGTAGTATCCAGATTTAGGATTAGGGTTGCCACCACTATATAAGGAGATGTAGTGGGAGGAGATTCTTGAGACATTAGACTTAGTCACTAGAGATGTTTAGGTTTTCCACAAGATTTTGGTGTTCATTTGTGGGTGGGTGAGTGCTTCTTGGGAGTTTTACCCTCAGGTAAGAGGCTTTATAATTATCCATCTTACTCTGAAATAAAGATAAAATTCATACTCAAGTTTTTGCCCTAGGTTTTGATCTTCTTCTTGCTTTACTGTTGATATTTTCTTGTGGTTTATTTCTTGCTTAATCTTGTGTTGCCAAGGATGAATGATTGATGGATGTATCCTCTGTAGATCACCTCCTAATCATCTAGGCAAGCCTCTTCGTGATCACCCAAGTTTTTTGAAGAAATCGGTTTTTGGTTTGAGAAGGAAGATTTTGATGTAGATCTTGATATTGGATATGTGGGAGCAATTTGTTTGGTATTCTTGCTTGCTAGAACATGTGGGAGGTCATCTAAGATCATCTTGATCATTAAATCCCCACGAGTAAGCTCAGGGTGAAGTTTTGGTTTTTGACCCGATTTTGGTGTAACCTTCGGTATTTTTGAAAAAGATCAGAACTTTGACGTGAATCTTTACGATTGAAGATTGGAATAGGTTCCTAACATCCTTAGGGAGGTGCATAAAAAGTTTCACGAGTTTTGGATCATTCAATCAAAAGATTCATCAATTTGATTTGAACTCGTGCTGAAATTACTGTTTATATACCTAATTTTACTGTTTATGACGGTAGAACCGACCCTACATGGGCGGTAGTGCTGGCACTGGGCTAAAAACTCTAAAAGTTGATTTTTTTTTCGCTTCTATTTGATCTCTAGGAGTTTTGGGTTGGTTTCTTTTAGAGTAAAAAATAATTTGTGGTTATTCACCCCAACTCTGATCGTCATTTTCGATCCTTCAACTTGATTGATTGTGATAAGAATACAAACACTGCATACATCGATGGATCGATCGATCACGTCGCGCGGGCAGCATTGGCACCTACGTAAGCATGAAATAGATCGAGTGAAATGTGGCACCTAGGTAAGCATCTCATACTGTTTCCCGATCAAAAAAATGTAGGGCCATTTTCAAGGAAGAAGTAACTCCACGTACGCATAGAGTGAATGAACAACGCAAAAATCAATTATTCTCCAGGCTAGAGTCTATTGGTCAATCTAACCTCATTGTTTGAGATCTTTGTACATTCTCTCTTTTGCTTGTACATAAACTATTTTTTATTCATTTTTAATACAAAATATGACTATATAACAGTAGTCTCCCTAGCTGTTTTTTGTAAAAAAAAAAGTATAGGGCTATTTTTAGAGAATTGTTATTTCACAACGTAAGTCCATTAAGGAAATCAATAGGTTAGTTATTGCAATATTTTTACAATTTACCTATACTTTAATGATATAGAGGAGGTTAAGTGCTCGGAGTACATTGTTTAATAAGGTAATGCTCGGTCCGATCTTATAAACTATATAGATATACGTGCCCATACTTGGGCTTATTTGTGAAATAGAAGGAGTACTATATAAGAGCAAATTTTACAAACCCATTTTTTTGGGGCATAGGTAACGCAAAACTCCATGTTTTAATTTTTTTTTGAGGAACTACGTGTTCTCAGACAAAAGATTTCAAAGAACCTCAAGTTTGTCGTATCCTGTTTCATCCAACTAGATATGACATGTGGGACTCACATGTTGCTAATGAGTAAGTAAAATAGCAAAGCCAACTACTGGCTAATAGTAAGGTAAAAATCAGTTTATATAGTAACTGTCTCTAAAGGTTGTCTCTAGACATTGTGTAATAACTATCTTTTCTCTCTTGTACATAAATGATCTATCTATGCTCCCGTGCAAAGCTGGTTACTAAATAAGAGCCAGCTCTCTTCTTTCTCCTCTTTTCTCACTCCTCCACATAGACCAAAGCTGATGTGTACGGCTTAAAAGTCAGCTGACGTGATCTTATTGTACATGCCCTAACAAGTAGAGCCAACCTATTAATTAGCCCTGTTTACTAAATTTGTGCCCACCTGTCAGCCACAACGAGCGATGCTACATTGATGATGATAACCAATGATTCAGTGCAAGGCGATGGGGATGATCAACAACGGCAGAGGGGGGACCCACAAAGGAGGGTGGAGTGTGGCTCACAGGTGGGCCCTACTTGTATGTTTGAGTGACAGGTGAGACCCACACATCATATCCTGTTAAAACCTTTTTCCCAAAACCTGGGGTTTTATGTTATCTATGCCTCAAAACCTAGGGTCTTGTGAAATTCACTTGATATATACTGTCATTCTACGTAATTATTTCATATGTATAAATAACTACATCCTAACTCTGTACAACACATACTTGTCCAAATTGTTGATGTACTGGTATATAAAATATCGGTATGATTTAATAAAGGAATAAATCTATTTTATACTCTTCAACTTTCCAAAAAAATTCATTTAACACCCTCAACTATAAAACTAGGTATTTAACACCCGAAGCTTACAAAATCAGGTCAATTTACACCTTAAGACGGTTTGACGAGCAGTTTTCTAAACAGGGATGGTGATTTTCGTGGTTTTTGTTTTGTTGGTAGTCATATCATCGATTTTTGTTGATGTAGAACCAAATGAGAGAAGGAATGATGACAATAAGAAGAAAGAGAATATATATATAGAGAGAAAAGAAGTGAGAAATTGAAAGATGATATTGATGTCAATACACTTAAATTGGATCCTCGCTACAAAAACTCGATGGTGTAGCCGTTAATACGAGGAAAACCATCTTTAGTGAGATCTAAATCATCAAAACTACCGTCTAGAACCGTTTTAGGGTGTAAATTGACTCATTTTTGTAAGTTCGAAGGGGTTAAATACCCATTTTTATAGTTGGGCATGCTAAATAGATTTTTTAAAAAGTTAAGAGATGTAAAATAGATTTATTCCTTTAATAAAACATAGGTGCGTATGGATACCTTAACCCATCAATCCAATCTGCCGGAAGGTACTCCTCATCTCGGAAAGGCAGGGAGTTGGATTGTTGCGCTGTTTGTAGATTGCCCTCCCTACTCCTCATCTTGGATTATTACTACTCGGGGTGCTTCACTCTATGAGAGTTGACCATGCGAAAGAGAATGGCATATAATTGGAGTGTTGTAGCCGATAGATTGCAGCGACGTCAATGCTTTGCCCATCTTGTGCTGCAGGGCTCATCCACGGCACAGTAACCTAACTTCTTTGCATCCATCAGTTCTATATATCTTGATTGCATTAACACCGTTGCGAAGAAAACCTAAACGATTGCTCCCGTGCCGTGCGTAGTCATCATTGATCAGCCAGAAGGCTTGCTGTTTTGGAACCCTAGGTGTTTACAGTAACCTAAATTCTCAATGATTTGGCTCAACTAGAACGCTTGCTTTGTTAGTTAATGATAAAAGGGACAAGGATACGCCCTTTTGGTAGCATTTTTGTTTACCGGATATATCTGATGAAAACCACCGGTTAGTGCAATCATTCAAAATACTTCGGTTTAGAATAACTATTACAAGATCGAAATGTAGTCCTCAATTGACTGTAAGTATGATATAGTTTCAGGTACAAATTCAATGTATTTGATTTGAGACTCTTGTGCTTGAGGGGCACGGAAAAAGGAAGTAATGGAATTTTTTTAAAAAATAATATATTTTTTTATTCAAATTGCAAAAATATTCCTCAATCTCAAAAATTGCACAAATATATCTCTGACGTCCTCTAAACGGGCAACATGGCCCCTGTCGCCCTCTGAAAGGGCGACATTTCCCCGACATGGCCTATGTCGCCCTCTGAACGAGCGACATTCCCCCTGTCCTGCAGCTAGTTCCTAAAGAAAATTATAACTTTTTCATATGATCTCGGATGAAGATGAACTTTATATGAAAATTGTAGCTCTCGACGGGATCTACAACTTTGGTATACAAAATTTTTTCATTTAAATCCATTTAGATAGCCAAAAATGGGTTAGAAGGTTCATATCTAAAAATCAGATCTGAACTAGATCTGAACCTTCTATCCCGTTTTTGGCCATCTAAATGGATTCAAATAAAAAAAATTGTATACCAAAGTTGTAGATCCCGTCGAGAGCTACAATATTTATATAAAGTTCATCTCCATCTGAGATCATATGAAAAAGTTATAATTTTCTTTAGGAACTGGCTGCAAGACAGGGGAAATATCGTATGTTCAGAGGGCGACAGAGGCTATGTCGGGGAAATGTTGCCCTTTCAGAGGGCGACAGGGACAATGTCGCCCGTTCAGAGGGCGACAGAGATATATTTTTGCAATTTTTGAGATCGAGGTATATTTTTGCAATTTAATTAAAAATATATATTATTTTAAAAAAAAGTTCGGAAGTAATGAGATGGGGAAGGAGGGAAGGGAGTGAGGAGAGTGTTATACTTTGATATCCTTTCTTATGTGCAGCAGTCCTCAGATCGGATCAGCGTTTTGTGAGATAAAGTACGAGTATCCGCGGTCTTAAGAACGAAGCAGACGAATCTCGTAGAGAGAACCAAAATAACGACGGTGAAACAACCACAACGAGAGAGGAAGATTTTGCGAAGCTGGCCACAAATTCTTTAAGCATGACCTCAAAAGAGTACAAGAGATTGTTGCTCTCTCACAATCTCTCGAACCTTTTAGGACCCTCGGATCCTTGCCTTATATAAGAAACTAATGCTAAAGAATATCATAGCATCTAATTCTCTCGTGCAAACCTTTTGCTCTGGATGAGTTGGCTTATAGCTTCTTGGCTGCTTATGTTCTTCATGACCGCTCTCTAGGTTTATATAGCCTTTCTAGTTCTCTTCCAAAGTAAATAAGAATTCTACTTCTATTAGGATTAAAAATCATAATCCTATTATAACCATATATTTATCTAACCCATATTTTTAAATTCTAAAAGACTAGCTGCCACGTGGTGGATGGAAAAGACGGCGCCGGAGTTGGGACGACTACCGTGAGTTTCCCCTCCCCTGTTGCGGTTGGCCTCAAGGCCACCGTGACCTGTCGTCGTCGTCCCCGGCAACAGCTCGACGTATTATTGTCCGATTTCGGTGTCGTCGTCGTCCCCGGCGCGGTCAGTTCTTATACTCATGGGCGAGTAATCCTCGTTTCCGACATCTGCAACCAGTTGCGATACCAATATCCTGCAATCAGGTTTCGTATAGCAGCTAGTCGTGCTAGCAAGAATCCAACCCACTTCAGGGCCCTATAATTATAGATGATGAGTAGTAGCATCTGCAGCAGGACAAGGAAAGAATTACCGTGTAATTTTACTAGAATTATTTCGTCCACTGCATCACAGAGAGAAATCAGGAGGATAATAAGGCCTATAACAATTCGGTTCTGTCCTAGTGATATTGATAGGTAGAGTTGTAAACCATCCCAAGGTTTCAAATTTCGCTTTCGGAATGAATTTCGTCCCGGGCCGGATAACGAAATTTCGGTAAAATTTCGAAATTTCGGAATTATTTCGGACGAAATTTGAATTTGAAAATTCAAATCCGGTCCAATCCGGGAAAAAAATCTAAATTCGACGAAAAAAACCCGAAATTTCGGGTGAAATTCTCGAAATTTCGGGTTTTTTGCACTGGCTGAAAAGTGGTCTAAATGTTATCGAAGAATTTTAAATTTTTTTTGAAGGTTCCTGACTCAATTATGATGTTCTCACAAAAATTTCAGCTGATTATCACATCTGAGGAATTTTTAAAAATTCAGAGAGTGATACTGTCATGATAAAACACTGACCCACAAGTTTGATCGGAATGGGAAATGGTACAAATCAAGTTATAAACTGTTGAATTTTTTTTTAAATGGTTATGATCCATAACTAATGTTCTCATAAAAATTTCAGCTGATTATCACATGTGAGGAAGTTTTAAAAATTAGGAGAGTGGCGCTGTCCTGATAGAACACTGACCGACAAGTTTGATCTGAATGGAAAATGGTACAAATGAAGTTAGAAACTGTTGAAATTTTTTGTGCATGGTTATGATGTATCTATAATTCTCTCATAAAATTTTCATATGATGACCAAACTGTATGAATTTTTAAAAATTCGAACAGTACTACTGCCATGTTAAAAGGCTTACCGGCAAACTTGAACAAAATGAAAAATTATGTAAACCATAAAATTTTTTGAAAATTTTAAAGAATGGTGATAAGGAAGTTTTTAATATCCTATAAAAATTGTGATTCATGATCACACTCCAGTGAATTTATAAAATTCTTACAAGGCACAGTACCATTTATGTTGTTTTGTTTTTGATTTTTGAAATATAATATAACAAACGAAGTTCAATACTTACATAGATTTTATTTACCAAACAAAAAAAGTTTACATTTTTTGAAAAATTTATATAATGGTACTGAGTCAATTATTAATCTCTCAAAAAAAATTTAGATCATAATCACACTCAATAAAATTTATAAAATTCTGACAATATAACTGTCCCAATTATGTTCATTCTGTTTTTGATTTTTTAAAGATAACAAATGAAGTTAAATTATTTTTAATTTTTTTATGTATGATACTAAACTACTAAGGATAGTACCATAAAACTTTCAGAATATTATCAAGCTTGTACAATTTTATAAAAATCTGACAGTGTTTCTGCCAAAATTTTAAAATATTTAAAAAATTAGGTTTTTCAACAAATTTTCATAGGAGATGAATTTCCTAAGGGTTATTGGACCAAATCCGGCCCTAAAACTTTCAAAACCAGCCAAAAAAACACGAAATTTCGCAAAAAAAACCGAAATTTTGGATTTTACTGTAGGAATTTTAGACTTTTTTCCCGGCCCGGTACTTGAGATTTCGGGGTGGTCCGAAATCCGAAATTTCGCCGAAATTCGCCAAAATTTTGAACCTTGCACCATCCTCCATTGCTCATCAATCATAAGGCAACAAATAAGCCACCTCTGATGATGATTAATAAGACGAGCGAAAGCGTACGCGTGTACCATGATCTCTCTCTTTTTTCTCTTTTTGCTCTGCTCGATCCGTGTATAAATAAAGGAAACTGAATGGAATCTTCTTTGCGACTCCCTTGTGGAGGAGATCCTCCACGGCCTGCCGAAAATCAACGCCGTTCGCTACTGGCAGTCGTACTCCCCTTACCTCTCCGGCGTCTTCTTCCAGCCTCAAATGTCCAAATCCTCCGCTTGCTTCCTCGCCGCCTCCCGCCGCTCCTCGGCGTTCAAATCCATGTTTGCTTCGGACCTCACCTTCCTCTCTGGCCCCAACGCAAGGGAGGAGGCTTATTTGCAGCACGTCGGCGCCCCGGACGCCACCGGGAGCCTCTTTATATATCATGAACTCATCGGCTGGCCTGCTCTTTATATATCATGAACTCATTGTACAATCTTTGAATAATATCATGAATATTGATTAATAAGTACGTGACTTGTTTGTGAAACTCTGTATTCATCTTTATTATGTTCATTCTAAAAGAGAGTCCCTAGTCGATAATCATATGAGGACACACATGATAGATTAGCATATGTATTGGTCGATTACTATGTTTCACAGGTCATAGATATGGAGATATCAAACCAATAATATGGATACATGTTAGAGAATATGGTGTTGAACATCGACCCATTATAAGACACTGTGAGAACATTGTATTCTTTGATGTCAACAGTTGGTCTCATATACAATATATATGTTATATCCTTTGACTTGAGATCGTCGCATGTTCTCGAGATGCATAATGGCTTACTTAGGGATCATCAAACGCTACTTCGTAACTGGGTAGTTATAAAGATGACTTTCGGGTTTATCATGAAACATGCTGCGAGGTATGGTCGATCAAGATAGGATTTGCCCATCCATACAATGGGAGATATATCTCTAGACCTCTCGAGTAGTCGGAATTCGGAAACGCATGGCTATGCTACTCGAGTAAAGAGTTACTCGAGTCATCGAATTAAAGAGTTAACTCGAGATATTTGGGAATCCGAGTCAAGGCATCGAGAAAGAGTGATCGAGCCATTCAAACAAAGATGACAATATCTCACATTGGGTTTGACCGATATCATGAGGCAAAGGAAAATGCATATAGGGCATTGTTAAGGTTCGTTCGATCTTTACAAGTACTCGGGAGTCGACAAGTTCTGCTAGGGGCCGCTACCGACTATTGGTCGAGTAGGTGTACCTGACGCTCGAGCACGAGTACTCGATGGTCGATATGGGTACTCAAGCCATGTTTTAATGCATGTGAACCTATAGGGTCACACATTTAAGGGGCTGTAACCAATTCGGAAAATGATCCGAGTTGTAACGGGTTTAGAGTTCTTAATGGGCTTCAAGGAGTTGAGACACGCTATGGAACGTCTATATAAAGGAAGGAGGTGGCGGCTTTAAATAGAGATGAAAAAGGAGACACAATAGGATTTTGGAATTCCCGAAACCCTAACCGTCACCCCTCCTCTGTCCAGAACTGCGCAGCCGGTGCTAGCACTTCGGTGCGTGGTGTTCCTGCCCCGTACATGTGGATACTTTGGAGGCGTTGCTGTGAAGATTTAACGCTAGGACGATCCACAACCTGCGACAGTCACAAGGAGCTGTTGGGGAGGCGCAAGGCTAGTACTACTACATCTGCACCACCGCGTTACATCGACTCTACTTCCGCTACGAGTCTGCGCGTCTAGTGTTAATTCTATGATCTATAACTTGCAGTGGTTTCTTAGTTACGTGATAGAAAATTTTGTTTTTCGCTAGAGTAGTCTATCCATTCCCCTTTAGAGGCGAGATTGATGGCGTGCCGTGGCAGTTGGTGCATCAAGCTGTGGTGATGGAAACGACGCAACGGAACCCAGAAGCGGCCGCTTTCCTGCGCGGCAGAGGCAGGAGGAACATCGAGGTGAACGAGCTCTTCTTCCTGCTCGGCTTCCATCCCACCGACGATGATATCGTCTTCTTGGGTGGATGTGGCTGCCTACTACGTCGCGCACGGCACGACGAGCTTCGATCCGGTGTATATGCAGGTTACATCTGCATTGTCCTTTTGAATTGTTCCCGTATATATATTCAAGTGACTCACCTTGTGCAGATCCCAGATACAAAGAGCTCCATCCGGCCAGCTATCGCTTGAGTTTTGAGTTTGAGCAGAACTCTGATCCTTAGTTTATATTGTTTAATGTAGCGTTTACTTGTTTGTACACTCTGATGCATGTACACTCTGATGCATGTGGTGCTATTTGTATCCATTAGCTATCTACAATTATTGTTTACTGAAGTTTATTTCATTTTCGATCACTAGATTGTGTCTTTATTGGGCAGATCAATTTTTTTTCACTTGGATTTCCTTTTGATTTTATCCCTTTTCCGAGGTCATCTTCTGTCTTATACAATAATACATTATAATAGAAATCAGCAAGTATGCTGTGATGACAATCGCTTACTTGCAATATTTCAACATTAGATAAGCCCCTGGCTGGAAGGTCTGTGTCAATAACATTTTGACGTGTATTCATTGAGAGCTTATCCAAGAGAAACGATTCTTGTGTGGATGATGTACAATTATTCTTTACTAATTCCAATCGAGATGTGAAGAGTTATATGAATTCTAGAGAGTAGATATTTATAGTTGTAGGTTTTGGATGGTTGCCACTTGGTATCAATCCAACGGCTACGTAGGCCTCGTTCGGGATAACTTCTGCTTTAATAAAACGGATTGTTTGTCGAACAGAAGGATTCTAGACAGTTTTAAATCCAAAATCTATAATCCATAATCTGTCCCAAACTGGGACGTAATCCTATAAATAGAAGTGCCCTCCTCCTTGGTGTGTGTTATATGTTAGAAGTGTGATGTAGGATAGCCACCAAAGGAGTGTCCATATTTTATTTAAATAAAGTAGCATTTTCTATGTGTAAGTCTCCCGTTAGGCCGTAATATTTCTAAGTAATTAATGCATTAAGTTGTGATTTAACGTGAGTGGCTTGGCTGCTTGGAATCACTAAGCCCCAGCTTCAACTTGAGTGGCTTGGCCGCCAAGAAACATGACACTACGCCAAAACCTGCAATAGGTGACGGTCTATTTGTGGCGGTTTTTTTCGAACCGCCACAAAGATAATTATCGATGGCGGTTCAATTTCATAAATGGCGGAAAAATATCGCTGGCGGTTCTATCCTCGAACCGCCATCGATATGAATTATCGATGGCGGTTCGAGGTAGAACCGCCATCGATAACAATACATTATCGATGGCGGTTGGAGGCTAGAACCGCCATCGATAACTAGGTTATCGATGGCGGTGCTATCCTCCAACCGCCATCGATTTATTGATTATCCGTGGCGGTTCTATCCTCGAACCGCCATCGATAATGAATTATCGATGGCGATTCGAGGATAGAACCGCCACGGATAATGTTATTAGTGGCGGTTCTAGTTAAAAACCGCCATCGATAATATTGCCTATAAATAGGTGGTCGAGCAAAGACTGGTCTTCTTCCTCCCGAGAGCAAACCAAAACTTCTAAATTTGATTTCGTTTTCTCCAATTCTTGTGCTTGTACTTCCTCTAGTTGTTCCTTGGTGAGTTATTTTTCTCCTCTCTTGATTTGTGTTAATCTTGTTGCAATTTAATTTTTAAACCAAGTTTAATTAGGGTTTATATGTAGATGAGATGAAAAGTTTAGATTTTGTTTATTTTTATTTAGGTACCATTTTGTAGTTGATGAATTTATTTCTAGCTAGGTTCATTAGATGATGTTGTGTTCCTTTTATAGATGATGAATTATGATTAAGCATATATTTAATATTAATTGCATTTTAAGTTAATTTGATACATGATGAATTTATTATCTAGCTCCTTTAGATGATAAGTAATTAGATTGGTTTTTAATTACTATTAATTGGGTTCTATTAGTGTACTGGACATGTACATCTTGCATATATATGAATTTATTATCTAGCTCCTTTAGATGATAAGTTATTAGATTAGTTTTTTAATTACTATTAATTTGGTTCCATTAGTGTACGAACATATACATCTTGCATATAATAAATTTATTTAATTAAGATTATTGGGTATTAATATAAATGAAATTTTAGTTAATTTGGTAGGTGGGTGCTCATCATTTTTAGATGATGAATTTATTATCTAGCTTCTTTACAGAAAAGTATTGATTAGTTTTTAATTACTATTAATTTGGTTCCATTAGTGTGGACATATATTAAATTTATTTAATTAAGATTATTGGATATTGATATACATGAAATTTAAGCTAATTTGGTAGGTGGATGCTCATCATTTTTAGATGATGAATTTATTATCTAGCTCATTTAGATGATAAGTAATTAGATTAGTTTTTAATCAATTTTTATATGTTAATTAATTTTAGATGGACCGGAGATGGATGTACAATGCGAACCGTTATAGCCGAGATTACATCGACGGGGTATCTGCTTTTCTAAGAGCCGCTGAGGAGAACAAATTGCATAAGAAGACGGAGTACATACATTGTCCATGCATTGATTGCAAGAATGAGAAAATGTTTTCAGACAAAGAGCACATCCACTTGCACTTGATTCGAAGAGGTTTTGTACTTGGCTATACACGTTGGACAAGTCACGGTGAAGAGGAAAACATACATGAAGGTGATAACGTATTGGATGATGGAGAAGGCATTATGGCAGCTGACATCAGTTATGGATCTGATGAGGATAGGTTGGACATTGATGACGATAATAATCTTGCTCAGATGTTGCGCGATGCGAGATGGAACTACACTAGTCGAGAGAGTTTAATCAATTCAAGGGTTTGTTGGGCGACTTGACACACCTTTGTTCCCGGTTGCAGGAGGAATACACAAAGTTGCACACCGTGCTTTCACTTCTAAAATTGAAGGCAAGCAATGGTTGGTCCGATAAAAGTTTCACGGCGCTATTACATCTCTTAGCGGACATGCTTCCGATGGAAACGTATTGCCGATAACCACTTATTTAGCTAAGAAGGTTGTATGTCCATTGGGATTGGAAGTAGAAAGAATACATGCATGTCCAAACGATTGTATACTCTATCGCAAAGAGTATACGACATGCATGTATGTCCGTGTGCAAATCATCGCGATACAAGCGTAAAGACCATGACAGCGAGGGCACCGTGGTGAAGAAAGGAGCTCCCGCTAAAGTGGTGTGGTATTTACCGGTAATACCTCGGTTGAAGCGTTTATTTGGAAACAAAAAGCATGCCCAACTGATGCGATGGCACTCGTAAGAGCGTAAAAGGATGGAAAGTCGAGACACCTGCGATTACGCGGGAGAACCATCGATAGGCTCTTTAGGATGGACTTGGGAATGAACCGAGGAATGTAAGGTTTGGGTTGAGTACGGATGGAATGAATCCTTTCGGTAACATGAGTAGTATTCATAGCACTTGGCTCAGTGACTCTCTGATCTACAACCTTCCTCCTTGGTTGTGTATGAAACGAAAGTACATTATGATGTCGCTGCTTATCCAAGGGCCGAGACAACTTGGCAATGATATTGATGTATACCTACAACCATTGGTGGAAGATCTTGTGATACTGTGGAACGAAGGTGTACAGGTATGGGATGAGTACAAGCGAGAGTACTTCACCCTACGCGCATTGTTGTTTTGCACCATCAATGATTTCCCTGCCCTTGGTAACCTATCCGGTCAGATCTTGTAAAGGGGCCAAAGCATGCCCCCATTGCATGGATGAAACCGCAAGTGTGTGGCTCAATAACTCAAGGAAAACTGTACATGCATCACCGCAGTTCCTTGCAGAATCACCCCTACCGCAATATGAAGAAACAATTCGACGGGACAAAAGAGGATGGTATAGCTCCAAGGCCTCCTCGTGGGGAAGAGGTATATGATATGGTTAAGGATATTAATGTTGTACTTGGAAAGGAGAGAGTAATAATAAATCGAGGTCTCGTCTCGAGAAGATCACATGGAAGAAGAGATCGATATTTTGGAACTTGCCCTATTGGAAGGACTTAGAAGTTCGACATTTGCATAGGCGCCATGCATGTAGAGAAAATGTATGTGACAACTTGATTGGTATTTTGTCAATATTCCTAGCAAAACTAAGGACTGATCAAGGCACGAAGGGACCTGGAAGATATGAAAATCAGAGCTGAGCTACATCCTCGAGACAACGGGAAAGGCCGACTTTACCTTCCCCCAGCTTGCTACACTCTATCCAAGAAAGAGAGAACAGACCTCTGCAAATGCTTGCATGGTGTGAAAGTTCCATCCGGCTACTCCGCAAGCATCAAGAAACTGGTGTCCATGAAAGATTTGAAGTTAACTGGCATGAAGTCTCATGATTGTCATGTGATGATGACACAAATGCTTCCTATTGCAATTAGAGGTATTTTGCCTGAAAAGGTCCGAGAAGCAATCATGAGGTTGTGTTTCTTCTTCAACACGATTTCACAGAAGGTCATCGATCCCATCGGACTTTCTGAACTACAGAATGATGTGGTGAAGACACTATGCCAGCTAGAGATGTATTTCCCTCCATCATTTTTCGATATAATGGTTCATCTCATTGTTCACCTTGTGAATGAGATAAATGTATGTGGCCCGTATTCTCGCATCGGATGTACCCGCTCGAAAGGTACATGGGTATCCTGAAGAAGTATGTACGCAATCGATCTCGGCCGGAGGGTTGCATTGTGGAAGGTTATGCAACTGAGGAGGTTATCGAGTTTTGCGTGGATTACATGGAGGGGGTGGAACCGGTAGGAGTGCCTGTATCTCGCCATGAGGGTAGGCTAGCTGGAAAAGGGACGATTGGAAGGAAATCAACAAATTCTTACGATCATGGATTGTTCAAAAGCTCATTTCACGCCTTGCAACAATCAGTTGAGGTGTCCTCGTACATGGACATGCACAAGGATAAGCTACGAGAGGAAAATCGTGGACGATCAGAGGCTTGGGTAACAAAAGAGCATAACCGTTTGTTCAATCATTGGTTCAAAGAGCATATGACTGGGAAAGAAACGAGTGTTATGTTGAGGTGGTTGGCAAAAGGGCCATCAGGTACAATCTTGACATGGCAAGGATACGACATAAATGGATATACCTTTTACACGAGATCTCAGGATAGCAAAAGCACTTACCAAAATAGTGGTGTCCGCATAGATGCCTATGACAACACAGGCAGTAAGAAGACTAGCTTCTATGGGTTCATAGAAGAGATTTGGGAGCTCGACTATTGTATTTTTAAGATCCCGATGTTTCGGTGTCGTTGGGTACAACTCCCAAAGGGTGTCAAGGTGGACAAGTACGGCTTCACTACTTTGGACATCGAACATGTCGGATCAGAGATGAACCATTCGTACTTGCGAAGCAAGTAGCACAAGTCTTCTATGTAATCGACCCGACAGATAAGAAGCGGCATGTAGTTCTTCAGGGAAAAAGAAGGATCGTCGGAGTTGAGAATGTCGTGGATGAGGATGAGTACAACCAGTTTGACGAGTTGCCTCCTTTCGTAGATGGCAACATCAGGCTCGAGGAAGAAACCACTCAAGAAACTACCTATCATCGCGACGATCATGAAGAAGGGCAAATTGTGAAAGAAAATAATTAGCTATATACGAGTAATGGCAATGTGATGTAAACAATATGCATTTGTATGGAGTAATGGAAATATGGTGTTATGCATTTGTGTGGAGTAATGGAAATGTGGGTCATTAATATATTACTATATTAGGATTATATAGGTAATTACTATATTCGATTACACAAGTTTTAATGGTTTCTCCTCCGGTATGAATTAAAACCAAATATATTGTACATAGTACATAAGGCATTTATGATATTAGAACATATTTAGAAATAATATTCTATTCCTGGTATACATCCTAGAAGATATGAAAATAAACAGTAGAGATTATATAGGGTATATTACTATATTAGAAATATATATGGTCATTACTCGTTTTTCAGTTCACGCCGGACCACTTGGAAGTAGTCCGCGCAAAGTTGTTCACGCCGACCACTTGAAGTAGTCCGCGCAAAAGCTTATGTTAGATAACTTTATCGCATGGCGGTTCTTAAACAGAACCGCCACGAGATATTTATCGATGGCGGTTCGTATAAAGAACCGCCACGGATTATATATATATCGATGGCGGTTCTTGTGAAGAACCGCCACAGAGCAGTGAATGCGTGGCGGTTCGTATAAAGAACCGCCACGATAATTATGTATCGATGGCGGTTCTTGTGAAGAACCGCCACGATAGGGTATCGATGGCGGTTCGTATAAAGAACCGCCACGTATAATTATGTATCATCGGCGGTTCTTTTGAAGAACCGCCACGAGATAAGTATCGATGGCGGTTCTTGTTAAGAACCGCCACGATAAGGCCCCACATATAAAAGTCGATACATCATTCTTCTTCTCACCGCTTGCTAACCCCTAAACTCCCGCCGCTTCACTCTTCGCCCGAGCCCGACGCCGCCACGGTCATCACCCCGACGCCGTCCGACGCTCGCGCCACGCCACGCCGTCCGACGCCTGTGTTCGCCTCCCGACGCCTCGACACCCGGACGCCGCGCGCGCTTCCCACCGACGCTACCGACGCCGCTTCGACGCCGCCTGAGCGCCGCGCCCTCGAACGACGCCCGACCAGCACGACGCCGCATTCCTAGGTATGTTCTACCTTCATTCTACACATGAGTTCCTTCAAAAAGAGAGAGTAAGGCTGTTCTTCTTGTTGTTTGGGTGTCGATGCATAGGTGACCTCAACGTGTGTGTGCATGTTGTGGTGGGATTTGTGTAGGAAAGAGAGGAAGAATGTAAAGGTTGGGTCAAAATCAAATCACCGGTGAAAAGTTAAGAGAATCTGGAATAACTAGTTCTTGGCTTTGAGTTGGTGTTGGTGGTGAGAGATTTGTACTATCGCATTGAATGCACGAGCTGAAGTTGTTTTGGTTTGAATTCTCATGCCAAGTACGCTTCTTCTGCACCCTCACCAACACTTCAGATTACTAATGAACTACTAATGATCTACCACCGCATGTTCCTCCTCTCTAAAAAGTGATGTTTCGCATTAGGCACGGTTTCTAAAATGTATCTTTGACCACAAAATTTGCATTACAATATATTTATAAAATCTAGTGATGTTGTAATATTGCTAATGTTTGTTTTTAGACAAATCTGTTCATGTAATGTTCATATGAGTATTCTAGATGGTCCATAAGACACTGAACTTTGAACGAAAGTCCATATAGCACTTCAAACTATGAAATCGGACATTTGACTCTATCAAACTTTATAATCTGGTTCAAATAACATCTTGATCTGTTTCACAAGATGGTATTGTTTATGTGGCGCAATGAGTTGCTAGTGAAAAGTTTCACATTGACAAATTCATGAGTTGTCCAAATTTATGACAATGCGTTGGCAACCACATTCTCCTTACCCTTCTTGTAGACAATTCGTTACTTGAGCCCATCAATTGAATGCCCAATTCTTCGATTACTTTTATTTCTAGTTCTCAGAGTTAAACTTCCGCACTTAACCCATCGGATCGCCAAATTCTAATGGTTCCATACTTTACCTCTTTCAGTTCGCACATCCAAGGCTGATATGGAGGAGCAATCCACCCCGAGCCCGAGCCCTAGCCCTACCAGGTTCCTCAACCTCCACCCAACCACCGGTGTTGCCGCCGATGCTGACATACCTGTGGCAAGACCTCGTGGCCGAGGAAGAAATAAGAAGCCCAAGGCCGTATACCATCTCTGAGGTCTCGTAAGTCGGGCCCCTAGTGCACCGCCAAAGTTCGTAGCAAAGTACAGAACAACCTGCGGGTATATCGCAAGGGAGAGAGTGCCAATCACCTTTTTGGATTGGCACAAAGTGCCTGATACCATCAAAACGGATCTATGGATCGAAATAAACAAACCTTCAATTCCTCAAGAAGATGAACACCGTGCGTCGGGATGCGTTGATGACCATGGATGCGGCATGGAGGAACTTCAAGGCCAGTGAATACTACTTATGTAAAGAAAACCGATCGGCCATCGGGACTACCCAAACTTAGAACCATATTGGGATGATTTCGTGTCGATGAAGCAAAGTGAAGCGAAGAAAGAAGTCCAATGAGGACCACATAAACATCGGAAGAAGGAACATCCATCCACACGCACTTGGTACGGTGGGTACGCTGTAAAATCCTCAATGGGAGAGGCGAGAAGCGTAATCACTACAATGACCGGTACAAGTCAATTGGCCGGACTACGGATCGAGTCAAGCACTACGTGCTAGCGAGGGCAAGTGTCACGTCCGTGGGGCTTATCCTTCGAAATAGCGACGACGAAGCAATGTCACAAAGGGTCCAGAGTCAGACGTCGAGTCTTCCCAAGGAACATTCCAACCGATAGGGAGAACGGCGAACTAACACGTGCCTCGGGAAACAAGGAGCATCCCGGACGAACAAGAGGTGTCGGGTTAAGGTTCCGTGGAAGACAGATTCCCGAGCACCTTCACACTTACAAGAGCCGAAAGAGAGCTAGAGAAGCGTTTGCGAAATAGAAATGATGAAGGAAAAGATGCTTCGAGAATTACAAGGCACAATTGAACAACAAGTACAACGACAAGTACAACAAGCCATGAGCTACCACAAGCCGAGAACATTATTACGACCACCCTCCGAATCGTCGCGTAGCGATTGCGCATCCGCCCCAATTGTAGAACAGACATGGGTCATTATCCCGTGGACGACATACATGACCCCACACCGTGCTACTCACTTTGCCCGTCATGAACATATTCATTCAGCCGGTACGCATAGCGCACCCATGCCAAGAAGGAGGTGTATTGCACAACTCTGCGATAAGCGCCGGATATGCAAAGGTTCGTGGACACGGTTAATCCCGAGCTCGCCAACCTCGGGCTAGAAATGCCCCGAACGACGAGGTTACAACTCTAGGAAGTGCCATCCACACATTCATCCATGGCGCAAACGTGACATCACCTTGACCATCATGAAGTGCTGTTCCTCCCGAGGTGAACTCGCCACCCTCCCGAGGTGAACTCCGCCACCTCTCTGCAGTGAACTCGCGGCCTCTCCTGACAAAACCTCGCATATCGTCACCAACACATCAACAGATGAAAGTTAGTGCGACAACCCGCTTGACCGACTTAAAACCCTCCTCAAGGCATGGCGAGAATAGACAAGCCATATCACGAGGTCGGTGGCGAACGGAGTATGATGTTGTGTGCGAGAAAAGTAAGGGTAAAGCGGTCTCCAAAGGACAAGTCAAGAAAGATCAAATACGAATTGGGAAGCCGTTTGTCACCCCTTCAAGCTTCATAGTCTAACAAAGGCAGCTAAGGCGATTACATGAATGGTATATGGAGCGATCGAACCAACATGTACTCCCAAGGTGATCACCGCCATTTTCGAGAGGAACATTTCCACCATGAGGGATCGGTGCTTCATGATAGAATTCAATGAGTTGCACAACATGTACTATCAAGATGCCCTCGACGTGTCTCTTATGAGATCTTTAGTCACCGTAAGTGTCCAATATAAAATCATTGTCTACATTCATGTAATACCGATAAATGTGATGTCTAAATCATTTGTTATGTAGATTCGAGTTGATCGAACTAAAAGAACCAAAGGGCGATGGCGTTCCTCGATCCGGAACGGTTTGCCACCGAAATCAAAAGAGTACCAAAGGAGGTCGAGGACTACGATATAACGCCTCATCAAACTCCAAGACAAGGAGTTCATACTTTTACCATACAATTTCAAGTAAGTGGCTCACTAGCTAGTTCAATTACTTGTTGATCTCGTTCTTTGCTCAAGTTAGGACTAATGACTACGGCATCATACATGTGTACGTAGTTTCCACCGGATTCTCGTAGTAATTCATCCGGATAAAAGCAAGATGTCGATCTTGGACCCAAGGGACAAAGATCCAAAAGACTACAAAGATATGACAAGTCTAGTGAATAGGGCCTTCAAAGCATATTGTAAAAGTGCTCAAGACACCGTCCTTTCCATAAATCACGACAATCCGTACTAAATTTCCGATGCGCACAAAAACAATTTGTCTATATCGCACCTCGTAGTCAATAACTCCTTCAATGTCGTATAAGTTTATTCAATTTTTGCAATTGCCACAAGCACCGCCAGAACAAATTTATGTGGGTACTTGTGTTGCCAATACATGCGCGAAATCTTAGGCTCTACAATAGTAAACAATGACGT
This sequence comes from Otatea glauca, assembly GCA_036346275.1. Taxonomy (NCBI): domain Eukaryota; kingdom Viridiplantae; phylum Streptophyta; class Magnoliopsida; order Poales; family Poaceae; genus Otatea; species Otatea glauca. Next base: position 21,545,554 of record CM070712.1, on the reverse strand, counting down.
AGAGGTTTGTCACGCTAACATCACACATTGATTTGCACATCTCATTCTCTATATAAGCTCTTAAGACAAACTTTTTCTATCTATAGCGCTTGAAGTTGCCTACGGAGGACCGGTTCCAAATGAAATCCAAGGCATTGAGGACAGCTCGCCTACTTCATTATGAAGGAAGTACTCAACAAGAACGGCGAGTTTCATGACCCGATAATAACGATGAAGTCTTCCATACTCATCTACTACCTCCCGAGGCCCCTACCAACAAAGTGAAGACTCGTAGGCTTATAGTTCACAAAACTAGTTAATTTTTTTCGCACGGTGTAAATTGATGTTTCATTGAATGTCAAGTTTAGTATTGGATGGCATGGCTTGCATATGTTCTAATTTTGTCATTTCATTTAAGAAGTTGTGATTGATCTGCGCTTGTGTTGTTGCCCTTCTCCGTGTGTGTGTGTTGATGGGTGGTGTGTGTGCGTGCGGCGCTCTAGACGAGGAGCTCTCCTCTATTGCTTTTCTCTGTGCCCTTTCATGATGGCTAGTAGAGCTTTTTATAGACGTGGGTGATGGATGAATACGGAAAGAGCTCACCCCAAAACTGCACCATTACAAAGAGTTTATTTGATTGCTTGATTTAGTTGCGAAGTTTCCTTTTGCATCTTTACCGTCCATTCATAAGAGATTTGATTACATGGTCCTTATAGTTTTAGATGGTGTGTTTTACTCTAATGTATGATAGTAAATGCCATTAAAAATAGCTAAATGGAGATTATAGAAGGAAAAATAGTAAAAGTAGGATCAAAATTGTAGAATGATATGTATTTAGGAATAAAATTGAAAAAAGAATGTCACATATTCAAAAATAGAGGAGTATAAACTAGCTAATGCATGTACAACATATGGAGGATGCCACGGCATTCACATGGAATAAGACGACAATGGATCGGCTAGATTTGTGATACAACAAAAGTGATCTATTTAGCTTTCCATACTATGATATATAATAACTTCATTTACATACTCGAGAAATATTGATGCAAAGATACCGAACTTGAGAAGGAGCAGTCCATGGGAGGCATGCCCTACACCATCACCATGATCGAGCGCCTCATGCATGAGACACTTTAATTGTACATTGTAATTGTGTATATGCAAAATCTGTGATTGTAATTGTGATTGATGTATTATATGTAATTGTGATTGATGTATTATATTGTAGTTGTGTATATGCAAAAGCTGTGATTGTTGTACATTATAATTGTGTATATGCAAAATTGCAATTGTGATTGATGTATTATATTGTAGTTGTGTATATGCGAAATATGTGGTGATTATTGTATATTGTAACTGTGTATATGCAAAATCTGTGATTGATGTATTATATGTTTCAGAGGGCATGGCTAGTAGCACCGAGGCTAGCCCAAAATGCAGTTTTTATTTTTTTCGGTCGGTACTATCTGGCGGTTGGTGGATAGAACCGCCACGTATAATATAGATCTGTGGCGGTTGGTGTATAGAACCGCCACGTATAATATAGTTATCTGTGGCGGTTGGTGGAAAGAACCGCCACGTATAATATTGTTATCTGTGGCGGTTAGAAAGAACCGTCACGTATAGTGTAGTTATCTGTGGCGGTTGGTGGATAGAACCGCCACGTATAGTATTGTTATCTGTGGCGGTTAGTGTAGAACCGCCACGTATAACACTTATCTGTGGCGGTTAGAAAACGCCACCGATAATCTCGATTATCGATGGCACTATATCTGTGACGGTTCAATAACCGCCACTGATGGCGGTTATGAACCGCCACTGATGACGTTTTTTAGTGTAGTGACAGTCTTAGCTCCAATGTGAGCGACTCAGTCACCCGGAAGCTAATAATAAATAGTGCACTATTAGAAATTAAAAGACTAAACGATAATAATAAATAGTTGGTGTAGCATTAAGCATACAACACACCGATCGAGGACCATTGCACGATGACCATACTCCCAGTGGTATACTCAGCGCCGACGCTCTCGAGATAGACCGGTTGGAGCCAGACAAGAACTCGATCAGGGCTGCTGACGATGACGTCCTGTAACATTGGGTGCTGGAAGGTGCGTCCGCCAGGAGCGGGCGGTGAACTCAGGGCTGCGGACGATGGCTGGCGTACGTCATAGTGGCAAGAGACGGTGCGGACGCAGTGGCGGTGACACTTGGCCAGCTGGTAGAGGAGGATCTCCTCCGTGATGGGTCGCAGAGATATCGATCATAGGTACATATCCTTTTTTATGTTTTTTATTTCTTCTTCTCCACGCACGACTGTTGTATTGTAACTTTTCCATCGTGGCTACCCACTGCCGTCTCCTGCTGTTATTAACATAGCTTTGCCTCCAGTGTCCCTCTTCTTCTTTCCTTTGTCGCATGCATGCACCAACTGTTACTCTGGAGACCACCATGCTGCATGACCCTCGCTCTTACACCAACCTATGCATCAGCACCACTGTCGAGTTCTCCTACTTTTGCTGCTCCTGCATCTTCCTCGACGCTGGTGGTCCATCGATCTATGCGGTTTGACTACAACAATCTTCCTCGACCATAATAACTTCAACATCAACTTCTCACTATATTTATTTCTTCGTCCATGGCCACCTCCTATGACCCTATGACTTCTTCATTCATGGTCACCTCCCGTAGCTCCTCTTATGGCACTCCTTGTTGGCCTCTACGCATCATCATTGGCTTCTTCTCCTGCAGGGGCGGACCGAGCGGGGGGTCAGGGGGGCTAGAGCACCCTCTACCCCCGATCACACCATGGGTACCCCCTTAGCACCCTCTACCCAACGTGGGGCGTCACCACGTTGTCGCCATGGAAGCCGGTAAAAAAATTGAAACTTGAAGGCTAGTTTAGCACCCCCTAAATTTATGTCCTGGGTCTGCCACTGTTCTCCTGCCTAAGCATCCATGACACTCCATGTCAAGATTTTACGAGATAGAATTGAATCAATTAGGATGATTTGTATCCAATATGGCTCCTTCTATATCTCTAGTAATATTCTATATCTCTAATAAATTAACATGAACATTGTTCATATCTAGCCCCCTAGACATCATTTTTTGCAAATCTAGTCCCCAAATTTTTTTTGTCAAAATAGCCCCCTCCCCCACCATGGAAGGCATGACAGACGACACGTGTCCCTATCGCCCTCGGGGAGCACGACAGCATGTGCGCGGATGCGGGAGCGTGCGAGCATTAGTGGCCAGGTGTGCGGGCGCAGGCGGGTGCCAATGAGCGCGTGGCCAGGAGCGCGCGTCGGCGCGAGCAAGTGCCACTGCCGTGGACTGGCAGCGCGGAAGCTCATGCGAGCTGCCACGGTGCTAATGAGCTTCCGTGCTCCCCGTGCACAGTAGAGGCGAGGAGGGGGCCAAATATGCAAATGTGCGTGTGCAAGCTGCCACGGCGCTAGTGAGCTTCCGTGCTCCCCATGCGCAGTAGGGGCGAGGAGGGGGCCAAATATGCAAATGTGCGTGTGAGGGAGCTAGATTTGCAAAAAAATGGTTTACGGGCTTAGATAAGCCATGAATTCAATTAACTTATCTCTGCTAGGTGCAAGATTGGTTTTGTTAACTAAAGATCTTTTCCTGGGTGCTTACACCTTATCCATTTAATTAGAAGCTAAGCTCATTTTCGAGCACTAAGCATATACATTTACTTGCTACTTGCCAATATGCAGATAAGTGAGTGTAAAAAATCAATGTCGAACCGTGGCTATTGAATCGTCGAGGTTGTGTTAGTGAGCTGCTCTTTGGGTCTACCTTTTACACCCATTACCTAACTCTTTCATTTATTAAGTAACAGAAGCAGAAGCATCAAAATGCCTTCTGGAGTCAAAAGCCAGCTTGATCTCAGCCTCGATATCCAACACAGTATTCTGATGTGCCGAAAAATCTTAGGAACCTATATTACTTACTATTTCATCTAAGTAGAAGAATCCGGGATTTTTTTTATTACTAGGAATTCCGCTAACTTAAAAGGTTTTAGTTTGGTTTTTCTCCAAAGAGAAAAAGAAGAGGCAGGCCAGTAGAATATGGAGTTGTTTTCATTCTCTTGCTATTCTTTTATGGCTATAAGTCTTTCTATCTTAGATTCGTAATGTTTGGCCATTAGGTTTGAATTGCGTTCTCTTTCTGTCTTCCACTTGATTTCTGTGACTTATTCTGCAATTTGGTGAGTAGTTGATATGATTTTTCTTGGTTTTGGCTTTCAAAAAGAGTGAGTTGATATCAATGGCGGGAATGGAATATACAAGGATAAGATGGAAAATATGGCTACAACTCAATTCTTCATGCTCGTCACCTTTCATCTCTGTTTATTTAAATGTATGTACAACTTGGCTCTGTAGACTGAATTCACGCTTTCAATACATTGAAAGAACTAATCGCATCCTGGATCATGAAATGAAAAGGTATGGCCGTTATTTCTTTTTGCACCAGCTCCATTTGTTGAAGGAAAGAGCCCCTTCCTACAGTGACTCTCGGGTGAGGCAAGGCTTTCATAGCCCACTTTATTAAAAACTTTGATTTGAAGCAGAGAACCCACCTGAAAACAATGATATCAGATTTGCTAGGCTTGCCCTAGCACTTGCCTAAACTTGATGGAATTGCGAATAACCGACCCCTTATCCAATCTGTAAGGATTGGAGCTCTGCTTGCGACAGGCCTTGGAATTTTTTTAAAATAATGTATTTTATAAATCGAATTACGATATTAATACGGAGAATTTTTTTTTCCCAAAAATAATACTCAATCGCCGAATCGCATGACGACATCTCGTAATCGCTGCATCGCCGTTAGGCGACAAGCGGGTATTCGGCCGGCGGTTAGGCGACAAGCGGTAATCGCCGAACCGTGTGGCGACATAAAGTTGCCGCCGAACCGTATGGCGACACATGTAATAATCGCCGACTCGTGTGGCGACATAAAGTTGCCGCCGAACCGTATGGCGACACGTGTAATGTCGCCGACTCGTGTGGCAACATGAAGACATCGCCAAACGGTGTGGCGACAGAATCGGCAAGAAAGGCAGCCTCGGGCGCGAGGGGGTAAGCCGAGGGAAAAGAGAGAGAGAGCCGGGAGAGTCACCGGCGAGTGGAGGGAGGCCGCGCGAGAGAGAGGGGGAGGGCAGCCGGGAGAGGGAGGGAGGGAGCAAGGCGCCGGGAGCTCGCGAGGGAAGGTGTCCGGGAGCTCGGGAGTGAGAGACTCGGGAGAAAAAAAAGAGGAAGAAGAGAAAATAAAAAAGGTAAAATCGAAATTTTGTGTTTTGTTTAGTTACGTAGAAAAATATTGTAGGTTAATGTTGTATTTAAATATTAGGGTTGATATTAGATTTAGTTTAATCGGTTTTTCTTTTGTAGACTCGCGATATTAGATATGAACTCTAATATTGTAGTATTTGTAGTGCGATAGTTAATTAGCGTTGTTGTAGTTAAATTGTTGATATTACTTATTTTAGTTGCGTAGTAAAATATTGTAGGTTAATGTTGTATGAAAATATTAGGGTTGATATTAGATTTAATTTAATCGGTTCTTCTTTTGTAGACTCGCGGTATTAGATATGAACTATAATATTGTAGTATTTGTAGTGCGATAGTTAATTAGCGTAGTTCAATTTAAATTATTCATATTACATTTTGGTAGTCATCTAAAAATTTATTTTGTCTATATCGTCGCAGTAATGTCGATCCAGGTTAAATTTAGGGTATATTATGGCGATGGTGAAATAAAAAGTACGCAGAATGGTGTTGATTTAAGCAACTTTTCGGTGACCATGGTTGAGCACTCTATCCCCGAGAGTGTTAGCATTCGTGATATGAAACTTTGGTTGACCCAATATTTTTCTTTGGATCCAAGTGTTTATTCTGTTATCATCCAAGTTTTATTCACACGAAGCAATGGTGACCCGCTATTTGGGAGTTGAAGAAAGTAGATCGGACATACCGTGGCGTAAATGGTTAAGGTGGTGCAAGGGATCTCGTCTTGACTGTGTGATCTTTGGTGCGAGCTTGCCCTAGAGAAGAGGTGAATATTAGTGATATGAGCGAGAGCGATATCGGCTAGAGTGAACAAGTTCGGAAGTGGTGCCGATTGAGGTAGCGAGGGGATGATAATAGGGATACAACAAATGCCAAGGTCGGTGATGAAGGGAAGAGATCGAGCAACTTGTTGATCATTTGGAGTTAGTTGACCGTATGGCGTAAGATGAAGTGAATTGTTGGAATGTGATGATGGCATCGCCAAGATGAGGAAGAGGAAGATGATGGTGATGATGTTGAAATGCATGATAGTATTGGGGAAGCGAATGTACCCATCCCGACAAATGGAACAAGCAAAATAATTACGGTATGAGAGTTTCATGGAGCCATGAGTCGCGTTGGGAGTATGGTACCAATTCCATTCTATGAATCAAATATTTTCGAACAATTCTGAATTGAAATTGGCAGTGAGGCTTTGGGCATTATCGCAGCAGAGAGAGTTCCGGGTTGTCTTGTCCAGGCCAGATAGGTACACAGTGAAGTGCAGAACAGATGGATGTGAATTTCGAGTTCATGCATACAAGCCGAAATGCGAGACGTATTGGATTGCATCACGAGTAGAGGAGCACACATGCAGATTAGAAAATGTTACGGTGAAACACCGCAACTGAATGCGCCTTTAATTGCTAGCGTAATGTTCAATGAAATCATTGAGAAACGGGACATTGAGTGTTCGTATATTCAGAAAGCAATCTTAAGAACATTTAAGTACCAGATAAGTTACTCGATGGCCTGGCGTGCGAAGCAAAAAGCATTAGAGAAGAGGTTTGGCACATACGAGGCTTCATATTGCAACCTACCTCGTGTGCTTGATGTCTTGAAGCAAACAAACCCTGGCACATACACCGCTTTCGACGAAAGTGTAGAAGATGGCAACGGGATCTGCACGTTTCGTCGTGCGTTTTTTTCGTTGGGTCCTTGCATTGCGTCATTCAGGTACTGCCGTCCATTGCTTTGTGTTGATGGTACATTTTTGACTGGAAAATACAAGGGACAGATTCTAACGGCCATTGCAGTTGATGCGAACAACCACATACTTCCATTGGCCTTTGCTTTTGTTGAGGGTGAGAACCGGGATAGCTGGCTGTGATTTTTTAGACATTTGAATTTTGGGGTAGTTGGTAATCGGCCCAACGTGTGCATCATTCATGATCGCCACAAAGGTATTCTTTCTGCAATTAAGACTCTACAAGAGGACCCTGATGAGCCATTCCTATAGCGTGACTTGCAGAGCAGGTGGTGCATGAGGCATTTGGGAGCAAATTTCTTCAGGCAGTTCAGGAGTAAGAAATTGATGAACCTCTTTAAGAGGTTGTGCAAGCAGAATTAGCCCACGTAAGTTCAACGTGCTTTTCGCTGAGTTGGAGCAGCACACTAGTGCACATGTGGAAGAGATGAAGAAGCAACCACCTGCGCCGAATGATTGCCCACCCAAAAGGCTAGCACCACTTGGAGAGCTCGATCCTCCAAATACGAGGAGATGAACATCAAGGAACATAAAGTGTTTCTCGCACTGGATAGAGGCGGAGCCTCTGGAGAAGTGGGCACTGCTCCATGACACCGGTGGCGCCAGGTTAGTACAGTAAATTATGTTATTTACGATGGTTTAACAAATCGACTTGGTAGACTAACCGATATGTGTTGATCAGGTTTGGTGTCATGACAACGAATATAGCCGAGGTTTACAATTGGGTCATAAGAGGGCTCCGTCCGCTACCACTAGTGGCCATCTTGGAAGGCATGTTGCACGGCATAGTTGCCTATTTTCGTAAAAGGCATGCGAGGTCGTTCTTCATGCCACGACAATGCAAACACCGTATTGTTACGGATGATGGCCTATATGGAGGAACGGCACAAAGCTCAGCAACATGTAGTCGTGAGTTTCGAATTATCGAGTCTCGATTTGAAGTGACTCTTGGTGCAAAGGTGGATTGGGAACCAACACACCTGTTATTACACATGAGGTAAATCTAGGCCAAGGGGCGGTGGATGGTGCGAATGCACCGCAACAAGCCAAAACTTCTCCACATCCCTTGTTCACATGTGATAGCCGCCAGGGGCGATTGGGATGAATACGTCATACGTGTCCCCTTTCTACTTGAAGGATTATGTTGTCCATACCGTCCGGGAGTTCCGTGGTTTCCGTACACATGGTGATTTCACCGTGATTAACAGAGATGAGCGCATCTGTCTACGGATCCGACCTTACGGAGGTGTGCCAAGGCGGTCTGATCGTCCACAGAGTAGTCGCATTCGCAACGACATGGATGAATCCGAAGTGGGTGGGTATGTTAGAAGATGTTACGAGTGCGGTGAGTATGGCCACAAGGCAAATCAATGCCGCAAAGATGTGTGATTGGTGCAATCCATCAACTCGTCATGGTTATTTATGTAATCTTATTTATGTAATCTTATTCATGATTGTGGGATCTCATGTAATATTATTGAAGTTGGGCGCTTATGTATTTCGATATATATATGCAAGTTTGTCATATTTTTCAAGCTTCATTATTTATGTTGTACGCTTCTTTCGTTTTATTTACATATGCAGTGTTTGTCATATTTTTTCAAGCTTCATTATTTATGTTGTACGCTTCTTTCGTTTTATTTATATATATGTCGTGTTTATTACATGTCTAGTATAATAAATATTTCATTAATTACTTGTAGGGATGGAGCAGCCGGGTCACTTCGACTCTTAGTGGACCGGCGGCACTCGCGCGTTAAATCCACACGATGTAAGGCAATGATAAGGTGCCTCTGCTGCGGATCCGAGTGCCTAAGAAGGCATGATGTGTTGACCCACACTTTCACACCAGGTGAGTTGCACTTACATGGAAAAATACTTTACATGTTTTTTGTTCACATAATTTGATGTTTGATGACGTATATTTAAATAATGCAAATTTTTGTTTGCATCCATAGGTTGGCACGTGCTGGGTTGCTTCCTCTCGTTCGCATGGTTGAGGGGTCAGCTGAGGACGCAGGTGTGCCCGACGATCAGGCCGAGGGTGAGGACGGTCCAGAGCGGTCGCGGCGTTTTCCATTCGATCGTTCCCTACTGGGGCGTGTTGGGTCGACCGTTGGAGGCCGAGACGCACACTTTCCACCTTCCCTTTGGCGAGGTGACAGTGACCCTGCAGGACGTCGCCATGCTTACTGGGTTGCCGATCGCTGGGACACCGATCGGACCCTCGGTGACTCCTGCTGGGTGGGTGGCGGACTTGGAGGAGAGGTTTGCCGGAGTGGTGCCTGTTGATCCAGAAATTGGGATCGGCAAGAGGCATGGCCCATCGAGGAGGTGGTTGGCTCAGTTCGAGGTTAGCAGTGTAGTACATAAATATATTATTCTACATTCATGTGACATTAATCTGATACTAAATTATTTTGATTGTCGCAGGTGCAACGGATGGCGGCGATGCCCACGGCCTACCAGCTTGCACGGCACCTTGAGGCCTATCTACTTTGGTTGTTCGGGTGGGTCATGTTCACGTCGACTCACGGCGATGTCGTCGACACGGGGTAGCCCATGCACGGGCTATTGCCGATGCCGACCGACGCCGCTTCCACGTATCTGGGGTTCGGCGGTCCTTGCGCCACGCATCGCGCGCCCGTTTGCGGCGCTGCGTGAAAGAAAAGCAAGGCCGCCAACCTCGCAGGATGCCTCTTCTTCTTCACTCGTCGTTCGGCGTTTCCACGTGGTCGACCCTTTGTTGAGCCTCGACACTACACCCCGACATGTATGGCGGTGATGCGATCGATCGTCCGACGATGGGCTCCCTTTGGACTAGGCGACGGGTACGTCATTCTGAATATTTATTTGGTTTTTTTGCAATCACATATGCTTACGGACTTTTTCCGTCATCGCAGCCACGGTGGCGGGATCGCAGTACGTTCGCGTACCACTCCTTCACGGAGGCGCTTGACCACCTACAGCAGAGCAGTGATCCGGGACCCATACAATGAGCATCGTGTAGTGGAGAGAGCGATGGCGGGGGGATCTCGCACTATGCTACAGGGACCACACTTATCGGCTTACTAGGAAGAAGCTCATCTTGATGTCTTCGTGGAGGACTACGCCGCAGCCGAGTCATGAGGCGCTTTGGACTTGGCACCGGTCCGGTTCCTTGAGGATCGTCGCGAGAGAGTGCACTCGTGAGTTACTCCCCTAACAAGTTTGTTAAATACTTATGTTATATTTGTAAAATGTGGATTTCTCTTGAGTTCTCCACCCATGGACCTCGGAAGACCATGGCGATCTTGGCTCGAGGATGACGCCGTGGCTCGCTCGATGGGATGACGCTCTAGAGGATGTCGTCGGTGAGGACACGCCGCACGACTACTCCTCCTACCAGCAGATACCTAGCACGGTACGTGCCACGACGCCGCACACGCCTCCTACTTGTGGAGGAGCCACCGACCCACACATACGCTCGGAGCGTGGCAGACTTGTACCCAGGCCAGGCAGGAGTAGCCATGCACGTGATGGTAAGTCTTACTTCGTACGTTATTTCATTTATTCCTTACTATATGTCGTTGTGTTTATGAGTTGTTCGTACGTGGCAGGTGGACCACGCCAGGACTTGCACCAAAGATGGCCACAAAGATTTTGAGTAGGTGCGGATGAGTCTCCGCTACACCGGGCGAGATGACAGAGGCTTGGAGACGCGTGGTAGCTGGGACTCGACGGATCGTGGAGCTCGGTTCTTGTCGCCACACAGACGCGACTGACCGTGGTACCTCTTCCAGGCCGCCACGCGTGCCTTCTTACCACACACCGGCCCCAGCTCCTTCGTACGCAGTGGAGGCAGAGTCCAGCTTCCACACCCCTGTGCCTCCGGCCCCAGACATGGCTGGAGGGTCCAGTTGGCAGGCACCACGCGGTCCCACCATGGTCCCCACACCAGGTAAGTCGATCAAAACTCAATAGTTGACATTTCGTACAAGTATCATCTAAGTATGATTATATGTTACTACCTGAACTGTAGGTTGCACCCACGTTGGAGCACAGTTCTCTTCGTCGCCGCACTCGCCAGGGCACGCCGATCAGTACTCTTGGGCGGATCAGTTCTTCTCCAAGACGCATGGACTCGGCACCGCCAGGACACGATTCACGCACCCCCTCCAGTGACGCGGATGACGCAGCAGGACTACGGCACCTCCTACGGGTACACGTTGCCTCCCCGGGAGCGTCGCCCGGTGCAGCGATACAGCCCTTCAGATTACGGGCAGGCGCGACCGTCCCAGGAGGCACACGCGACCTTTGGGCGATCGCGGCTTCAAAGACGAGGCGAAGAGAGGTCGTGCTAGTGGTAGGGGTGCTCAGGGGGGTGGTCAGGGGTAGTACATCAGTTTGTTGTCGTCATGTACATGCTTCATACTTCCTCACTTAATGTATGATTTAGTATTTCGTGCCATTTATTATCCTTTCATCACGTTTTATTTCATTCAAGTATTCTGCATATTTTTTTGGATCGATTTGACAACACTGCCGAACGCCTCTAACTTTTTCGGATCGATGTGACAACACGAGACCCTCACTTTTGCCAGACCGAATCGATCTGTATATTTCAATCTTACATTCCAACACTTAGTCCACAAACCACCGCTTCGGGCCTATAAAAGGCCAAACCGCAGGCACATAACCGCAGCTCTCACTCACACTTCTTCACCATGGTTGATAGTTCTAGCGGACAATTTTGTGAACACGATATGAGTAGCATAGCTCTTACTTGCACGCTTGCGGTGTCACGCGTGGTGGGAAGGACGATCCATTCAAGGAGGAGAACCTAAGTAAAGCGGTGTCCAAATTGCAAGAGTGGCGCCCGACATTGCGGAGGCAAGCTTTGACAACCTCTGGTCTGAACCTCGTGACCACCAACAACCTGAAGGTGCACTTGCAATGGTGGCGTCAAAGATATGTCAAGGTATGTGAACTAGCCGACCACCCTTCTGCTGCAGGCTTCTCAAGAAGAAATTACAGGTACCGATCTTTGCCCGATCGAAGATGCGAGCATATTCAGGTTAGTTATTTCATATTTGGTCACCTTACTAATCTCTTTAGGATTATACATAAGTTCACTATTTCGTACGTTCGTTTGGTGTGTTAGTCGTTCCCAGAGGATGAAGAGTTGCTGAACAAAAATATCCCAGAATTCTTAGCGATGTATAAGCTATTCGGCGGTGGTGTGATGCCTGGTTGGCGCAGAAGACGCAGAAGCGGGTCTAATTGGATGGGTAGAGATCGACACAATCTCTTTGTATCGGCAAGTTCAAGAGGACGTTCAACTACCACCGAAGGTGGGCTTGCTCCTAACTATGCAAGTGCTGATGACGACGATGATGACGATTTCGTATCACCTCCACCTCGACGTTCAATCACTTCCACGACAGGCCCGTCAAGAAACAACGCAAGAGAACGTTCAACTAACACTAGAGGCGGGCTAGCTCCCGATCGTACAAACGATGATGACGCTGATGATGACGATTTCGTATCACCTCCACCCCGACGTTCAAGCACTTCCACCAAAAGATAACTTTTATCTTTGTCACCATGCCCTATACCGAAGACTACGATCGAAGGATGTACGGTTTTGTGAGTTATGTTGTATCCCAGTTTTATCAATTCTGTAAGCCATGTTGTATTTTATTGAATGATACTATGATTTGTTGTCAAGTTTGTAGCACACCGAAGGATAATGGCGAACTACGAAATGTGATTTTTTTCCCTAAAAAAAATCAACTGACAAATAATTTTGTAAAACACCTCATTAATTACGATCGATAAATAGGAATTTTTCTAAATTTATTGACCCTACTTTGAAATATGCAATCCTTACAACCGTTAAACTGACACCGACTTTTCATGTAGGGTACAAGTATATTCTTGCAATTTTTTGAGTATTGCTATTTGAATTAAAAAAATACAAACATTATACAAAAAAAACTGAACGACTAATCACATATATAAATTATCACCGACAAATTTGCCACACAAATTTATTATTCCGACAACGATCTTTGTAAATTTCGCCGCCCGATTGGCCTAACAGGTATTATTTTTATCATATATTTTTTGGCGTATTAGTGCTGTGAATATGATATTTTTTAAATAGTATTATTTATTTTTCTAAAAGAGTGTTAACTGTTATTATTACGGCGGTCTTTGAATAAACGGACATCTGCGCCTCTCATTTGCGATCATCGATTCGGCCATCGGAAGGTTGATCCAACGGTACGACATCCCGATTTTGGCTCCAATTTTAAAGAGCATAATTTTCATGAGTTTCAAAAACTTTTAGTGGCATGTAAAAAAATTCCAAATGCATTTGCCTCCAAATTAGACTTCAAAATAACTTTCGCATCTTCAAAAATTGAAATTCCAAAATAATAAAAATTAAACATGTATGGAATAAAAAATTTCAAACCATTGTGTTTGAAATTTTTCCAAAATTCGAACCCAACTCTAATTTGAATTAATTTGAATTGCAGACGAATATGTTCGGACAGTTGTCGCCGTTCGATTGGGCGACAACTTGATGTCGCCGTTCCATTCGGCGATGACTGACATGTCGCCGTTCTATTGGGCGACGACTCACATGTCGCCACACGGTTCGGCGATTACCCGTTTGTCGCCCAACCGCCGGCCGAATACCCGTTTGTCGCCCAACGGTACGGCGATTACACAGATGTCGTCATGCGATTCGGCGATTGAGTATTATTTTTGGAAAAAAAATTCTCCGTATTAATATCGTAATTTGATTTATAAAATACATTATTTTAAAAAAATTCCAGGCCTTGCTTAGCAGCACTGGTGAGTGAAAAAGGATGTAGTTGTCTATGCATAAAGAGTAGTTGCTCTTAAGGGGTGTAGTCAAAGTCACCACGCACTCACTCACCCCCCCAACACACCCACCCACCCAATATATCGACCAAGTGTCACCTGTTTCTCTGGAACAAGCAGCACATATGTGTGATCAATATGCATTATTATTTTTACCCTTTTCACATTACTCTCCCTTTTGGAAGATACATAAGAGAAAGACAAAAGCGCAGACAAAAGCAGAGTAAAACTTATAATCAGAAAAAAAAAATCAAAGCAGATTAAGAGTTCCGGAAAAGAAAAGATCAAATTAGTAGACTAAGAAAATGTATAGAACAAAAAAAACACCTTCAATCAATTAATCTAGCTTAAAAGGAATGCAGAATGTGTGCATGAAAATTGCACTCCTAAAAGAATGAAAGAATACTTGACATAAAAATCAAAATGCACATATCAATCAGCATGGAATAATTAATGTATTACGAAATGCAACTATATGAAGTGGTAGATGCCGATACAATTTATTGATGATCTATTTAATCCTGTAGATTGAAACGCAATGTGTGGATGTGGTAGCCATTAGCCAACAACATACAAAGTTCATGGCAAATATATACAGGAACTCTGAAATAATGTTCACTCTCAAGTCTCAACCTACCCTATAATTATGAAAGAAAATCAACCAGGAGTGAACCTTAACCCTAATTTGCGATTCAAATGCCCACAAGGGGGAGGAGTGGAGGAGTTGCACCTCGACAACGACGACGACGCTGGCGCAGCTGCTGCAAGCGTATGGTGTTCCATCCACATTGATCTCACATCTTCATCCATCTTCACACCGTAAGGCATGTAGCTGGAGTAGTCGAGCTGTGCCTCCATTGTCGCCGGTTGGGCCTCCGGTATTGTCGGCAATGGCGGTGGCATAGACGGCTGCACTGCGGAGGGGAAACCGGGAGCGTCGGGGGGCGGGCGGTGCTGGACGGCGTGGCCCCACATCGCCAGCTGCTGCTGCACGGCGGCGAGATCGGTTTGCGCGCTATGGAACTCGCGGACGAGGGCTAGGGCAACGCCGTGTGCGCCGCGCACGGGGTCGGCCGCCCTCACGTCTGCCTCGTAAATCATGGACTTCATGGTGTCGTCCCGTTTCTTCGGGGCGGCCTTCTCCAGGAAGCGGAGGATGTTCTTGATGCCGAAGAGACGGTGCGCGTTGCGGAAGCTCACGGGCTGGTCAGCAGGGAAGTAGGGCGAGAGGGGACACTCCGGCGCGCACTTTCGGCGCTGGTGCTTGCACGCGGAACACGCCGGATGCTGCGGCGGATAGGGCGAGGTTGACGAGGAGCCCGATGAGAAGTCTGCCGTTGCCGTCAATAGGGACGATGGCGGCGTTGATGGGGTCGTGGACATGCCCGGACAGCAGCATCTTCCTGCCAGGGAACCCTCGATTGAGAATATATATATATGGAACTAGAGCCGACACGGGCGTGTATCGATCGATTGAGACGTTCCAGGTCAGGTTAGCCTAGTTTGTTGCAGGGATACGTATGGATTGCAACAAACGCTGAGAGATAATTGGTCGCGCGCCTGGTTAGAAGTGTTAAGATATCTATTGATTTGAGTCCATATTCTGTTGGACTCCATCACTATGCGAGCGAATTCGAATCTATCTTTTTCTCCTTGTAAAAGAGAATCAATCTAACAAAGAGAGAACAAAATTTCACATCTCTATATTGTGTGTGCTTTCTGTTTGTGCTTGTTGTTCGTTGGTGTATCGTGATTGATCAAGGGCAAACGACTTTGTTTTACAACACGTTATCAGCACGAAACTCTATAATTAAGATCGAAGCCCTAGATCAATCTAAGTCCAACGTGTACCGTTCTATATTCTTTGCAAATAGATCGATCTTGTTTTCTTGATACTAATCACAGATTGATTTATGCTTGATTCATATGCTACTCGTACGGGAGATCATCTCGTCAACGCAAAGAAGGAAGCTGCCAGACGCTGCTCCGATCCAACCCCGAAAGCTGCAGGATCAGGACGAGCTGAGAACACATCTTATGTTCAGACGCATGTGCATTGACATGCAAGTGTGCAATCCTTGGTGATTGCTATTACACGGCAGCGAAAGCAGATGGATGAATCCATACAATTTGATCAGGAATATTGCTACTCTGTGTATGGCTCAACGTCGGTGCCGGCGACGCGGTGTTCGTGGCCATGTTCTACAGCTAGTCACCCGGCGTAGTCACGCTGACGTTCTTGCTCCTCGCAACTAAGTCGGCCATGCCAATGGAGTTAAAGCTGCTGTAGAGGCCGATTAAGATCATCTTCCTACGTAAATCAACACTACATCGAATTTCAATCGGCATCGAGCGATTAAATCTACTGCAAGTCATATGTAAGTTCGAAGCATGTAAGTTAATCACATCTTAACAGTATTTTAATCCTGCAGATTAATTTGCCTAAATACCTAGATTAATAATCTAAGAAAAATTAGGGTTGTTATTACTGTTCATCAAACTGTTTTTGAAAAAGAAAGGGGGGGACATATGGCGCCCGAAGTCGCCAGATCACAGCGGATGCCGTTGGCCGCTGTGCTGCCGAGCCTGTCGCGTGCGCCAACCGCACCCACACGACACGCCCGAAGTCGCCGGCCGCCGCTCGGCAGCTATGCCACCGAGCCTGTCGCTTGGCCGTGCCTGCTGCTGGCCGCCGCTCGGCCATGCGCCAGCCGCACACGTACCGCACACCAGCCGAGCCCGCCGCTCGGCCCCGTCTCTGTGCCGCAGGCGAGGCACCAGAAAGACGCGTGCATGCAAGATTGCGAAGTGTGGTTATACGTGCTGCATGCGTGCAAGATTGCAAAGGCGCTAGCAAGCATGATTACAGTCAAGAGTGGATATGCGGCGGGCGAGGCCCTGTGCAAGATTACAGTTAAGTACTAGTGCTAAAGAGTACGTAGTATTGTTTGGGGTAGAAAGAGGAATCCGATTCCTTTTCCGGTGTGGATCCAGGGTGTCCCCGCCGACCCGTCCCTGGCCCCGCCGCACGTGACGGTAGAGCTTGCCGTGTCCAACGGCCTGCAGCCGTGCCGTGTATCCGCCGCGCGTGACAGCCGCACCCGCCGTGCCCGAAGCACAGCGCCGCCACGCCGTCTCGCTACGTTGCCATGCCCATTGCCGGCCTGTAGCCGTGCGCTTGCCTGCCACGCTCACTCACCCGTGTTGGCCACGTGCCCGCCGGCCACGCACTGACTGCGTCGCCGCCATGCCGCGCCGACCACGCCGGGTGCCACCGCCATTGTCGTGCGGACACGAGGAATCAATTTTCCCGGGCAAAAGAAAAGGAAAAAAGAGATGGTATTTTGCAGTTTAACCTCCGAAGTTTTGGTTATTTGTATAAGTATTAACCGGTTGTGGTAATCTTACACCCTGGACCCTAATTTTTTCAGTAATTCTACAAATAGTAAATAAATTATGAAAAATTATGGTAAATCCTAGAAGATGATTTTCTAGGTATATGAGCTTCTATAAATTTTATTGTACATTAGATTTAGCACACATAGGAAGCTCCATATCTATGAGTTTATTTTTCCTAGCATAATTCCATGTTTATTCATGCTGAATTGTTTTTTCTGTTATTTAGTAATTCTGAAAATTGCTTGGTCATTAACAGAAAATTGTGAAAAATGCTTGGAAATTTTTGGGAAATTTTAGATAATTACCTACTAATAGATATAGAGCAAGCTTTACTGATTGAAGAGTGAGCATGCAATATATTGATTTTACCAGTAGTAAAAGTCATTTTGTATAAATAGAAATAGGATATGTCAGACATCGCAAGAAGGGAATTTATCAAGCTTACCCTGAATGGCAGCAAATATCTCACCTAGGCAATGGATACCAAGATTAATCTAATAGCTCGATCCTTTAGAGCAGCTATTTTCCCAGCCTGAAGCTGGTACCCCTACTCTTCCCGAAGCCGCCACGTGTACGGTTCTGCACTTCATAAGGCACCATCTTTATGCGGACCTGAAGGCCGAATATTTGATGGAAGAGGACCAACTGGTACTTTTGAATTCCCGAAAGAAAAAATATATAACCAGCAAAGATTTGTTCTGTTGCCAGAAGCACAACGTGAATGGATCCTCCCGCGTTTTCAGGATTTTAAAGACTGTGGCAGCATATCACTTTTGCCATGTACAAGCTTGTCACCGAACTAACATTCTGTAACCAGATAGTTACTGATGCTAAAATGATCGATAAGACATTATGCACCTTCTACCCCAATATGAGGATACTACTGTAATAGTATCATCATGCAAAGTACTAGAAATACTCCGAGCTCATATGCATTTTTGCTAGAAGCAGAAAAGCATGATGAACTCCTGGTAAGAATTATCATGTACTTCCTAATGGGAGTCATGCAATACTCGAAGCATATACAAATGCTCAGCAGGCTAGCAATAGCTGTATGGCCGCAAAAAGGGCCAAATGAATAAAGGGGATAAGTGGAAGAATGGTAGATCAAATAGGGGAAGAGGTAATCTATAGTGGAAGAGTAAAGATAAAGGACCAGGGGCTTCTAGAAGCAATATTTAGCTAAATAAGGCTACAAACCTTGAATAAACCTGTTTTAGGTATGGTTGCATTGACCATTGGTTGTGCAACTATCACATCTCAAAGCATGTGGTAGATCTTACATGCAATCCATTGAAAAAGTCAATGAGACCTAGGGAGACAATGTTGAGTCATACTTCACCGTTCAACCAGTTGTTGACACGGATGCTAAGATGTGTGATGATATGGTTCTTAAAATTATTGAGTCCAAGGAGTCCCAGGAGAACATATATGACTCATATGGAGACTTGGATTAGTCTCCTAAGTATTCCTTAACTTTGCTAGTTGATGTCACATATTCCTTTTAAGTCTCCTTATCAGTTTAGCCCTAGTTCCTGAATAAACATTTGGTCTTCACTCCTGTTGAGCGATTATCATTTAAAATTGAATAAATAGCTATTTCCTAGATATTCGATTAATAGTGTTACGTTTGTTCTATATTCTACAATTTGTTCTTGATGCAACAATTGTTTGATTGTTAAATCTTACCTCTAATATAAAACAAAGTATAATCCAATGGCGGAGGAGGAAATCTGTCTAGAAGATAGTTGTACCACACTAAGTGAATTAAAAATATTATGACTATCGTCGGAAGCGATGCTCTCATAGTTGGCACAGGAAGAATGTCATATTATACCCTTAATCCAGTCGTACTCTCTTAAGTTTTAAAAAACATTGGTTTAAATCATTTCTATATGGAGACAGAGAATGAGGATGGTACAGAATACCTACTCATGACTAGGTTTAATGGGTATAAGATTCATGTGGTTGAAAAACTTCCTTCCTTCTCGTCCGGGTTATACTATACATATCTATAAAACCTGAAGTTTGTGTTGCGACGAAAACAATGCTTAAAAACCCAAAAATATTTCAGATCTAGCAGATCGACTGGGTTATCCTAAGTTGAATATTATGAGAAGAATAATTATAATCCTACTGGCCATAGCATAAAGACTTTCCTAGACCTGAAAATTTCTTATGCACTGTTTGTGCTATAGGAAAGCTCATAGTTAGATCTTCTTACCTAAAATTTAGGAATGAATCACTGAATTTCCTGGAGAAAATTTAAAATGATATCTGTGTACCCATTCAGCTCCTGTCGGGCCCTTTCAAATACTTTATGGTACTAATAAGATGCTTCTACTAACTGGTCCTATGTATGTCTCTTATCTACTAAAAATCATGCTTCTGCCAAAATTAATTGCCCAAATTATTAAGTTAAGAGCCTACTTTGCAGAAGAAAGGATCAAGTCTATTCGAATGGACAATACTGGTAAATTTACCTCAAAGGTATTTAATGATTATTGTATAGCTCTGGGAATTAATGTAGAGCATCCCGTACCTTATGTCCACACTCAAAATAGCCTTACAGAGTCATTAATTAAAGGAATAAAAATTTATTGCTTGGTCACTTTTGCAGAATGTAGGCTACCCATCGGCTGTTGGGGCCATGCAGTGCTAAACACTGCGGTATTAATTCAACTCAGACCAACTGCATATCTTGAAATTTCCCCGTTGCACATAGTGTGTGGCAAAGAATCAATTATTTGCCATCTGCGAAAATTTATCTATGCTGTATACATGCCAATCTCTCCACTACAGCGTACCACCATGGGACCTCATCGGAAGTTGGGGATATATGTAGGTTATGAATCTCCGTCAAGTATTAAAACACATAGAGCATATGATAGAGGATCTGTACACGGCTCAGTACGCTGATTGTACTAAGGACAATTTTCGGCATTAGGGGGAGATAAGTACCACAATAAAGAATATCGAGTCCTCAGACCCACGCACTAAAGAAACCAAACTTGAAGTTCGAAGGATAATAAATCAGGAACAAATAAGCTAATAATCTGCCAAATGCCTTCACTAATCATAAGAAAGTGAAAAGATCTTATATACCTGTAGTATATACACTTGAAAGAATGGAAATACCTCAGAAGGATATTGAACCCACTCTTGACCCTCACGATAAAAAGAGGGGGAGGCCTCCAAGTGCACAGAACTCAATTCCACAGAGACGTCTGCAGAAGTAGAGAACCGAACAAATGAGAATACTACCCGTGACAGTGGAAGAAGCTCAACCTGATGTTGAGAAAATCCTTGAATTGAGCTATCCTGGAGATGTTAACTTCCCTGAAGTGAAATATCCTAAAGATGATAACCCCAGCGTATATTTGCGTGTACAATCCAATGCTGGGAAGTCAGAACACCCAGACTCCATCATTGTGGGAAATCACGAGGAGCTGGAAGAAATTAATGAAGAGATGACATCTCTCGCTTAATAAAAGGAAAGTTTTTGGTCCCGTTGACCGAAAATCTACTAAATGTTCCCTATAGGATCAAATGGGTTTTTCATCCGGAAGAGAAATGAAAATATCCAGGTGGTGAGATATAAAGCGAGGCTTATAGCACAAGGGTTCACGTAGAGATCCGGCGTCGATTACGATGAAACATATTCTCCGATCTCCCCTAATCCACATTGAGGTTAGCCCAAACGAATTGGATCGGCTCCACGAATTGAGCACCCACCTCGAATCCACTAGTGGTTGCTCTTTTCTCCTCCGGGTAGGCGAGCACCGACCTTCACAACTTACCAGGGCTTCTCACAACCTTCGTCGAGAAGCTCACCGCGCACGACGCCTCCACGCCGTCTAGGTGTCGGCAAACACCAAGAGTAACAAACCAAGCTTTCCTGCTTGAACTTCACTTAGTGCAACACATGCACTCCGGTGATCACCAAGTGCAACACATGCACAATAGCTCTCTCAAGTGCAACACATGCACAAGAAGCTCTCAATCCACTCCTAAATGCAACACATGCAATTAGAGCTCACTCTTAGCTCAAAAACCAAATGTGAGTGTGCAACACGTGCAACACCTCACCCAAATGCTCAATGGAACCAGCAACCTTACCTTTGCCTCCCCATGGGGTCCTTTTATAACCCCCACAAGAAAAACTAGCCGTTGGGGGGCAATTTGGGCAAAAGTACCATAGGAGCCCGGTCATACTGCCCTAGGGCCGGTATGATCGCTCCTCAGAGCAACGGCTAGAAAACTAGCCGTTATTTAGAAAAATTTCACGGCCGGTATGACCGGAGACCACCCGGTCATACCGCCCCACCTCAGCGCCAAAACCTCCTCTCTGGAAAAACCACACCGGAGGGGCGCCGGTCACACCGCCGGCCGGTATGACCGGAGGGGGTCTGGTCATACCGCCCCCACTGACCAAAGCCCGATTCCGCACGATCTTTTCTCCAAAACACAAATATCACATTATTTGAGTTATGTGAGGTTCACCATATGAACATAATACTATGCAAAACACATTTGCACATGTCAATCACATACTCCAAATAATCGCATTAAATCTCATTTTATTTGCAAAACACATTCGCAATTAAACCACAAACCTATGAGATCAATCCTCTTAGCCATGTGATGATCAACACATGATCAAATCAATTTGCAAAACACATTTGCAAACCCTATTCACATGCTCTAGGATCGAAACCCATAACCTCTAGTTTATTTGCAAATAACAACTTCAACATTTTGCAAAAACATATTTTGCAAACACAAGACATAAACTTTACTTAGCCTTGTGATGATCAACACATGATCAAATCACAAGCTAAAACACCGATGCATGAGCTCTCACGTTTTGCAACACATGCAAAACTTAGCTCCATGCAAACATCCAAATAAACTCAAATGCTTGAGCTCTCTATTTGCAACTCATGCAAATCTTAGCTCTAAGCAAACCACAACTCAAACTCAAGTGCATGAGCTCTCTATATGCAACACATGTAAATCTCTAGCTCCGTGCAACCACTTTAAACCTAATTGCTTGAGCTCTCTCCTTTTGCAACACATGCAAACCTTAGCTCCAAGCAATAGCCACATAAACAACATTTGCATAAGCTATCTCCCTTTTGCAACACATGCAAATCCATAGTTTAATGCAAAAACCAAATCGATTAAGATTCAAATAAGATGCAAGCATGAGCACCCTTATTTGCAACACATGCAAATACTTAGCTCATGCAAAAATCCAATCAAGAGAGTGAGCTAGAGTGAACCGGATTGAGTTCATCAACACATGATGAAGCTCAAGCTAAAAGACTCAATCCCTCTTAATAGTACGGCAACCTAACTAGCAACCCGGTCTCCCATCCAAGCACTGAGACCGGTAAAAAACTAGGAACACATCCTTAGCCCTAGCTAGTTATACCTTTGCCTCTAGCGATCCACTTGGAGCTTTTATAATTTTCAATCATCTTCTCTCCAGGATCGAATCTTCTTCTTTTTATTCATTAACACATGATGAACCTTCTCTAGCCATTCTCTTCACTTCGGGGTCACCTCTTGAGGCTTATCAACACATAATGACTTCTCGTTCCTGATTCTTTATCTTCTTGGACTCAACCTACTTCACAACTCATGGAAGATGTTAGTCCAACAAACACGGTTGTCTCAATCATCACCGCACTCCATTAACACATAATGGATGCCTCCAAGATCGATTGAGCACAACCTAAATCAATTTGAATGATTAATTGTGTTTTGAGTACTTTGATGTAACTAATGCTTCACTAGTACAGTGCCAGTGCTAACGCTACGACGGTAGTACATCCGCTTATCAATTAAATAAGAAGATAAGTATGAATATAACATTTAATAGTAAATAATCTTGTGATCACATTGTACGTACTACATATTTGGAAGGAGAGCGAATCAAACAAGGAAATAAATAGGGAAGATCCGCATGCAAGGAAACCAGAATTGAACTTTTTACTGTTCTGACCAAAACTGTATGTACTACATATTTGGAAGGAGAGCGAATCAAACAAGGAAATAAGCAGGAGGATCCACATGCAAGGAAACCGAATTGAATTTTTCTTGTTTTTGCCTCGTGATCGTATTTTTTTCGAATATAACTTTTTCGAGATTTTTTACGGATCTAGCCCCATATAGCCTACTTTCAGTGTCTGAGAGCGCTGATTTTTTTCATTTTTATCCACGGAACCAGGTTTGTGAGTCTTTATTTAAATTTTTCAATTTTTTCTCGGAACAAATATGCATGTAGTACTGCTTTAATTTTTATCTTTTTTCCCTGTGGATCCAGCGGTCCGCGAGCACAGTTTATTTTTCCAAAATTATTCAGTGGACGGGCACCGCTTGATTTTTTTTTTCATTTTTTCTCCCACGCTTGAATTTTTCAGCGGCCACCAAGCATTTATTTTTTTTGCCAAAATTATTAAGCGGACGAACACCGCTTGATTGTTTTTTTTTTTTTCGGGAATTTTTTAATGTGTTGGCATTATCGTTATAATTTTTTTTCTGAATCACTCTCGCGACGATGAATTTACGATTGTAACCTCGGCGGAAAAATTCAATGAACGTGGCGCGGTATTATTTACGGCGCTCGTGCTCAAACTTTTACTATATTAGTATTGTCGTTATAATTTTTCGAATCGGGCTCTCGGCGATGAATTTGCGATTGTAACCTTGAGACAAAAAATCGTGAGAGGTGCTAGAATTTTTTCCGCGGTTTCCTTTTCCCAAAGACGTAATATATGGTCCTTTCCTTTTCCGGACGTTTGTTTCTTTTTCCTTGATTCCAAGACGTTTGTTTCCTTTTCCTTGTTGATGCTGGAGGTGAGAGAAGGTCTGTTGTGGGCCACAAGGATGATTTCGGAAAAATATAGAAAAATAAACTGCGCTCGCCGACCGCTGGATCCGCAAGAAAAAAAAGATAAAAATTAAATGATTGCTCGCCACCACCGTTCCATGAGAAAAATTGAAAAAATTAAGCAACACTCACGACAGTTGGTTTCTTAGATAAAAATAAAAGCGAAAATTCAACGCTCTCGTCTTATTGAAATTAGGCTCTATGGGGCTAGATCTGTAAAAAAGTCTCGAGAAGGGTCATATCCGGAGAAAAATACGATCACAATGCCAGGACAATAAAAAATTCAAGTCTTGTTTCCTTGCATGTGGATCCTCGTGTTTATTTCTTTGTTCGATTCACCCTCCTTCCAAATATGTAGTATGTACAATTTTGGTCAGTAAAAAATTCAAGTCTGGTTTCCTTGCATGCGGATCCTCATTTATTTCCTTGTTTGATTCACTCTCCTTCCAAATATGTAGGTGGGGGAGGTCTATTGTGGGTCACAGGGATGATTAGACACACTAAATAATGGCCATCGGATGTGGGTGAGTAAAACTGAGGAAAGATCTGAGACGTTCATTTTGATGAATGCAAGTTTTTGGGGACGTTTTGCTGGGTGCACGAACATTAGGCCATCTCTAATGAGGCGCATTATTTAGGGTGGACGTAGGAAAAATTGCTTAGGTGCATTATAAGGGGTATAGATTATACTTAAGAACTTTCCTCTTGTCCTTAATCAACAAAGAGACACCATCAACACATGATGAAATATTCTTTGATTGATTGAAAGACAACCGAACTCAATTTAAATTTCATTTAAATTAATATGAGTATATATAACTACACAAGTTTCATATACTCAATTTGATGGAAAGTAATGATTAAATATGTTGGAGTGATGGAAAGGGATCAATACATTTAGACCATCAACTATAGAATAAACTCCACATAGAAATGTGCATACCTATAATTGGATTGGAAACAATATGCATATATTCGATTTGATTTAATTGGAGTTTATCCTATATTTATATGAGTATACTACAACTACACAAGTTATATATACTCAAGGGTTGCTTCAAAGTCTTGATCCTATATATTATTTGGCAAGAGAACATGGATCAATACTATTTGAAACATCAAGTTAAATTATAAACTCCCCCTAGATGTGTGCATCCATGTAATATATGGAATTGGAAACATAATGCACATCTTTAATATATAAGCAATGGAAGAGTTCATCCTTTAACTCGAATCCTAAGTATGCATTAAGATAATAAAGTAAATATGAGTGCATACCTTGGATTTTCTATTTTCCATCCAAATTTGAGACAAATAAGAATAAGGCTTAATAGACTTGTTAGTCTCATAATGATTAGATTTGCCATTAAATAATGATTAAACATTAATATTAAACCAAT
The DNA here is from genome assembly GCA_036346275.1 of Otatea glauca. NCBI lineage: Eukaryota > Viridiplantae > Streptophyta > Magnoliopsida > Poales > Poaceae > Otatea > Otatea glauca. The sequence goes on along the minus strand of CM070712.1, from coordinate 21,519,949 downwards.
CACCAAAACTAATGGAGCTTGAACTTACAGCGGCAATGAACTCCGATGAGACTCCAGGGAAAAGGAGGGGATCAACGTGTAGAACACAATGAGGCAAAGATGGTGGTGTGGTCAGTGGTGAAGAAGACTCACTGATGGCGATGAATCTCAGCGAAGAAGACGATGGCAGCGCCTGGCTTCTCGAGCTCCAATCGGCGTGTAGGTGACGCAATCTGGAGCGACACTCTAGGGTTTCGGAAGAGGAGATGATGATGATCCTTGTGACGTGGGTTGGCTCGGCTATTTACTCACGAAAGAGGCGCGTTGGCATGCGGGACGTGGAGTTTGAGTCAGAGGTGACGTGGTCTCTGTAGGGTTGAAGTACAGTGTGGGCTAGGGTTTGGCCAAGCTAGGCTAGGCTAGCAGGTCAGAGGACATAATAGGAAGGCGGGTCACAGAGTTGGGGTGGTAGGCCGGCGGCCCAGGGAGAGAAGATGGGCCGGTCAAATTCAGCCCAAGGAAATTTAGAGAAAAAGAAAAGGATTTCTGAATTAAAAATATGCTAGAAATTCAAATAAATAGCAACCAAGTTCCAAAAATTCCCAAAAAATATTGAAAATTTCTTGCAGCATAAGAAACCCAAATAAAATAGGAATTATTTTATTTAATGTATAAATTAATCAAATAAGATCTTTTAATTTGAGAAAAATTCTAATTAAGCTTTATTTAATTCAAGAAAAGTCTAAATGTTTACTCTTATTTTTGAAGCTTTCAAAATGTGCGAAAGGTGTTACATTGATATTCTTGCCCTTGTGGTAACTAATTACACCTTGGTATGAAAGGAGCCAAAGCTTGTCATCATTATTTAGACGAGACCGAGAGTATGCGGCTTAGTAATAGTCGGTACCTTCGAAAGAATGATGTGTACTACAAGATAAAGAAAGAATTTGATGACAAGAGGGATGACAATTCAGCCCCAAAACCTATGAGCAGGAAAGAAGTCTATGACCTGGTAAATGATATCGACGTTGTGTCCGGAAAAGGCCATAAATTGAGAATCTGAGGGAAGATCCGTGAGAAGACCATATTTAAGAAAAGATTGATCTTTTGGGATTTACCATATTGGGAGCATCTAGAGGTCCGGTATTGCATTGATGTCATGAATGTGGAGAAGAATGTCTGCGATAGTTTGATCGGTCTATTGCTGAACATTCCGGGTAAGACAAAAGACGAGATCAATTCATGGCGTGATATGGTCGAAATGAATATCAGGACGGAGCTAGCACTGAGGGAGGACACAAAAGGCCATACATACCCCCTATCTGCTATACTCTGTCGAAGGCAGAGATCACAAAATTTTGTAAGTGTTTGCATGATGTGAAAGTTCCATTTTGCTACTCTGCAAATATGAAGAAGCTCGTGTCAACGGATGGCTTGAAATTACTTGGCATGGAGTCTCATGTGTGTTACGTGATGATGACATAGATGCTTCCTGTAGCCATTAGAAGTATTATGCCCCAAAAGGTTAGAGAGATGATCCCAACCGCATATGATAGGCTTTTTCTGTGGCAGTGATATACATCAATACATAGAGTTAGGGAAGGAACCTTAGCTTATATTGAGATTTCATGATTATTTGGATCAAATAAACTATGCTGTTCATTTTGTTCAACAGTTTAAAGTGTTTTCATGTTTCGAGAAATATCCACGACTATATTCGATTTGATTCGTATTCATATCCGAATTATCTGTATTTGTATCCACATTCGGAGAAAAATATGAAAATGAATATAATAGAGTAATTATACATCCTATTCGATCCATTCTCATCCCTATCTAATATGAAGCAAAATGAAATCTAAATAGGTAAATTAGACCTGTTCATGGATGGCCCAGCCAGGTCGATACGACTGACCTGGCCAGCCCAATTTTCCCAGCTTGGGCTCGTATTTTTGTCCCATAGGCCTAGTTGGAAGCTTGACAAGAATAATAAATAATAATATTTCATTCTAAAAATAATTAAATAATGTTTTTTTATCTGAAATATAATTAAAAAAATTATTTGAAAAAATAAAAAGGATTTTGGGTTAGGCCTTGTTTGTCAAGGCCAAGCCTGACCCGTCAAATGAACTAGTCGGGTGAATCTCCACCCCCAAGGTGGGTGATAGGGTTGTAAAAAAAGCTCGAGACTCACGAGCTACTTGAACTCGGTTCGTTCTAGGTTCGATTCGAGCTCGGTTCAAGTTCCAAACAAGCCGAACTCGAGCTTGATTTCGAGCTCGTGAGCTTTACTGAGTCGAGCTCGAATAGTTCGCGAGGCTAATAAATTTACAAATTACTTGTTAAATATTATTATATGTTAACTCTTACCGGATTTTCTCGAGCCGAGCTCAAGCTTGAATATTTTTTTGTTATTGAAAAATAATGTATATTGAATTGTTTATCGTTACCGAGTTTTTACTCGAGTCTACACGAGCTTGAACCGAGCCAAGCTTGAGTCTGAGTCTAAGTTCGAACCTTAACTCGAGTTAGTTCGAGTTCGAGTCTGCTCAGTGCGTTTACAGGCCTACTGGGTGAGAGGGGCTACCCCGTCCTAGAGTTTCCACGCTCCCGGTCCTTTTCCTGCCATCCGATCCGATCGGATCAGAACGGACGGACACTGGCACAGGCCCTGCATCCCCCCGAAGAGTATTTGCAAAAAGGCACCCTACAAAGCAAGGTCAGTGATTTACGTCCATCTCCTTCCCCCAATTCGCACGCTGGGAGAACGTTTCGAGTGCTACGGGCGAGAAGGTGTTCTCCTGCCCAAGTTCACCTTTGCAAGCGCCGCCGAAACCCCTCGTCCCGCGTCGCCAAACCGGCGCCTCTGCCACCTCGAAGCGAGGGAACTCGGTTCTCTCGTAGGCGTCCTCCTCCTCCTCCCTTCTACTGGACCAGCGTGGAGTGAAGATCCATCCGGAGTATTCCGGACGCGATTCATTCTGTTGGTAAGGAAGCCCTAGCTTGCTTGGATCGTTGTTCGTTATGCTCTGGTCTTTTCTTTGCTGCGAACAATCGAATCTAACCAGATCTTTCTTCTTCTTCAAGATCGATCGATCTCGGTTCACCCCTTCCCATCCCATTCATAAGACCATCCAAGGTGCGGGCGGGGTATTTTGGCGTCTATTACCCTGAACTCAAGTTTATATTCGAGAAAAATAAAAAAATGTAGGTGTTCAAATATGCTAACACCAGGAATTCAGTGGATTGGAGCTAGAAACGTTAGATGCTGGGAGTTAGGGATGGAGCTTTAGCTAGTATCGTATGCTTGTAAATGTTGCTTCATTTTGCAGTTTATACTTGGCTTATCCTTTTTCTCCCATCTCTTCTTTTGTTAGTCGGTAGGGCATATTGTGGGTTGCGCCTTCATTGTCTACCTGGGGAGCGAGTTGCATACTTTCACAAGATAAAAGATGGGTATCCTAGAGAAGATCAAGGAGATTGAAGCCGAAATGGCTCGGACACAGAAAAACAAAGCAACAGGTTGTGTGTTGTCTTCAATGCCTCTTGAAACACTGCTTTGCAATTGTTGCTAATTCCCGCATGCTGTGTTTTGTTTTATGTTTTGGTGAAATTGTACTATACTGGATCACTCATGTAATGATGAAAAAATAACTTGGGGGATTTGGTGGAAGTGAAATGGGCCTCACAGGATGTATGTTGATTTTCTGTGTTTCTTGGTTCATCAATTGCTACTTTGGTCATGTTATCTATGTTTTCAGATCTCTGATGATTTTCAACCATTCAATTTGTTTTGTAGCTAGAATTTCTGATCATGTTGCCATTCAGTGTTGTAGACATTTAGGTTGATGATAACCGTATACTCATTTGTGCATCCACTGGTGGATTTATAATAATTCTAAATTTTCATCCACTTTTTTCCCACGGGGCATGCACCTCCATGTAATTAAAGACTACTGGATTCAAGAACAATCCTTTTTTCAATGTTATATGTTCATGTTTTAAATCAACCAATTGTTTCCTGCATATCCATCTTATATGCATTTTGTGATGAACACATACATCCTGTATATACAGACTGGTGTGGCTTTCACACAATGTGTACTACTATGTAGGCTAGGACTATTGATCAGAGTATCAGAAAATTGCCAAAATTTTGTGCAAAGTGCTAGCATAAGTTAGTAACTGATCATACATATGCATCTTAATTTGTATTTTTTTATTTTATAAATAAGGTATTGTTTAATCAATCAATGATTATCTGTGGTTTGTTTAATTTCCACCCTAATTTTGCAAAGTCATTATGGTATGTAATGCCATATGAAAGTTTGTCTTGCATATTGTATATGGGTATAATATTTATTTGTTACTGTTACACAGAATATCATCTTGGGCAACTGAAGGCAAAAATTGCAAAGTTGAGGACACAATTATTGGAGCCTCCAAAGGTATTTATGAGTTATGGTGCTACGTAAGAATCTTTTGAGTATTTAATTAAAGTATTTTTTCGTTGTAAGTTTGGTATCAAATTAGATGATCATGCGAGTGTTGTTGTTTCTTGGTGAAATTTTACTGAATTCTTTCATAACTTCAACTTCACAGACTTTTGAGTAACATGCTCTAAAAAGAAGAAATAGTCTTAACATGGAAGTTCCTTGAATTTCTATCGATAAATCTGCCATCTCATTGGTCATATAGGGTTCCAGTGGAGGAGGAGATGGTTTTGAAGTCACAAAATTTGGGCATGGTCGTGTTGCGCTTATTGGATTTCCCAGGTATATTTCTTATCCCAGCAAATTGAGTACCACAGTTTTGTTTTCAAGCCTTTTGGTTTGGTGGATTTATAATTCTTGTAGTCTGTTATAATCGATAGGTATAATCAATAGGAAAACCTTGTGTGTTCCAGATATGTCATCTGCTTCCTTATATTCTTGACGCATGCCAGTCTGTCAAACTTACTATGATTGCTATTGGCTTGTATATAGTGGACATCTGAAATCTGAATTAACTGATGACCCAACTCAAGCTATATTATATGCCTTTTTTCTATTATTTAATATTATCTCATGTCCTTTTTGATATGGCTACTAACTTAAGCTGAAAATTTCTTTTTTGTTTGTATTGCAAAGCATAGAAGGCTTAATCTAACTGTTCTCTCAGATTTATTATGTCAATACGATTCATGTTTTTGAGAATTCATATTGCAGTGTTGGAAAGTCAACTCTTTTAACTATGTTAACTGGGACACATTCTGAAGCAGCATCATATGAGTTCACAACCCTCACTTGCATTCCTGGTATTATCCATTACAATGATACAAAAATCCAGCTTCTTGATCTTCCTGGTATCATTGAAGGAGCCTCTGAAGGCAAGGGTCGTGGTAGGCAGGTAAATGCTGTTATCAGTTTAATTATTATAATATGTGTTGAGTTCTTTAGCCACAAATCACTCCATGGTATTATTTTTGATGTTACATCATTGACTCATTGTTTCTGTTTTCAGGTTATTGCTGTTGCCAAGTCATCAGATCTTGTGCTGATGGTTCTGGACGCCTCAAAAGTAAGTAGTGTAACTCTATCAGCTTTGCTTCATTGCTCGTGCATCCCTTTCTATTCTATTTTTAGAAAAGCTAAATTTTCGAAGCGTAATGAAGATTTTATGGTAGGAGATAAGGAAAAAAAAAGAGAGGTAACAGACACATGTCCTGGACTCTAGGTCTTTTTTGGGTAGTGTGCTGCCCTCCTTCATCAACAGAGTAGAATATTCCAGTCCCCATAAGTTGGATCTGATTCTCAAGAGCTGCTAAATATCACTTTTTCGTAGCAGAATCCTTTCAACTCTCAAATTTCTCAACTAATCCCTTCAGCTATCAAATTTCTCAACTACCTTACTTTGGAAGTACCTTTGTGTATATTATCTTATTTGAGAGAAACTTTAGTCTGCAAAATTCGAAGTCAGAAAATATAAAGAAAAAATTTGGGACTAAAAGGGTAAAAAGGTTAAAAAATTGACAGTTTGAAAAGTAAGTGAAAAATTAAGGAAGTGTCTTTAAAAGGATAAAATTAGGATCACGAAAAATGCTTAAATAGTCATATGGTAGCAGAGGTCTTGGCTAGCTATTATTAGTATCCTTCTTCTTTTAACACCGCATGGTAATTGTGATATACTCCTTCCATTCACAAATACATGTTTTGGGATATGTGCAGTCAAACTTTCAAAACTTTGGCTATCGATATTTTTTAAAATATTTAGATTGGATGCATGAAAATCATATATATATATATATATACATGTATACTTATATACATATATATATATATACGGTAGTGCTAATCTTCGCGCAAGTGCAGATTAGTTGTTCTGCGTGTAGACTAAGCCAATCACCTACGTAGCCAACTAATAAATGTGTTTTCTAATTTGTACATGAATCTGTTTTTTCTTTGATTTAGCTATAAATTTTTATTAATAGCTCTAATTCACGACGGTTTTCACCAGAAGCTTACTGACGACAAGAGCAACACATTGATATAAGTCTCGCCTCATGAATCAAATTTTACTTTCAGTATATATAGATTTTACTATCATGCCAGAGGGTTCAACAGCCTATGCGATAGTAAAATCTTACAACACATTTGGTAAATTGGCAATAAAATTTCATTCATGTGGCATTTAATAGCGAGACTTATATCAGTGTGTTGCTCTTGTCGTCAGTAAGCTGCTGGTAAAAACCGTTCGTGAATTGGAGCTATCAGTAAAAAGTTATGGCTAAATCAAAGAAAAACATATTCCTGTACAAAATAGAAAACACATTACTAGTTTACACCGCATGACCGACTAGTAAATATGTTTCTTGTTTGTACATGAATATATTTTTTCTTTGATTATACATAACTTTTTATTGACAGCTCCGATTCGCGAACGATTTTCACCAGTAGCTTACTGACGACGAGAACAACACACTGATATAAATCCACCGCTTGAATCAAACTTTATTATCGGTATACATAGGTTTTACTATCATTCCAGAGGGTCCAGCAGTCTGTGGTAGTAAAATCTTACAACACATTCAGTAAATTGGCAGTAAAATCTCATTCATGCGGCGTTTATTAGCGAGACTTATATCATTATGTTGCTCTCGGTATCAGTAAGCTACTGGTAAAAACCATTCATGAATTGGAGCTGTTTCGTCTAAATCAAAGAAAAAACAGATTCTAGTACAAATAAGGAAATGTATTTACTAGTTGGTTTTGCCATGTACTGATGGGCTTAGTCAACTGGGTAGTCCGTTGCGCTGATTATTGGGATGCATGGCTCGGTTGGAATGGGTTAATTTTGCTCGGTCGGTCTACGCTAACTGGCTGGCGTGTAGACTACACGTAGCTATAGAATAGAATATCTATACACACATGTGCATATAGATGTATATATTTGTCTCGAAAAGTATTTTCATAATATTATAATTTTATTAGGGGTTATAACTATATTACAATAGAAATTAGTGATCAAAGTTGCATTTTGGAGACCGTGTCAATGTTCAAAATGTATTTGTGACTGGAGGGAGTATGTTCAACACTAGATGTTTTCGTCTCTTCTAGTAGTAAGTAAAAGCCTGTAAAATTACTTAGTGCGTTGAACTTCGAGTTCAATTAAATTCTACATGTTTGTATGTCTGCTAAAATATTGCTAAATTGCAGAAGAGAAATGTATCTTTCAATCAATGCTATGCTTGAAACTTCTTACAAAATCTTAGTGGAGGTGTAGATCAAGAGGTGTGGTGTAATGGAGTGTGTGTGTTTTTTTTTAAAAAAAGAAAATTTAATTACATACAATCTTTTCCTTTTCACATGTGATTGCACATGATCTGAACTTTAACTGAGTTCTATTTGATTATTAGATTCTTGTTCGAAATTTCATTTCAGAGTGAAGGACATCGCCAAATTTTAACCAGGGAACTTGAAGCTGTTGGACTCCGTCTCAACAAAAGGCCTCCTCAGGTATACACTTCCTTAATGTGAAATGGGACAAATCCAAATAGATATAAAACAACTATAGAAAAAACTACTTTATGCAACATTGAAATTGTAAGTTGGAACCGTCAGAGCTCAAACAAGGTTTACAATGCATTCATTCCATATGTTTTCAAGAAACAGAGTGTCCTGGGCGTGATTCTGATCTGCAGAATGATTATGTCAGGTCCACATTATTACCATCAAGTAAAATCTGGACCATTTGTGGGAACAGATGAGTGCAGCTTCCCTTGCCACCCCTGGGACATGGTGCCGCACAGTCTGATTTGAATGGTCTGTTTTGCGTGGGTGTGTAAAGCTGCTGATAGCAAATATATCAGCAGTATAAGTCAGTTCCCACATTGATCTGACTATCTGACTGGGTGTATAATCGTGCCAATTCAAAACTGAATCAGCTATTTTTTTTACCTTAGGAAAGTAGTCCCAAGTATATTGTTCATAGACGCCCAAAGTTTGTATGACCAAAGCATACATATCACCGGTTACCCATCCTTGCTCCTTACTACCTATGTTATTTGGATACTTTAGAAAATATCCTGCGGCTTAATTCCCTATCGGATATTCCTATCGATATAATACGTCGATTTGATACTCTTGCATCATCTCGCTCCTACACCATGCTCCTCTTCCCGGGCTCCCACGATACGGCCTCTCACGCAGATCTTCCCACCGTATATACTCCTAGCATGGCGACGCTAGAATCGTGAATTTATGAATCGGATTTGAGGCATCGGTGCACTAGATGCCTAAGCCGCTTGCTATGGCATGATGGGCCTTGAGATGAATCTATGAATCATTTGTGTATAATATCCTTCTCATGTATGTCTCTATTATTTTAATACACACGTTGCCACACATATCGGTATTGGATACTTATCGGATATGGCAACTATACAGAAAACAAGGACACAGATCAAATTCAAAGATGCAATCATCGATCGCTGAAATTCAAATTTGGTACCTTCTGATTTAAAATTAATAATAATAATCACTAGATATCAAGATCCTTATCAAGGTTCTAGATCACCTTTTGCGAACATCGATACTATGTTACTCCCGATACTTCTAGGCTAAAAAGACAAAGCCAAGTCCAATCCAAACCATCTCTTCTAACCCTAAAATCTCTCTCTCACTCACTCATTTCACCCGATCATCTCTCCTATCGCTGACTCCCTTAAAATCCCTAGACCCGGTAGCCACTGCGCTCTACCCAACCGATTGACGACTACTACTAGCCGCCACCTCCCCTGTAGCCTCCATCGAGCCTGCTGGCCACCATTGCCACCTCCCCACCCTTCTCCCTCTATAGCCTCGCCGCTGCCACCCCTCCACCCAGCCCAGCGGCCGCCACCGCCTTCCCCCTATGCAATCTCGGCACCGTCGCCTTCTCCCTCTACAATCTCGCCGCCATCGCCTTCTCCCTCTACAAGCCACCATCGCCTCCCCTCCCTTCTCCCTCAATCGCCAGCTTGCTAATCGCCGCTACCGCCGACTTCCCCCTCTACGATGTCGCTACTGTCTTCTCCCTTTGTAAGCCGCTATCGCCTTCTCTTTCTTAATTTTTTTTATTTTTTTAAACACATATATACTCGCCATATCGTTGGATTCTTGTTTTTGGTAAATTGCATATCGCCATACCGGTATCACGTATCGGTGCTACATAGCTGCGAATCAAGTCTTCTTGCCACATGGCCTATGGCTATCTCCCAAATGAGGCCTTAGTATGTAGTTTTTTTTTAACTGCCAACTATATACTCTGTTGATTATGAAGCATTTTATATGTGCATTTATACCTTTTATATTTATTTCTGTTAAACCACTTCTGTGTGTACAAACAGATATACTTCAAAAGGAAGAAGACTGGTGGGATTTCTTTCAACAGCACGGCGCCTTTGACTCATGTTGATGAGAAGCTCTGCTATCAGATACTCCATGAGTACAAGATTCATAATGCAGAGGTGCGTGTGTGTGCTGAGTGAGTGTGCATGCACGTGCCTTTTCATTTAACTCCACTATTTGGTTGACTTCAGGTGTTATTCCGTGAGGATGCTACTGTGGATGATCTCATTGATGTCATTGAAGGAAATCGGAAGTACATTAAGTGTGTTTATGTATATAACAAGATTGATGTTGTCGGTATTGATGATGTGGATAATCTTGCTCGGCAACCAAATTCGCTTGTGATCAGCTGCAATTTGCAGGCATGTTTCATCTTTCACCTGCTTTCCCTCAATTAAACTTTCATACGCTATTCGAGTTACTTGTGGTATGTCCAAAAGTTAAATTGTTGTGTGGCCGCCTTTAAAATCGCAGTGCATGTAGGTATTGAGTTTTGTAATATCTTCAGTTGGTTCCATTTTATTACTATTCTTGTATGCGTGTCTTTGTATCTGTAACTGAAGCTATTTCTTCTTCACAGCTGAACTTGGACAGGTTACTGGCAAGAATGTGGGAGGAAATGGGTCTAGTGAGAGTGTATACAAAGCCGCAGGGTCAGCAACCAGATTTCACAGATCCAGTTGTTCTTTCTACTGTACGTCTTCTTTCCCTTTATGCCTCGCACTGCTTGCTGTTCTAAGGGGCACAGCCTCTTTGATGTCTGTGGTTTTGTGCCATCAGGATAGAGGTGGCTGTACTGTTGAAGACTTCTGCAATCATATCCATAGGAGCTTGCTTAAGGATGTGAAATATGTGCTTGTATGGGGAATCAGCGCGAGGCACTATCCACAACATTGTGGCCTTGGCCATGGTCTTCAAGATGAGGATGTCGTCCAGATAGTAAAGAAGAAGGTTATTACCTGCCTGAGTCTCAGTTCGTCATATCTTAAACATTAAAAATATATCCATATGCGGTGTACATATCAGATTTTCAGTTTCAGTAGCAGGTTACCCCGACTGTTTTATCAATTGCTGCAATGATGCTAAACCAGTGATCTATAACTTTCAGGAAAAGGAGGAGGGCGGGCGAGGTCGTTTCAAGTCGCACACGAATGCACCTGCTCGGATATCTGACAGGGAGAAGAAAGTACCTCTGAAAACATGATCTCATCACCAAATGCAACGCTTTGGGCTTCTCCAGATCAAATGAACAGCTTATGGATGAGATAATCTGGCACTAGTTGAGCTGGATGCTATTCTGTGCAACCCTATTTTGTTCCAGAAGGGTTATATAATTTACTCACCTTGTCACAACATCAGTGCAGTGCCACTATGAAAAATGCTGCATTTATTCAGATAGTGTTTGTTGTGCTGCCATACTGAATGTTTTGCCATGAAGCTTTACAAAGATAGTAAAGAGTTATGGGTGCTACCAGTTATTATACCCTTTGTTTGGAACATGCAAGTGAACCCTTATTGGTAAAAGACTATGGGTGCGTTTGATCGTCTGGATGAGATTAGATGGGATATGATCATCCAGTCTAGATGGGATGGAGCTATCTAGGTGACTGTTCGGTTGGGTGGATAGAGATAGCCAATTTTTTGTTTGGTTGGATGGATGAGAATGAATAGAATAAGTTAATTTTTTGTTTGGTTGGATGGATGAGAATGAATAGAATGAGCCAATTTTTTGTTTGGTTGGATGGATGACCTAGTTGTAATCAAGATTTTGAATTTGGAGACAAAATTTGACGGAAATTTGAATATTTGGACAAAATTTGAATTTTTAGATAAAATTTGATTGTAATTTGAATTTTTGAAAAAAATTGACCATAATTTGGCTGAGTACATTTCGGCGAAATTTGAATTTGACCGAGTATACCTTTTCATACAACAAACCGGATGAGCTTGTTCGGCCAGATAGCTCTATTCAACATCTTTGAGGGAATATTTCAAAAAACTGGATGACCATATCTTATTCATCCACTTAGGGCTGGCAAAAAAACTCGTTAGAGCTCGAATCAAATTTTTTTCAATTATAGTAGCTGATAGGTTTAAAAATAAAATAAGTCAATTTCTAGCGTAAAAAGTTAATGAGACTCGACTCGACGGTGGGTCGTTAGTTCGAATTTGAAGTAACCACTTAAATAGTATATAAAATGATTTTACATCAAACTAAATCAATTTTAAAAGAAACTCGATAATAACTCGATAGCTAGCCCTACATCTACTCATCCAAACAAATGAATGACTCCGAATTCAAAAATGACCGTATCTCATTCATCCAACCAAATGCCACCTAAGTTTCCAAATTGAGAAAATACTAATGTTGTTTGACCAAGATTTACTCCAGAACTGAACTTGACCGGAGCAAATACTCCTGCGAGCAACGTGTCGAGCAGCCATTGGCGCTTCCCGCGTCATTTTAAGCTGGCTTATCGTGTCCTCCCGTTAAGGGAGTTCTCTTGCGGATTATGTTAAACGGGTCAAATCTCCGACCCGTAAACCCACTTCTCGCTCTCGCTCCTCCCCCTCGTCTGATCTCCCGCTCTCTCGCTAGCGATGACGCCGGCGGCGGCGACCTCGGCGGGGCGGAAGTCTCCGGCCGTCGTCCTTCTCCTTTGCGTGACGTTTGCCTTCCTCCTGCTCCTGCTTCTGCTCCTGCTCCTCTCTTCCTACTCCCCTCGCCTCCACCGCCGCCTCAAGCTCCACCTCAAGAGCTCCTCTTCCTCCTCTGGAGCCGCAACCGGTGGAGCCATAGGCAACGGGGGCCCGCAGCAGAATCACCACGCGGCGCCCTTCGACCCGGCCATCGCCGAGCTGGAGCGGCGGCTGGAGGACAAGGAGTGGGAGCGCGAGCACTACCGCATCCTCCACGGCGGAGAGGGCGACGGCGAGGCGGACGAGCACATGAAGGAGTGAGAGGAGTTCCTCAAGGAGGAGGAATACTTCATCAACGACGACTAGCGCTTCAACCTCGTCGACCGCATCCGCGCACTCTTCCCCAAGATCGACCTCGCCCCGCAGGATGGCTTCGTTACCTTCGACGAGCTCACCAGGTGGAACCTCGAGCAGGCCAGGTCTGATCAGCTCAACCGCTCCGTTATGGAGATGGAGCTCTACGACAATAACGGCAACGGGATCGTCTCCTTCGGGGCCTTCCGGGCGCTGCACGAGGAGTCCCATGGTAATGCGGCAAAAATTCCTACTTTTATTTGCACAGTAAGTCAGGGAGACAACAATATATGGAAGGAAATCTTGGAGACAATGCACTAAAGCAGAGCGAACTGATTTATTAATACTTTGCAGGAGAGGGTAACTCGCTGGGGTTCCCGTGGTGGAAGGAGGAGCACTTCAATGCTCGGACGCAGACGGCGATGGTTTCCTGAATAAAGTTGAGTTCAACGAGTATGTATTCATTTGGGTTGTACCAAAGATCAAGTTTTTATTATGATTCTCGATTGTTCGTTAATGTTTTCTGAATTGTTTTGCTGTAGCTTCCTTAATCCAAATGATTCAGAGAATCCCAAAATTATCAACTTGCTCTGCAAACAAGAAATAAGCTGGTGCATGCTTCTTCAACCATATGTCCATTTTCTTATCATAATACTCTTATGTTTACATAACTTTTCAGTGGCATAGCTGCAAAGACCTTGAATTGCTTCCATATTGGGTTTTAGTCATAAAAGGCACGTAAGCTCAATAAGAATCACTCCTTTGGGTTTGAGTCCCGGAGTATCAGATCCTGCCCACTAACCATCGAGAGTTATATACTTGTGAAATTGATCTTAATCTTCAAGCACTATAATTGCAGTTTCATGCTATAGTGGGGAACCGGATTCAGCTAGGAAACCGATTTTTGCTACTAGATACTAGGATGATAGTTCCAGAGCCGTTGGGCGTTGGTCAAAACTAGTACGTGCCACTTTGCTAGTAATCCTGAATTCCTGATAGATTCCACCTACCTTAATGCAAACTAAGGGTGCACAATTTTACCATGCTCATTCATGTAGATGATTTATGTACTTGGATGGTATAGTGCTTCAAAATAGAGGGGTTGTTTGGTTCATTGACCAATTTTTAGTTGTCTAACGTTGGTCATGTCTCGTGAAAATCCTGATAGTGTTTTTCTTGTCCTTGAATCATCTCATATCTACATGTTCCTCCTATGTCACATTGCGGATGAGGTGTCAAATTTGGATGGCTTGTGTGAAACAAGTTTGTTAGCCTCACCAAATGCATTGTTTAGCACTCAAACAATACATTTATGGAACTGTTGAAACTAAATAACCCTGCCCCACCTCTTTAGAGATTGGAAACAAAAACTTATCTCTTCTTTAAAGTTGAGTGCAAAAGAAGCTCAATTATTGTACGGCGTCATCATATTACAATAGTCGTCAGATTAAGTTAATCACACCATTGAAATAATTGGATCTGGATTTGGGTAGGATTCATGTCAGGTTGGTTGGGCCTGAGCTAGGCGTAGGTTGGGCCTGGAGTGGGCTTAGGGCAATAGTCAAGACAGGTTGGCCTTACGCTAGTCTTGTCTCGGGTGGGACTTACTCTAGGCCTGGCCTGGCCATTGATCAAAGCTCCGGTTTTTCTCAAGCTAATCATCAAATGATACCAAATGCACATTGGTATTTATAAAAAGCACCTAATATCATATTACAGTTGTAAAAACTTTTTTTAGCTAAGCTTTCATGTTATCACATATAAATCTTGCCCTTATAGTGTTGGCAATTAAATTTCCTTCCACCTCATTGATACAACTACAGCTGTTAAATCTACTTCGTCCTTTGCACTTCAAAGCACCATGTACTAAAACCTCATACACACATACAAAATATCTCTCTATCTTAAACCTGTTGCAATAAATGGACCAGATTCTAGTAAACCCTTTAAGTATGAGGCATACCTAACAATCTCTCCAAGCTGGGGCAACTCTGAGTAACACCTAAGGGTGAGACATGTTGCTATGGTTAGACGACCAAAGAACCTTTTGAATGACCACATATATTTTCTGTCGTGTCTGTGAAAACTTGTCAATTTTGTATCGCTATATGATTTTATGAATGTGAATGTTCCTTTCATTATTTCATATTTTTGTGTGCATTATAAGAGAGTGCTTACAGTTTCCTTGAGCTGACATTTGAAATTCCTTGCCCATTACGCCCATATCCAGACAGAGGGATGAAGATGGTGACGGAAAGCTAAACTTTGAAGAGTACTTTAATGGACCACATGGCCATATACATGGTTATGATGATGAGAATGCAGATATTTCCCATGTTGGGAACATATATAACAGTCGCAAAGAAGGGGTTTTCCAAACTTGACAAAGATAATGACGGGTATGAAAGTGGATCTTTAATTAAAGACTTTTTGCGATGCAATCTCTTATGGAATTTATCATCAACTTCTCTTTTATGCATTTGAAAAAAAAAACTTCTTTTATGTAGGTTTATTTCAGAGCATGAACTAGAACCTGTTCTGGACAAGCTCCATCTTTCAGAATGCTATTATGCTAGACAGCAAGCCACCCATGCTATTTCAGAGGTTTGATTCACATTTTGCCTCTGAACTTCTGCTTTTCATTTCTATTGTTCGTTGTGACTTCAGATTATTGCTTCATGCTCTCTTTGTTATGCATACTTTCATCTTTGCTTTACTAGTTCAAGGTACATTGGAATGCTGCTTTATGTCTGTGTGTGTATGATCATACAACACATTCAACATACTAAAGGAACTATGAAGTTCTTCTAATTTCTAATTTGTTAGTTTACCATTCTCGTTTGCATTACATAAATGATACGGACGTATTTTCAAAGAGTTAGTTATGCTCACTTACCATCAGGTATGACTATGAGCCACCGGCTTTTGAGTGTGATGAATTTTTTAAGACATGTTTGTAGATACAACAAAAGTCTTTCTTCTATTGGTTGATTGGTTCACTCGCTAATTTTCCTATCCCCAGCAGTGGATGAGCTCACAATTGGTAACAGGTTTAACAGCTTATCCTGAGTCTTCCCCAAAAAAACCCTAATATAGCATGTAGTTTTTTTTAAAGTTTTGACATATTGGCAAAGGTATACACTATCCATTCCATACCTAGTTGCAAAATCATTTGTTTCTCATTATATGATTCCATCTCGAGTTCACTAATTCTAGCTGTGTATAGAAAAATTCTCAGACGATCGGATATTGTAGGCTTTGCATTATGCCTGTTTCCACAACGTGGATTTAGGCCATCTTATTGGAAGTCTAAAGAATTGGAATCCACATGTCATGGTCTTGTTTAAACCTAGGGGATTGAAAGAAGGCATTGGCTTTCCCCCCCAAGAAAATCTCATAGGATTTGGATTGATTTTGTCCAAATATTCCAGTGGATATATCCCTTGGTAATTTATTTATGATATACCCAAAAAGAGCTTTAGGGTTAAATAGTCCTAAATTTGTGTATAGAAAACACAAATAAGTGGATTACTGCTTTTTCTCAGCATGGATTGGAGTATGTGCCTCTACGGAGACCTGATGTTTTGATACAAATTATAGAAATGAGCTACTCTATACTTGCACAGTCAAGCACCTATTTTTTCTCACCTGTTTGTGTTCTGATAGTAATATGTGGTCTGGTCATGTAAAAGGACAACTGTATTCCAGCATCTTCCTTTTATGGGCATTCATGTGATGGGGGTCTCTTTTCCACCCGAAGATGACATATATGATTGCTTTATACAAAAATGCAGGCAGACAAAGATAATGATGGAAGGTTAACTTTGGAAGAGTTGACTGAGAACCCCTATGCATTTTATGGTAGTGTTTTCCTTAGTGGTGACGAAGACTATTTCCATGACGAATTCCGCTAAGACATATGCAGGTAACTTGCTCTCATATGTTTCTTATCCAATTCTGCTGCCCATCGTTCCCTATGCACCATAACTAAAATTATAATGTTTTTGCATATTGTTGGTGTCCTAACCATGATAGGAACAGACAGCCTAGATTCCGAAATGCCCCACTACTAGTAGGAGGGAGGGCTCGGAGCTGCTGTCACATGAGGGTAGTGTTGCTTGGCTCCTTGAGTAGTTTTCTGAAATGAAACGACAGCTTCCTAATAGCAGCAGCCAATTCACATGCCAAGTTTGAGCTGACACTGTCTCAGTTTTGTAAAAAAATGCATGAAGTCTAGGAGAACAATGAGATGGCAGTGATGAGCAAATGCAATAGCTAACAAACACATCATGTTGTTTGGTTCTGTGAAATCAACCAATTATTCTCATGTCTATTATCTGGCCAGAGGTCCCAATCGATCAGCAGCTAGCTGAGCCTCTCTTCTTCAGATATTGATGCGTCCTGCTGTCCAGCTGCAGATGCATCAAACCAACAATTTTCTTTTCTGCATGAATGCATTATGGACGGGAGATCGATCGAATTATTGAGGTGGCATCGATCACTTTACTCGAAACATCAATTAAGCTTATTCATCTGTGTTGTTGTGTCTGTGTGTCTTGCGTACGGAGGATGCAGGCTGGGTACCCACGTGTCGTGTCGTGTCATGTGGGCCCTGACAATATATGACTCAGATTTCAGGTGTTTTCCCCTGGCACATGGGCAGAGAAGTATAAACACCCCTCGCAATAGTAGCAAACGTGCGATGTTTCTGTACTGTCTGTAATGTACAGCTAGGTTTCTTAGAACATTGTAGAACATGCAAAGCTCGTCTAGAACGCAGGAACATAAATAAAAT
The DNA here is from genome assembly GCA_036346275.1 of Otatea glauca. Classification (NCBI taxonomy): domain Eukaryota; kingdom Viridiplantae; phylum Streptophyta; class Magnoliopsida; order Poales; family Poaceae; genus Otatea; species Otatea glauca. Next base: position 21,502,315 of record CM070712.1, on the reverse strand, counting down.
GTAATTCCTACGGTATTCTTTCGAATCTCTCACAATTCAAATGGTGCCTGAAAGGTATTGCTTTCGATAATCCTCTTAGCATTGGATTCTAGAGTTTTTATACAGAGGGACATATACATCGGGTGGTGTTTATATAGATGGGTTCACCGAATCTGTACCTGCACACACACAGGGACACACCACGTATATGTGTACGAAATCCAGAAGATGACCATGGCATCATTTGTAGGGCTGAAAAAAAAAACTCATTAGTAAAGCTCGTTGGCTCGGTTTAAAATTATTTTAATTATATTTGTTCATTAGTTAAATATTGACCTAATTTTGCTCTAGCTTAGCTCGGTCGTTGGCTCGATTCTAAAAATACTTTCAAACTATAAATAAAATGATAATGAATCAATCTATGTCAATTTCGAAAAAAACTCAAAAAAAATAAAAATTTAGCTCGATTTCCATCCCTAATAGCATGCATACGGCTCGAATACTGCGTCGGACCATGGCCACATGCGCAGCTTGCTAGCTGCTGCTTTATTTCCTTGAATAATAAATTGAACGTTATAGATCAATCCAGAATATTCCAAGAACAATGTAACAGATAAACACTTGAGATAGTCTATCTTGTTTTTTTTTCTCTTTATTGATTGGAGATTGATCTCTTATACAATAAAGGATTATCCATTAAAACTTAGAGTACGGTTATATCACAACATATTTAACACAGGCCAAAAAGCGTGCTCATGGTGACGTGGCCATATCATCTAAATTAACCAAGGCAATCGCACGTCAAATATCTCTGAACTGAGGACAGAGTTTAGCTCAGTGACGTGGAGCGCAGAAGGCCGCCTAACTGACCCAGGTTCGAGTCTGGAATCCGACGTTTCTCGTAGAGACGAGTGCAGACACGTATGTGCGGTTGTAGCTCGTCTGTTGTTCTTTCTTTTGTAATGAATGCTAGTGCTCCTGGTCAACTTTTTAAAAAAATATCCAAACTCACAACTTACCTCGATCGACGTCGAGATCTCAAATCTTCACTAACGAAAAATTGAAATCGATCAAACCCTCAGATCGTCGTAGTGAAATTCGAACTCCTTCCAAATACAATCCAGTGTATTGTTGTTTAATTTTGGCTCTTGGCTACCAACTGGGAACTTCGGGCCTTCCAAACCGTAAGTTGACATGCGCCAAAGTTCACCCAGAACTCCAGAAGCTAAGTCGCTGAGCAAAGCTAGGACAACCTCTTCATATATATATATACACACACATGGTGACGCTATTCTACTTCCGAGCGTAGAATAGCATTCTGCGCTCGCCGAGAAGTAAATTTCACACGCTGACCGTAGTGAGTTAATGCATTGCAAATAACCAGTAAATGCAGTTTGGTAGTAAATCACAAAATATTTTACTACAGAACAACAGATGAATTTACTAGCAAAGTGCATGCACACCACACCTGAATCCAACTCCTTAGTAAATCACAAACATGTTTTACTATAGAACAACATATAGAATTATTACCGAATTCGTTACTAGTTCATGCGTTGTTGAACCAAGCTAGTTAATGCGTATTGTAGTTTGTATATAAATCTGTTTCTTCTTTGTCTTTTTCATATCTTTCAAATGGTATTGATTTTGATATTCAAATTTTACAGGGTTGTATAATCCCACCTTCCCTATCTACAGTAATTTATTTAGAATTTTTGAAAATGTGTACTGTTAGTTTTCAAGAATAAGAATTTAGTTTTGTTTGTTGGACCAGCAGTAAAATATTTAAAAAATTATCAAAAAATTACCACACGTAGGGGAGTTGAGATTCTACAATACTGTAAAATTTGAAGACCAAACTCAATCATACTTGAGAGATATGAAAATAACAAAGTGTCAAACAGCAGCATATACTATCTTTTACTGTCAAAAAAATATTTTACTGTGAAAAATTTCTCAAAAAATTATCACACGTAGGGGAGATGATATTGTACAATCCTGTAAAATTTGAAGACCAAACTCAATCGGATTTAAGAGATATGAAAATAACAAAGTGCCGAACAGCAGCATATACTACCTTTTACTGCCAAGAAAAATGCATATTACCGTCTCTTACTCAACATGTTACTACATGCTGTACACAGCAGCTATATGATATAATATTCATAAAAATTATATGTATAAGTTTTCAAAAAATCTTAAAAAATTACCATAGGTAGGATAGGGGAGCTTCTACAACTTTACAAAATTTGAAGACCAAACTTAGTAGCATTTGAAAGATACGAAATTAACAAAGCAGTAGACAGTGAAAAATCACTAGTCAACCGAATTTGTCTTTTTCGTATCTTTCAGCTGGTATTGATTTTGATCTTCAAATTTTTTAGGATTGTATAATCTCAGCTCCCATATCTATAGTAATTGTTTTAGAATTTTTGAAAATGTGTACGGTTGGTTTTCATGAATAAAAAATTGGTTCTGTTTGTCGAACCAGTAGTAAAATATTTGAAAATTTTCCTAAAAAATTATCTCACGTAGGGGAGATGATATTGTACAACCCTGTAAAATTTGAAGACCAAACTCAATCGTATTTAAGAGATATAAAAATAACAAAGTGCTGAACAGCAGCATATACTACCTTTTACTGTCAAGGAAAATGCATATTATTGCCTCTTACTCAACGTGTTACTACATGCTGTACACAGCAGCTATATGATATAATATTCATAAAAATTATATGTATAAGTTTTCAAAAAATCTCAAAAAAATTACCATATGTAGGATAGGTGAGCTTCTACAACTTAAAAAAAATTAAAGACCAAACCCAATAGCATTTGAAAGATACAAAATTAACAAAGCAGTAGACAGTGAAAAATCACTAGTCAATCAAATTTGTCTTTTTCGTATATTTCAGCTAGTATTGACTTTGATCTTCAAATTTTTCAGGATTGTATAATCTCAGCTCCCATATCTATAGTATTTTTTTAGATTTTTTGAAAATGTGTACTGTTGGTTTTCAGGAATAAAAAATTGGTTTTGTTTGTCGAACCAGTAGTAAGATATTTGAAAAATTCTCAGAAAATTACCACACGTAGGAGAATTAAGCTTCTACGATCTTAAACAATTTGAAGACCAAAATCAATCGGAGTTAAGAGATATGGCTAAAATAAAGTAAGAACAGAATCATATACAAACTAACAAATGCGCTTACTAGTTGTTTCGGCCACCCATACTGCTTCACTAGTTAGTTCATTTTTTAGTTTGTATACAAGTCTGTTCTTTCTTTATTTTAGCTGTAACTTTTTTATTCGATGCTCCGATTCATGAACAAATTTCACCAGTATATTACTGATGACTAGAGGAACAACATGATATAAGTTTTGCTAATAAACGTTGCATGAATCAAATTTTACTGCTAAAATGAACATCGATTTACTACTGTATGATAGTAAAACATATATATCTCGATAGTAAAATCTATATATAAGGATAGTAAAATTTGTTAACAGCCAGAAAAATTAATGTTTATTAATAGGATTTATAGATTTTACTGCCTTTTACTCAAAGTATTACTATACCTATGTATAACACTCTTATCCAGTAAAAAGCAACATATCCGGTGTTTTCTAAAGTTCATGAAAAATACATGTAAATATTTAAAAAAAATCTCAAAAAATTACCATATATAGAGGAGATGAGATTCTACAAAACTATAAAATTTGAATATCAAAATCAATCACATTTGAAAGTATGGCTAAATAAAAAAAAGACAGATTCATGTACAAACACTAAGTAGCATTTATTAGTCATTTATGTACAAACACGCTTAGTCAATTGGACAGTCGCGCGGGCTCGGTCGGTAAAACAAACCTGGCTAGCATGTAGAATATGCTATTCTACACGCAGCCAAAGAATAGCGCATGTATATATATATATATATATATATATATATATATATATATATATATATATATATATATATAAAAGGAAGTATACGACGAAAGTAGACATATAGTGAAGTCATGAAAGTAGACAAATAGGGACATTAGATCGAATTTGAATGGTCCAGATCTAAATGGAATTCCACCTCCATCACTTAAACATGTTTTATATATAACCCCCTAGAAAAATTACAAAATTCCAAACCTTAAGTAGAGAAGGTGGGATTCCATCTAGATCTGGACCATTCAAATTTGATCTAACGTTCCTGTTTGCATACTTTTATGATTTCATCATATGTCTACCATATATATACACATTATACTATACACACACACACTAGTTAGGTGCCCGTGCGTTGCAATAGAATATAAAAAGATGATGATACATATCATAAAACGTTATCGTCAAACATGATCCCAAAACAGTAATAGTTATTTGTATCATTAAAGCCGATACATACTGTTGAGGTGAACCTGTATCTGGGCAAGGAGATATAAGAGGAGAAGATCTGGCCAAGTTCTTGAGCCAAGCCCTGTTCTTGTTTCGCTGGCTCTTCGGTTGACTAAAATTAAAGTAGAATGGATCAAACTTCAAATTAGAATGAAATTAAATTTTACTTGAATTTAAGAAGAAGAAGAAGAAGGGGGAGGAAAAAGAGTGCTATATAATTCTACAGAGTTCTTGCAATCTAAAGGAAGACAGCGAGTGATCACCTTGGAAAGACCATGCTGAGGATTGCATCCAGCCCTCCTGTAGCAGCTCTTTTTATTCATGTTTACCAGCCAAAAATCACCAACAGAGGATCAAAGCTGCACAAGCGATCAAAAGGAAAGCCAAGTCATGGTCGTCTCGTGGACCATGCAAGACATACCAAAGCTCAAGACCAAGAGCAACAGACCATGACAAGGTACAATAAATCACAAAGTATTTAGCCACTTTGGCAGCGGTGCCTCAGGCAATCAGTGGCAGTTGGCAGATGAGCAAGCTACAGTAAAGATAGCAACTGCAGTAGGCTGAAGACTGAAGATGTCGTGGTAGTAAATACAAAGAGGGAGGCATTAAATAGTACGTTACAAATATGCCCTTGCACTTGTATTTTGGTAGGTATCTGTAACTCGGAGAACTATGAGACAGAAGTTATCCTGGATAGTACCCTACCATGTAGGGCATGAGTATCAAGGGCTAGAGAGGGGGTTTGGCATGAGGACCAAGGCCTAAAGGATGGGCAGCAACACAATCTTGATGATAGCAAGAGACATAAGTTATCTTGGACAATACCCTACCAAAGCACACGGAATATAAAAAGAAGGTGATACATATCATAAAATGTTATCATCAAACAAGATCTCAAAACAGTAATAGTTGTTTGTATAATTAAAGCTGATACATACCGTTGAGGTGAACCTGGATCTGGGCAAGGAGACATAAGAGGGGAAGATTCGGCCAGGTTCTTGAGCCAAGCGGGCATCTGTGGTCAAGATGTGATTACATCGGGCAGCTGCGGTTATCGCTCGGGTGCATACCTAGATCTCTATCCTTCTCCTCTAAGCCCTCCACCTCCTTCCACATGGCGATGGTGCAACTACTGCTCCAACATGGGCTGAGCCGACGCATGTATGCATCATGCAAATTTAAAACTTGTTTTTAAATATAATAGAACACCACCTATTGCATACAGAGTAATAAAATAATATGTAGAAAACATAGACATTATACAATCCAAACCACACACTACTAAAAAAAGTATTAAACATAGTAGAATAATAATGACCAAAAAATCAAAGGCATTGTTATTACTCTCCATAGGCAAATCGGGCGGGATTGAGGCCTCTGGAGGCATGGCTGGCCATCAATGCTAGGGTGGAGTCAGTTGGGTGCAAATCCCACAAACACATGCGGCCATAAACACCAGGGGTGAGGCCAATTGGGTGGGATCGAGGCCGCTGCCGGCATGGCCAACCATCAACGTCGAAGCCCCTATTAGAGCAAAAATTGTTTTTTCCATTGTCTTGTTTCCTCTTTTGCATTGATCTCTACATGGAAATCGTTACGAATGTAGGGACTAAAATTAGAAAAAAGAAGTGTGGGATGATATTTTTCTGTAACTCAATTTGTCATATTCACAATTCAACATTGTGGTTGGCCATTCAGCAGGCATTACAACTGCAGGGATCAAGTTGCCTGCAAAACATATCACTCGTATAGCATGAACTGAAATGAAAACTAAGAACAACAAGCAAATATGTGACATTCTCCTCATTTCTAGGTAGTTGCTCCATCTAATCTCACACTAAAATAACTATTCATAAGATTTACATTAGATAATAGAATAGAAAAGTTAACACGGGGCACATTAGAAATATCAAAGCTAACTTACTCAACTATTCCTGCCATACCGGGCTTGCCCATGTCCGAGCTCAATGGACATTTGTAGGCAACTGCTCCATCTAATCCCACACTAAAATAACTAATAGAGATGCTCACTAATAATATTCTAATTTAGAGCATTTTCTGGGTAACCATTGCTCCTTACCCGTACTCATCCCTTCTAAGCATAGCTCAGAGTCCCAAATAATTTATCCTTGAAAATCATATCACTTCTAGATCTACATGGAAATAGCTCAGTATACTCACTTGTCTCATAATTGAGGGGTAAGAAGGGGAGGAGAACGCCATAGCCAATGGTCACTCGATGAGGCAGCATCATCGACACTATCGACGGACAAGTTCTCGCTTTGTCACAGCTCTGATGTACATATTCCAACTCCTAACACCCTAATTGATTTCTAGCTCACCAAATTGATCACAAATTCCACAATGTCACCTACCAGATTGTAGCAGAAAGTAGATAAATAAATGCAAAATAAATGTCACATGCCATACGGGGTAGAGGATATAGTTGGACACGACGAGGAGGGCGTCTCGTCGGGACGGAGTCCTGTGTGGGAGGAGAGCATGACAGTGGTGGTGAGGATGATGGAGTGGAGGCCAGCGAAGGTAAGGGCACGATCGGATGTTGCGTCAACCAGCGCAAGCACGTAGGGGGTATTGTCCGAGCAGTGGAAGAGGAGGTCGGTGAGGGAGAGGCTTGGGCCATCATCGTCCACCTGAGGATCCCCCTCTCTTCTATCTCCAAATCAGCCCGTCGTCGTACACCAAGGGTAGCATGGGCACAGGAGTTGGAGGGTCGGCGTAGGCAGGGGACGCGGGGGGCTACAAGGGCGCGGGAGGGCTGATGCAGGGAGATGAAGGGCCGGCGTGGGGAAGCGGAGGGCCAGCGAGAGCGTGGGGAGGCGGAGGGGTGATGCGTGAAGGGAGAGAGGAGTTCGGGTGAGATGTGAAGGAAAAGGAGTTCGTGAGTTAGGCGATGGCGGCCAAGGATTCAAATCTCGTTTTCACTCTAAATTTTGTCAGCGGCCGGAGAACGAAATCTCAATGATATCTCGCCATTTGAAACAAATTCTAGCCAAATTGCAAAATCAGAATTTGAATTCCGGATGTTGAAAACGAAATCTCGGCGAGATTTACCGAGATCTCAGCAAAATTGAACGGCACAAAATAAAATCTAAATGAGGTCAAACAATTTTGAAATTTTTTTATGGAGATTTTTGACACATTGATGATGTTCACATAAAATTTTAGAAAATTATGAAGCCTGTTGAAGTTTTCAAAATTCAAACAATGCTACTATCCTGATAAAACGCTGATCGGTAAGTTTGAATCGAATGAAAAATGAAACAAACCACGTTAGAAAATTTTGAAATTTTATGTGAATAGTTTTGATGCATCACTAATGTTCCCATAAAATTTTCAGATGATGATCAAGCTTCATTAATGTTTAAAAATTCGTACAGTGCTACTGTACTGATAAAAGTTTTACCGGCAAAATTCAATCAAATGAAAAATGGTATAAACCTCGTTAGAAAATTTTGGAATTGTTTTTGGATGATACTTATTTATCATAAATGTTTATATAAAATTTTCATCTAATGATCAAATTTCAAGAAATTTCAAAAATTCTGAGAGTGCTACATCCTCATAAAAGCCTCATGATCAATACATAGATTTGCTTTAGCAACAATTTTTTTAAAATATTTTGAATTTTTTCATAAGGTTTATAAGGTAATTATTAATATCTCATAAAAATTTTGAATCATGATCACACTACAGTGAATTTATAAAATGCTTACAAGTACAGTGTACCATTTATGTTGTTTCTGTTTTTTATTTTTGAAATATAACAAATGAAGTTCAATACATACATAGATTTGATTGAGCAGACAAAAAAGTTTAATTTTTTGAAAATTTTATATAATGGTAATGAGTCAATTATTAAGCTCTCATAAAAATTTTGGATCATGATCACACTCGAGAAAATTTATAAAATTTTAATAATGTTACTGTCCCAATTATATTCATTCTGTTTTTGATTTTTTAAAGATAACAAATGAAGTTAAATTATTTTTAAACATTTTATGTATGATCCTACACTTCTTAGAATGGTACCATAATTTTTCACATTATAATGAAGCACGTACAATTTTATAAAAATCTAACAGTGTTACTGAAGTTTTTAAAAAATATATCAAAAATTTGGTTTTTCAACAAATTGTCATAGAAGATGACTTTCTTAAGGGTTATCGATCAATTTCTGGTCAAATCCGGTCACCAAACATCAAATTCCGATAAAAATGGAGAGATCTCGCCGAGATACTGTAGCAATTTAATTTTTTTTGAATTTGTTTTACTCCGGTCGGCATTTCAGAAATCGTCCACGTCCGAAAACCGAGATCTCGTGAAATTTCGGCGATATTTGAATCCTGGGTGGCAGCAGGCTGCTTCGGCTACACGTCCGGAAGGGGCGGGTCGTCCATGAGCGAGCGAAGCAACCATAGATTTGACCGCGGCGCAGTGAGATTTTCCCCCTTGTTGTGGGTTTGGTTTTGTGGGAAGAGACCAGAGAGTTCGAATCGAAGGAGGAAGCGACGAGCGAGCAGTGGACAGCGGGGCGAGCTGTGGAACACTAGAATGAAACAAAATTCCCTTCCATCTCAGCTGTTCGTGTTAGATCCAACGGATCAGGTACTTTGAAGGAGAACGGACGACCGCCACCAACTCCTAATTAGAAGTAGTAGATATAATATATATATATGTATATATATATGGCGATATATCTAGTGAAAACTCCGTGAAACCCATATGTACAAATTTTGAAAAATTCTTAAAAAATTACTATATGTAGTGGAGGTGAGCTTCTACAATCCTAAAAAATTTGAAGACCAAATTCAATCGCATTTGAAAGATATGAAAAAGACAAACAACGATATAAATAGTGCTAAATAGTGCAAAATCACTATTTAGACTGAATTTGTCTTTTTTATATCTTTCCATTGCCATTGAGTTTAGTCTTCAAATATTTCATGATTGTAGAAGCTCACATCCCTTAAGTATGGTAATTTTTTGAGATTTTTTCAAAACTTGCACACGATGGTTTTACGGAGTTTTCACGACAAAACGGGTTTTCACTGGATATGTTGTATATATATATATATATGCAATATATGCACACACATATATACATATAGAAATATACATATACATTGTATATATTTAAAAATTTTGACAGTGCTACCATCATTGTATATACTGTTTTGTTTTTTTATTTTCTATAGTAACTAAATAAAGTCTAATATTTCTAAAAATATTTGTGTGAGATTCAGAGACAATGCTAATAATTTTGTAAATCGACCTTATAAATTCCTATCAAAACATGCTCGCATGCACGTAACATGTGAGCACTAGAATTTGAACACTATTGAATGGAATCGTAAATTTGAACCACGCTGGTGAATTTGAACTAAGAGGTGGTTGTTGCTCCTCTTTTCTCTGTTAGGATCACGGTTACTCGATCAGGATGCATGATCAAGGGTGATCAGAAACCGAAATTTCACCGAGATCTCAAAATTTTGAATAAATTCTGAACAAAACGCAAAAACAAAATTTCAAATCCGTTTTTTTCCACCGGGAAATCCGAGATCTCGACCGGTTTTACTGAGATCTTGGCCAAATTGCACCGAGCGAAATACGGTTCAAACAAAGTCAAATTTTTTTGAATTTTTTTTGATGTTCCTGACACATTAATAATGTTATCATAAAAATTTCAGATTATTATCAAGCTTGAGGAATTTTTAAAAATTCAAACATTGCTACTGTCCTGATAAAACGCTGACCGACAAATTTAAGCTGTATGAAAAACAGAACAAACAAGGTTAGAAAATTTTGATTTTTTTTCATAGTTCTGACATATCATTAATATTCTCACAAAATTTTCAGGTGATGATCAAACATCATGAATTTTTAAAAATTTGGATAGTACTACTGTCCTGTTAAAAGCCTTACCGGCAAACTTTAACAAAATAAAAAATGGTTCAAACCACGTTAGAAAATTTTGAATTTTTTTGGATAGTCCTAATGTATCATTAATGTTTCCATAAAATTTTTAGATTATGATAAAACTTCAAGATTTTAAAAAATTCTGAAAGTGCTACGTCTTGATAAAAGCCTGATAATCGATACATAGATTTGCTTTAGTAATAAAAAAAGGTTTAAATTTTTTGAAAATTTTACAGAAGGGTGCTAAAAAATGCTTAAGATCTCATAAAAATTCTCTACCATGATCACACTCCAGCTAGTTTATAAAATTCTTACAAGGCACTGTACCATTTATATTCTTTCTCTTTTTGATTTTTGAAATATAACAAATGAAGTTCAATGATTACATAGATTTGATTGAGCAGAAAAAACAAGTTAAATTTCTTTTAAAATTGATAGAATGATACTGAGACAATCATTAATCTCTCATAAAAATTATGGATCATGATCACACTCGAGAAAATTATAAAATTCTGACAAAGTTACTGTCCCAATTATGTTCATTCTGTTTTTGATTTTTTAAATATAAAAAATGAATTTAAATTATTTTGAAAAATTTTATGTATGATCCTACACTACTAAAGATAGTACCATAAATTTTTCAGATCTTGATCAATCTTGTATAATTTTATAAAAATCTGACAGTGTTTCTATCGAAATTTTAAAATATCTCAAAAATTCGGAATTCGGTTTTCAACAAATTTTCACTGGAGATGACTTTCTTAAGGGTTATTGGGCCAAATCTGGCCATAAAAAGTCAAAAACACTGAGATGAGATAACTGTAGCAATTTACATTCTTTTGAAATTTTTTTACTCGACAGGATCTAAGATCCTGCGAAATTTCGCCAAGATTTTAATCCTCGCATGGGATTGCATCAAGTAAATGGTAGGTAGAACACGACTAAACATTTCAGAAAAAAAGTCTCTGGCTGGCCATCTACGACTAGTCAAGCCCCTTCTCGTCATCTGCAATGATGGCTCATCACTCATCATGCAACGACAAGAAACAGTGTAATTCGAATATGTTGCTTGGATAGTTTTAATGTGACTGTTTCCAGAAAATCACTTTTTTGCAAGAAACAAAAAAAAATCATTACTTGGGTTCAACCTGGCGATTAGGGCTGGCTATTAAGCTTAACGAGCTATTATCGAGTTTCTTTTAAAGTTAATATAATTCGATATAAAATTATTTTATTTATTATTTAAATGGTTATTTCAAATTCGAGCTAACGAGCTATTATCGAGTCGAGCCTCATTAATCTTTTTTCACTTGAGATAGACTCCTTTAATTTTTGACACATTAACTAACGTAATCGAATCAATTTTAATTCAAACCCTAACGAGTTTTTTCCAGCCCTGCCGGCGATGCTGCTAATAGCAAGGATCGGATAAAACAAGGACAAAAAATCTTTCCCACAAAGAGAAATTTATCGGGCAAAACAGTAGGTAACAATTTCATAAAACTATATATTTTAAAATTTATCGTTTATTGTAACGAGTCTGATAATGTAGGTCCATATAACGGTCTCACACATCTCTAACTCGTGCTTAAGGCTTTCATATAGACTCATACTTTTAGACCTGTTACAAGAAACGATCAATCCTAAACATATAGTTTTATGATACAAGTTCTCCTAAAATCTATAGTTTTGTGAAATAGAAGTTAGAACTTGTAGTTTTTTTTATAATTTGTACAAGTAACTTATAGTTTTATAAAATTTGCTATATATATATATATATATTTACAAGAACAAGAGTTTCTTGCAATAGATTCTTTCTATTTGTACGTTTAAGTGAAACTTCAGGGAAAAAAAGGTAGGTAACAATTGCAATGTACTTTGTTTTTCGTGACGCTAGCAATGTACTTTGTTTTTCGTGACGCTAGCGTTAATTTCATTAACATAATAATCGGACGTCCGATTACTGTTTATTTTATCGGACGCGTCTTATAATATTTTTTTTCAACGTCTGTAATATTTTGTTTTGAACGAACATTTTTACTGTTACCGAAGGAAAAATATTGCACGCGTACGAAGAAAATGTTTCTTACATGAAAAGAAATGTTGCAGAGCGTCCGAAAAAATCAGACGTCCGATCCTGAGTCATTCCGTTCACTTAACCGCTCGATCAGTAGGGGGTTAATTATAAGCCGCCCGACCATGGAAAGCAAGTATGTACTCAACCGTCCAAGTTTTTAGGAAGTGTTTTTAGAATAAAGGGATATTAAAAATAACTATATTATTTCTAATTATTATCTCTAAAGTCTAAACACTATATTTAATTCATGCACATAGAGAATATCAAGTACATCTTTTTTTCAAAAATAAAGGAGCGCTTTATTAGCTTTGAGTAGAATTACAATCTCAAAACAAAATCCCTCGTATGAAGCTTGGTGTCTCAAGATGCTACGAACACCGCTTCAGAATACGAGAAACTTATTTCACAATTACATGTGCAATATTATTACGACGTCTACTGACAAAACAAAACTTAAACTCAAGAAAGAAACTACTATCTCCCTAATGTCTGCTAGGACTAGCATTGTCTCCGATCTGAAATTAGTCAGATTCTGCCACAGGTCCTTGAGGTTTTATTATTAGTCTCCACCACTAGACATTGATAGCCCTTTTGGATTGCCAGATTAACTCCATCTCAACAAACATTGGCTTCCATCAACATAGGACTCATCATATGAGGATACCAAAGAGCATCAGCACCCAAGAAGTCACCTTGAGAATCGCAGGTTATAACACCCGTAGCCCCTGCTTCTCCTCATAATAGAACACTCCATCAACATTACATTTACTCCAATTAGTTGAGAGAGGAACCCATTGTTGTAGCGAGGATTCCATCAGTGTAGTACTGAAGACATGTTTCTCCTGAGATAGATCAAAAGCAAAGTATCCTTTGCCCATAATATCAATTGAATAGGATTCCATATGCTCCCCCCATGCCGTCTCTTATTACGGGCAGTCCACAAGGTTCACATCAAACAGAGAACAACAGAAACATCTTCCTTCTAGCATCACTGGCTATGAAGCAAATTCCCTGTAAAGGAACATCGCTCCTCCCAATTTTATTAATGAGACAATTCAGCATTAAGCTGCTCATCATCTGGTACTCAGAACAGAGTAGCACAAAGAGAATTTTAAAGGCAAAAAAACATCTAAGAAAGCACCGGCAACACCGGCCTTTCCAATGAACTTAAGAAACCAGGGAGACGAAAAGCAACATAAGACTGTCCTAGGACTGGCTATCAAGCTTAACGAGATATTATCGGGTTCTTTTGAAATCGACATAATTCGATATAAAATCATTTTATTTATTATTTAAGTGGTTATTTCAAATTCAAGCTAACAAGCCATTATCGAGTCGAGCCTCATTAGCTTTTTTCGTTCGAGATAGACTCCTTTAATTTTTGAACACATTAACTATTGTAATCGAAGCAATTTTAGTTCAAGCCCTAACGAGTTTTTTTTTTTTCGAACCCTGATCCCGTTACATCCATTCTATCACCATCATCAGTCATCTCCTGGAGCGCTTCCAGGTCTTGAACAGAGTTCTCACACGTCCGCAGCCATTTCTCTTGGTAGGACTGCTTCGTCATCTCCACATTAGTTGCAGAGGTTCCTTCGTCTTGGAGCTCAAACGCGAGATATAGAGATCCATCTGCTGCTCCTTTTATATCCGGACAGAGCACACTCCATTTCCTTAGTGTAGCAGAAAGCCTGCTCCAAAGTACCCGCATACCCATCGAATGTTTACTTCGAAAACATAAGTCGTTTCTCTCTTTCCATAAGCACCGAAAATTTGCAGAAGTAATTATATTCAGAATCATGTGACTTTTATTGCAAAACTACCAATTGGCTACAGAATTAAAATTCTCTTCAACCTCCACTTCCGCAGCAATCAGATATAAAATTCCACGTACATTTTGCAACCACAGTTAAAAAAGATATCATTGACAGTTTCCAAATCATCACAGAACAGGCAATTCTTGTTTTCAACCTGCTGTCTTTTACTGAGGTTATCACCGTTCAAAACTTTGTTATTTGCGTGTAACAACAGGAAAAAAATGAATTCTTGCAGGAATTGAAAGTTTCCAAACAGCAGGAACGTGCACAGGAACTACACCTCTAAAATTCACCATAGCATAAAGAGATTGAACATTATGAACCCCAGAAGAATGAAGTTCCCAAATCATAGCGTTCTTCTCCCTTGTAAAGTCAATAGACACAACAGTAAGCAAATCAAACCACATGTGCATCAGTCTATCATCAACACATCCACATCTCCTAAAGGACAGTATCAGCACCTGACCATCCCAAGCATCCAGGATGGTAATATTTTTTTCATTAACAGTTTCATAACGGTCCCAAAAAACGATTACTAAACTTGTTGACCCAAACCAATGATCCTCCCACAATATAATCCTATTACCTTTACCAACTTGCCATCTATATACTATTTTAGCCACCTGACTATCCCACATAACTCCCTTCCAGAAGGGGGAAAGATTTTCAGTAGGGCAAGTGAACAAATTGGGGCACTTGGTCTATATTTTAAATCTATGATCTGTTCCCTGTTTCCAGATCTTATTCTCATCAATTTGGTATCTTTTTATCCAGGAGGCTAAACAACACATATTCAAATCTCTCAAATTAGGAATTCCCTTCCCCCCATATTCCTTTTTCATACAAATACTCTTCCAATTTGCTAAATGGTAATGATGATGTTCAGCACTATCATTCCAAAGACAATTGGCCATGTGAGAATTCATCTCTTCGATGGCCCAAGCAGGAAATTTCATAACTGAATTTAAGTAAATAGGAATGGTAACAAGGCAAGAGTGATTTGACACTAATCTACCTCTGGGGGATAACATTTTACCCCTCCAACCTGCAATCCTTTCCATAATTTTATCAACAATAGGTTGGATATCTTCTCTTCTCAACTTAGCATAATGCATAGGGACACCAAGATATTTAATAGGGAAATGCTTAATATTGCAGCTCAAAGCTTGAGCAGCTCCATGACAATCTTCATTAGACAGGTTAATTGGGATTAGATCACTGTTATGAAAATTTATTCCCATCCCCAACATTTGTTCAAAACATGATAAAGCCATTTTAGGTTCCTAATATTATGGACATTATGAGCAAGAAGAAGTAAAGTGTCATTAGCAAACCATAAACTCACAATGCCACCATTACAAAAAGTACGCAACAAACCTTTGATTAAATTTTGTTCAGTGGCTTTATGTAGCATTTTGGTGAAAACATCTACAACAAAGTTGAAAACTAAAGGTGAAAGAGGATCACCCTGTTCTAACCCTTTACCTGTCACAGAGTATTCACTCTCCTCGTCATTGATTCTAATTCCAACAGAACCCTGCTACAGGATACTTTTAATCCAGTTAATCCATTTTGCTCCAAAGCCTCTACTGTGAAGGATTTCTTCCCAAAAATTCCAACTAACCTTGTCATAAGCTTTTTCATAATCTAATTTAAACACCAAACCACTCTCATTGCTGGTAGCAACACCATGAATGATCTCATGTGCTGAGACCACACTTTCAAGAATATAACTACACTTAATAAAAGCAGTTTGCTGATGGGATATAACTCTATCAGCAACTTTAGCCATTCTATTAGTCATAGCTTTAGTAAAAAATTTGAAACTGCAATTTGTAAGACTAATGGGCCTGAAATTCTTGATAGTTTTGGCATCATTTTCTTTAGGAATCAAGGTGATCATGCAAAAAGTAAGTCTATAAATGTCTAGCTCTTCATTATAAAAATCTTTAAACATATTGAGCGAATCATGTTTAATTACTTCCCAGAAATGCTGATAGAACAAGAAAGTAAAACCATCAAGACTAGGGGCACCCTCTCAATAAGAACCAAAAACATCAGTTCTAAATTCCTCCTCAGTGAAACTAGTTTCTAGTTTTTCATTTTTCTCTTTACTGGCCTTTTCATATTTCTCTCAGAAATCATCTAGCAAACCCTGTAGGATCGATATACACTAATATAGCAATCAAACGGGGGGTGAATGATTGTGCAAAAGCTAAAACTAATTTTTTAGTGATTCTCAAAACACCCCTAAACGAATTATGAAAGATTGCTTCGGTTTCCACGAAAACAGATTGATATACATTCACTAAAACAGTAATTACCGAAGATCCCACCGTTGGATTGACGTGCAATTTGGACTGTAGAAACTAGATTAAATTTAGAAATTAACCCAACAAGAATACGCTCAATCGGATCTACGGATCTAGAGTTATGACCTTAGCAAGATGACTGTACCAAATAATGACGAAAATTGATCAAACCCTAATTACGAGGATCTACGAGGAATTAACCAATCAAACTTTTCAGATCAATCACTTGATGCCCTAGAAAGGTTTTGAATGGATCAAATCAAAATTATCATGGTGAAACAATGAATCAATCTGCGGCGACCCGTATAATTAGCCCCAGGTAACGACAGTCACACTGCCATTACTCTTGAGTTAATTACACGAATCTCGGCATAGTAGCTAAAAAAATATCAAACAACCCGATACTTTATCAGTTACTACACCATATTCAGAGTATTACAGCAAAACAATAATTAGAGACTGGATGTAAATATATTACAAACCAAGCCACGCAGTGCTATATGTCCATTACATTAACCTTTACATAAGATCCCAAAACAAAAAAAAGATATTAAATATATACTAATTACACCAAAAGACTGTCGAAGCCAATGCACGGCTTCTCATCCCTTCTATCCCTCCTGGTAGAACTCAGCCGCCTCGTCAAACTAACCAGACGCTTGAGCACCGAAGTCAAACTCTAGAAAAGAGGGATTTAGTAAGAGTGAGTACAAAGGTACTCAGCAAGCATTAATAAAGAATGCAAAAGATGATTTTCTTTCCCAGTCCAATCCAAATCCATCTAGCTAGTTATCACTTTCCCCCAAAATACACCTTTACATAAATTAAGTTTTAGTTTTAAAGGTGGTTTATTTTAGATTTTAGAAAACGACTACTAACACCTGTATATGAAACAGACTTAGCTTCCGTAGCCTCCAATCCAGGAGATAGGTATGAATTTTTGATTTGACCCTGTGCAGGTTTGTACCACTTTACCCATAATGACACTCACAAGAGATGCCCCAGAACGTTTATCACTAGTCCGGTATTAGATCTCCAACCCTGCACTTGAGTTGAGGACACTTATTCCAGGCTGCCTCACAACTCAAAGATACAGTTGTATCATGCTACCGCACCAGCACTGATACTCAACCCAAGGCTTTATACCATATATAGCCTAAAAGAATCAACCGCAGTCGATTTTCTGTGTCCTTTACTGGAACCCGCGGCATACCCAGCTTCTTACTTCTGTGTCCTTCACTGGAACCCACGGCATACCCAGCTTCTCACTCCTAATTATCTACGCTTACTCAATGTGGAGATTCTAATAAGACGATCTTTTCTAGCCGATTTCACACACCATGGTTGGTATTGGTTTTACGGCTTATTGCCCACGTGTTAGTTGTTTAGACCTTATATTATAGCCTATGTAGAGGACCCCACCGGCCTACATCCCTCTCATCGGCATCCTCTACCTACCATATTAACACATGCCAACCCATCCAGCAACTAGACACATATGAGTAGACTAGCATATTGATTAATAAGTACATGACTTGTTTGTGAAACTCTATATTCATATTTATGATGTTCATTCTAAAAGGGTCCCTAGTCAATAATCATATAAGGACACATATGAGTAGACTAGCATATGTATTAGTCGATGGCTACGTTTCACAGGTCATAGATATGGAGATATCAAACCGATAATATGGACACATGTTAGAGAATATGGTGTTGGACATTGACCCACTATGAGACACTGCGAGAATGTTGTATTCTTTCATGTCATCAGTTGATCTCATATACGATGTGTATGCTATATCCTTCGATTTGAGATTGTCGCATGTTCTAAAGATGTGTATTGGCTTACTTAGGGGTCGTCAAACGCTACTCTGAAACTGGGTAGTTATAAAGATGGCTTTAAGGTTTGTCATGAAACATATTGCGAGGCGTGATCGATCAAGATAAGATTTGCCCCTCCATACAACGGGAGAGATATCTCTAGGCCTCTCGAGTGGTCAGATTCCGGAAATGCATGGTCACGCTACTCGAGTAAGAGTTAACTAGATGTATTCGGGGAATCCGAGTCACAACATCGAGAAAGAGTGGTCGAGCCATCCAAATAAGGATGATAACAACTCGCCTTGGGTTTGACCGATATCGTGAGGCAAAAGGAAATGCATATAGGACATTGTTGAGGTTATTCCGATCTTTACATGTACTCGGGAGTCGGTAAGTCCTGTTAGAGGCCACTATCGACTATTGGTCGAATGCTCGATGATCGAGTAGGAGTACTCGATGGTCGAGTAGGAGTACCCGATGGTCGATATGGGTACTCGAGCCATGTCTGAATACATATGAACTTATATAGTCGCACGCTTAAGGGGCTGTAACCAATTCGGAGAGGGATCCGAGTTGTAATGGGTTTAGAGTTTCTAATGGGTTTCAAAGAGTTGAAACCCTTTATGGGACGTCTATATAAAGGGAGGAGGTGGTGGCTTTGCGGGAAAGAGAGATACACGAAGAGACACAATAGGAATTTGGAATTCCCGAAACCCTAGCCGCCACCCCTCCTCCGCTAGAACTGCGTGGCCGGCGCTAGCACTCCGGTGTGTGGTGTTCCTGCCCCGTACGTGTGGATACCTTGGAGGCGTTGCTGCAAAGCTTCAACGCTAGGACGATCCGCAACATGCGACAATCACAAGGAGCTGTTGGGAGGCGTGAGGCTAGTACGACTACATCTGCACCACCGCGCTACATCGACTCTACTTCCACAACGAGTCTACGCGTCTAATGGTAATTCTGTAATCTATAACTTACAGTGGTCCCTTGGTTACGCGGTAGAAAATTTTGATTTTTCGTTAGAATAGCCTACCCGTTCTGCTTGAGCAAGGGGAGATGAATCTCCTGAGGCTTTGACTGCAAGAGCGACTTCACCTTTTTACTCATACACTGTTTTACTTTTTACTAGCTCACTCAGGCACAACTCACTTCATTCTCTCATACATGCATGGATGCAGGTATGCTCTCTTTTAATTGAATAATTACTACTAGTGATGCTAATGATATGATTATGTCTAATCATGCATGGATGATGGGATGTTCATGCTTAATTATTTCCTAATGCATAATTACTACTAGTGATGCTAATGATATGATTATGTCTAATCATGCATGGATGATGGGGGATTAAGGGGAGGGTCCTCACACAATCTAAAAACATAAAACAGACATGCAAACGAAGAACGAAAAAGAAAAACGATATTACCAACACATCAACTTGCAAATCTTGATCTTTATTGCCGAGATGTATTGACAAGATGCCTCATATCGCAAAGCCAAACTCTGGCCGCAAGAGACTATCGCGAAGATCTCCAGGCTCCAGAAACAAATCAGCCACCCAAAGCTATCCAGCCGCAAGCCAACACAGGCGCAAGAAAAACTCTCTGGCCGCCAGGTCTTCAGGCCAGGAACGATTCGGCCGCCTGGTCTTCTCAAGCCACTAAACTTCTAATCGCCAGGGACATTGCGCGTACATGCACCTCTGGCCGCGCGGGACATCCAGGCGCCGGAGCACTCCAGCCGCCAAGACTTTTTCCTTTTCTTGTGCGGCATGAAACCCTAACTTCTTACCTTTAATTAAATACACACATGTATATCCACCGGATCTAATTATACATGGCCTAATACATGCATATAACCCAAAATTCAAATATGCACTCGTAAGGCCCACTTGCCGCTCTCGCGTGACTCACTCGCCTTCACGTGTACCGTTCTCTAGTTCGAACGTTTCGCATGACATCCTTGACCACTAGAACCTTGGTTCCTCCCTTGACCTAGTCCCGAACCTCAGTTCCTCCATAAACCTAGTTCCGATCCCGTCACCGACCACGTTCGCCCTCAAGCAACACCTGCACATGAACAAACACGAAACCGTGTACGAGCACAAGTCCATGATTTGACTCAAGATCAGTCCATGCAACCACTCACACGAGCGCATTGCATCAAGCAAAAATATTACCATGCTATCACAAGCATATCAAGTAATCATCTGAAACAGCACATACACAAACACTACACATGTCATGAGCACAACCATTTTACAATTCCAATTTCATCACTAAGCAAATTTTTCAGCACATGATTTTACACACCCATATTTAACCTAGGCTCAAAACGAAACAAATTCTTGTAATAAGAAGCAATTGCAAGCATACCTTTGTTATCTATCACAGGGCCATTAGGCCCCCAAGTACAACAATTATTTTGTTTCTCCTCCTTGGGTTAGCCACTGCTTGAAGATAAGCAGTTTTCCTGTCCCCCTCAAGGATGTCTTTGTCTCTTGACCTTTTCCTAGCTCTAATTTCTTCTTTAATCCACACATCCTTTAGCTCATTATAAATTTCTTTCATTCTAGAAATGTCAGTTTCAGATAAGTCAACAGATTCAGACATAATATAAAGCATATCATATCCTTGTTCTAATCTAAGTTTCTTTTTTCTGATTTCAGATTCAGTGTTGGTATTCCACCTTTCTAGCATTTGCCTAATCAACATAATCTTGTATTGCCATCTTTCAATGGCACTGTGGCGACAACAACGAGTGTTCCAAATTTTCTTAACATAATCAGAGAAACCTTCTTGTTTTAGCCACCACCTCTGAAAATGAAAAATCATTTTTTCTTGAGTCTCCTGGTTTCCCCAGTATCTAAAAGAAGGGGTGTGTGATCACTCCCTGTTCTAGGTAAAGCCTGGACAAAAGTCTAGAGGAAAAACCCCAGGATGGCAGCTAAGATGGGTTTTTGTTGGTTGTTACCCCAAGTATAGCATCTGTTGGCTCTTTTAATTTCCATAAGACCAAAATAATTCACCCTCATGTTAAAAGCATCAACCCACTTTTGGTTAACAACACCATTAATTTTCTCTTGACTAGATCTCACCAAATTAAAGTCCCCTCCTATCAGGGTGGGACCTTGCCATTTAGGCATCACATCCTGAAACTCAGATATAAATTAAGCTGACCCATACACCACAATGATTCTCCACAACAGACCATCTTTCTTGTTTTAAAGTATCATAGAAACAGAAAACTCATAAACACAGGACTCAATCACATCAGTTAAATATTCCTTAACTCCCACCTGGATACCACCAGCAGTGGCCCTGGCAGGCAAGAAATTCCAATGAAAAAGTGCATTACCTACTATTGCCTTCAATAACTCATCACTGATACTTTCTTTCTTTGTTTCAGAAGTACAATAAAATCATGACTAATTTTTTATCAATTCATTGAAACAGTTAGGCTTTCTAGGGCTGTTCAACCCTCTAATGTTCCATTTCACAACTTCAATTGATTTCGTTCTTTTTTCTACCAGACACCTCTACCCAAGAAGCATTTCCATTAGTATAGAAATCTCTTCCACCAGAAGAGTTTCTAATTTATTAGATTCATGACTTGGTTTAACGTTAGATGTAACATCCACCAGATGCTCATCAACCTGAATATCTAATTCACTTGGCAAAAATACTTGTGGGGTTATTTTCAGCAAAATCACAAACTCTTTCATCTTCAATACTTTTGATATGTTCTAGATTCTCAATAATCTCAGATTCGGAACAGCCCATTCTTAAACCAGCCATATTAGCCATCATGAGCAACTCAGAGTTATGTAAAATAGCAAAAGAATTTTGTAGTTTTAGTTTACCTTTGCCTTCGAAGACTTGTTTTTCCAGGTTTTTCTGCTTCTGGAGCTCTTGAGCTTTCTCAATGATTGAAATCCCTCCATTCTTGATTCTGTTGCTCTTTCTAGTAACTTGCACTGGTCCCCGTTTCTTCTTGGATTTTGCCTGTGCTGGCACTTCTCTGTTTTCTGTCTGTAGATTGTCCTCAGCCTTATCTGATTGTACAATTTCCCCTGTGTTCACAGCACCTTGATCATCCTTCAGTGTCGTCTGCTTCCACCATAACACATTCAGAAAAAGCACAAAGCAAATTGAAACCCTGAGATCTGTAGTTATCAGCTTGTTGTGTAGGCATTTGGTCATCTTTAAGGCTTTCATGCTCTAACAGCTCTGCATCAAACTCTCTCAATATGTAGCTTGGTATCCCATTTATAATCCCCTCACTTGCTAGTAACCCCAAGCAACACTGACTATGTTACTCCATGTTCTGGCAATATCACTTTTCTTCTCAGTCTGCTTGTGTTCACAGCCAGATGGGGTTTGTGTACTAGTGTTGCCACCCCCACTGCATTCAGATTGATGATCAGTGTCCATATCCTGTTTGTCATCCTTTTTAGGCTCTATGTCAGGATCATCTAGATCATCTGCTTCATCATCGTTATCATCATCTTCACCAGGATCTTGAGGAGCCTAGCTAGCTAGCTTCTTGATTAATTTGATCAGCTAACTCAGTCTCAATATGGAGGAGGTATAAAACATTGTTCATTTCCACCAGCCTTTCTGCAGGTATTCTAAGCTGGATCAGGACAAGGCATCTTAATCCTAACCACCTCATAAAAGGATCTGAACAGTCTAGACCAATCAACTTCAACCAATATTCCAAAGCAGGAAGTGATTTGTGCTATTACCTTCCAAGCACACCTAGCAGTGGTGGAGCCCTAAATTACAGTACAGTACGTGTCGGTATTGTTGTTATGCCATGCATGCACGCGCCTAGCAAGCAGTACGTACGCGTCGGTACGTACACGACATAGGGTGCGCGCGCGCCGGGGATGGGTAGGAGCCTGCCGGGTGGGGCCAGCCCGTCACGCACCCGTGGGAGGACTGAGTGGAGTGGGCCACTCACTCGTGCCCACCTGCTGCTCATGTGGAGTACCGAGTACGAACGTTACTAAGGCTAATCCCAGTGATAGTATCATACGTCATAAATGATCCGTCACGTAGGATTTTTTTGCTGACATAGCAATCGATTAATGAAGAAAGAGAAGATAGCAGTATCATGAGAATGATACTGCTTGGGCTCAATATCCAACGTCTTGAATTTCGTATGATACTGCACTAGGAGCAAACCGTATCATATTCATATGAAACATTTGATCACAACACATGCAACAATTAATGGACGTAAACTATCTTGGATATTGTAGTATGATACTATGCATTGGAGAGGGTGTTTCTTCTCAACAGTATCACGTTCTCTATCCTACGTGGCAGTCTTGAATTTTGGAATATGATACTATGCACTGGGATTAGCCTAAGAAGGGGTGGAATTGAGCTGGAGAGCAAGTGATTCCATAAGCTTCTTTTTTTTCCTTAGGCGAACGGATTCGTAGGAGGTGCAATGAATCGATGGGAACATGAGCTTCTTACCTCGGTTCCCATGACGGTGGCGGCAGAAATCCTTCTTTGACAAGCTTGCAAGACGCAATATTGGTGGCATTTCTGAGAGGGATGGCTAGGGTTTTGGAGGCAGTGCGAGGAGTAGGGCATGAATGGAGGATCCTCGGGCCTTTATAGGCCTTGGGAGGCGTGAGCGGTACGAAAGCCGAAGGAGGTGCACGAGTAGTGGTAGCGCATGAGCGGGCAGACGGTGGCGCGGTAGTGGGCCGAGCTAGCGTGCAACCCATTAGGCTTTCGGCACAGAATGGGTCGAGCAGCGGCGACTGGGTCGATGCACGCGGGGGTTGGACTGAGCAGCAAGGAGGAAGGGAGGTGGACCATGAGAGAGGCTAGCAGGCTGACAGCCCAGGAAATGAAAGGTAGGCTGGCCGCATTCGGCCTGAGGGATTTTGAGGAAAAGGAAAGGAATTTTCGAATTTTAGAAAAGGGTGAAAATTCAAATAAATACCAAACAAACTCAGAAAAATATCAAAAAATACAAAAAATTCCTTGCAACACAAGGACCCAACTAAAATTGGTTTTCTTTTAGTAGACGTTTAGATTAGTCAAATTAAATCATTTAATTTGGAAAATTCTAATTAAGTTTTAATTAATTTAAGAAAATCCAACTGGTTCATTTTATTTTGAAAACTTCAAAAAGACGGGAAAATTAGGGTGTTACAAGTAATCATCATCTACCTTTTATTCATACTTTGATATTTGTGCAACTTTCAAATAGTGATGCATAGAAACACATTCCTCTATATATATCTACAAACAACCGATAATATTGAAGATATCTTCTTCGTTTTGGAGGTCTAGAAAAATCTCGTAATAATCCTTAAACTAGAAAAAAATAGAATTCCTATAAATTATCTCATTATCGAGATATAAAAAGAAGTTATACACTATTTATTTTGGTAGGCCATATTATAACTTTTTGATTAATCATATATAGATAAGAATTTCTCTCAATAATCGAGAGAAAAAGAAAACTTCTACACCACATTTTTGGTAGGGCTGGATTATAAACGATGCAAATTAATCATGTATAGATATTAACAACTAGGAAAAATCCATTTTTCAACTATGAATTATAGCCTCGGTTTATTTTTCAACCTGCAACTTCAAAACCGTTCACTTAACAACCTAAACTCTGAAAACTGTCCAAAACATCACCCTTGCCCTAAACAACCCCAGTTCAAGCTAATGTGGTATCTGAGGTGGGCAGGTGGCATATAATTTTTTTTCTCAAACCCGTAGCACATCATCTCTTCCCCTCTCTCTTCCTCCTGTCCAACAGCAACAATGCTGCCGCCTCCACTTTCACCTTCTGCAGCTCAACCTGCTACTGCTAGTGTTGATGCTATTGTTCATGATCTTGTTCAAGAAAAGAGTGCTGCTGTCGCATTCTGATGTCGCTGTACAAGAAGAGAGTGTTGTTGCTGTTGTTGATGTTCTTCCCCAAGTCCGGCCGCCACACCCTCATCTCCCTCTCTGGTGAGCTTCTGGTAAATTCGTTTGTGTCACTTCGTGTTGCCGAGCCTCATCAATCTTCCCCCTTAATTAACACTACAACAAATTTTATATTTTGTGATGGGGCCAAAACATCAAGAAAGGTTATATTTTTTTAATAAAAAGGTATTTTGTGACTAAATATTGGCGTCATAAAAGGTACTTTGTGATGGAGACAAAACATCAAGAAAGGCTTCCTGCGAATTCACACGAAGTAAATCATGTATATATATACCGTCGCTAATAGTACTTTATAACGAAATTTTTGCATATCATCATAAAACTCATGGCCCAGGCAGCTCACATCTATGACAAAAGTTAGATCATCATGGTCAAGCATGCCATTTGCTCCATGCAATGATTTTTGTGACAAAATATAATTGTCATTGAAGTAAGGTTGTACAAAAATGCACATAAATATCATGCTTTTCTTTTTTACAGTTGCACAAATACTAAAGTATGAATGAAGAGTAGATGATAATTACTTACCCTTCGCTTGCTTCAAGATTTGTGCAACTTGTATCAGGAGAGAAAGCATTGAAGAACTGCACCTTTGTCATAAAACTGTATACATAGAGCATCACATAAAACTGCTCATACGATAATTTCCAATTATATTGTGTACTAGCATTCACAAAAAGAATGTTCATACATCTACTTTCGTTCATACACAACCTATACGGAAGTCAAATTTCTGATATCTATGCACTTCCAAAAAAAATTGTCAACAAAGAGGCCAAGTAGCTACACACTTTGTAATTAGTTTCTTTATCTTCAAAGCCTGCAAAGCACAAGGGAAAAAATCTAAGATGCATAAGTACATGATAGAATTGATATTCATCAATCAGCAAATTAAGATATATTATTAACAGACACAAGTTTTGATTTATCCAACCTGCATAGTCAAAACAACACCACTGATAAAGCTACTCCTAAGATAACTTTGTATACTATCCAGCAAAAGAAGTGTAACTGTGTTGTCAACCAAAAAACATGGAGCATACAGGAAAACCTCTTGTTTCTTTAATTTTTTAAACAGAGGTTTGATGGTTTTAAGCTGGTGTTACAGATTGCAGCAATCACATCACATGGCCAGTAAATCATATTGTAAATGTATTCTGTACATACTCTGTTCTGCAGCAACAAATGTAGCTAAAACTTCTCTTGCAGATGACCCAAGATTGAAAAATTCTACATGCATACACCACATAGTAGGCGAGGGCAAAGTAGAGATCGAAATTACATAATTTATTTTTTGCTAGACTGCTTGGGTACACATTGAGTATTGAAGCTGCTGGAACACCTATGCTAAACTGGAAGAAAAAAAACTGAGCCTAAAAATGGGAAATAAATATTCTACCTTAGTTTGTTTTCCATTATGCAATGTTGATAAGCATCAGTTCACAATTTTGGCTGTTCCCCTCTATATGGAAGAACTCAACTCACTGAATATAAGAAATATTTTCATTCTAAGTTCTGTATAGATGATTACCTGAGAACGTTAATCAAGTATCTCTCACAAACAATTCGTCAAACACCTGGCATGCACCAATACACTCACCAATATTGAAAATATGTCATCCAACTTTATCATAAAACTAAATCATATCCATCTGATAACGTCGTGTGTAAGAACAAAGTATCAAAATTTTGTTTAAATCAGGTACCAGATTGAGGATAAAGACAAACCTAGAGGTATGGAGTAACACCCAGTTAGCTTGAATCACCCATACAAGCCTTCTACATTTTCGGGAGGAGCATAACAGGTGGCAGGAGATGCGGGACAAGCAGAGAGCCGCAGCCATGGAGACCCAGAGGAGCGGCGGCCTTCGGCGTAGGACATGGCGGCCAATTGGATCAGGGCTAAGTGTAGGACATGGAGCCTGACGGACCTCTAGCCTTGATACTTTGACGAGGAGGCGTTTGATTATATTAAGGATTCCACTGGCAATTTTGCAGGTTTTCACCGGCGATGTGACTGGATTTGGGGAGGAGAGTGACGTGGAGTTGTGTGAGGAGAGAGAGGATGCTGGGACATGGAAAAGGAGATCATCTTTTTTCTAACCTTTTCTAGATCATCTTTTTTTCTAACCTCTTCTACTATTTTTTGTTGCAAATTTAGTCCTCCCACAAATGTATTTCTAGATTTAGTCCTGTTTCCAACCACGAAAGCATCGAAAGGTGATACGTGTCACCTTTCGCGCGAAAGGTCGTCGAAGCTCCTGCGGCCACAGCAACGTACCTCCCACGCTCCTAGCCACGATCCCAACGCTCTTCCCGTGCTTCCCGCATGTGGAAGCAGCTAGTCCAACGCTCACCCGCCCGCTACCGCGGCTAGCTAGCTCCTGCGGTGAGAAGAAGGTTAAATCTGTAAATGCGTTCACGGAGATGCCAAATTTGTAAAAAGACGAGACGAGGGGCTAGAAGAGCGCAAGCTTCTTGGAAAAGCTTTGGCAGCAACGAGGGACAGGTTGCCAATTTCCTCAGGCGCCAATGAAAAGTTGACCCAGATTTTGAAATCCAACTAGAACTTTTTGCGACGAATTAACACCACTATAGAAATGTACATCACAATCGGTTCTTTTTCGTCATCACAGTCGTTTTTGGTGACGATACAAAATTATTAGACAGTGATGACGAGGTGCTATCACAGTCGGTTTTCGCCCAATAGTGATAAATGGTCATCACAATCGGTTCTGAGCTCAAAACCGATTGTGATGTGCACCACATCAATATCGGTTCTAGCTTTAGAACCGATTGTGATGTTCCCCCACATCACAATAGGTCCTAGCTCAGACCGATTGTGATGTACACTCACATCACAATCGGTTCCAAACTAGAACTGATTGTGATGTGGTGTTTGTTCTTTATACATCCTCCTGAAAACAGCACAGATCACATTCACAATATATATAGAACACAAACACTTTACAATACACATATCACATTTGTTTACAATATAGAACATAAACATACTTAACAGTCAGTACACATATCACATTCACATGATATACTATTATTTACATATGGACTAGTAGGAGCCTGTCGGTTCTCTAAACCTACCGTCCTCCGCTAGAACTTCCGTCCAGTACCACTGGCATATGTGGTCTCGTAATTTGTTGAGATCTTTATTTTGTAAGATTTTGAGGAGGATATCGATCTTCTGCAAAATATAAATGAGTGCACTAATTTAAGTTTTAAAATTTGTATGTAAAAGGCTGAGTGTATTATGCATGTACATATACCTTAGGGAAAAGGTGTGCGCCTCCGACCAGGATCAGCATGTGATGCATGACGTAGAAGCCGCACAGGTCATCGCACCCCTGTTGATGACACTGTGAACAAAGAAAATCAAATTAAGAAACGAAGAATAGATGTTAGAAAAAATCTTATGCTAAGCACTTATACCTTGAAGCGCTTCCACTCCAGCTGGTCATCTCGTTTGTCATATTGTCGCCCTCATTTAGCAACGTAAGACAAGAAAGCCCTACAAACATTG
Organism: Otatea glauca; assembly: GCA_036346275.1. Taxonomy (NCBI): domain Eukaryota; kingdom Viridiplantae; phylum Streptophyta; class Magnoliopsida; order Poales; family Poaceae; genus Otatea; species Otatea glauca. The sequence goes on along the minus strand of CM070712.1, from coordinate 21,473,462 downwards.
AAGAGATGCCATTGAGGCAGAAAAAATGAATATAGTTAAATACAAAAAGTGTTAGGTTAGAGGAATGTACTTATTTATGCAAAACAGACCTGATCGCGTAGGCCATCGGTCTCTTCTCGATCGAGTTAAAAGTGTAGACATTGTTTTCACTCGAAGCGATCAAGAGTAAAACCCAATGATTGCTTATTAAATGGTATGTAGTGCAAGAAAATAAGTTTATATACGGTTTAAGTGCGTACAAGTAATTGAAGGTTAAAGTAGTACTTACTCCTCATGGTACAAGAATAGAATAAAGCCCTTTTTCACTTCAGCCTACAATGCCTGCTTGATGTAGTTAGCAAGGAACTCCGATTGAAGCCTAACCATGGTCGCAGACACCATCTCGGGGTCGACGAACCCAACTAGGTATTGACCCGTCACGACTCGCTATCTTATTATCCTGCAACTCGTATCAATTATTAAAAAATATAATACAAAATTCTATAACAGTCATAGGCTCATACTGTATGGTGTGATATTCACAGCGTTCAGGATTGTACAGTAGAAATATCTATGGCTTTCAAGATGTATAAACGGAACATATCCTCAAAACTGACAGGGAATGTCCCATGCTTGTCTCGGTGGAAATGTCCCCCTCGATACATCACATTAAAGTCGACGTGACGCTCGGCCTCACTCACCTTATCAATGTACCATCCATAGAGCAATCGAGTGCATATGCCTAGAGCATTCAATTCGTTGCTAGGGATAAGGGGCTTTCTATGTATGTACCCCTTATAATCTCGAGGGGGCTCTATGGCCTCTGTCAACTTTGCTTTCTGAACAGAAGGAGTCTCCGAGGTCGGGACAAGGGACTTTCCATGTATTTGAGTGGGCGTTGTGGCCTCTGTCAACTTTGACTTCTTGACAGAAGGATTCTTCGAGGTCTTCTGTGGTTCTTTGGTCATCGTACTAATCTTTTTGCGCACCAGGTCTGCACTCTAAATAGGAGTCGACTTGGATGGACGAGTCGTTATAGTGGTGGGAGTAGGAGTAGGTGCATGTACGATAGGAACCTACAAAGCATATGCATATGTAACGTGTTGCAGTACTGGACTGATCGAGAAGACGCGGGGGATTTTTATCTTGAATAGTATGACACCCGTCGTGAGCCACTTGATGAACGACATCCGTGCTTACCCGAGAGTGGTGATATCTTTGTTCGGGGGGAACATCAGCACATGAGATAGGAAGTCTTCGTGGACATAGTCCACCTGCACCCTCATGCAGCCCTTCCCAAAAGGGTTACCATGCATCGTATTAGTCTCCTTGCATGGAAATGCAACCCTGCGTCCAGCCTCAATGGAAAATCCATCTTCTATCACGATGAGCTGGCGCTTGGCAAGCGACTGTAATAAGTGCACAACTTGATCAGAAACCAGAAACAATTATTACCTTCAACTAGGAACCGACCTGATCATTTTTGGAAGTGCAGCTGCTAGGGCGGGGCATAGGCCTTTCTACGAGAGGCAAGGCTACCTGACTCTGACTCTGGGAGATCATCGCCATCATCTCAGCCCTCGGGCGCTCCTCACGTGCCATCATCTCCTCCTTCAGCTCCTCCCTCAGCATGTCCTTGAGGCACTCCACATGTGCCTCACATAATCTTGATCTGGCACTGATAGCTTCCTCGTCTTGGAAGAAGGACCTCTTCGTATGCCCCGCACCTACGGCAAGCACCCGACCCTTATGGTCAAGCTTCCCGATCGTCGAAGATAGGATGTCCTTCGACCCTTGGCTCTGAAAGGTCCCCTATTCTTTCTATTGGCTTACCTCCTCCTACAAGAAGCGAATATAAATTAGTGCTAAAATACAATGGGATGGGTCAACTGCAATGTACTAAGTTAGATATCTTACGATGGTGGAGACGATCCGCGCGGTCGCGGGGTTTGGAACTACAAACCAACCGTCAGAGATTTTCTTCATCCTCGCTAATACCCAGTTGCGTGCCCGCTCCTCACATATGTGGGAGTATGGCATTGCTGTCCCGGAGTTCGCACACTCCTCAGCTAGTCGCACCCACTCTGCCTTCTTCCTTTCATAACCGGTGGAACCGAGGTGGTGCGCGTGTGTTCTGCCTCTGGATAGCGATGTTCTTCTCTCTCAACTCCTCCACCTCGGGCGAACTCATCCTTGTGAACTCCTCTCAAAACATTGGGAATTACAAACGGATACCTCTCGAAGAGATTACAGCCTTTCAGTATGTACTCACCATACATGATAACCCTGAAGAGCCTCAAAGACAACCTATTCTCTTCAAGGCGTATTGCCTCGCATTGCTTTTATCTTCCTCTGGTGTAATCAATTTCCCCTTAACTTCGTCCCACAGCCGATTCTTCTGCTCAACGCTGACTTTCTTCCTCCAATCCTTAACCATAATCGACACTCTCTCCCTCACCAATTGGTCAAGAAAAGATCGGTAGCGCCCCTTATACTTGGGAGGACCGTGCAAACCCCGTGGCATCAAAGTGGAGAACCTACATCGTTCTCCATATGGCCCCTTTATTCAATCCTCGGGCCTTTCTCACCTTACTCGGCCCCTCAACATTTGTCACCTTACTCGGCCCTTTAGTATCACCTTCTATTCTGTTTGGCGATGAGCCGGTGCTCTTTCTTTGCAATATTTCGAATATATATATATATTAAACCTAAACTTAATGAGAGAAAGCAAATTATATATTTTACATGGTCATATATTTCACATGAGAAAAAGCGATTCATAACTATTATGTCAACTTGACAGTGAATCATGTAAATTAACAAATTAATGGATAATTCATAGAATATAATTGTACTAGCATATTGTAGTATCTTAAAGAAACATCTATCTGTTGACCAACTAAGTACTTATCAACGATGACTCTAAATCTATAATTAGGTTAGGTTCTAATTCTATTCAAGGATATGTGGTTCGGGCAAGTTCCTAAGCTGTTGTACAACTCTAGATAAAATTCTGACAACATCTCCCCGCTGTTCTCCAAATACACGTCTCGACAACAAGTCAAGAGGGTGTATATCCGAAGAACACCAGAGATATGCTGCAGAAATTAATTTTCTCTACAGTTGTACAACAACTTAGGAATTTGCCTGAACCACAATATCCTCGAACTATCTAAAAAACGTGGACAATTCAAGACAGCACCCTCGAACGGGAGACGTAGGTTACACAAACTAAATTCTAACATTGAGCATATTACAACAATAATAAAGACATGTAAAGTAAAAACTGTTGTAAGGACATTATAGCAAGCAATAAAAAAGCATATACCTTGGTAAGTAACAAAACAAAGCCTACTAGCAAGCAATTCATATGTTTACTTCTCAAACAGGATTTGAAAAAAGCATATATATTCTAGTAAACAAATTAGCCATTGGACTACTGATAACCCTGAGTCCCTGACTCACAGGGTTTTCTTCTCTAAAAAGAGGAGTCTAAAACTATAAATACATGTCTTCATATGCAATTGAGCAATTCTTATGCGCATAAATCTCTTAAATTCTTTGTTTGAACAATTGCTCTCCATTCCATTCATTCACATTTAAATCTTCTACACAAAGCAGCCATGTTGATGGATGGATGATCTGTTTTATCGTCATGTTATATTTAGCTTGCCATTTGTGTGGGAGTCTGACCTTGGAGCTAATACTTAAAACATGTTCAATTGGATTCAGATGTAATTAAAAAATTTAAGTATATTGAGAGCCATTACTCTCTTTGTTATATTTAACAAATTGAAGCGAGTACTACATCACTAATAATTCCATTCAAGATTTTCTGTAGACAATAACCAGGAGTAGCGGTGGGTGCATTTAGAGTATAAAGCTTGCCAGTATTTCGTTACTATTGTATCAAGTGGTCGTATACCAGCTATTTGTGATTATGACCTTATATATTGTGTATTTATGTTATTCTGTATTAAACTGTGTACATCTTACAATGGAGGTCATATCCTTTATTTTGGCAAAGAAATTGCTGTGAGTCACAGTACAGTGCTAATGACATACATGGACTCCTAGTTTACCAGACTATTAATAAACTTTGCTTCACTTGCTTGTTTATGCTTTATTAGAACTCATGAAGGCTGTCAAAACAGACACAGTAGAAAACAAAAAATGTAATTTGAAAAATGAAAATTATACAATATGTATTGCTTCAATCGCCTTTTGTGCTGATCTGCGAATATGCCTGGATATTGTAAATATAAATATCAAGCATGTGAAGAGAATTATGCTAGATTTAGGTATTCACAGATGTGAATGGTTCATAAAACTAGTTGAGTCTTCCTTGTTAGGATTTTTTGCATACCTGATGGCATCGCAATCAATTATAATATATTGGTCTTGTCTTCTCATGAAAATTATCTTCCCTGTTAATTTTCATGCACCAACTATGTTACCAAAAAGCTTAAGTTGTTGATGAATAGTGGGAAATCTACTCATACTTCAACATTTACCATTAATTATTACTTATATATTGCCCCGTGTTGTCCTGTGGTCCACAGCTTTCATAATTTGAAGTGTCAGACATCTCCTTACGGATTAAAGTTTAGATCATACACATAATTTTTCCTTGACAATACATACATGTCCTTGAGTTAAGCTAACATGTTGAGAGATTACCTGTGGAGGGCGCCAGTGGGGTGCGATGCAGTGGGGAGGGCGCCCGTGGGGGGCCGAGCCGTGGGGTGAGGGGAGGACGAGGGGGTGGCACCGCTCGGGGTATCAGGAGATGGGAGGTGTGGTGGGGAGGCCGTTGGGGCGGGCGGCAGGGTCGGGCCGGGGCGGGGCAAGGGCGATGTGGGGTCTCGCGCGGCGGAGGCAAGGGTCGGGTCGAGGGAAAGGATCGGCGGGGTAGGGGCAGCGTGGGGTTTGGGGTGGCGACGGTGTGGGGGAGCAGCAGAGTGGGGGGGCGAGCACAGAAGAAGAGAGGACCAGGGTGGAGTGAAGCCAGAGCAAGAAAGAGTATGGAAAAGAAGAGGAAGCCCAGAGGATAAGGCTCAACTGGGAGAGAGAAAAAAGAACCATCGGTTCTCAGTGAGAACCGATTGTGATGTGCCATCTATGTTAAGAACCAATTGTAATGATATAGGAACCAACCCAGATGAAGCGATAATGTTATACCATTACAATGTAGCATTTTTTTGCTTTTCCAAATCAACCGAATGCCCTAATTTTCCCAAACCTCTATCTAGTATAGTTCTTCCATAGGTTAGACCCCAAACCTTCAAATTTTTTTATAATACAAATATTTAAAACACATAGCATTAGTTACATTGACGTAGTCCCTTTATTTACAATACAACCCTTCTTGATGATCTACATGCATATAATTTGTTTTATGTGTGTCGTCGTCACCGCTAAGACATGGCCTATCTGCAAACGAAGGTATTTCATCGAATTGGTTGTACTCTTCTTTATCTATGATATTTTCAACTCCAACGATCCGCCTCTTGCTATGAAGGACGACGTGCAACCCCGAATTGGCGGATCACGCACATAGAAGACTTAAGTTGCTTGATTTGCAAGGACGAATGGTTCATCTTTGTAGGTGAGTCTATTGAGATCCACAAGAGTGAAATCTCTCTTGCCGACCTTTACTCTATGTGAATGTCTCACTCACTTAGATCAAAATAATGGAACTTGGTATATTCCGTAATCGAGCTCCCAGATTTCTTCAATCAACCCATAGTAGGAGTTCATTGTGATTAAGGATACTCTTTTCGAGTGATCATCGGACAAAGCATCTATACTCACACCACTATTTTGAACTGTACACTTTGCATCTTGATTTTCAGTGTAAAAGGTGTATCCATTAATATCGTACCCCTATCATATCTGTACATTAAATCTTGGTCTATCAACCAACCATTTGACATCCTCATTGACAGATGCCTTTGTATTTTCTTTGAACTATGTGAGGAATCAAGCGTTGTGTTCTCGTGTGATGGAAAGTTCATCCATATATGAATTCTCTTGCCGTAAATATCAATTTGTGCTACTCGATGTATGGATGAACTTCTGCACTGTGTTGTAAGACTGTCAAGTGCACTTTATAATACGTATCAAACCGTAGACTCGTTAGTTTGGACCCAATGGTTCCTTTGCCACCAAGTCTACCCTCATGACGAGATACAAAAACACCAATTGCTTGTCTTTTACCGAGATAGTCTACGCAGAACTCAATAACCTCTTCAATCCCATAACCTTCAACAATACTACCCTCAAGCTTCGACTGATTCCTCACGTATGACTTTAATATACCTATTTACCTCTCGAACGGATACATGTAACATAGGAATGCAGGTCAACATATTTTAATCTCTCTAACAAGGTGAACAACAAGGTGGACCATGACATCGAAGAATGACGGGAAAATGCATCTCAAGCTGACATAGAGTTTGCACCACCTCACTCTGCAAGTTGTCTAGTACATCGGGATCAATATCTTTGCAAGAAATTGCATTGAAAAAATAACATAGCTTCGTGATTGCCAACCTGACATCGTCTGGTAGAATATTTCTGATTGCAACAGAGAGCATTTAGGTCATCAATACATGACAGTCGTGGGACTTCATACTAAGCAACTTCAAATCATCTATGGACACAAGCTTCTTAATATATGCGCAGTAGCCTGATGGAACTTTAATTACCTTGGAGACACTTGCAGAGGTCTTCTTTCTCCTTCTTGGATAAGGTGTAGCATGCAGCGATGATGTACGGATATTTTCCATCCTCCTCTATCATTGCAAGCTTGGGCTTGATTGCCATGTAGGCCATGTCGCAGCGAGCATTCACACCATCCTTAGTCTTTCCAAGTATGTTCAGCAGGATGCCAACCAAATTATCACAAACATTCTTCTCAACGTGCATGATATCAATTCAATGCCGGACATCTAACTCCTTTCAGTATGATAAGTCCCAAAATATCGACCTCTTCTTTCAAATGGTCCTGAGATGAACAGATTTATGGCTCTTTCCATACTGAACATCGATATCTTCCACGCATGAATATACTTACCTTCCACTCATAGGCTGCGGGGCCGAACGAACTTCCTCTTCCTATCAAATTTTTCATCCATCTTAAGGTATCGATGACTTCGAGGTAGAAACCTACGGTGACCCATGTACACAGTTTTCTTCGAATTCAGTAGCCACAAGCTCTCAGTCTTCTCTTCACAAATAGGACACACTTTGGCTCCCTTCGTACTGTAGCCTGCCAAATTACCAAAGGTGAAAATCATTTATGGTGCAAAATATCATAGCTCATAGGGTGAAGTTCTCTCTTTTGTATGCATCCCACACCGCGATGCACCCGTTCCACAATTTTGCCAAATCTTCAATCAGTGGTGCTAGGTACACATCAATATCATTTCCCGTCTGTTTGGGTCCCGAGATTAGTAACGACATCACGATATACTTTCGCTTCATACACAACCAAGGAGGGAGATTATAGATACACAATAAAACTGGCCAAGTGCTGTGATGACTGCTCATATTACCAAATGGATTCATTCCATTGATACTCAATCCAAATCTTACGTTCCTCATCTCGGCATCAAACTTCTCATATTTCCCATCAATGTTTCTCCATTGAGCCGAATCAGCGGGGTGTCTCAGCTTGCCATCTTCCATTTGAGATTCATAATGCCAACACAATAATTTTTCCTCTTTGGGATTTGCAAACAATCCCTCCAAACAGGGAATGATAGACAAGAACCACAATACCTTGGTCGTCGCCTCTTTGTTGACCTCTTCACCGTCGTCGCCTCGGCTCTTACGCTTCTTGTTATTACGCTTCTCCTTTTGTTTGTACCAGGGTACACCACAAACTGGACAAACGTGCAATTCCTTATACGCGTTATAGTACAAGATGCAATCTTTCGAATATGCATGTATCATTTCTATTTCTATTCCCATGGGATATAGTAGCTTCTTTGTTCCATAAATGCTTGGTGGCAACTCGTTTCCCTCTTAAAGCACATCCGATAAAAGAACTAAAAGTGCATTGAAACTTGTATCTATCCAACGGTGTTTTGCCTTCAGTTCAAACAATGCAAGAACTGAACCAAACTTGATGTATTCCGCTTTGCAACCCGAGAACAACGGTTTGACATCATCTTCCATCAAGCTTTTAAACTTTTCAAACTCTCTTTCAATGTAATTTCCTTCCACATCCCGCAACATTTGCTCTAAATTGTCCTCAATCATATCACGCTGCAACTCATGATCAGGTTTCAGCATATTTTCGTTGCATACCGGACGGGTAGTACTTGTCTTCCCATGATGGATCCAACAATGTAATTCCTCACGAAGCCACATCGAATCAAGTGGTCTTCAATTTGAGCTGAGTTGTTAAATTTCTTAAGATTGGTGCAATCAAAGTAAGGACAATACATGTAGTTTACACTCCTCTTCATCATGTCTTCTTCTGCAATTTTTTTGAACTCCTTAACACCCCTCTGAAATTCAGCTTTCACACGGCTTTTCTGATACATCCATTCATCATGGTCCATCTACAATTAAACTACGCATAATAAATTAAGAAAAAAAACTAGAGCGATAGCTAGCTAGCTATTTCAAATATTGAGAAATTATTTAATTACCTTTACAAAATAGACGACGGGTTACAAGATATATAATTTTACTCCCGATACCTTCTTCCCTAGTTAAGAGCTTTCAATTCCCTAGTTAGAATACATACATTTAAAACATCAACAATTATATCGAATTACATAATGCACTAAGCTTACAATTCTTTTGATTTCAATGAAATGAAATAAGGGTGGAAGCATTAACAAAGCTGAGGAATTGAATAATCTTAATGAAACGTCTATCTCTTGACCAACTAAGTACCAAAGACGACTCTAAATCTCAAATTAGATTAGGTTCTAATCGCATTCAAGGATATGTGGTTCGGACAAGTTTCTAAGCCGTTGTACAACTTCAGAGAAAATTTTGACAGCATCTCCCTGTTGTTCTCCAAATACACGTCCCGATAACAAGTCAAGAGGGTGTGTATCCAAAAAACACCAGGGAGATGCTATCAAAATAAATTTCCTCTGCAGTTGTACAACAACTTAATTAGGAACTTGCCCGAACCACGTATCCTCAAACTATCCAAAAAAACATGGACAATTCAAGAGTGCTTGCTTATAAATATATTATTTTAGCATATTTATAAACAAGCACATTTGAACGGGAGACGTAGGTTACGCAACCTAAACTCTAACATTCATCATATTAGAGCAGCAATAATTCCATATTAACACAAGAGTACCAAAAAGATAAATTCATGTGTGTTTGTCAAATAAAGGGTGTGAAACCTGATAGGATACACACAAATCCAATTCAACCTAAACTCTCTTTGCGACATATCGAATTACCTAGTTCAAAATTGAAGGGTTTTGAAGGAATGCTCACATTTTGAAGAAAACCACAAATGAGAAAAAATTGATAGGAAATCTCCTCACGCTAGGGCTTCAACTTTACCCTCTTAACATCCATCCTCGAGGATTTCATAATTTTTCACCCATGTATTACTTCCAACCAGAATATGTTGTGTTTTTTGGAGCGACGGTGGTTTTTTGCCTCTAGAACAACAACAGAGGAGAGTGAAGCCCAAGGGTATATATAACCTAGCGAGGCACATAACAATCGATTATAAGAAATAGGTTTCCACCTAAGAACCGATTGTGATGTGTATGGCACATCACAATTAGTTCTCATGTTAGAACCGATGGTGATGTGCTAATTCTACATCACAATCGATTCTAACCTGAGAACCGATTGTGATGATTTCCCACCAATTATTACACCCTCGCTGAATTATCTGTCACAATCGATTTTTTCGAAAAGTTGAGAACTGACCCAGATAAAACGATAGTGTTGTACCATTCTGTAGTAGTAAGCTGCTGTCGCTGTTAATAAGAAAACTTCTAATGATGAACAAATTAAGATGTCATAGACCGTCGCAATTTTAGTGACAAAAATGCTGCAACTGTCATGGATGTATAATTCCATGTACATACAATTTAATGATATAATTCCATTACATTTTAGTATGAATCATTACAGATAATGCAAGTGCAATTTTAGATAGAATAATTGGGATACGTGAGCAGCCATACGGAACAAGTGGCTCATACACAAAAAATTTCCCTAGATCAACCTTGGATTAATTTATAACCGTGTTTAAGTCTAGTTCAATATTATGCTTAATAAACAATTAGTTAAATTGGTACTGCCCTTACTCAACTTGATATGGATATATTTTAGACACCGACACGAGTATTTTATAGATAACTTGCTTATATTAAGCCTTTGTACCAAAATAATCCGTAGCACGTAAGCAAAATATCATCAATTAGAGATTAATATACCATACATGTAATTTTCGCAGTTGGCTTTTTTAATGACGACAGCCGGCCTCTCCCAGGCATCACCTACTATACATTTGGACACTCACTTTTTAAAAATATCTTTTATGATAATTATCAAGTTGAATCTATAACGATAATTTTCGTAACGTCACAAAAATATTTGACCGACCTGCCCCATCTGAATTTCATGACGGATGGTTTTCTACGCGCGACTTTTTAAAATTTTGTCACAAGATTTTTGTTATAAAAGGCCAGATTGGCTGTAATGCAATTTCATTTCCTCATAGTCTTTAGCTGGAATCAAACCCACCTTCGTTAACTCTATTTCAGCGTCGCTGTCACCAAATTCGTTCTCCTGGAAGTCCCTGCCATCATCAACCTCACTATCTCATTTCTTGTGCCTTGTGCCGCATTATACCATGTGCTCTCCTCGTCTTTGCTGGAAACCAACCGTAGCACACCGCCACAACTATCACCTTCTTCCCCGACCACCATTGCCATGCTGCCTCCGACTATCTCCGGCCAATTAGGCTTCATCGGTGAGCTCCCCTTGATGTCGCGTTGCTCGTGTGCTCTTCATTTTCAAAGAGGACAGTTGTCTCGCCGCCGTTGTCATCCTTCTTCCTTTGCCCAAGCCACCTCCAATTGTCAGTGGCGCACCACCGTGTGTCTCCACCTCCGTCGTTAATTACCTTCCAACGCTTCTCGAGAACCCCTATTTTCATGGGGATAGAAGATGCACTTTTCTTGTCCCGACTTCTGCCAGCTTTGGTCTCGAGCGCCCGCTCGTCGAAGCTGTGAGAGAGAGGGATGGAGGCAGAGAGCTAGGGGCGAGGAGAAGTAGATGATCAACGGTGAGCTCCTATAGGTGGCAGTTGATGGCAGCCTCAGCAGGTGACAGTCAACAATAAGCGGAGATGAGGAAATTCTTCACTATTGTAGCCTCTATTTTTTTTTTCCAAAAACTAGTCCTCGTACAATTTTTTTTTTCAAATGTGACGCTTTGGCCCGCAAATCCTGCGCACGTGGAGTGCGGAAAAAATACACGAGATGACATGTGGCGATTCCGTGGAGAGTGCACCGTTCCGCCCCGCAAAACTGAATGCTGCGCAACGGCAAAGTAGAATTACCGAAATGTCGCGCCATCACACCACGGAAAAATCGCAATTCCCGCGACACCAGCGATAAATACTGCGTCTTCACTCAGCGGCGATCCAAAATTCAAAATAACAACAATAATAATAAATACCGCGCCACAGTACTACAGTATTGTGGCAATTCAGTGGTACTGTAGCACGAAGATGGGCTATTTTCGTATTTTTTTAAGAAGGAGCTATTTTTGAAAAAAAAGAATAAAGGGCCAAATGCTAGCAGTTTGAGATGAGGAGGAAGAATAGGAGGTTTAGTATGACATGTTGCTGCCGTTTGGACTCCACTAAGATGCGACATCAACATAGGCTTGCCTAATGCCTACTCAGATAACACGTCTAATCAAAACTACCCATGTTTGGATGGAGAGGGTAAAATAGACGATTTTATTAGTTTTAGATCTATTCTGAATCGGTCAGTTTCATAGTTTAGGATTGAAAATTAAACCAAGACTATAGTTCAATGTTCAAATATGGATTTTTCTCCATACAACTATTACAATTGTATAACAAATCAACTATATTTTTGAAAGACAATAAAATTATCTAGCAAATTCAATATGCTGCAATATCTAGCAGCGCAACTGTGTGAGAAATTTCTCTAGTTTTTTTAAAACAAATGAGTTGTTTTTACTACAATGAAAGAAATTAATCCAGATGGGTTGGAAGCTGGCATGTGGCCAGATGGCTAGGCGTGCGAATATGCACCCAACCCACCAAGGTTCAAGTCCCGGACTTGGCACTGGTGTATACTGATTTTAGAAACACGTATAGTGTCTGCGTTTAGTGGAGAAATGCGTGACCGCATTCTGTGATGCATTGGATACCTTCGATAAATTCGTAGTGTGTGTAGGGGGCATTCATGTTCAAGCCGTTTGTGTGGGTGATGTGTGTGAGTGAGCGTGTACGTCTACTTATACTATCTTTAAAAAGAAATCTAGACGAGTTTTTAAAAGCAGTTATGTTTACATTAGTGTTCTGGTATGTGTATAGGTCAGTCTTGTTTGCTCTGGGAGTTTACAAGGTAAACGAACGTACATGCGTGTATACCACCACACGTGCGCACGTGTCCCCTTTGTGTAGTTAATTAATCTGACCATATACACTGGTTGATATGCTCATGACTGACTCGATAATTACACAGTTCTTCCGTTTGTTTCAGAGTAATTTGCCGCAAAACAATAATTACCCTCAGAAAAAAAGCTAGACTTGCATTCCGACGCGTTTCAGATGAAGGGGGACAAAAAGGTACATGGAGTGTCAGAGGAAGCAAATAACGCAAGTGCATAAATACAAAATGTGTGATAATTCCGACCGCAAAATCAAAGGATGCTTTACTTTATATTACTAGTATAGTGCCAGTGCTAACGCTACGACAGTAGTACATCCGCTTATCAATTAAATGAGAAGATAAGTATGAATATAACACTTAATAGTAAATAATCTTGTGATCATATTGTACGTACTACATATTTGGAAGGAGAGCGAATCAAACAAGGAAATAAATAGGGAAGATCTGCATGCAAGGAAACCAGAATTGAATTTTTTACTGTCCTGACCAAAACTGTATGTACTACATATTTGGAAGGAGAGCGAATCAAACAAGGAAATAAACAGGGAGGACCCGCATGCAAGCAAACCAGAATTGAATTTTTTACTGTTCTTGCATCGTGATCGTATTTTTTTTTCGAATATAACCTTTTTCGAGATTTTTTTACGGATCTAGCCCCATATAGCCTAATTTCAGCGTACAGAGAGCGCTGATTTTTTTTTCATTTTTTATCCACGGAACCAGCGGTTTGTGAGTCTTTATTTAAATTTTTCAATTTTTCTCGCGGAACGGCCGTGTAGCGCTGTTTAATTTTTATCTTTTTCCCTTCGGATCCAAATGATCCATGAAACACGCTTTATTTTTCCATATTTTTCCAAAATTATTCAAAGGACCAGGCACCGCTTGAATTTTTTTTTCATTTTTTCTCCCAAGCTTGAATTTTTCAGCGGCCACCGAGCATTTATTTTTTTTGCCAAAATTATTAAGAGGACGAACACCGCTTGATTGTTTTTTTTATTTTTCGAATTTTTCTTGTGTTGGCATTATCGTTATAATTTTTTCCTGAATGACTCTCGCGACGATGAATTTACGATTGTAGCCTCGGGCTGAAAAACTTCAGCGGAGCGGTGGCGCGGTATTATTTACCAACGCTCAGGCTCGAACTTTTTACTATATTAGTATCGTCGTTATAATTTTTCCGAATCGGGCTCTCGGCGATGAATTTGCGATTATAGCCTTGAGACGAAAAAATCGTGAGAGAGGTGCTAGAATTTTTTCCATGATTTCCTTTTCCCAAAGACGTAATATATGGTCCTTTCTTTTTCAGACGTTTATTTCTTTTCCTTGATTCCAAGACGTTTGTTTCCTTTTCCTTGTTGATCTTTGGAGGTGAGAGAAGGTGCATTGAGGGCCACATGGATGATTTCGGAAAAATAAATCTGCGCTCGCCATCACGGATCCGCAAGAAAAAAAAGATAAAAATTAAACGATTGCTTCGCTCGGCTACGGTTCCATGAGAAAAATTGAAAAAATTAAGCACACTCACGACGCTTGGTTCCTTAGATAAAATAAAACAAAAATTCAACGCTCTCCGTCTTGTTGAAATTAGGCTCTATGGGGCTAGATCTGTAAAAAAAGTCTCGAGAAGGGTCATATCCGGAAAAAAATACGATCACAATGCCAGGACAATAAAAAATTCAAGTCTTGTTTCTTTGCATGTGGATCTTCGTGTTTATTTCTTTGTTTGATTTACCCTCCTTCCAAATATGTAGTACGTGCAATTTTGGTCAGTAAAAAATTCAAATCTGATTTCCTTGCATGCGGATCCTCCTTATTTATTTCCTTGTTTGATTCGCTCTCCTTCCAAATATGTAGGTGAGGAGGTCTGTGTGGGCCACGGGGATGATTAGACACACTAAATAATGGCCATCGGATGTGGGTGAGTAAAGCGAGGAAAGATCTCGAGACGATCATTTTGATGAATGCAAGTTTCTGGGGACGTTTTGCTGGGTGCACGAACATTGGGCCATCTCTAATGAGGTGCATTATTTAGGGTGGACGTAGGAAAAATTGCTTAGGTGCATTATAAGGGGTATAGATACATAGACGTGAGTATCGGCACAAAGCTAAATAGGTTGTGCCGGCACAGCCCAAAAACTATGGGCGACACGATCCGGCTCGGCCATTTGGGCCAGGCTCGTGCCAGCACGGCACACTCTGGGCACAACGGCCCGATCGGTACGGAGGCACAACAGCCTGCGACAAGGTACGGCGGCCTGCGGGTTACTGCGTGGCTGTTGTAAGTTCAAGCTCTTTTTTGGTTTTGGTGATTGATTTCGAATTAATGTTTAATCACTATTTAATGATAATGAGACTAACTCTTTTATCAAGCTTTATTTTTATTAGTATCATTTTGATGAAAAATAGAAACCCCAAATGTATGCATCGTCACAACTCTATTATTTATATAGTATACATTGGATTCAAGTTAGAAGGTGAACTCTACCATAGTTTAAACCTCAAGATGTGCATTTTATGTCCAATTTCACATATACATGAATGCACACATTTAGGGGGAGTTCATATTTTACCTTAATCTTTCATAAGTATTGATCCCTTTCATATTACCAAATAAATTAAGGATCATTACTTACAAAACAAATTCTTGAGTATATAAAACTTGTGTAGTTGTAGTGTACTAACGAAAGAATAGGATAAATTCCAAAACAATCTTAAATTGAATATGTGCATATTGATTCAAAGTCTATTTATTTATATGCACACTTTTAATAGAGTTTACTCTATGTTTGATGATCTCAATAGTATTAATCCCTTTCTGCCACTCCATGTAATTTGGATCATTACTTCAAAACCATCAAAATAAGTACATGAAACTTCTGTAGTTAATATATACTCATGACAATTTAAATACAATTTAAATTGTGTTTAGTTGTTGTCTAATCATAAGGCTCTCCATCATGTGTTGATGTGTTGTTTATTAATTAAAGGATAAACGAAAAGTTCTTGAGTATATGAAGCATTAGTTGCATCAATATACTCAAGACAAATCAATATTTTCATTCAAATTGATTTGGGTTGTGGTCAATTATTAAAGGAGTAGATCGAAGAATCTTAGGGCATCCATTATGTGTTAATGGAGTGTATTAATGATTGGGACAGCCATATTTGTTGGACTAACTTTTTCTAGGAGTTGTGAAAGTAGGTTGAGTCCAACAATGATAAAGATTTGGATGGCATCATGTGTTGATAACCATCAAGTCAAAAATCAGGTAGATGGATGCCATTATGTGTTGATGGGCATCAATAAGAGATTCCGAAGAGAAGAGCAACAGAGTTCATCATGTGTTGATAAAAGAGATGAGATCTCGACTTGGAGAGAAGATGATGGAAATCATAAAAGCTCAAGTGGATGTGCTAGAAGGCAAAGGTATAACTAGATAGGCTAAGGATGTGTTCATAGTCTTTTACCCGTCTCGGTATTTGGATGGGAGACCTGATTGCTGGTTAGGTTGTTGTACTGTTAAGAGGGGTTGAGTCATTTACCTTGAGCTTCATCATGTGTTGATGAACTCAATCTGATTCGCTCTAGCTCACTCTCTTAAGTTGGCTTTTGCATGATGCTCATATTTGCATGTGTTGCAAATAAGGGAAGCTCATGCTTGCTTCTTAATTGATTTGGATTTTGTATGGAGCTATTGATTTGCATGTGTTGCAAAAGGAGATAGCTCATGCATTCGGTTTAATGGTTGTTCTTTGCATGGAGCGCATGTGTTGCAAATAGTGATAGCTCATGCATTGGTTTTCTTAGCTTGTGACTATTAAGGTTTCCAAATGTCTTTTGCAAATTGTTAGAGATCATATGTTGATCATCACAAGGCTAATCAAGTTTATTGTTTGGTGTTTACAAAATGAGTTTTTGCAAAAATATTGATGTTTATGCTTCTAATCTTGAACATGAGATAAGCATTTGCAAATGTGTTCTACAAAGTGTTGTGATCATGTGTTGATCATGTGTTGATCATCCCATGGTTCAAGATTTGATTTTAATTGAATAGATTTGTTATTTGCAAATGTGTTTTGCAAATAAGTTGAAAGTTTGTGAGATTGGATCTAGAGCATGTGTTTGCATTTGCAAATGTGTTTCGCAAAATGTCATGATCATGTGTTGATCATTACATGGCTCAAGGGTTGACCTTGTAGACTCTTGATTTATTATTTGCAAATGTGTTCTGCAAATAAGTTAAGATTAATGCAGTTCTTGGAGCATGTGTTGAGGATTTGCAAATTGGTATGATCTTGTGTTGATAACCACATGGCTCAGAGAATTAAACTTTATTGGTTCTTAATTTTAAAAAGGATTGATTTCTGTGTGAAATCATGTTTTCTCTAAAAAGTCGGCACTACCACAGTGTTGGGGCGGATCTTGCTGCAGTCCAGCGATGTCATTGGCCGAAATCTTTGTAATGTTGTTGAGGTCGGCATACCACCCGGAGAGCGGTAGTTATTTTCTAGAAGTGTGGATTTTGCTTGTGTTGCAAATCCGGCACTATCAGTGTTGTAGGGCGGTACTGTCTGTGGTCGGTGTAGCCGGTAGTCATTTTCCAAAGAAGGATATCCCGGTGCTTTTCTGAGGCCAGCACTACTAGGCCCTGGGGCCCGTACTACCGTCCTACATGTGCGGTAGTACCGGGCTGTCTGGGCAATGGCTAGTTTTCCGACGTTGCACCAGAGGCCGGCACTACCAGCCCTACATGGGCAGTAGTGCCGGTTTTGCTGAGTTTTGCCCAATTTACCCTCAAACAGCTAGTTTTCTTTGGGAGGCTATAAAAGGAGCCTTGGGGCTGGTATTTGTGTTTGCTGTGGTTTTGCTATGTTTATTGAGCATTTTGGAAGAGTTGTGCATGTGTTGCACTCTCTAATTTGGTTCTTGAGTTAAGAGCGATTCTAATTTGTATGTGTTGCAATTAGTAGTGGGTTGAGCGCTCCTTGTGCATGTGTTGCACTTGAAGGAGAGCCTTGTGCATATGTTGCACTCGGTGGTCACCACTGTGCATGTGTTGCATTTGGTGAGGTTCAAGCTAGTAGCCTTGGCCTATTACTTTTGGTATTTGCTGACTCCTAGATGGCCGGAAGGCGTCGCGGTCTGTGACCTTCTCAACGAAGATTGTGAGAAGGTCCGACGAGTTGTGAAAGTTGGAGCTTACCTACCCAGAATGAGAAAGAGCTACAACTAGTGGATTCGAGTTGGGTGCTCAATTTGTAGAGCCGGCCAATGTGTTTGGGCTAACCTCAATGTGGACTAGAGGAGACCGGCAAGTCTTCGAACATCACGGTAAAAAGTATTGTGTCTCTTGTGAATTGAATTCTATTTTTTATTTACATTCAAGCAATTTATATTCATAGAATTGATTGATTGATTGCTTGTATTTAGTATTACAAATTATTGTTAGAGACTTAGTGCACTTAGTGAGCCTAGTTGATTTATGTTTTAATTATCAAAATCATAAAATTACGCTTCCGCATATTATTTAGGTTTTGATATAAGCGTTGATTCGATAGTCATAAAGCGAAGAATTTTTAAAACCGCCTATTTACCACCTCTACTTGGCATCCTCGACCTTACAGCTACGTCCGTGCCACTCGTGGCCGGCCGTGGTTGACACCCCTTGCGTCAATGCCCTGACCTTGCCGTCACATGCGCCCATGGCCGACGCACTGCTTGCGTCGACGCTGACACCGTGGCCGACAGCTGAGCCCCTGATCGACGCCCCACTCGAGTCGATGCTGCTCCCACGCGAGTCGAGCCCTGGTCGATGCCCACGCCTACGCACACTGACCACTTGGCCGTGCACCCGCGTCGTGGCCCATGCCGCGCCTCGCCCACGCCATGTAGGAGGTCGGAGAGGAGGCGGATGGAGGCAATGGGGAGGTAGGAGTAGAGGGAGACAACGGTTTGGAGGGGGTAGAGGGGTGGCTGGCACTGGGCAAGGGGTCGTGCGTGTACCAGAGGGGGAACGAGAGGGGGCGGCGGGGAGGCGATAGGGCAGAGTGGGACAGAGGGGAAGGAGAGGGGCGGAGGGGGCCGTGCGGGTGCCGGAGTGGAAGGGGAGGGGGTGGCGGGGCCATGCGGGTGCCGAAGGTCGCCTGATGGGGCCGGAGGTGGGGGAGTCGGAATGGCCAGAGGGGTCTGAAGGCCGAGGTGGGCGGCAGAGGGCTGAGGGAGATCGGAGATGGAGAGGGACGCTGGGGAGGGAGAGGGAGGCAGTCGAGGAGGTGACGGGGGTGGGGGACTGGGGGCTGGAGGTCGAGGGACAGCAGGGGTGGTCGGGGGGCGGTGGGAGGCTACGAGCCGAGGTGCGGGCATACGTCGGGGGCGGAGGGACTGAGAGAAATGAAGAGGAACGCGGTATGCTACGCTAGCACAAAAAAAAATCTATCGCATAACCAGAAAGCTACTCGCAAGAAGGGGATCATAGATTAGATTACCACTAGACGCGCAGTTGCGGAATCCTTCGCGCGTCGATGTAGTGGATCATCCTCGCTGTAGTCGTTGCGTCGATGAAGTGGATCGTTCTCACCTCGCCGTGGATCGTCCTCCCACGCTGCAGTCGCAGCAGCGACGTCACATGATGAGTCCACACGTCCAGGGATGGGACGTCGTGCATCCGTGTGCAAGCACCTGGTCGCTCGGTAGGGGCAGCGAGAGGAGGAGGCTAGGGTTTCGGGTGAAACACTTCTAAACCATAGGAAAACACACCCTGCGCCCACCCTCCTCCAGTCCTTATATAGCCATGAGATGAAACCCTAAACCAGGGCCCATCAGTTTGCTAAGCCCATGAGGTCCATTAATTACGGATCCAATCCAAATTAATGCGTCCCAGCCCATTAAGTGTGTGACCCTGCAGGTTCACGTACGTTTGGACATAGATTCGAAAAACTCCTTTTCAATCCAATAGTTGGTAGTGGCTCCTTGCAAAGCATGCCAACTCCCAAACATACTATGATCAAATCAGATATAACCTATCAAAAGTACTCATGTAATAATCTCTTTGCCAAGTATATGAAGATTGAACTCAAGGCGAGAAGCATGTCATCCTTTGATGATTCAATCCATCTCTCGTATCCGTGATATATTAATAAGTTGTGATTGACTCCTCAATCACGGCATGGCCATGCACTTCCTTAATCATATCACACGAGTGGCCTTGTCATATATCTTCTTTTCATTGGAGTGGCAAATTCCATCTTGACTGCTCACTTCTCTCTACACGTTTTATAGTAAACATAAAAACTACCTTTATAACTATCCGGTTAGAAAGTAGTGTTTGATAGCCCCAAGGAAAACTATTACACATGTAGGGAATATGACAATCTCAGATCTAAGGATCATACATCTACTATGTATGAGATACACTGATGACACATAAGAATGTAACATTCTCGCAGTGTCCCATGGCGGGTCTATCTAACCCATGTTCTTCAACATACGTCCACAATGTATAGATGATATCTCCATATCCCATGATCTATGAAGCATGACCATCGATCACTACATGTGCTGATCTATTCATCGTTGTCCTATACAATGATATCCGATTAGAGATATTTATCGAATTACATCAATAAGTAAAGAGCTTCATAAGCAAGTCACATACTTGTTGATCAATACAATGATATATATTCATTGGACCAATAATCATATTATTATTCATAAACATAGTCATGTTACAATCATCTAAATGATTGCCTCAAGGGCATAACACTAATAAGAAAAAGGGGAGAGAGAGGGGGTCGACTTGGTCTCTCGCGCGGTAAAGGGAGAGGGAAAAAGAGGGGGCGGCGCCGTCGACGCTGGTTTACATGGGAAGAGAGAGGGAAATGAATGCAGGTAAGGGCAGATTTGCAGTGAGCAACATTCAGCGAACGATAGAGAAAAAGTACGATGTGACATTTGAAAGAAATAAAGATGATTCCAACGTTCGTTCGATTTCATCCCACACCATTCCAATGTTTGGCGGATACAACGTTCAGCTGATGAGTTTTCTTGCTATAAAACCCTCCTCAGGTTTTCTTTTCTTCACCACTAGAAACGTTTGCTCTATGATCGCTCTCTCCTTGCTCTCTCTTCTTCTCTCTTGAGTTTGTTCTATTTGTTTGCTTCGAGTTTGCTCTCTTTTTGCTCTTTCACTATGAAAGAAAATGTTTGGCAAGAGCAGGAGAGCACACCCTCGCTCTCTAAGTCCCCCTCATCAGGATCAAGAGATCGATCTGCGCCAACTCTCCCCAAGCATGAGAGACTATGGCACAGATGACCGTCATCTGGATGGTACGCACGGCATCGAGGAATCCTCTTACATTCCCGAGGGGCGGGCGTCGATATCCGCATCGATCTCCGATGCTACTACATCGGTGCATCGGGACGGGCGTCCATATCCAACAGTCGACGGGCGTGGTGCTGGAAACATATGGATACAACCATCGAAATTATAGATGGGCGTGAGGTAGTGTATGCTATTTATAAATATTGTCAAGCTAAATTATCTGCACGTGCATGTGGAGGAACATGCCATCTCAAGCAACACGCGGAGACATGCTTGAAGAAGATACCGGTCAGGCGGAGGCTAGGCAAGGGCGTCTAGACACAGCTCAACTTCAACACCGACTGCCATGGAGTATCTCTCACTGCACTTGCAGACTTATGTTGGAGGTTTCGTACTCCACCAAAGATGTGTATGCCACATCATTAATCTCGTTGTGCAGGCAGGTTTGGATATAATGAAACCTAGTTTGAACAACATACTTGATGCTATCAATTTTTTACAGGTTCGATTGTAAGGTTCGCCCAGTTCTCGAAGTACTATAGGGCCAACAATAAGACACCAAGATGATTCAACTTTGATATGAAGGTTTGATGGAACTCTACGTATACTATGCTAGAGTGGTGCAAGGACTATGAGCACATTATCATCATCTTCATCAATTGCAATAATGGTAAGTCATTGGTTCATTATGTCAATTGGGAAGTTGCCCATCATTTTCGTCAATTTTAAAAAAAAAATTACAATGCAACCAACATGTTATCCGGTATGTATTACCCAACTTCTTGCTTAGTTATCGAGTGGCTTTGGACTATGGGTAGAAGTTTCAAAGAAAATAGAGATAATTATATTTTACAACCCATTAAAGAACTAATGGAGAGAAAAATTAAAATATTTTCGAGCTATTCCACATCTCTACTATTTTGCTACTATTCTGGATCCTCGGAGAAAATTATCTGATTTACAAGGCGCCTTCAAGGGAATAGGTGAAGCAATGATATTGATTTTTCTTAGGCCTATACTCATATTTATGACGAGTTTTTCAGAGTTTTTGATAAATATTACGAAAATTTTGGCAGCAGAAGTGAAGCAAGAAGATTTACGTCAATAACGCAACAAGCATGAGGTAGTTCAACCGCTTCAAACATATGGAATTATTTTAAAAGCAAGGCATCTAGTTCGTCTTCCGAAGCGCCGAGCAGGTCGCAATGGAATCTAAGGGTAGAGATCAACCACTACCTCAATGTGCCTTTCGTGGAGACCGAGCTTGACTTGGACGAGGACAATCGACTTAGCTTGCTCTTGTGGTGGAAGATTCACCAACGTATTTATCCTGTACTATCGCATTTTGCATGGGATGTACTTGTGGTTCCGACATTCACTGTCTCATATTTACTACCTCTAATTATGCATTTGAAGGAGAAAGACTAACTTCGTTATGTCGTTCGAGGTAGAAAGGCCACCAACTGGCGCACGTTCACATAATAAAGGTTAGGTATGCATATAACACTACTACAGAAATGATTATCTGGGTCGATTCTTTTTCAATATTTTGGTCAGTTTTGGTGGCGATACAAATTCCTTAGGCAGTTATGACGAGTGGCTATCACGACCAGTTTTCGCCCGATAGAGATATATCGTTATCTGGGTACCCAGAAGACCAATTATCTCTATCAGTTCTGAGCGTGGAATTGATAGAGATAATATACAAATCTCTATCGGTTCCAAGCTTAGAACTGATAGAGACGTCCTCCTGATCTCTATCGGTTATTAGCGTGGCACTGACAAAGATAATCTTATGTATTATCTCTATCGGTGCAACACTCGGAACCGATAGAGATTACAGTCTCTATCGGTTCTGAGCGTGGAACTAATAGAGATAAATCCTAGGCTATTTTTCTGGAAAAGCACCAGGAATTCACAGATTCACAGTATATTCACATTCATAGTATACTCACATATTAACAAATTCACAGTATATTCACATATTAACAGTATATGCACAATTGACAAATTCTCAGTATACTCATAGATTGATAAATTCACAGTATATTCACATTCACAAAACTATTGACAGTATTAATTTATGGATACATACTCAATATAGAAATCAGTAGCATAATCCTCTAACGTAATAGTAATGACCCTCCTTTTTGGTACGAATACCAAGAAGGATGATCTATGTGCATATAATACTAGTCCCACGATCAGTGGCTAGTACACACATTTACAACATTGGTAGCACAACCACACACAATATTATTAAAGCGGAAGCTATTTATACAATATAGTCTTAGAATTCAGAGTAAGTTGAAGCGAAAATCTAAAAGCCTTGTGGTATGCCCATACAAACCCTTAGGCAACTGACAAGGTATAAACCCTAGAAGATCGCATCATCGAAATTCCTGTATCCTGCGGTGAAGTGTATATCTTCGGGGGGTCTCTTCTTCAACTAAACCAACAAATAAGAAAGGGTGAGTACTTTCATACTCAGCAAGACTTAAGGTGTATCACAAAAATGCAGTAAATATAGGCTATGTCAAAGGATGCTTCTATGGTTATTTTGCGTAAAGCTAAGTTGAACATGTAAATCAAGTAATAATTTGTAAACGGAATTTTGTAAGAGCAAGCTCGATAGGTATATAAATAAATAAGAGTAGTATAGTATAACTCACAGTCCTCCATGATTGTGAGAGTTGTACTACCTCGTTGCCATTCCCTAGCAAAAAGCTGAAACAAAGACTTTCCAACAAATATCTCCAATTCAAACCATTTTGAAAATACCAAAACTTCTAACTATGTGATGACTTTACCAAGTGCCCATGATCGCGGTCACGGCTTTTCAAAAAGATTTAAACTCTGCAGAGGTGTACAGCTTTACCCACAAGAAATGATCAACTTTTTGTGCAATCGATATTAGCACACTTCCTTTGGTGTGTCGTAGAGAGATCATAACATAACCGTTACATTGCATAGACCTAACTTTGCACCAGTCCGGTGATGTTAAACCCGTGCTATGGCGGTAGAAATAATACATCCAAGACATGATATCATTCACACAGTAACCAAGACAGTCTATCCCTGCCATACCCGTTTCTCCCCATAGCAAGGCATACACCGTTGTGTCGGCAAGTGTTAATCCCAACACCTCGGTAAGGGCGCCCCTTCGAGCAAACTTACCCGGATTGCCCGCACTACTCCAGCCTTCCAAAGTGCAAAGCTAAATTTAGGTAACTTAGTAGATTAAGGCGTCCCATACCAACACTTGTGGTTGTACACATCCTTGGCCTCATAACAACCCATAGCTCAGTCCTTAATCCGACCCGGGCGATAATCTCCCCCTACAGTACGTGCAAATCCCATGCACATCCAGCTATTGCCAATAATCGCCCGTGTCAAATCATAGTTTTATTTTCATTTTTAGCCAAAATATCAGCAACCTTTAATCATATCCAACCTTTTTAAATTCTCAAGAAATGACATGTCCTGATTATTTTAGTTTCCCGTACTAAAGCATGGCTAAGCATGATTATTATGTAGTTGTGTATATCCATGTTGACACTACGTATTGTCTAACCTTATTCTAGGTTTATCAAGGTTCACAAGTCAATATTTATTAAGGAAGTTCCATGAGATAGGGTAATAGCTACCAGTACTACAATATAGCAAATTTACAGAAAATACGCGCATGCATAAATAGATTTGAAAAAACAAAATAAAAATTAAAACACTAGGATCAATATGATCAAAGAGTGTGCTTGCCTTGTTGTCGGTGTTTCGAGCATCGGCGAGTGAATTTGTAAGTCTAAGGGGCCGCACGTTCCCTCTCCTTGAATGGTCAGACTCGGGAGTCCAAGATGTATACTGGTTCGGGCCGAATGTCCCTACTCCAGTTCGTGTGGTAGTGATGTATTGCTTTAGGTGCAGATGGCTGCACGGTTTTTACAAGCGGGAGCTTGAGAGCTCAAGAACGTGAGAGTTAGAACTGTCTATTCGTAAAGATCCAGAAAAGGGCGCCCCCTCTCCCAGAGGGTCCTGCCTCCCCTTATATAGCCAGAGGGAGGCAGGTTACATGGAAAGTTGGGAGAGGAGAAGATGAGATGATCTAGGCAGTGCTGGGAGCTCTGGCCCTCTGTCTCGGTGACTGGAAAGCCTCCACTTCATCCCTCGCTGGGTTGGTGGTCTCTTAGAGCGGAGCAGTTGGCCGTTCCATTGGGAAACAGCGCACCTGCCCTCTGCAAGTCTGTTAGGCGCTGACGTTGCCTCGGGAGGGAGCGCACCCTCACACTGTGCGTGTCTGAACGATTGAGACCGGAGCTTGACTTCGGCAACCTCCTTGCTACCTCGGGAAGGAGCCACCTTCCCCGTACAGTCACTTTGAGCCGTTGTGTCCAAAGGGCACATGGCTAATGGCTGGCGGAGGCCCGACACGTGGCCCGCGGTGGAGATCGCTTCACTTGGTCGGAGCTTGTGGGAAGCCCAACCCGTGGCGGGGGTCGGCCGCCCCACCGAGTCGGAGACGAGCTTGGAGAAGCTTGTTAGGTCGGGGACGAGCGCGAGGCAGCTCGTCAGGTCGGGGACGAGCGTGCCTCGTGGCCCCACGGGGCCTTTGGTCGGAGTCGGTCTTGGGGCGGCCCGTTCGTTACTCCGGGCCGTTGGGGTACCCATGGTACGAGTATTCGTCACTTGCTTTGTTGGTTCAAGAATCGACTTGGGGTCGAAGTTGTCTGCAGTAGCTTTAGGAGCGTCGGTAGCTACACGTCATTATCGCATAACGGCAATAAGAGGCAAAAAGAAATTAAATAACACCAACTTCAAAAATAACTTACAATAGAAGGTTATGGTGATGAAAATATTTTAAATGTTGATTTCTCATTATTTGAGTTCATTCGTTTGTATTATGGATCTTAGGGTTTGTATTATGCAGGGTAATGCTTTTAATAGGATTCAGATGCAAAGCATGTTTAATTAGAATTATTTCTATAGAATAGGACGGTCTTTCCTTAGGAAGCATTCTTAAGCTAGTCCTATTGGTATTAGTGTTTATTTGTGATATTGTATTCATTTCCTAATCTTATGTATTTTTAAAGTATATGTTATAAGAGGTTAAATTTCTTTTTTGGTTTGCGAATGCAACTTACATATATAAGCAACTATTTTTATAGTATTAGAAGGTCTTAACCTCAGAAGTGTTTTGAAACTAGTTTTGAATATTTTAGCTTTTATTTGTGAAAGTTATTCATATTCCAATTTTATGCATACAAAAAATAAAATCTCTTATGAACTTAGTTTCAAACTAATTCAAACTTTAAATATTTTTGCAGATTTGGAGTGTTTAATTTTCATAAAGCTTTTAGAAACTTATTCCATAATTTTTTTAGGCCAATGTATAGTAACCATGAATAATGACTATATTAGGTCATATATAAATTACAAATGTGCTTACTAAACATTTTTAAATAAAATTTAGTTCTTACAAGGACCAATTAAATTACTATTACAAAACAGCAGGTATATGGTTTTACAAGAGTTTAGAAGCTGATTCCATTTGTATTACTATTTATTTACGATACTTTATTCTATTCTTATATGCATAGAAACTATGTCATTTATAAACTTGATTTAAACTTAGATCAAATATGAAATATTTTTGCATAAATAGGGATATCATGGTATTAAGGGAGTTTAGGAATTGGTTTCACTATATTTTGGATTTATTTGTAATAGTTAAAATTATTTAAATCTTAAAGGCATTGCAAATAATCTATTTATGATTTCAATGCAAACTAAATTCAAATTTAAATATTTTTACAGAAATTATTTACATATGATCCTAGGAATTTTATAAAATTTATTTCACTATGTTAGGGGTTAGGGTTTAAAAGTTTTAAATGGTCACCATGTCAGCTACATTCAAATTTTAAATTCAAACTTTCTGACCTGAGATCTAAAATAAAATATTTTTGCATATTCAAGAACTACATGATTTTAAATAAATTCTGAAATTTGTTTCACTGGATTTGGACTTATATTGCAAAAGTTATAAACTAATGAATATGCTAGGGTTTGGAAAATAGCTGGAAAAAGAAAAATATGTTTTCTATACTGAGGAAGCACATTTCACCGATTTTAATGGCTCTACCTTGCACTTGACTGACAATTCGGACCCATTCTTCAGCAAGCCAGAGTAGAGCCGGTCTAAGACGGCCTTGCTGGCGACGGATCAAGGATGGCGCCAGCCAGCCGGTAGGTCTGCGAGCAAGAGCAGGGTGCGGTGCACCCAGGGAACCCGTTGGCAGCGGCGGAGCGATGGCGAGGCGAGCTGCCACCGGTGAGGGGTGGCGCGCAGTGTAGACAATGGTTGGGAATAAAGAAGACAGCTTCTCATGCCCGACAAAGAGGATAGGGAGCATATGGGGACTCCAAGAAGTCCATTTTACCGGTCGTTTGGGTCAGTGGATGGCCAAGGAAGGCTACCATAGTGCGTTGGCTTTGAGGAAGACAAACAATGGCGCGGTGGTGATTTGGGCCTTCGGAACTAAAAATGGGGATGGTGATGGTCTTAGGGACGCAAGGAGAAGCTTCAGGCTCAAGGAATCGAAAGGGGACTCGCCATGCTACTTGATTTGAGTTTCCCCTTTTTCGGTGTTCTACGGCTATGAGGGGATTGCTTGTGTCTAGGCGCAGTTGAACTGTGAGGGAAACATGCAGGGAGTTTGTGAGTGCTAATGGTTGGCTCGGCCAGTCTTTTATAGGCCAGAAAGGCGGTGGCAACAGGATTTGAATGCGCGGGTTCATTTGCAGCCAGGGGTAGAGGTGACGGCATGAAGGTTATCTCATCATCGTGCCTAGAGAAGGGCATGGCAAAGGCAGGGTATGGGGTTGCAGGGTAAGGCGATGATCTTGTCGTGGCAGGGCATGGCACCGAATTGGCTGTATACGGCGCTCTAGCTTGGTTGCGGCAGCGCGAGAGAGTTCGGGCAATGTCGGTTTGACCGAGAGACATGGGGAAAGGTGGCACGATGTTTGGCTGTAAGGGCGAAGGAATCCAAGGTCTTCAGTTGTGTTCTAGAGCAGGGAGACTGGACAGGCAGTAATGGTGCCATAAGAGCTGGTCCATGTTCACATGGTTTCAACGCTGGGATCTTGTTCATGGGATGAGACACAGCGACGTACCGTGGCAGCCAAACGAGCCGTCATTCATTGCCACGGCAAAGATCGGGTAGGAGAGGGAAGCAGCGCTGAGGAGAAGAAGGCCAGGACAGAGGGGCGCTGCCAAGTGGGGGTCATCATTGGGAGGGCCACATGACAGTGAAATCGAATGGAACTTCTAGGGTTTTCTTCTCTGGATAGATTAGATTTGGGTTTGGTCCAGTTGTCATTCACAGTTGAAAATTTTTAAAACATTTTTGTAGATTTACAATGAAATTATTGTCATCATATAAAAAATTCAGATCATTATATTGTCTGTGTAATTTTATAAACTTCTGACATTACCAATGTTCTAGTTTAGGGTTTTATGATTTTTATTTTTATGGAGTCTAATTAGCTTTATTTTATATAAAACTTTTTATTTGTGATCGTAATAGGTCATATGGGATACCATAAATATTTCAGATGATAATCACATTTATTTATTTTTATAAAATTCTGACAGTATTTTACCAATTTATTTTAGTTTTCTATTTTTGATTTTAAAAATACAAAAAAAATGAGATTTTATTTTTCTGGAAATTTTTATTCCAATTCACTAGGTACTATTGGTGATATCATAAAAAATTCAGAGGGTTATCTCATTCCTAAATGTTTAATTAATTCTGACAAGCCCACTAGTTTTAGTCCTTATTTCCTTTTCTCCATTTCTTATCATAGCTAAATGCACTCACATTGATTTCAAACTTTTTATGTCTGTTACTTAGATTATTTAAATGACACCCTAAAAATCTTAGAGGATGATCATGTTTAGGTATTTTTAAACAATTCTCACAAGGTCCATGTTCCTTGTTTAAATAAGTTTTTGATTTTCCTAACTCACTAAATGCATTCAAACTCCGTTGAAACTTTTTTTGATCATTTTGGTGATGGATTAGGATTTAAAGAGATTTTCTCCAGATTTTATCTTTAGGTTATTTAGGTTTTCACATTTTGGAGAAGAGGATATCAATCAATATAAATGATTTTATTAAGGTTTTTAATGTTTTAAAATGTTTCTGAAATGCATTGGGAAGGTTTTGGAGTTATCCTTATATTTAAATATATTTTATTTGGATTTTTCTCTTATATAATTTTGGTCTTCATTATTTGGAAAACAGATTTTTCAATCAAGAAAATTGATTTTCTTAAAGACTAAATTCTAAGAAAAATTCAGATAAGGTGAAAATTCAAAACTAAATCATAATTCAAACTTAAATTTTTATTTTATTCATTTTAAAATTTAAATTTTTTATTTTATCTGTTTTTGAATTTTTGGGATGTTACAGTAACTCTCCTTAGGCGGCTCTAATATTCTAGTAGAAGGCTCTTTGCCCCCCAACAAATTGTATCTAGAGTACCACAGAGATTATCCATTGATATAAGGCACATACTTCTTGGCACAAGAGCAGTCGTTTTTATAGCCAACTTTTGTTTGAAGTATTTCCTGTTAGGTTATAAGGAAACAATAAACTAGTTAAAATAATTTCAAATGATAATACATTGAGAAGATATGATACCATAAATATCAACAAGTATACATTGAGAAACAACATTATTTGATAGGTCAAGACAAGGAGAGACCTTAGGGCTTTTCACAACTTCCGCAATAGAGGCTTTTTTATTCTCCACAGCTCCGGTATAGTGCCCATTCATTTGACACCAATAACTAATTGACTTTCAGTCATATTTCTTAATCCCTACAAAAGCGATCATTTTTTTTATGAAAATAGCCTATCTTGATATATTATCAGTTACCACGTCGAATTAAATACTAGAAACCTTTATATTACCTTTATAAGCTCAGCTTTGCTTTCTTCCAGCTCTGCATTCATCCTACGCTCCTTAATGATGAGTACATGGTTAAGAGATTCAATATCTTGCGATTTGTCATCTATGTCTTTCAGTTTTTGTTTCATCTCATAAATCTTTTCTGTTAACTCAGACTTTCCCTTCAATTGTTCTGTCTCTACCTTAAGTTTTTATTTAGCATCCAACAGCTTTCCATGTCGCCTATCTTGTTTGTAAGCTCCATTTTATATATGTGTACAATTTACAGTCACTGAGACATAAATAAATATATGATGAATAATTATATGACAGAGTGCTCTCAGGTGTTGAGCTACTGAAGGTTAGACCTTCAGCCTCCTCACCACAAGCTGTAGGGCTACTAGAGACTAATCTCTCACCTCCACTACACCAGGGTCATATAATCAAAATTGAACTAGACAATTAACTAAGCAAATAAGGCCTTGAACTCTTACCTTCCTAAATTATGCACAGTTCGGCCCAGCAGGTATAAAGTATTTAAAGTTAATTTCACTATTCAAATGATCAAAATCAGATTATGAACAGTTCGGCCAAGCAAGTATATCAACAACTGATTAAACATGGGCTATGAACAAAGCAAGCTAAGCAATCATAATCAGTATATTCAGCAATAAAAAAAAGTATCAAACTAGATACTGAATATGATGATCAAGCTTGAAGATAGTGAAATAAAAGCAATACTTTCTAGCATTAACAGGAAACAACTCTATAGTTCAAGGCCACCTTCACTACTTTAATTATCTTAGTTCATCAATAGATCCATAGCATCATTGAGCATACAACCGGCAGCGATTCACTATTCAAATGATCAAAATCAGATTATGAACAGTTCGATCAAGCAGGTATATCAACAACTGACTAAATAGGGGCTATGAACAGAGCAGCTAAGTAATGCATAATCAGTATAACCAGCAATAATCAAACGAGTGTCTGACCTTAGCGTAATGGAGCCAGGGATGCGGAGGGGTGACGCGAGCGAGGCGGGGAGGTAGAGGGGCGACGTAGGCACTGTGTAGCCGGGGAGGCGGAGGGGCAACGTAGGCACCGTGGAGCCAGGAGAGGCTAAGGGGTGAGAGCTCTAGGCTCCCTATTTGTATAAATTATGCTTATTATATAGGTTTTGGTGTTGATGACTAACTAAAAAGGATACTTAGTGTAAACTGAAAATAGTCAGATTTGATGATCAAGGCTAAGGTGTTTTTCTAGTTATGGCTTGGGAGTTGATTCAAGTCATATAGCTAAAATCATCGTACTATTAAGAGGGATTATACATAAGAAATGATCTTGGTTCATATGCAAAATAACTAAGATTACTTGGAGCATAGGACTTTTCATATTTCTCACTCAAAAATCCAAAGCTTTATCTTCTTAGCCAAAACAATTCTCTTTGGACCAAAACTTCTTTCTGGTTCAGACGCTCGAAGACCTTAGTTAAAATTCCAACCGAGCGTACAACATGTACGCCGGACCGATATTTTCGGTCCGGCGCTAAGAATTATCTTCACCAAGTGTACTCCATGTACGCCGGACCGACTTTTTCAGTCCGGCGTTAAGAATTCTTCTTTGATTCTTTTCAACCAAGTATAACTGTCTTCGTCGGACCAATTTGAATTCTTTCTTTAATTTAGTCCGACATAAAGTTATATCTCCTCTACATAAAATTCTAAGTCTGTGTTAAAATTTATCTTAAACCAGAAATACAAAGTCTGATGCAGACCAGAATTCTATGTGTACGCCAGACAAACTTTTTCGGTCCGACGCGAACATGTTTCACTCAGATAAAACCAGCCATTTTCCTATGTACGTCGGACCAGCTTTTTCGGTCCGACGCAAACGTTATTTGCTGGTACTCAAAAGAAACAAAAACATGTGTACGCCGAACCAACTTTTTCGGTCCGGCGCAAGCATTGTCTTGCAGGTATCAAAGCTAAACAATGCATGTGTATGACGGACCGATATTTTCGATCCAGCGTAAATGGGTCTCTCTGAGTTCAACAAAGCTTCTCTATCCTATGTACCCCGGACCAAAATTTTCGGTCCGACGTGTGTGTAGTTTGACTTATGAGTCATACACTATAGAATTCTTGCAAAAGGGTAGCAGTTGACCTACCCCATCTAACCTACCAACCCCCAACGGGCAAATGGCAGGTGTAACAGTTATCTCTGTTCAGGGCCTATATATAGCATGCCTGGGTTCTCAAACAGTTGACATATAGAGCTTTGCACATTCACATCTTTGATATCCTGAACATCTTTGACATCATTCAAATCATATACAACTCTTGATCTTTAGAATTCCTGAGCTTCATTCTCATCAAGAGTTAGAGCTTCAACTTAGAAAATCACAAACATTCATTCTGAACATTTAGAGTGCGTGCTCCAAGCTAAGTCTAGTTTGCATCTAGCTACTGAACCAAGAGACAGGGCTTGTGGATAGTCTATTACTCTTGGAACTAGCTATTCCTAGACGGTTGGAGAAGTTGTTGGTGCGACCTATCCAACAGTGATTGTGGAAGGCCACCATTGCTATGAAAGGTTGAGACTCACCTCACTGGAGTAGTGAAAGAGTCAAGATAGTGGAAAACCAAAAGCTATTGAGATTGGCTGTTGGGTGGAGCAATACTTCTGAGGAAGTGCTCTAACGGGGACGTAGGAGTGATCTCTGAACCTCGGTGAAAAATCATTGTGTTCTCCTGTGTTTGTTTTTATTGCTCTTTATTCTCTTATAGTTTCTCATTCGAAATTCCCTTTTCTTACAAAGTTTTCTTGAACAAGTGTTGTTTTGAACTTTTATACTAATTACTTCTGTTTCTGCTTTTTATTGAGAAACGTTTTTCGTAATAATTAAAAAGTTTTAAAGTTGCCTATTCACCCCCCTCCCTCTAGGCTAACTTGGTCCTTACAAGGGGCGACACGGGCGAGGAGAGGCGACACAGGCACTGTGGAGCTGGGGAGGCCGAGGGGCGTGATGTGGGCAAGGAGAGGCGGAGGGGTGAGACGCGGGCGAGGAGAGAACTCCATTTTTATAGAATAGAGGAGAAGCCGAGAGGTCAAGCACGAGGTGGATGCCTCGACTTTTAGTATTTGAATGCATTGAGAGGAGAAGCCGAGAGGTCAAGCGTGGGAAAGCGTTTGGTATTACTATCATGATCGGTTCTAACTTCAAAAATTGATCGTGATGACCATAATCACTATCAGTTCTGATGTTAGAACCGATAGTGATACATATAACATCGTCTGATGTCACAACCGATAGTGATGTATATAACATCACTATGACGTTGGTCATCACTATCGAATCTGTGGTCAGGCTGATAGTGATATTTTACACCATATTTCTCACCCACACCGAATCATATATCACTATCGGTTTTTTCCTGAAAAGTTGGGAATCGATCCAAATGAAGAGATAGTGTTGAATCATTCTGTAGTAGTGTAACATTCTAACCCAAAATTTCGCGCAATGCCTAGCTATAGGATGGATCCGCGCATGCATAGTATCCTACTTACACTTTCATCTTTATTTCGTGTAAAAGGGTTAACCCAGAGGTGCTATATATGTTTGGACCAAATATGGATTATATACTACTATGACTCACTTTATGCAATCAATGTGCGACTAATCCTAATACCGCTCCATATGGACCACATGGGTCTTCATATTAATGGGCCAAGATATTAAAATGCATTCATTCACGCTATATGAAAAATTAACAGTCAAGAAACCTTTCAACTTTGAAACATAAATATGCCAAAAGTAACTAGAGTAAGGCCCTGTTTGGTATAGCTCCAGATTCCAGCTCCACCTCAGAGCTGGAGCTTGTAGGCTAAAATAAAGTGAATTAAGTTTATATTTTTAGTCTAAAATGTAAACAAGATGACCCACCTAAACACTCTTAATGTACCTACAGCTCCAGCTCCATAAATTTCTGGAGCTAGGAATACCCTGCTCCACCAACTCCACGGATTTTGGTGAAGCTGGAGCTATCCCAAACACCCCCTAAGTAGTGTGTGTGTGGAGTTGAATATTGATCCTGAATTCGTGATCAGAAGACGATCTATGAGATGTTTATATATCTGGTAGTGCATCGTTGTATTAGGAGCTAATGTCACCTCTGCACTGAAACCCTATCAATGAAAGGCTACACTGATTTGCTGTTATATGCTCTTTGTCATGTCTTCTTCGCGGCCTAACATGGACTGTGTAATATTTAGTGCGCCTGTGCGAGGGTCATTGTATTCACAGAACAACAGTGTCCATACTGCACATGTATATTATATTATATTATATTATATTATATTATATTATATTATATTATATTATATTATATTATATTATATTATATTATATTATATTATATTATATTATATTATATTATATTATATTATATTATATTATATTATATTATATTATATTATATTATATTATATTAAGACTTGTCTGAGAAACTCAAAATCTCAGTCCACCCACGAGTAAAATCTCTGGGTCGGAATTTTGAGCTACCCAGATAAAACCTAGCAGGGGATAATGAATATTGCGCATATATACATCCTCTGGTTGTAGTTTATTATACAAAATCACGTCGTTTTACCATTGATATTTCCGTCACATCCCCATAATAGATCAAATGGCTCAATCTGTCGCCTCCAATAATGTTCAGCTCAGTGATACGGCCAAAAAAAAGTGCACTTTATTTTTTAGTCACAAAATTTAACATGGAGCGGATCCAATACTGATGTAGGTTTTTTCTTTGTACCATTTTCTTTCCCTACAACAGTTATTCTCCAATATTAAGCTCCAATAGGACCCACCTTTTGGTACAGTGGTAGAATTATGAGTAACAGGGTTTATATCCTGATGCCCACCTTTACTATACACGAGTGTGCTTCGGTAGGAATTTTGTAAGATCATGGATTTATCCCTAGGTTGTCTAAGCATATGCTAAAGAGGCGTACTCGCGTGTGAGTATGCATGGCGATATGCGTAATCGCCTTCGCGTATGGTGTGCATGTATGGTGATGTTTGCACGTGTGCATTTTTCTTGGAACCGAAAAAAATATTAAGCTCCAAGATATAAACAAGAGAAAATTGCATAAATCTCTCCCACGCCACTCTATTTTTTCGAAAACACCTAACCCCCAACGAATTCAGTCCTTTGCAAACTTTCCATTGTTGCTTTTATTTTTGACATTTATTATAATGCAGAACATTAAAAACACTAGATAAGCAATTATTTTTAGTGTCAAACCAAGGCTTGAACCTGATGGGCGAGTGCACAACTAGTACATCTAGTCAACTGACCAAACCAGATAGACAATTAATCCTAAACATGTATGGTCACGTCAGTTATACATAGTCATGCTTGCAATTGCGTATGGGAGAGACGGAAGCAAGATGAAGAATATACAAGATAATGGACACGAATATTATTTAGAGAGTATTTCTTAAGTTTTTAATGGGTTTTCTGATAAAATTTGTGGATCAAATAATGGCAGTAGGGATTTTGCAAACAAGGTGAACTTGATTATGGTGGTGAAAATGCCCAAAAATAGGTTGTAGATGTTTTTCAAAATCAAGGGGACATCTGTAGGGTTTATGCAATTTTGCCTATAACTTGAAGCACTAGTAAATTAGAACGCAAATATCATATTATAGTTTTTAAATGCCTTGTATTACGTACATATATACTCTTATCACAAATATATAATTGTTGTTTTGGATATAGGTGCAGTCAAATTTTTAAAACTTTAACTGTTAATATCTTTTTAAATATTTAAATTGAATACACGAAAATTATATGTGTAAATTTGTTGCGAAAAGTACTTTAATAATATTATAATTTCATTTGGTTTTATAAGTATATTATAATAAGAAATTGATGGTCAAAGTTGTGCTTTGGAAATCATATGGATATCTAAAATAACAACTATTTGTGATAAGAGGAAGTAGAAGCACCAACAGCTCATACGTGAAACTAACAGAAGTAGCTAACATACGAACCTTTTAGCTAAAAATGAGGGTGGAGTGTACAAAATGAAAACATGGGGATGGCACATAATTAATTAACTACCAGATAGGGTATAATAACGTACTAACCTAACCCACTCTATATTATCTTATAAAACATAAACGCTAGCTTTTGGAATCCGTCGAGAAAACTTATGCATTTGCAATAAATGGAATTAAGGCTAGTAAATTAAACTAGAACAATTAATTATGAACAGTAGTACCACTAATTAAATACTCCCTCTAGTCATAAATAATTGTCGCTTTGGACATCGACACACTGCCTTCAAAACATAATTTTGACCACTAATTTTTGTTATAATATATTTATAAACCCTAATAAAATTATAATATTATGAAAATAATTTCCAAGACAAATATATAGATATGATTTTTATATATCCAATTTAAATATTTAAAAAGATATATGTTGACAGTTAAAATTTTGAAAATTTGACCATATCTATACCAAAACGATAACTATTTGTGACTGAAGGGAGTATGTCTATCTTAAAACTGTATAAAGTTTCCGGGAGGCTAGCATGCATCTACATATAACTTTTCCATTCCTTTTATTTTCTTTTCCAGCATGGAATAATGGCAACCCATGACCAATACCAACAAAACCATGTCACGGGCGAATAGTAGCCAGCACTGCCGAGTACATCGACTGATTGCACGACACGACACAGTACACAGACACTCATATGTATCAATAAACTACATAAATCATCATAGGCCACATATAGCTTGTAGAAAGAGTACCAAAAAAAACCACCTAGCTACACGTTGACGACTTGAGTTCATTCATGTCATACATGTACCTTAGATCACCCAAAAAAAAGTTACTAAGATCACCCAAAAAAAAAGTTACTACTAGCTAGTTAAGTGTAGCCATGCATGACAGGATCATATATATATATATATATATATATATATATATATATATATATATATATATATATATATATATATATATATATATATATATATGAAGATGAATGCAACTGAAGCTGATAAGTTTTTGGTACGAGAGATCAGAAATGAAGAGAGATTACAAAAAGAGATGATGGATGCATGTATTATTATCGTCACATAGCTTTAGTTTTCCCTTGATCCGAGCTTAGCTTACAGTCTCTTGATCCCCTGCCCAAAAACCAAAAGATTACCGACTCCCTGCGTGCTGCATCGATCGAAATCCCCACAAGGTCGCTTGCTGAATTATTTGCATGATGATGAGATGATATCATGAACACAAGTAAAAGGAGGAGATAGAGAGATTACCAAACTCAAAAAAGCATCATGCGCTAGAGTAGTTGCAAGCGCTGGCCTGACCCTAGCTAGCTATGGTTTTGCACTCTGGAGTGATCAGATGCAAGGTTGATGCATGAAGAAAGCAGCTATGGCTAAGTAGCTAGCTGTGGCTACCCATGCCATGCCATGGCTCGTTGTTGCTTTGCTGCTGCTGCGCCTGTCCATGTTGCTGTGGCTCGTAGCAGTCCATGCTGGTGTTGGTGGGGGCGTTCACGGCGCCCATGCACGACGAATCGAAGCCAGCGAGGCCGAGGATGTCGCGGTGCGAGAACGCGCGCAGCCCAAGGAAGTCCCTCGTCATGCCGCCGCCTGCGGCGCCGCCGCGGCCGTGGGAGACTGTTCTCGCCAGGTCCATCACCCGGGCGGGGACGAGGCCGTTGCCGTCCTGCTGGGTGTTCAGGCACGACAGCCCGAGCCCGAATGTGGCGTTGCCGGCCGCGCTCGTCGCCGCCTCCGCGCTGGCGCCGGCCATCTGGGTATAGTGCGCGCCCGCTCCGCCCGCGCCGGCGCCGCCGATGGTCGCGCCCATCTGCGCCGCCTTCTGCAGCAGCGCGGTGGCCGACAGGTGCGCGGCGGCCGTGGGCAGCTGCTGCGGCGGCGCGGACGTGGCCGAGCTCTGCGCGGCGGCGGCCGCGTTGCAGATGGGCTGCAGCAGCGGGTGGTGGTGGTCGTAGGGCATCGTTGACCACGGCGGCGTCTCCGGCTTCATGGCGTAGTTGCAATGCTGCACCTGCTGCGGCGGCGGCTGCATGACCTCCTGGTGGTGGTGCTGGAGCGCGGCGAGCTCATGGTGCGGCATGACCTGGTGCGTGGGCAGTGGCGAGAAGAGCAGCGGGTGGTGGCCTTGCGCCGCGGCGGCCATGACAGGCAGGCCGCCGGTCTTGGCGCTCTCCTCGGTCAGCGCGTCGCAGAAGGCGCGGTGCGTGATGAAGCTGTCCCGCCTGCAATGCATGCAATGCAATGCAAGAAAGAAAAAAAATTAAACCTTTACCACACGATCAGGATCAGAAGCAGCATAAAAGGAAAGAGAAAGCTAAAGCTAAAGTTTTCTCCCGTTTCGTTGTTCACTAGTCATTGTTGCTATGCTATGCTAGCTGCTGCTGCCGTGTGAGTTTGAGAGAGAGAGAATGGAATCAGCTGAGAGGAAGGACTCATGAGGTGACAGCAGAGAGAGAGGGAACAGTGTAGTCATGCATAGGCAATTAGGCAGTGTAGAGCGTAGATAGGATAGCATGGGAGGGAGTGAGATGGAAACGCAGCTCTGCAAAGAGATTCACATGTCTGAGTACTCTTCTCTCCCCCCAAGCTGAGCGCCTGAGCGTGAGAGCCTGAGCCTGAGCTCCTCATCATCCAGGATCTCTTTCCTTGTCTATGGACATAGCTTTGCTGTTTGTTTGTTTCCTCCCTTCTCATCTCTTCTCTCTCTCGTTCTCTCTCTCTCACAGAGACCATTTCCGATTCACACACACACACACAACATACACACAAGCTAAGCTAG
This sequence comes from Otatea glauca, assembly GCA_036346275.1. Taxonomy (NCBI): domain Eukaryota; kingdom Viridiplantae; phylum Streptophyta; class Magnoliopsida; order Poales; family Poaceae; genus Otatea; species Otatea glauca. Next base: position 21,434,666 of record CM070712.1, on the reverse strand, counting down.
CAGTAGCTACTACTGCTCCTTGTAGGTTCTGCACCATTCCCAGCAGGCAGCAGAACCTCAGTCTCATCCATGGCCAAAAACAAAAAGGAGAGAAAAGAAGAGAAGGAAGGAGTCCAAAAGTGGTCCATTTTTCCATGGACACACATGGATGGTGCCTTGCCTTGCCTTCCTTCCACTGACGCAGGGCATTGCGTTGCTGCTGCAAGCAACCAAGCTACATCCTATATCTTCTACAAGCAACTACTACTAGGATTCACAAACTCACAAGCACAATTTGGACACATTGTTATACCCTTTTTCTTCAATTAATATTGCCCTAATAATTCGGTGCAATCTTCAACACACTTGACACTCCTCTAGCCACTAACATCATAGCTAGGAAGTAGTCTCCTCACTCATCTCATCACCTAGTCATAATTCATTCATATATAGCTCCTCCTCTCACCACCCTCTCCTCAAGGACAACACCAATAATGAGAAAGCTTCTGCTTCACCCAATATCCCAAAGAAGAAGCAACAGCCATACTACTAAAACACTACTACTTGCCGCAATTGCAACCAAGTGCAATGGATGAGAGAGAGAGACAATCTAGAGAGAGATGGGAAGAATTGGGACCTGGAGAAGATGGTGCCGCAGTCGCACTTGTACTCGCGGGTGCCACAGATCTTAGAGTGCGCCTTCCAGTCGGAGTGGACGGCGTACTTCTTGGAGCACTTGTCGCACTTCCACTTCTTCTCGCCGTGCTTGCGGAAGAAGTGCTTCTTGATGCCGGTGAGGTCGCCCAGCGCGCGCGACGGGTCGTGATGCACGCACGACGCCTCCGGGCAGATGTACACCTTCTTCCGCACGGCCTCCTTGCTCCCACGCTGCTTCAGCTTCCACGGCAGGTTGTGCCCGCGCCGGTGCAGCTGCAGGTTCTGGTCGCGCTGGAACCCCTTCCCGCAGATCTCGCACAGGAACCGGTTCGTCGCCATCAACGTCGCCGGCGACAGCGCCACCACCTCCGCATCAGGGTCTGATGAGTATTTCGCATCCATCCATCATCCATCGACGAAAAAGACAGACAAAGAAAGAATGAATTAAGACGCTCATCAGTTAGATTTTTGGATACCTTCCTCATCATGCAAGAAGAACGAGAACTCGTGAATTCAGTTCAGACAAAGAGCTCATTTAGTAGCACCTACCGGGGTTCCCGGGGAGGCTTCGCTTCCTCTTTTTGTTGGAGGCCGGCGGATGAGGGGGGTTAGGGCCGCCGGCGGAAGCGGAGGCGGAGGAGGTGAGGTTGGACATGCTGCTCTCCTGATCTGCCGATGCTGCTTCCGCTTCTGCTGCCTGTAGGAGCAATCCCTGCTGCTGCTGATGGTGCAGATGGTGATGAAACATAAAGCAAACTTGTAGGGGTTTGATTCAAGGCAAGCTTGATCTTTTGCTTGTTTGGATGGACCTCAAGTGTATGTACATATATATATGTCTGTCTATCTTATAACTAGCAAAGGGTAAGCAATAAATTGAGACTGCTACTGAGGAGGCATTAACTCAAGAATGGAGTTGAGAGAGAGGGGTTTGTGTCTCAGGCAGCAGCTAGCAGCTCAGGGAATAACAAGGAAGAATAACACAGGTGTAGAACACAACAACAACAAGCAAATTAGATTCTTTCCCTTCTTCCCTCCCCCTTACTCTCTCCTCTCTCTCTTCCTAGTTCCTAGTTTCCTACTACCTTTCTTTTCTCTCTCTCTTTCTCTGCACTCAGCACAGCAGTAGTACAAGTACGTATAGAACAAAACAAGAGCTGGCAGCTGTGCACAGGGAAGGGAGGGAGGAGAGGCTAGAGAGAAGGAAGCTGGAAGGCAGTCATGAGAGAGAAAAATGGGGAGTGCACAGTGTTGGCAGCCATAGGAGGAGGAGCAAAGGGGAAGAAGGTCAGTGGCATTTCTGAACAAATGGAAGGAAGGGCACCAAACCAAACCCCCCCTCCTTTTATCTGCTTCTCTGCTCACTTTGGGCGCCGGTTGAGTGAGCCAAAAGACCGGCCAAGAGTCAGCAGTTGAGCCTTGCTCCATTTCTTGCCATCTCAAGAGAAAAAAAAAGGCAAAAGCAAAAAAACAAATAGAAACCTTTTTATTTGAGCAATTAAACTTATCATAATTACTTTGGAGCAACAAGAGTGTTTCAAATTAATTTTGAGGATGATTAGGTAGTAGAAATGGGAACCAATTAAAGATCATCAACGAAGGGAGGTGTATGTAGGGCTGTAAACGAGTTGAGCTTGAGCGAGTCTGACACTTTAAGCTCGAACGAGTCTGAGTTAAGCTCTGAGCTTAGATCTAGGCTTAAGCTCGGTTCAAACAAAATCAGTACCAATCAATAATTCCACGTGTACTAATTTTTAACCATAAAAAAATCTCAAACTCGAGTTCGGCTCGAATAAATTCGATAAGAATTAACACACTAATATTTAACAAGTGATAAATAAATTTATTGGAACTCGCAATCTCGTGATTAAGCTGTAGATTGTGAGTAGAGCCGCGTAGAGAAAAGATTGAGGAGCAAGCGTCTGTGTACACTTGTCCACCCATTCCATTTTCCATCACAACCCCCACACACATGACCACTCTCCTAGCAATGCTACACTGATGTTGAGCTTTCTGTCTTTGCCCTTGTCTCCTTACAAATGCAGATACTTTCTCTCTCTCTACCCCCTCTGTCTGAATTCCTGCTTTTCTTTATGTAACCTGTACACCTACCCGGTTGGTAGAAGAGATCAATCTCCTCACAACAATTAGACAGTATACAGATAGATTCCTATATATTTCTCACATTTGTTTTTATAAATTCCAGGGCCTGCATGTATATGATACGTATGATGTATGATACATGTATACCAACCATAATGCATATGCATGGCAGTACATATATAACTACTTCCATGCCATGTGATTTATCTGCCCTTTTCTTTTTCTCTCTTGACGAGTCACCTTGGGCCCATGCATCTCATGGATGGTCAGAATTCAAAAATAGAAATCCTATCCTGTCATGGACCAGTTTGTCTATTGGATGGATTTGAGAGCTGCTTGTTTGCATCTTTGCAAGCAAGCCGAGTAAATTTAACAGAACTATACTTTTTATATATAAATTATTAGAAAAAGCTCTAGGTTTTAGCTCGTATTTCGTAAAACTATATATTTAGAAGAATGTGTGTTATAAAACCATATATTTTAGAATTAACCATTCTTTATAACAGGTTTGATAGTGTGGGCTCACATGGCATCCTAACACGCCCTTGTTTCCTATTTCACTCACGTTTGAGGATGTCTATGTGGACCCACATTGTCAGACATGTTACGAGAAAAGATCAATTCTAATTTATAGTTTTGTGATATAATTTCTCTTAAAATCTATAGATTTTTAAAATTAAAATTAGAATATATAATTTTCTGATAGTTTGTATTAAAAAACATATAATTTTATAAAATTTACTCAGTCTCGTAAGCTCTCAGCTCAATTTATTTTTCTCATTAGGCCATGAAAGATGGAGCACTAAATAAACCACCTTTTCCTGTGCCCTTGAGATGGAAGTGCATCACAGAATGATGGAGATTCAAATGACCTAATGGCAACCTAAGTCTTAGGATTGTCTGTGCAATGCATGGCAACAAAACCAAGAGTTTTTGCCTGTTTTTCCTTTTGTCTAACTTTTTTTGCAAGTTTAGCCCCCGTATGAACGAAATTATAAATATAGTTCTTTCCCGACCGCGAAAGGATTGAGATGCGACATGTGTCACCTGCTGTGGCATAAGACCGTGGTAGGTCCACCTGCCTCGATATGGAGCACAGTAGATACCTATCGCGTCGAGAAGAAACCAAATTTATAATTTTATTTCGATTGAGGCCAAATCGACAAAAAAATTAAACCAAGGAGCCGAAAAAAATTGGCCTATATACGACTCATTAGCTAGAGCAAAAAATAAATAGATTAGGCAATGATATTCAAAATCAGCTCATGGTTGTTGCTTTACTTGCTCATAAGGCATGTAACAGTGGAGTGTACAGCAATAGTGCTGCTGTACTAACAGGAGTAAACGCGTAGAGTGGTGCTGTACCTATGCAACCATAGGGAGTTGGCCAAAGAATTTGGTACCTCAAAAAGATAAGACGTATTTTCCAAAGTTAACTAGTGATTGGTGCCCAGAACTTCATGTGACACACGAGGCATAATTGTAGGTGCCCTGGTTTACATTTTTACTGCAGTAAATTTTCTGGTGCCTACCTGGAAGAAGCAAGCCCTTCAAAAGAGAAGGAAGCTTTGCTTTGTGGTAGTAGTAGTACTAGTCAGTAGAGCAGTGGAGAGAATTTATCGTTTATGTAGTCCATCATATCTTTTATTTAAGAAAAAACCTAACATTTCTATGTATGTTTTCGTAATTTTAGCTTTCTCTCCCACCGTAAAAGGTGCGACAGACAACATATATTTTCTACTATACTCGGGGAGTGTGGAAGACAGCAGAGCTTTGCAAACCTTGGGAGTAGAGTGGCCCACTACGGTAGGATGGCTTCCACGATACCTAAGCGTAGCCACGAGCTCCTGCCATGCTCGGTCGCCCTGCCGCGGCACTAATCAGCTTCTGTGCTCCCCGGACACAACAGAGAACACATGCCGTTTGTCGTGCTTTCTACGATGAGGGAGAAGATCAAATTTGCAAATACATGCATAGAGCTAGATTTGCAAAAATAAGAAGCAGAGAGGACTAAATAAGGAATGATTTCTAGTGGAGAGTACTACTGTACTAGTGTATCAAACTACACGGTAATCTTTCTGCCTTTTCTTATAGAATCTTCTTTCTATCTGATCCCACTTGAGAGTTGAGACCACCAAAGATTCATGGACATGCATGATTTGTTCACTCAGACTGAGCATTTGATTGAGTTGAGCCTCCCAAGAAATCGCTGGTCATCTTAAGCACAAATTAAAATAATGTGGGGGCAAGAAAGCATTAGTTAAATGTGTTCAGGATCTTTGATGGGTCAGTCAGTACGCAAATTACACCGTCAGAATGACTGGACGAGCGATATTGAGGGGCCCAGGATATCAGCTAGTTTTCTCCTGGGAGAAATTACCATCTAGCCTCTTTTATGCATGCTACTGTTTTTTGCTGCCAGTTATGTCAGTGTTATGTTATATTTCTCTCCTTTTGAGCTACGATGCATTTATGTGTAGATGGGAATCTTGGAAAGAGCAAATAGGCTGCATGGAGCTACAATTTTCAGAGTAGACAGAAAGTTTTTTTTTCCCCTTTGGGTCACCAAATCGATTTATTTCTTTTTGTGAATTTAGTAGTCAAGCTATTTTTTTTTTGGTTTTGGACAAGACTCGATAACCCATCGTCACATTTTTATTGGGATTTCCAAGAACTAATTAAGCCCTCATGTATCTCTCTGATGAAAGTTGTAAAATTGTTTAGTGTATGAACAGCTCGGTAGAAACTTGGGTTACGTTGCTGGCGTAGTTGACCTTTAGCAAAGCTTAAACCGTGTTTTTAGTTATTATTTACATTTTGTCTCCGTATTATCTTAACATTTACCTTGCAAACTCTTGTGACCTGGTTGGAATCGAGAAATTTTAATTACAACCCGTTTTAGAATGTAAGATCCCCGTAAGAAATTTGTGGGAAAAGACCAGACGACGTTTCTTTCCTACGGAATCTTAGCGTTCCAAATGAAGCCCTAAGAAAATTATGAAAGAATTAATCCTTTTCTTGTTAAATTCCTACATTTAAGACAACATTAAATAAATCAGTTGTAGGAAAATACTACAGAATTATTAAATCAAATACCTTGACACAATATGGATGTCAAGTGAAGAACAATTGAACAAACACTTCTTGTCCGCGCTGTAAAAACCAGTAGTACACGCCCTGATCTTCACCGCAAGTATGTATATTCAAACCGGAGTAGAAAAGACTACATTGTGTTAACAACCTGTGGTAAAATTAATTAAATAGCATCACTCTTAATTAATCGATTACTAGAGCCAAAACGCCAAAAATAAAAAGCTAAAGCAGTAAAACTGATGAAAAGACTCTGCAAGTTCATTTAATTTTGAGTCAATTTTACAAAACTATAAATTTGATGTACAAACTATCAGAAAACTATATATTTAAGCTCATATTTCACAAAATTAGAGACTTTAAAGAACTTGTGTCATAAAACTACATGTTTTAGAATTCATAAAACTACATGTTTTAGAATTGATCGTTTCTTATAATTAATGGGTCTGACAGTGTGGACTCACATGGCAACCTCACTCGCCCCATTGAGGCTGCCACGTGGATCTACACTGTTATACCCGTTACAATAAATGGTCAATTCTAAACCCTGTAGTTTTATTATACAAGACCTCTTAAAATCTGTAGTTTTGTGAAATCGAAGCTAAAAACTGTAGTTTTCTTATACTTAGTAAAAATAAATCTGTATTTTTTGTGAAAGTTACTCTTTAAATTTTGTAACAGGTAGTGCGATCGAACTGATCACATCACATAGGATAATTTGATTCCGGAGGCAAGCAGTCCACTAGAGCGAACGAAGCATTTTTTTCTTTATAATAAAGAAATAAATTATTGCAATAAAACAATTAAACAAATACCACCACCTAAATACGTGTACGTAAGCCAAGCACCAAGCCGGAGCGAAAAGCTAATCAATTAATTTATCCATTAATCACTCGGGCAAACCGGATTAGATTATGAACTAATCAGAACAGGATGCCGCTTTTTGCAGGTTTGCATCATTCAGCATGTCCGGTGGGGCCCGTACGTCCTGTTGGAACTAATTAATTAGGCAGACCGCACTTAATTAGCATTTAGTGAGACACCCTTGCGAAAAAGTTCCTCCCTGGTTAAGTTTACGTGGCATATTTTTTAAATAGTTTTGTCTATAAATATACGGTGTATTTTATATTTTAATATAAATTAGCGTGATGTTTTTTTATACCTTTATACTTAATAAATATCCAAATTTACTTAATATTCTCTACATGAATTAAATATAATGCTTAGAGATAATAATTACGAGTAGTCATTTTCAATAGCTCTTTGGTCTATGTGCAAAAAAAATGTCTTATAAACTTGGGTAGAGGGAGTACTCAGATGACTGGCACTGTAGATTCAGGTTGGTCTGTTGGTGGGCACCGATAAATGCCATATTTTAACGGATATACTATACATTTTTTTAGATAATGGAAGAATATATTAACTTTTCGGCCTTTACATCGTGAGATGCACACAGCCAAACATTTATTACAAAGTTATAGCCAAAAATATTGTTATGAAGAAATTCATAAATAGAAGCTTAAACAAGAAAAAAATTGCAACATGCAATGAAAAGATTAATCAAAAACACTCAAGGCGCACACGGTCTTGTTTGAAATCTCCATCCATGCCCGATAAAAAAGTTCCTAACCACGGCATGTAACATAACTGCATGCCATTGACATCATCTCCCGAGCCTCCTGATACTGTAGCATAGACCATGAGCGCAACCAGTTGATGCACATGTAAATAACCTGCAATGGATTAGAAAGTTGTTTTTTTTATCAAAGACAACATCGTTTCGACATAGCCAAAGAGACCAACATAAAGCGGCAGCCACAATTAAACATTGAGCCTTTATCTCCTTTCCTAATCCCAATAGCCAAGTCCCAAACATATAGATACTACTAGGTGTCAGATTAGAAGCCACTTGTATAACACGCCATGCGAAACGAGCAAACTGATAATAAAAAAAGAGATGTTGGATATTTTTCTCATTGTGACAAAAACAACATTTTTTGTTGTCAGTCCAATTTCTTTTACTTAGATTATCTTTCGTTAATATCACCCCTCGACGTAAGTGCCATAGAAAGATTTTTATTTTTAAAGGTACTTTAATTTGCCACAGTTGCCTATTTGTAACTGGGATATTTTGATGCAATAAATTAAACTGCATACATCGAGTGAACAAAAAATTGTCCATTTTGATGGAGATTCCATCGAAAAGTATCCATTTTGGATGACAACTATATACCAGCAATCTTTGTAATAAGCTCTTGCATGACTTGTAAATCAAGTCCTATAATGGTCCTACGAAAAGATATATTAAAAGATCCATAACTCATTACTTCAGCTACTGTGGCATGTTTTTTAGAAACAATATTAAATAATTGGGGGTATTGTGTACTAAGTGGATTGTTCCCAAATCAGGTATCCTGCCAAAACCGTATTTGAGATCCATCATGAATCCGAAGAGACCCAAATCTAAAAAAAGTGATGTTTGGCATTCATTAGACTTGACCAAAAAAGAGAATCTCTAGGCCTTCTTTCTACTTGAGTAAGTGTCTTACTTCTTAAATACTTCCTACTCAGGATATGTTGCTAAACACCCTCCTCATTTAAAAGTTTGAAGAGCCATTTGCAAAGCAAATAGATGTTTTTTACATTAAGGTCGTAGATACCCAAACCACTCTGATCCTTAGATTGACATAAAATATTCCACTTAGCAAACCTATATTTTTTATTATGATTGTCATTCTGCCAGAAAAATCTAGATCTGAAATAATCTAATCTCTTAAGAATCCCATGTGGTATCCTGAAAAAAGATAACATAAACATGGGTAGACTGCTAAGCACAGAATTTATAAGGACTAATCTGCCTCCAACTAACAGATGTTTTCCTTTCAAACTACTCAACCTCTTTCCAAAATGTTCTTCTACCCCCTTCCACTCACTATTTCTCAATTTGCGGTAATGAATTGGTATGACAAGGTATCTAAAGGGTAAACTACCTAACTCACATCCAAAAAGATGAGTGTATTAGAGTTCGAATTCCTTAGCAGCATCAAAGCAAAAAAATTCACTTTTATGGAAATTTATTTTAAGGCCCGAAAGTTGTTCAAAAGCACTTAGAAGAAGCTTCATATTTTTGGCTTGTTTAGATCCATAAAAAATAATGGTGTCATCGGCATACTGAAGGATAGACAACCTATTATCAACCAAATGGGGTATTATTCCTTTTATTTGTCTATCCTCTTTGGCACGTTCTAAAATAATAGCCAGCATACACTACTACAGAAAAGCTCATCACAGACGGTTTAGAATCCTCATCACTGACGGTTTTGTGAACCGTCTGCAAACATGTGTCAGTGATGAGAAGACATATCACAGATGGTTTCCGAACCGTCGGTAAAAATAATATCAGAGACGGGTCTATCTACGAACCGTCTGTGATAATCTTTTCTCTTAACGGTTTTAAGATAGAACCGTCTCTAATGATAAGTAATCACAGACAGCTTTTAATTAGAACCGTCTGTGATATGATTATCACAGACGGTTTTAAAATAGAACCGTCTGTGAAATGGTTTTTCCTTCTAACTCTCTTGGCAGAACTTCCATGATTAGTATCTGATGTTCGAAATTTTATTCACCTTAGATATTTATGCATTGACATTTTACAAGACACAACCAATAATAGATTTTGCAATTCAATATCAAAACATCCTAGATGCATTGAGGCAACGACATGTCGATGAGAAAATCTCTGTGGTACTCTAGAGGCAATTGCGTCATTCTAAATGCAATTGCGTGACGCAATTGCATCTAGAGTACCACGAGATTTTTCTCATCGCATAAGCTGTTGCCTCAATGCATCTAGGATGTTTTGATATTGAATTGCAAAATCTATTATTGGTTGTGTCTTGTAAAATGTCAATGCATAAATATCTAAGGTGAATAAAATTTCAACATCGATACTAATCATGGAAGTTCTCGCCAAGAGAGTTAGAAGGAAACATTATTTCATAAGTTAAGGCCGTAAGACCTTACCACAAATATGATAACAAAATATTTCATAGTTCGTAATAATACATTAATTAACAAAATATGATATATACCACAAATATATCAATAAGTGTTCACTAGAAACCACATTATTTCGTAATTCAAACAAGAAAACCTTATAGTTTTTCATGTCTTCCATCATATGTGCCATAGCTTCCGTAATAGAGGCTTCTCGGTTCTCTTTGAAGTTCCATAACTCCAGTACAGTGCCGATTTGCTTGACACCAATAACCGATTGATCTTTAGTCATATCTCTCAATCCCTACAAATTAAAAGCGATTATGTTGTTGTGAGAAGGACAGTAACCACATTGAATTCAGTACTAGAAACCTTCATATTACCTCTATAAGCTTAGCTTTAGCTTCTTCCAGCTCAGTATTCGCTCTGCGTTCCTTCTCGATGAGTGTCGTGTTAAGGGATTTGATATCTTGCAAGCGAACATCCATGTCTTTCAGTTCTTGTTTGATCTCACAAATCTTTTACATTATCTCGATTTCCCTTCAGCTTGTTCGATCTCCACTTCGAGTTTTTGTTTAGTTTCTAACAGCTTTTCCATGTCTTTAATTACCATAAATATATTATAATGAATTAGGTGTTTACTTGAAGACAAGGATGCAAGATAGAGATGTACACGTACATAAGTTTCAAACATATTATCACCTAGTATAGGCACAAAAGAGGCATTGAACATTGAATACATAGTAGCTCCAAAACATCAATCCTTGTGTGATATAACAAGTTTAATGTTGAATTCTAGATTATATGAATTTTATGTTCTTATATATATAACTCGAGTCTAGCTAGCAAACTAATGAGGCATTAAAGCTTGCTAAGCTATATATATGCAACTTGCTAAGAATTTTATATTTGACCTCTCATGAATCCTATATATCCAGCTTTGTTCAACCATCATGAATCGCCTATATACAAATTTAACTCATTCCTTCTAAACATTATTCACAAACATCATTAATTCGCAAACTCAAAATGGTTTCCCTAGTCAAGCATATCGGTTTCCCTAGTCAAGCATTTGAGCTACAATTCTTTAAATACGTCTGACCTCATTCTTTCTAAACATCATTCACAAAGATTATTCACAAACGTCTTCACAAACATCATTCACAAATGTCATTTACAAACACAATAACATAGTCAATCATATCGGTTTCATACGTACAACTCACCGACGGAGATGAGGAGGAGGTGCGCGCTCGCGACGAGGAGGTAGCCAATGGGGAGGAGGAGGTGCTCGCGGACGAGGAGCTAGCCGACGGGGAGGAGGAGAAGGAGGTGCTCGCCGACGAGGAGAAGTAGGTGCTCACGAAAGTCGTCGGGGAGGAGGTCGCCGAGAAGGAGGATTGCCGGGGGCTAGGGTTTGCAGGAGACGAAACGCATGGATCTGACGCTACAAATTCTATTGGTATGGCTATATAGGGGTCTCAGGTCGTATCACAGACGGTTCCTAGTTAGAACCGTCTATGATATTACCTTATCACAGACGGTTCCTAGTTAAAACCGTCCGTGATATGATCACATACGACTTTTAACTAGAACCGGCTGTGATATGACTAACGGTTCATAAATAAAACCGTCTGTGATTAAATCACTAACGGTTACACTAGAGAACCGTCTGTGATATTTGTCATAACAGACGGTTTTTTGAAACCGTCTGTGAAGAGGAGTCTAATATAAACCTTTCTGTAGTAGTGATATCGACAACAATATTGAATAAAATAGGTGACAAAGGATCCCCTGCCGGAGTCCTTTTCTGGTCTGAAAGTATGGACAAATGTCATCATTAACCTTAATGCTGACACTCCCCCCGGAAACAAAGTTGTCGATCCACTTACACCATCTCGGCGAGAAACCTTTCATTTTAAGAGCTTGTTGGAGAAAGGACCAATTGACCTTATCATAGGCCTTTTCGAAATCCACTTTAAAAATTACCTCTTTCATTTTTTTTCTTGTGCTTCTCGTGAATGGTTTCATGCAAAATTACCACGCCATTCATAATGTTCTGACTTGGCATAAAAGCAGTCTGCTTCGACCGAACAACCTTTTCAGCGACACTAGATATCCTATTAATGCCAACTTTAGTGAAAATTTTGAAGCTGACATTAAGAAAACAGATCAGTCGATACTGTTGTATCTTTTTTGCATCCTTAGTTTTTGGCAAAAGTGTGATAATACCAAGATTTAAACTAAACAAAGGTAGGACACCCTTGTGCATATCATGAAACATTGCCATTAAGTCATCCTTAATGACCTCCTAGAACACCTGATAAAATTCAGCTGGAAACCCATCTAGTCCAGGTGGCTTATTATGTTCCATTTAAAAAATTGGCGCCCTCACCTCTTTCTCGGTGAACACCTCCGTAAGTAAATCATTCTCCATAGTAGAAACTTGAGGGATATCATCTCGGCAAGATTCAATCACATAAAAATGATTACTGTCCGGCGGTCCAACAGGACCTTTATAATATTTGGTTATGTACCTCTTAAGCTCCACATCCCCACAAATTATTCCCTGATCTTGCTCGAGTTGAAAAAATCGTTGTTTCCGATACTTACCACTTGCGACCAAATGGAAGTATTTAATGTTATTATCCCCCTCGAGTATATGTTTGACTTTTGCTCTTTGATACCATTTAATTTCCTCCTCCCGTAAGAATTGAGCGAGCCTCTCATTAGAGCGCTGCTTTAGGTTAATATCCTCATTGGTTAACCCAGAATTCTCTAATTTTTTGTCAAGTTCATCAATGATGCAGAGCAATTCTCTCTTTTCTTTCTTGTAAGTTCCACTAATGCTCTTGGTCCAACCCCTCAAATACTGTCTAAGACTCCTGATTTTAAATTGCTATCGAGTTAAGGAAGTATTCCCCCTATGCTCGTTGTGCCAACAAGTGGACACCATATCAAAAAAGCCATCCCTGGTTAACCACCCAAGTTCAAATTTGAACAAGGATTGGTTTCCATCATGGAATGATTCTCTAGTATTGAGCAACAAAGGATCGAGTATGGTTAGATAGAGACCTTCAAGAGCATTGATCGTGACCAAAGGAAACTTCTGCTCCCAATCTGTACTCATGAACACCTTGTCAAGCTTCTCAAAAGTAGGATTTTCCAAATTATTGGGCCAAGTAAACCTTCGACCAGATAATTCGATTTCTCTCAGATCCAAACTATCAATGACAACATTGAATAAAAAGGGTCATCGAGTATCAAAATGATTATTATTTTTCTCAAATGTCGCCTGATAATATTAAAATCACCCCCTATCAAGATGGGTACTGATTCCTTGCGACATGTATGAACTAACTTAGTCAAGAACTTATCATTTAATTGGTTTTGAGCTGCACCATAAATAGCCATTAGAATCCATTTGAAACCATCATCCTTATTTCTGAAGTGAAACTTCACATAGAAATCTCCTTCATCAATAGAATCATTTTCAAAAGATAACAAATTAACTCTCATAAGAATCCCCCCGATCGCCCACATGGAGGCATACAGTGCCACAAAAAGTCTTGCTCACCACAAAGATGTTTTAGACTAGATGTAGAAAACTCATTTACTATACTTGCTTCAACAAAATGGCTACAAATTTGCAGCATTCAACACCGAAATAACGTTAGGTGGCGTTTGGTTGGGTGGATGAAGGTGGATGTGATATGACCATCCATGGATTTAGAGTCATCCAATGGTTTGGATGGGTGGATGGATGGGATATGGATATCCAGTTTTTTAAAATATTCCCTCAAGATGCTGGATAGAGTCATCCAAAGAAAAATACCGGACGAGCTCATCCAGTTTGTTGCATGAAGAGGTGTACTCGATCAAATTCAAATTTCACCGAAGTTTACTCATTCAAATTCAAATTTTGGTCAAACTTTGACCGAAAATTCAAATTTGTCCAAAATTTTTTTGAAAATTCAAATTTCTACCAAGTTTTGTCCGAAAATTCAAATTCTGATCAATTTTTTTTCGAAAATTCAATTTTCGGTCAAGTTTACTCATTCAAATTCAATTTTTATTCAAAAAATTCAAACCAAAATTCAAAACCTTGATTACAGCTAGCCCATCCATCCTTATCCATCCGACCAAACAAAAAATTGACCCATCCTATCCATTCTCATCTATCTAACCAAACAAAAAATTAACTCATCCCTATCCACCCAACCAAACAACCACATGGATGATTCCATCCCATCCAGACTGGATGACCATATCCCATCCAATCTGATCCAATCAACCAAACGCACCCTTAGTGTAGTGAAAACCAATTCTACCATCAAATGTTACTGCGGCATGTCCTAGCAAACGACGAAAAAACATGTGGCGTCTTGGAGCCAATTTTACCGCCTAAGGTAAAATTAAGCGAGAAGGCGTCGATTAACCATACCATTGGTTAGTTAAACCGGGCGTTAATGGACAAGATTAACAACGCAAGACAATGCGCGCGCAGTAGATCTCTGTCTGCTGCTGCTGTATTTTATTATTCCCCTGATGGCATGCAGACAAGAGTCGAGAGGGACATGCCATGTGCCACCTCATCCCTGCTTAAATTTCCATTCCTTGTGATCACAACAGCTAGGAGCCTAGGAGCCTAACTGCTACCTGCACCTGGTTTATAAGATGCACTTAGTCTGGATGTCCGCTTACAGGTGGGCCCACCCCCTACAGGCAAGGGATAGCAAATGTTTCCATGAATATTGTGCTCAACAGCTCACCCTAGCTATCCATCTCGAGAAAACTCTAATTCTAACCAAATAAGCCCGTAAACCCTCACGTAGAAGGAGTCAAACGTGTGGCTTCTCTCATAACATCAAGCAATTTAACTGTTTAAACAGCACTGATCTTCCGTCCTACATTCAGCTTTCTTGATTGCTCTAAGTTATTTCAAATTAAGAATATCGGGAATTCTTCTTAGAAAGAATATTGGGCTAAACAACTTTATTGTTCTTGATGTCTTCTGACATGAACTGTTGGTAATTTTGAGTGATCAACCGTCACATGATTCCCCATCAGAGGTTTTGTTTAGCCCAAGGTTAAAACAGGAATTGCTCTGGATCAAAAGTGTTCACATCCTGGAGAAATGGAAGACTCCCAATATACAGTTACAGTCCCTGTCTTTTGCTTTGGTCCTCTGGGCTGCCAAAAGCACTCATCAACACACAAGACTTCTTGATCCACCTTTTCCAGCAGCTAGCTCATCATTCAGGTAATAGCAGAGTTGCAATTCCTTAGAATCCAAAGATCAGATCCAGCTTGTCCAACCCAACATGACCAAAAAGAGCACACAAATGCATGGGCAACAATGATTAGCAGATAATTAGCACAGTGTGGCTGGCTAGCTTTGCTGAATCAGGTCAAGCAAACAGCAAAGGTAGAATTCCTTGCAAGGTGTGAGCTATCGCGCGAATGCAAAAATTGTGCAGCAATCATACCCACAATCAAAGTTCTTCAGATAATTGTAATTAAGTTTGATTTTAAAAAGGCAGTCACATGATTTTTTTTCCTGCTTGCCAACCCATATCAATATCAATCCTCTAAAATTCTAACCAAGTATGATTTAAAAAGGTGGTCAAGGCGCGAATTATGAGCCCGAATATAAGCATGTCTGCATCATGAAAAGGACAGCCCGCCCCCCCCCCCTCCCTCTCTGCAGTCGCAGTTTTTGAATCTGGGAGCAGGAAGAACACACCAATTGGGAGAAGAAAGCTCAGGATTCAGCAACAAGAGCCATGAAAGCAGGATCTTCTGATCCACAAGGTAATTCCAAGCTCTTCCTGACCGATGAATTGCGCGCCTTGTTGTAGTCGAAACAAGAACACTAGACAGGCTTAGTTTGTTAGTACAAGACTGGACAGAAAAAGATAATAACACGAGGAAAAGGATATGCATAACACCTTGATGAGAAGAAACACAAGTGTTTGGTTAGATTGTGTGATGATATCATCGAGTTCTAGAGGCTCTCCGATGATAGGCTCCATTTCTGACTGAGGATGTAGGGGGGTGACAGCTACCTTAGCTGCAAATTTGTCCAAAGAAAATTGTGGTTTGGTAGGATGCGTTCATGATGCCATTGTTTTGTCATCAAATACAGATTCAAGAAAGAGATGTACAGCACAATATGAGTGGGATCGCACTGACAATGTCCACTCTCCAGAGGTCTTGAAACCCATAATTTCCCTAATCCTCCTGCTCCTTATCAATAAGCCGGCGACCAATCAAAGTAATCAGCTGCTGACTGCTCCTCAAAGAATTCATGATAACCTAATTTCAAAAGAAGACAAGAATGGTCAAGGCTCTGATTTAGACATGTAAATAAACAAACTAAACAATTAAGCTCACCTTGATTTAGACATGTAAATACCTGAAGTTTAGTACCTAAGCTTCTTATTACTACCTGACAATGCTGGAGAGGAGACATGAACAATGCCTTATTCTTTCGCAACGGTCTCCGCGGATTCTACCTCGTCATCCTCCTATGGGCATTGACTCACTTCATAATTGAGAAATGAATCACTTGTTAAATCACAACAGTTAAAGAACAGTGAAGTACAAAATACATACAGGAACTACCCTATTAGCAATTTAACAGAAGCAGAGTTGTCCCAGGCAAGCTGTACCGGATGAATTCAGAGGCATTGGACTATAGACATGAACTGAACGGATGCAGGACTTCCCTGTTTGCTGAGGGAGGCTGCCAGTTTGATGAAGCAGACGTCCAGAGGAGTTGTTTTGTCGGCCAGCCTGAATGCCCCCTGTGCAGGATTAATACAAGTGCAGTGCTAAAGGGAGAAAGACAAGAAACAAAACGGTGTCAAACAGTAAGTCCCGATGGATGAATCAAGGAGCAGTCAAATCCGTTTTTTTTTTTTGAAAAGTAGCATGTAACATTCTGCTCAATTTGGTGCTATGAAACAAAAGCAGCTAGCAAAAAGGTTTACAAGAGAAGTTCTGTACATATTGCCATCGCCAGCATCAAACGATCAAGACGTCAAGATGTTAGAGGAGAAAAAGACTTTCTAATGTTCAGATAGCATACAATTAGTGATCAGGTAATGCGGCAAAATTCAGGAGACAACGCATACTACATGAAACAATTGGAGCCACTAAGAAGGATACAAATATACATGTTCATCTGAAAGACTATGTGGAGGTTTATCCATATTTGTGATGAGTTATTGACAATGTTTGAGCATATGGTATTCAAGTTTGAGTTTATTTTGAATTCTATTTTGAATTTGAAGTAATTTGAGGTGCTGTCAGGTCTGGGCGGTAATACCGACCTTGTAGGAGTGGTTGTGCCGACCTTGTGGAGCTACCGGCCGTGTGAGCGTAGTCTTTTCATAGAGAGGTGTTTTCTCCGGGGTTAGACAAGAGTGGCACTATTGACCATCTGGGAGCGGTAATACTAGGAGTGTGGTACTACTGGCCTCCAGTGGTAGTAGTTATTTTTCAGAGATGGTTCTCTCAGGGATTTTCAGAGGGAGCAGTACTACCGACCAACTAGGAGCGGTAGTACCAGACTTGCGATACTACCGGCCCTGGGTGGCGGTAGTGCCGACTTTTCAGCAAATTGAGATGTTTGCTATTGATTTTGTGATAATTATTGCATATTATTGTGAGCAGTGCTATGTGATGGTTTTGTTGTCTATGGTTGTAGGACTCGGGGCTAGGTCATAGTGAGGCGAAGGCGAGACCGTGACTATACTAGGAGAGTTGAGATCTAGAACGGTCAAGGAACGCAGGAAGATGATAAGGCCAAGGAGGAGTTGAGGTCCAAAGCCGATGTCGCTATGGTGGAGCTGTTAAGGACAAGTGGTGCATCAAGTGACTTGGGCATCAAGGATGGTTCGGAGCCGGACTCGCTTGGCGCAAGCTAGGATGCACCGTTCTGTCGAGAGTCCGATGCGATGAGCGATCTGATCGGAAAAGTATCGGAGAATTCCAAAAAAAATAAAAAATCACCGATACTTGGCGATACTTCTGATACACGAGGCCCATTTCGCTTGGCCCAAAAGCCCAATACAAACATTAAAACCTAAGCCAACACCGGACTCAGCCTCGCCGACGCGACACAGCTGCTCTTCTCCCTGGCGGCAAGCCAGCCGCTATCCTGGGGCCACGTCCCAAAGAGTCCTCTGCTTTGCGGCGCCGCCGTAGCTCCGTCGGCCGCGCGCGGCTCCCGCCACTGCTCTTGGCAAGAGCCTCAGTGCGGTGCCTCCTCCCAGCATAGGCGATGCTTCCTCCCCGGGAGAAGGTAACATTGCCTCTGGCTTCTTATTTTACAATACATATATACTTGGATCAACGATCCTTGTTTTGAAAATTTCCGGCTGCACGTGATCGCGTGACGGTGCTACATAGGCGGCAAGTTATTGGGGCCACGTGAAAAGTGACGAAGCATAGGCGATGCTTCGAGGAGAAGGAAGACATGTCATTGGGGAAAATTGGTAATTTGCCCAATACCGGCGGTGAGGTGGTTTGGAAAACCGCGGTGGTGGTCTAAGTGGTTTAGATCACGCCAAAGTGGAGTTGAACGCAAATTCGGGCTCGTAGAGCAGATTTGGCGTCAATGTAATGGTTGTTTTGAGAAGCGTACGTGTGTGAGTGAAAAACCCGTTTAAAGTGTTGGGTTTCGGGTTAGCTCATGTAAGAGTGGATGGTATCTGCTTGTGTGTCCAGGTTTAGGATTAGAGTTGCCTCCTCTATATAAGGCTTTGAGAGGCATAGAGGGAGGTAAGTCTCTAGACTCTAGATTAGGGCTTCCACAAGATTTTATGTTCTTGTGTGGGTGTGTGAGTGCTCCTTGGGAGCTTTTGCCCTCATGTAAGAGGCTTTGTAAATCTTTCTCATAATCTAAATGCAAATCATCTTCATGTTCAAGTTTTGCCTCAAGTTTTGATCTTTTTTTTTGCTTTGCTCTTGATCTTTCCTTGTGGTTTCTTTCTTGCTTGATCTCGTGCTGACAAGGATGTATGATTGATAGATGTATCCTATGTAGATCATCTCCTCAATTATCTTGGCAAGCTTCTTCTTGATCATCCAAGTTTCTCTAAGAAATTGGTTTTTAGGTTGAGAAGGAAGATTTTAAGGTAGATCTTAATCCTGCTTGTTTGAGGGATCTTTCTTAAGTATTTTTACTTGCTATGATATGTGAGAGGGCATCTAGGATCATCTTGATCATCAAATCCTCACGAGCAAGCCCAGGGTGAAGTTTTGGATTTTAACTTGATTTTGGTGCACCCTTTGGTAAATTTGAAAAGCTCAAAACTTTGACATCAATCCTTGCAATTGATGGTTGGAATAGGTTCCTGACATCCCTAGAAAGGTGCATACAAAGTTTCACGAGTTTTGGATCATCCAGTCAAAAGTTACAAAATTTTTGGATTTGAACTCATGCTGATTTTACTATTCATACCCTGATTTTTACTGTTTATCTGGCACTTCCGGGGGTACTTAGTACAGTTGTGTTGGGATACTATTTATTCCGGTACTACCGACAATCTAAGAGCGGTAGTGCCACCCTTAGCTGATTTTCTCTAAAAATTTGTTCTTTCGCGCATATTTGATCTAGTGAGGTTTTGTTGGTTTCTTTGGGTAAAAAATTATCGTGTGATTATTCACCCCCTCTCTCATCACCATTTCTGGTCCTTCATCATCCCAGTTGTTCAGATTTTTTCTTCTTCTTTTGAGCAGTCATGGGAACAGCGTGAAAGAAATGACAAGGCCTAAACTGGTAAAGGAGGAACATGAGAAGTAACATGATTCTGAAGAGGGACAAAACTAGAAGAGAAAGACAGCCAGATCTTGACTAAGAATAGAAATGGTGGACAAGGCGCAAATGCCCTAAGGAGTCACACAAATATGTTTTCTTCCAACAGATGAACGACAATCAGCGCCTTTGCTCTCATCATCCTCCCTGTATTTGTATTTGGTCTCTTAGATTAATCAACCTTTGACTGAAGAAAAAAAAAGCAATCAAGAATCAACTCTAACACAAAATGCTCAGTATGTGTGCTTAAGACGACAAGATGGGTAACTACCAGAATTACAGCGATCTTGAAGAAGTAAGGCTCTATTTTTATCAAACAAATTTCTTGCTGGAAAATAGAGCTATGGCAAACATAAATGTGAGCTGCGGAATAGAGATACTTTTCTTGCCTAATGGCATGAATCAGTTTTCAGTATGTTATGTGTTGTCGACCAAAGTCTGCAACAGGTTGTAGCATTGACATTCAGATCAAGAATTCACCACTACAAGCTACAACAATCCTTGATAAAATAAGGATAATACACCTTGTAGGAGTGTAGAAAACGGTGATAGAAGGCAAGATCCCGAATGCTATGGTGTTTCGTAAGCATTCTTGCAATTGTACTCTTTAGGTTTCATGTTGAACCTTAATCGAACGAAAGATATTCATTTTACCACAAAATGTTTTGCATATTATTCAGTGTTTTCAATTCGCTGAGTTGAATTCGTTGGGCTGCCTAAAATTACAACTCGACCATGAACATAACTACTAAAACGCCTTGTAATTAGCAACATCGTTGCTCCAAATAGACTTTCACAGGTAATTACTATGGTACAACACTTTCACTTCTACATAGCTACTATAACACTATATTATTGTTGTTGTTGACGATTTCAATAGAATATGACTGTATAAGTGAAAGACGATTCACGGCCGGCAATGCAGGCAACAGAGCAGTGTTGCAGTCAGCATAAGTTGGTCTAAATGCATGCGCATGAAAAACGCCGATCGCCATTGTAAGAGCATGCGAGTAGGGAGAGACAGAAAGCTGACCTGTTGATACCAATTGACGCATGTAGATAGTAGTCTAGTAGGGGATCATAGGTCGACGCCGATGTGCGGAGAAGTAACGAGAGGAGAGGAGGGAGGCAGCGAGCCACGTCCTCTCCGGCTCCGGCGTACAATAAGCCGGAGGAAGTGATCGGGGGGCTCCAGGACCGCATGGTCTTGTCTTTCTCGTAGTGGTACGGCAGCGAGCAGTGAACACCAACAGTAGCATTTCTTCGTTTCTTTTTCTCATTAATATTTGTTTGTCTGTTTTGTTCTTGTTTTTCGCAATAGCTGTCGTACAAATGCAAAAAGGTTTCATACAAATTTCTCATCTAAAAGAATTATGGATAAAACTCTTTTTTTTTAATATTAGTAGCAAAATCC
Organism: Otatea glauca; assembly: GCA_036346275.1. Lineage (NCBI taxonomy): Eukaryota > Viridiplantae > Streptophyta > Magnoliopsida > Poales > Poaceae > Otatea > Otatea glauca. Next base: position 21,413,601 of record CM070712.1, on the reverse strand, counting down.
CGTTTTCGTTACCTGAAGTTCTAGCGAAAACATTCATTTCCTTGTCTAATTCAGAGACAACAATAATACCAAGGAAAGTGAAAAGTAGCTAGCTTCACTTCCTCAGGCCGGCTTAGGTTTTCACCTGATTGACACGTGAAGGAACTTATCCAGTTCACATGGCACGCAGCAAATTCATGTTCAGGTAAACAAGTCGCTCAATTCTTTCAAGTCAGTTGCTTTCAAAAGTGACAGAAATATTCCAGTCATTGGCTACCGAGATAACAAACCACAACTCAACCACGGCTCACATTCTCGGTAAAAGAAAACAACTGGCAATTACATCTTAACCACTCCTTCCTCTTTAACACAACGAAACAACACGAAAGGCGCAATTGCTGAGAGCAATCCGTACCAAGGGGTAGGACACCATCATACGGAGAAGTAAAAAATTGACTGTTTAGTCAGATAGACAGTCACAGTCATTTAGTCGTGTGATACTGATGGCAGTGAGTAGCGAGGGGCATAACTCAGATGTCTGCTTTGTATGGCAAGCTGGAGGTGATAAGACGCCATGTGAGCCCTCTCAGTGATCATGTGAATGTAATTCTAAGTTGATGCAACAATAGCTGAGATTTTGACAGCATGAAGGTGCAGGGCAGGCCCGGCGAAAGCTTGAGATGAAGCAACAATCATACAGTCCAGCTCATATCTGGGGCCTTAGCTGCTGCCCTTGTGTCCCACGGCCTCCGCATAGTTTCGTAAGCAATACTGAACCAAGGGATAGGGATCGCCAGTACTACATGCATGTCAGTTCAAACCATGCACTGCTCTGAGCTAACACTGGTCTCCGGGAAGGACCCATCATTCTGGCGCACATGTGCCCAGAATCATGTTGATCAAAGACTAAATCTGCAAACTTATAGCTGCCATTATCACGTGGCAAAGAAGTAAAGCTTTTGCATGGAGAATCTTGAGGCCCTGAAAGCCAAAAGGAAAAGTTGATAGATCAATATTTCCTTTTTCTACTTTTGATAAGCACAGCAGGCACTTGATAACAAAGCAGCTGGAAAAAATCGTCTCGCGCACGGTGCACGTTCATGCGGAAGCACCTTTCAATAGACAGCCCAACAGAAAGAAATGTGTACGTACTGAATCAACCTGACGAGGTGCCTCATAAAGCACCCATTGTTAGGAAATGAATGACGACACATCCAGTCTCCATTGATTTACCTTGTGAATAGATGAAGCTTAGCATTTCCATGACGCCAAAACAAAGAAATCACGTCAGTTTTCCATGCCAAAGCTGCAGATAAATTCATCACTCAATCAATGGTCACAAGAAATAATTAACAAGAAAGATCTGGTTAAGTATTTCCACAGGGAGAAGGCTATGTGGCTCTGTAAGCACACCATTTGAAGCGAATTGGATGCGCATTTAATACAACAGCGCTGCACACCTTTAAGTTTTGACTGTTGAATTCTGCATTTAGTCCAATAAAATTTTTTATTTTAAGTAACAAGGATATATTTCATGCATGCTTTACGGACTTGTATTTGTCTAAGGCGCTATTTGTTTCGGTTTAGGCTTTTAGCTTAGCTTAAACAACTTAAAAGCTGTTTGCTTTTAAGTCAAGACAACCTATTTGGGAGGATGACTTTTGTTGGGTTGGCTTATTATTGTGAAGCACGAAATGTCTAAAATACCCTTATTGCACAATTTCGGTTTTGAGTGCATGATATCGATGAACACATAGCAATCATTAGAATTGAATATCAAAATTCGCAATTCATACAAATAATCATCCATGATCAAGTTAGAATGGCTGTTCATCATCCATCCATCATCATTCGCTCGATCCACATGCCTCCCGCCGTGCCACCACCAGATCCATCCGCCTCCACCCGTGCCAGATCCGACAGCCTCTTGCTGCTCCATGGCTGGATCCAGACTCGCGCAGCTCCACCAGCGCCAAATCCACCCGTGCCACCCGAGCCAGATTCAGTCACCTCCTACCGCACCAAATCCGGCCGCCTCCTATCGCCTCCCGCCGCTCCCCGCTTGGGTCTGACCACCTCCACTTGCGCCACACCGGATCCGGCCGCCTCCAGCCGCGTTACGGCCAGATCTGTTTGCCTCCACCCACGCCACGCCCAATCGTGCCTCCCGCTGCTCCAAGCTCGGGTTCGGCCACCTCCACCCGCACCACGCCGGATCCGGGTCGACGACGGAGGGAGGAGGCCGGGGACAATGGAGACAAGAGGGGCGGAGGGAGGAGGCATGTCGCACGAGGGAGAGAGATGGAGGAGAAAAGAGATGGGAGGATTCTCGAGTTTATGTACGATGGCATTTGGTGGGTAATTTTGGAGACTTTCAGTGGCAAAGGATTATTTCATCCCGAAAAGCTCAAAAAAACACCTCTCGTCTGCTCTGGCGGATGGGCGGATGGGCCGGCGACGCAAGCACCCAAGCACACGACCCAAACCTAAGCGGGCCATGCGTGACGGCCAAATTGACCGTGTGTCGTGCTTGGGCGGAGGTGCGACGGCTGGCGCGGACGACGACAAGACGGCCGCCGCTAAGGTCGGGCCGGCCGGCCGCCAACGGCCCGGCCGGCGACGCACGCCCGTTTAAAAAAATAGACGTTTATAGCCGTTGCAGACTTAAAAAATTCAAAAAATATCCGAAAAAATTCAAAAAAATCCCGAATTTTTTCCTATAAATAGGTGGTTGCCCCCTCCCCATTTCCACACCAGCAACCTTGCATTCTCTTCTAATCATTCTCTTGTGGAAATTCTTTTGCTCTTAGTGGTAATTTGGCAAAATTAAAAATAGTTTTGTCAAAAATCCAAAAATCCTAATTGACTTTCGACTATGTCAAGAAATCAAGGTGATAATTGCGATTTATTTTTATTTTGTTAGTATTTTAAATCATATTTTAGTATTAATAGCGTTGTTTTTCTTGTAGTTTGCTTTATGGAGCACGGGATTTTCCGTCGTTCCCGACTTCCGATTTGATATTTCACCCGAGGAGCTTCTTGCATCATATGCCCAAGAAGTCGCAGGAGCTATGCCATCTTCGGGCTCTACAAGTGCTCTGCGTTGGCAAGCACCGGACGAAAAGAACAAGACGCAATACATCGAGTCCGGGAAGATTTCGACTAGATTTTGAGGCATCAAACAACGTCCAAATCAGGTATCTTTGTTTGTAAATATTGCAAGCATAAATTAACTGCGAAATCTTCAGGTGGAACGGGGCACTTGAAGAGGCATGCTGACAGCTGTAGAAAAAAAGCGAGAATGGCTTTGAGACAGAGCGCACGCAAGATACAACCCGACGATGCAGACGAATCGACTACAATCCTGAGGTAGCTCGTGAATCTCTTTGTCGTTTAATCGCTTCTCAAGATCTTCCTTTAAACTTTGGTGAGTCAGCGCGTTTGAAAACTATATTAAGACCGCTCATAATCCTAGGTTTTCTGCAGTTTCTAGACAGACAACAACTAGAGATTTGATTAAATATTATAATAATTGTCGCAATAACCTAAAAGAAAATTTTAATACCTGTACTTTTTCTGTGTCTTTGACATCGATATATGGAGTGTTAGAGCTAAAGAGGATTACCTTAGTGTAGTTGCTCATTATGTAAACGAGGATTGGCAACTAGAAAAGAGAATTATAGGATTCAAATTAATTGATGTAGTACATCTTGGTGAAAATATTGCTTGATTGTATTGTAAAAGTTGTGGAAGATTTTGGTCTTAGTGATAAAATTTTTGCAATAACATTAGATAATGCTTCGCAAATACTTCGCCATGAACATTCTTACTCCGCTTTTCAATTCTTATCTTTGAATCTTTCTTATTACATCATTGTACTTGCCATATTATTAACCTTATAGTTAAATCTGGTTTGAAGAGGTTAGATCAAGATCTTGAACCTTTTAGCAATGCAATATCTTACTTAAATTATTCTAATCAACAGTAGTAGCATTTAAGACTTATTGTATTGCAATGAATGTCTTGCGTAAGTTTGGTCCGGATATGCCTGTTAGATAGAACTCTACTTACTTGATGCTTAAGCATCTAATACCATATGAGAGCACATTTTGTTTTTATTAACACGCATTGTCGTACACGGGATGGTCAGCCGGTACTCACAGAGCAACATTGGTATATTGCTAAATACTTGCTGTCATTTTTAGAACTTTTTTTTGAATCTACTATTGCTTTATCCGGAGTTTATTACGCAACCTCTCCTTTAATTGTGCATCATATTTTAGAAATTGCTACCCACTTAAAAAACTACAAAAATGATAATATCTTGCGTGAAGTTGTTTGTGCTATGAAAACTAAATTTTTAAAATATTGGCAAGAAATTCCTATGTTATATGCATTTGCATTTATTTTAGATCCTAGAGCTAAAATTCGGGGATTCGGTAATGTTCTCTCACTTCTAAGTAATGCGGTAGGTACTGATTATTCTAGTTATTTTTCAACTGTCCGTGCTAACTTATCTCAAGTTTATGATAAGTACGATCGGAAGTTTGCTGGAGTTCGCATGCAGCGACCCCCACCAGCACCCACAATAGGTAAGAAGAAAACCGCGTGGGGAAAGATATGGGGTGCAGGTGGCTCTTCCTCAAGGAGTTCGACTACATCAACGACAAGTGCGGACACATCAAGTGGTGGAGAGCTAGCTGCCTATCTCAACAGCGACACTGTCAACTACCAAGAGAAGCAAGAGGAGGACTTCAGCATTTTGCAGTGGTGGCATGAGCACAAGATAACATATCCGGTGCTTTCCATACTAGCACGGATGTGTTATCAGCCTCGTCTCCACGGTTTCTTGAGTCCGCTTTGATCTATCCTAAGAATAATCGAGGAGAGAAGAACAAATCTGACAAGTGAGATGGTGGAAATACTTCTCACTGTGAAAGATTGGGAACAAGCTGATCAACGAGCTCAACATCTTTGCGAAAATCCGAAATTTGGCGGACACGTTCGAAAATCTTTATGTAGATAATGAGGAAGAATAATTGTAATCTTCACTTTTTCGTATCATTTGAGCTATATGTTGTACTTTTTTTTTTGCCAAGGTTTTCGTGTTGAGTTTTTACTTGGCAAAGTTTTTAACGAGGCGACCAAACATCAATAAAGCTCATCATTTAATTCAAATTATTTATCTCATTTTAGAATTTATCTCGCTTTCTCTTAATTTATATATATATTTAAAAGTTTTTGTACACCTTCGTGTTTTTCTAATTATTCTAAATTTCTCCAATTTTTTGAATTTTTTCATATTTTTTTGTATTTTCTCATACTTTGTCTATTTTTCTATTTTTTCTGATTTTTCAAATTTTTGAAGTTAAGCAGACTCTGGGCCAACCCGCCCGCTTAGCCCGTGAAGGATCGGCCAAGACGCAGACGGCGCCGACAGAACAAGCAGGCGTGCTCGGTCGCCACCCGCATCGCGTGGTAAGACGACTACCGCTTACAAGTCGTGCCTAAACGGGCGTCTTGGATTTTAATCGCCGTCTTGCGTCTTGGCGCCCGTTTGGCCATGTCTGGTCTGGCTTTTGGCTTATAGTTATATGGGGGCTTTAGACTTTTTAAAGCCCAGCGGAAAAGTCAATCATTTGTTTCGGCTTTGGCTTTTTTGCTTTTAAGCCGATTAAAAAGGCCGAAACAAACGGAGCCAAAATTTATAGGTTAAAAGTAAAACTTAACTGTAGTAAACCGGCATGTTACAGTTGCAAGAGCTATGCATAGAAACAATTATAACATTCTCCTTTCTCGAAAGGAACATAGTTAAACCACCTAAAAAAGCCTGAGTTATTTCCTTGACTTTTTACACAGAAACAAGTATGGGTGAAAATTGGATAAATAATTCCCGCCCAATCTAGAGCCGATCCGGTCGGGACCGATTTTAGGAAAGTATTTTACCATCCGGATTAATCTGGACCAAATTAAGTGCGACTAATGTCCATCGGATCCAAAATTTTCCCATATTATGTCAAATAGTTTCCCATATTGTAGTTCAGTAGTTTCCCATGTTGTAGGAAGAAGCAAAAGACACTAAAAAAATCTAGAACAATTCACAAAGGTATTTTAGAATATTTGGAACCTAGATAAAATGTTTTATTAATTTTATAAGAATGCCTTTAGTCTCGGGAAAATAGGAAAAAGCTTTTATAAATTCAGGAAATGGCTCAAAAATTCAATAGTGGATAAAATAATTATTTTAAGATGAAATTTGAAAATTGAGGCTATTGCACCTTATGTCGGTGTCATCATGTCAAATTTATGTATGAACTTGTGTTGAAGTGTACTATACCGTTATGTCAATGTGATCGTGTATACATGTGAGACTTATATATGTACTCGTGTTGAAAATTAGAAGCTATGGTGGTATGGTTCAACGTATATTCCTTCCTATGTGGGCGCAACTGCGTACTATCAGACTATTCTATTCATTCCCAATCTGAATTCGTCATGTATCTGTCTCGTGTCTGTATCCCGAATACTTAAAATTCGTATTCGCATCCAGCCTATTCGTATCCGGCTCCAAATCCGGCAAAGAAATATGTGGGTTAGGATACGCGATGGGCAATATCCGACCCGGTTTCACCCCTAGCAACAAGAAATAACAAATCCACCATAAACTCATAGACCCTCAAAACCACACTCCACACGCCCAAGAGAAACGCATGTGCACACACAAAATGAAGACTTCTACTACCATTGTAAACTCATAAACATTTCTTAAGAAAAAACTTCCAGTATGTATACAAGTAAAAAGGGAAGGAGCAATAAAATGGGATATTACAAATCATCAACATCAAGGTTCAAAAAGATGTAAGTACAGTTAATTTTTTCACACTGAGCCTATTTGTTGCTGTAAGGTCATGATATTAGCTCATGATCTTGGAAGCAGGCCATGTAGCAGAGAACTGGCTATTTCCAAAGGAAATTGAACTCCATTTGGCTGTGAGGTGGGTTCCAAAATGCACTTTTATATACTAGTTCTAGATTTTAGTAGTTAACATCTTCTTTAGAATAATAGCAGTACTGTTTTAAAAACTCTCCATAACTAGCTATCACACGCAGCATATGTTCAGTAGAGGACAGAATAAGCTCAGTGAGTTCTAAATTACTTTCAATTTATGCAAAGGTTTTTTTGGTCTTGTGAAATGAGTAAATAATGTTTCACAGCTTGGCATGCTACAATAGTGCCCAGACTAGGAAGCACCGATATGTGAAACCAGTACAGCGATACAACAATTCCCCAAAATCACTAATACGGTGACACTAAAAATACACACACATATATACATACATAGACACGCACATGCACGCACCGGCGCACACACACACATATATATACACCCTTACCATGTAAACTCAATGAAAACCACATATACAAGTTTTCAAAAAATTACAAAAAATTATCATACATAGAGGAGGTGAGCTTCTACAACCCTGTAAAATTTGAAAACCAAACTCTATAGTATTTGAAAGGTATGAAAAAGGCAAATTCAACCTGAATAGTGATTTTCACTGTTAGCACTATTCATATCACTTCTTGTCAATTTCATATCTTTCAAATGCGATTGAGTTTGGTCTTCAAATTTTACAAGGTTGTAGAGACTCATCTCCCCTACTTATGGTAATTTTTAGATTTTAAAACTTATACATGTGTTTTTCACAGAGTTTACACGGTAAGGGTGGTGTATATATATATATATATATATAAAGAGGACTTAGAGTGAAGTCATACGTGTGTGTGTGTATATGTGTATGTATATATATATATATATATATATATATATGTGTGTGTGTATATATATATGTGTATATACATACATATATATATAAAGAGGACTTAGAGTGAAGTCTCAAATGCAATCGATACAACCAGGTACAATAGAGTGCTCTAGGATTACATAGACCAAAGATAACATAAAGAAATGCAACATCGTCGTGTATTATCAATTTCCACGGCTTCTCCACATGGTTTGAGTGAGCTATTGTTGGTTAGGCCGTATCGGAGAGGTGTCGCAGAGTATTGGAGAAGTATTGGTTTCTGTTTCTTTTTTTTTTAAATAAAAATAGCCTGATACCCCTTTGATATGTATGGGTGCTTACTAGGTGCTAGATATAGTTGGAATTGGTTAAGTTCACAAATGGAGCAACTTTGTCTCCAGGAAAAAAAATCTTGGAACGAATGCAAAGATACTTCTTTCTTCAAGCAGGAACTGAAATGTCCTATTCCAGGTTGTGGTATAGCACCCCAGTGGCCCAGCCTCAAATTTCACTTACTAGAACAGGTTACAACTGGACTAGAGAAGCTAATACTCGCTCCACTCAAAAATTCTTGTCGCCGTGGGAAGCATGCAGTCAAACATTTTTTTTAAATGGTTGGATCGATCTCATGAAAATGGAACAAGTAGATTCATCATAAAAAATATTACTAGGATATGTACAATTCATCATTATGAATGGTATCAACAATATGAACTGAAAAGTAGCAAGAAAACAAAGGAACATTTGAGGAGTCACAAATTAATACTAACAGAAAAATTTACATATCAACTATGACAGTTGACAGGGGAACAGTTTATAATCCATGTATTTAATTCACTCAGAAACTTATAGAAATGTGGTTCATAAGATCACATGTCAAAGTTGGTTCATGAAAGTACTGACTCAAAGAGGCATTCATCATACCAGTAAGCTTACATCCAATGCTAGAAACGATTGGCTCCATGGAACTAACGTGTGGGTTGAACAGAAGTGCATTGATTTGATAATAGTAACTCTTCATAAGCCCACAGTAGATCTTAGCCATGTTCTGCAAAATAAATCCCAAGTGAACTTTCTAGTTAACTAAAGAACGATGTATATCACCAACAATATTGTACTCCTGTTGACCTAACAAAAACAGCAGTTACAATAAGGAAACTAGGGGACAGAGTATTGAAAGACAGCATTTGCAATATGCAGTTATGATAAGAAAACTAGGGGACAGAGTATCAAAAGAAGCTGCACACTCGTATGGACATAAATTCATCACTGAACAACATCCATAGATACTGCAAAAAGCAAAAACTTGTATTGAATTACCAATGAACATAACATTTATGTACTCTACAGGTATCAAAGGCAGAGTAGTATATTCATACTTTCCTCTAATTGCCAACACCAAACAAGAATTCCTGCAAAATCCTAGAAGCCTCTGAAACTTCATGCTGAGTGCTTACTGATCCCGGCACTGCAGAAGAGTTGGTAGGCAAACTAGTTTTCTTTGGCTCTGAATATGGGTGTAAAGTAGCTTCTTTTGATAAGTTCTTCTCATCTAACAGTGGAGCTGACCTCTGCATATTTTGCTTGACAATTTTTTTCCCTTCGGCAGCTTGAGGTCCTCCAAAGTTGTGATGTTGACCACCATTTGTATACCTATGCTTCTGAGTGGACAAAGCATCCTGATGCAGAATGCTAGAATCTGATCTGTCTTTACTGAAAGCAAGAAACTGTACACCCTTTGGAATAGGAGCAGATGTTTTTTGAGCATTTACTGAGACGCTGGCAAGGTTTTTAAGGATGGAATAGTGTTTGGTAGGAACAGAAGTTGCAGGTTCACCATTGTACACCGTTGAGGTTTTCTGACTACTCGTTTGCTCTCTCCGGTTTGCTTTTTCAGGCACCAATGGCACATCAGATTTCTTTGCATCTGGAGTGGAAGGACCTTCTGCAGTTGGCATCTAAAAGAATGCAGTTTGCTTAGTTCACATCATTTATAGTGGCATTAAATTTTACACAGGCTATTACACTTCTAAAGTAAATAACAGGAAATGATTTGGCAAATTACGTACCACATGGGAAAATTTGCATTTATCACCTCTCACACACATTCCATTTTCCAGAAAATTGTGGCAAGGGTACTTTGACAACTCATGATCGTAAGGACAATCATCTCCTTTCAAACAAGAACCATGTGTAAAATGTGTACAGGGCTGTAAAAGAGAAAAAGGGTATGAAAACATGGCATACATCAAACTAAAAGGAAAAAAAACTCAACAGTAAGGAAAGGTACAAAAAGAAGTTTACTGCAAAATACTTGGATCAAGATTAGGGTGGGTACAATTTTATGTTTCAGCATTATAAGCATAAGGTGCATCATTGCTTTACCATCTTGCAAAATTTAAAGTTCAAATTTGAAATTGATGGTTCTTAAAAGAGGGTTTGTATAGGCATGCACAAAATGCGCTTGTGTGGGTGAAACAGATAGGGCAACATAAACCAATCTCAGACATATGATGAACTTTTATGAAACACATACCTTAGATTTTGTCAAAGGTGTAGTATCATGGGAGAACTTGCAAATATTGCCCTACGAAAAGAAAAGGAAGATAATTAGATTATTTAAGTAAATACCGACAACAAATTTAGTTATCCAGCTTTATAACAGAAGTTGTTTGTTTATTTACCAAAAATAACGTGCCTACCGAGAGTAAAATGGACAGCTTCAAATGGAACAATTCGAAATATACATCCTATGCAAGTTTGCATTTGATATGGCTCATCACCATATTACATAAATATAACAACCAGTGTATCTAGAAAGCATTTTTTTTTGTGATGACTGCTCCATCACCTTTCAAAGCAAAGACCTGCGATACGCAGTTTACAGAACAACACATAAATTCTTGGCCTAAAGAAGACAAAAGCAAAATGCAAAAGAGAAGCAGCATTAGATGACTACAACATCTGTTTCAACTTTCAACTGAAAAACAAATTAGATGGCCAAAGAAAAACTCACCTGCTGGCACTTCCCATGCAAGTAGAAGCGGCAATACTGAACAACCTTTGGCTTTATAACTGGTTGAAGTTTCAGTCTTTTCACACCTTCGGCTATCCGTTGCCGTGCTCTCTTAACTCGTTTATTTTTCTACATGTCAACAACATTGCAAAGCAAGCTTAATACTTCCGAAGGTAGAAACAATTAGGATGCTCAGTACAATAAAGTATGAATTGAACTAAAATAGTACTGATATCAGAACATACCGTCTTCTTAGCTTTCCTTTCCTCAGTCAAATGCCGTTTTCTCTTCTTCCCAGGTTTGGTAGTCTGCAAAAGATTGTCATAGAACATATCGAATATCTGTACTTCTGTAGTCAAGCAGAAAATATGAACAGAAAAGAATTGATTGTACTGTATAACAAGCTCAGTGAGTTTGATGCAGTCATGAAGGCAGGCACACTGCTGCATGAAGTGTGAGTTTCGTACTCTTCTTAAAGTGCATGCGTTGTATTGTTCTAAGGCGAGGAATTTTCAAGCAAGACATGTATAATGTGACCCAAAAATAAGCTACTGAATTCAGTTAGAGAAAATTCCCTATGTGCCACTGAAATTTGGCCCAATCCCTTCCATACCACTGAAAAAATGCGCTTCCTCCAATGCCACCGAATTTCTACTTTGATCCATTCTATGCCACTCCCGTCAACCTGCCGTGAAGATACGGTTAAGTGGGACATGAAAAGATGCTTCTACCCTTCTTCCTCCTCCCTCTTCCTCTGTTCTTCAACACATGTTCCAGCACCAATACCACCATCGGCCTCCTGCCCTCCTCCCTCCGCCTCGATACGCCCTCCTTCCACCTCCCGACGCCGGCCTCCTCCCGCCTGTAATCCCGCCACCACCCTCCTCCCCCCCTCCAGCCCATGCCAAATCTGGAGCAAGCCGCCTGCATCCTCGCCGCTGGAATCGCCGCCCAGGACCGTGCCACCATTCCTCTGTCTCTCTGTACAGCAGGACCCATCTGTCAGTCCTCTCAAGAACCAAATAAATAAATTCGGCCAACTGTGCTACATGACATGCGGGCCAGCCTTATCATTGAGTTGACATGTAGGAGAGAGAAGAAAGAGAGGAGGGAGAGTGGGGGTATAACTAGCATTTGAGGAAAAGTCTGACAGGTTTCCATGATTTAACAGTAGAGGGAACTAATGGACCTAACGTTAGTGACATAGAAGGGATCAAAGTAGAAATTCGGTGGCATAGGAGGAAGCGCATTTTTTCAGTGGGCATGGAAGGGATCTGGCCAAATTTCAGTGGCATACAGGGAATTCCCCCATTCAGTTAATACGAGGAATCAAATGAGAAGTTGTATTTGCATATCACTAGTGAAATAACCAGTCAAACACATAATTAGACACGGCGAAGCAACAAGTGAACAAACATCTAATATGATATATTTGTAACCCATACTGGTAAATCAAAAAGGTGATATATTCAGTACCTCATCATCAGGCAACGGTGTCTCCTTCCAATCCACAACCTCATCATAACTGACTGCATGTGCCCTGGCAACAGGCATTTGTGCATCATCCTTGATATTACCTTCCTTGTTCAGTACAAGATCACCATTTCCCTTCATTTTAGGCGTCGAATGCAAATTACGATTCTGCGCGCCATTTTCACATGATTTGTTCTCTCCTGAACCTCTGCTAACAAAATCCTCTTCTAATCTCTCATCATCTGCATCTTCATCTTCATCTTCAAGCTCTGAATTGCCAGACTCATTTGCATCCAAAACCTGCATGTCACCCTCAATCTCCCCTTCCTCAAACCCACCACCATCAACCAACCCAAGATCTGAATTGCCCACAGGTCTGACTTCTTCAATCTCACCTCCCAATTCTTTCACCTCAGCAACCTTGCCATCATTCTGCAGGTCGCCTCTGGAAACCTCACAGCTCTGCACTGACATTGTGCCGCCACTGAACCCTGAGAAGTTGGTCATCATCGCATCAAGCAGCAGCTGTTCATTATCGTTGCTCACAGCTACCTCTACCGATTCCTCATCCTTCCTCTCCAGGCAAGCCTTCATCGATCTGAAAGCCTCTTCATCCCCCACCAGTCCAGCTCCACTCCGCAACTCCTCAACAAAGGCACCGGTCTTACGGCAGGTGCTTCCAGCAACAACCATATCTTGTACACCCTCCGGCAGCTCAACCCCGGCGACTTCACGCTCCGGCGAGCCCTGTGGCGCCACGCCCGGGTTCGCGGTGGCGGCCTGGATTCCCCAGGGCGCAAGCGTCTCCTGGGGTATAGGGTTTCCCACAGCAGCCTCCTCTTCTACATCCTTCCCCCGATCAAACTCGGAGTCTTTAGGCGGCGCCGAGCCCCCCTGCGGGGGCTCACCGGGGTCGCCGATAGGGTTCGCGGCGGCGGGCTCGATTTCCGGTTGCGCAGGGGACGCATGCCGCGAAGGGTGGACGTGGAGGCAGAGGGAGAAGAGCCGGGAGAGCGTGCGGTAGGAGGCGCTGTCGAGATGTGATCGCCGGCGAGTGCGGACAACGGCGGACAGGGCGGCGGGGGCTGCGACGGTACCACGCGGCGCCGTGTGCTGCGAGAGGGCGTCCTCCATGGATAAGTGGTTGGCTGGGTTGGAGTTAGGGTTTAGGGTTCCGAACGGCGCTTCGCCTCGCCGTGGGAGGTCGTCGGCGGCCACGGGGCGGCGCGACGAGGAGAGGAAAACCCATTGCAATTTGCAATGGGAAACGGGGGCGGCAAATAAGGGAGTGTGGGCCAGACCATATACTCACTAGACCTGTCCAAACGGGCCGGGCCAAATGGGCCGGCACGGGCCCGCATCGCGAGCACGGCTCGAGCACGGCGCGCAAGACGGCCACCGATAAGCGGGCGCGTCTTGCAAGACGGCCAACTCACCGTACCGTGCTTGGGCCAGGTTGGCAGACGGCGTGCCAAGCAAGACGCGACGCAACGCGGCGCGGCGGTAGACGCGCGACGCAAGACGCGACCGACGACGGCACGGTCCGCCCGTTTAGGCACGCTTAGGCCCGTTTAAAAAAATAGCCGTTTATAGCAGTTGCGATTTAAAAATTCATAAAAATTCAAAAAATTCGTAAAAATCGATTTTTTCTTATAAATAGGTGGTCGCCCTCTCCTCATTTCTACACCAACAACCTTGCATTCTCTTCTAATCATTCTCTTGTGGAAATTCTTTTGCTCTTAGTGGTAATTTGACAAAATTAAAAATAGTTTTGTCAAAAATCCAAAATTCGGTTTTAACCTTCACAAGAAATCAAGGTGATAATTGTGATTTATTATTTTATTTTGTTAGTATTTTAAATCATATTTTATTATTAATAGCGTCATTATTTCTTGTAGTTTGCTTTATGGAGCAGGGATTTTCCGTCGTTCTCGACTTCCGATTTCTAGATTTCACCCGATGAGCTTCTTGCATCATATGCAAGAAGTCGCGGGAGCTATGCCATCTTCAGCTCTACAAGTGCTACTGCGTCGGCAAGCACCGGACGAAAAGAGCAAGACGCAAAGACATCGAGAATCTGGGAAGATTTCGACCAGATTTTTGAGATATCAAACGACGTCCAAATCAGGTATGCTGTTTGTAAATATTGCAAGCATAAATTAACTGCGAAATCTTCAGGTGGAACGGGACACTTGACGAGGCATGCTGACAGCTGTAGAAAAAAAGCGGGAATGGCTTCGAGGCGACGATCGTAGTACAACCCCGACGATGCGATGCGTGGCGGGACTACAATCCTGAGGTAGCTCGTGAATCTCTTTGTCGTTTAATCGCTTCTCAAGATCTTCCTTTAAACTTTGGTGAGTCAGCTGCGTTTGAAAACTTTATTAGAACCGCTCATAATCCTAGATTTTCTGCAGTTTCTAGACAGACAACAACTAGAGATTTGATTAAATATTATAATAATTGTCGCAATAAGCTAAAAGAAAAATTTAGTACCTGTACTTTTTTGTATCTTTGACATCGATATATGGAGTGGTAGAGCTAAAGAGGATTACCTTAGTGTAGTTGCTCATTATGTAAACGATGATTGGCAACTAGAAAAGAGAATTATAGGATTCAAATTAATTGATGTAGCACATCTTGGTGAAAATATTCGATTGTATTGTAAAAGTTGTGGAAGATTTTGGACTTAATGATAAGATTTTTGCAATAACATTAGATAATACTTCCGCAAATACTTCTGCCATGAACATACTTACTCCGCTTTTCAATTCATATGCTGAATCTTTCTTATTACATCAGCGTTGTGCTTGCCATATTATTAATCTTATAGTTAAATCTGGTTTAAAGAGGTTAAATCAGTATATTGAACCTTTTCGTACTGCAATATCTTTCTTAACTCATTCTAATCAACGAGTAGCAGCATATAAAACTTATTGTATTGCAATGAATGTACGTCCGCGTAAGTTTGGTTTGGATATGCCTGTTAGATGGAACTCTACTTACTTGATGCTTAAGAATGTCATACCATATGAGAGCACATTTTCTGTTTTTATTAACACGCACTGTCGTACACGGGATGGTCAACCGGTACTCACAGCGCAACATTGGTATGTTGCTAAATACTTGCTTTCATTTTAGAACTTTTTTTTATTCCACTGTTGCTTTATCTGGAGTTTATTATTCAACCTCTCCTTTAATTGTGCATCATATTTTAGAAATTGCTACCCACTTAAAGAGCCACGAAAATGATAATATATTGCGGAAGTCATTTATGCTATGAAAACTAAATTTTTAAAATATTGGCAAGAAATTCCTATGTTATATGCATTTGCATTTATTTTAGATCCTAGAGCTAAAATTCGGGGATTCGGTAATGTTCTCTCACTTCTAAGTGATGCGGTAGGTAATCTTGATTATTCTAGTTATTTTTCAACCGTCTGTGCTAACTTAATCAAGTTTATGATAAGTACGATCGGAAGTTTGCCGGAGTTCGCATGCAATGACCTCCACCAAAGACCCTAACAGTAAGAAGAAAACCGCGTGGGAAAGATATGGGTACAGTGGCTCTTCCTCAAGGAGTTCAACTACATCAACGATAAGTGCGGACACATCAAGTGGTGGGGAGCTAGTGCCTATCTCAACAAATGATCATCACAACTACCAAGAGAAGGAAGAGGAGGACTTCAACATTTTGCGGTGGTGGCACGAGCACAAGATAACATATCCTGCTTTCCATACTAGAACGGGATGTGTTATCAGCCTGTCTCCACGGCTTTCTTCCGAGTCCGCTTTGATCTATCCTAAGAATAATCGAGAGAGAAGAACAAGTCCGACTAGTGAGATGGTGGAAATACTTCACCGTGAAAGATTGGGAACAAGGTGATCAACGAGCTCAACATACTTTGTAAAATATCGAAATGGCAAGTGAGACGTTGAAAATCTTTATCTAGATAATGAGGAGGAATAATTGTAATCTTCACTTTTTATTGTTTCAATTGAGCTATAGGTCGTACTCTTTTTCTTTGCCAAGGTTTTCGTGTTGAGTTTTTACTTGGCAAAGTTTTTAACGAGGCGACCAAACATCAATAAAGCTCATTATTTAATTCAAATTATTTGTCTTATTTTAGAATTTATCTTGTATTTTAGCTTTTTCTTAATTTATATATATATTTAAAAAGTTTTTATTCATCATTCGAGTTTTTCTAATTATTCTAAATTTTCCTATTTTTCTGATTTTTTTCATATTTTTTACCATATTTTATCTATTTTTTTTCAAATTTCACAGGCTAAGCGGGCTATCGCCGACCTACCGCTTGGCCCATGAAGGACCGGGTGGCACATACCGAGGCTCAAACGGGCTGTGCTCGGGCGGAGGTTCAAGACGTGGGCGGACGCAACGCGCCGCTTCTTAGCCGGGCCTAAACAAAGCCGTGCCTAAACGGGTAGTGCCCATTTTTAAGCGGTCGTCTTGCGTGCGGCGGCCTGTTGGACAGCTCTAACTAGCACTACAGCTAGCGAGGAAAACGAAACAAAAACAATCGGTAAATAGTCATTATATTTTTGTTTTCATATTTTTTACAGGTAACAAAATCGAAAACCCCGAAAATGAATTCGAAACGAAACGGAGCTGATACGAAAACGAAAGCAGAAAAATGGTTGAATGAATAATGTGCTTCCACTTCCACACACAAGCCTAAAGATCGTTAATCCATAATCACCTAGAGACGCGTGAATTTGATGGACAATACTCATATGAACAATGCATAAATAATGGGTTGTTATTCTCATATGATCCCAAAATACCAAATACAAATTGGCAACGGTACTAAACCATATGTATCAACCGTACATCAAAATAATATATCTGCCCCAGGTAATGGTTTATTTTGCAAAGCTATCACAGCAAAGCTCATCAGTAATGGTTTATTTTGCAAACCAAAAAAACATGAAATATAATATAGAAATATCAAGTAGAATATTTCAAGCATGAAACATATATCTGCCCAGTAAATACTTCACCATCACCTAAAATGTTTTGAGTAAAGATGTTCAAAGAACTAATGCATATTGCTCAGGTCAACTAATGCATATTGCTCTGTTCAAAGAACTCTCTATGCAACTTCATTGACAGGCTGATCAACACAATTACAGTAGAAAGCGACTTAACAGGTGCAAGCACACTATTACAGGAAGAAAGGCAGTATCTCATTTAGGTTCTTAGGCTTAGTGTATGAAAATCATGTAACCAAAATTGTACATGTACACACGAGTTGGAAAAACTATAATTGAAGCGACGTAGGACTATCCAAGACCAATGTGAAATCGTGAAGTGATCAAAGTTATCACTGCTGAGTATTGTAAATTGGACATATTTTCAGGTAAGCTACCTACGTTCATTCTCACGAGAACAGTAGTCCTATTCTGATGGCAATGGAAGGCAATATGTATCTCTACTTAGGGCGGCAAGAACAACTAGTTTTTGGAGGAAGCTGGTGAAATTGTTCATACATGAATCTTGCAGAAGCATCAAAATTCACAAATCAGAGATATTTGGAGCTTCAAAGAAAAACTTTAGAGTCATGGGGGCGGCGCGGTGGACGAACTCCGGTTTGGGTTAGCATGGTGGAGGGACTCGTGCAGGGCGGCGGTGGAGGGACTCGGTCGGGGCAACTTCGGTGGAGTCCAATCGGGGTGGCACGGTCTGGGGCAGCTCGGTGGAGGGACTCCAGTCAAGGGGCCGCTAGTCGGGGGGGCAACTCGGTGGAGTCCGGTCGGGGGCGGCACAGTGGGGTGGAGGCGCTGCGGCTGGGGTGGAAGCGGCGGCTGCTGCGCCTAGGGTGAAGGCGGCAGCGCGCTACGGCTGGGGTGGGGAGTGGCGGCAAACGACGGGAGGCCGGAATCGAGGTGAGACGCCGAGTCACGAGAGCCAAAGAGAGTGCTAGGGTTGGTTGTGGCTTGGAGGCTTGGAGCCTTGGACCGGACGCTTCGACCTCGGACCCTCGGTGCTTGCTGCATGGGTGGATGGGCCTCGGTTGGTCAGCCCGGTCAATTGGTTCGGAATTTCCATTTTGTTTCCGTTTTCGTCGGAAATGACTCTCCGTTTCCGTTTTCCGAAAAAAAATTACCATTTTCTTTTTCGTACCAATACTTTCCGTTAACGTTTTTCTTCGAAATGGTCGAAAAGTTTCCGTTCCGTTTTCATCCCTAACTATAGCCACTACTCAAGCTGTTCGGCCTGGTTACGAGCTGGATTGGGCCTATGTCGACTAATGGCTTGTAATGTACTCCCTCCGTCTGGCCCTATTCGTTTTAGCTTATGGACAGCTTCTGCTTCAAATAAAAGCGGATTGTTTGCTGAACGGTAGGATTCTGGATAGCTTCTCCGATAATCATAATCAACCTTACAACATAAAATCAGAAATGCAGTCATAACCGATTCTAGTGGAGAATCGGCGCTTCGGGCCAGCCCGTGCAAGGAGGCCGGTGCGCGCCCGAGCTCACCTCCCCTCTGGGCGCCGCCATGGGTCCTCCGCCTGCCAAGCCCCTCTGCCCACCGGCTCCTTCGGTCGAGCTCCTCCACCCGCCGAGCCCCTCCGCCCGAACTCCTTCGCCCGTCGCTTCTGCGCCCTCCGCTGGCCGAGCAGCTCCTTCGCCCGCTGGCTCCTCTGCCTGCCGAGCCCTCCGCCTAAACTCCTTCGCCCACCGCTCCTATGCCAGCCGCTGGCCGAGCAGCTCCTCCGCCCGCCGAGCCACTCCTCCATCGACTCCTCCACCCGAGTTCCTCGGCCCGCCACTCCTCCACCGCCAGCCCATCAACAATCAGATTCTTAGACGAACTGTCGAACGACCAGATTCTCTAGCTAGTAGATTCTTTAGGCAGCCACTTCTCCAGACAGCTGGCTATAATCCATAATCTACACAATCAGAAGTTGTCCCGAACTGGGCCTTAAGCGAATTTCTTTTTAGTACATAGACCAAGTCTAGTCATTCTTAATTATTATCACTAAGCAATATATTCAATACATTCAGTGGAGAATATAAAGTAAAGATGGATATTTATTAGAGGTATGGAAGGAATATCCACTAATTTTCCACTAGAATATGAAATACGTTTTATATTTATGGACAAAATCATTCAAAAAATATGCTTTATAAACTTGGACTAAGGGAGTAGTACATAGTATGCACGGGCTGTGCGGTAATTCCACAGCACCAACCCACTTTTTAATGCCTATTTGGGGGGCTGTGCTTCGCGTTTGGGTCGAAGACCACCCAAATAGGCCGGCTGCACAGCCAAGCCATACCAAAAGCCCCTCACAAAAGCTGCAGCCGCTAGAATGATGCTTCACAGCTTTGCTTCTGGTCCCTTCCCTTTGTGCCCCCTCCTCCCGATCCACAGATCGACCTCCATGGCCACCGCCTTGCAGTCTCGGAGTGCCACGACTGACCGGTCTTGGAGCCCCATCGCCCGGTCACCTCCTCGTCTCCGCCCGGTTGCCTCCTCCTCTCCTCACAGTCGCCTGCCCGATCTTCACCTCCTCGCCCTCTAGGTCGCCGCCTCCTCCACTCCCGGTCACCCCCTCTCCTCCAATCTCGGTTGCCGCCTCCTCCTCTCCAGGTTGCCACCTCATCGTACGCTTGGTCACCCTCTTCTCTCCCAAGTCGGCCAACCGCAGGTTTGTTTCCTCTCTACCTTCTTCTTCCTTCTAGCGAATTCGATAGTGATTGTTTCTTTGAACAAAATTACAATTCTAATCACATGGACAATGAACTATTTGTTGGAAAAAATACATGATGGCATTGCATGGAAAGTTGAATTTGTAGGGCATTTTTTACGTACTCTAGAACAAGACATGGTTCCAATTGTTTTAGAACTGCTAGTATGATTGCTACAGCCTTGAACCGATATACATAGAATTTCAGAAGTTATGTCCTTGGTGTTAGTCTATGGAGAATTAGGGCCTTCAATTAATGACTTGTATCTATTATTGATCTTTTAGACCCTTTTTGTTGTGATGGAAAATGCCTTTCTAAAAGGGATTAATGATAGTGTTTAGGTTCATCCCATTTTTTTAACTAACAGTGAACTCTTACTTATGCACTAGATAGACAAAGTTGTTAAAAATCCTATTGCAGTGTGGGATAATTTGGCCAACAAAGCATTTTGTGAAATATGTGCCACTGAGGTTATTGCTGGAAATAGACCCACCGAAAATTTGAATGCCAAGGGATATAAGAACCTAGATGAGAAATTCCTTGTAAAGACTGAGAGACCTTACAACAAGAAGCAATTCAAAAATAAGTGGGATGGTTTGAAGGTCAAGTTCTTAATATGGAAGGAGCTGAAGCATGCAGCTACCAATCTTGGTTGGAATGTTGTGAATGGAACAATTGAGACATATGATGATTGGTGGGCTGAGAAAATGAAGGTTGCATCTTGACAACAAAATTTATCTTTATTACATCCCAATATACCCTTATACTTATATGACTTGTCTAATTTTTTCAAGCCAATATGAAGTATGCCTGTTCAGGAAGGCACCACTTGAGAACATAAACAATCTTGAAGTTATGTTCTAGGGTGTTAATGTGGCATCTCAATCTTGAAGTTTTGTTACTCTTGTAGGTATGGACTATTGTGGTACATACCTAGAGAAGAAAACAAAGGCACTACCTCAAATGACTAGGTATCAATGGGTTATAGAGCAACCTAGTAATAACAGGGATTGCTATAGAATGTTTCAATGAATATTCCTACCTTTTATAAGTTGCATGAAACTTTTGTGCAAAAATATAGCCTAAAATCGACTAGAGTGATGAATTATATAGAAGCTTTGGCTATGTTCTTGTGGACGATTGGTGCTCCTGAGTCATTTAGCTAAGTGGAGAACCGTTTCAAACATTCCAATGAAACAATATTTAGGAAGTTCACTAAAGTATTGGATTGCCTTTGTAAGGACCCGAATCCACTGATTCGAACCCACTGTGTTTACCGCACTAGTCCCAGGATCAACGCTAGTGCACACAGCTCAACATTGGTACATATCACATCATACTCAACGATAATAGAATAATAGTTCATTTATTTATATAGCTAAATGTATGATCTTATGACCAACTTACATTATTAAGCCACGCAGGGCAAGACTGGAAATATAAGCTAATAATTAAGCGTGGAAAGTAGAAAACGTAGATAGCTCATCAGATTCACCACAGCAACCGACAAGGCTCGGACCCTAATGACTCGTGTCTTCCCGACTTCCTCTTCCAACACGGTATAGATTCTTCAACTGTTGATTATTGTTGTTTGGCAAGGGTGAGTACTTAAAGCACTCAACAAGTTGTGCATGAATGCAATTCTATGTATCTATATGTAAGGTTTATTCCAATGGAAAGGCTATCATGGCTATTTTGCAATAAGCGTGATTTATGAACAAATATAATATTTAGATTGTAAAGAAGCGTAAAACAAATAGCAATAATAAATAGATTCATATTTCTCAAGTAAACCAAGTTTCCAATCCTAAGTCAAATTCCATCTTCCACATGGCATTCCGCCATCCCAACCAAATTGTCCATTTAATTAAGCTAACCCTTAATCAGAATTCCGAGCATTGCTCAATACCGCGAGCACGGCTATCCGAATAGTTTCACACTCTGCAGAGGTTATGCACTTTACCCACGTGACACAACCAACACCACAAAGGCGAGTGATTATAACAAAGCCTTTACAATGCGTTGGCTTAACCCGTACCACCCGCTAAGGTTTCAACACCGTGGCACTGGTTACCACATCCGTGGCCCCCTCTTGCGCCATGTGAATTACTCCATAACTCTGAACTCACACCGACCACGATAGTACCAAAATTAAGATATTGCAAATTACTCATTAGGGCCGCCCATACTGCACATGTGGTTGCATGATTAACTCAGTCAAAGGCTTGCAAGGTTAAGTCCTTAGAGTGATCAAGGCAAGACATCCACATACCCTCGCCCATCGGGCCCACCTTGGCATCCTCGCCTTGTCACTTGCCCCAATCTAAATGATTATCACCCGCTTGATTACTAAGCACCACGTGCTATCAACAATTCAACATCGTTGCGTGACATGACTCGCCACAACAACTCAATCTCATCGTGTGATCCCACATGACACACAAGTTCATAACATTGTTCCATATTCCATTAATCAAGATTAATTATCAATGACTCCAACACATGTGATGACGTGGCATGGATAAGCAACTAATACGATCTAACAATCCCATGTTGATTATATTTACTAACCAACTATATTGAACCAATCTAGGGTGACAATGGATCATGGCATATAATGACAAGGTAGGGTATAAATCAATCTGGTATATTAGCTAAACCCAATCTAATTTGAACCAATTGTATACTTGAAATATATGCAATAGGGTAAAACAAATATAGCAATTTTATAAACATGGGTTCAACATGATCAAAGCACAACTTGCCTTGGAATAGGTCCTGATCTGGTTCTGGAACTTGCTCTTGAGTTGTTGAATCTTCCTCCGAAGCGTTGCACAATTCAACGTCTACGCATACCGAAGAATAAAAGAAAATAAATACCAAAACAGAGAGCAAATGAACTCCAAAAATCAAATAAAATTCACCATTAAATAGATCTCAATTTTACAATTTTTTTAGAAATTTGAATCACTCAAATCCGAGTTACGATGCAAAAGATATAGCCTTTTGAAGTTTGAAATAAATACTGAAATTAACAAAAATCAGAATTAACAGATTTATTTTTGAATCGAAAACAGATTTATTAAGGGCCACGACGTCATCTCGACCGAGCCAACGAGCACGACCGTGGCCCGGTGCATAGACCTGGTCCACGGGACCTCCTCTGGTCTACCGCAGACCCGGTCCACGACGCCTCGGCGCCCGTACCACCACGCGGCACGATCCGATTGGCTGCGGCGACGGCGCAATCTGATGCGTCCAGATCCGATCGAACGGCCAGGGTCTAGGAGACACGCGGCTACGCCTCGATCGCCTGATCTGAATCCGACGGCTCACACCTTCCGAGTTGCTTACCGACGTCTCAATCTGAAGCGTCCAACGTAGATCCAACGGTTGATGGCAGTCGAAGCTTCAATGCGGTGCTGCGGCGGCGGTCTCTTACCACTGGCGAGGATTTAAGCGGCGGCGGTGCTCCGGCGACCAAAACGCAACGGATCTACCCCACCGTCGCGGCGCGCCTGGAGGTCTCGGATCCGAGTTGGTTCGACCCGGCGGCATTTACGAAGGCCAAACCAAATAAAACCGGCGTTCTGGCCTAACTCCGGCGAGCTTCAAGATCTTGATGGCGGCGATCTCTCGAAACCCCACCACCAATCGAGCGCGAGAATACGGCGGTCTCGGCGAATGCACCGGTGGGCTTATAAAGGCCTAAGAGTCCGCTTAGCACGAAAACCAAACGTCTCGGCGGAGGATTCCGATAGCATGGCGGCGACGGACTCCGCGAAGACGACACCGGATAGCCATCCACGTGGCGAGATGAACAGCGCGATGCGCTCGGCTGCGATCTGATCCGAGCCGTCAACGAAAACGGGCGCACGAGATTGATTAGGGTTTCGGCTTTGATCGCGGTCTTCGGATCGAAATCGAGCAGCTCGAGAAATCGGGCCACGGCGCTAGGCCAAGGCACAATGTTGGGCTTCGCCCATCACATTCCTAAGATTTTTCCCGATTTTTTTTAATAAAACAATTTCAAAAATTCGGTTAAATAGTTTAAGGCAATAAAATAATCAGGGAAAATTCAAGAAAATTCTCAAAATTACTTTGAGACATTCTGGACTCAAATAAAATATTTTTGGCAAAACTTTATTTTAACTTTGCATAAATTTAAATAGATTTGAACAAAAGGTCAATATTCATAATTTAAAATTAATTCAAATAAATTCAGAAAAATCCAAATAAATTCCAGAAAATCATAAATGCACATTTAAGCAATAAAATAATATTTGAGCAAATTTTTGGGATGTTACAGCCTTCAACTCTTAGCTAAAGACAATATCAAACCAAAAGTTACCCAATTTAGTACAGTGCACCCAAGACTTCTATATGCTCGTTTTGCATCTCACTTCAATAATTGCATTGGTGCAATAGATGGCACGCATATACGTGTTTTTCTGTCTAAGAAAGACCAACTTACCCACATCGGCCGCCATGGTTATGCTACTCAGAATATCATAGCTGTTTGTGACTTCGATATGAGGTTCACATTCATTGTAGCTAGATGGCCTGAAGCAGCACATGATTCTCGCATATTCAATGATACACTGTCTAAGTATTCATATCGCTTTCCCACATTCTCCTGGAGGTAATTATTTTATCTTTCAAATGATCAAAAAATTTCAAATTGGCTCATTAAATGTTTCACACTTTATGTATTTCTACATGAAAATATTATATTGTTGACGCGGGATACCCTAATCGAAATGGATATCTAGCTTCGTACAAAGGCTAAAAGTACTATGTTCCGGAGTGGTAACGGGGTCGAGGACCAAGAGGGAAGCGGCGCCTTTCGGGGGGCTTCCATAGTCGAAGGAAAGCGGCACCGTTTGGGGGGCTGCCAGCCACAGCCGAAGCCCCCCCAACAGGGCCTTAAAGTAGAAAGGCAAAAGAAGATCATAATGGCATGTATGGCACTACATAACTTCATTTGGAAAAGTGCCATACATGATCATCTATTTCGGAGATGTGATGACGATGAGGACTGCATGCCAGCGATTGCTCAAGAGGCATCATCTGCAACGGTTAGTGAAAACGACATGTCAGTGGACAATGGGGACATGAGTGCTCTTCGTGATTTAATTGCTAACTCCTTGATTATTACTAGAGAGTAGGAATGTGTTTTGCTATGTGACAGTAGGTATTGCAACTTTTGTGGCTAGTGCTTAGTTATTCATGACTTAATATTTTCGCAAAAGAATCCAAAACTTCAATATTTAAGTTAAATCACCATACAAACAAGCCTTTAGAACTCTCAACTTCAATATTTAACTTAAATCACCGTACAAACAAGCCTTCAGAACTCTCAACTTCAATATTTAAGTTAAATCACCATACAAACAAGCCTTAAGAACTCTCAAGGTTATTTCAGTCATTTCAACACCAGCTACAGCTGCAACAGCTGACAATAAGCCATTTGGTCAAACGGTCTCTCAAAAAAAGGTAGAGCCGCCAGCCACAACTGCTTTACAGGCCACCAAACCAAAATCGTTTTTTCAGGCCAGCCAACCCCAGACTCAACTGTAGTCTTTAAAATCCCAACTGAACAGTGTACTGATAAAAGATTATCGGGATCGAAATTCCAGGTAGGATTTGTGTCGGTAAGATCTGTAAGGTCGAGGATGCCGACTAGAGGGGGGTGAATAGGCGGCTTTTAAAAAAAAACTTTCTCTTTCTAATTTCTACAAAGCAAATCACCCCTAATTACCCTTATGCCAAAACCTATCAATAATAATGCGGAAGCGATAAACTAAGGTTTTGACAATTAAAGCCTAAATCAACTAGGCTCACTATGTGTACTAACTAATTATGTCTCTAACAAAAAGCAATTCTAAAGACAAGCAATCAATCAATTTAATTCTATGAATGTAAATTGCTTGAATACAAATAAAGAGAACAAGGCAAGCACAAGAGACACAATACTTTTTACTGGGTGATCGGAGACTTGCCGTCTCCCTAGTCCACGTTGAGGTTAGCCCAAACACATTGGACCGGCTCCACGAATTGAGCACCCACCTCGAATCCACTAGATGTGGTTTTTCACGCTTCGCGTGAGGTTCAACCCAACCTTCACAAACTTCGCAGGGCTTCTCACAACCTTGAGAGCTCCCAAGACGACGCTCTACACCGCCTAGGAGTCGGCAACCTCCAAGAGTAACAAGCCGAATCCTCTCGTTTGAACTTCACCAAACACAACACATGTGCTTCCGGTGATCACCAAGTGCAACACATGCACAAGGATCCTCCTCAAGTGCAACACATGCACAAGAAACTCTCAATCCTCTCCTAATTGCAACACATGCAATTAGAGGCTCACACTAGCTCAAGAAGCAAATGGGAGAAGGCAACATATGCACACAACTCCTATAAACACCCAAAAGCTCTAGCACACAGCCAACCTCCTGCCCTTGCCCTCCAAGGCCTCCTTTTATAGCCTTCAAGCCAAAACTAGCCGTTGGGGGGAAATTCTGGACAAAACCAGAATTCCCGGTGCTCTGCTTTACTAGGACCGGTAGCACCGGCCTCCGCCAACGGCTACAAAACTAGCCGTTCATGGATTTCCTGTAGCACCGACCAGCGGGAGCGTGCTACCGCTCGGCGCGTAGCACCGGCCTCAACCCGGTTGCACCGGCCTCGCATCGAACTCAAAAACACATCCTCTGGATTTTTCACACCGGCCGAGGAGCGGTTGCACCGGACCTCGATGCTACCGGCCTACCATGGGCGGTAGCACCGCCCACCGATCGCCAAAAGCACCCTCTCTGGAAATTCCACACCGCCGGAGAGACGGTAGATCGGACCTTCTGCTACCGGCCAAATCATGAGAGCACTGACCCCGGTGCTACTGGCCTTCAGAGCGATGCGACCGGCCTCGAGGAGAAAACACTGTTTTTCACAAAAACTTTTCTCCAAACCATTCAAGATAAATTCTTTGAGCTATGTGAGGATCAACACATGATCACAACACTATGCAAAACACATTTGCATATGTTAATCACATACTCCAAAGAATCTCATTAATCACAACTTATTTGCAAAACACATTTGCCAATAAACCAAGAACTTATGAGATCAATCCTCTTAGCCATGTGATGATCAACACATGATCAAGTCAATTTGCAAAACACATTTGCAAACCCTATTCACATGCTTTAGGATCGGAACCCATAATCTAAAGTTCATTTGCAAAACACATTTGCAAATAACAAATCCAACTAACGAAAACACATTTCGTAAACAACTCAAGATCTATTTGCAAAACGTATTAAGCAAATCAAACTCGAGTCTATGAGATTAATCCCCCTAGCCATGTGAAGGTCAACACAAGACCCAGTCAACTTGCAAACACCCGTTGCAAGCCCTACTCACATGCTCTCAGGATTCCGGACCCATAGACCTCGGTTTATTCGCACAACGAACTTGCAAATACACATTAAACCAATTTTATGCTTGAGCATTGTTCTTTGCAATATATGCAAAAACCTAGCTCCAAGCAATACCAAAACATGGGCTCTCTATTTGCAACACATGCAAATCTCTAGCACCATGCAAGCAACCACAACAAATATAAGTGCATGAGTTCTCTATTTGCAACACATGCAAATCTCTAACTCCATGCAACCACTTTAAACCAAATTGCTTGAGCTCTCTCCTTTTGCAACACATGCAAAACTTAGCTCCAAGCAAAAACCAAATCAAATAAGATTCAAATAAGATGCAAGTATGAGCACCCTTATTTGCAACACATGCAAATACTTAGCTCATACAAAATCCAATGCACAAGCTTCACCAATTTGCAACACATGCCAAATGGTTAGCTTCATGCAAACATCAAACAAGAGAGTGAGCTAGAGTGAACCGGATCGAGTTCATCAACACATGATGAAGCTCAAGCTAAAAGACTCAACCCCTCTTAATAGTACGGCACCTAACAAGCAACCCGGTCTCACAACCAAACACAGAGACCGGTAGAAGACTAGGAACACATCCTTAGCCCTAGCTAGTTATACCTTTGCCACACTTGATCCACTTGGAGCTTTTATGATTTCCAATCATCTTCTCTCCAGGATCACCTCTTCTTCTTCTTCTTGGTCATCAACGCATGATGAACCTTCTCTAGCCCTTCTCTTCACTTCGGGATCACCTCTTGAAGCTCATCAACACATGATGACTTCTTCTTCCCGATTCTTCATCATCTTGGACTTAACCTACTTCACAACTCATGGAAGATGTTAGTCCAACAAACACGGTTGTCTCAATCATCACCGCACTCCATTAACACATAATGGATGCCTCCAAGATCGATTGAGCACAACCCTAATCAATTTGAATGATTAATTGTGTCTTGAGTACTTTGATGCAACTAATGCTTCATTATACTCAAGAACTTTTCGCTTGTCTTTAATCAACAAGGAAACACCATCAACACATGATGAAATGTTCTTTGATTGATTGAGAGACAATCGAACTCAATTTAAACTCATTTAAATTGACATGAGTATATAACTACACAAGTCATATATACTCAAAAGATTGTTTCAAGGTCTTGATCCTTTATATTGTATGACAAGAGGACATGGATCAATACAATTAAAACATCAAGTTAAATTATAAACTCCCCCTAGATGTGTGCATTCATGTATATATGAATTAAAAACATAATGCACATATTTGGTCTAAAGCACTGGAAGAGTTCATACTTTAACTTGAATTCTAAGTATGCATATATATAATAGAATGAATACGAGTGCATACCTTAGGTTTTCCATTTTCCATCCAAGTATGAGACTAATAAGAATAAGACTTAATAAAACATGTTAGTCTCATAATGATTTGATTTGTCATTAAACAATGATTAAACATTAATATTGAACCAATCACCAAAATCAATAGAGCTTGAACTTACAATCTCCCCCTTTTTGGTGATTGATGACAAATCCTACATTAATTGCTCATTTGGATGAAAAACAATTTATGAAGGGGTTTTGAAACTTAAAGATCGAATATTACAAATAAAATTTCCAAAAGCATATCCCCTTATGGCATAAAAATTCAAGCTCTTACCACTTATAAAAA
Organism: Otatea glauca; assembly: GCA_036346275.1. Taxonomy (NCBI): domain Eukaryota; kingdom Viridiplantae; phylum Streptophyta; class Magnoliopsida; order Poales; family Poaceae; genus Otatea; species Otatea glauca. The sequence continues at coordinate 21,384,479 of CM070712.1, read as the reverse complement.
TATAAGCTCTAATACCACATAACTTAGCTTTAATACCACTTAACTTATATTGCTTAACCAAACCAAGCACTCATATCACTTATAAAGTTTTAACTAATGAGAATCGAGTGCACACATCAATTTCTCCCCCTTAATAGGCATTAAACTCAAAGATCCAAATGAGGGAATTAAGCTCATAATAATTCTCCCCCTTTTGGCATTAAACACCAAAATAAAAACCAATCCAAAAGGAGGTTGTACCACTTGAAAATATCGAGGGCTAAGCATTACTTGAGATCATATGTCAAATTAAAAGAGTATAGAGCTTGGTAAGAGAAGCAATCGAATATAGTTATTTGAAATGAAATAATTCTCCCCTTTTGGTCATAAAATGATTTGAAATGAAATCATGCGACCATTGCAAGGAATTTTGGTTTTAAAGAATTAAGGCCAATGTTTTTGTAAACTTTTGAAATATGACCTAAAAGAGTAAACAATTTTTAGAAGGAGGCCATATTTAGAGTTAAATCTCAAAAGGATTATTTGAAACACATTCAAATAAAACTCCTCATTTTATTAGGCTATTCAATGAATTCATCATGACTCACTTGAAGAGTCCATAATTTGCCTAATATGACTTAAACAAGGAATTTATCTAAAAGAAGGCCTGATACCAATTTTGTAATAAGATTTTCAATGAAATTACTTAAAAGAAATCTTTTTGAAGAAGCATCACTTGTAGTACTACTTTAAGGAGAATAAGAAACTTGTACCACTTGTAATGCTTACTTTTCAAATTATACCACATATAAATATTTCTTCAAGTGATACTATATGAAAAAGATACCACTTGAAGGATCATTAAAACATGAGGTACCACTTGAGAAAGAAAGATATCAATGAGAAAAATCTCAAGAGACATTGCTTGAAGAAACACTTGTAAGATAAGCAATGTCAAATGAACCATTTTAAAATAAAGCATTTTCATTTAAACTCAGCTTAATATGAATTTATCCCCGTTAGATAATTCTATCATACAAAGGATCTCACACAGAGAGTCCTTGAGAGATTGAACTTACAATTAAGCTTCAAATGGGAAATTAATCCATGAGTCTGAGATATCATTAAAATTCATAAAAATGCATGAGGGGTATAGGTGGATACCATTTGTAAGAATTTATAAAACAAAGAAAAAGTTGGTACCACTCGATAGAAATCAATACCCCTTAATTTTCTCAAAGGTTTGGAAAAATTTGAAGGTATCAGAGCAATAACATTAGAGATACCATTTAGAGATAAATGCACAAAACTTGATTAAAATAAGCTCCCATAAGGTTCAAGAGTTGAAGCATGGAGCTATTAGCATTTAGACATTTACAAGTTTTGGTTTTGAAATGATATTTCAAAAAGACCCCAAATGGATACCACTTAAAATATATCAAGGGAAACTTAATGGATATCTCTTGAGATTAAGCCAAATAATTTTTAGATGATTTTTGCAAAAATAATTCAAATTAAGTCCAAATGATTTGAAAATTTCCAGAAATAAACTTTGGACTATTTATAATGTTTTACAAAAAGAATTTTCGAAAAAATAATTTTATTTTAAAAGATATGGCAAATTGTGCTTTGAGGCATGAAAATGAGGTTAACAAACATAAAGGCCTCAAGGTGCAATTTTAATTTCGGATTTCATAAAAATTGAATCCTCATGGCTTGTAGGATTTGAAATACTTTTAGAAACCATGGTACCACTTGAAAAGATAATGAAATCCAATTTGAAAGCCAAGATTGAGCAATATACTTAAATAGGCTATTTTAGGTGAAAACAAGAATTTTGATAAATTTTGATTTCAACAGAAAATTTTCATTTTGAAAGCTTGTAAAACATTTGAAATACATATTAAAATACTTTTACAAAGATTTTTACAATTTTAGGCCTTTTAATCATAAGATTTGACTTTTGACCAAAATGGTCATTTTGAAATAGCTATTTGTAAAATAAAGCCAAATATTTCAACACAAGATTCAAATGAAGAATAAGATGAGATATAGAGATTTGAATTTTGTGTATGAATCTTAAATATCATTTTGAACTAAGATACTACACAAGATCTAGTCCAAATGAAGAAACTCACAAAGTGCAATAATATGACCATTATGGGTCAAGTATAGTTTTTAGGTGAGTTTCAAAATCAAATAACTTTTGATTGGTTGGTCTTTTGAAAATATTTTGAACACGAAAGTTGTTAAGAATGACCAACACTAGGTTTTTCGTTTTGGAATTATTTTCAAAATCATTTTACATTTAATTCTATGAAAGTTATAAGTTTAAATCCAAAACAAGAAACTAGAAACTTGATTTTAGGCATGAAACTCATTTTCTTTGTAAAATAGATTTTTGTGAAGCCAAAACTATTGGAAGGTCTTTTGAAAGCATTTGTATACATTTTTGAACTAGTTTTCAAAAGATTACTAATAGTATACAAAATTTTGACTTTTGACTAAATGGCTTCATTTTGAAAATATATATTAGCACTTATATAAATATGGGCACACATAGGGATGTAATTTACATGGTTTTGATTTAGCACTCCCTCTTAATGTGCCACTACCCCAAACTTGCTCAAGATTACAATCAATACAATTAACAAGCATGAGCAAGAATCATAAGCAAGTAATTTAAATTGATTTTCATTAAAAACGTAGCTTAACCTACACAAGGCTAAAAACTATAAGAATCAATTTAAATACTTGTTACCCGAGATGGCATTGGTTCATGATTGATGTAAATGTCTTCAAGCTTGGCTTCTTTTTGCACATGATGGAATCATTCTTGATCAAGCCAAAGCTTCCAATGCATCTCTAAGCACCTACAATTCTTTTAGGCGCTTTTTGGTACCCAATTTTTGTTGGGTCCAAGAATGTTAGTCACAATAGATTTAGGAACCCAAATGGCCCTAACATTTATAGTATTGAGTGAACTAACACGACTAGCAATGGGTGTGAGATTATTATTACTCCTAAGCGAATTATTTGCATTGTAATGAGACGGCTTAGGAGGCCTAGTAAAATTCACAAACCCATTTCTAGTTTAATCCTTTCTAAGCATATGATGATCATTATAATGAGAATGCTTAGAGGATCTAACAAATCTAGCATTTTGAGCAAACACATTTCTAGATTCATTTCTCCTAAGCAATTGAATATCATAATTTTGAAAGTACTTGGGAGAATCGACAAACTTGGCAAACACATTGCCATTTTTGTCCTTCCTAAGCAAATAATGATAATTTACAATAATGGGCTTAGGAGTAGTACCTTTGGGACAATCCTTACCGAAGTGTCCCCTTTCCCGACAATTGAAGCATGTCACGCTATTTGGCCCTCTCTTGACCGTTTTGACTTGCTTCTTGCCGGTGTGCCTCTCCAATGGTGGTGTGGACTTGACTTCCACTAGATGAGGGCGCACGGAGGCGTAGTGGCCCTTCATTTTCTTCTCCCTCTTGGAGATGTAGCCGATCCCTCTCTTGTCAACCAACTTTCGTTGATTGCTTAGAATGTTGTCGAGGGTGACCTTTCCTTTGTAGCACTTCTCTAAGTCACTTCTCAATTGAGTGACTTGTTCCTTGAGCTCATTATTTTCCTCTACAAGATTAATCTCACAAGACATAGAGGAAGTAGAAGCGATATTTGCCACTGAGTTGTAGGATGCACTTGACCAGAAGTATACCGAAGCTGAAGCTGAAGCTGGTCGCTGGTTATACGTGTGTGAGCAATTTTTTGATTTTAGCATGGATGATGCTAAGTCGATTGTTGCACAAGCACATGAACTACAGCTACTAGTTGGCGAGATTGCGCATTTGGGTTGTGCATTGCCTCCTAAGTTTGTGGCTGCGGGCATTGTTGCCAAACTTCCCTCAAGTTAGAGGGATTTTGCCACTAGCTTAAAGCACAAGAGGGAAGAGATTTCTATTGAGGATCTCATTGCAGCTCTTGATGTGGAAGAAATGGCAAGAGCAAAAGATGCACCAAACACCTCTAATCAGAACAATGCCAATGTCATTGAGAAGAAATCATATGCCAAGAACTTCAAAGGCCATAAACCAAACAAGACAACTAGCTTTAAAAAGAAGAAAATTGAGAAAAGGGACATGAAGAACATCACCTGTTTCGTGTGCGGAAAGGATGATCATATGGCAAAAGACTGTTGCTATCGCAAAAACAGGACAAATGAATCGGGCAAGAAAAATGCCAACGTGACCATAGACGAGGCCTCGACTTCAGGAGGGTATGGTAATTCTCCTGTTGTCTTTTCAGCATGTCAATCCACTGATTGGTGGGTTGATACTGGTGCTAATGTTCACGTGTGTTCTGATGTTTCCTTATTTTCTTCTTACTAGGCAGCCAGGGCTTCCTCCGTCCTAATGGGGAAGGGTTACATGCTTCTGTTCTTGGTGTTGGCACGGTGGATCTGAGGCTTACTTCAGGGAAGATTGTCCACTTGAAGAACATGCAGCATGCGCCAACAATAAAAAAGAACCTCATTAGTGGTTCTCTCCTATGCAGGGATGGTTATAAGCTAGTATTTGAGTCAAATAAAGTTGTAATATCAAAGTGTGGGAACTTTGTTGGTAAAAGCTATGAGAGTGGAGGCTTATTCCGCCTCAGTACTCTAGAGTCTTGTTATAATATGAATATTGCAACTGGTTTGAATAAATGTGAGGCCAATATTTGGCATTCTCGTTTTTGTCATATTGGTTTTGATAGTATTGCTCGAATGTCCAGATTACAATTAATTCCAAAATGTGATATTGTCAAATGATCAAAGTGCCATTCTTGTGTGCAAGCAAATCAAACTAGAAAACCTTTTAAGGGATTAGAGGAAGAAAAGAACTTGGCACCACTAGATCTTGTCCATTCTGATCTGTGTGAGATGAATGGATTGTTGACAAAAGGAGGCAAAAGATATTTTCTAACTTTTATGGATAATGCAACACGTTATTGTTATGTGTATTTGCTGAAAACAAAGGATGAAGCTTTAAACTACTTCAAAATTTATAAGGTCGAGGTTGAGAACCAATTAGAAAAGAAAATTAAAAGACTAAGGTCTGATCGTGGAGGAGGGTATATCTCTCATGAATTCTCCCAGTTCTGTTCTGAGCATGGTATAATCCATGAAATTACACCACCATATTCTCCCCAATCAAATGGGGTAGCTGAGAGGAAAAACCGAACACTAACGGACTTGGTGAATGCCATGTTGGAGAGTGCCGGTATGCCTAAAATGTGGTGGGAAGCTATATTAAGAAATTTTATCCTAAGATGCCTAAAATGTGGTGGTTTATATTTTAGTCTAAGCTATATTAACAAATGTAATGTTGTACTAAACAGAGTAATCACTAAAAAGTGTGAGATTACTCCGTATGAGGGATGGAAGGGGAGAAAGCCCAATGTTAATTTTCTGCGAATTTGGGGGTGTTTGGCAAAAGTCAATATACCATTGCAGAAAAAGAGAAAGCTTGGACCTAAAACAGTCGATTGTATTTTTCTAGGATATGCACATAACAGCACGGCCTATAGATTTTTAGTAGTAAAATTAGAAACTCCTGAGATTATTGATAATACAATAATGGAGTCCAGAGATGTTTCATTTTTTGAGGATATTTATCCTATGAGATCAGCATGTGGTACTTCACAAACTGAGAATAATCAACCGATAATAATAATAATAATGTTGAACCTATCAGTATTTCTGAACTAATAAGTGATACACTACCAGTAGAAGATATTTCTGAGGAGGATAACAATTTAGTCGCAGAGGCTCCTTATAGGAGCAAGAGACAAAGGGTTGAGAAAACCTTTGGCGATGACTTTATTGTATACCTCGTGGATGATGTGCCAAAATCTCTTTCAGAGGCTTATGCACTACCTGATGCTGAGTATTGGAAAGAGGCGGTCTGTAGCGAGATGGATTCCATCATGGCTAACGGGACTTGGAAGATCACTGATCTTCCTAGTGGGTGCAAACCTGTTGGATGCAAGTGGATATTCAAAAAGAAGATGAGGCCTGATGGTACTGTTGATAAGTACAAGGCAAGACTTTATGGCCAAGGGTTATACCTAGAAAAAGGAGAGAATTATTTTGATACTTATTCTCCTGTTGCCAGATTAACCACTATTAGAGTGCTCATTGCATTAGCTGCTTCCCATGGTCTACACGTCCATCAAATAGATGTAAAGACAGCTTTCCTTAACGGAGAGTTGGAGGAAGAAATCTATATGAAGCAACCAGATGGTTATGTGATTACTGGACAGGAAAATAAAGCGTGCAAATTATTAAAATCCTTGTATAGCCTAAAGCAAGCACCTAAGCAATGGCACAAAAAGTTTGATAAAACTTTGACATCTGCTGGTTTTGCTGTTAATGAGGCAAATAAGTGTGTATACTATCGTGGTGGGGGTCAAGGTGTTATTTTGTGTTTGTATGTTGATGACATACTTATATTTGGGACAAACACTACTGTAATTGACGAGGTCAAAACTTTCTTATCTCGATGCTTTGATATGAAAGACTTGGGAGAGGCAGATGTTATTCTGAATATAAAATTGATCAAGAATGAGGATGAGATCATTTTGCATCAATCCTATTGTGCTGAGAAAATATTGAGTCAATTCGGCTTTAAGAATTGCAAAATTTCCCCAACACCTTATGATCCGAGTGTTAAGCTTCGGAAAAATCAAGGGTTAGGGAAAGATCAATTGAGATATTCACAAATTATTGGGTCCCTTATGTATCTAGCTGGTGCCACAAGACCTGATATCTCATTTGCTGTGAGCAAATTAAGCGGTTTACATCTAACCCAGGAGATGATCATTGGGAGGCATTCGAAAGAGTGTTGTGCTACTTGAGAGGCACAACATCTTACGGAATTACTATACTGGATATCCTTCTGTTTTAGAAGGATATAGTGATTCCAATTGGATCTCTGATGCGGATGAGATCAAAGCCACAAGTGGTTATGTTTTTACTTTAGCTGATGCTGCAGTTTCATGGAGGTTTTGCAAACAGACCATATTAATGAGATCAACCATGAAAGCTGAACTCGTAGCACAGATACATCCACTGTTGAGGCTAAATGGTTTAGAGAGCTACTGTTGGACTTACCATTGGTTGAGAAACCAATACCGACGATCTTAATGTACTGCAATAATCAAACAGTGTTGACTAAGGTTATGAAAGGATAACATGAAGTCCTCTAGACATGTGAAGCGTAGGCTTAAAACTGTCAGAAAATTGAGAAACTCTAGAGTTATTGCTATGAATTATATTCATACTGAGAAAAATCTGGCAGATCCTTTTACAAAAGGACTTGCAAGGAAAGCGATTTCCATTGCGTCTATGGACATGGGCATGAGGCCCGTTTGAGTTACACCACAACGGTAACCCATATCTTCCTGATCGGAGATCCCGTGAATTAGGTAATGGGAAAAACAAGTTGATGTTGTAACAAGAGAGTACATATTATTAAATTGTACATGTGTCCTAATAGACAAAGTACTCTCGATTGTACGAAAGGTTGGCTTAAAGCCTTAATGTATTCTAGTGTTTAAAAATAAAGGTATTGGCCTACAGGATACCTATAATGAATATACCTACTTGAGCTCAACTGTGAGGTCGCGGTTCACGAGGATTGAGCATTCTCTAGAAAGCTCATGAGCAGATAAGGGAGCATGGCCATATAACGCTCTGTTTAGGCGTGGTTTATTGGCAGTCTAGTATCAGTTATGATTTTCAAGTGAAGTCTGATCATGAAAATCTGTGAATTCAATGCATAGTTCATTCATCAGCTGTGAGAGGATGAACCTTGCTAATCTAGGTGCAAGTTCAACCCGTACGGGACTTACACCAAAAGATTGGTATATTAACAATACATCAGTATAGCGATCTTTGTTATCTTTTCTGCTGTTTGCTTTGGAATTGGTGGGGGATTGTTAGAAATTGGCCCATTGGGTGGCCCATTTCCTTTAATTCCAGAGCATGCATGGTTTAGTACCATATTGCTTAGCCAAGTGGAGGAAAGACAACTTAAAAGGTGGAGTCCTTGTCACCTCTTGAATAATGACACTTGGCATGAGAATGGCATATGGTGTACAGTGGCTAAACACACACACGCATGAGCGCGCGCGTTCGAGTATTTTCGCGTGACTTGTGACTTGCGACGAGCGACCGCGCCGCGTCGTAGTATGTCTCCTGGCACTTCGAAATCACCTTTTGTTTTGCTGAACCTTGCAATTATCTCTAAATCAAATCTGTTTAAATGTGATTTAAACATCTCTTTCAAATTCAGTGTAATTGTCATAAATACCGTCAGTTACTAGTGAGTTAATTGACATTAAGCTATAAGTTACTAGTAACTGCCACATTTAACTTACATAATGTGGTCAGTTATTGGTGTGCATGTATATAAACTTCTGGAGACGTCCAGGACAGAAACATTGAATTTCTCCTCCATTCTTCCTCCTCATCTCTAGATTGCTGTACTGTTGTGTTGAGCTGTTGAACCTCGCCGACCTTCCTTCTCGGCGTGCACCGTAAATGAGGGTGAGCGGTATCTCCGAACCATTGCACGGGGCGGCAATAAGGTTCCTGGGCAGCGCATCAGCGCGACCGCTTTGTGTCGGGACCGAATTTCCTAATCCGAGCCCTCTGTGTATAACCTGTGCTAGTCCAAGAAAAGCTAGCACACATAGTGGAAACAATGATGACAACACATCCATATCACGAAGCACATAATATTAATTAAGCAAAAAGAGTATTAGCTTTATGGCCAATTATTACAAATAAGCAGCATCATAGCTTGAGTTCAATAAGAAACAGCGGAAACGAAATAACAAAAGCAGGATAAGCCCATCCATTTGCCCAACAGGCAATCGACTGGGGTTCGCGTCCTAGCATTCCGGATCGCCTTCGTCATAACCACAAGCGTAGAAATCATAGTCACCTTTAGCTTCTGCGAACTCTTCTGTGGAAGGTTGGGGATGTTGCAAGGGTGAGCACAAAATGTACTCCGCAAGTCTTGGAAACATAATGCATGATAACTATATGCAAGGCTAAACAATTGAAGGCATAATATGGCTCTTTTAGCATAAAGCAAAGTTTAACTGTAAATACCAATAGTAATTTCATAAAGCATCATTTGATCAAAAGGCAATAGTATAGTAATTGAATTTGATATGACAAATAAAGCAGGTTCCATCTACCTGACTGACTCCATCTGCTCACGGATTCCCAAACCATTATTTTTCTTTAAAACAAAACCATGAAATCTACAATGTGCAAGCGTACCTCGCCTGCCCTTGACCGTGGGCACGGCTACTTAAGTAGTTTTAACTCTGCAGAGTGTGTACAGCTTTACCCACAAGACATGATCGACTCTTGTTGCCAAGCTATCAACACACTTCCTTTAGTTTGTCGGCAGAGAGATCATGACAAGGCCTTTACAATGCACAACCCCACTATTAACCTCGCCCGCTAAAGTTTCACCGCTGTTAGGGTTCTAGCTGCCCAGTACAGAAGCCCCCTCTTGCGCCTGCCATCATCTGGCACTCACCAACTGGCGAAGCTAATAATGAGACGCACAAATTATTTAGCCAAGTCGTACCCATATAGACTTGTGGTTGTACGGTAGTGCTTGATCCATGATAACACATGCTTTGGTCCTTAAGTGACTGGGGCGGAACATTCACATACCAAGGTCTCGTGCTTTCTGCACCTACCAAACAACCATCTGTCTGGTCTAAACCATGTTTTTCACTTTATTTCACTTAAATAACAGCAGCAACACCAATTGCCGCGACTTTACAAATAAGTTTCAACAATGTTTGAAGTGATTCCCATACTGGCATAAACCTAAATGTTTAAGTTGGACTAAGCAATTCTACCATTCCATGCTAATCTACTGGTTATCACCAAATAAAATAGCTAGTATTACCTAGGGTGACAAAGGTTTGACATGATCAATACCAATGAGGGTATAACAAATTCTGGTATTTAACTATACTCTAAAACTATATTTAAAGTACATTGCATAAAAGTAAGCATGCATAATGTAAAACAATATAGGCATTTTGTAAAATTTGGGATCAATATGATCAAGGAAGACTTGCCTTCGATGCTTCCTGCTAGATCTACCTCTGACTGCTGATTCGCTTGAGCATCGACTGCGTCATCTACATGCGAAACGAGAGCAAATAAATAAACAAATTCAAATAAAATTAAAAAATTGAAAATTGAAAATAATGGTACTGGAAGATAGATCTTGAATTTAGAAATTTGAATCACTGGAATCGGAGCTCGAACGAAGGAGAACGGGTTCCTGGAAGATTCCCAGATCAGAAAAAACAGAAGGCTGACACGTGGCAAGATCTGATTGGCTGGAATTTTGGATTTTCTGGAAAAGAATAAATCCAAAAGAAATGTCGATTGACAGGTGGGACCCACGCATTAGCGACTCGGTCCACGATGAACCGGGTGCACCGAGGAGGCTCAAGGTGACGTGGCAGATTGGCTGACGTGGAATGCCACGCGACGGCTAGGGCGGACGCGGCGGTTGACGGGGCAGCCAGCAAGGCGGCTGATGTGGACGGGGCACGTGTTGCGCATCCTACGGTGGCACGTGATCGGAGGGCAGAAGGACGAGACCGAGACGGCGGCGACGTGGCGCGATCTGGTGCGCACACGGGGAAGCGGATAGCCACGGTTCATCGACGGAGAGCGACGGTGCGAGGCGGCGGCGCGGCAGGGCATCGCCGGAGGCGAAGAAGACGCAGCAGCCGAGGAGGAAAAACGCGACGAGGTGGCACTGGGATAGGGGCAAAAGAGAGAGGGCAACTCGGTGAACTCGATGCGACTAAAAGAAGCGGCGGAGGCTCACCAGCGACGGCAAACGGCAGCGGAGAAGACCTCGGGACGACGGAGGAACTTCGGCGAGCTCGCGAGAGAAGACGGCGTCTCGGGCAACAAGAGCTAGGGCAAAAGAAGCGGCGTAACGAGGCGAACCTCGGGCTGGGTGCGGTAGCGGCTTAAATAGCCTGGGGAGGCGTGCCAAATCCGAAAACCGAGATGGTGGCGGCGTGGGATTGACGCGATTAGGGTTAGGGTTTTGGCAGCGGCGGCGGCGGCGCGGGGCGACGCGGCTGCATCTCAACCGCACACATGTCGTCCATTCGACGACCGACGCGAAGCGGGCTGGTTGGGCCGAGCGCGAAGCAGAGCTGGGTCGGACGACGCGAGCGGGCGAAAAAGAAACGGGTCGGGGAAATGGGCCGAACGGAGAGAAAACGAGCCGCAGAAGGATTCGGCCCGAAAAGGGTTTTGGAAATTAAAACATTTTCCGAATTAATGAAATTCCAGAAATTCAAATAAAAGCAAATAAATTCAGAAAAATCTCAAAAATACAGAAAAATTCCTTGAGGCATAATGAACCCAACTAAAATTGAAAATCTTTTGTTTGATGAATAGATTAGTCAAATTAAATCCTTTCATAAATATAAAATTCAAATTAAGCTTTGATTAATCTGAAAAATTGTAAATGGTTCATTTTCAAATTCAAACATTCTAAAACTCAAATTTTTGGAATGTTACACTCTACTTCTTCCTCTTCTTCCTCGACATCGACTACTTCCACGACTGCGTCTACGCTGCGATGCTTCCTATTCTTCAGCAAGCCCAACTGTAAGTAGTTCGTGCGATAGATCAACTACGTTAATATACAATTCTTAAGCATTTTCTGGAGTACAATGTGTTACCTGTTGTTTTATGCATCTCTGGTCTTGTGTTACTTTTGCCTTAATATAAAATCTGGAATAAAAATATTGCGCATTTTCCAACAGGATATTTTATAAATCGTAAGATCTGGAACATTATTTAATAATGGTGAATAAGGATTGCAATTGCCTTATAGAATCCTACGATACTGACAACCTTGATATTTGCTTCAATAAATCAACACGATAGAGGGCCTAGAATAGGAGTCTGTGGGGGATCAGTCGGTTAGTACCATGGATGATGAGCGAATTATTTTTTAAAATAATATTTGAAAAATAAAAATTTATAAAAATAATATGCTAAAATTAAAAATTGCAAAACATACCTCCCTGTCGCCATTTCAAATGACGACAGAGCCATTCCAAATGATGATAGAGACCTATCGCCAAACCTTCCTTCCTTTCTCCTGCGTTTGCTCGATGGAAATGAGGCTCTCTGTCGTCATTTGAAATGGCGAAATGACGACAAAGAGCCTATCGTCGATTCAAATGACGACATACTCTCTGTCGTCATTTGGAATGATTATATAAAGGTATATTTCTAATTTTTAATTTTGACATATTATTTTTATAAATTTTCATTTTTTAAATATTATTAAAAAAATAATTCGACGATGAGCTAGCCAACCAAGTTCGAATCCTCCCTTCTTAAACTAGTATAGTGCCCTATCTTCCGGTTTTCTTTTCCCAGCACTTAATATATGTCTTTTCCTTTTCTTGAACGTTTGTTTCCTTTTCTTTAATTCCAGGATATTTGTTTCCTTTTCCTTGAAATGATGCTGGAGGTGGGGGAAGATCTGTTGTGGGTCACAGGGATGAGTTAGACACATTAAACAATGGCCATCGGATGTGGGTGAGTAAAGCTGAGGAAAGATCTGAGAGGTTAATTTTGATGGAGGCAAATTTCTGGAGACGTTTTGTTTGGTGTATGAAGGTTGGGCCATCTCTAGTGGGGTGCATTATTTGAGGTGGATGTAGAAAAGAATGCTTAGGTGTGTTATAAAGGGGTATAGATACGTTGTGTGTGTGGAGACACCGGAGAGAATAAATCTTCTCTCTCTGGCAGGTATTTTGTAAAGGGCCTAGAATATTGTCAAGCCAACGAGAACGTCGAGAAGTGACCTGGCTTGATCGTAGGATACATGGCTTACTGCCTTTCCAGAAGAGGTAGGTAGCACGCCAACATTCGCACCCACAAATAAATAGAGGGGTTTACAAGCAGTGCCGAAGCTAAAAAAAAATAGAGGAGGAGCTTAAAAAAATTAGATCAAATTAAGAAAAAAATATATTAAACAGTTTATGTTGTATTCTTATCGGTTCGAAGGTTACTAATAATAGTTTATTATTCGAGAAATACTTGTACAACATTCGCTTATCAAACTTTTGTAGATCTACGAAAAAGTTAACACCAATCGATTAAACAAATCTGCTATTGTCATTATTCAACCCATTTATATAGTTACAATTGACAAAAAGAAAATAAGAAATCAGAAAAGAGACTCGTATTGCCTATTTGCTATTTTGGTCCATCTACTTAGTCAGTCAGGCACTCCGACTCGCGTTGTGTTGCCTTCCCTGCCCACTCGCCATCGCCGCGTGAGTTGCCCATTGCTACACACCTGCGCCCCCGGTGGCTTCCCGGCATCCACTCTCTACGACATGCGTCAAGCACCTTTAATTTAGTGGGCTACCATGTCCTCGCAAATAGGAGATATTGAGTCGTACCTTCTCTCTCACTCTATGGTCTTTCTGTGCGTCTATGGTTCAAGCCTAGTTATACAAACAGCAAGCGAAGTCACCAATTACCAAACTAGTCCTCCAATAAACAACAACTCATCAAGTCACATAGCACATGAAGCGGCTCATCCACCGAGCAAAGCTTCTTCTTCCTCCAACTATATCCGAACACATATGCATTCATTGTCGTTATGTTAAAAATTAAACACCAATACTAAAGGGGTACTTAGATCCATCAATTGAGAGGAGGTTTACTGGGGAAGAAGGGAAAAGACGAACAAAGAAAAAAGTCTTCGAAAGCAAAAAATCTCAATTGAGATTTGAATGTTTGTCCCGGTTACTATGGACTTCGTTGTGGAGGAATCGATGTGAAAATATAATTTCTTTTTTCATCGTAATCAATTGTATACTTATATTTTCTTTCACCAACAGCTTATAGGATCATAACAAATTCGTGTCTTTTCTCGGTCCCCTACGGTCCAACTCTGGCTCCGCTCGTACGGAGACTTCGAGCAGAGCAGTGGACTACTACTGTCCCCCTCACGAATTAAGGTTTTAAATTTCGTTTTCAAAATGTCTCGGACGTGATCAAAATTCAAAATATTGGAGAGATTTCGAAATTCTGGATGAAATTCGAACAAAATTCAAATCCGGAATTTTTTGGACCGGGATTTCCGGCAATTTAACCCGAAATTGCCGAAATCTTGACAAATTTCAACCGAATGAAAAATAGTTTGAACCACGTTTGAAATTTTTTAAAATTTTATGAATGGTCCTGATGCATCATTAATGTTGTCACAAAATTTTCAATCATTATCAGCCTTGAGGAATTTTAAAAATTCTAACACCGCTATTGTCCTCATAAAGGCTGAGTACATGTATTGCATCCATATATTTGATTGAGAAACCAAAACAAGTTTAGAATTTTTCAAACTTTTAGAAAACGGTTCTGAGGTAATTCTTAGGATCTCTTAAAAATTTTGGATCATGATCACACTCGAGCAAATTTATAAAATTCTGGCACAGTTACTGTCTCATTTATGTTCCTTCTGTTTTTTAGTTTTCAACATAACAAATTAAGTTCAATTCTTTTGGAAATTTTAATTTATGATCCTAGAGTGCTAGAAATGGTACCATAAATTTTTCATAGCATGATCAAACTTGTACATTTTTATAAAATTTTGACAATACTTCTGTTATTTTTATAAAAAGTCTCAAAAATTCGGTTTTTCCAAAAAATTCATGGAAGATGACATTCTTAAGAGATATTGTCCCAAATCTAGTATAAAAAAAAGTTGAAATCCGGTCAAAATTACCTAGATTTCGGCAAAAGTTGTCGGAATTTTCTGAAATACTGTAGCAATTTGATTTTTTTTTAAAAAAATATTTGGTCAGGAATTTTAATCTCGTCCCAACCAAAATCCGAAATGTCGGCCTAAATTTTCGAAATTTCACCAGGATTTTGAACCTCGGAATGGATCAAGGACAAATTTAAGATGACAATTAGAAAAGGGAACTTTCATATATCCATGACTCCATGTTCCCCTTCTATTCTGAGACTAAAAAAATACTAAGGGCCCGTTCGGTAGAGCTCCGGCTCGTGGATTCTTGTCCGGAGGAGCCGGAGCTGTATTGAACGCCCCTAGCTCCCTCGCGTGGCTTTGAGAATCTCGGAGGAGCGATTCTCCTTTTTTGCCCGGGCGCGAGGAGCGCCCTTAGATCTGCTCCCCGCAAGGATCTCAGCTCCTCGCCTCCCCCGCCTCGACCATGTCCCTCCCCGCGCCTCGACCATGCCACCTCCTCGCCTCCCCGACTAACCGCGCCGCCTCCTTGCCTCCTCGCGTCACCTCCCCAACTCCTCGAGCGCCACCTGCGCCGCCTCGACCGCGTCCCCGCCTCCACCGTCGCCTCCCTGCCTCAATAGCCGCCGATCTACCCCACCTACGCCGCCTCGAGCCAGCCGACCAGTCCCCGCTTGTGCCGCCTCGACCGTGCCGCCTCCCCGCCTCGATCGCCTGGAGGTATGGCCGATCTGGAGCTAGCTGCTAGCCGAACACTTATCTAAATTGCTCCTGATTCTTCACAGTATCAAAATCAGGAGGAGTTAGAGTAGAATCAGAGAGAAGTATAAGTTAGAGTGGTGCCGAACAGGGCCTAATTTTCTCTAGAGCCATACGCTGTGCGACAAAATATCGGAAAACTTCAGTATCCTAAAGTAGTTCTTTCCTCAGCTGCATTGCACGGCCAATACAAACAATCACGATACTTTGCTGCATTCAGCAAAATTTAAAAGTTATAAACTATCATTAAACTTTTTACAAACTCCTGGCTTGCATTGCCAGAGAGGGTTGCTATATTTGAGTTCAATGTTCTCAGAGACGACGCTATGGACAGTAAAGAGAGAGCCAGAGCCCAGAAGTAAGATATGTCAGTTGAGGTGGGTTAATTGAGATGCGAATATCAAATGGCAAAATGTAATATGGACAATTGTAATGACCCAGAAATTAATTAAGCCAGTAAAATTATTAAGCAACTAATCAATCAGATAATTGGTAATTTTGCTTAATAACTAATGTCATGTGTAAGTAAACTAAAATGCTAGAATAGCAAAAAGTAAGGGTTTTCGAGAATTACCGTCAGACCCGCAGGCGAGGGTATCGCTCATCGAGATACATGATCCGTCAAGGGCCAGATCGGCACCTCTCGCTAGACTCGGGTTTCATCATTCGACAATTAGTAACAAACTTGGTAGAATTATAGGTATCCTTAGCGAAGCTCGAATAATGACCAATATGCCCTATAGTAACCAGCAAAGGACCAAGGGTAGAAAGGTAAAAAGTGACCACAGTAAAAAGAGGATAAGGCCAGCCGAGAGCCAGCTAGGGCAAAGCCAAATTCATCTCCCCTTTTTCCTCACTCAAACCGAGAGAATAGCCCATTCATCCCCTTTTTCCTCATTCCCGATCGAGTGAAAGAGAGCAAGTACCAGAGAGGAGCTAGCCGAGGCAAAGCAGGCTAGAAGAGAAGAGCCAGGAGATGAGCTAGAGAGGGATAGAGGCGGCGCCGCCAGGAGGGGCCGGCGGCAATGGCCGGCACGACGCCAAGGCTCAGTGGGGGAAAGTCGGCCAGAGAAGTAGAGAGAGGGGGGGGAGGCAAGGTTAGAGGGAGCGGTGGTGGCCGGGCCGGATGCCGGTGAGGCCAGGGAAGAGTCATAGGCTACGGCAGGCCGATGGCTGGGGGACCCGATTGGGAGAAGGAAGGAGAGGAAGGGAGCAAGAAATGGAGAAAAAGAATAGAGGCAAGAAGAGGATAAGGCTGTCGGGTGGAAGAAGAAACGAGGACAAGAAGGAAGGAAGCCAGAGGGTTCGGCCGAAGAAAAAGAAAAGGAGGAAAGAAAGAGAAAAAAAAAGAAAAGAGAAGGGAGAAAAGAAAAAGAGAGAGAGAAAAAAAAGGAAAAGAGGAGAAAATGAGAGGAGAGGAGAAAAGAAAAGAGAGGGGAAAATAGGAAGATAATTGTGACCATCGCGGACCGTGTTAGATTCAATTAATCACCTCGTAGTTGTCAAAAAAAATTAAAAAGGAACTCAGATAACAGCGATTAATTAAGTAATGAGTTATATAAAATTTGCAAATCCATTAATAACTAAAAATGGTGATTTAATATCTCACTAAAATAAAATTTCAATTGAGGATTTTATTGAGCCTCCTAAAATAAAATTTGTACTAAATTAAAATCCAGGCAATGAAACCACCTTCATTTAAATTATGCCCTATTAAAAATGTAGTAAGTTCATAAGTTTTAATTTAAAGCGAGCAATTTATCTGCACTTATTTCAATCCATTAAGTGAAGGTTGGACGTCATAAAAATACGCCATAATTTAATTTCTCCATAAAATTTTAATATTTTATAATTTCAGGAGTTGAGTTAAATCCACTAAAAGGTCACCTTCAGAATCCGAGTGAGGACGAATAGTTCGACCCTAAACTAGACAAGCTTTCTTTGATCATATTTGTTAAAATTGCTTTTAAATGTTTTCAAATATATGTGATATCATTAATGCATGGGAAAAATATCTTCTATGATGAAAAGCTAAATCGGTTGCGGTTGGTAAAATGGCATGGAGTTGAATTGTTAAAATGGTAGGTTAATGAAATGTTGAGGCAATGTAGGGAATTATTGATTTGTGAGAAGGGCAGTGGCGTATTTCTATGTATGGTGGGTAGAGGGCGTCGATAGAAGGGACTAGCCGGCGGGGTCCTCTACATAGGCTAGAATATAAGGTTAAACAATTACACTCGAACGATGAGCCGTAATTACAATACTAACCATAGTGTGTGAAATCGGTCAAAAAAGGTTATCCTAAGAAGGTGTTATGATCTCCACATTGGGGATAGGTAGTTAGCTAGGAGTGTGAAGCTAGGTATGCCGAGAGTCCCAGTGACGGACACAAAATCAACTGCAGTTGATCAAGCTCTATATTTAAATCCTAGGGTAAGTATTAGTGCCGCTGCAGTAGCATGGTACAACTAGTACGCTGAGTATTGGTGGGGAACAGTCGAGGACACCACTATTTGTTGGCTACCTGGGTTGGAGATCTAATACTGGACTAGTGGTAAATATTCTAGGGCCTCACGGGATGGGATCACTATGGGTAAAGTGGTACAAACCTGTGCACGTTAAAATCATGAATTCATGCCTGTCTCCTGGATTGGAGGCTACGGAAGCTAACTCTGCCTCATATACGAGTGCTAGTAGCTGTTTTCATAATTAAAACACACAACCCTTAAAGAAAACCAAAAATCTAATTTCTGTAAAAATGGGTTTTGAAGGAAGGTGAACATTGGATGGATATGAAAGGAAATTCATCTATTACATTTTGCTAATAATACTAGTTGAGTACTTTTGTATTCACTCTTGCTAAATCCTCATTTTCTAGAAAAATGACTCCGATGTTCAAACGTCTGATTGGTTCGATGAGGCGGCTGAATTCTTCTATGAGGAATGGATGGATGAGTATCCGTGTATCGACTTCGCCAGTCTTCTGTGTAACTAGTATCTATGTATTATATTTTTGTTGTACTTGGATCTGATGTATAATTATGGTACTGGACATATAGCCCTACGTGGCTTGGTTTGTAATATATTTACATTCAGTCTCTAATTATTGTTCTGCTGCAACACTCTGAACACGGTGTACTAACTGATAAAATATCGAGTGCGCTCGATGTTTTAATTAGCTAGTATGTCGAGATTCGTATAATTATCTTATAGTAATAGCGATGTTACTATAGTTACCCTGAGCTAATTATACGGATCGTCACAACAATCCACTATTCTAATAGCAGATTCTTTTATTCTCACACCTCTAGTGTTCCACAAACTGCATTGGCTCCACCAGATATGGGCAGTCATCAACCCAACCACAAGGCCTTCCAGTGAACTCAACGTCGAAGCCAATCTCAGCCTTGTCTTCTTGCCCCAATTTCAGTTCAAGGTATTGCATCCAGCTCTTCCCGTACATCATCACAAATATGGTCTATGCTATGAACATTCCACTTGGGCGAGGGCTCGTCTTTCCCAACTGTGCCACAGTCACTGCTCCCTGCAGAAACATCAGCCTCCGTAGCAAATGCAGCATCCATACTTCTATTCAGTGGCACATCAACGTGCTGTTCTTCATTTTCCATCAGCCGCTCTCTTTTTGCAGTGCCTCCTAGCTCTTTCTTCTTCGCATAGTTGAGCAAAACCTGTTGCACGAAAACTGGGCTGTTGAGTACCTTGGCGAAGAAGGCGATGAACTGCTGTTGCTTTCTTTCATTGTTTAGAACCCTCTCCTCCATGGCAATGAGTTGAGATTTACAGCTGCTGTACTGCTGCTTAAGCGTGATGACTTCTGCTCTGAGAGCTACACTGTCTCTCTTCAAAGTCTCAACCTCAGTGAGAGTCACAGGCTGTTCAAAACAAACGCTCGCTCGATTTCTTGGTTTTGATTCAATCTGATGCTTGGAAGCATGCAACCTCTTGATGTTCTTCAGCAAATGTTTCTTACCAGCTAAAAAGGCTTCGTTCGCAAACTCCCACCGATCTTGATTGACCTTTCGGAATCCCTGCGTAGAAATAGCAGGTAGAAGTCAGTAACATTTAGAGAGTGACAACAATCAAAAGTTCGGTATAGTACTATAGTCAATCTCTCTGACTACCCCATCAGCATTGGACCAGTGTCTCCCAGAAGCTAAAATGCTCAGGCAAGAGACTAGAATATAAGGTTTCAATCTCTTTGTTGAACATTTCAGTTACCAGCCGAAATCAGTGGTTTCCTAATCTGCAATATTTATCTGTGGTGAAAAAAGTAGAACATTTTTTTTTTTAAAAAAAGAAACAAGTATAGCGATTATGAAAACATTATGGTGCTGCCATTTAGCCCTATACACAAATAAGCCAAAGGACCCAGAACACACTGCAAGATGTAATTAGTCACAAGAAGAAAGGAAGTGACCTGTAGCTCATGGAATCAGAAAAGGCCATGTGTGTATAAAATCATGTAGCTCCACATCATCAAAAAGACAAAACAAGAACACAGTCCACCTAGATCACCATCACCTTTCGCTTTTAACTGTTAAAGGTTGGACAGGTCACGAGGTATTTGGGATTCTGGAGTGGTGGAACAGAATTTGAGTACGACATATGAGCTACCTGGACACTTGTCGTGGCCAGAAGCAGGCACATTATCCACTTTATTTCAGGGAATACATAACATCGGTATCTTAGATTGCAACGTGAACGAACTGAATATATGTGATATGCAACATAGTGGAGCAGATGAAATCTAAGCAGATGTGATTTGTCACAAGACACTCGAGAATTCCATAGGATGGATGAATGCAACTAAGTGGCATGACTTATACAAGTATAGCACCAATGGATTATGAACATTTCGTCTAAAAACATTGCCGACGATACTAATTTTTCATGATAGCGTTGAAATTTCTAATATGCAACAACCTAACTTAGGAAGGGAAATGAAACTGTATAACCTGGGATGGTTCTGTAGCATTTTAAGGCCTATCTCGCCAAATTGCGCATGATTTAAAATCTGCGCAAACTTGTCAGGCGCACCCAACCTGTTATCATCGCCACCAATTCTGACTAAACAGAACGCCCAATGGAATTCAGGCAGCTCATACACAAAAGGAATTCGTTCAACTTAGAATCCAGTCTATCTACCTTTCCGACCCAAACATCCTGTTCGATCATCTAAGAGCCTAATTAAGAACGGTTTAGCAATGTAGGAGGGAGAACAGATACATCACCAACAACGGTTTCACAAGGGGCATAAATCATACGAGATAAGACGATCACCTCAGGAACAACGCGCACAAAGCAGCAATTGGAACCGCGAGAAACATATATGTTGGTTAAAATCTAACACGAGCAGGCCTTAACCGCGATTGCAGGAACATTTGTGCGTAGGAAGGAGTGTACGGCTGGTGGGTGGGTGATACGTACGTAGTTGTTGAGTTGCCTGACGAAGGAGGAGAAGTTGGCGTGCTTGAAGAAGCGGGGGAGGAGGACGGCGGCGAGCGCTTGCGGGTCCCACACGACGAAGGAGCTCCCGCCGCCGTCGGGGCCCCACGACACCACCGCGTCGGTGGCAGCGTCTGCCACCATCTCGTACGTCTTGGCCACGAACGGCGCCGGCCCCGCCTCGCCGAGCCCCTCCATCGGGCGCGGCACCAGCGCCGCCGCCTGCCCCTCCCACTCCGCTTCCGGCTTCACCACCACCACCTCCCACGCCATTGCTCCTTCTCCGACGGCTCCTAGCCCGGCGCTGGTGGTGCGCGTCCTCTGGGAGCCGATTTGCCTGGGGATGAGTGGACAACCCGAGGAGGAGGAAGCCATCTGGCCGTGCGGTGCACTGCGGTGTTGGGGTTTTAGCGTTTGTAAACTGCTTAGCTCAGGCAATGCGGTGCAGTGCGGTGCTGGGGTTTAAAGCGGTGCCTAGCAGCCTACGGCACGAGCAAAACATGGGTATAACAATACGGAAATGCTATATATCACAGTAGATTTTTTAAAACTAGCTGATTTTGTGATCGTAGATTTGCTCCACGGTCGTGTTGCATGTAGAGGTGGCACTCGGACGGCTTTTTGGATTGGCCCGAGGCATAATATCGCGGCCTGGTCTGAAACTTGACCCGGCACGAAATGGGCCGTGTCGGGCCGACACAACACTGTAGCACGGGCTGTGCCGGGCTCGAGAACCGAGCACGATGGGCGGCACGACCCAGCACGACACTGTAGAACGGGCTGTACCGGGCCCGATGACCTGGAGCATGAGGAAGAAATCCAGTATGAAGGTCACTGACTTACAGAGCATGAGCGTCATAGACGCACCTAGCAGCATAGACGCTACCCCTGTTGCCGACACCTGAGAGAGATGGTAAAGAGGGGAGAGAGTGCTGAGAGAGATTGAGAGACGGTATAAGAAGTTGCTCTCTCTCGCCCATCCCTCTCAATCCCTCCCAGCTCTCTCTCTCTCCCACCCGTCTCTCTCAATCTCCCTTTCAATCTTTCTCGCCTATTGCCCCTCTCTCGCCCATGTTTAACATACCCCCTCGCTCTATGTAACTGTTCAAGAATAAATAAATTGTAGTTCTTGTTCTCATAATATTTGCGTCCACGGCCTCAACTCCATACGTCTCCGGCTCCTTTCCTCTCGTTGCAATAGTGCAAATGGGTCAGACCTAGGCCAGCACGGCACGAAGCGTAAATGGGTCGTGCCTGAGCTCGCCAAAGGCGAGTCGAGCCGGCACGGCACGGCGGGCACGACGGGTCGTCTCGGCCCTACACGGTTTAGGCACAAAACACAATGGACTCGTGACGGGCCGGCCCGACACGGCACGACGCCAACATCTAGTTGCACGCATGAGCGCCACCACCAGTGAAGCCATTTTGCTGCCGCCAATAAACGCCCTCTCGAGGAGTATACGTGTTCTCCGTCAAATTGCACACCTA
The DNA here is from genome assembly GCA_036346275.1 of Otatea glauca. Lineage (NCBI taxonomy): Eukaryota > Viridiplantae > Streptophyta > Magnoliopsida > Poales > Poaceae > Otatea > Otatea glauca. The sequence goes on along the minus strand of CM070712.1, from coordinate 21,361,920 downwards.
CCTTCTTATCCTCGTATCGAGGAGAAACGCCAAAGGTGCCGCCTCTATCACCAAAGGCTAGGCACAGGATGACGCATCGGTCGGGCAAAGTATTAGGAGAGACTGTTGGTCTTATTTGAGAAATCTATTCTTGATCGAGATCCACGTGAGTAGGTCCGAAATTTAAACTAAAATCATGACTTATCCACGTAGATGGCCTGGGATTGTGTCCCAACCAAACAATGCTACTAGGCCTCACCAGGGTTTCAAAAACCGACGAAAACCACGGTTTTCAACTTTACCGTTGCGGTTTGAGATTCAAAATCGGTTGGTAAACCGGTCTAATTAAAAAATTCAAAAAAAATTGGAAAAATTTATGCGATGTAAACCGCTCAAAAACTGTTGAAAACAGCTCGAAAACCATTTTTAAGGAACATTCAATTGGTCAGTTGGTTTTCGGTGAAAATCGAGCGATTTCTCGTGAAAAACCGTGGTTTTTGATTTTTTTTCCAATTTTTTTGATTTCCTAACCCTTCATTTTCTAACGATTTTTGAGTGGTTTTTCTCGATTTTCAAATTTCGGTTTTCGAGCGGTTTTTCCAAAAATGGTTTTTGAAACCCTGGACCTCACCCACCATGAGCGTTTAGATCGAGAGGAATAGGGTTGGAGAGATGTTAGGTAGTGTCTAGTTGCCTGGATAAGACTAAATGGGAGATATCCATCCAGCTTGGTAGGGATGAAGCTATCTAGGTGCCTGTTTGGTTGGGTGGCTAGGATAAGTCAATTTTTTTGTTTGATTGGATAGATGAGATTAGATAGGATGAACCAATTTTTTATTTGGTTGGATGCATGAGGATGGATGAGCTAGTTGTAATGACCTCTTGGTGAGATTACCTTCTCTTCATACAACAAATTTCACCAACACTATACACCAAATTTTAGCCCTACAAACATAACATGGCACATAATAGCAAGGTCGTTAAACAACAAGATTCTTAAGTAGTCATACAAGGTTCTTTGCTTCGGTTGATACTAAAAGTAAATACAAATAATCTCAACCACAATTCAATGTCTTTGGTTGGAGGCAAAAGAAATCATACAACTTTCAGTTTGTCATCATCTATGGAAGTGATCGGCAATATACCTATCAACCAAAATTTCCTTATCTGACACATCAAGTGTGTTAAATACCCTAGCAATATGAGGATGCTTGACCAAATAGGCATAGTAGTGAGAAAGATGTGCACCATCAAAACCCGGAAGGCTTTTTATGTTTTGCATATATCTTTGGGAAGCTCATTGTTGTCGATAACCACCTTCTCGATAGCAGTGGAAAGCCTATCAAGGCCAAATTGGAGTATTGCTTGCAACCTCATGTCCTCTTTAATTCGGACTGTCTTGGCTTTCTTCGGTTTGGAGGCCGAGGACTCACCAACATATTAAGATTATGTACCATCTTCAGTTGTGGCAGCAGCACCATTTCCATTTTCGGCTTTGTCATCTTCAATTTTAGTCACTTATGTAGCTAGAGGGTCGCTTGATCCCTTTGCATACTTCCCCATAGGCAAAGTGTTGCTGAAGATTGCAGCTATCTCACGATAGTGCTCAATAGGCTTGTTTAGATATTCAACATCTCCTTTGTGTCTAACAAGCAAAAGAGAATATGTTAGACACAATACATACAACAAGAAGTAGCTCTGTGGATGTAAAAATGTTAACTATGCTCCTTAAGCACACGAACAACTAGTTCACATCTGCAACACTATCATATTACTCCACTCAAAACATATAACAACTTTAATGGAATTTAATGTCCCAAGTCACACATGAATTTAGTTGCAATCTTCATGTCTTTTTTTCAGTTAGAGGCAAAATGCAGTTATAGGGGTAGAGAAAAAATATGGAATAACATTAGCATGAACCAAAATGCGTAATATATGCTACAACCATACCTCAGTATGGCCCGTGTAATGATCATGATCTAGTGTAATAACACAATTATTTTCATTTCATCCAGCACCACTCAACTTCTTGAGCTTGATTTTCTTTTTCTACGTCTTCTTCTATGTTCTAATATGGTTCGAAATCTGATCTCCAGTAAGTCTAAGTTTGAAATGCTCATTCAAAGCCCTGTGTAGGATCAAGGATGTCGACTAGAGGGGGGTGAATAGGCAGCTATAAAAAATTTTCTACGATTAATTACAATCTCGCCTAAGTGCTCTTATGTCAAAACCTAAATGATAATAGATGCGGAAGCGATAAACTAAGGGTTTGACAATTAAAGCCTAAGTCAAGTAAGCTCACTAAGTGCACTAACTATTTATGTCTCTAACAATAATTTGCAATCTTAAATACAAGCAATCAAACCATCAATTCTATGAATATAAATTACTTGAGTATAAATAAAGAATAGAATGCAAATCACAAGAGACACACTGATATTTTACCCTGGTGTTTGGAGACTTGCCGGTCTCCCCTAATCCACGTTGACGCAAGTCCAAACCACTTTAGACCGGCTCCACGAATTGAGCACCCACCTCGATTCCACTAGTGGTAACTCTTTCTCCCTCCGGGTAGGTGAGCTCCAACTTTCATAACTCATCGGGCCTTCTCACAATCTTCTTTGAGAAGGTCACTGAACCAACGACGCCTCCACGCTGTCTAGGTGTCGGCAAACACCAAGAATAACAAGTCAAGCCCTCTAGCTTGAGCTCCACCAAGTGCAACACATGCACAAGGCTTTCCTCAAGTGCAACACATGCACAAGAGGCTCCAAATATACTTCTAATTGTAACACATGCAATTAGAGTTCACTCTTAGCTCAAGAATCAAATTTGGGAATGCAACATATGCACAAGACCACACAAATGCTCAACAAGGCCAACCACGTCCAAATGCCGGCCCCTAAGGCTCCTTATATAGACTCCACAAGAAAAACTAGTCGTTGGGGGGCAAATTGGGCATAAATACCCAGGAGGCCCGGTCATACCGCCCTAGGGTCGGTATGACCGGCCTCTAGGACAATGGTTAGAAAAAAACTAGACATTACTCAGAAAATCCGGTCATACCAGACATGGGGTGGTCATACCGCTCACACCACGGTAGCACCGGCCTTCAAAAACACAAAGAAAACCATTCTCTGGAATTTCCACATCGCCTGGGGTCCGGTCATACAGGACTAGGGGCGGTATGATCGGCATTAGGGCGGTCATACCGCCGCTACAGTGACTAAAACGGCCATAACTTTTTACTCCGAACACCGATTTAGGTGATCTTGGACTCTATGCGAAGCTTATCACGAGGGATACAATCTCCACCCATTTTCAAGATTTAAGCAACTATAGATATTTTTAAATATCACAAAAACAAAAATCTAATGTAGTCATTCAAGTCTAAAATATGATTTTTCGAAATCCCTCACATAGACTTGATCAAGGGCATGACTACAAGCTATCAAGAGTCAATAAGATCAAATATTGAGCCATGTGATGATCAACTCATGATCAAAATAATTGTGCAAAACATATTTGCAAATTATAATCACACGCTCCAATATCAAGTGCATGAACACCAATATTTTGCAAAACACATTTGCAAATATAAATCTTGCAAACAAAAGCAATCAAGACCATATCTTTGAACCATGTGATGATCAACACATGATCAAACCAATTTGAAAACATATTTGCAAACCCTATCCACATGCTCCAAGATAAGATTCAATTAAATCATGCTCCAAGCAAACGTGATGCATAAACCTATCTTAGCCTTTGTGATGATCAACACATGATCAAGTCACAAGCTAAGACTCCGATGCATGAGCTCTCTATTTGCAACACATGCAAATATCTAGCTTTATACAAACAACCACTTAAACTAACTTGCATAAGCTATCTCCCTTTTGTAACACATGCAAATCCATAGCTCTATACAAAACCAAATCAAGATTCAATAAGAAGCAAGCATGAGCTCCCTTGTTTGCAACACATGCAAATACTTAGCTCATGCAAAAACCAAATAAGAGAGTGAACTAGAGTGAACCGGTTTGAGTTCATCAACACATGATGAAGCTCAAACTATAAAGACTCGACCCCTCTTAATAGTACGACAACCTATACTAGCAACCCGGTCTCCCATCCAAACACCGAGACCGGTAAAAGACTAGGAACACATCCTTAGCCCTAGCCAGTTATACATTTGCTTCTAGCACATCCATTTAGAGCTTTTATGATTTTCATCATCTTCTCTCCAAGCTAAGTCCTTTCTTCTTGTTCATCAACACATGATGAACCTTCTCTAGCTTTACTTCACTTCGGGATTCATCCCTGAAGCTCATCAACACATGATGACTTCTTCTTATTCCCGATTCTTTATTTTTTTGAACTCAACCTACTTCACAACTCATGGAAGATTATTAGTCCAACAAACATAGTTGCCTCAATCATCAATTGCAATCCATTAACACATAATGGATGCCCCCACAATCGATTGAGCATAATCCTAATCAATTTGAATGATTTAAAGGTGTCTTGAGTACTTTGATGCAGCTAATGCTTCATTATACTCAAGAACTTTTCGCTTGTCCTTAACCAACGAAGAAACACTATCAACATATGATGAAGCGTTCTTTGATTGATTGAAAAATAACCGAACTCAATTTAAATTTTATTTAAATTGACATAAGTATATATTAACTACACAAGTTTCATATACTCATTTTGATGGAAAGTAATGATCCAAATATATTTGAGTGATGGAAAAGGAATCAATACTTTTGAGGCCATCAACTATAGAATAAACTCTATTAAATATGTGCATATAAATAATTAAACTTTGGAATCAATATACACATAATCAATCTTGGATATCATTTGAGTTTATCCTATATTAACATGAGTATAATACAACTACACAAGTTAAATATTCTCAAGAGATTGTTTCAAAGTAATGATCCATGATATAGAAAGATGAATTAGATCAATACTATTTAAACATCAAGGTAAGGTATGAACTCCCCCTAAATGTGTGCATTCATGTACATATGGAACTGAAAATATTATGCACATCTTAAGATTGAGACTACGGTGAAGTTCATCCTTTATCTTGAATCTAAGGAATGCATATAGAAATAATAGAGTTGTATTGGATGCATACATTTGGGATTTCCATTTTTCAATGAGATGAGACTAATCAAAGATATACTCAATAAAAGATTTAGTCTCATATTTAGATTTATCAATATGATCATGAATATTATATCCAAGGAATGCAACAAGATATGATAATATGAACTCGAATGCATACCTTTGATATTTCCATTTTTCATCTAAAAGAGACTAAAGAGAGTTAAGCTCAACAAAATATTTAGTCTCATAAAAGGATTGTCATTAATTAACAATTGAGACTAATCAATATTATAATTATCAAAAGAGTTAGTCTCAATATTAGATTTGTCATTAACACCAAAACCAACCTAATAGAGCTTGAACTTTCACTCTGGCACACACGTTCAAGTGTACTTTCTTGAACCCGCTGGATGTTCTATTGCCACTACCCACCAAGTAACACAAGTGGCTAAGCATCATGTCAGACATTGCATATGTCCATGTAACATGGCCACTCCCATCAGCTTTTGCTCCAAAGTTTTCAGCAAGTTGTGCAAGGTCTATGTCCTACCTGTACCAAAGTGTAATGGAAATATAAGTATAATGACAATATAGGAGAAAGTTCAGCAGGTATAATGATATAGGAGTTCTTGATAACATTACAAATACATAACTTCATGATAAAGGAGTTCTTGACAACATTACAAATAAATAGCACACATTAATTGCCACAGTGATTCTGCCGGTCTTTCCACATGTGATCAGCAATTCCCTGCCTAAAATCAGCCATTAATCTATGGTCACTTGCTTACCCAATATGTGATGAAGCGGGGTTAGGGTTAGATGGCCAATTGGTCTCCAGTAAAATATATTCATCAGCCCCATCATCTATAATCCAATTGTGAATAATACAACAAGCTACAACAATGTCAACTTAAGTAAGAAAGGGGAAGAATGGAGTGGCATCGTCAAGTATCATAAAATGCCTCTCGAGTGATCCAAATGCATGCTCTACGGTTACACGAAGAAAGGAATGCCTAAGGTTGAACAACTCCTTCTCATCTTGTATGGGATTGTTCCCCCACTTGTTCAAGTGGTATCTCACACCGTGAAAAGGAGGCAAGAACCCAGGTTTGGCTCCATATCTAGCATCAACTAGGTAGAATTTTCCTAACATATGAGGCACAAGTGGGTCACATTGCTTTATACAAGTAAATGGCATGGACAAATAGAGCTACATAATTAATCTATTACCTTGTGGGACACGTAGGTCATTATCACGCTCTAAAGCTTCAGCTAACACTACAGCATCATGTATTGTCCCCTCCTAACCAGCCAACACATATGCGAATTAAAGATCAAAATCTACGATTGCCATCACATTTTGAATACAAAAAGACTTTCTACCAGGAAAGGAAGGCTCCATGTCATTAGAAACAGAGGCCTTTATATGTATATCATCAATAGCTCTAATACAATCCTATTTGGTCAAAAATACATGCTAAAAGATTAGGAACCATACAATGTTGGGCTCAAAATTGAGTAAGGAGTTATAGCTCAATCTCATACCTTAAAGTATGGATCCTACCTTGGGTTCTTTGCTATTTTCATTGGGATCTCTAATGAAAGTGGCTTAATAAAATCATTTCATAGCTCACCTATGGTGTAAAGGAATAGTTTAAAGTAATGGCTAACTGTTTCATTGGACCTACAATAATTAGTGACAACTAGACTATTTATAAAATTGTGTCCAATAGTCTTCAAGAACATCGCAACTTGCTCCTCAACACATACATGTATGGTGTCTTAAAGCAAATCTCGATCCCTCAAAAGTGTATACAACCGGAAGAAAGGTGCTCTTCTAAGCCTTAGCATGTTCACACAAGTTACATCATTGTTGTAAATTTTATTGTTTAATTACTCTAATCTTATGTTGTCCCTTTCATCCATTGGGTCATATGTAATTCTTTCTCTCTTTCTTTTTCTAGACTTTATACATAATGCAACCAAAGAAACAACAATATATGCAGCAGCCGCGAATATCAAGATCTTTGTTTTTTTTTCCTCTTGTCCATCTACAAAGCAATTTTTTTACCATGAATCACAAGCATACTGTTTTAGCAATGAACACGAAAAAATAATTTAGATTTTTTAAGAAAAAGTCTGCAGCTAGCTTCATTTTATTGTCTATATGTCGGATTCCCTCAAATGTTGTATTCACATCGGTGTCAGATACAGAGAAAGACATAACAATCCTGTTAAGTCTAAGCATATGACTACTTTAGCTATTACTATCCAATATCAGTGTATATATTTTGTTTTCCTTTCCTCAATTAGCAAGATGGATTCAAAGAGTTCAACATCACCTAACAGCCAGCTCTACGACAAATCACAAATTAATCAAGCTTCTAAGGCAAAAAAAAAAAAAGATCAGAGATAAGATCCAAGTAAGATTTATACCATATTTTAGAGGAAGAACTTGATGCAAAAGAAGAAGATCAGAGATCAACCCTCCTACCGCGCCATGCCGCCCTTCTGCCGTGCCACCCCTCGAGCCGCTCCCACCTCCTTCTCTACCTCTGAGAACGAGAGAAGAAAAGGGGAACAAGCGTTTGGCTCGAGGGAGGGAGGTGAGAAAAGCCAAAGGTGAACGACAGGCGCTTGGGCAAGGTCATCCGAGGTTTTTTCTGGGCTCGTTGTATCTGGAGAAATATTCTGTGAAGCTAGATGAGTATGGCCAACTCATCCACCCATCCAAACAATTGGATAACTCTAAATACATGGTCATCTCCCATCCAATCTTATCCAGAACCAAACGCACCCTTAGAGAGATGGAGAGGGATTATAAATCTAGATGATCGGACATTGACGGTTGGATCTCCATTCGGTGATCTAAAACTCAACTGAAATTGATGGTATGTGTGCATCTGCATTGTAATAAAAAAAAACACGGAGTGTTGTAAGAATGAGATTGTAACCGTGACACGTGCGAGTTGACAACCTAGTGCTCTTGCTAGGTGCTAATTTTGGAGTACTAAAAATCGCATGGAACGATGAGTACAAAAGCACACGAATGATGAAAGTCACGCATCCTTTTTGCAAGTAGCATATCCGTTGTGTCAGGAAAGCATGGCGGCACGCTGGTATTAGCGCCGGGGTATCCACGTAGCAGCAGGTATGGATGAAAATAGGCAGAACATTTTATGTTCGATCCGGATTAGATTTAATTATCTGATCGGATTTAGGATATAATCTAGATATTTAAATTTGGATTCGGGCTTAGATTCAGAGTAGCTAATATCTGGTAAATACAGAATGAGATCTGGATATCTAGTCGAATGTCTGGATTTTTCATATTTGAATATCAGTGAGCCTCAACTTATTTTCATTACATTTTTCCCCATGGTATCTTATTTATATTGACAATTAGTTAGTTCTATTGATACTTAAGTTGCATATTCTTCCTATACGTCTATTGAATTTGATTGATATATAACTTGCTACTATAATCACGTACCAATATGGTTTTAATTCAACATATATTATTTCATATATACGCGCATCACCCTTGTATCTTTATCCGTTTCCAACCTAAATCCATTATATATATGCCCTGTATCCATATCCCAAATAAACTGAATTCGTATCTGTATCCAGCTAGCTCATATCCGATTCCAAATCCAGAAAAAAATATAGGTTATAATACAAAGAAGACAATATTTATCCGTATCCAACCCGTTTTTACCCAAAGGTGAGTTTACTCACAATGTCTCCGGCCTGACTTCACCAGGATAACCAACCATGGGAGGCTGCAGGTAATCAGTCTCTAACAAGCAAACACAGCACTGCCATCCGATGAATCCCAGAACGAAGTTACAACCGCAGGATGAACAAAGATCTCAATTCTCAAGCGTCGTAACACTGACTGTGCGACAACAAGCAAATGCAAACAGCAGTCGGTAGCATGTGTACAAAACTTAGCCCTAAGCGCTGTAAACCATGGATCGCAGCAGCTTTCCCTAGTTTATTTAGTGAAATGAGTGTTTGTTTCGTGAAGAAGTTCAGACAGGGTCTCAAGGTTCGGCTTGGACTCTACCTCGGCAGTGAGGATGCAAATGCTGCAAGCTCCTTGATTGTCATACAACAGGTGATTCAAAGCTGAGGTAAATTTCCCAGAGACACTACGGGTTTTCATTACACTGAAATTCTGTGTCTGCCTTTGGCGATTCTCCGAGCAATCACTTTACGCCCACCCTTGGTTGATTTACTGTAAAGCACACAAAAAACGCATATCAGTGCACTGAAACACAAACAATCAAATCAAAACTCTGTTTCCATATCACCCAGCCAAACTAACACCCTGCCCTGGTGTAATCGGCTTTCGGTATACAAAAATAATTTGGACCATAGGTATGAATAGGACATCAGAAACAGAAACATGTATAAAAGTGAGAGTGGTATAACTTGAAACCTAGCATCATTTAAATGAGCTAGACAAGCAACAAAGCTGCGCGCGCGCAGAGAGAGAGAGAGAGAGAGAGAGAGAGAGAGAGAGAGAGAGAGGGAGAGGGAGACCGTGTAAGGAACCCATGGGTTCTTTTCCGCTTGATGGTACTGGGCTGGTAAGTTCTTTTGGGAAGTAGCTGCAGGGGTTCATAAGCAACAGGATCCTTTCCTACAAATAGCAAAAGGTAAGCAACATATTAGCTAGCAAGGAAGATGATCCAACTCAGAAAAAACCATTTGATCCTGCTCACCAGATCACAATCATATTCCTAGAAGGTAAATTAGTAATCAATTCTGTAGCATTCACCTGACAACTATGACACAATTTGATCAGCAAAAGTAACAAGGAACAGCACCATAGGCCAGATTCAAATGAACTGTCCAGAATTGCAAAACAAAACATGCCTATTTCTCAAACATTTCTAACAAGATTTCAGATTTCAAGCCTATCTAAATCACACCTTTATAAGTTAAGGATGGCTCGTATAAGAGTATTCATGATTTCAAAAAGATCCATACACAATTGTGTCAAGTTTTGCATTCTGTCACTCTGGATGATGAGCAAGTTACAAAAAGACATACATGAAACTTAAAATAGTACACAATGTATTGCAATTCTTGCATGCTTCTCAACATAACAGTGATCATCAAACTTCTGGTAACTGAGGCAATTCACTGAACTAGAATATAAGAAACATAATGTTGAACTGCTAACGCACTTTTTTTTCTTCTTCAAGAAAGATGTTGATTAACCCCTGGTCCATTTTATAGATTAAAAAAATAACAGAGAACTACAAGCAGTACTGCTCGTGAATCACATATACAAAATATGGGCACTCTTAACATTTATTTGTTCGGCACATAAAGCACCAGTGGACCAGATCGGTCACAGCCACAGTTTACCATCTTAACGGCAACTTATTCAAACCATTGCACGATTCGCAACAAATGCTAAACAGGAGGCACCTGCTCAGCCCATGATAAGCTAAGCAAATAATTGTCAACACCAAACACAAGTAATACATCACTTAAACCATAATGAGATTGCAGGAAACTAGGCTGCTCGTGCACCAAATCAATCAAGGCAAGCAGGCACTTAATAACAGTAAAATTTCCTGGACCATCCTCACAAGATCGAACGAATGGAGCACACTATTAACCCTTCATCTCAATTCTTTCGCCCCCCACACAACAAGCACAGAGGACAAGCAATAGGGTGGAAATCAAATGTCTGGTACGAGTCCTTAATATAGCGTTCTGCAATCTGTACACATCGAATTGAATCGTAGCATTTCTCCCCACTTTATACATCCCCCAGTCACCATTGATCCACACCCAACGATACAACTAAAGCACGATCCAAATGACCAATGCAACGAACATTCTAGAAGGCACCAGGGAGGAAGTGGTGAGAGAGAGAGGCCATACCGTCGTCGATGAGGAACCGGAGAGAGGGGAGGCCACAGGGGAAGGAGATATCGCCGGGGAGCGAGCTCAACCTCGCGACCACCTCCGCGTCGTGGGCGTCCATCGGGACGTGCGGCTGAAGCCTGGAGAGTAGCGCCGGCGGAGGCAGCCCGGCACGAAGACGAGACGGAGACGGGGAAGCGAGGAGGCGGCCGAGGAGGAAGGAGCCCGCCCGCGCTAGGGTTTTCGCCGACGCCATCGCCGCGCTCGCCTTCGCCATCAACCTTAAACCCTAGCTTTCTCTTTTGCCTCCTTGGTTGAGAAATTTTTTCCCTTTAATATTTTTTTTAATCTTTTTTTCAAAATTAAGCGTCGGTATAAAAAAAATTACAAAATTAGGCGCCGGTCGCCCGTATATGGGGCGATCGCCCCACATACGGGCGATTAGTACTACTTTAAACGCGCGATTTTTCATCTGTTTGCGGTTAATTTTTAAAAAAAATCATAACTTTTTCATATGATGTCGGATGGAGATAAACTTTATATGAAAATTATAGCTCTCGACGGGATCTACAACTTTTGTATACAAACCTTTTCAATTTGAGTCCATTTAGATAGCCAAAAATGGGATAGAATGTTCAGATCTAAAAACGATATTTTTAGATCTGAACATTCTATCCCGTTTTTGGCTATCTAAATGGACTCAAATTGAAAAGGTTTGTATACAAAAGTTGTAGATCCCGTCGAGAGCTACAATTTTCATATAAAGTTTATCTCCATCCGACATCATATGAAAAAGTTATGATTTTTTATAAATTAACAGCAGATAGAGTAAAATCGCGCGCTTAAAGCAAGATTAATCGTCAGATGTGAAGCGATCGCCAGATATGGGGCGATCGCCCCATATACGGGCGACCGGCGCCCAATTTTGTAATTTTTTTGCCCCGACGCCTAGTTTTGAAAAAAAGATTAAAAAAATATTAAAGAAAAAAAAATTCCCTTGGTTGAGCTAGGTGAACTGGCCTCGGCCCAAACGGGCGTAACGGTTCATAGTAAAGCACACTGAAAATTGGCCAAACTGAGGCCCAGAAAAGTAGATAGGGACTTCTTTAGCCTTCGGCCTTGTTTTGTATTGCTGTAGTTTTTTCGAAAAATAGTTTTCAAATGGGCATGAGGGTGAGAGGGGCCGGGTTTAGGATTTTATATTTGGTAGGAGGTAATTTTCTTTAACTTAGTGGCAAAGTCAGAATCTCAACTCATCGAAACCATAGGAATCCACCCTAGACCTGATTTCGGCTTTCAACTTCTCCTAGTATAAATAAGCTACTGGCTTTTGGCTTTCGGCTACAAAGAAGGTAGCCGTTTGGAATAGCTTTCGGCTTCTAGAGGGAAAAAGGCAAAGCTGAAGCCGTTCCAAACACGACCTAAAGCAAAACCCTTACTGTGTCTGTATTTGTAAGACCATGTGGAGGTCAATCCATGGATGTGTGATAAGTATTTGATATTTGTTAGGCTTGTGTCGATTTGTATGAGTTGTCTAGGACCAATGGTTGAGGCTTTGACTGGTCGTAGCCTTAAGTGGTCTAGAATTTGAGTGATCGTAGCCTTAAGTGGTCACGGACTTGAGTGATTATGGCCTTGAGTGGTTGTGGCCTAAAGTGGTCGCAACCTAAATGATCCAAGGTAGGATCCTTAGATGTTCAACTAGTCAGCGATCCTCGTCAGATTACATGTTGTATGTTATCTTAAGCAATGCTATGTGATGTTTTGCTTTGTCTGAGATAGTTGCAGGACTTTGGAGCTAGATCATGATGAGGCGAAGGAGATCGGGACTAGGCTAGGAGAGTTGAGGTCCAGACAATCAAGGTGACGCCGGAAGATGATTAAGACAGGGAGGTTGCTGCAACCTAGGATGATAAGTGGATAGATGAGAGACTAACTTGATCCCTATTCAAGCGAACGAGGATCGTTAGATTAAGGGTTCGCGGGTAGAGAATAGGACAAGTTAGTGTTAAAGGGATATTGGATTTTGAACTTGAGTGCCGCTTTGAGAAACATGAAAGTGTATGGTTAAAATCCGTTATGTTGTTGGGTTGTGGGTTAGCCTAAATATGAGTGAGGGAGTGAATCTTAACCTTTGATAAGGTCTCTTGATGGTCAAGAAGGTCATTTAAGAGTGGAGATTGCTGCTAGTGTGCTATAAATAAAATGGTGAAGGGATGCCTCGAGCCATATCTTAGAGAAAGGTTTTTTTTTGTTTCCTCATGCTCCTTTGAGCTTTGCTCACCGTGAAGTGAGGCTTTGTAACTATCCTCTCTAAACAATGTAAGATCTAATTTCATCTATATTCTGAAATTTATTTTATTTCTTGCATTTTTGCTTAGTTTTTTCGTGCAACTTGAGATTTGTTTTCCCTCCTTCTACTTGATGTGTTTCTATTGGATCTAGGACACGTAAGAGATTGAGGAATTCATCTAGAATATGTCCCAACCCAACATGATCCTTTAGAACTTATTCTTTCTTAAGTTGTGCTTGCAACATCGTGTTCTTGATATTCTCGGGTTTCTTCTTCTCCTATGTGTTTTAAGTGGTGGGATGGCTACATGATTGATAGAAGGCAACATATCCAGTGAAAACCATCTTTACCGTGAAAACTCCGTGAAACCCACATGTACAAGTTTTGAAAAATTCTTAAAAAATTACCATACGTAGGGAAGGTGAGCTTCTACAATCCAGCAAAATTGAAGACCAAATTCAATCGCATTTGAAAGATATGAAAAAGACAAAATAGCATGAATAGCGATTTTTCACTGTTAAGCACTATTTATTTTGCTGTTTGTCTTTTTCATATCTTTCAAATGCTATTGAGTTTGGTTTTCAAATTTTGCAAGATTGTAGAAGCTCACCTCCCCTACGTATGGTAATTTTTTTGAGAATTTTTCAAAACTTATACACGTGGGTTTCACGGAATTTTCACGGTAAAGGTGGTTTTCACTAGATACGTTGCCTTGATAGAAATACCTTGAGAAGATCTTGTTCCAATTATCCAAGCACCATCTCACTTCCTCAATGAAGTTTTCTCAAGAAACCCGGTTTTGGTGCAACCTTTCCTAAATTTGAAAAAGATCAAAACTTTAATGTCAATCTATTCGATTGATGATTGAAATAGATTCCTGACATCAATAGGAAGGTACATATAAAGTTTCACGGGATTTTGATTAGCAGATCAAAAGTTACATCAACTCTTAGTTCTAAAATCATGCCGACTTTCTTGTACATCCTGATTTTAATGTTCATTAGGTAGTAACAGACTTTTGCTTAGGTAGTGCCGATCTAGTTGAGATTTTTTTAAAATTTGATTTTCAATAGTGAGTTGAATTTTTTGGGGAAAAATATTGTTGGATCATTCACCCTCTCTAATCGTCTAACTCGGTCCTACATTACTGTCAAACAAGATTGTCAGGATCGCCATAATAGCATCAAAAGTCCAATTCTACGGATCTTGATCAGAACAGAAATGGTCCTACACTCGTACTATGTTCTTGTTGACTTGAGACAGGGTCAATGCTGCTCACACGTGGATTGTGTAGCGCGAGGAGTTGTGCATGGCATGACATGGCATACTCCAGTACACGGAATATTTGCTTTGATGGAATCAAATGTTAATCCCGGAAGCAATCTAATTTAAGCTTTATCTTTTAGCTGTCGGATTAATCAGTCTAATTGATAAGTGATACAAGAGGGACGGAACCATGGGATTAGATTATCCTTCCGTGCACGCCCTCCTCGTATTAATCATCTTTTTTTTATGCCAATTACGTACAGCGCACAGCCATGAGACTTGATGATATACTTGTCTGCATCACCTTACATGTTCATGATCTTTTAAACTTATTGCATGACATGTTTTTCATCCATGCATAGATATACACTTTTTTTCTCAGAAATGGGACGACGCATTTCGCAGACTGCGAAATCATTGCAGATTCAGATGAAGGGATATTTGATGCTTCTTCGCATTTTACAACAACTTTCACAGGGCAATCCGGGAAGCGATCACGCCAGGTACCAAATGGATTTCACTATCAATCCGTTCTTGATAAACACATGCCCTCAATGACTCACTAATGCCTCACTGTCTGACGATTAAATGCCTGAAAGAACAGGTAGAAACGTGTTTAGTCTCCGATTGGCTGTAACAGCAAGCAATGATGCATGGAAAGTTCTCTCTCCATGTTTCATAAATCCATCGATGTAGGAAGCCTTAACGTCTTGCTACTGGCTAATTAGAAGCAGCAGTTATATGCCGTGTTGTTCTTCTTTCAATCGTATACTCCTCGTTGTCCCAATTAAAGCACCATTTCTGTCACTTTTTCAGATGTTAATCTCCATTAAGTATTTAAGTGTAAACCTTTTAGTGATAAAGGTGAGAGGTTTGCAGACTGAGTTGCTTGCTTTCTGGAATCCGAACCAGATGTACTTTTCTTGTCCTTTCCGGTGTGTTGCAGGTGATAATTCTGGCGAGTGCATCAGATTTTTCATTGAACTTACCAGACAAATTCAGATAGTTGCGTCTTACTGCAAGGGAGTCAATTTCTTTCCGAAAAAGGACAAGAATTTTGCTGATATACTACTAGTTATCATTTTCTGGCATCTGAATGATGCAAGATTTTGTTTAAGGAAGAAATATCTTAGCAAATCTGAACATGATTAGTTATGTGAGGCAGCCAGATTAAACAATTGAGGCCGATCAAACTTCCGAGATACATTTGAGGTATCTCTGAAGATTTAAGATACATGTGAGGTATCTCTGAAGATTTAAGATAAAGAGAGGTGCTTCCATCTTTTACAGATATTAAGCATAAATAATTATCTGTTAAGTCTGCATTATGTTGTAAATTATCTGCTGCATTATGTTGTGCTGTTGAAAGAAGCTAAAGGAAGTGTACAAGATAGGCTAACAGGAGACTCCTTGTGCAGCACTTCAAATCAACTTACAGTTTTTTACTTAAATCCAATATACCTGTGCCATGTGTTCACATTTCTTTTGTGCAACAACCTCTCACTGATAAACATGGTTTTGCTGGTTAAGTCAACACAGTATATATCTAAAACAATATCAAAAAGACAAAAAACCAATAGCTTTGATTTCATGTTGTTGAGTCAATAAAGAAAATAAAAGAAATGATCAGTTTTTTTAATTTATAGCCAGGAGAATAGGAATGAGAAGCTAATGGTTGCGGGTTGGGGTACCCAAATCCGATTGGTTGACATGCTTAAATTGTGGCAACGACTAATAGCTCCATAAAAGGAGGACCATTTTATTCCTCTGCATATGCTCTCTCTGTCTCTCTTCTCTCCTTTGCAACTCCTCTTCATTTTCTGATCATATCAAGGAAGGTAGGTAAGATATTCATATATCTCATGCCTACATGCTTCTTTATTTATTTCATGTTGTCTTTCTTCCTTTTTGTTGGCAGTTCTCTACCTGTTAGTTCAATGATGAAATAGGTATTGTTTGGTATGGGCTTATGACATAGGTGTTGTTTCTGCTCATCGGGTTAGACCAGTTGCTGTTGTTGTCATCTTGTGCAATCATGCTCTTTTTCTTCATTTGCAACAAGTTTCAGCACATTTTGTTTGATTCCTCTCTCAAATTTCAGCAATAGAGACCATGTTTCAGAACAACTATGGATGGTTAAGTTTTTATCTATTAGTCCAAACAACATGAACTAGTAGCAATTAGGTGGAAATTGTTGCGTTTGTTGTAGTTTCTGTGATACAAGCTTGACAGTGCTGAAGCATCATGAACTGCATTACTTTTCTTCAGATTATGATCTGAGGCAACAAAACGATTGATCATTGGATTTGATAAATGGGGTTATAGGTCATTGAATTCATGATAATTGATCACGTTAAAATAATATCAAATCAATACAATTAGCATTTAGCTTTCTTCAATCTGCTGCTGGTATCAATTGCTTACGTTTGCTCCTTTCCACATGAAACTGTTGTAGTGTAAGAGGAAGAACAAAACAAGATGTTTTTTCAGAAGAAGAATTCAAAGAAAGTGAAAGACTCCGATGGACCGCAGAAGAAGGACAAAGATAGCCGTGGGAAGAATGACTTTTTCGATCGTGCCAAGGGAGGACTTGGTGCCCTTTCAGGAAGCCTCCAGTCAGCAAAAATGGTTAGTTATGTCATTCTTTTTTAGCCATAAATATGTTTTCAAGAATGCCGTCCAGCTTCAAACAAAATCTGTTCTTCCTTTGAGTTCTTCAACCTCTCAAAGTATTTTTCATGACAGGATGTAATTGATAGCAATAGCATGCCAACTTTTGATCAGCAAAAGGCGGTATGAGTGGTTTGGATTCGAAGTTTTGGTTGCTGAAATATGATATATTCATGTAGGTGGATTTTAATTCTCAATTTTAGATGATTTGTTAATTCCAAGATCGACTTCATATAGATCTCAAGTGGATGGATGACATTTTTGTGGCACACTTCCTGAATCAAAGAGATGAAAATAGAACAGATAAATATACTTTTCTTTTCATGATGAGTGATGGGCATACTACATTTGAAAAACAGAAAGTATACTTGATCTGAAAATAGCTCTGCATTAAGACCAGCACAAGGAAAATTCTGATGCCAGCATGAATTTGCCAGTTAAACATTTAGAGGTAACAGCAATACTTAATCTAGTAGAAGGTTTCAGAGTAGAAATGAAAGAAGGGTTTCACGCCTTGCATATTTCTTCCACATTAGCTGTCCTAATGGACAGCTGACCATGATGCACTTTTAATATTTTCCTTCTCCCTGACATTTGGAACCGATTGATAGACGCCGAAGAGAGGGCAGAAAAGCTTCAAGAGGATGTGAAGTCAAGCATTGAAACGATCTTGCACAAGGGCTCAGGCAGTCTTGAGAAAACGAAAGAGGAGATTGGGAGTCATTCAGAGGCTAGCCGTTCAATGGAACAAGGTAAATTGCACTCAATTCAGAGTGACTTCAAAGGAAAAGTTCTGCAACTTGCAAGATATCCGAACTTTTTGCATGCAATTGATGTGGTCCTCAGTTGATGTTCTATTTCACAGAGAAAGATATATTAGTACAGTCCAACTTTAATTTTCCAATTAGATCATAAAAGTTATAGACTGAAACCAACTTTTAGGTGCTACAAAGAAATATGCAGCAGGTAGTACATACTGAAGAGTGGGTTTGCTTCAGTATGAGCAGTCATAACAAAGCTACAATGAACTCTGTAGTGTGTAGTACAATGGGAAAATGAGCCCCAGCTTTGTCTGACAACTTAGGATGTGATAAATACCACTAGAACATGGATGTAGCTAGTCTATGAATCAATAGAAAATTTTCCTTATTAGGTGAGATATCCTTTTCAGATATGGCCCTTTTGAAGGAAATCCACAAGTCAGGTAATTAATAAAAAAAGTGATGTAACAGATGGTGATTGCAGAAGTTAATTCCATCCATAATCCTATAGTAGGTCGATTCAGATCATGAGCATGAATCATTAGCACATTTGCAATCGCAATATACACCTATAGTAGGTTGATTCAGATCATGGGAATAAATAATTAGCACATTTACAAGTTCTATAATGATATCGAGATACATTCGAACCTGTGCAACAAACAATCAAACTGAAATTTGACAAGGGCAAAGTGAACTTGAAAATTGGTCAACTAAATTGCGTAAAAAATAATTTTACAAAACATGATTCTAATAATCAATTTTGACGGTCCAGCCACCAATTTGTAGTTTGTATTTAGAGCAGTGCTTCAATGCTTTTCCTCCTAATACAAGTTGCACAAATTTTGAAGCAAACGAAGGGGTAAGTAATCACCATCTACCCTTTATTCATGCTTTAATATTTGTGCAACTATAAAAAAGAGAAGCATGGAAGCACCTCTCTTATATTTAGCATTCATAGCTTGCAAGAACTGCATTTTTTTTGCATTGGCATTTCTTCGCCAGAATAAATCTCCTGGCCTATAGGCTTAGCTTTACTTCCAAGTAAAAGTACCTTTATGCACAATGATTCTATAGGATGTTGGGCGTGTGTGATTGAGGATGTACCTGTTATTATTTTCCAGCTTGCCTTTCTTCATAAAGGGCCATTTATAATCCGAAACCACAAAAAGAAATTATTTTTAGAGTAAAATACATCTAACCTCAGTACATCTCATATTCAGAAGACCATTGTGAGCTGAATACAGGGATTATCTCCTATTTTTATTTTTTTGAAAGACAGTTACAGCTCAATCACCACGTTCTTGTGTCCTCCTAGCTGGCCTCCATGTGCCAGATGGTTAGTTGACCTTAATGCACACGCATATTGTGCAACCAAATCCTTAATTTAACCTAATCAATCCAACCAAGAAATCACAAACTATATCCTAAATAACACAGAATCCAACTGTTATGTCCTATATTTTTTATATTTGATTGACCCAATTGGAGCAGTGACACTCTGTAATACACAAAACTGCATCGTGCAAGCCATAATGCAAAATCATCTTCGATCAACCACAATGAATGCCTGCAATTTGCTGGTTTCTATTTAGCTGTCACTCTCCTGCACTGCCCTACTGGCTGCCAAGTATCATGCCTGATGATCCTGTAGTGTTTGTGTATATAGTATACAAAGCATTAGCCTGGTTTAACCCAGACCAAGGAGCTCCATTAGAGCCTTAACAGAGAGATCCAAATTCCAAACCCAATAACCCAGAATTATTCAGCTTCTTGTACACGTTAAAAGCTTGTGCCTTTCAGTTTTCTTCAGTTTCCCTTCCCCATTTATTGCAAGCTCCACTGTCCTCCAAATCTGCAGTTTTGAACTGGTAAAGGTCTATTCTTTCTCTGTAGTTTGATTCAACCAACACGTAAGTTGGGAGATTTTTTTTCTCGCAAGCTTGTGTCTCTTCCATTCTTTGCTTTGTGTGCATGATTTTGGTGCATGTTTTTGTATGGGAATTTGACAATCTTGCTTATTCTTTAGAAGGATTTGATCCTTTCCTTTCAAACTGATCAGCAAGTGGATAATTCTTTCCCCTACTTTGTGTTGCTTACTGATGGTTCTCTAATTGGGGTGCTCTGAGCACAGTAAGTAGGGTTTTATTAGAAAAATTGGAAAAAGTGTTAATGATTCTTGATCACTCTAATTTGTAGTTGATTCTAGTTTCTTGTTTTGGTTTTGCTGTCATATGCACTGTAAGGATTTTTGGTTCCTAGTTTGTTTCCTACAATCGTATTCTTTACGGGGTGGTCAGCACCGATGCCTGAATTCTGTTCCAGCCACTCCCAAATTCAGCTCTCGTTTATCTCTTTCTTGTGTTCCAAAATATTCATACGTCAAACGTTGAGAGTTCCGATTTACCAAATCTGCTGTTTTTTAACTACTCTAACGTTCATATGCAAACTTGGTGGTTTGCAATTTCTTGATGGCATGACATCAAATCAATACACCATAATTTCCGTGCTCTTGGCCTTTGTAATTACAAACGAACAATAACTTTTTATTTCAGTTACCTGTTTGGTTGTTAGAAGATCAATTGTTTTGTGATGCCCCTGAATGAAATTGCTAATTGCAGGCTTTACTCTCTCTCTCTCTCTCTCAACTATATTATTTTCTCTGAGAGGTATTCTTGCCGATTTCGTAGAGCAAGGAAGTGAAGAAGGAAACAAGGATATGGAAGCTTTCAGTTCAGTCCTCGACAAGGTGAAGAGTCACCCAGAAGTGATGGAAAAGGTCAAGGAAGAGGTTAAAAGCCTTGCTGAGGTTTTACATCTGGGAAAACATGGTAAATACTTTCTGTCTAGCCTAATTTCTAGGAGTAGGACAAACATATTTCTCACAAATATCTGGCTGCTGTATGACAATCGGGCGATTCATCATCAAACAAGGATGCATTGATTAATCCACTCTCTGATTATTCACAGCCTGATTATAATGCTTTTACAATTTGCATAATCCTTACTTTATACAGAATCCAAAGAGAAAGAACCTGAGGCTGAGGATAAGGCAAAGGAAAGCGAGACAACGCAGAACGTCGATGAAAGTGCCTCTGCCAGCAAGGCTGAAGGCCCAAGTGTCGTGGAGCAAGCTGTGGAAGAAATTCAGGCGGTCGTCGCAGCGGTGCAGCAGCAGCAGGAGACAGCCAGAGCTGAAACTGAAATTCCAATTGAGACTGCTGCTGAAACTTCAGCTGAACGAGAAAAGCCTGAGGAAGCAAAACCAGAGGTAGAGAAAGATGACCCAAGGAGGCGAATCGATTTCTTTGGGTTCTTCGCCATGCTGTTTGAGAGGTTCTGCTCCCCAGCTAACAAGAAGAAAGACTAAGTGTGGCATGTCAGCTGTACGATTGTGGATGGTGTACAGTTTGCAGTTGTGTGTTCTCTTCAGAGTTATCTGCTTTTGGTTTTACCCTCAATGTTGATGGATGTATGGCAAAGGGTTTTACTTTGTGTAATTCCTGTCACCCTTGTGGACTTGGATCTATTTATATTAATGAAAAAACAATTGATTTGTTTTAAAAGGTTCACCGTGTTTGAAGAACCGTAATTCCTTTGGTTAAAATGATACTATGATAGGGTGTATCGAAGCCTTGCATTAATGAACATTAAACAGACATCTCTACCATTTCTTGAGGTTGGTTCTTTCGTGGAATCAAACTGAATAGCCTGTTCTCTACGCGCAAGATCATGCTGTAGAGTAAACTTGATTTCCACAAGCATGCAAGGGACATTGACATATATAGTTTCAAACATAAAAACAAAACTCGGAAAATCTTACCAAAATGACATAGAAAAAGGTCTTCAGATGATCCTCGCAGTGCCAACGAAAATAGTAAATTCAACTGAGGCACTAGAGAATCGATTAATAAATTTGATACGAACCACAGAGATCACCTTTCATCTTTGCTGACCTCTGCTTCCAAATTATCATTCAGGAGATAGTTGATGTACAGGTAGAAATGGTTCAGAAAGGAATCTCTAATCACGGTTTTTTACTAACATATGCATTGTCGTTTCTTAAAAAAACTAACATATGCATTGTCGATGTAGAACAATCTCCGATGAAATGCTTGCTCAAATTTAAGTATACAAGTAGCACCATATCATATCCAGGTCTACAGCAACTCAACTGAGCACCATTCTTACAAATACAACAGTTAAGTAAGACTAATCTCCATCCTATGCAACATAGTGACAGGATTTATAATGAGAATTACAACACAAGTAGGCTAGCACTGCTTCATGCATTACTCGCCGATGGATTAGCTTTTTCTCGGGGAGGTACTCTCAGCAAAGTCTTCATCATGTCATATGTTGTGAAACCGATAGCAACTGAAGGGACGACCTGAAAAGTTCATTTTTTTAGACAACTCCATTCAGGTACAGTTAAAAAAAAGAATATCCCTGCCACCCCTATTCCTTCATAATTGAACATAACAGAAACCAACAAAAAACAATCTGTTACTTTTGCACCTTGAAATTGCTAATCACAATTATTTTTATTTTTCCCTTCCCTTCAGAAACCCAGTCTGGCTTATTACCTTGACATAGTTAAGGCTCAAGCCAGCAAAGAGTTGTCTCCACCCCTGGTACCGAATGATGAGCAGGAGACCCTGAAATGTTCCTCTTATACGGAAGGTATCATTTGCATTTTGGGACTGCTTGCTCTGAACCTGAAGGCAGGAGGACAGGTCAGGAGCTAATCATACGTTGCAATCCAAACTACAATGTGCAGATTATCATGACTGGAATGTGAATTGTACCTGCATTTGCCTTCGGACAACATCCAGTGGATAAGTGAGGGTTTGTCCAAAAAGACCAGCTAAAGCACCACAAGAGAGCTTCAATACGACAGATCTCTTGTAATCTTCTGGAACTCGAGATTTTAGGTCCTCATATATGTAAAATTTTAGGCCAGCGTATGGAAGAATACCGATCAGAGTTGGACCTGACATTGATTAGAAGAACTTTGAACCCGACTGTCATGCAGTGTAATACTATGGCCTAAATACATTTTAAATGCATAATTTCACAATTAATACAGTAATAAGCACAATAATGACAGGAATTTCAAATAGAAATATCAGGATATTCATGTGTTAGCCCATCCTAAACTACTCACATATTGCATCCTAGCAATGACACTGTGTAGTACCTAGAAAGTAACTAAAAGTGATGCCTGATTCTAGATGACATTGAGATATATAATTGAATATGCCTATCATGCATTAGCCTGAACTTGTTAAACAGCACCCTTATTACGACATAAAAAAGCTGTGCAAGTGGGCAACATTAGCTGCAGTGGAACCAACAGAGCAGACTAAGAGAGATATGACATGATATTTTGCTAGCCTCACACTAACAAACCATAAATGATGCTTACTCCAATGCATAGCAAAGGAAATGGGGAGATAAGACGTACATACTCCACGGTACAAAGATCGTGCACCTCCATCCTTATAAACAGTTTTAAAGACATCCTTTATACCACTATACGCTGGCTGTCGACCAGAATTTCCCAAAGCATTGTCAGGTTGGACCACTTTTGAAACCTAGGAGCAATTGCGAAGAAAATTAATACAAACAACCATGAGCCGATGTTTGCTAACAATAATTGATCAATAGCCGGCATCATGTGAACTACTAATGGTGATCAAGGAATTATTCCAATAATACTTCTGGTGATGGAGGCTCTTCATTTTTATAATTAAAAGACAGAATGAACAATGCATCAGCATGGACATGCAATACCTGGTATGCCAGCTTGGTCCTAGCCAAGTCTAATGGGTAGGTACACAGAACTGCAGTCCCACCAGCAGCTGAGCCAGCCAAGAGATCAACGACAGGCCCTGTACCCACTGATGGAGCAAAATTATTCAGTATCCAGCACCTATACTGCTCATATGTCATGTAATGTAACGCCGCATATGGAACAATCCGAAGCACACTTGCACCATTTCCTCTTCATGAACAACAACACAGCGTCAAAATCAAGATACTAAATTCAACAGGCAAAGCTTAAGGCATTTTCTCAACAGTACTCACTTGTAGAAGCCTCGAATCCCCTCATATTGCCACAGCTTCCTCAAGGATTGGAGGATCCCAAGGGATTGAAAACCTTCAGTTCTCGTCTATAGAGTAACAGCACACAAACAGCTCAGCTAGATACTCATACAATTACCACAAATTTCAAAACAAAAAGTTCGAACAGTACGAACCTGCAATAAGATCTTGACCCGCTCCAGTGGCGCCACCGCAGTCTTTGCAAATGCACCAGCTGCACCACCAGCAATAAGCTCCTTAGCATAGACCGGAAGCAAGTCCAGAGCGCAAGCATTCACTTGCGCAGCCGTTGAGGCCGATGAAAAGGTGGATTCTTGCGAGGAACCCATCTCCCCAACTTGCCGGGCAGATCAGAATACGTAATATGTGCCGTCCCCAGCACTACTAGCATTAAAATCAAATCAATTCAGGGCAGAGGATATCTTTTACAGGGAGGAATCTCGCCAAGAATATGTCCCCAAATTTTGTAATCCAAATCCGAAAAAAAAATCCCAACCTTTAGTGAGTCTATCGAACTCCCCACCACTCGCATTAACAACACAAGAGTAGGATAATCTAGGATAAGCTAGAATCTTGCACGGTATTTGAGTGCTAATCACCCAAAGAACACAGAACAAAAACCCAATCTTTACCCTCCCAAGTTAAACTGATCATCCAAGAACCAAGAACCGTACAGTACTCTTCACAACACCTGCATCAAATTCAGAGACTGCGAATAACGAGGATCTTTTCTTTCCACAAGCAGATCAGGCAACACAAGATAGGCTCAAACTGGGGGGCTGTAGACTTCTAAAGCGAGAGGAGACGGGCGGATCCCACAAGGCTCCGGCCCGGCGCTCGCAACTGCAGGAGGGCGAACCCCCTAGCCCATCGGTCTAGCCCCGGCGGGAGGCGGAAGGAGGCGGCGCTCCGCAGGTAGCGGCGGCGGCGAGATCGGAGAGAAGGCTGGCGCCCGAGCTCCCTTGCATCCACCGAATCGCTCCAAGGAACGGGGAGAAGAATACTCATCAATCGCCGAGGATTTGCGGGGGCCGGAGGATTCGACCGAGGGGGATCGATTGGGGCGGGGAGGAATCGCGAGGAGTTTCTTGGGGTGGGGGGCGATCTCGAACGAATTCAACTGTTTGAGCTGGGGCGCGTTTGAAACGTGGTTTTTTTTTTTCTTTTTTATTCCTCCTAAAATTAAATTGCTTTTTTGGCAAAGGTATTGCATTTTAAAAGTTAAGATCTTAGCACACATACGTTAGTCATTCCAATACTAGTAATTAAAAGTGCGATAACAATCTGCCGAGATTAGAATTATGAGTGGAAGTTTTCTTTTCTTGAGAAGACACAAATAGAATTTAGTGTAGATTGGATGCATGAAAATCTACTACCACAAAATGGTACATCATTATCGCTTCATTTGTGCTTAAGTTTTTAGGAAAAAAATGATTGTGATAGATGACTTAGGAGGGGTGTTAATAATAACCACTATCGGTTCTCAGGTTAGAAGCGATTGTGATGTAGCACTCAACCTATCACAATCGATTCTTATGCGAGAAGCGATAGTGATGTGCACGTTCATCACTATCGATTCCCATATAAGAAGCAATAGTGATGTGATCATGCACATCACTATCGATTCTTTTGTGAGAAATTATCGCTTCTCACAACAGAATCGATAGTGATGTGCATGATCACATCACTATCGCTTCTCATATAAGAACCAATAGTGATGTTCATGATCACGTCATTATCGCTTCTTATGTGGGAATCGATAGTGATGATCGTGTGTAGCACTATCGCTTCTTAAGTAAGAACAGACTGTGATGTGCCTCGCTAGGTTATTTATACCACTCGAGTTGAACTCTCATTTGTTGTTCCAATGGAGGTTTCTCCACCGCAACCCGAAAAAATAGCTCATACTCTGTGGTTAGAAGCAATACTTAGGTGAGAAAAATTGAAATCTTCAAAGGTGGGTGTTAAGAGGGTAAATTGGAAGCCTAGCTTGAGGAGATTTCCCCCTCATTTTGCAGAATTTGTGGTTTTGGGTTCGGAAAGCTTATGTGTACTTAAGCTTATATGTGTTTGAACTTTATGTTTTCATCTCATTGTCTTAATGATGAGACTAGCTTCTGCTTATTGGTTCACACATTTCAATTTGTCATATGGAATTATAGCACTTCTTAGACCCTCATTAACATGAGAAAGATGCATGTAAGAAATATGTTTGTTCATGTGTTGTTGTCCTGCAATTACATAGTGTAGTCTCCATGTGATGTTATCTATATAATTATAGTATGTAGCTACTTATTGCAAGAAAAAGGAGCCATTCTACTATATCAAATCATTCCTGGGAAAGCTAGCTTCTAAATAGTCCACCGTTCATTTCTGAAAATTTTCAAAAAACTTAATTTATTTTAAAAAGTTTTGACTTTTCTACTTTTTAAGCAAAAAACATGCATACGAAGTGAAATTTGGCATATCTTTTCAATGCTTACTCTTTTTTTAGAAATTCTTGTAGGAAAATCTGTGCAATATCCCAAAGTATGTTTCTGCAAAATTTTAAGTAATTTGAACTATGCGTTAAAAAGTTATGGTATTTTCTCTATTTAATAAAATGCTGAAAATCCAGACTTTACCATGCACTGTGTGGTATGAAGTCCCTATTTGAATCGATTTTGACATAAAACTGATAGTGATGCTTCCATATTTGTATCGCTTTACTAGGAAACCGACATGGATAAGTGCCCTATCTAGAATCGGTTTTTAAGAAAAACCGATTGAGATTATCGTTTGTCTTCTGTGTCGGTTTTTAATAGAAAACGATTGAGATTATCCATTCTTTTGTATCAGTTTTTCTTAAAAACCGACTGAGAAATGTGTTGTCTTCTATATCGATATTTATTCAAAACAGATTGAGATTATCGTTGGTCTTCTGTATCGGTTTTTAGGAGAAACCGATTGAGATTACCTGGTCTACTGTATCGGGTTTTAGGAAAAACCGACTGGGATATATATTTCTTCTGTATCGGATATTGAGTAAAACCGATGGAGATGTTTATGTCTTCTGTATCGGTCTTTAAGTAAAACCGACTAAGATGTGTATGTCTTCTATATCGGTTCTGTTAAAACCCAACTGAGATTCTTGGTTTTACTCTGTCGGTTTTTACCGAAACCGATAGAGATAGCTTCCTCTCGTTACAAGTTGTCTTCCTCTCGGTACTCCTCACCACGCACACTCATTAGCACTCACCCTCGCTCTCTTCCTCCACCAACTGAGCTCCTTCCTGTCGGTGCCTGCCGACGTCTTCTCCCTACCCCAGCCCATGCTCCCCTGCCCCAGCCCGCACCCCAGCCTGCCGACGTGATCTCCCCACCCCAGCCCACTCTCACCTGCCCTCGCCCAGCCCCCTGTCTCTGCTCTACTGCAAAATAACCATGTTAGCCATTCCTTCGGAATAAGCCTTGCATATAGTTATGTTAGAATTGCATTATGTGCACAACTTGTTGAGTGCTTTAAGTACTCACTCTTGTCAACAACAAAATCACCAGTTAGGGAAGAATCTACACCCACTGCGGAGGAGGAGTACCAGGAAGAGACGAATGTTTACGGTGCGAACCTTATTAGTTGCATGTGGTATACTAAGGGGTTTATCTATATTTTCATTTCGTTGAAGTTTAATTTGTTATTCACAGTCTAGCCTTGCGAGGCATATTCATATAAGTTTGACTGTAAGGTCATTGAACTAGTTATATTTAATATATAGAGACTTTATTCATGTTTCCGCTGTGTATCATTATGATGATCATCTATGTTGAGCCTGTGTGCACTAGCGTGATCCTGAACTAGTGCGATATGAACAGAGGGTCCGGATTTGCATATTCGGATCCCGACAACCAGCCAACTTACCACCATCGGCTCCGTTTTACTCTTTTCCCCAATCGGTCCTACAACCGATTGAACCTCCTAGGTACCAGTAGTACCCTGAGCCGATTCTACAGAGGGATATGGCTCCATATAAGGTTGTAATATACTCGAAGCCTTTCGTTCCAGTACCAGAGCTGATTGCTAGGAGAAATAACGTAGGTTATGAGTATTCTGGTCAGTTCCTATCGGCTTAATCAACCTATCAACCCGAGCTTATGCTCGGGAAAAAAATGCTAATTATGAGCATAATTGGCAAGCTCCTAACATTGCATCGGCCAATAGGATAAATTGGACCGATCAGATATCCGTCGTATTGCGAGATCAATTCGGCATACAACCCAAGGGAAGGGTTACAGACTATCGAAAGCCGTACCCTGATTACATCGATCGGATGCCTTACCCTAATAATTTTAAAGTTCCTAATTTTGCGAAATTCTCAGGGGATTACTCTGTTACTACTTTAAAGCACGTCGGGTGTTTTATCGCGCAATGTGATGAAGCTGCTCAGTCCGACGGGTTAAAAATTAGGTTATTCCCGCTATCTCTCTCATGAGCTTCTTTTACATGGTTCACAAGCTTACCTCCGAATTCGGTTCATTTTTGGACCGATTTGGAAAGCCGATTCCATGAATACCTTTTCTCTGCAGTCTGGAACTTAGAATTTTTGACTTAAGCTCTATTCACCAGAAATTTGGGGAATCGGTAACAGATTATATTAAGAGATTTAAGGAGATAAGAAATCGGTGTTCTAGTGTTACTTTACCTGATAAGCAGTTAGCCGATTTAGCCTTCCAAAGATTAATTCTCCAGTTGAGGGAGAAATTCGGTTGACAAGAGTTCACAGGGTATCGGCTCAAGAAGGCTATTTCACAGATAACAGAGGCTTCAGAGAGAAGTTTAAGAATAATAACAATAAAGATAAAGAAAAAGCCAAGGTCAACCTCGTCGAATACTACTCAAGTGATTCCTCTAAAGATGACGAGGTTGAAATAAATATAGCCGAGTGGGTTAAAGAATCTAAGAAGTCTTTAGTCTATTCCTGGCTTAAGCCGACTAAGAATAAGTCAAAAATAAAATACGCTTTTGATGTCTCCAAGTGTGATCGTATTTTTGACTTACTTCTGCAAAAAAAGATTATACTGTTGCCCGAAGGACATGTTATTCCGTCAGCTGACGAAATTAAAAAGCGAAGGTATTGAAAATGGCATCATTCTTTTTCTCATAATACTAATGATTGCAATATTTTTCGGCAACAAATACAATCGGCTATAGAGGATAGCCAACTCAAGTTTGTAGAAGAGACTACCATGAAGTTGGATGGTAATCCTTTTCCAATTAATGTTGTTCAATGTTCTGAAAAAGGAAAAGAGCCAATGCAGGATGCAGGGTCAAAAGTTGCATGTCATGTTGATGTTCAGTCAAGCTCCAGTGGCAAAGAGACCCTAAAGATTACAGTCGGCTCACTGCAAATAGAAATCGACCATGAAGGGAGAAGTTCAAGGATTATCAAGCTGAAGGGAGACTTGCAGATCGGCAAATGGTATAAGGCTGAGAGAGCATCGCCACCGCGCAAGCCGATTCACAAGCCAAAGCCAACTTTCTCCTAGCTGTTGGAAAAATATGAAATGAGAAATAACAAGCCGCGTTATCCTGCGCGTCAGTCAGATAATATGTATTGGCCCGATAACTTGGAAAAAGCTCCCCCAATGATGCCCTTTTGGCAATTCTGTTGGGAGAGGGTGTCAGCTGTGCCGTTACCATATACATGTCCGATGGAACATTATCCTCGTCAAGGTGACTGGCAAAGGCGATCTGCTAAAAATAGAATATTTGAGCCAATACAAGACCGTTCTGATGAGAATCATAGAAGATCGGTTAATCAAAGGATTTTCAGGCCGATCCACATGAAAGCATGATCAGAATAGGGGCCAAGTTCTACAACCAAGGTCAATCTGACTGGAAAATACGTGAGCCGATTGAACCTAAACCTAGGTGGTGTCCTCCAGGGCTTAGCTGGTCACAACGTAGACGACTTCAAAGGCTAAGAACTCAGGAGATGAGACAGGCCGAGCAGGAAAAACAACGAGATGAAGCGTTCAATGAACTCCAATCGATTAAGACTGCTAAAAAGGAGTGGAGGAGAAAAGAACCGGTTGAGGAAGGTTTGATTCAGCCGATGATCTGGATTCGCCCATAATTTGGGATGATTCTCCACCGCCGATGGACATCAAGATGGTGTTCACCTTGCCGGTCGAGTTTAAGATAAATACTTCATCGACCAAAAAGATGTTTGCTCAGTTGTGCTTGGGGGCTCAAGACGCAGTTTTTGAAAAACCTCAAGACGATCATTGGTATCTGAAACCATTATAATTAAAAGGACATATCAATGGCAAGCCGATATTAAGGATGCTTGTTGATGGAGGAGCAACCGTCAATCTGATGCCATATACTACTTGCAAGAAGCTGGGTAAGTCCGATGAGGATCTTATTAGAACTAATATGGTTTTAAATGACTTCACAGGCGATCCCACTGAAGCAAGAGAGGTTATGGTGACTGAATTTACAGTCGGTAGCAAAACATTGCCGACCATCTTTTTCGTGGTTGACGCTAAGGGTAATTACAGTGTTTTGCTTAGATGAGATTGGATTCATGCCAATTGCTGTGTACCATCGACCATGCATCAAATGCTCATCCAATGGAATGGGGATGAGGTTGAAGTAATTCAAGCTAATACATCGGCTCATATCGCCATGGCAAGTTCAGACGCAAATTAGCAACATGAAGAAGCCGAGTGTATATCCGGTAAAGCTCTAGATGATTGCGATTTTATCTGCATCAACAAAATAGGACTTATTCCGATCAATGTGAAGCCAAGCACACTCGATTGGAAAGACGATATTTTGCACCGATGGAGTCCAAATCGACAGTAAAGGCTTTACAAGACAAAATACAAAGCTATCGACAAATAATGGATAACTATAAGGCCATTGAAGATTTCTAAGAAATCGAGAAGTTAGGCCAAGGCTTCACTTCGACTGATTTGCTAGAGGCAGTCGAAATAGGTGATGGTGATAGGAAAAGACCAACTTTTATTAGTTCAAAGTTAGCCGCAGGTTATAAAGAAAAGTTGGTCAAGATTTTAAGAAATTATAAAGATTGTTTTGCTTGGGAATATCATGAGATACCTGGTTTAAGCCGATAACTTGTTGAACATCGGCTACCTATAAAGCCAGGTTATTGGCTGTTTAAATAGTCTCCTAGATGATTTAATCCGATTTTGTATAATATTATAAAAAAGAAATTAAGCGATTGTTAGAGGCTAAGCTTATCAAGCCTTTGCCAATATACTGAATGGGTTTCTAATGTCGTTCCTATTATGAAGAAAAATGGCAAACTCAAGGTGTGCGTTGATTTTAGGGATTTAAATAAATCCACACCAAAAGATGAGTACCCAATTTCAATAGCCGATATGCTTATCGACGCTGCATCAGGGAATAAGATTATTAGTTTCCTCGACGGTAATGCCGGATATAATCAGATATTCATGACAGAAACCGATATACCTAAAACAGCTTTTAGGTGCCCTGGTGCCCTAGGTTTGTTTGAGTGGGCAGTAGTGACATTCGGCTTGAAGAACGCTGGTGCAACATATCAATTTGCCTTGAATTTGATTTTTCATAACTTAATCGGCCATATTGTGGAGATCTACATCGATGATGTTGTTGTTAAATCAAAGGAAGATTTGCAGCATCTGACCGATTTAGAAACAATGTTAAAAAATATAAGAGCACAAGACCTAAAGATGAATCTATACAAGTATGCTTTTGGTGTGTTGGCTGGACAGTTTTTGGGCTTCATGGTTCACGAAAGAGGGGTTGAAGTTAATCAAGAAAGAGTCAAAGCTATAGCCAAAACTAAACTGCCAGCCTACAAGAAGGATTTACAGAAGTTGATTGGCAAGATTAACTATTTACGACGATTTATTGCAAATTTATCTGGCCATATTAGTTCGTTTAGCCCACTGTTGAAATTAAAGGATAATCAAGAGTTCATCTGGGAGCCAATCAGTAGAAAGCCTTTGAGAGCATGAAAGATTATTTGACTAATCCTCCAGTTTTAGCCGTAACTCGAAAAGGTATACCATTCAAGTTATATATATCGGCTGATGAGTTGACTATTGGAGCTGTTTTGGCGCAAGAGATTGATGGAAAAGAGTGAGTTATTTTCTACTTAAGCCGACAATTAGTTGATGCGGAGACCAGGTACCCTTTTGTAGAAAAACTCTGCTTATCATTATATTTTGCTTGCACAAAGTTAACGCATTATATTTTAGTATTGACTTGCAAGGTTATTTGTAAAACTGATGTTATAAAATATATGTTGTGAGCTCCAATTTTGCGAGGTCGACTTTGTAAATGGGCTTATACTTATCGAGTTCGACTTGTCGTACGAATCGGCTAAAGCTGTTAAGGGTCAAGTGATTGTTGATTTTATAACAGGACATAAAATTGATTTGAATGCCGATCTAATATCTGTTGCCACTTGGCAACTGATGAATCGGTGTGTCAAGAGGGTGATGGTATTGGAGTAGTGTTGGTTTCACCAAAAGGGTATAATTTTGAGTTCGCATTCAGGCTGAATTATGGATGTTCCAATAATCAAGCCAAGTACAAAGCTTTGCTTAAAGGCCTGCAGCTACTCGATAATATCGGTGTTGATTCTATTGAGGCCTATGGCGATTCTTTGTTGGTGGTCCAATAGATTAAGGGAGAGTATAACTTCTATGATAAAATTTTAATCAAATATTTGGAGCAGTGTCTCTCTATGGTCGGCTCATTCACTTGTTCTTCCATCGGTCAAATTCCTCGGGAGTTGAATAACAAGGCTAACTTGCTAGCCCAACAAGCGTCGGGCTATCAAGTTTTTGACCGATCAGAGGAATGTGAGCCGATTGAAAAAACGATCATGTGTGTTACCACTATTGATTGGAGGACAAAGATAGTGGAATATTTGACCGATCCCTCAAAACCTACTAATCGGAGAATTAAGTGACAAGCTTTGCAGTATGTTGTTCTGGATAATATATTATATGATCGGACTTTAGAAGGCTTGTTGCTAAGATACCTTGAAGTTGAGGAAGCTAAAGTGGTTATGGGAGAAGTGCACGAAGGTATTTGTGGATCCCATCAATCGACTCATAAGATGAAGTGGCTGTTAAGGCGTACTAGGTATTTTTGGGCGACAATGTTGAAAGATTGTTATAAAGGATGCTAGACTTGTTAGAAATTTGTCAATATACAATTAGCCCCAGCATCGGCTTTGCACCCAATTATCAAGCCTTGGCCATTTAGAGGATGGAGAATGGATGTAATCGAACAGATATTTCTTGCATCGAGCAAAGTCCATAAATTTATGTTGGTTGCGATCGATTATTTTTCTAAGTGGGTCGAGGCAATTCCGCTTAAAAAGTTTACTAGTGTTAAAACCATCGGATTTGTTACGGAACAAATTATCTATCGGTTTGGAATACCACAAACTATTACGACCGATCAAGGCACTGTATTTATGTCCGATGAGTTTCAAAGTTTTGCCAAAAGTTTGGGCATCAGGTTATTAAATTCATCACCTTATTATGCTCAGGCTAATGGTCAAACCGAGTCGTCCAACAAAACATCGATCAAGTTAATCAAAAGGGAAATTGAGGAAAAGTCGTGGAGTTGGCATGTAACACTATCGGAATCATTATGGGTCATTCCAATGTGTGACCAAATTATCACCTTACCAATTGGTATATGGACAAGAGGCTGTTTTGCCCTTGGAAATTAGTATCGACTCCGTACGAATAGCCAGGCAAAATGGCTTGTCGGCTCAAGATTATAATGATTTAATGATCAATAATTTGGATGATTTGGCATAATTACGTTTGCATACACTGGATCGGCTTAAGAAGAATAAGGCAAGGGTTGCAAAGGCTTACAACAAAAAGGTAATTCCTAAGTTACTTTGTTAAGCTAATTTGGTTTGGAAAACTATTTTACCTGCCAGTTCTAAAGATAACCGATTTGGCAGATGGTCTCCAACATGGGAAGGACCGTATAGAGTTCATCGGCTTGTGGATGGTAGTTCTTATATTCTGTAAACATTGGAAGGTGTGGTGTTTCCTAAGGGATTAATGGTAAGTATCTAAAGAAATATCACCCAAGTGTTTGGGTTGGGTTGTAATCGGCTAGAGATGACTATCGGCCGTGAAAGGCCAAATTAGCTCGTTGCACTTAATTCTGGCTATAGACTAGAAATAAACTACAACCGATTACACACATCACTTAGTAGGAAAGGAATTAAAGCATAAATAATCAGTTAAACAGCCGATTAAAAATATTACAAACATCCAAAACATTGTTTCAAGATAAGCCTTCCCCATTACATTCATTTCATCATTGTTTTTTGGCCGATTACATGGAAGTAGTGAAAGCCGATTAAATCCTGAGATTGTTGAGTCTGGCTCCGAGGGTCGATAATACAGCAGCAGCCTGGGCTATTGTTTGCCCCACGTCGTCAAGAATCTTCTCGTCCTCTGAAGTGCTTCTAGGCACGGGAGTAATTTTAGCCGACTGCTTCTTCACTTCTGCCACAGCCATACCAAGTTCAAGCTTTTGGACTTTCATAGCCGACGCTAAGTCCACTAGCATCTACTGGCCTTCAGATATCTGCTTGTTAACTTTGGCCAGTTCTGCTTCAAGAAATTTTTTAGTTGACTCCAATTTTGGAGTAGCCTCTTTGTTGAGCTTGTGGGATTTGACATCTTCATCAAACTTAGCTTTCTCGCCTCTAGGCCGATGACTCCCTCGATCGGCTTACTGTCATCGTCGAACTTGGCCTCGTGAGGAGATGTTAAGTCAAAGCAGACAACAGATGCGCGAGCGATGCGTAGATATCTATGACAGAGCACTCACCTCTAGCCGGGGATTGGCAAGCGAGTAAGCTTCGATGGCGCAAGTGCCAGATTCTGAGCCTTGGAATATCTTGCTCAGCCTAGACAAGATGTTTGAGTCCGACAGATATGGTGAAAAGCAAGTTAGTTTGCTACTCATCGACTAAAGTAAGGAAAACAAAAGTATTGCAAATGCTTACTTTCAGGATTGTCCCTGGTAGCATCATCGACTCCGGAGTAGTCCCAAGCGAGGTGATCTCTGCATTTCAGCGGACTCGACCGGCGCATGAGGAAGTCCCTGGCGACGTGCCACCCGGTCAACCCGATTTTCCTTAGCTCCTCGATCTTCCGAACATAATAAGAAGTTCGAGCAGTTGCAGGAGGGATCCTAGTCCAGAGGTCAATCGGATGAAGAAAGAGTGGTCGATAAGCTATGGGGTAATTCACGATGTCCGGAGAGGTGATGTAAAACCACCATTTCTTCCAGTCCGACTGTCAGGAGGAGGTAACGGGGACAGAAATATAAGAATTTGACACGCCGCAGCGGAGGTGAAAACCGACACCCCCAACAGTTGCATTCTTCGTCACCCTCTTCATATTATAGAAGTGGCAGAACAGGTTGAGACTTGGACTGATACCCAGGAAAGCCTCACAAAGGTGAATGAACACACTAAGCATTGTGATAGAATTGGGGCTCAAGTGGAAAAGCTGAATCTGGTAGAGCTCAAGAACCGAGAGCAAAAATAGAGAAGGGGGAAAGCTTAGCCCGTAGCAAAAAAATGCCTCGAAAATGACGGTCTCATCCTCATTCTCGGGGGTGGGGTATGATTCACCTTGTGATGGCCTCCAGTGGAAGAACTTAGGGGCGGATCTAGATAAATAGATCACTAGGGTCGTCGGGGTCATTACAGTAACTTATAGCTTATATATGCTTATATACTAATAGAAGACAATTAGATTTATATGTGATTTTGGCAAAATCATTGGGGTCATTTGACCCCACTAATTACATGCTAGATCCGCCCCTGGAAGAACTCCCACGGAGGGACGAAGCCGTCCTCCTCCAAGTCGGTGAGATGTTTCTTCGTCATGATCAACTTCTGCCACACCTTTTCGAGGGCTTCGTCCTCGAAGGCTGCCTCGGTTTTCTTGGGTTTCTTCTCCGGCGACGCATCAACCCCGACGCTGGTTGAGGGGTTGGATGCCATTAAGGAGAATGTGTAATAATTTCTTTGAAGGTAGTGACACTAGAGCTTCAGGAGCGCGACGGAGGCTTCGAGAGTAAGGCTTGCGGCAAAAAGGAGGGGAATGGCTACAGTTCCAGGTTTGAAAATTTATAGGCCAAAATCCTCTCTCTAGACGAACAATTCATTCCCCATGGCACGGCATCTCGATCGGCGCAAAAGGCGGAATGATGGCGCTGCACCAATCTTGGCGTTGCAGACAAGAGCAATAAATGCTCAACTGCCCAACGTTTAGATTTTTTGAATTTCTAATTCTGATCAGAGTCGAGTCGATAAGTTGACATCGAGTAACTTGCAGTTACCCTGAGGACTCGATACGGGCTAATGGCAAGGCGCTCGACCCAACACATCCCTACTCGATACTCAGTGATTCCCAATCTACTCGAGTCATTTGACCACAAGCAGGCAAGGTATTACTCAACCAAGCAAGGTTTTGACAGTAATCGACCAAGCGCTTAAGCGGACCATCCGCTGAACAGAGTTTGGGGGCTGCTGTCTAATATCTAAATATGGGGTATGTGTCCGCAGAGGATACGTGAAGGATATGTCCTAACGGCATGCAGAGTTCCGGATATCACGGGCCCAGTTCATTGGGATAAGTTATGCGTGGAAAGATAATTTATATTAGGAAGGACTCGATCATGTTCCCATTACGAGGAAACCGACTCGAGTACGCCTGACATTCAAAGAAGTTTGGATATGCCACAAAGATGACACGACGATGGACTCCATATCGACTACAATCCAGTATTCCAAACCGACTATGACTCGACTTAAGGCCAGGCTATCCCGACTATATAAGGCCAGGGGTAGGGGTCCTCAGGGGGACTAAAGCAATTCTCAGCAGACAAGCCGTCTAGCGCTTCCAAGTGAGAAGACCTTTGGCGCAGAGCAATCCGGAGCCGGCGGATCACGCTTCACCTACCTCTAGCCGTAGTTTAGCCATAGCTTTGATCCCATCTTCCTTGTATCTAGGGCTAGACACATTGCTCTCTACTTTGTTCATCAACTCCATACATCATCCATACAGGAATAGGGTATTACTCCGCCAGGGGGTCCGAACTTGTCTACATCGTGTGCCTCTGATTTTTTGCTTGACTTTGCTAACCCGAAGATACCCGAAAGTATAAGTTTATTGTCAATTTTCTAACCTTCGACAAAAATATCTCAAGATAGTGTTTCTACATTTAAGGCCCATTCTAAAATACCATAAAAAGTATCTTTATAATATATTATGGCAATTTATAGAGACAAATAAAAAATATAATCTAATGTGGTGGTGTGATGTGGTATATGGAAGGCACACTTTGGGTGATGAATACATGTTACTGCATTTGGATTTTCTTGAATTTAACCTTAGTTCCTATTGAAACGTTGGGATGTGTATGGGCATAACATAATAATAGGTAGCTGGTCTTTTGAAACCGTAAGTAGAGATGCATGCATTGTAAGTATTGAGTTGTATACACCGTCCAATTTATCCCAAAGCTTAAGCTTACAAGAAAATATGAACAATATATTTCAACACTCTCGCTCACGTTTAGGCTAGCTCCTCTAGGGCTAAGCCATGGACTTGAAGTGGGTTGCTATTGTTTTAAAAAAATATTATGTCATCCTCGCATCTAAACTCCTCTAGGCCGAAGATGTGGACTAGAAGTGAGCCATAAATATTTTTTAAAAATATTGCGCTAGTTGGGTCTTGAACTCAAGACCTTCAAGCTCTAATATCATATTGAATAGCATGCACTAACCAGTTCACCCCAAAACTTAAGTTGACGAGGAAATATGGGCAATATACTTCAACATTCCTCGTGTCTAGCCCTGATGTATAGGATCCAGTAGGCCTAAGACGTGGACTCGAAGTGGGTTGCAATTATTATTTTTTTAAATATTGTGTTAGCCATGTCTTAAACTAAGGATCTATTGACTCTGATACTATATTGAATTGCATACATCAATTAGTGCACCTAAAAGATTAAGCCGATTATGAAAGATGTATATACTTCACGGTAGGGTTACTTATAGAATGGATTATATTGTATTAGGATCTACTAACTTAATTTGGATAAACCAAGCTCAGATAAATTAAAGCCACACCAACTAGCACAAACAAATACTTAATTTCCACATCTGTGCAGTGTATCGTGAGGGGAAACTGTGTTTTCAGATAAAAGAACTGGATCATTAATGCTCTCCTATACCCAGCCCTTTTTCAAAGCTTTTTTTTAGATTCTTTAGAAGCAGACCGAGGGCAAGATTTTTTAGATGTACACAAACGGCGTGTATATATCTTGATTTGAGATGACGAGGACAACATTCCATCGAGATATTTAACTACAATATCGTTGCAATATAAATATGTTGCAACAAAATTAAATTCATTGCCAGCCATTGCAATAAATATCGTGTTAATAACACATTGCAAAAATTTAAATTGTAACTATTTTACTGTTACAATAGCATTTTATCACATGACCTGAAAACATTGCGATACATGCACATTGCCATTAAATATCTTTCGTGGTAATAACCTATTGCAAGATCACTTTTTTGTTTCCTATTGAAATGCACTAGATTTCATAGTAATAACTTAAAGCAACGACAAGATTTCATACCAAAGAACTATTGCCACAAATTAAAATTTACGTTACCATACATATATAAATCTATTTCACATTAATTCTCAGCATCAATTTATACACATAGTTGACAAAGAATGACCACATGGACCAACTTCTTATGGTACAATCAATCAATATTATAAACAAACCACATTTAACTAATAGTAGAAATAATTCAGGAGAACATCCAATGAATTCATTTCTATAAGCAAATATCCAAGGTTAAATGTTCAAGCATTCATACCAGTTCCGGGAACAAATATCCATGTCACCAAGAGTAGAAATTTTGAAAGGACATTCTTTATGACAAGGGAACCTTCTAAACCGGAAATAGAACTTTAATCCTTTTGATCTTTACTTACTTCACAGAAGACCATCCTACAAGGCAGGAAGCAAAAATTCCCATTTGTAATAAATTGAAATAACAATGAATAAGAAATGTATTTGGATACTTAAAGTAAGCATGAGGAAACTACAATTAAGGCATATACCCTGAATCCTAGAACTTGAAGGACTTGGTAGCAGCCAGCAGGGTACTTGGAGGGTTGTAGGACTTGGTTGCATTACTTGGCTGGTGCACTAATCAAAGTAGATTTACCATCTCAGTAAATAAATTTCTAAAAAAAATTGGCCAGGAGCATTGACATTTCATTAAAGAGGACAACAATTGAGCTATAAACACACACCCACACACACATGCCTACACCTCGGCTCATGAGCGCCCACGTCGAGCAGCACTGGAACGCGGACAGGCTGAGCATGCTCCACGCGCTCCCACCAGTAAATAAATTTCTCAGTTATGTATGTCATGTGTAACCTAGATAGCATCAAGTGATCTGCCATTTTTACTATTAGAATAACCGAGAACACTCAGACTCGAGTGTGGTTAGCTAATTAATGAAATTGTCGAACCTACATTAATAATCTATTATCCTTCCTTGTAACATGCATGAGCTCACTCAAACTAGGCATGTTTAAGCCAGATACTTGCTGGACCACAATTTAACTATGTGATAACGCCAACACCCATATTTCTTTCTCTATATAGTTTACAACAGAACACAAGAGAAATGGCATTAGGTAACTAAAAGACAGAAAGATGTTAGGAAATAACAGCTGGCCACCTGGCCCGTAGGGATATCTGAATCAGATAGATGCAACGGACAGGTTATTGACAACATTATTGTTGGGAAACCACGTGGTCCATGAAGGTCCACGATGGTCCCTTAGCCGAAACCCTAGGCGACTACTATATAAGGAGGAGGGGGTCCCCGCATTGTACAAGGAATCAGAAAGTAATAAAGAATTCTCTCGTTGTTCCTCCCTAAACCTGTGTCTCTCTTTCTCTCTCTGTTCTCCACTTCAGATCTGTTCGGGAACCCCAGACTATTCGATAGCGAGGTTCCTTAACACGTTATCAGCACGAAGCTCTACCGACGAACAGATTGGAAAAGTGAGAAAAGGTGAGAATCGGCGATTGAATCTAAACGCTTGTTGATTATATGCATGTATCTATCCTACGATCCGACATCAGATTCGCCTCGTGGCACGGTTACGACGGCTCAAGCAACAATACAAGCGTGATTACTGCTCATCCGTAAAAGAAAAAGGCAACGCCGCCTCGCTCACGCGCGCAAATTGCCGGGACCCGGTTTGCAGATCCGAAACCCTTCGTATATCTGCACTAGTCCAGATCACGCTAGTGCACACAAAGGAAAACATAGATGAAATACCATTCCATACAACGAATTAACTAAGAAGAAGCAAATTATTATTAAATAAAGCAAACGACCTTATGGTTAATGTTTACACCACTATGCCTTAAGGGCTTAAGAAACAAATACTATTGCAATGAAAAGATAAATTGAACCATTCGACATGCCACGTGCAATCGTCTGGGAACGATTCCTAATCCACGTAGTCTTCATAGAATTCCTCCTCATGATACTCAGCATTTCCTGATCCTTCCTCAAAGAATCGATCAACAAGGGCATAAAGCCGTGAGTACAAAGGTACTCAAGAAGTCGTAGGGAATTGATGCAATATATTCATGCACGGCTTGACAAGGATGGCTATATGGTTCATTTGCGTAAAGGAATAACTTGAATTGAAAATACAATAAATAGATTGAAAGCATATTTATGAAAAGATAAGTAAATAATCGGTAGATCAATGGTAGACAACATGAAATGTATGGCGCAGGCATCACCCTACACCATCTAAAACAAGTATCAACCAATAAATTTAATAAAGATTAACTTTAGACAACAAAACAACAAGTTGAACTCCCGCTCACATCCCAACAATTCCACATTTCATAAAACACTCTATACCCCGTGTGAAATTCCTGGCTTGTCCATGACCATGACGCGCGCTATTCGAATAGTTTTACACTGCAGAGGTTGTACAACTTTACCCACAAGACATGAACATCTCTTTGTGCAAACGTTACTAACACACTTCCTTTGGTGTGTCGCGGAGATATCATGACAGAGCCTTTACAATGCAATCGCCTAAACTCTAGA
Organism: Otatea glauca; assembly: GCA_036346275.1. NCBI lineage: Eukaryota > Viridiplantae > Streptophyta > Magnoliopsida > Poales > Poaceae > Otatea > Otatea glauca. Next base: position 21,320,586 of record CM070712.1, on the reverse strand, counting down.
CGCTCGCTAAGGTTTCGCCATTAGGGCCCCTCTTGTGCCTTGCGAATCTACCTGTCCATCCGGAACCCACACCACCAATTGGCGTGACTCAAGGCTAGACATTGCAAATTAATCGCCTAGGTCTGTCCCATTCCGGACATGTGGTAGTACAGTTAGGCCAGCTCAATGGCGCACAAGATTAAGTCCTTAAGTTGTCTCGGGCAAGACATCCACATCCCAATGTGCTAGAAAGCACCCCTTTACTACACGATCACTTGCCCGAGGGAAAACAATTGTTCAACCAAGACCAATGGCAACCCCGCCATGGTACAACAAATTTTACAACAAGTGGCTAACGCCACGATTCAATATCTCATTAAGTCAATATTAACATTATTCACAGTGACATGAATCCCAACATATATGTAAGCATGTCTAAGCATAGCTACGATAACCCAATGTTGGTATAATGATTATGTCCAACTAGTAATGTCCCAACCTAGGTTTAACAATGGATACATGGCATACAACTAATCAAGGTGGCATAATGTCAACTAGGTATACATCTACCCCCATTAAATAAGCATTGATACACAAAATAGCATGCAATTGTAATAAAGTAAATTACTTTTGCAAACATAGGATCAATATGATCAAAGGATTACGACTTGCCTTGCTGATCTAGTGCTGAATCTTGGTCTTCGAAGTCTTCGTTTGCTCCCTCGGAATTAGCGTCTACCGGAAAAGAAGCAACGAAACCAAATAGATACAAAACAGAGACTAAACCAAGCTCAAAACTGAAAATAAATGGCTCTGGAAGATAGATCTTGATTTTAGAAAAATTTAGGAACTTGAATCGCCTCAATCGGAGTTCGTATGAGCGAGAACGGGCCTCCGAAAGATTAAATTCAGAGAAAATACAGAAAATCGTAAAATCGAATTTTTGGATTTATTTTTGTAATCGAAAAGCGATTTATTGCGCAACGCGACGTCACCGGATCACGGTGGACAACGCCCACGCGCTGCACGGTTCACCGTGCACCCGCTGCGACGGCCGACGCAGATACCGACGCTGGTGGTCGACGCGGCCGACTTCAGCGCACACGCTGCTCGGACGTGGCGCCGATGCGTGCGAAGCCACGCGTCGCAAGATCCGGCAACTCGCCCGATCGGACGGCCAGAAGCGATGTTTGCGGGGGTGACGCGGCGCGATCATGAGCGCCCGAGAAGATCGGACGGCGAGCGCAATACCGGAGGTCGACGGCGAGGCGGTGGCGCGGCTACGGAGGCGAGGAAGAAGACGAGGCCCGCGGCGAAAGGTGGCCGGACGGGCGCGGGCAAGGTGGAGCGGGGAGAGGACGACGCGGGCAATGCGGAGAGACCAACGGCGACGGCGGAGAGGCACCGGCGACGACGGAAAAGACGGCGGAAGGGATCGGGCACGCGGAGATCAACGGCGAAGCTCGCTGCGCGCGCGCGACGGCAAAAATAGGCGGCGAGAGGTGGGGCAAAGGGCGGCGCGAGGAGGCGATCCTCGGGCGTCGGGCGGCTTAAATAGGGGCTCGACGGCCGTGGTCCGACACGGACTCAAGGGCGGCGGCGGACGCGTTTCGACGCGGCAGGCGGTTAGGGTTAGGCACGCGCGCCATTGGTTGGCCAGCCAGCGAGGCGAGCGAGCGGCCGGGCGAGCGGTCGGGCGAGGCGACGCGGAGGAAACGGGCCGCTGGGAAAACGGAGCGGCCGAGGAATTTCGCCCGAGAGCGCTTTAAAAACATTTTCCGATTTTAAATAATTCCAAACCGAATAAAACCAAATAAATTCAAATAAATGTCAAATAAATTCAGAAAAATCCCCAAAATACAGAAAAATTCCTTGAGCACAAGGAACCCAACTAAAGCTGAAATTCTTTAGTTTGATGAATAGTTTAGCCAAATTAAATCCTTTAACTATTTAGAAATTCAAATTAAGCTAGACTTAATTCCGTAAAATGCAAATGGTTTAATTTTGAAATCAACATTCAAACTCAAATTTTGGGATGTTACAAACCTCCCTTAAATGGAATCTCGACCCGAGATTCAGTCAAGCTAGAGAATAGGTGGGGAAACTCGACTTCGATCCTCTTCGCCTCCCAAGTTGCTTCCTCTTCCAATGATGGCTCCACCGACTTTGCAAAAACGGATGATCTTGCTTCTCGTGATACGCCTACGATATCCAAAATTTTCACCGTTGCTCCTTGTAGGTAAGATCTTCTTGCAAATCAATGGCTTCCAATGGCATCTGCTCCTCTCGCACACGCAAGCATTTCTTCAATCGCGATTCATGGAACACATCATGGATTCCAAAAAAGACCGAGGCAATTCCAACTTGTAGGCAACCTCGCCTCTTCGCTCCAAGATTTTGAACGGTCCCACATATCTAGGGCAAGCTTTCCTTTTACTTGAAATCTCTTAACTCCTTTGAGAGGGTGACTCGAGGTAAACATAATCATTGGGCTCAAACTCAAATCTCTTCGACGATTATCTGCATAACTCTTCTGTCTGCTTTGAGCTATCTTCAATCTGTCTCGAATTAATTGGACTTGCTCTTCTGCTTCTTGCAATATGGCAGGGCCAAACAATTGTCTTTCTCCGGTCTCCTTCCAATTGAGAGGGGTTCTGCACTTTCTTCCATATAAGGCTTCAAAAGGCGACATTTGCAGACTGGCTTGATAACTATTGTTGTACGAGAACTCGGCGTAGGGCAAACACTTGTCCCACTTGGCACCATAAGTTAAGGCACAAGCTCTTAACATATCCTCAAGAATCTGATTCACACGCTCAGTCTGTCCATCGGTTTGAGGGTGATAGGCAGTACTGAACCTGAGATGAGTTCCCATGGCTTCGTGCAGACTTTGCCAAAAACGAGAGGTAAACTGGGTTCCTCTATCAGACACTATCTTCTTAGGCACTCGTGAAGACCGATTTATCCTTGACATATATAATTCGCTAATTTATCTCCTCGCATAGGTAGTCTTAATCGGGATGAAGTGAGCTACCTTAGTCAATCGATCCACTATTACCCGTGATCGAGTCATAACTCGCTTGATCTTAGGAAATCCTGTAATGAAATCCATACCAATTTCTTCCCACTTCCATTCTGGAATCTTCAATGGTCGCAACAATCTGCTGGCCTCGATGCTCGCTTTGACCTTCCGCGACATCACAAAGTGCAACATACTCTGCAATCTCACGTTTCATACTAGGCCACCAATACCTTTCCTTGAGGTCTTGATACATCTTGGTACTTCCAGGATGAATGGAGTATAAAGTCTCATGCGCTTCTTTGAGAATCAACTCTTTAAGCTCTTTCTGATCTGCTACGCAAATACGCTTCTCATACCAAATAGTACCTTGTTCATCTTTAGTGAAACCTGGGGCTTTTCCTTTCTTCATATTGTTCTTAATCTCCTTGATATCGGCATCATCTACCTGTGCTTCTAACTGATCTTCCAACGAGGGGCGACTTCCAAAGTAGCTAAATATCCTTCCTAACCAATTCCAAACTAAGCTTCTGAAATTCCTTATAGAGGGCTGGCTGACTTTCCTTAATCATCAGAGTATTGCAGTAGCTCTTTCTACTCAAAGCATCGGCTACGACATTGGCCTTGCCTGGATGATAATGAATCCCAATGTCATAGTCCTTGATCAATTCCAACCATCTTCTTTGTCTCATATTGAGGTCAGCTTGGGTAAAGATATACTTCAAACTCTTATGATCAGTATAAACCTCACAACGATTACCATGAGATAGTGACGCCAAATCTTTAAAGCATGCACTACGGCTGCTAATTCCAAACCATGGGTAGGATAGTTGACTTCATGTGGCCTTAGTTGTCGCGAAGCATACGCTACAACCTTTTTATCTTGCATTAGCACACAACCGAGTCCTTGTCGGGATGCATCACAGAATATCTCAAAATCCTTCCTATTATCTGGCAAGATAAGCACTGGGGCAGTTGTCAAACACTTCTTTAACTCTTGAAAACCTTGCTCACACTCTGGCGTCCAAACAAATTTCTTCTCGTTCTTTAAGAGTTGAGTAAGCGGTCTGGCTTTTCTAGAAAACCCTTCTATGAAACGGCGATAATATCTCGTTATTCCAAGAAAACTTCAAATTTGGGGTACCGTCTTGGGTGACTCCCAACTTAGCACATCTCGTACCTTACTAGGGTCAACAGCGACTCCTTCTCCTGATATGACATGTCCTAAGAAAGCAACTTCTTTCATCCATAACTCACATTTACTGAACTTCGCATAAAGCTGATTCTCTCTTAGCTTCGTTAAAATTTGGCGCAAGTGATCCTCATGATCTTCCTCTCTTTTGGAGTAGATTAGAATGTCGTCAATGAAAATAACAACAAACTTGTCCAAATATTCCATGAATACCTTATTCATCAAGGTCATAAAGTAGGCAGGGGCATTAGTCAATCCAAAAGACATCACGGTATACTCATACTATCCATACCGAGTAACAAAAGCTGTTTTGGGTATATCCTCTTGACGAATCTTCAACTGGTGATATCCTGATCTCAGGTCAATCTTCGAGAACACTCCGGCTCCTTGAAGTTGGTCAAACAAATCATCGATTCTTGGCAGAGGGTACTTATTCTTGATGGTGACCTCATTGAGTGAGCGTAATCTACACACATTCTCCGAGTTCCATCTTTCTTTTCAACTAGAAGAACTGGCGCTCCCATGGCGAAGAACTTGGTCGAACAAAACCTTGATCTTGCAGCTCTTTAACTGTCTCTTTACTTGGCTAACTCATTAGCGTGCATCCTATAAGGTCTCTTGGAAATGTGTGGCGCTCCAGAACTAGTTCTATCAAGAACTCTATATCTCGATCCGGTATCTCGATCCGGTGGCATCCTGCAACTCATCCTAAACACATCAGAAATTCACGCATCGCACATCTTCCAAACTTATTCCTTTGGCACTACAAACTCTAATCCCTTCGGACTGATCTGAAGCGGCTTGAACTTTTAACTTGGATCCATCTGGACTGGTTAGGGTGATCTCTCTATTCCCACAATCCAAAACTGCTTGGTTCTTGGAGAGCCAATCCATTCCTAGGATCACATCTAGGGACTATGCCTTAAGGGCTTAAGAAACAAATACTATTGCAGCGGAAAGCACCCCCTTTACTGCACGATCACTTGCCCGAGGGAAAACAATTCGTTCAACCAAGACCAATGGCAACCCCCGCCATGGTACAACAAATTTTACAACAGTGGCTAACGGCCACGATTCAATATCTCATTAAGTCAATATTAACATTATTCACAGGTGACATGAATCCCAACATATATGTAAGCATGTCTAAGCATAGCTACGATAACCCAATGTTGGTATAATGATTATGTCCAACTAGTAATGTCCCAACCTAGGTTTAACAATGGATACATGGCATACAACTAATCAAGGTGGCATAATGTCAACTAGGTATACATCTACCCCATTAAATAAGCATTGATACACAAAATAGCATGCAATTGTAATAAAGTAAATTACTTTTGCAAACATAGGATCAATATGATCAAAGGATTACGACTTGCCTTGTCGATCTAGTGCTGAATCTTGGTCTTCAAGTCTTCGCTTGTCCTCTAATTAGCGCCTACCTGAAAAGAAGCAACGAAATCAAATAGATACAAAACAGAGACTAAACCAAGCTCAAAACTGAAAATAAATGGCTCTGGAAGATAGATCTTGATTTTAGAAAATTTAGGAACTTGAATCGCCTCAATCGGAGTTCGTATGAGCGAGAACGGGCCTCCAAAGATTAAATTCAGAGAAAATACGTAAAATCGTAAAATCAAATTTTGGATTTATTTTTGTACTCGAAAAGCGATTTATTGCGCAACGCGACGTCACCGGATCACGGTGGACAACGCCCACGGCGCTGCGCCGCCGGTTCACTGGCACTCGGCGACGGCCGACGCAGCAGCACGCGACGCAAGGGTCGACGACGCGGCGACTCCACCAGCAGACACGCGCGTGGACGTGGCGTGACGTATGAAGCCACGCTGTCGCAAGATCCGCAACTCGCCCGACGGACGGCCAGAAGCGATGTTGCGGGCGGGTGACGCGGGCGCGATCATGAGCGTCCGTAGAAGATCGGACGGCGGAGCGCAGCCACTGGAGGTCGACGGCGAGGCGGTGGCGCGCCATCGGAGGCGAGGAAGAAGACGAGGCCCGCGCGAAAGGTGGCCTTGATCGGGCGCGGCAAGGTGGAGCGGGAGAGGACGACGCGGCAATGCGGAGAGACCAACGGCGACGGCGAGAGGCACCGCGACGCACGGAAAAGACGGCGGAAGGGATCGGGCACACGGAGATCAACGGCGAGCTCGCGGGCGCGACGGCGGCAGCTAGGCGCGAGAGAGCGGGCAAAGGGCGGCGCGAGGAGGCGATCCTGGGGCGCGCGGCGGCTTAAATAGGGCTCGACGGCCGTGTCCGACACGGACCGCAAGGGCGGCGGCGACGCGTTTCGACGCTGGCGGCGGTTAGGTTAGGCACGCGGCGCCATTGGCCACTGGCCGCGAGGCGAAGCGGGCAGGCGGAGCGGCCGGGCCGAGGCGACGCGGGAGAAACGGGCGCTGGAAACGGAGCGGGCGAGGAATTTCGCCCGAGAGCGTTTTAAAACATTTTCCGATTTTAAATAATTCCAAACCAATAAAACCAAATAAATTCAAATAAATGTCAAATAAATTCAGAAAAATCCCCAAAATACGAAAAATTCCTTGGAGCACAAGGAACCCAACTAAAGCTGAAATTTTTAGTTTGATGAATAGTTTAGCCAAATTAAATCCTTTAACTATTTAGAAATTCAAATTGCTAGACTTAATTCTAGAAAATGCAAATGGTTTAATTTTGAAATCAACATTCAAAACTCAAATTTTGGGATGTTACAAAGAATACACCATCGCAGCCGACGCAGCGACGCTGCTTTGCCCTCGCGCCGCCACTGCTGCGCTGTCGCTCGGCGGGTCCATGCTGCCAAGGCCGCAGAGCACCACCAAGCCGCCCGGCCCACCCACGGCGCAGCGTCTGGCTCTCGGCCATACCGTCCACGGACTGCCATACTGTTGCCTCATGGCACGCCACAAGAAGCGTCGCCGCGCCCGCCAAGACGACGCTCGGCCAGCCGCGGGCACGCCACGCCACCCGGCGCCTCGTCGCCGGCCAGCTTACCGCCCCGCCGTCGCCCGATGTTCGCCACCTTGCCTTCCCGGCCGAGCCGCGACGAAGAAGGCCGCCCTGCCGATCACCGGCTGCCACCATCACACCACGGCCGCAAGACGTAGCACCCGTGAGCCCGAGACGGCCGCCGCCCGCTCGGCGCTGCAAGACTGCGCCGCCAGCCGCCGCCCAGCCCCATGCGCTCCGCCCGCAGCCGCTGCCGCCTCGGCTTCGGCGTCAGACGCGATTGGCATCGCCAAGAACCGCTGCCTCGCGCCCAGACGCTACCTCGCAGCCACCGCCGCGCCTCGGCTTCCGGCCACACAGACGAAGACTCGCCAGTCTGCTTCGCTCGCTGCTCGGCGCCGCTCGTCAGACGGCAGAGGAAGAAGTCGCATGGGCGGGCGGCCGGCGTTATACGCGTCTTGGTAGTAAGCTGGGCTAGGGCATGGAAACCCTAGCCACGGTTCTTGATGGGTCAAGAAAAGTGAGGCCTAGAGGTCGCTTCATACCGTGGAAAGAAAAGGAAAGAAAAGAAAAGGAAAGAAAATAAGAGGAAAGAAAGAAAAAAAAGAAAAAAATAGCAAAAAATTAAGGAAAATTGCCAGAAAATCCAGAAAATTATTTGGCTCTATTTTTAATTTTTTCCCAAGCATTATTCTCTGCATTTATGAATACTCTTTATGAATTTTGAATTCATTGCTTTATTTAGTATACTGGAAATGCATGGCAATTTATTTTCTGCACTTTATGATTTCTGCAACCATTTTCTTTTAGATTACACGCAGTAATCTAATGTCGGAATTTTGAAATCATGCAGATATCCGGCATCGTGAATCGTGAGTTTGAAGAATTGGCCCTGCACGGTCAAAACTACCTCACTTGGGCATCGGACGTGAAGATCGTTCTTGGGGGCAAGAAGCTCCGTGTTGCGATTGGTCTAGGGTCCTCGCAGGACGCGCAACCTACCGCCGAGCAGAACGATCAAGCCTTGCACTTCCTCAGGCACCACCTCTCAGCCACTCTGAAGAATGAATACATGGCTGAGGAGAGTGCACTTGAGCTTTGGACTGCACTTCAGAATCTATTCGGGAAGCTCAAGTACACCATCTTGCCCCAAGCATAGCAAGATTGGGTCCGCCTGAGATTTGCAGACTACAGAACAGTGGCCGAGTACAATTCTGCCTTGCACATAATTTGTATCAATCTCTCCCTATGTGGCAAGAAGATCACTGACGAAGAGAAGATTGAAAAGACTCTCTCCACCTTCCACCCAAATGCTATCCAGAGTGCACGCAGCATATCGTCGACGCATACAAGGAGTATAGCGAACTCGATTGATGTCATTCGTTATGGAGTCACCAGATGATGTTCTACGCAAGAACTTCGTCTCACAGCCATCTGGAAGAGGCATTGGCACAGAAGTCAATGCCAACAGCTATAAGGTGAAAAAGCCCACCCATAGAAAGAAGGGCAAGCAGGGTGGAAAAAAGAGGTTTCAAGCCAAGGGAAAGTTCAAAGCCCGTTAATGCATGAATCGCATTTTTTTTATGGTTTTTAGCAAATTTCTTTGAATAGTTAATTGTAAGTTCTAGAAGAGCATACTTTTCTCATGAATAAATATGCAATTTATTCTTTATTCCAGTATTCTTTCATTTGCTAGCAATGTTTGAATTATTTTTGCCTCTGTTTAATTGGAATTATTCTCCTTTTTAGAAATCGTGTAGCGCTCAAATGGAAGAGATATGCATTATTGATAGTGGCACAACAAATACCATCTTAAGAGAGTCCAAATACTTTCAGTCGATCACGAAGAACGCTGGAAAGATTACTACGATCGCAGGAAATGATTCATATATAATAGGCTCAGGAAGAGCCACAATTATATTGCCTATGGGTACAACTTTGGTAATTGAAGAAGCTCTTTTGTACCCTGAATCAACGCGCACTCTCTTAAGTTTCAAAGACATCCACGCCAATGGTTTTCACGTAGAAACCAATGAAGAAAATGGCAAAGAATACTTGTGCATTGTGAAGCACGTGATATGTGAAAAAATGGTATTAGAAAAATGTCCCTCATATGAATCTGGGTTGTACTACACGAATATTCATGCACCCGAAGTGTATACTTCCTTGAAGACTGTCTTTAGAAGCTCTGAGCTATTTTCTTTATGGCATTGTAGATTAGGTCATCCTGGTCTTAGAATGATAAGGAATATAGTGAACAACTCACAAGGTCATGGCATTAATATTAAAAATTTTCCGAATCATGAAGATTTCGTGTGCCCTGCATGTGCCACCGGGAAATTAATAACTAGACCCTCTGTCATGAAAGTGCAAAGTGAAATCCCTGCATTCCTGGAACGCATTCAGGGGTATATTTGTGGCTCGATTCAGCCCTTGTTAGGGGCATTTCGGTACTTTATGGTGCTCATCGATGCTTCCTCGAAATGGTCGCATGTATGCTTATTGTCAACAAGAAACCATGCTTTTGCAAAGCTGATCTCGCAGATCATAAGAATTAAGAATGCTTTTCTTGATCATCGCGTGAAGTCCATCATAATGGACAATGCCGGAGAATTTACTTCAAAGGCATTTGATGATTATTGCACCGCAAAGTGATAGCAGTTGAGCACTCGCACTGTATGTCCATACACGTAATGGACTAGTCAAGCACTAATAAAGAGGATTAAATTCATTGCCGATCGCTTTTGCAGAGTTGTAACTCGCCCAACACTTGTCGGGACACGCAGCCGCACGCAAAGAATCCTCATCAATTTCGCACTTTCACCTACAACATCCATTCCCCTATACAACTGGTGCACGGGATCATCTCAAAAATCTCCTATCTCAGAAAATTTAGGTGTATGGTATATGTTCCTATACCACCCCCTCAGCGGATTGCAATGGGCCCTCTCCGCAAGTCCGGGATATACGTTGGTTTACGTTGGTTATGAGAGTGCATCCATAATCAGGTATTTGGAAGCCATGACTGGAGACTTGCATACAGCCCGATTCGCTGATTGCAAATTTGACGAGGATCGTTTCCCGTCATTAGGGGGAGGAAATCAACCTTTGGATGAAAAATGCCGGGAAATCATATGGCATTCCACTGGGATCCCCGCGTATGACCCCCGCACTAATGAAGCAAATCAAGAAGTCCAGAAGATAATTGATTTGCAGAATTTAGCAAATGAATTGCCTGATCATTTTTGTGATATGAGGGGCGTGGTTAAGTCGCATTTACCTGCAAGAAATGCACCAGAGAGGGTGGAAATACCAAAGAAAGTAGAAGGTATCTCTCATCCTGTTCAGAGGCCTCAAAGAAAAAGAACAGGAAATCTGGCTCCTCAAACCCAAAGTACCCGGAGACGTCTGGAGAAAACTGGACGAGAGGACTTACCACAACCAATCACGAAAATACCCCGAGGAAAGAAGGGGAGCCAGTTGAGACCTGGCACTGGAAAGAAGCTGACGGAAAAGGCAATTCCAGACTTGAATGTTCCACTGCAAGAAGCCGCCGAAAATAATGTGTGCGCACACATAGGTGATGAAAAGCTAAAGGAACTTGCTCCTGCGATAGGAAATAGCAGTGAAGAGCAAGTAGAAGTGCATGAAGCACCCCATGATTAAATGGCCATAAACTTTGTAATAACAGGAGAATCCCTGAATAGAGCAACAGCCAATGTCGATGCATATTTTGCAAAGAAGATTACCTCGATCATTGATCATGATTTCGAGCCTGCATCTCTTGCAGAGTGCAAGAAAAGGCTAGATTGGGAAGAATGGAAGAAAGCAATCACTGCAGAGTTAGTCTCTCTGAACAAGAGAGAGGTGTTTAGCCCCGTATGCCGCACACCTCCCCATATAAACCGTGTAGGTCACAAATGGGTCTTTGTTCGGAAGAGGAATGAAAACAACAAAGTTGTAAGGTACAAGGCAAGGCTTGTAGCTCAAGGTTTCACTCAACGTCCTGGGGTTGATTATGAAGAAACCTACTCTCCGGTCATGGGAGGAATTACCTTTAGATATTTGATCTCAATGGCAGTCAACTTGAATTTAAAAATGAAGCTAATGGATGTTGTTACAAAGATATTTAGATGGGAACTTGGATTCGAGATATACATGAAAGTACCTAAGGTATTCCTATCCCAACCAAGATAGAGCAAATAGAAACTCAGACAAATGAAATTGGAGAAATCAACTGTATGGGCTAAAACAGTCAGGAAGAATGTGGTACAATCGCTTGAGCGACTTTCTCTGCAAGAAAGGCTACACAAACAGCGAAGATTGTCCATGCGTGTTTATACAACGATCCTCGAATGGGTTATGTATAATCTCCGTCTATGTAGATGACTTGAACATCATTGGGACGGATGAAGAGATTGAAGAAGCATGCTCATACTTGAAGTCTGAGTTTGAAACGAAGGATTTGGGTAAAACCAAGTTTTGTTTAGGCTTGCAACTTGTTCATATCCAAGGAGGAATCTTGGTACACCAATCATTCTACACGCAGAAAGTGTTGGAAAGATTTAGCTTTGAAAAGACTTATCCTGCAAAGACTCCAATGATCTGAAGGTCACTCCAAGCGCACTCTAGACCCATACTGCACCTAGAGAAGAGGGGAGGAAGTCCCGAGAGCGAATTCCTATATCCGAGTGCGCTTGGAGCGCCATGTATCTTGCGAATAGCACTGGCGGACATTGCGCTCATAGAATTTGCTAGCCCTAAGACAAATGCAGTAACCCACCAAAAGGCATTGGAAAAGGATCAAGGACATCTTCCGTTACCTCCAAGGAAGCAAAGATCTCGGTTTGTTCTTTAAAAGAAACAATGAATTGAATTTGGTTAGCTACGCCGATGCTGGGTACTTATCAGACCCGCATACTGGCAAGTCCTAAACTGGGTATGTTTTCCTATGTGGAGGAACAACAGTTTTCTGAAAGTCATCTAAGCAGACTCTTGTCTCGACATCGACAAACCACTCGGAAATCATTGCTCTGTATGAAACCTCTCGTGAATGTGCATGGCTCCGAAGAATGGTTCACTACATCAAGAAGTCATGTGGCTTGAACATTGAGCAAACTCCCACGATCATCTATGAAGATAATGCAGCTTGTGTTGCTAAGCACAGATGGGTTATGTGAAGAGCAATCTCACGAAGCATATTAACCCCAAGTTCATCTATGCTCACGAATTGCATAAGATGAACGAGATCAAAATATTTCATACTAAGTCATGTGAAAATCTTGTAGATTTGTTCACTAAATCACTCCCATCATCTAACTTTGAAAGGTGCGTAAAAGGGATTAGGATGATGAGACTTAGAGAAGTGCATATTTCAGATGGAGATATTTCACATACTCCCACATAAATCTTTAACAATTGAGGTTTGGGTGAATTGTACTCTTTTTCCTTAGCAAGTTTTTCGTGAAGTTTTCTTGCATAAGGTTTTAATGAGGCAATTCGTGTAACTCAGTAAGCGTATGCTATGTACTCTTTTTCCAAGTACTTTTTCCACTGGGTTTTTCTGGAGTTTTAATGAGGTATATGCATCTCGCGGCAAAGGGTCCAAGGGGAGTGTTGGGAAACCACGTGGCCCATGAAAGTCCACGATGGACCCTTAGCCGAAACCCTAGACGACTACTATATAAGGAGGGGGTCCCCCATTGTACAAGGAATTAAAAAGCAATAAGGAATTATCTCGCTGTTCCTTCCTAAACCTGTGTCTCTCTTTCTCTCTCTGTTCTCCACTTCAGATCTGTTCGGGAACCCCGGACTATTCGATAGCGATGTTCCTTAACAATTATTGCCATCGAATGTAGATTGTATACTTGTGAGATAGTGACAACATTGGGACAATCTCAAGTATTTGTATTGTGTCCAGGGGCAGATTATGTACTAACGAAAACACAAGCACGACCAAATGCTCTCATGCTGCTGCCCCCCCCCCCCCCTCTGCAATCTGAAGATGATCAATGGAGAGAATGATCAGCATGTATACTACTTCTGAATATTGTTCTTTCCTTGAAGACTACTTATGTATGCAGTTAATAAAGTTGATTCAGACAGACTATCATCTTGCATTTTTAACACTTAGATGGTTTGTGCATTGATGTCTCTATCACGGGGAGGATAGTTTGTGGGATAATTAGAATGAGGGTAATCGTGAAAGGTCTGGACCCCTGCGGCGTGGTTTGGGAGCCGTCGTGCTACAAGGTCAGGAATGAACAGAGAGAGAGAGAGATTTGGGATTTTCTTCTTGATTGATTATCAGAGGAAATGCAACTGACCTCTTATAGAGATAGGCCCTAACAAATCTTGACTAACACTCAAGCAATCTAAACTTAATTATCTAATCTTATCAAATCTCTAATGTAAAGGAGCAATCCTAATAAAAGGAAACAAGAAATATATGGATTAGATCTAAGCCGAGGTAGTTGGCCTGCTGGGCCTTCCGTCGCGCCGGGAGTGGTGAAGGTATGGGCTCAAGCAATATTTTTTTTCCTGTTCCTTTATTTTTAATATCACATGAATTATATTTCGACAGTATATAAATCATGTTTAGGAATTTCTAAAACACCTACCGACACTTCTAAATATCACAGCACAATCTGACAACAGAAAACTTCCATAGGTAACATCTAACACACCAATATTGTCAACACTTAAACATATCACCAACAACAATTAGCAGTTCAAAATACCACAGCGTATCGATTTAAAGCAACTGTGAAACAATAGGGAGGAAAAGAGGAGGAAGTGGAAGAAATGGGGACACGGATCAACCTAGAGTAGAAAGGGAGGCAGTGAAGTAGTACGTGCGGTCGAGGGGGTCGGCGTGCCGTATCACTGTTGTAGTTGACGTCGAGGTCGCCGGCCTTCAGTGGCGGAGGAGCAGCAGCAAATCGTCGAGGTTGTAGAGGAAGGAGCAACCGCCGGGGTCGGAGAAGACGATGCAGAGGGGCGTGCACCGAAGGTAATAATAGCCTTCGAACAATTAATCGTTACATTTCAGTTTAGTCCTTCTCATGAATGAGAAAACTTACGTAATAGCCTCCGGTAAATCGTGACGATACGATATACCTATCGCCATGAAAAAACATTGGTGGCAATAACATTAAATATTGCAATAAATAATGTTTCGTTGCAATAGATAGTAATCTTTGTAGTATATAGGTACCACTTCAGTATTCAAATATTAATTTCTCATTTTCTATAGCAAAAATCTTTGAAGCGGATGAATTGTTCCAAGTTTGGGCACATGTAGAAAGAGAAGAAAAGAGCAGAAAAGGATATGATCATTGAACTAGTAAACGATAAATTTGCAGAAGCAGCTTTGTTAGCTGTCATACACAGGCATGACCACGAATGTAGCCTGTCAGGTGTTGGAAATATTAGGAATTTTCTCAATATTTTAATCCACAGAATTACGTAAATCATGATTAAACAAAGATGCATTTTTTGTTCAAAGCCAAAGGTACTAGATAACAAACTATCTATCTCATACGCAAAGACTAATGAACAAGAAATCAGCATGAATAAAACACGGTATAAGTTAATATACCCTTGAGCCGGTGCCACCGTTGGCACAAAGCGCAGTGCAACATTCTCGCTCGCCATGACGGTCGGGTAGACGATCACAGTTGTCGCAGATGAAGCGTTGGTGCAAGAAGAGGTTGATGCAGCGCGCACGCCGCAGGCGCGATGCGCTCAGAACACCTTTCGAGCGATCGCGCGTGGTCGCCCCCAAAAACTTATCGGCCTTCTATCTCGAGCAAGATCTCAAGAAGGGCGAGGTTCCGAGGCCTGCTCCTCTCGCTACTTGTGCGCGCAAAAACAGAGGCGGGAATGCAAAGGACAGCAGCAGAACAATGGAGTATGCGGAAGAGTCAAGCAGGTGATGAAAAGCACAGCCGTGGCTCTCCTTATATAGCCTTGCGACATGCAACGGGCAGGAGCAGGAGTTACCAGCCATCAACTCATGTACACGCCACGCCTCGGCTCGGCTCGCATACAAGGCAGTGGCATGCCTTTACCCTTTTCCACCTTGCTAATTAAGAGACACACAACTCAACTATTTAAGTTGATCAAACCTTCTCTCAATTATCCATATGGTATTAAACCAATTTCATGACTCCTAGTATTCTAATAGGCCTTTTGGAATTTCTATTACTTTAATTATGGGCCAACCCCATAATAATCTAACATCAGGTAGGTGTATCTGTATGCTATATATTGGTTGCTACATATGCTTGTCTTTCTGTCCAGTTTGGGCTGTTCAGTAGACAAGTCAAAGACGTCACGTCATTCATGACGGCAACTTGATTATTTACATTATCCTAGTTATAACATTAATTACGCTAAAAAGGGTCTTTTCATTCGCGGTTTAGAATTTAGATACCGGCAGGCCGCAGACCGCCGTACGAGCATCTTCCACGCAATCGCATAAGCTTCAGCGAGTAGCTTTAGAAGAGATATTTGCAACAACAAAAATTTTGGTTTACTTTCAAAAGTTATCAATGTTTGTCTTACTAAATTTTGGTGGCATTGATCAAATTTGACGAGCATTTGGTTTGTTATCAAATTTTGACAAGATTTTCTTTTCCTTCGGTTCTCTAGTTCATTTTTCTTGCTAATCTTTAGCCAAAACATTGGCAACCAATTTGGTGACCAAATTTGATAAGATTTAGTGAAGCAAATTTACTATCAAACCAAATAGGCCCTAGGAGACAGGATCGATGCCCCATATAGTTCAACATACTGCTCCCCTGTACAAGTTTATAAAGTATATTTTTTTAATAAATTTATCCGTAAATACATGTTCTATTTCATGTTTGAATTAAAAAATTAATGTAATGTTTCTTTTATACCCCTAATAAATATATAGAGTTAAGTGATATTCTCTACATGCATGCATTGAATATAATGTTTAGCGATAATAATTTGAATAGTCTAGTTATTTTTAATATCTTTTTGGTCTATGTATCAAGAGAAAATACGTCGAACTTGGACGGAGTGAGTATCTAAAAACCCTCCCCTTCATTTCATATACCATATTAGCTTTAGAGTGGGCCTATACTCCCTTCATTTCTGGATACATATCATTTTAGCTTTCAAATTTTATTTCTAAATATATGTCATCTTACAATTTTGATGTGACTTTTTACTATTTTTTCCTTCTATGTCTATCCATGTAGCTATTTTCAATGTCATTTACTACTATGAATTAAAGTAAGACACACATCTAAAAATATAATAAAGAGAGGTAATACAATCATTTATAGATATGTTTGGTAGAGATACAGTAACCTATAATAACATGTATTATTAAGAAACGGAGGGAGTACATTCTAACCAAACTCCACTGCGTAGTTCAAACAATACGAAGGGAAGCGACGGTACGTCCCTCTAATTAATATACTCGGAGAGTAGTTCCTTATTATCGGACTGTATGGGATTATTGAAGCTACCATAGCCCTAATGTGACATCTCTCATCTAACTAATCTGCATGGATATATAGCTAATTCTGCTATCTACGGCGGAGACTCGGTTTGAACAATTGGCTATATAAAAAGATGTAGTAGACGTCAGAAGTAGGGTGGTTTGTGCTACGTATTTCGTCTTTTAAGAAACTACTAGTATAGTGCCAGTGCTAACGCTACGACGGTAGTACATCCGTTTATCAATTAAATGAGAAGATAAGTATGAATATAACACTTAATAGTAAATAATCTTGTGACCACATTGTACGTACTACATATTTGGAAGGAGAGCGAATCAAACAAGGAAATAAATAGGGAAGATCCGCATGCAAGGAAATCAGAATTGAATTTTTTACTGTCCTGACCAAAACTGTATGTACTACATATTTGGAAGGAGAGCGAATCAAACAAGGAAATAAACGGGGAGGATCCGCATGCAAGGAAACCAGAATTGAATTTTTTACTGTTCTTGCCTCGTGATCGTATTTTTTTCCGAATATAACCTTTTTCGAGATTTTTTACTGGATCTAGCCCCATATAGCCTAATTTCAGCGCATAGAGAGCGCCGATTTTTTTTCATTTTTTATCCACGGAACCAGCGGTTTGTGAGTGTTGTTAAATTTTTCTCGCGAACCAATACATGAGTGCTGTTTAATTTTATTTTTTCCTCATGGATCCAAATGATCCATGAGCACGCTTTATTTTTCTATATTTTTCCAAAATTATTCAAAGGGATGGGCACCGCTTGATTTTTTTCATTTTTCTCCCACGCTTGAATTTTTCAAATGCCACCAAGCATTTATTTTTTTGTTAAAATTATTAAGCGGATGAACACCGCTTGATTGTTTTTTTATTTTTCAGGAATTTTTTACTGTGTTGGCATTATCGTTATAAGTTCTTTCTGAATCATTCTCGCGACGATGAATTTACGATTGTAGCCTTGAGCCAAAAATTCAGCGGAGCGGTGGCGCGGTATTATTTACCAGCGCTCAGGTTCGAACTTTTTACTATATTAGTATCGTCGTTATAATTTTTCTAAATCAGGCTCTCGCGATGAATTTGCGATTGTAGCCTTGAGACAGAAAATCAGCAGAGAGGTGCTAGAATTTTTTCCCACGGTTTCCTTTTCCCAAAGACGTAATATATGGTCCTTTCCTTTCCAGACATTTGTTTCTTTTCCTTGATTCCAAGACGTTTGTTTCCTTTTCCTTGTTGATGCTGGAGGTGAGAGAAGGTCCATGCTGGGCCACAGGATGATTTCGTAAAATATGGAAAAACAAATCATGCTCACCGCCACCGTTCCGTGAGAAAAAATTGAAAAAATTAAGCAAAGACTCACGCATGCTTGGTTCCTTAGATAAAAATAAAACAAAAATTCAACGCTCTTCGTATGTCAAATTAGGCTCTATGGGGCTAGATCTGTAAAAAGTCTCGAGAAGGGTCATATCCGAAAAATACGATCACAATGCCGTGACAATAAAAATTCAAGTCTTGTTTCTTGCATGTGGATCCTCGTGTTTATTTCTTTGTTTGATTCACCCTCCTTCCAAATATGTAGTACATACAATTTTGGTCAAGAAAAATTCAAGTCTGTTTCCTTGCATGCGATCCTCCTTATTTATTTTATTATTTGATTCGCTCTCCTTCCAAATATGTAGGTGGGGGAGGTCTGTTGTGGGCCACAGGGATGATTAGACACACTAAATAATGGCCATCGGATGTGGGTGAGTAAAACTGAGGAAAGATCTGAGACGTTCATTTTGATGAATGCAAGTTTCTGGGGACGTTTTGCTAGGTGCACGAACATTGGACCGTCTCTAATGAGGTGCATTATTTAGGGTGGACGTAGGAAAAATTGCTTAGGTGCATTATAAGGGGTATAGATGCACTGTATGATTGTACTACGATATATAAGCGAATCGTTGCCATGCATTTTGGTTTCGGTCTGATAAAAAGGAAGTGGCCCTAGATATAATAAGCCCTATGGGCAAGATTTTTTTAATTAAGCAAGCTGGTCGACGTGCCAAACCGTTTGGTCAGGTCAGATAATCAAGTGTACAGTTTGCGTGCTGATACCATGGAAAGTGGATGGAGTAGCCGTTGAATCACCACAGATCGAGTAGAGGGAGCATGAGCATGCACACAAACGATCGCATGGTAAACGCTTCGGCCTTTGACCAAGGGCATGTATAATGGTTGACTACTATAATTGAAGGACCGAAAATAGTTATCAGAGAGAGGTGAATGATTACAATCTAATTTTCTCTTAAAAAATTCAATCAAAATCTTTCAAAACCTCAGAAGAGCGGAAGAAGAAGATCTTCTGAAAAATCAGCTCCGGGATGCCACTACCACGCTACAGAGGACAGTAGTGCCGCGCTATAGTAAAAACAGGGATGAACACGAAAAATCAGCACGACTTCAAAAACGAAAATCGATGAATCTTTCGATCGGCTGATCCAAACGCTGTGAAACTTTGTAGGCACCTTCCAATAGATGTCAGGAACCTATTCCAACATTCAATCGCAAGAATTGATGTCAAAGTTCCGCTCAAGATGATCCTAGATAGCCTTTCACATGTCATATCAAGCAAGAATACTCAAGAAAGATCCCTCAAACAAGCAGGATCAAGATCTATCTCAAAATCTTCCTTCTCAACCTAAAAACAGGTTTCTTCGAGAAACTTGGATGATCAAGAAGAAACTTACCTAGATGATTGAGGAGATGATCTACTAAGAATACATCTATCAATCATACATCCTTGGCAGCACGAGAACAAGCAAGAAAAAAAACCACACGAAAAGATCAAGAGCAAAGTAAGAAGAAGATCAGAAATTCAGGCAAAATTTGAACATGAAGATGATTTGCATTCAAATCATGAGGAGTGTTTATAAAGCCTCTTACCTGAAAGCAAAGTTCCTAAGTAGCGCGCGCACACACTGATAGAGTCGGAGTGCCCGATCTTTCGGTGAGAAGATAACTTTCGATTCTGGTGGAGGTGACTCTCGCGATCCGACTACAAACGAACAGGTCGTGTGCGCCTTAGCAATCGTTGAACCAACTCCGAAGGTTATTGACCTTGCTGGGTAGCACGATCAACCTGAACACGAGGTTCAATTCCTGCGAGCAATCGAAGAACTAGCAAGAATAAGATAGAGGCAACAATGAATCTGCAATAGTAATTTGATTCAACTCAAAAGTGGGGTTCTCAAAGGCTGTCTCGCAGGTGGTCGACTGACACAACTGAAGAGCAGAGTTTGCACAATGGCTAAACTAACACAAAGAAAAACCCGCCTTACAAGAGGAACTCGAACCCGACTAAATAGATGGAGGGGAGGTAATTTCGGCCAGGCACTATGGAAGGGGCGAAATCTCCTCCCATCCTTCCATAATCATCTCAAAATAGATTTTATTACATGGGTCCAAATTAAATGATGGGTGGCGCAGACCCTTTTATTTGTTGCCATCTTCTTGACCTTCATTCCTTAGGAGAATCACACAGTTCAGTCCACGTGCACGGGATCGAGTCATCGGTCCTTGTATCATGTCTGGAGGTGTGGTAGCAGCAGGTGATGTAGTTGGAACTGAAGAAGTGGTGTCCTCATCACACACCCCACATAAGAACACAAAATCTTGTAGAAAACCTAAAACTCCTAGTGACTAAGTCTAAAGTCTCAAGTACTCACCTCTCACTATATCTCTTTATATAGTGGAGGCAACCCTAACCCTAAACCTGGATATTAAGTTGGATATCATCCACTCTTACATAGGTTAACCTGAAATCCAACATTCTTAACGGGTTTTTAACTCACACAAGCACGCTTCTCAGAGCGTCCATTACATTGACGCCAAATCTGCTCCACGAGCTCGAATTTGCATTCAACTCCACTTTGATGTGACCTAAACCACTTAGAAATCCGCCGCGGTTTTTCAAACCACCTCGACCGCCGATATTGGACAAATTACCAATTTACCCCAATAACTGGTCTTCCTTCTCCTCAAAGCATCGCCATACTTCACGCTTTTTACATAGCCCCAATGACTTGCCGCCAAGCATCTCATGCATCAAGAATCCCCCGAACCGTCCTCGCTTGCAAGCGGGCCCAAGTCACTTGATGACCACATGTCCTCGTCATCTTCACCATGGTTGCATCGGCTTTCTTAACCGTTCTGGATCTCAACTCCTCCCTGAGACTAGTCCCGGTCCATACCTTGCGTTGCCCGCCATGTCCATCACTAGTGCTTCACGCTCGTAACCACTTCCCGGCCTCAATCATCTTCCAGCGTCCTTTGACCGTTCTGGACCTCAGCTCTTCTAGCCTAGTCCCGGTCTCGCATTCGCCTGACCATGACCTAGTTCCGGAGTCATGCAACCAACATAGACAAGCAAACTATCATATAGTATTGTTCATAATAATATGCATTAATCAACAATTAATGCAAATATTAAACTCAAGTTGCAGTAAAGTCGGCACTACTGCCACCCAGGGCCGGTAGTACCGCACCCTGGCACTACCGCTCCTGGTTTGCCGGTAGCGTTGTTCGCACAGATCAGTCCCGAGAGAACCCTCTCTGAAAAATAACTACCGCCACCGGAGGCTGTTAATACTGCACCCCTCGTGCTACCGCTCCTAGATGGCCGGTAGTGCCGCCTGTGTCTAACCCTAGAGAAAACACATCTCTGTAAAAAAAACTACCGCTCTCAAGGCCAGTAGCTCCATAGGGTCGGCACTACCACTCCTACATGGCCGGTAGTGCCGCCCTTGACCTGACATCACCTCAAATTACTTCAAATTCAAAATAAACTCAAACTTGAGCACCACATGCTCAAACACTGTCAATAACTTATCACAAATCTGGATAGACCTCCACGTAGTCTTTCAATAACTCTATGTTATCTATAGACACGACTAAAAACATTGTCTATATAGTTGTGTGTAATAGTCTCTTATATAATGAATAGATTATCTATACAATGATACACATAATAAAAACCGTCTATACGGGTATGTTAAATTTTCTCTCCCCTCTACATCATCTAAAATTATAATACGATATAGGTTCACCAACAGCTGACATATACTCTCTTCAGTCACAAATAGTTGTTATTTTGGATATAGATATGATCAAACTTTCAAAACTTTGACTGTCAATATCTTTTTAAATATTTAATTAGATATATATGAAAATCATATGTGTAGATTTGTTTCGAAAAATACTCAATAATGTTATAATGTTATTAGGTTTTATAAATATATTATAATAAAAAAAATTAGTAGCCAAAGTTATATTTTTGAGACCGGTCGTTACAACTATTTACGGAGAGAGTACGACTGTAAACATCGAGAATTCAGCACCCTGCTGCGTATGGACGTCGCCGCGTCCGCAGGGCAGGCACACGCCCTTTGACCCTCCTTCCTGCCTTTTCTCTCTTTCACACTGATATGATACGGAACACCCGTTTCGGCTAGCAAACAAACATTGCGTAGCGAATTTGTGTATTAATAGCGTTAGTCCTCTGAGTGGGTTGAAAAAAAAAACTCGTTGTCAGGACTTGTTGGCTCGGTTCAAATTAATCTATAGAGGCTTCTACTTGGTGGTTTTCCTCTATCGACCGTAGGACCATTTTGCCACCGAAAAACTAGCATGAAATTAAAACTTTTAAAAAAATCAAGTTATAACTTAGATTTTTATACCTTCACCCTGGATTTGGGGAAGTTTCAACCCTAGTTGCTTGGGATTTTTCTCGGCGAGGACAGGATCTCATGGAGGCAGCAATTGATGGCGTGGGCAGTGTCACTAGATCTTGTGCAGGCTGTGGTCGGTGGTAGGTCACGATGGCACGACGGATGACGGGGAGGCAACGGGGCGTGGGGGAAGGGCAACGAAGCGCGTGGTGAAGCCGTGGAAGACCCGGTTTGGTCTTGCCAGCGGTGGCGTCATTGTTGCCGAGGATGGTTAATCCAACGGCGCAGGCTGATCTAGGGGTGCATCCATCGGTCCAGTGGCTACTGTGGGTCCCCGTTGGATTCTAATCCAACATACGCCCACATCAGTACTCCTAGTTATGTGATGGAGTGCTTTTCATAATAACTTTGGAAGAATTCTATTGTTTTTTGTTTACAATATTCCAATGTTCCAAATCATCCATCTAATAAAGATGGTGGAGTTCGCGCCCCCACGTTCGTTTGAGCCGTGAGTGAGTCGGCTCGGCTTGCGGCTCGAGCCGAGCCGGGAAAAAAATTGCGTTCGGGTCTTTTTTTAAAAAATTACGATTAGGTCCTTTTTTGGAAAAAAATTACGATTAGGTCTTTTTTTAAAAAAAGAATATATATTACGTTTAGGTCCTTTATGCGTTTTTAAGCATTGCGCTCAGGTCCTTTTACTAAAAATCAAAATTACGATTAGATCCTTTTCGGGGGAAAAAACGTTCAGGTCCTTTTTTAAAAAAATTATACATTGCATTTAGGTCCTTTTTGCATTTTTCTAGCATTACGTTTAAGTCCTTTTGCGGAAAACACAAAATTCTGTTTAGGTCCTTTTCACGTGTTTCCTCGATTTGCTCGTGTAGGGAGCGGCAGTCGCACGTTTTCTCGATTTGCTCGCATGAGGAGCGGCGCCCGCAGCGTGGCATGTTGCGTATAATTATCTAGTAGACCCCAAAAGCAACCATGGAGGATTAGAATCGGCGAAAGCACGTGGCATCTTCCTTAGGGCAAAGTACCGTGTGTTACCTTACTTTCCTTAGGCCTTGTTTGGATAGGCGGGGATCCTGGCCCGGTTCACGTGGAACATCTCGGTCCAAGAACTTTTACCTTTCCAGCCCAAAACTTTGTTTGGATGAGGCCAGGATGGCAAAAATCTCGGCCCGCTCCAAGTTGATCCACGGGGATAAGAAAACTCTTTTTCTTTCCCGTCGTGTGAGTCACGTGACGAGCTCACGACCTTGTTTTCCTTAGTGCTAGGACACCATCTTCCTTCCTTTCCCTTGAATTCGGCGTTGTCTCCTCCCCCTCTCAGATCTCCCACCCCTCACCATGAAGCGGCTGTCCTCACAAGCTCATCGCCCATCTCCTACACCTCCACCCCAACATCCCTCATCATGAGCATCGCCACCGCCGTTGAGCGCGGTCGTCGTGCATGTCGCTACCACCCATGGCCCGATTGCATGGCTCAGGCGACAACCAGATAGACCTAGGCACTAGGCTGGGCTTTTTTTGGGCTAGCTCGTGTCACGGCAGGCACGACACAATACGTATGTATGCAGGCTAGGCTAGCACGATACGAATGACAGGGTTGTGCCAGGCCTCGCGATCAGGAACGATGGATGGCACAGCATGACATATGTGCGTGGGCCGTGCTTGGGCCGGCATAGCACAAAATAGGCCTGATGTGCCAGAAGCAGGCACGGCGCACGATAGGTTACAATGGTACACGGCGCACGACAGGGTTCAACGGTACACAGCGCACGGCAGGGTACAACAGTACACAGCAAGGCACCCTACTGTGACACTATGGCATGTTGTGGCTCACCCTGCGGTCAGTGCCATTGCAGTCCTCGCATGTAGAGAAATAGGAGACAACAAAGATGCCAAAAAGTGGAGAATGGAGACTGAAAAGTACAAGCTCACCGACACCGAGCGTGTGCACCGAGCCGACGCTCCATCGTGTCGCTCACTGAGAGCGCCTGCAACACCATTTATGGCTATCTTCTCACTTGCCTCACATGGCCATCGATGCCACCACATCAACCATACTCTAACATGGAACACATGAATGATCTCGATATTTGGGAGTAGTTAGTGTGTATGCATGTTATTATTGTACTTTTTTCCTTACCAGGGAAACTCAACTCTAAGGCATAAGGTTTTTAACAAGGCAATAATTTTGTATTTGTACCAATAAATAAATAAAATTTAGTTCTTTTTCCCAAAATAATTGTGTGTTCTGCACCCTCATTGATGGTCGAAGCTTGCTCCTCGTCTTTGGTGACGTCCATTGTTGTCATGGCGGTCCGGCTAGGCGCGGCAAGCCTGGAAGGCCAGGACACCTAGGCGATGATTAGACGATGACACATGAAATATGATTAGGCAGCAGTAGTAGAGAGAGAGAGGGGGAAAGCAACAGCAGAGGAAGGAGAGGGATAGCAACAGCAGCAGAGGAAAGAGACTGGGAGAGGGAGAGCAGCAACAACAAAGAGGGAGAGCAGCAGTAGACGAGGGAGTAGCTAGAGAGCAATAGCAACAGATGAGGGAGAGGGAGAGTAGCAGTAAAGGAGGGAGAGAGAGCAACAGCAGAAGAGGAGGGAGAGAGCCGGGATCTTACCACAACGGAAGGAGAGGGAGAGCGGCAATCCTTCGAGGGAGAGTCGGCGGTGGACCTCGAATCAACCGGTGGAGGTGGATTCCTAAGCAGTGGAGGTGGATTCCTACCTCTTGGCGGTAGAGGCGATGGAGGTGGTGGCAGAAGGCTCAGAAGCTCTCGATGCGCTAGGGTTCCCTTTCCTTCGCTGCGTGACTCCAATCGAGGTGACCTATTCTGGCATCCCCCTCCGACTGTCGCTACGACTAGGCGTCGTCTAGGTGACACCATGATAACTATGGTACCATCTACGGAGATGGACTGACGGTGATGACGTCCATAACTCCACACATCCAACAGGACAAGACTTGGGTTGACACGGCGTGCCCTAGGCCATACTTGGGCCTTGCTCGAGATGAATCAGGACAGTATAGCACGGCACGGCCCAACTTTCACCTCTACAACCAGAGCATAAGAAAAAGGGTGGTTGCATTGTGAGTCTTGTTGTTGGGTCACATCATGTGGTCAACTCGGTGATGGCAAGGAAATTGGTGTAGTTGATACAACGAGGCTGGCCACAGTTCCTTCGCTTTCGCCGTCTATCAAGACTGGCGGGCTCGCCAACTGCTTTTTTGTGGTCAGTCTCTGGTAAAATGCATCGACAACGCATCCGATGCTTCAGCAATGGTGTCCTCACCGTTGAGCAGCCTCGCCTGCTACTATCAAATCGACATCCAGATACAGCATCCCCCTTGGCATGTGCTCCAGCATATCCATCTTTTGATTTCTTGATGCTTCGGCAAATGTCAGATTTCTCCCTCTCTGCTCTTCATTTTTGTTGGATTATCCCATCTTGGATTTGATCCTTGGTGATACGGAGGGGATCTTCTGAATCCAAGAAGGGAGGGGAGTAAGTTTCACATGGTTTGTTATCCCCAGTTGCCAAATAAACTTTTATTGGGATTGCAAATAAGTACTCTATCAGTCCAAATTTATAAGAGATCACTTTTGTAGCCTCTATCTCATTTTATTTTTGCAAATCTAGCCTCTCTATGAACGTATTTGTAGATTTAATCCCTTCTCTTACCGTGGAAGGTGCGCACAGCAGGCGACACCTGTCCCCTGCTATGCCCGAGGAGCGCAGAAGCCGAAGCTACCACGCCTGGGGAACGTAGGAGCCAACAAGCACTGTAGCAGGCGGGCGAGCGTGGGAGCGGGCGTTACCGCGCCTGGGGAGAGCAATAGGAGACATGCTACCATAGCCGTTGAGCACGGGAGAAATGGTATTGACCATCTACAGTAGGGGAGCGTGCAAGATGATACATGTCACCTTTCGACGCCTCCGCGGTAGGGAACGAGACTCGAAAAGGAGCTAAATTTGCAAAAAAAAAAAAGTAAAGAAGGCTAAAAAAAGCGATCAATTCAGTTTATAAGACGTATTTATTTTTAACATATAGATCAAGAAGATATTAAAAATGACTAGATTACCTCTAATTATTATCACTAAGCACTGTACTCAATGCATACATATAGAAAATATAAACTAAAGATGGACATTTATTAGTGGTATAAAGGAAACATCGCGATAATTTTACATTAAAATATAAAATATGTTTTATATTTATGGATAGATCATTTAAAAAATATATCTTATAAATTTTGAAGTACAGACTGCACTGTGCTGCTGCATCCTTTGAAGAAATCTGCCTGCTCGATCGTGCAGATTAATTAGGCACCTACGTGACGTAGATAGCGGGCTATACATTACAAAATCGAACTTTCTCGAGCGGGCATGCATGCTTTTGACTTGACTGCTTTCTCGAGTAAATCTTGCCACGCCGGCGACCCAAATTTGCACAAAAATTCCAGGTTATCACTTTGACTGGAAAATATGATGGACTATGATTAGGAATGAAAACGGAATGAAATCGATCGGCAAATGATTGTTTTATTTTTGTTTTCATATTTTTTATCGGTAACGGAAACAAAATCAAAACCTTAGAAACGGATACGAAAATGAATGAGAAATGGAACGGAGCGAATATAAAAACGAAAGTGAAAAATTCTACAAAAACATAGTACATGATCATAATATACATGACTACAAAAATAATGTAATTCATTCCACCTTCAAGACGAACACAAGAACAATGTTATATTCACCGGTATCACAAGAAAGTTTTTTCTTAAGTTTATCAGCTGAAAGCTCACTATTTGTCCTGCAGATCAGACAATCATATCCTCCTTCATATCATTATCATTGACATCCTCTTACTCCAACTATAAAGGTGTAACACCTTAAAATTTGTATATTATTGTTCAATGTTCATTTATGATTTTTTAAGATTTATCCTGGATTTTCTGGAGTTTATAAATACCGTTTTGTTATTTTTAGATTTATAAAATTAAGTTATTCGTAAAAAAACCAAAATTATGCTATAAATAATTTTTCTAGGTTCAAAATGTTTCAAAGTATTTTTGAGAATTTTTCCGGAATTTTTGAACTCTATTTGATATTTTCTATAAAATCATTTGTATTTCTAAAATTATTTTAATTCGAAAATAAATATAAATTCTCCCTTCTCCTTTTTGGGCTAAGTGAACCAAATTTTCGACGGAATTTCTATTTCCATTTTCGCGTCTGACAATAAATTTCCGTTTCTATTTCCATATCGATATTTTCCGTTTTCGTTTCCGAAAAATACCTTTTGTTTCTGTTTTTCTTCGGAACGGTTGAAAATTCCGTTTCCGTTTTCATCCCTAACTATGATGAATTATTCGAACTGCAGCACCTTAACTTAGGCACTCCTTTGTCCAAATTTATAATTTTTTATTCTTTTAATGATCTTATTCATAAAATATGACGTATTTTATATTTTAATACAAAATTACTGTTATGTTCCCTTTATATCCATAATAACTATCTATTTTTACTCTATATTCTCTACATGCATACATTAAATATATTGCTTAGTGATAATAATTAGGGGTAATCTACTTACTTTTAATGTTTTTTTGATCTATGTGCCAAAAAAGAAAATGTCTTACAAACTTGGACGGAACGAGTATTAGTTAATTACATCAGTTCTGCCGCACAACATGAAATCAAGAAGGTTTCAAAAGCTAGCTAGACACCTGTAATACGCGATATAGAGTTCGTGCAGACACTCGTCAAAAATGAGCAAATTGGACAGTTGCTAGCCGGTCAAGTCCTTCAATTTCTTGAAATCAAGGAGGTTTCAAAAGCTAGCTAGACACCTGTAATACGCGGTATATAGTTTGTGCAGACACTCGTCAAAAATGAGCAAATTGGACCGTTGCTAGCCGGTCAAGTCCTTCAATTTCTTGATCTCTTTTCGTCTTTGCACGATATTGCTCCTAGTGCACGACATGCACGTTGCCCCGTAGAAATTGATATCGACCATGCACACTGCGATAGTAAGTAGTAACCATGACTTTGATTATGAACCGACAGTCTGATACTCTGATGATACTCTCTATGCCATATCTCACAACGTAGAGAATATCTCATATAACAGAGGATATGTACGTGTAGTATACGAGTATATAAGACTAGTTATATATTATTTACATTTTTCCAAAGGTTGTATGTATATTATTTTAGATATACCCCTTTTATGTACGTATATGGAGGTATTTGTAAAATACATTAAAAACTACGTACTCCTTTGCAATTTCTTCATGTGGTTTATATTGGAATATCTTATAATTAGTATACGTGTGTACCCAAAGTGATAAAGGAGTATTTCAAGTTCATTTAAATGGTATTTCAAAGGTGGGAGTAGAATGTATTTTTCCTATATATATATATATATGTATATGTATATGCAACATATCTAATGAAAACCACTTTTATCGTGAAAATTCCGTGAAACCCACGTGTACAAGTTTTAAGAAATTCTCAAAAACTTACCATACGTAGGGGAGGTGAGCTTCTACAATCTCGCAAAATTTGAAGACCAAACCCAATCGCATTTGAAATATATGAAAAAGATAAATAGCGAAACGAATAGTGCTAAACATTGAAAAATCACTATTTAGGCTGAATTTGTCTTTTTCATATCTTTGAAATGCAATTGATTTGGTCTTCAAATTATGCAGGATTGTAGAAGCTCACCTCCCTACGTATGGTAATTTTTTGATATTTTTTCAAAACTTTTACACGTGGATTTCACGAAGTTTTTACAGTAAAGGTGGTTTTCACTAGATATATTGCCATATATATATGTGTGTATATATATTCTTGGGGCATCATGGAACCTAGGCATCATGATTCAAAATGGGTATATTTCATTATATATTGCATGTGAAACTTTTTTAAAAATTTAAGATATTAAGTTTAACTAGTTTACTAGTTTGAATTGAAATTTAAACTAGAGTTTCGTTTTTTTATGATAGTTTGATTGTAGGTATGTGCTGATTATATATATAAATCAGTAAAGCGTGTGATCTAAATCCATTAAAAATCTTTGAATTTGAGTATACTTTTTCAGAGGCATATGTTTTATTTGAATTGTTATAGATAAGTATATACCTAAAACTAACATTTTCAAAAAATATACCAGATATAACTTGGATTCATGTATTTCAAATCATGGTGTCCAGGCTTCATGATGCTCCATTTCGACGTCATATGTATATTGGACCTACTGCTTAATTCTCATAAGAATATATAGTTCTCATGGCAACTTGTCAATTTGTTTTTGGAAGAAATAGCAAGTTGCCATTTTCAATATTTCTAATTGATGTAGCTAAGCTGGTGTTTTTTTTTCCTCCAAAGCCAGCTGTTAAATTCTAGGTAGTCCGGATCTCGACAATCCCAACAACCATGGTCGAAATTATGTTACTATCCCCGTGAGAGCATGTACACTAGCAGATATACTCTTTCATATTATCTAAAGACAAAAATGATTATAACTTCTATAATAGATGATATCTTAAGGTTGTCTCTATGATATTCTATAATCTTTTAGTTATGGTATGAAAATGTGTTATTGTAGACAATAACTCATATAATCTAGTTTTATATTGTTTATATGGTTGTCTCTTCGCATAGAGATAGCTAGCTTTCTCTCCTTCATATCACTAAAGAATCTTAGGTAGCAAAACATATCTATAGACCGCTGATATCACACTATTGTACATGCTCTAATTCAAATACAACATTTTCTATCAGTCAATAAATCCCATCGAAATGATCACAGAATAGACCTATTATAGAGTTTTTTCATCCTAAGGGTCTTCTTGTTTCTCGCAATCATCACGTTGAACCCTTGAAAAAAAATCATCAAGCAGAAGTTATCATTTCAAGATATAGAGAGCTCGCCATTGGTGCATCGATACACAAGTCAAGCAGGTTTCATGAGGCAGCTTCCCGTTTCCATCATCGCCATAAATGAGACATCCTAGTCGAATGTGGCTGCTGGTTGATGACGATCATCTCCGTTGTCTGTTCTCCTGTGAACTGAATTATTTGGACCTAGCAATTAAGGAACGACGGCTTGCAACTTTCTCGCGAGGTGCCAGCGGCGGTACGTTTGCTCAGTCCGGAGTACGGATCGAGAACTGAACTTTGAATGCAGAGAAACGCATCAGGACGCAGCCTGTCGTGTGGTGTCCCCATCCTTGATGCTAACGAAACACCAATTAGTCAATCTGCGGCTGGCTCTGCTTCTGAACAGTGGAAACCTCCGGAGCAGAGCAGCCACTGTGTATCTTGAAGTCTTAACAGTTGAGAGATGTCAGTTTCATACGCAGATCAAGATGATTGAGCCGAAGAAATGTCAAGATGATAGCTGATGCACAACAGAATTAGCCCCAGTACATGTGCAGACTTAAAAGCTTATTATTTTTGGTTAGTAAACCACGTACCAAATTTCCTCTCTCTCACTTTTTTTTTTCTTCTTTCTTTTTGCAAAATTGGCTGTGGAACTCAAATCGGTGGGCATTTGTTACCTGACGCTTTCAATTTGCGGCTTTGCTGTGGAACACTATACTTTAATTTTATTTTGATAGAAGACATTTTCGTGGTATTTGCTACAAGACGCTTCCAATTTACGGTTTTGCTATAGAACACTGTGCTTTCACAGAAGACACTTTTACCAGCAAAATATGATTTCCAGACTGAAAGGAGCGAGAATGCCCATGGAAAAACCGGTGCGACCCGTTCCACCTAAGCCCGCCGCGAGTGAGTCTGACCGCGCTGCCTACTCGGCCTCCTCCTATAGTTTCCTTGGGGAGGGATAGGAGCGGAGCTAAGCCTCGGGTCAATGGGGTCCGAGCCCGAGGCCTGGCCCAAGTAACAGTACGAAATACTGTTCACTATTCATTTGGGCCCAAGGCGCCACCGGCCCAGCCTGGCCCAGCACTGCGTTGCCTAGGGCACGCATGACTCGGCCTCGGCGACTAGCTCACGCGGTAGTCACGCCGCCGCTCGAGCTCGGGCCGCCCGCCGCCGCCGGCCGCCGCCTCGGCCGCTCCCGACACGAGACCCGCTTCCGCGCTCCGCCTCCGCCGGTGCTCGGCTAGTCGGCCGCTCGCGCTGCGCGTCTGCTGCTCTCCTCCGCGTCGGCCCGATCCGCGATCCGACTCGAGCTCACGCCGCCGTTGCTCGACCCGACCTCGCTCCGTTGCTGCCGCCGTCTACTCTGCGCCTCGCCTACTTGGTCGCTTTCTCGCGCCTCGTAGCTCTCCTAGCGCCCGCATTCCGCAGACGGCAGATCGGCCGAATAGCTGGCCGGCCGCCGTTCGCCCACTCCCGCTTGACCGCCTCGGCACCGCTGGCTGCCGCCCCACCCCTTGCGCCGCGCGCTCGCTGCCGTCTCCGTCGGTCTCCGTCCTTGGGCTCGGGCTCGGCGGCTTTGCTCTGTAGCCTCTTGTCGACGATCGGGACCGTCGACCGCAAAGAAAGAGGGGGAAGGATCGTACGGAGGGCAAGGCCCAGAGCTTCGTTCGTCCGGGTGGCACCCTCGGCGGGCGCACTAAGCGAGGGAACTGCGTAACCAAACAGGACACAAGGTTTATACTGGTTGGGCCGAACCCTACTCCGATTCGTGTGGTGGTGTTGTATTGCCTTTAGTGTAGATGGTTACACAGTGTTTACAAGAGCGAGCTAAGAGCCTTAGCGCAAGAATGCTCGTTGCTTAACTAGAAGAATCCCCCCCTTTCCCGGGGTTCCAGCCTCCCTTTAAACGGTAGGAAGGGGCAGGTTACCTCGAGAGCTGGGGAAGGGCGAGGTGACCTATACTAAGAGCTTCGGTCCTTCGTCCTGTCGACTGGTCACCGCTCGTCCTGCCCACGCTGGGCCGGTAGTCTCGTTGGTCAGGGCGGTTAGGTATTTCACCGGGAAATGGCGTACCTGCCTTCTGTGATCCTGACGAGTGTTGACGTTGCTGTTCATGACGTTGGTGCTGCCTTGGGAGGGAACGTATCTTCGTACTGTACGTGACCGGTCGATGGGACTGGAAGCATGACTTCGGCAGCCATTAAACCATCTTGGGAAGGGGCCACCTGCTCTCGTATAGTCACTTCGATTGACCCCATCCGTGGGGTACGTGGCTATTGGCTGGTGGAGGCTTCGACACGCGGCCCTTGGCGGGGGTTGCCTTGGCTTGATCGGAGTCAGGGGATCCCGACCCGCTGCGGAGGTCGAGCCCAGCTTGGTCGGAGTCGGGGGACCCCGTCCCGCTGCGGAGGTCGGGAGCCCGGCCCGCCAGGTCGGGGAAAAGCTTGGAGGGGTCCGCCAGGTCGGGGAAGAGCTCGGAGAGGTCCGCCAGGTCGGGGAAGAGCTCGGAGAGGTCCGCCAGGTCGGGGAAGATCTCGGAGAGGTCCGCCAGGTCGGGGAAGAGTGTCCCCGGTGGCCTCTTGAGACCTTTGGTCGGATCCCGACTGGTAACAGTCCGCTCGGCGCCCCGGGCCGGTAGATCGGAGACGTCTCTACCTGGGCTTAGGAACAGTCCCCCGGGCACAGAGGTGGAACGGACACGTGTCAGGGGGACGCGCGCTAGGCTGTCCGATCCCCGACAACCAGCCCCTGAGGCTCAAGAAGCGGTCTGAGAATCTAGGCGCTCTTGAGTCTGATGTCTTGTTCAAAGAGGGATTCCTCCATCGGGACACATACTTGGACTTCGCTGTTTTGTTTTCCTGGACGGGCCCAGGAAGCCCAGGGGCCTCGTGGACGGGGAAGTTGAAGGAATGGGGTCTGTCGGATGTGTGGAGGGACGCGCCCGTACGGGGGTTTTGAAAGGCCCCTGACGTCTCGGCCGCCGCCCACTCACGCGCGCGCTTTTGAGGCGATGGTGACGCCGGTAGATAAGGCGTCTTTTAAAACCAGAGGGGTCTTATCCTTTAGGATTTCACTTCCCGTTTCTCGTGCTTTTGCCTTCTTCCTCCTTGTCCCTCTACGTCAACGCCTTCTAGCCCTTGATTGCGACCCCGCTCTCCCCCCTCCCTTTTGACCTTGACTCCATGGCGAAGTTTGGGAGGAGCACACTTACCGCAGAACGGATGAGGGAGATGGAGTCTTTGGGGCTTCTGGACCCATTCTCCTGGCGGCTTCCTTCCGGGGAGAAAGTGCCGCGACCTCGGGATGACGAGATCGTGAGCACGGAGCAGTACATGCTCTTTGGGCTGCGGACCCCGGAAAGTGACTTCTTGGCTGCGGTCCTTGCGCAGTGCGAGATCGAGCTCGTGAACTTGGTGCCGAACTCCCTCCTTCTCCTTTCTGTTTTCGCACATCTTTGCGAGGGGTTCTTGGGCAGGCTCCCTACCCCCTCGCTTTTCTTCCGCTTTACTCCTGTCCCACCCGCGAAGACCCGTCATCGGGTGCCTCTATTTCCGGCAGGCGGGACTCCTTGTACCTTCCCCAAATCCCGACCGGGACTCGCTCGGGCCGTGGCGGAAAAATGGTTTTATTTGAAGAAGGCGAGGAGGTGGGCTTGCTTATAACTTGGCGCCCATGATCGAAGGGAAGCGGGAGACCCCTGAGCCTGAGGACTCGGTGGACGACCAGGAAGTGGCCGCCTTCATCCACACATGCGCCATGCGGGGCCTTAAGGGGCAGACGGTCGTTTACGACTACCTGCGGAATCGGGTGCTCCCTCTACGGAGGAGGTTGCACCCTTTCTTTGAGATCACCGGGAGGTGCGACGCCACCCGGGAAAGTCACGAGGGTAAGTGTTGTCCGATCTCAGATCCTTTCGGACCTTGGTCGGAGTTCCCTTATCTCCTGACGCTTTATTCCTGATCTCGCAGCACCGAGGTCGGCATGGGTCGTTTCGAGGATGCAGGAGATCTTTGGGAAGGCCGCCAACTCCTTCGACCTTGGCGGCAACGTCCCCAAGAACATCCTGGGGCGTAGCAGCGAGGTAATAGCCTTTTACTTTGGTCCTTGCTTTGGGTGCTCGGACTCGAATGCTTATTGCGGTGAGCTCGCGTAGGCAACCAAAGAGCTCTGGGATACGGCGAAGCAGTTGCTACCGTTTCCTGGCCCAAACAAAGGCAAGAAGGGGGGCAAGAAGCTGGCTCTCGACGCCCCAAAGCGAATCGCCAAGAAGCCCCCCGTCGAGTGGGGCGACCGGGTCGTGGTGAGTTTAGACCCCCCGAGCTCAGGGGTACCCGGGTTCGAGCTTGGTTCCATCGGGCCACCTTTTTTCTTTTTCTTCTTTTTTTGGTTCACCCACTAACCCTCGCTTTTGCCAGCAACAAGAGGCGGCTTTGGCCGCAAGGGCCTGGTGCAATGAGCAACAGGGTTCCGCAACAAGCTCCCGAGGGGGAAGCCCTCCCGCCGCTGCCGAGGAGCGGTCACGCCAGGTACGGCCTCCATACATTTTTCGTCATCCCACCCCATCGCGGCGTTCGAAGTCAGGGTACCGACCTTTCCTGTGGTCGAGGGCGAGGCCGGGGAGGAGGATTATGAGGACAATTACCGCCTCGTGCCGCGACTGAGGACGCGGCAGATGCTGCTTGCCGCGTCCTCCGAGGAGGGCAAAGCGGCCGAGGGAGGGTTGGTTGGAAGCGCCACGACCATGGACGTCGTGATTGGGGTCTTCGCCGCCGAGCACCGTGTGGCGAAGGGCCGCAGTCGAGGGTGGCGTCGTCGTTGCGCCCCCGGTGGGGGCATCCCCGGGGGTGGAGTCCTCGGGAAAGCGGAGAGCCGAATCGCCCCCGCAGGGGGGCCGGTAAAGAAGGCGAGGTTGCCGCGCGTCCGTTCGACGCGATAAGTTGCCCCCTGTTTCTTAACTTCGTGGTGGTGGGGTCGACTGAGCATCTTTTGATAATTTGCCGCGTGCAGCTCATACACCGGGGCGGTCGTGGCACCGGTCCATCGTCCGACCCCGGTGCCTCCGACCGGGGCGCTTTCGGTTGTTGCGCCCTTGATCGAGGGCGGCGTTGCCGCCGTGCCCCGGGTGGAGCCGTCCACCTTCGGCGAGCCGAGGACCTTTCCCGCAATCGAGGGCGGCCAGGGGGCTGTCGAGCCACTCGCCGGCCTAGAGGGTCCGGCCGCCATTGCCGTGGCCGAAGTGGATCTCCCTGGTCCTTCGGGGGGTGCCGTCGCTACGGCGGCGGCGGAGGCCGCCGGGGATGTAACTGCGGGCGTACTGCCCCGAAATTCCAATGGCGTTGTCAACTTGTCTTCGCTGGAGGACCGGTTAGTGGAGGTAAGATCGATCATGGCGTCACCTCCTCCTTCCCTCCCTTTTCTTAGTGGTCATGGTGGGTTTTTCTTTGCCTTCGCAGGGTCTGCGGCTGGTTTCCCGGGGGTACAACATTGCGCGCGAACACGTGCTCGCCTTCCGGCCCTTATGCGGCGTCCTCGAAATCAATCAGAGGGACATCGCCGAGCTAGAAGCCACCGTGTCGTGCGGCCAAGAGGAAGTCTCGCGCCTGAAGGAGGCCCAGGCCCTCGAGCTCGCGCGGGCTGTCGAGGCCGAGCGGGAGCGCGTGGCCCAGGAGGTATACGCCATAGCGCTCTCCGAAGCCATCAAGGGGGAGCGGAGGAGGGCGGAGGAGACCCTTGCCCGGGTCCATCGAGAGGTGCAGGACGTCTTCGACGAGGACCGCGCGAGCGCGTCGATGGAGATCCAGCGCCTCAAGCTCGAGATCTCCGACCTTCGCTTCGAGGCAGAAGTCGCACGGCGAGGGGGCCCTCCTCCGAGCTCGAGGCTAAAGCGGCCGAGCTCGAGAAGACGGTCGCGGGGTTGGAGACGAGGGCCACCGGAGCGGAAACCAAGGCGGCTGAGGCCGAGGCCAGGAATGCTAGTCTTGGGGAGAAGCTGGCGCAGGTGGCTCGGGCTGGGAAAGACGCCTTGGCCCAGCTCCAAGGCGACCGTGACCGGGTTGACAAGGCCGAAGCCGAGGTCATCGTACTGCGGCGGAGGGTTTCCGACCTCGAACGGGAAAAACTCGCCCGAGACATGTCTCTGTAAACTTTAAAGTTAGCGGATGGGTCCGGGGGCGAAAGATTCCCCCTTGTAAAGATAAAACAACTTTATGCTAAGCTTTATAGAGTTGTGTTTCTCTGGAGGACTTAGCTTATTTGCCGGTCTGTGCCGCCACTGTGTACTTTGTACGGGCTATTTCTTGGAAGGGTCGAACAGTACTGGATACGTGGCGCGTGGCGAGCACGTTCCTGCGGACCCTCGCAACGAGGCCTACCGCCTTTCGCCCGAATTACCCAGTTTAGGCTGACAGAGCTGTCTGATGCCCGATGTTGATTCAACCGAGGCCTCGCCCGAAATCACTCGGGCCCGGGCACGACTCGGGTTGACATGTCTCGATAATTTGGCTGCGGGGAATTAGTCGGCTTGTTGCGGCAAAGCGACTTATTGCGACCGAGATCATCCCTGGTGGTAATCTTAGGGGTCGCGGCCTCCGGGTCTGGGAATGTCATCGGGCCCGGGGCGCTTCTTGAGGACGTTCACTGGCCGGTAACACAGGGGAATAGCCGGCTTACTCCGATAAGGATCGTTTTACTGCGGCCTCCGAGCCCGGGAATGCATCGGGCTCGGGATGCTAGCATCCCTGAGGTGAACCCGGAGAACGTGGTCCCCACCGAGGCCTCACCTGGCAGTACTCAGGTTTGGGCACAACTCGGACTGGTCGGCCTGGGATAGCTCAGGCTGGACCAGATTTTAGGCCTTGGGTCTGACTCGGCGAGCTCGGGAATGCATCGAGCTCGGCAAGACCCCCTCAGAGGGCGGTTTAGAGATTCGAACCTGGCCACCCGGCCCCGGGGGAAAGGTCGGCTTAGAACGACAGAGTCATCCCCGGTGGTGAATCCCAAACTACGACCTCCGAGCCCGGGAAAAGTCATCGGGCTCGGGCGCCTCGAGAACGTTCAATGGTTGGCGACGGGGATGGCGGCTTACCCGATAACGATCACCTTACCGCGGCCCCCGATCCTGGGAATGCCCAGGCCTGGGTTATTCATCCCCGAGGCGAACCTAGAGAACGTGACCCCAGGCGCTGCAAGAAAGAACACGCATGGACGCCCGAGGCCGAGCCCGCCGCGTGGCCTTATGGTTGCCCTTATAGCCACGCCATGCGACATCGGGCCGCCCGAGGCGTTCTAAGAAGAAATTACTTTGGTTAAAAAAAAGGGACGGACGAGACGCCGCGTCCGAGGGCCTTTAAGATGGTGCGACCTTCGACCGAAGGAATCTGCAACTTAGGGTCGTGGCGGAACATCAACCCTTCTACAAATCGAAAGAGATTAGCACGGAAATCGGAAGAAAACTTTACTATGGCCACGAACCCGGGCCGGACCAGGGGATGGCAACACAAAAGCCTTGAGCACGCCCAGGCGCGAGTTGTTCGAACACAGAACGAACATAATCAACAAAGAAAGAGGCACCTTAACTTAATGAAGGGTGAAAGAGGAGCGCTAGACGTAGAACTTCCGGAGCTGGCCTACGTTCCACGAGCTCGCGAGCTCCCTGCCATCGGGGACCGCCAGACGGTAAGCTCCCGTGCGGCTTCTTGAGATGACTCGAAGGGCCCTCCCACGGGAGGGCAGCTTGTTGGTGTGGGAGCGATCTTGGATCCGTCTTAGGACCAGGTCCCCGACGCGGAAGCCTCTGGGTCGGACGGCTCGGGCAGCATGTCTGCGGAGATCTTGCGGTGTAGCGCGCGAGCGCAGGCTGCGCCTGCGCACCTTACTTCTTCTCGCCAAGGCAAGGTCGAGGACCGCCTCGCCGAGGTCGACACGGTCGATCGAGCTCGTCCCTAACGGAATAGAGCGCGACCTCGGACGGGGACGCCTCGGCCCAAGACGAGTGGAAAGGGCTTGTTCTGTTGTCTTACCGGTTGAGGTGCTTGACGGACCAAAGGACCGTGGGGAGCTCGTTCACCCATGCCCGGCCATGGCGGCAGAGCTCGTCGAAGACTCGCTTGAGCCCTTGGATGAGCTGCCGTTGGCGCTCGATTGCCCCGTTGCTCTGGGGGTGGCTCACCGAGGCATAGCAGACCTTGGTCCCCATATCCGCGCTGAACTCTTGGAACAGCTCACTGGTGAATTATGTCCCGTTGTCGGTGATGATCTTGCAAGGGACTCCGTACCTTGTGACCACGAAGGAACGGAAAAACCTTACCGCGGTCTTGGCGGTGATAGCGGAGACCAGTTCTGCTTCGATCCATTTCGAAAAGGTGTCGATTGCCACGAATAGGAACTTCTTCCCCCCGACCGACCTCGGGAAGGGACCGAGAATGTCGAGGCCCCACGTCGAGAATGGCCAGGCGAGGGGAATGGTCTGCAGGGCGTAGGCCGGTTGCCTCACTTTCCGGGCGTGGCCGACAGCGGGGCGGCAAGAACGAACGATGCCCAGGCATCTTCGAGCGCCGTTGGCCAGTAAAAACCCATCCTGGAGGCCTTCTCGACCATAGTCCTGAAAGAGGAGTGAGCGCCGCACAGGCCGGAGTGTATGTCGTTGAGTAGGTATTTACCTTCTTCTGGAGTGATGCATTTTGACAGAACGCCCAAGGCCCCATGACGGTGGAGCTACCCGCCGACGAGCCTGTACGAGCCCGCACGTCGCCGGAGCCTGCTCCTTTCAGCAGGAGTGGCGGGGAGCTCCCCTTGGTCGAGGAACTTGATGAATGGATCCATCCACGTCGGAACGTTTTCGAGGAAGGCCACCGGGTCTTCCTGGTCGGCGACGGACGGTGTGGCCAAGGTTTCAAGGATGACGTCCGGTAGGGCTCGTCATTGGATGATCCGAGCACAGACGGAGATCGGCGGTGGAATTGTCTTTCCTTGGTACGTGCTGGATCCTCAGGTTCCGGAACCATCTCTCCATCTTGCGTACCTCGGCGAGGTATTTGGCCATCAGAGGCTCCGAACACTGGTAGACTTTGTTGTACTGATTGACGACGAGCTGGGAGTCTCCTTTCACAATTAGGCGGCGGATGCCCGGGGACTTGCGAGCTCGGAGGCGGCCAAGAGGCCTCGTATTCCGCCGCGTTATTGGTAGCGGGAAAGCGGCGGACCACATATCGCAAGTGGTCACCTTGTGGGGTGATGAGGAGAACGCCGCCCCGAGCGCCAAAGGATCTTGATCCGTCAAGAACATAGTCCATGGGTCCTCGGCTTTGACCTCGGGCTCGGGGCAAGCCGCCGTCCGCTCGGCCACGGTCTGCGGCGCTTTGTGATTTGATGGCGGTGCGGGCCGTGAAGCGGAGGTCGAACTCGGCCAGCTCCATGGCCCATTTAGCGACGCGACCTCCGGCTTCAGGGTTTCTGAGGATTTCCCCGAGCGGGAGGCCACTCGGGACGACCACCGCATGTGCTTGGAAGTAGTGTCGGAGCTTTCGCGAGGCCATGAAGAGTGCGTAGAGGAGTTTCTGGACCTGGGGATAGCGCTCCTTCGGCCCGTGGAGTACTTCGCTAACATAGTAGATCGGGTGCTGCCGCCCTACCCGTTCGGCCACTAGGACCGCGCTGACGGCCTGGGTCGCGGCCGCGAGGTAAAGTAGCAGCACCTCTCCCTGTTGTGGAGTTGTCAGCAGAGGAGGACGCGAGAGGTACGTCTTGAGCTCGTCGAAAGACCGCTGGGCTTCGGGGGTCCACTCGAAACCCTTATGACTGCGCAGGATCTTAAAGAAAGGCAGCCCGCGCTCGCCGAGCCGGGAAATGAAGCGGCTGAGGGCGACGATGCGGCCGGTGAGGCTCTGCACTTGTTTTACTGAGGTCGGAGCGGTCATCTGCTCGATCGCCTCGATCTTCTCTGGGTTCGGGCCACGCCTCACCCCGATCATGTAGCCGAGTACTTTTCCGGGCCGTGCGAAGACGCATTTTTCGGGTTGAGCTTGATGTCGAACTGTTCGGGTTGGCGAAGGTCTCGGCGGTCGTTGGCGTGGTTAGCCTTAGAGGGGCTCTTGACGATGATGTCGTCGACGTACACCTCGAGGTTCCGGCCGATTTGCGGGTCGAAGGCTTTGGCCATTAACCGCTGGAACGTGGCACCCGCGTTGCGGAGGCCGAACGACATGGTCGTGTAGCAGAAGGTTCCAAACGACGTGATGAAGGCGGTCTTGTCTTCGTCTTCTGCGGCGAGCTTGATCCGTGGTACCGGGTAGGCGTCGAAAACTCAAC
Source organism: Otatea glauca (assembly GCA_036346275.1). Taxonomy (NCBI): domain Eukaryota; kingdom Viridiplantae; phylum Streptophyta; class Magnoliopsida; order Poales; family Poaceae; genus Otatea; species Otatea glauca. The sequence goes on along the minus strand of CM070712.1, from coordinate 21,279,996 downwards.
ATCTCGGCGTTGGCGGTGGAGTCCACAATCTGGTCTATGCGGGGGAGCGGGAAGTTATCTTTGGGGCATGCAGCGTTCAAGCCCGTGTGGTCGACACACATTCGCCACTTCCCACCCTTCTTCTGTACGATCACAGGGTTGGCCAGCCATTCGGAGTAGTTGACCTCGTGAATGAAGCCGGCCTTAAGGAGCTTGTCGAGGTGCTCCCTGATTATCACCGCCTTCTCAGAAGAGAAGCGCCGAGCTTCGGCGCCGCGGTGCGCAGCCGAGCTTTGTTTGCGGCTTATGCTCGATCACCTCCGTGGGACCGGGCATGTCCGCGGTTCCCATGCGAAAATGGTTTTGTTATCTCGGAGGAAGGTGACGAGCTCATCTTCCTATTTGGGATCGGTGGCGTAAATGCGACGCATTGCTGTGCCCCCTCCTCAAGCCGCACGGCCTTGGTCGGGCCGTTTGGTCGATAGCCGTCTTCCGACGGCGTCCCTTCGGGTGATCTCGGGGCGGTGAGGCGATATGCGGCCAGTGTCGAGGCCTTTCCTCGCAGCCGTCGCGCTGCCTTAAGGTCTCCATGAGCCGTTATGGCGCCACCGGCCCTGGGAGCTTCATACACCGTGCGTAGTGATTCGCAGCCATGAACTTGACCAGGGCGGGGCGCCCGAGGATGGCGTTGTAGGGGAGGTCGCCGTCCACGACTTCAAAGGTGATCAGCTCAATGCGGAAATTTACGGAGTCGCCGAAGGTGACAGGGAGGACCACTTGCCCTAGGGGGGTGGTCGAGCTCCCCGGCATGATGCCGAAGAAGGGGATCGCTATGTTCTTGATTTTCGACCGGGGCCCCGTCGACCATGACCCGGCCAAAGACGGCGTTGCTTATGGTCGGGGCGACGACCAGAGCAGTTTTGAAGTCTCGAGACATCCCCGAAGGGGCGTCGTCCCGGGAAAAGGTGATGGGGACGACGCCCATCTGCGGTTGGTCGGGGCTTCCGGCGGTGGCTTGATAGACGGCGCGCGCGGCGTCCTTCAGCTCGCGCCGAGATCGGTATGCGGAGGAACCACCGAAGATCATGTCCACACGGCGGTCGCCCTGTTGGAATTCTAGGTCAGGGCCCGCTTGAGCCAGACCGGCGTTTATTCCTCCTGGCCGTTCATCGCCTTTTTGTAGCGTGGGCATTTCCCCAGTCCCCCTATAAAAGGCGTCCGGCGAACGACCACGTCCTGCACCCGCGGTTATGGCCGTGGATCTTGTGGAGCAGCAAAACTTGTTGGCGCCGGCCGGGCCGTTCCTCGTTGCCCCAAGCTCGGATGTTCGCGTGGAGGTCCCCGACCTTGCCTGTTAGGGCGGCGCGGCGCTGTTGCGGTCGCGGGCGGTTCTGCGAGACCGGGCCCGGCGGTCGGTGGCGTGGCTCGCCTTCACGCTTGTCGTCGATCGTGGCGACTAGGCGGGCCGCCGCCTCGACGCCGTGGTCTTTTCTCGCCTTTTGTCGCGCGGGCCGGTCTCCTTCCTTAGCGCCGGATGGCCTCGTTTACGCGAAGGCGAGGCCGAGCTGCCGGTCATAGTCATGCTTCCAATGACAAAGATCATCCGCGTCGCGTCTGCTCGATCATGCGGAATAGTTTGTCGACGGTGAGCCTTGTGGTAATCTCGAGGTCCTCCGTAAGGCGTCATCTCGGACGCCAAACTTGAAAGCCTTGATGACGGTTTCGTCGAAACATTGGGGATCGAGTTTGCGCGCGGTGAACCGGCGCGACGAAGTCCCGCAGATGTTCCCCTTTCCTGGATAACACGGTCCAGTCCCTCTCCCGCCTGTGCCGTTCGTAGCAACTCGGAAGTTGGAGTGAAGAGCGCCTCACCGGTGGCGCCACGGCCGGAAGGTGCCGGACGCTGGTTGAAGAGCCAGTGCGGCGGCGCCGCCCGCGAACGGGGAGGTTGTTGGCCATCACGGCCTCGTCCCCTCCGGCGCCGAGGATGGCGGTGGAGTAGATGGAGAGGAATTCGCGGGATTCTTGGTCCCGTCGAACCGCTCCATCATCGCCGCCTTAAACCGGGCGACCAGCGTGCCGACGGAGATCGCCGCGAATCTGGCGCGGGCAGCCGTGGTCGGAAGGTCATCGCCGCCGCTAGCGTCGAGTCGTCACCACCGGCGTGGAGAACTCGAGCCGGCGGCGCACTCGCGTCGGCCGTGATGGTCGGCGGAGAGTCGTTGCGATGGCGTCGCAAGTGGTTCTGGATCTTCGTCGCCCGAGTTGGGCGTCCGGAGAGGACTTCGAAGTACCGCCGTCCGGCGAAGCATCGTTATCACGCCCGGGCGACGGGCGAAGCCCACACGCCGCCTTTCTGTCGGGAGGCGGTGAAGATGGCGTTAAGTGCGAGCCCGAGGCGGGATCCCGCCGGTGAAGCGCCGGCGATCATGCGACGAGGCGGTGGCCATCACGGGGCGAACCGAGCCTGAAGAGCTTGCTTGCCGCCGGGGTGTGCGCCGTCGGTCGCCTTGTTGAGCTCTTCGCCGGGGACCGTCGAAGAGGGCCGAGCCCGCCCGGCGGGTCACCATGACGGCGATGGCCCGCCGTGTTCTTAGGCAGGTTCGTGCGAACGGGAGGGCCGAACCGCCGGATCGAGCGCGGGTCGTACCACGCCCTCTCGCCGAATGGCGGTGATGGCTGGTCGATGGCGACACAGGTGAGCCGATCGCGCCTGAGGGTTCTCGGGCGGCGTCGTCGCCCGGGGGTTGCCTCACGTCCGTCGGCCGCGAAGGCATGGCGTTCGCGGGGCGGCAAGGATGGCGAGAGCATGGATGTGGAGTCTTGGCACTCGGGGACAGCGTCCGAGCCCAAGCTCGCCGTTCGTGACATGCTGGTAGTGGAGCTGGAGGTGTTGAGCTGGCCAAGATGACGAACTTTGGACGAACGAAACTTCGGGCCCCACGATGGGCGCCAGCTGTCGACGATCGGGACCGTCGACCACAAAGAAAGAGGGGGAAGGATCGTACGGAGGGCAAGACCCAGAGCTTCGTTCGTCCGGGTGGCACCCTCGGCGGGCGCACTAAGCAGGGGAACCTGCGCAACCAAACAGGGGACACAAGGTTTATACTGGTTCGGGCCGAACCCCCTACTCCAGTTCGTGTGGTGGTGTTGTATTGCCTTTAGTGTAGATGGTTACACAGTGTTTACAAGAGCGAGCTAAGAGCCTTAGCGCAAGAATGCTCGTTGCTTAACTAGAAGAATCCCCCCTTTCCCCGGGGTTCCTGCCTCCCTTTAAACGGTAGGAAGGGGCAGGTTACCTCGAGAGCTGGGGAAGGGCGAGGTGACCTATACTAAGAGCTTCGGTCCTTCGTCTGTCGACCGTCATTTGCTCGTCCCGCCTTACGCTTAGGTGGTAGTCTCGTTAGTCGAGGCGGTTAGGTATTTCACCGAAAATGGTGTACCGCATACGTGATCCTCGACGAGTGTTGACGTTCTTTGTTCATGACGTTGATCTTGCCTTGGGAGGAGCGTATCTTCGTCTTGTGCGTGGCCGGTCGATGGGATGGAAGCATGACTTGGCAGCCATTAAACCATCTTGGGAAGGGCCACCTGCTCTCGTATAGTCACTTCGATTGACCCCATCCGTGGGGTACGTGGCTATTGGCTGGTGGAGGCTTCGACACGCGGCCCTTGGCGGGGGTTGCCTTGGCTTGATCGGAGTCAGGGGATCCCGACCCGCTGCGGAGGTCGGGAGCCCAGCTTGGTCGGAGTCGGGGGACCCCGTCCTGCTGCGGAGGTCGGGAGCCCGGCCCACCAGGTCGGAGAAGAGCTCGGAGGGGTCCGCCAGGTCGGGGAAGAGCTCGGAGAGGTCCGCCAGGTCGGGGAAGAGCTCGGAGAGGTCCGCCAGGTCGGGGAAGAGTGTCCCCGGTGGCCTCTTGAGACCTTTGGTCAGATCCCGACTGGTAACAGTTCGCTCGGCGCCCCGGGCCGATAGATCGGAGACGTCTCTGCCTGGGCTTAGGAACAGTCCCCCGGGCACAGAGGGGGAATGGACACGTGTCAGGGGGACGCGCGCCAGGCTGTCCGATCCCCGACACCTCTGCTCACTGGTTGTCTACTTGTCTGGTGATAAGGTGATTGGTGAATCCATGAATGAAAATGAGTAATCACTGGTTGTCACTTGTCTGAACTCTGAATGTCTGGTGATTGGTGAATGAGAATGAGTAATGACTGAATGCAGAATGCCTGAAATGAATGGTTGAATCTGAATTGTGATTAACTCATTAACTGATTACTGAATGTTGAGTGTTATTGTGTTAATGTGTTATGCATTCCTATCTTTAATATTTTGATCGTGCCATGCTGTGAATTGTGATGCTGATGTTGTTATTCATGATTGCTATGAATCAAACTGTAGTTCAAGTGTTCAACATTGATTTTCTAGTGTGCTGAACGTTTATTACATGGTTGCTTACTTGCTAATAGTGTTTTTTCAGGTCCTCTCTTGTTGTGCTTAATTTGGAAGATATTGTTGCCGATCCTGGGCTTCGAAAACCAATTGAGGAATTCGATGTGGACATTAGGGATGCTGCTAGAAGGGAGTATTTGCTACGGGGGCCATGCCAACCAAAAGGTCATATGTTTCCACGGAAATCTATAGGAAATCATAAAAGAAGCTTTCAGGAAGAGTGGTTTAAAAGACATGATTGGTTGGAATATAGTGTTGCTAAAGATGCTGCATTTTGCTTTTATTGCTTTCTGTTTAAGCAATGGAAACATGAAAACTTTGATACTGATGCATATACAAAGGCGAGGTTTAGTTATTGGAAGAATGCAATTCAATTTTTTGATGAACATGTTGGTAAAATCGATAGTGCTCATAATAGAGCTAGAAAATATTGTGAGGATTTTAAAAATCAGAGGCAGAGTGTCACACATGTGTGGGCTGATACAAGCAAGAAGGAGGAAGAATATTTGGGTTGTATTACTATTATTTTAGGTGTTGTAAGGTTTCTTCTATTGCAAGCTCTTGTTTTCCGCGAGCATGACGAGTCTTCTATATCAAACAATAGAGGAAACTTTTTAGAGATGCTGCAATGGTATAAAGAGAAGGATAAAAATGCTGCAAAAGCAAAACTATTAGATAGTGCTCCTGGGAACCATTTAATGACTTCGCCAGAAATACAAAAGCAGTTGTACAAAGCTTGTGCAGAGGAGACCAGTAAAGCCATTGTGGATGATATCGGGGATAGACAATTTGCCGTCCTTTTTGACGAGTCTCGAGGTGCATCTATCAAGGAACAAATGGCTGTGATTTTGAGGTTAGTATCCACTATTTGAAATTTTTTGATAGCTTTTCAACTATGCTTCTTGCCCTCATAAAAAATTACGCTTCTTTCTCTATGTAGGTATGTTAACAAACAAGGGTAGGTGATTGAGCGATTTTTTGGGATTCAGCATGTTAATGACACGATATCAGCTTCGTTGAAGGTAGCTTTGGATGCTATCTTTATTCGTCATAGTTTATCAATCCATAGATTGCAAGGGCAAGGATATGATGGAGCATCAAACATGAGAGGGGAATTCCACGGGCTACAAAGACAGGTATTGGATGAAAATCCACATGCATTTTATATACATTGCTTTGCTCATCAACTGCAATTAGTGGTTGTTTGCGTTGCCAAGTATTGTTCTTCTATCATGGATTTCTTTAACTACACCACTTTGATTGTCAACACTGTTAATGCTTCTTGTAAGAGACATGATCAATTGGCCCAACAACACCATGATAATCTTGTAAATAGTTTGGAGCGTGGTGAAATTTTCACAGGAAGAGGGAAAAACCAAGAAACCAACCTTGCAAGACCTGGGGATACTCGGTGGGGTTCACACCACAAAACCTTGTGTCATCTTCTTCTGATGTGGGATGCAGTCCTTCAGGTATTAGAGAGCGTATGCGATGATGCAACAAATACAACACAAAAAACCACAGCTTCAGGTTTGTTGCGGCAAATGGAAAGTTTCGAATTTGTACTCATATTGCATCTTATGATCAGAATATTGGGTAAAACTAATGATCTATCACATTGCTTGCAAAAGAAAGATCAGAACATTGTTTGTGCTATAGGATTGGTTGGGGCCACATTGCAAAAAATTAATGACATAAGGCAGCATGGTTGGGATCAGCTCTTTCAAGAGGTACATACATTTTGTCTCCAATATAACATTATTGTGCCAAATATGTCGGATACAATAACAGTCAGGGGCCGCTCGAGGGGTCGTGGCAGCCAATTGGTAACTTACTATCATCATTTCAATAATGAAATATTTAATGTGGTGCTTGATCAAATTATTGTTGAGTTGAACAATCGCTTTGCTAAAAGATCTACTCAGTTATTGAGATGTATTGCTTGTCTTGATCCAAAGAATTCTTTTGCCAACTTTGATGAAGACAAACTAATTGAGCTTGCTAAGATGTATGCTGCCGACTTCTCCTAATATGATTGTATAGTACTTAAAAACCAACTTGAGACATTCATTGTTGAAGTGAGGGCTGATCCAGATTTTTTAAGTTGTAATGACCTTGGTAATCTTGCTGTGAAGATGGTTCAAACTGATAGACACATAGTTTTTCCTTTGATATATCGTTTCATTGAATTGGCCTTAATTTTGTCTGTTGCAACCACAACAGTAGAGAGAGCTTTCTCAGCTATGAACATTGTCAAAACTGAGTTGCGTAATAAGATGAATGATGAATGGATGAATGATAGCATGGTATGCTACATTGAGTGAGATGTATTTGCAAGCATTGAAGATAGCAAGTTATTATGTCGTTTTCAAAATATGAGGTCTCGTAAGCAACAACTACCGCGTAGTCTTCGTGCTAATGGTATGTTATATTTTTCTAATGCAATTTGTCTTAATAGTTACCTTCGTAGTTTTGTGTGCCTAATTTATATGTGTAATGTCTTCTTTTAGAGGTTCAGATTCTTATTCTATTGTTGATGAAAATATGATAGTCTTAGATGCAACAAATCTTCCTTAATTAGGTATTAACTTTTCTACCAATCCACTCCACTGTATTGTTTTGACATATTTTATCTATTTAATTGAAATGTTAAGTATGGAATTCAAATTTATTTTTAATTGTGTATTTGTGATGTACTTTTGTCGTACCTAAATGTCTGTAGTCTTTGATAATAATAATAATCACTTATTTTCGGTCCTAGACGTATAAAAATTCTGGCTCCGCTACTAGGGAGGAAGGTGGTGCCTGGGCCGCCACCCCCTTGATGCCGCAGCTAGTCCGCATGGTCCCCTCGACGCCACAGCTGGTGCAGTTCTCGCCGCCGGAGCATGTACTATGCAGGTGAGAATGGTGCGGTTGCACACTACACCTGTCTTTCCGATGCATACCTCTCCGTTCTCCAGGTGAATGATGATCTTGGCAACTATTCAGTTCTCTTCAGGCATTTGCATATGATACTCGATGTTGACTGATTCTAGTAATGGTGTTATTACTCTTCATTCTCCTGTCTCCACAAATAATAGTTTTGCATTTATCAAGATATTTATCCTTTCACGCGCTCCTTCATGCGTCGATTACGGTCAGAGAAGGCTTGCAATCGATTGGGTCCCTGCTTCAGACCTAGAAGAACAGACTGCAAATGAGGTTTCACAAGTTGTGTCATATTCTTGCTTTCACCATCATTGAAGAGTGCTTGTCATGGTCTAATCCTGTTGCTTTTCTGAATGTTCTTTCTATTATTATGCTGTTGGCAGTTACCTGACATCCTATGAATTACCGATATGCGACACCGGTATAGTGATACGATGATATGCAATTTCTCAAAAACAAGAATCCGCCGATATGACGAGTATATATGTGTTTAAAAAATAAAAAAAAGAGAGGAGAAGACGATAATGGCGAGGTTGCAGAGGGGGAAGATGGCAGTGGCAGCGGTTAGCAGGCTGGTTGGTGGGCTGGCGGTAGAAGGAGGAGGGGAGGCGATGATGGCTTGTACAGGGAGAAGGCGATAGTGGCCGACGAGCTGGGTGGAGGGATGGTGGCGGCGAGATTGTAGATGGAGAAGGGAGGGGAGGTGACGACGGCGAGATTGCAAAGGGAGGCGCGGTGGCGGCCCACAGGCTCGGTGGAGACTGAAGGGGAGGTGGCGGCTAGCAACAGTTGTCAGTCGACTGGGTGGAGGGCAGTGGTTGCCAGGTCTTGGGATTTTAGAAGAGTCAGCAGTAGGAGAGATGATTGGGTGGAATGAGTGAGTGAGAGAGAGATTTTAGTGTTATGAGAGATGGTTTGGATTGAGCTTAGTTTTGTGTTTTTGGCCTAGAAGTATTGGGGAGTATCGCGGAGTATCAGAGAAGGATCGGGATTATTTTTATTAATTCTAAATGTTGAATTTCACCGATCCTTCCTGATACCGTATCGGGAAAGATCGCAGAGGATCGCCATATTGTATAAGTATCCATTACCGGTATGACAATTTTGTGAAGAATCGGTGATTCATAGCTGACATCTATGAGAAGGCACGGAGACTACTGAAGGTGGCACGATATCACAAACTAAATATTATAAACCATTGTTCATTTGGTATGATCTGCGTTCATGTTTAGTATCTGAGGTACACCCGTTTTCTCAAGGTGCAGATGGTGTCTTAGTTCCAAGAGGATTTGTCGTAGCTTCGATAATTATGCACTTATGTATATAAAGCTGGTGTAATGATCTTGATAGAATGCAATAAAGGCAATGAATTTTGTTGTCTCGTGGCCCTCTGTTTGATAATTTTTTGTGATTGAATCTGAACTTGGCAACCTTCTAAAGAAGTTGAGAAATTTGTGTACACCTAGAAAGATTAAAAAAAATAGACAATGTTAAAACCATGGGTAGCATAGTCTTTTGTGCATCTAATCTCTATTTTAGGGTTCTGAGAGCCAACTCTCTACCAAATGCTTTTCTTAACTAGCTCCAGATTCTTAGAGGAATAGATTCTTTGAGAATCAGAAGCAGAAGTTGAAAAATTAAAATATAGAGTCCTATTAAACATGCCCTTAATGATCTCAACGTCCTAGAGCAAATGGACACAGAGAGCAAAGACACGAAAAGACCGTGCCAGAGCAAATGCCTCGAAAGTTTTCAGATTTTCTTGTAAGAACATGACTGGTTTTCTTATGAAAACTTCACATTTTTGAAAGTTATTTTTCAGATCATGGAAAAATCCAAACCTACCTAACATGCTCGAAATGTGACACGGATACCCTGCCGATTGAACAACCACCGGTTTGCAAATTTTGAAAATTGTTTCGCAAATCAATTTGAAAATCACATTGATCCTAGCCACCGCAAGTAATCAATCCTGGATTGCCGCATTTTTGCCTTCTAAATTTCTGCATCTACTCCACTTCTCATTTGTTTTTCAAACGAGGAATACATTAATTTGTTATGGAATTTTGACTAATTATTTACATTATCCTAGTCATGACCTAAAACACAATAATAAAATAAACTGCTATGTAGTCATTTGTAGTTATCTACCTGCCGGATCCCCAATCGGTGCCATGGATACGAAGTACTCCCTCCGTTGATAAATATAAGACGTATTTTGACTTGGCATAAGGATTAAGGTTATGGTAAAATTGAGAAAAACATAAGAGGAAATGACTTACATATCTCTCTTAATTGTCTTGGAAGATGAGAGATAATACTTTGTGTAGATGGTAATAAATAATGCATATGGTTGAGAGAGAATAAATAAGGGTATATGTGGAAAGACTCATTAAATCTACATGCACGTCTTATACTTTTCAACAAGATCATTCAAACTATAGGCCTTATATTTATCAACGGAGGGAGTACTATTTATGATTTTTGTAATGTAGATATAAATGATAGAAATTGAGACGATTTTCTTTCACAACATTAGCTAGGAGATGACTTGACAATCTCCGTTTTTTTAAAAAAAAAGATATTGATGATAGTATCTTAGCCGCCCTCATACTATTTTTGGGCCATAGCACAAGGTATTTTTCTTGAACATGGAAAAATTATAAGAAAATTTTGAGCAAACAGAACTTCCTACGAAGCACAAATAGAAGAAGAAATTAAAAATATCCTTGGAACAAATAGAAGCAGCAGCATATAATCATGTAGAATAAGCACAAATACAAGAAGTAGCATATAATCATGTAAAAAAATAAAAAAGTTAGAATCCGAGTACTTAATTTATCCCCCTCGCAAAAGAAAAGGGAGTATCAATGTATCAGTCGATTTTTTTGTTTTCAAAAACCAGTCAAAATTCTGGGCCATTGGACCGGTCCAGATCTCCCCGCCCTTTTGACGATAGCAGCACCTCTTTAGACACAATACACACCGCCACCCACCACACAGCCTGCCCCTACCACGGCGCCACTATCTTGCCAGCGTCTTTCTTGACACCGATGAAGCCTGCCGACACGAAGTTTCTCTACCGTCGTCGCCTCCTGCCACGGCTACCATTGGCACTAGCACTGTCCCCACCCCATCCCTGTCCCTCTACCACCTCAACCTCACCATACCTTCTTCTTCTCCGACTCCGGCGGCTCATCGCTACTGGATCTACTTTCCCACCACCTCCCATCGACTGAGATTTCCTTAGAGACGTCACTATCTTACCCACTGGCCCACACCACCGCCCTTCTATGATCATGTGGTCGGTGGTGCCACCGTCGCCCACCGCCACCCTCTCCCTCCCTCTATAGTTGAGGATTCCGGTGAACTCAAGTCCTAACTCGCCAAGTTTTCGTTGGAGATGGAGATGGAGGTGGGACGGAGCATGGGTCGTTGCGTAAATCGAGCGGTGAGAAATTTGATTAATTTTCTCAAAATTTTTAGTCGACTATTATTTAGCAATTCCAAAAAACAAACCAAATATATCTGTTTAGTCAAACTTCAGCTTTGATTTCAACTTTGGACCGGAGAGAAGCTAGAGGCTTGCACATCTAGTAGCAGGTGAGAGAATGTGATGCCCATGAGAATCGTCTTTACCATAATATATACCTTAACCTTATATTATAGCGGGAGGGATTGGAGCCCTCCTGCCGGTGCCATATCGGCTACCCTCGCGTTCACGTTCTCTGGAAAATCAGAAATTACGTTTAGGTTCTCCCGTCGGTTTTTAACAAAATGAATCAAAAAAACTAAAATTACGTTTAGGTCCCTTCGTGGTTTACGTTCAGGTCCTTCCGTCGGTTTTTAACAAAATAGACCAAAAAACACGCTTATGTCCTAAGAAATCAGTTTTTAGCAGACTGGACCCGAAAAAACAAAAATACATTTAGGTTCCTCTGCGGTTTTCCCAAAAAAAATCCCACAGATTCGCCGACGGCTCCTAGTAACCCATTTTTTAAAAAAAAACCAAGAAAACCGAAATTACGCAAACAAAACAAAATTATGTTTAGGTCCCTTCATGGTTTTCTCCAAAACAAATTTCGCAGATTTGCCGACGGCTCCTAGCAATCCACAAATTCGACGACGGCTCCTAGCGACCCATTTAAAAAATAGAAAAACCGAAATTACGCAAGCACATTTTGAAAAAACCCCGAGAAAAAACGAATCCCCGTTTACGTCCTCATCCTTTTTTTTCCAGAAATATCCATTGGATCAAACTTCGGACAGCGCAGCGTCGCGCGACCAAATTTTGCATAACGTAGCGTAGCGCGCAACCCTGGCTACCTTTTTTTTTCAGAAATATCCGTCTAGTTAGAATGATACCCAGCGTAGCGCGCGACCCTGACTAGTTAGAATGATACCCAGCGTTGCAGTGAAAATTTGTAGAAATCAATTTATTGGTTGTAATATTTGAAAAAAAAGTGACACATGCTAGAGCCTAAAATAATTAGAAGACAATATAAATAAAAAACATTTACGATACTCAATTTTCACCTAAAGGTTCTGAGCAATAGAGGTGATGTGTCAGTACGAGAGAAGAGAGATAGTATTGATTGCAATTAGTAGGGATTATTTGTTAATATATATATAGCACTGAAGCACCACGGTTGAATCGAAAGTGTTCTTCGGTCAACCTCGGTGAAACGAATCTACGTTGCTAAAAAAAAATCTCGGTTAATTACTATATAAAAATGGCAAGGCGAAAATGGTAGCCACGCGTTAAAGAGAAAAACAGCACACCTCTCATGGGTTGTGGGCCAACGAGCTGTGCCTTGTTGGCACATAAAGCTGTCTTCATGTCAGGTACTTAGATTGGCATGGACATGGTACGCTCACGAGGAAGCCATGGGTGGTAGCGGATGGCATCGTTGGAGACGGTGGCGCAGACACATAGGAGGGATGTGGCATCGACAACGGCGAACAATGTCAACGGAGACAGCAGTATAAGCACAAAAGAGTGGTTCACGGTGCTAGCGTGGGAGAGGTAAAGATAAGATAGATAAGTAGGAGGAACAAAAGGAGGGAGGTATATAGACAGGACTTAGAGGTGCTATAGGATTATTATATTTAATATACTAGTTTTATCTTTACTTAGCACTGCAGAACAAGAGGAGGGAGGTATATGGACAACAGGACTTAGAGGTGCTATAGGATTATTATATTTAATATACTAGTTTTATAGCTACGATAGGTTTTTTCATGCTGAACCAACCTAAACTAGATTTCCTAGAGAGCCGTGTCGGCCCTTATGATACGGCACAATTACCAGGTCTACTCCCAACGGAGTGAGTTTGCGTGGTTGATTTATTCAGCAACCCTTGTCCTTTCAGTACGGATATTTATTTCAGGTTAAACGCCCTCTCCCTTTCTAGTAGCAGTGGCAATCACCCACTGTGTGCGCCTCGCCTGCCTCGCCTGCTGTGCAGAACAGAACTCCAACAAAGTTAGAAACGACTGCGGGGAGGAGCAAGTGCACAAAACCGGGAAGAAAAATCGGCCGCGCGGCTACGCGGATCCTTCGTCGGCTGATTTCTCCGTTTACCAGCCGCGCGCGCGCGCGCGGACGACCGGTCAGTCGGTCTTCGACCTCACGCCACACTGCCTAGTCCCAATCCTACTCGCACGCTGCTACCTGCTAGTATATATGGACGGACCGAGCCCCAAGTAGCCGCAAGTGCTTCCCTCATCGCGGCTTGCTAGCCTACCTGCGCGCCTCCTCGCCTCTCCCTCCCTGCTGCTGCGCGCAATCGGTACGCGAATCATGGAATTCCTGCAATGAAGCGTCTCCTACGCGATCGTTGCTCTGTTTCCTGGTTGTTCGAATTGTTCTTTGCTGCTCTTCTTTCGGCTTTTCTTGCCGTGGCTCAGTGGCCGGTGATGCTTGTGAGGAGGGTTTTGGGGCTTGTTGTTGTTTCTTGGCTCCGCCGCTCCAAGAATGGTTGTTTTTTGGTTTCTTGGGGTTGTGGTTGATGCGCTTTCTGAGGTAGTTATGAGATCGGGGCTTTAATTTGGCCTGGTTTGAAGTCTGGAGAGAATTCCCTCACCCATCATCTGTCACAGTGCACCGACTTGTGAATTGTGATGAGACCAAGCATTGTTCTTGTGCTCGTATTTCCGGCCGGGCTAACTAATGGCTCCTGGTCCTGGGCACCAACAATTTCAACAAAGCTTGCATTTTTTTCGGTTTTGTGTGCGATTCTGTTCAAACTCTGATTCTGTCCTCGACAATTTGCAGAAACTAAACTGACTCCGAACCAACCGCCTCCACAAGAGGGAGGGAGCCGTGAGATGACTCTAAGGTCACTCAACACGGAGCGAATCCGCCTCCTCTCCCCGAAGCCGCAGAGCCCCCGGGATGCCTGCGGCGCGCCGCTGAGGTCGCCCAGGGTCGCCTGCCGGAGCAGCCCGTCCAAGAAGATGGCGCGCGGCAACGCCCTCGAGAGGTCGCTCAGCTTCAAGAACTGGGAGGCGGCCGCGGCGGCGGACGAGCCGGAGACGGCGGGCCGGTGCATCAAAGGCGCGAGGCCCGGGAGCCTTGTGCTGAAGAGTAGCAGCCCCAGGAGCGGGCAGCGCGAGTCCCCGCGGCCGGCGCAGACTGTGCTCGAGTTCATCTCCCCGAGGCCGCGCTGCGAGCTCGACGAGGCGGCCACCAAGGTGCAGAAGCTCTTCAAGGGCCACCGGACGCGACGGAGCCTTGCGGACTGCGCCATTGTCATAGAGGAGCTCTGGTAAATACAACACACGTTCATCATACACACTTTGCTTTCAGGTTTCAATATGCTTTCAGGTTGCTCATTTAGAGTTAGCTCTTGACTTGTTTTCTGTGTTTCCAGGTGGAAGGCCTATGATTCAGCTTCCCTGAACATCAAATCCATTTCGTTCTTCGACGAGGCGAAGCAGGAGACGGCAGCTTCCCGCTGGTCGAGGGCGGGGAAGAGGATTGCCAAGGTCGGCAAGGGACTCTCCAAGGATGAGAAGGCCCAGAAACTAGCACTGCAGCACTGGCTCGAAGCTGTGCGTTCCCTTGCTTCAGAAAACCTCATGCTTTTGTTGTCTCCAAATCATCAAATGGTACTGACGTGCTCAATCTTTGTGCTACTTTAGATTGACCCAAGGCATCGCTACGGGCACAATTTGCACCTGTACTACGATATGTGGTCTGCGAGTTCGAGCACTGAGCCGTTCTTCTACTGGTAAGCACCCATGTCTGAAGCAACTACTCAGTTCCTGTGACAAAAGCTTCCTTGTTGAGTGCAATCAGAGGTTGCTCTTGTTGATCCTGACAAATTGTTCTTTCTTTTGGGTTTTCAGGTTGGATATTGGAGCCGGGAGAGACCTTCATCACCCGAAGTGTCCAAGAAGCAAGCTATATTCCCAATTGATCATGTACCTGGGACCAGTACGTGCCCTCAACATCCTTTTCCTCTCAAAATATCTGAGTTCTACTTTGGCTGTGTTAGCAGTCTATAAATTTACAGATGCTTATCAATCCAAATGTTATTTCATCGCAGAACGAGAGGGCAGCGTATGAAGTTATTGTGGAGGAAGGGAAGCTGCTGTATAGGCAAAGTGGAGTTCTTGTGAACACCACTGAAGATTCCAAGTGGATATTCGTATTGAGCACAACGAGATCATTATATGTCGGACAGGTAGTTAGAATGTACTATCCTTCTGTTTTCTTTTAGCAGTTCTGCGAAATACATTCTATGTTAGGATGAGTAGATCCTAAGTGTATTTTTCTCTTGTGAGCAGAAGAAGAAGGGTAAATTTCAGCACTCGAGTTTCCTAGCTGGGGCAGCTACAACAGCTGCTGGAAGATTGGTTGCCAAAGATGGTGTTCTTAGGGTAATTTTCTACAGACCTACAACCAACGAGCTAAATTACTTCTGCATTCACCCTACCATGTTTCAAGTTCTGACTAGACAAATCATCTTTTCTTTCAGGCAATATGGCCATATAGCGGTCACTACCTCCCAACAGAAGAGAACTTTAGAGAGTTCATCAGTTTTCTGGAGCACAACAGTGTTGACCTAGCCAATGTCAAGGTAAATTTACCATCAAACATATTTTATATCTCGATAACCAACAAGTTTCCAGGAATGTTTGCTGATGAAAAACTCTAATGCATTTTTTCAGAGATGCTCAGTCGATGACGATGAGTACCCTTCATTCAAGAAGACCTCAGATCAACCACCAGAGGAAGCTGAGAAGCCTACTGAAGTGACACATGATGAGACCCTGGATAACTCACAAATTGAACTGCCTGAGGTAGACATTGTGAAGGAAGTGGTTGTTGACGATTTTGAGGGCTCCGAGGTGGCACCGAAGATGGCCAGCCGCCCATCATTCAAATGGGCAACCGCTGCTGGCGCACGCATTGGCTGTGTCCGGGACTACCCAGCTGATCTCCAAAGCATGGCTCTTGAGCAGGTCAATCTTTCACCTAGAGTGGTGCCCTCTCCGAATGCCAATAGGCTACCGATACCATCTCCTCGTCCGAGCCCAAGGATCAGGCTGTCACCCAGGCTGCAGTACATGGGTCTTCCGACTCCCACCGGTTGCAAGCTCCCAATCCCGAGCCCGGAGATCAGGAGGTCTCCTAGGCAGCAATTCATGGGCTTTCAGACACCCTCAGTGGCCCTCACACTCCCTAAGCACAAGGGCAAGTGATGTGATGGCATTGTTCATGCCACGGTCTCGCAAATATCGCACTGCTGTCATTCAAGACATAACAGCATTTTCAGTTAGTTATAGCTAGATCAGAGATAAGAGTTTCTCCATTTGTTTTGTTCTTTAATTGTGTACCAACATTCTTCAGTATTTCATCTTGTTCTTTGACCTGAGGTGCGTCCACTGCACAGTGTAAACTAAAAGCTGTATCTATAGTCTGAAGTCGCAAATTTTCAAGTACAGTATGTAACTGCATATTCTTTTGAATAAAAGATTGTTTTCTTATGTTCAAAGATAGTCTGAACTCATGTTTGCCAATAGTAGCAAGCAAATACTTGTACTTTCAGAACTACTTTTCAGTCTCCCTAAACACGTTTTCCATTACGAATAGGAACTGCAGCTTGACTGCAAGATGATAAATAAAGCACTCATGAAGGTACATGACAATAAAAAATCTTAAAAAGGAAAATAAAATCCAATCTCCTCAAAAGGGAAAGGCAAATCCCTGCAGGTCAATTCAACTCCGTGACCTGGAAAACCTTGGCTCAACGTAGCAGAAGCCAGAAAGAAAAAATGCACGAGAAGAAATGGGCACTTTGTAGTAGACCAGCAGTTGCAAGTTTCTCTGACCTTTCCTTCATTTCTTAGTTTGGCGCTTTGCTTCTTAGATGGAACAGTACAGTGGCAACTGGCAAGATGACGAGTTGATGTGACTTCAGCGTCAACTTGTTGAAATTGAACTTTGGAGCATGACATCTCTGAAAGTCATTCCGCGTCCCTATTCCATCTTTTTGTGTAATGAGTTGTTGTGGTGTTGAAACTTGTTTTTGTCAATACTTCTAAAGTTTCCCACTGGTTAGAATGACCAAAGAGTTCCCAAATATCTCAAACCTATGTAATATTGATGAGTTTTGAAGTAGGAAACTGGAGGTTTTGGTACTTTTCAAGTCTGAATGTTCTTGTTTCAAGTTTGGACATTTGGGGGAGTAGAACCTAAAATGCTCTGTTGTTTCACCACAAAATTCGCAATGCCTTTGCTTTGGAAGTTGAACATGGGCTCCTACCAAGTATACCTACCTACCTACGAAACAGTCAAAGTTTCTTCATAATGCTCACAATGTTTGCTCTTATTATTCTTTGTTCTATAGTAGTAGTTGTTTCAGACGATTATGTTGTTTGCTTCTTTTTGAAGGATATAGATTTTATGTTTGACCACCGAACCTTTTCGCAGTGTTGATGTGAATGCGCACCGAGTCGATCAAGCGAGACCTTGAGAAGTACAGGTCATATTGTTGGACGATTATCCTGGATTTGTCTGTGTTGTCACCTGATCTCATCATCTCAACGTGTCTACGTAGGAGAGATTGCCTAATGCATACGCGTCCTTGATAACAAGGAACGGTCCAAAATTCAAGAGCACAGCACAAAGCATTTGGTTTCAATTTCCATCAACCAAAGTGTAGTACATCAACTGAATCATTTTTACTGGCTCCAGAAACTTGGAAAGCAAATTTAAAATTGTGTGGTTCAGACCTTCAAATAGTAAGAGATGGATTTATGTAGTAGTGCAAATAATCAGTAAGATGAACCCCCATCACGTGGTTGTGGCGAAAGCATGATAATCTAACTTGCATTAGTCTTATTATAGAAATTTTGGATAACAGAGAACATCCAGATAAATCATTATCATAGAATTTGGAGACGCATACAATATTAGATGAGTTGCACAAATTTGTGCCACAGGGATACAAGTACAAGATCTTGAGTGGAAGTGATACCATCGAGCTGCAACTAGAGGCCTTATTCTGTTACAGAGTAAAAATGCATATCCCCAACACCAATTTTGAATCCAACACATCTGCGCATGCAGTAGGTGCGATGATGCTAACAAGTAAACAAAATCCTACATGGCATGAGTTTACAGTTGATATTAGAAGAAAGACATTAGATTAAAAAAAAGAGAAGGGAATGACCCTAAGAGGTGGTTTGTGCTGCTTGCAAGTTCTGCGATGCATCAGCAGTCTGGAAGTAATCTTGCAATGCAAGTGTCTCAATTGATTTGTTCTTCAAGCTCTTGATGGCGTCCATGGTAGCCCGTGCCCCATCCACGGTCGTGATTATTGGTACCTTGTAGGCCAGGGCCAGCCTGCGCAGTTGGAGGCCATCTTTCGAGTCAAGGGCATCACCTGAGCTTGTTATCACCATGACCTGTATCTGACCATTCTTAAGCATATCTCTGGCGTTTGGTCGCCCCTCGTGTATTTTTAGAACTGGCTCCACTGGGATGCCCTCCAGCTGAAGTACTTTGGCAGTTCCAGATGTGGCAACAATGTTGAAGCCAAGTTTCCGGAATCCATGTCCAATTTCAGCAAGGTGCCGCTTTGTCAGGTCATTTAGGCTAAGGAACACAGTGCCACTTAAAGTGAGCTTCTGTCCAGCAGCAATCTGTGCCTTCGCGAATGCACCAGAAAACTCATAGTCAATGCCCATGACCTCTCCGGTGCTGCGCATCTCTGGTCCAAGAAGAATGTCACAGCCTTGGAATTTCTCAAATGGAAGAACAGCCTCCTTGACAGAAACATGCTTAGGAACCACTTCTTTGGTAAACCCAAGCTCTGGCAGGGTCACTCCAGACATGACCAGAGATGCATATTTAGCCAACGGATGGCCAATTGCTTTTGAGACAAAAGGGACTGTGCGTGAAGCCCGAGGATTTGCCTCAAGCAGGAACACCTCACCAGAAGCAGTGATAGCATACTGGCAATTCATGAGCCCACAGACATTGAGACGCTTTGCTAGCTTCGTGGTCCATGAACGGATAATTTCTAAGCACTGGGCTGAGACTGTTCTAGTGGGAAGGGAACAGGCTGAATCGCCAGAATGTATACCAGCCTGCTCAATATGCTCCATAATTCCACCAATCACAACATTCCCAGCTGAGTCAGCCAATGCATCAACATCAATTTCAATTGCATCAATTAGATATTTATCCACCAAGACAGGTCGCTCCGGATCTACTTGCACTGCAGTTGCAAGGTACTTGATCAATTTTTCATCATTGTACACAATCTCCATTGCTCGTCCACCAAGAACATACGAGGGCCGGACCACAACAGGGTAGCCTACTTCTGAAGCAATTGACAATGCATCAGACTCGCTTCTTGCAATCCCTCCTTTAGGTTGCTCAATCCCAAGCTCTTCAAGGATTGCATTAAATCTTTTTCTGTCCTCAGCGGCATCAATAGAATCTGGTGATGTTCCCCATATCTTCACAAACCCTGTGCCTGAAGCAGATACAAGCTTATTCTCCTCTAGATAGCGTTGTATAGGAAGGGAAAGCTTTAGAGGAGTTTGCCCTCCAAACTGCACAATTATACCATCTGGGCGCTCCAAATCAATGATATTTGATACATCCTCAACTGTCAATGGTTCAAAGTACAATCGGTCGCTGGTATCATAGTCAGTTGAAACTGTCTCTGGATTGGAGTTCATCATTATAGTCTCGTATCCAACCTGACAAGATAAGGAAAAAAAGATGTCTCATTATATGTATGTGTGTGTGTGTGTGTACAGAACAGAATGTAATTGTCTATAAAACTTGTAATGTAACAATGCTGGTTTAACAATAATCCATGGTCATTTACAAGAATATAAACAGCACAATTGGAGGAAGAAAATAAAAAAGGAGTAAATAAATGAAGCAAGAAATAAACCTCTCGGAGCGCAAATGAGGCATGACAACAGCAATAATCAAACTCGATACCCTGGCCTATCCTATTGGGCCCACCACCCAATATCAACACCTTCTTCCTGTTAGTTGGAGCTGACTCGCATTCATACTCATATGAAGAGTACATGTAGGGGGTGTTGGCTTCAAACTCAGCAGCACAAGTATCAACACGCTTGTATGTTGGAGTGACACTTAATTCCAAACGCCTAGCTCTCACATCACTTTCTGACGAAGATGTCGCAAATGCAATCTGCTTGTCACTAAAACCCCTCCTCTTCACTTGATAAAAGTCATCTTTTGATAGCTGATCTAGGTTCCTTGAAATAAGGAACTGCTCGACATCCACTAGCTCCTTGAGCTCCGTAAGGAACCATTTATCAATGAAGCTAATTTCATGGATATCTTCAACCCTCATGCCTTTCTTCAAGGCTGCATAAATAGCATGGATACGATCCGGATTAGGTACCCGTAAGCTATATTTTAACTTTTCCCAGTCCCAGTCAAGTTCCTTGATGGGTGTACAACCCCATCCTGCAAAGCCAGTTTCCAATGAACGGACAGCTTTCTGGAAAGACTCCTGGAAGGTACGTCCTAGTGCCATTGCCTCACCAACAGACTTCATCTGTGTGGTTAGTATTGGCTCAGAACCAGGGAACTTCTCAAATGCAAATCGTGGTATCTGCATAGTAAGTACAGTAGATTAGCTGAGCTGCATTACCAATACAAGTATAACTTCCGAATGATGAACGACATGAAGAACATGTCTGAAGTATCAACATGGGTTTGTTGTACAAGCAGCAAATATGCAGGTTTTCACATCAACATAAGTGATTAGATCTTATTTTTTCTTCTGCGAGAGCATATTCCAACTTGTAGATGTTTAAATGCAGCAAGAATAGTCAAGTACTATGCTGCGGACAACAAGAGATAATATATGAGAAAATAGCTATGATATGTAGATAAATTTACAGATACAGACAATGTCCTTGATATCAGGTTATGCTTTACAGATTGAATATCCGGCGGAGGTAGGAAGTAGTAATGCAATAATCAGAATAGTCAATATGCAGTGCTCCAAGATATGTGCATAAAATAGGAAACAATTGATGTGACGTTTTGGGTCCTTATTTGACTAATATGTCAACAAGATGTTACTGTTGCTTGGCTAAAATGACAATGAAGCAACATGGAGTAAACCATGCAATAAAGGGTAACTGGACAAGTATATGCTAACAAAAGGGTGGTTTGTTTTAAGTCGAATAAACAAAAACCTTATCGTATTACTAATAGGTAGATGCCTGTGCATATACCACAATTCCTTTAAACTAACATATTCGATACAGACATGGCAGGAAACACAGGATAAGCAATTGGACTTATCCTGTTCAATTATCTTTATATTTATTATACTTACCAAATCATCATTAGCAGTTGATAAGTGATAATGAGGAGTGCACACAGGATATACAGAATAAGTTCATTATTGTGATCAAATCTGTGAACAGTTGCAAGTTGCAGCATGCTTCATTTACACAATTCTTCCAAATAAGCTAGCACACTCAGGAGTCAGGAGATACAGAATTAGTTCATTTACTGTTGAAAGTTGCAGCAAGCTTCGTTCACACAAATCAAAGTAATTTCGCAAGCTGCTAATTAATGTGGGATGGGATGCGAACATTCTACAATAAACCAAATAATATTGCCCCAAGAAAGCTAAGAAACAGAGATAAAAATCATACCTTTGTGACCACATAGTCAATGGAGGGCTCAAAGCTAGCAGGAGTCTTCTTTGTGATATCATTTGGAATCTGGTCCAAAGTATAACCAACCGAGAGCTTCGCAGCCATCTTGGCTATCGGAAACCCTGTAGCCTTCGATGCAAGAGCTGATGACCTCGACACCCTGGGGTTCATCTCAATCACCATCACCTCCCCGTCTGCAGGGTTCACTGCAAACTGCACATTCGAACCCCCGCACTCCACACCAATCTCCCGGATGATGGCAACCGAGTAGTCCCTCAGCCTCTGGTACTCCTTGTCAGTGAGCGTCTGCGCAGGCGCTACCGTGATTGAATCCCCTGTATGCACGCCCATGGGGTCAATATTCTCAATCGAACAGATGATGACCACATTGTCGGCCATGTCACGCATCACCTCCAGCTCGTACTCCTTCCACCCTAGCAGGGACTTCTCCACAAGCACCTGCTGTGTGTGTGACGCAGCAAGGCCAGCCCTGCAAATGTCTTCGAACTCCGCCCTGTTATATGCGATGCCTCCCCCAGTGCCACCAAGCGTGAACGCTGGGCGCACAATCAGCGGGAACTCCCCAATGTCCTCCGCGATGTCGAGGCACTCCTCGAGCGTGGTGCCGATGCCGGAGGGCGGCGTCTTGAGGCCGATTCGGTCCATGGCCTGCTTGAACAGCTGACGATCCTCTGCGGCGCGGATGGCGGGAAGGGAGGCGCCGATGAGGCGCACGCCGAGCCGGTCGAGCGCGCCGGAGTCCGCGAGCGAGACGGCTAGGTTGAGCGCCGTCTGGCCGCCCATGGTCGGAAGGAGCGCGTCGGGGCGCTCGGCAACGATGATGCCCTCGACAAGCGGCGGCGTCATGGGGCCGATGTAGGTGCGGTGGGCGAGGCCTGGGTCGGTCATGATGGTGGCCGGGTTGGAGTTGACGAGCACCACCTCGTAGCCCTCCTCGGCGAGCGCCTTGCACGCCTGCGTGCCCGAGTAGTCGAACTCGCACGCCTGCCCGATCACGATGGGGCCCGCGCCGAGAATCATGATCTTCTTGACGCCGGCGAGCTTGCCGGCCTTGGCCGGCGCCGCGGGGAAGCGGCGCACGGTGACGGCGGGATCCTGGGCGGCGGCGCTTGCTCCCTCTGGGGAGGCGGAGGCGCGGGCGGAGAGCGCGCGGCGGTAGATGTTGTGGTGCCAGCGCGGGAATGGGAGGCGGGAGCGGGAGAGGAGGGCGTGGTGGCGGGCGCGCGGGCGTGAGAGAGGGAGGGGGAGGTGAGGGAGGTGGCCATGACGGCGACGGCGAGGTGGTGTGGGAGAAGGTTGGGGGAGAGCCGCGGCGGCGAGGCGGGGGAAAGAAGGGTAAGGGATTGGGAGGTAGGGTTTTTTGTAGGTAGGGTCGTAGGGATGACAGGGCCGGCAAGGGTTTAAAGCTGGCAAGAAAAAAAATGTTCGCTAGTGCTCGAGCAAAAATTATTTCGAATATTGTAGTTAATGAGTTTAAAATTGCAGTTCATTTCGAAAAAAAATGTTAGTAAGGTATTTAAATAGTAAATAAAATTATTTTGTATGAAACTATATCACCTTAAAAAAACTCGTTAATCTCGATAGCTATCATAGGTTTAACCCCGATCGAGCCCTCCAACTTTCTTTCCATTCATAACTGGTTTGAAAATGCTGTTACTGTGCTAGCAGTAGTATTTTATATCCTCGAAGCATTGCAAGTTTCAAGTCACAAGCTTTCTACTACCTCCTAAAACTACTCAGTCTTTCTAATTCCAAACCACAAACCTAAGCCTAAAACCTTTCTTCTCGAGTTTTTTCCGAAATCAGTGAATACGAAAACACGAATTTGGTGCATATTCGGTGTCCAATTTTCCCGCAGAAGTTACAACCTACAAGTTTGTTTATTACCAATTTCAGAGCAATATATATAACAGAAGATATATAGGTAGTGCTAGCGGCAGGCAGCTAGCCTCGACCCTGAATCTGCCGTTCAGGGCAACAATCTTGTGACAAGGAGTTCCCTAAGTACTGAGGTAGCATTGGATGAGTCCGCTAGGCACCAGAAAAACGCTGTTGTAATCTTGTGCTCCGTCGATACCAAGGATACATATGCATAACGCAAAAAAGATGCAAACGAGTGAGCAACAAAATTAAGCGGCGATAAGAGACAAGATTATATATATCTTCTCCTAGTAGCATAGATAGATGATGACGAGATTGAGGATAGTATAACGCAAGTTTAGGGAGTATCATTCGTTTCCATGCCAGCTCGATCGTGCATGGTGTAATCTTTTTACTACTCCCTCCATCTAAGTTTACGAGGTCTATTTTTTTTTCTGGCATGCGTATATACCAAAAAAATTAAAAACGACTATATTACTTATAGTTATTATCACTAAGCACTATATTCAATATATGCATGTAGAAAATATAAAGTAAAGATGGATATTTATTAAGGGTATGTAGGGAACATCATATTAATTTTGTATCAGAATATGAAATACGACTTATATTTATGGACAAAATCATTCAAAAAAGTAAGTCTTGTAAACATGGATGGAGCGAGTACGTGCTTATTACCGTGCTGATTAGGTCCATTAATTTGCTTTTTTTTTGGGGTTGTACTCGTGTTTCTTGAAACTAGATAAGAGGCATAGGCCTAGCTAGGAGACACAATTAAACAAATTCAGGGGACAGTCACACGACAGTTGGGATTTAAGAACTCAGTCGATAGACTGGTCGAAATAATAGAAGTTTACTCTAAAATATATAGGATGTGTTGATTTTAAAGATGAGGTTTTGATGAGACAGACAAGGTCGATTATCATGAGTCACAATTTGTGGACGATTTCGATTGGCACCACCCCACAGTGGACCCAGTGAGAGCGGACGCCATAAAGCATTGAAGAACGATGCCAAGATAGTGAGATTGGATGGCCTTCTGGTCCCTCTAATGGATAAGCCAAACGCGAGTGTCAAACATGTCAGCGAAGCTCTTTAATTACCTGCAGATTGGCAGGCTACAGGTAACTTGGCCACAACGTCACACCCAAACTAACCGATTCACGATGAGGTTGAGAGGGATGCATGTGATAAAAAAAAAAATCCAGGGACGAAAATTGTGTCCAAGTGATGTAAGTCTAGCTACCGGTTTTCAAGGCTTCCAACTTTGTTTTTTTAGGTTAAGAGCAATTGGCTAGTGTAATTATTTAAGGCTTACTGCCCATGTATTATAAGTTTATAATTAAAAAATCAACACGAATAATCCATCTAACCATACTTATTTGACGGAACATCTAATAATTTAGGGATGCCCGCGAGATTCTGATCTCGCGCATGCCGCTAAGAGTCGTTGATCGGTGTGTCCCGAGCCGTTGTCAATCTCTTTCATGATTGATCTGGACCGTCTATATTTTGACTACTTTAGACAGAAGAATGGAGTGTTGATCGAACTCGTGATATCTGGTCTGTATCGGTGGCGCCGAGCTCAGAAATTTTTAGAGGTTTGAGCAACTCTTAACTACTCAACGGTCATGATGACAAAGATTATACAGATGAAAACTCAATTTTTATGGTATTTGTGACGGCGAAGTTTTACTACAAGCATCAGCTGAGAGCCCGGGCAGTCGGGGGAGTGGATCCGCCGGTGGCCTTGTCTCGCGCGCGTTTTAACATGCATGCAGCTGAATGAATTGGCCAAACTAATTAACCTAAGCGTGTACGTCGTACGTGTTCACCATGCACGTACGTACCCTCTCGCCACCTTTCTCTCGGATCTCTCCCTCGAAGCCATGCATGCATGTCAGTTGATTATTCTCGTAACTCCTCTGCTCGATCCTCCTCAGGGTCAAGGCGCACAACAAATTAATAGGGCTGTGCAAGGTATCATCGAATCAAAAAAATCGTGTTAAGAAAACCGAATCGAACCGATTAACTCGGTTTGACCGGTATACAGTATTCGGTATTATGGTATGGTATGGTATGCAATTTTTTTATTTTTAGGATACGTTTTTTTTTGGGTAAAAACTGCGAGTAAACCGAATACCGAAATAGAAAAAAAACATGTATAATTAGATAAAGTAATGGTCAATTGTGTATAAAGTATAGTTTCACATGGAAATAAATATCACTAGATTTATCAAAGTAATGGTCAAATGTGTGTAATATTTTGTACTAACATATAATTAGACAGAGTAATGGTCAAATATGTGTATTAAAAACCGTATCGATGTACAAATGATAAGTAAAAAAGAACAATTCATGCTAGTTTGGTAAATATGGTATTTACCGATACCGAACTGAAATATTATGGTATTTACCGATACCGAACCGAAGTTCTATTTGATATATTTGGTATCACATTTTAATTACCGTATTTCTTTAAAAACCATATGTACCAATTATACCGTATGCACGGCCCTACAAATTAAACATAGAACAGTAGCAGAGAAATATTACACGAGGATAGAACAGTAGCAGAGAATATTACCTTTCACAAATTAAACATAGAACAGTAGCAGAGAAATATTACACGTGATCACCAGATCGATCCCATGGCGAGAACGCGTCGAATTCCTACTTGCACGTTCAAGCACAAGCTGACGATGATCTCCTCCTCTCTCTCTCTCTCTACCCTCCACACCGGGTGGATCACGGCCGTCGTCGCCGTCTGCCTCTCCCTCTGCACCATCCACTCCCGCAAGTCGTCCTCGTCCTCAAGCCGCCGCGGCTCGCGCTCCGCGTCAACCCACCGCTCCAGGCCCAGGGAGGGCGGCAACGGCGGTGGCGACATGCCGACCAAGGTGTCCCCGACGCCGAGCGACACGGCCAAGGGCGCCGACGGCATCGACGAGCTGCAGGTGGCGTGCGGGGGAGGGGGCACGACGTCGGGCAGGACGGCACCGTCCCGGTCACGGTCATCGACGCCGGTGTTCCCCGTGCCGGACCCGCTGCTGCTGCGGAGCGGCTGGGGAGGAGGCGGGGGCCTCCGGTGGCGGCGGTGAGCCGGAGGACAGTACGGTGTGGGCGAAGACGATCATCCTCTGGGAGAGGTGCTGGGTCCCGAGCGGCGGCGAGGACAACGTACGTACGTCCACGGCTGCGATATGATGGTCCGGTGGAAGTGCAACCGGCCGAGGCAGGCCCGGTCCGTGCCGGTGACGCGGAGCAACTCCGCCGCTGCCGTCGACAGCCGTGGCAGCGCGGAACGCGCGCTTGTAGTTGAATTTCATCCATGCATAATATATGCTGTGACGACACCCTGCCGATTTTCATGTTATTATGGACAAAATGTGTGCTATGACAGTGTGCAATGCATAGGCTTAGCTCTTGATTTCTTCAATGTGACTAGTCCTTAATTCGACTGAGTAGGTATGGGCTCAGCACTTGTTTCCCCAAATCTCTGAGATCCGTACATATGTACAAGTAGTTCTCTGAGCAACGGCAGCCTGGCGGTTTCCAACACGATTTCAGGACAGACATGGAACATGTAGAGTAGAGTTAGACAAGTGCTACACCCTCGCTACTAGACAATGCATTCCTTCGCTCCACAGGATAAGATGCAAAAAGGCACAACCCACAATAACACGACTCTCCCAAATACATCAACAATAATCACTTAAGGTTTTACTTGCAATCTCCAAACCTTTCCAAACAGAACTTGCATTCCAAAGTAAGCACGTGAGACGTGAACCAGCCGAAAAATATCTCAAAGCACGATATTACGAGGGAAATACTAAAGCAGCATCTCAAAGCACAATTAAGAACAGATGAGAACCTGTAGAGGGCCTAAAACTTTAGCCATGACACGCCGTTTTTAAGGTCATAGACGCTGGAGAACCTGGCAAACCCTTTTATTTGGCCAGCCAACCTGCAGTACTTTAGGTCAGCTGGCCACCTCACCGCTCCAGCATGTAGCTTGTGGATCACCAGATAGGAGAGTAGCTCTGAAAGCATGTCCTCACTCCCCATTTTAACTTCAAGAGATCATAGATTATAATCGCTCCATTGGATCAAACATACTAGTAGTGGATCCTATCGTTGGCATCGAAATTCAGGCCTTGGATGCCCCTTATAGTGGACTCATAGTTCTTGTTGTTAGACGCCTGCCTGCCAGATGATGAATGCCTGGGGTCAGAGTAGTCAAGCATCTGTGAACTCCTTCGTGGAGGTGCATTTCTTTGGAGTGTCCCTGGACTTGCATCTGGTGTACGACTCCGTGATGGTTCAGCTTCGCTACTTTGCAGTTCTTGGCTACTAGAGACAGCAGGTCGCCTTGAGGATCTGCTTGACCGACCCAAAAAAGTCGAACTGGAGAACTACAGGTCATTTGAGGGTCAGAAATTGCGTAGCAAACGGAATCACTTCAGGCATCCACAGAGGCAAACATAACAGTAGTAAGTCAAAAAACCTAAACGAAACTAAAAACTCACCACAGCATCTCTCGATGTGGAAAGATCTGGTCCAACTGGGGACTTCTGTTTTGATAAGCTGCCTGCATTTATTCCTGGAGGTGGAACCTGACGTCGTGTAGGATCATCTGACCACCCACTTCTCCTTCCCTCTTCAGTTGCTAAATCAATTCAGGAGACAGTTAGCCAACCTTAAAACCTAGTAAACCCACCAATTAGCCAGATAAAAACACGAGAGAGACAACAAATGCAGATTTTGCAAACATATGTGATAAGTTATAGTAATATAACAGAAGAATGCTGTTGAAAATTCACCTGCATGGGGATGTATACCATGATTTTAAATTATTTGCAAGAGTATATTACGCAAATATTATATGATAAGGAAACAGAAAAAGACCTTGCTTCCTACTTAAATATCTTATGGTACTTATTGTCATTTTGTAAGCACCAATTGATGTTGCAGCTCATTTTGCATTAAACATCCAATCCTAATACTATGTCATCACATATCAGAGTCTATAATTATTCATGATATTTGTAGAGAAATAAGCAGTTATCATCACATCGATTACAAGATAGACATACCTGTCTGTCTGTTATTATTTGCTATCAGAGCCATCCCAGAGCTTTGTCCCGCTGCTGCGGCCTAAAACAACCGAGCATTAACATACATCAGATACTCATCCATGTAGTGAAGTGCAGAAAGAGAGTGCTTTGAGTTGTACTGACAATAGCACGTGGTGGAACACTGGTCATTTGTGACTGCTGGTACTTAAGAATGGTCCAGTCGAAAACATAATCAAACTGGAAGCCTACAGACAGAAGAAATTTCCCATCAAAGTGTCTCAAAAATAGCATTTTTTTGAAACATTGCTATGCAAAACGTTAGCTAGCAACATATAAATAGAAAACCAACCCTCTCGAATAAAAAGGTCTCTGAACAATCTCTTCAGGTATTGATAGTCTGGCACATCTTCAAAACGTAGTGAACGACAGTAATGGAAGTAGGATGCAAATTCAGAAGGGTATCCACGACACAGAGCCTGCAATTGAGCAAAAGATAATAAGCACCAGTTGGTTAATAGTGATGACTGAATTTTCAGGGAAGAAGAATCACCTCAATTGAAGTGGCTATCTTCCGTTCGCTAATTTTCTCATACTTCTGTTTCTTGGTCCCAGCTTTTAGACCCTGCCAAGGAAGACTGGTAACAAAGGCAAATGTTAGTCGACAACAGACCACAGAGGCACAAATAAAACAAAATGAAGCTCCAGCTCCAATAACCAACCTTCCTCTTAAGAAGTACATGAGTACATATCCAAGAGATTCCATGTCATCCCTCCTGCTTTGTTCTGATGGAAAAGCAGAAAATTAAAGTTTATTATTTAAACAAGATGGTGCATATAAAGGCAAGAGAAAATCAATAAAGAAAGTAAAATTGTGCACTTGAATATAGGCATAATGGATAAATGGATCTAATATTCAACATGCATAGTGGACTTACCAATTCCAAGATGGGTGTTTACGCTGGCATATCGAGCTGTCCCAGTCAAATTTTTGTTCTCTCTGCACTTCAATAGACAATTGTCATACGGACTCTTAAGTAGGGTGGTATAGAAATCTCAATTCAGTAAGATAAGGATGCTTGGTAATTAGTATATCTATTAATTTATTGACGAAATTTGATGTATAAACACAATATGGTTATGGTGCATAGTGAGGTAACATCAGATAGTACCGAATCAACTCCAGTAAAATAATGTAAAAGTAAAAAGTGCAAGATGATGAAAATAAAGAAAGCAAAAGGTTAAGTATCAGCCTCACAGATATATGGATTACGACGTATTACCTGTATGGAATGTGCTGGTGTGTTGAAGTGTCCCTGTATTTCTTTGCCAGTCCAAAATCAATCATGTATACCTACAAACAGATTAAGGAGAAAGTGTAAGCGCACCTACCTAATGTTACAATTAAGCCCCAGAACTACAAGCAGATAAACAGCACCTAAATAACTTACCTGATTAGCTCTCTTTCCAAGGCCCATGAGAAAATTGTCTGGCTTAATATCTCGATGCAAGAAGGACTTTGAATGTACAAATTCAACTCGGTTGATCTAAGAAAAATTGAAGAAGTTAAAAACAATGAAATTGATTTAACCAGATAGGATTATATATAATAGCAGAAGGACAGGGATACATTGCATTTATTGTATAGCATACCATTTGATCAGCAAGCATCAAAACAGTTTTTAAAGACAGTTTTCTGTTGCAAAAGCTGAAAAGGTCTTCAAGGCTTGGCCCCAACAGGTCCATTACCAGCACATTGTAGTCACCCTCAACACCAAACCACTTGACATTTGGAATCCCAGCTGCAAGACCAAACAAAATGTAGGTCGGTATCTCTACGAAAAAGAATATATTGAATTCAGGAGAAAAAAGAAAAGAAACATGTATTACTTCCACCCTGCAGTATCCTGTACAACTTTGACTCATACAGCAACTGAGGATGCTTTGTCTTCACATTTTCCTGGACAAAACACAAGGAAAGAGAAAGGCCATATCAGTCTGAACAGACCAAAGCCTGCAGTTGTTTAAACAGATAGTCAGGAGATATGGACTGAACGAGACATCATAACAACAATTACTCTCACATCAATAATGTACATTAACACTCACATAAATAATGTAGATTAACATTTTGCAAAGCACACCATGAAAAAGGAATTACAATTAGAAGCGAAGCAAACAAGTACGTTCTTGCTGATGCTTGATGGACGCATAGTTCTAAATAACGGCAAACAGTTAACGAACGGTCACCACTTTTTATTGTTTACGCAGCCTTGTAAACAGTTTTACTACATGTGTTTGCAGTAACAAAATAAGCATCTAATTCATCCTCTTTCATGCATATAGAATGGAACTATCAGGCTATCAACAATTGTCCACAGCAATGACATGAAGAAAAAAGATGACATGATGTGAATGTAATTAAAGAATCATAATTGAATGAATGAACAACTCAAGTGGTAATGAAAAAGCAAAGCTAGCCGTGTATGTCATAATGTTCCATGTCATATGATAATCTTGCAACTTTACCCAAATAAAAGGCCTGATAAAACAGGCATGTTAAACGTTAATGGCCGTTAAACGAAATAAACGGCTCAATAAAACCGACAAACCTTGAAATGGCCATAAACATAACGGATAAGGGACCTTTACCGTTTTAACGGCCGTTATTTAGAACATTGGATGGACGTGAACCAATGAAAATGGTTCAGCTGCACCTTCCGTCACTTGAAAATCCATCTATGGAGTTTAATTCTTGTGAACTAAAATGAACTATCATGTAAGTGCAGGAGAGCTTACGCAGCTCAGTCCATGTCAAAGCTTCCGTAATATTTAAAGCAGAAAATATTTTCCAACACAGCTTAGTTTTTCTACAAACTGTTTAACAATCCAAGTGCGATATGAAAGTGAATTGGCACACGAGTTAAACTGAGAGCTACCAATTCGCCAAACATAAACTTCTCGAATAACCAAGGATAAAACTTCTGTTATTGGCCACCTATTATTAGACTACGAAAAGATTAAATGTCCCCACTCAAAATCTCCAGGTCTTTTTTCAGGGACAACACCCAATCCTCCAATAAACTACCCCAAATCGAAAACACTCGCACTAAAAGCAATACTGCAACCAAAATGAAAATCACAAACACAACTAGGGGGATCCAAAAGGGCTACTGCATCAGCTCACCAGTTTAATCGCGACCTCCTCGTTGGTCTGCACGTTAGTACCTGCACCGGCAACCCCAAACAGACAAAGCCAAATCAGCAATCCATCAGAACAGCATAAAGGCGAGAGCTTTCACATAAAAACAGAATCTTTGAGCGGAGTTGAGCACGAACCGAGGTAGATCTCTCCGAACGAGCCGCTCCCAAGCTTGCGGCCAAGGCGGTACTTGTTGCCCACGCGTGGTTCCATCGGCGCCGGCGCACGCGCGCAAACAGGCACACACCACCGAGTCGCCGTCTAGGCCGCGCCGATTGGAGGCATCTGGCGACAGGGCGAGGGTGTGAACCCGGGGAATTGCGGGTATTAGGAGCTAGGGTTTGAGGGAGATCGGGGTGTTGGAGGCATTGGGAATTTTTTTTTCTTTTGCGGGGGCGGCGGTGCATGGTTTTCGCGAGCACCACCGACCCGCCCGACTTAAAGCGGAAATTATTGCAAAGTGGAGGGGCCGGGAGGGAAGTTGTAGTAATTAAATTAACGTCGCAAGGGGCCGGGGGTAAAGAAAAGGGAGCTTAAAGGAAACCCCTGTTATCTAATGTAATGTTGACCCATCAATACACGATATAGATCCACAGTTATTCTCTTTCTTGATTTTTTTGTGTGTATGTATAATGTGTCTTTATGCCTCTGCTTATATATTACTCCTCTGTCTAAATTTATAAAGCTTATTTTTTTGAATGATCTCGTTTATAAATATAAGACGTATTTTATATTCCAACACAAAATTAGCGTGATGTTCCCTTTATATCCCTAATAAATACTCATCTTTACTTTATATTCTCTGCATGTATGCATTGAGTATAGTACTTAGTGATAATAATTAGGGGTAATCTAGTCATTTTCAATGCCTTCTTGGTCTATGTGCCAAGAAGAAATACGCCTTATAATCTTAGACGGAGTAAGTATATAATAGAGGAGATGACTTTCTATTAGGACTCTTAAGACCTAATTAGAAAACTTTATGAGTTCATTTAGGAAAGTGTTCATGTATATATAGAATTGAATCTTTACAACACTCGTTCTTGAACACTAGTATAGTGCCTTGTCTTCCGGTTTCCTTTTCCCAGCACGTAATATATGGTCTTTTCCTTTTCTAGAACGTTTGTTTCCTTTTACTTAATTCCAGGATATTTGTTTCCTTTTCCTTGAGATGATGCTGGAGGTGGGGGGAGATCTGTTGTGGGCTACAGGGATGAGTTAGACATATTAAACAATGGCCATCAGATGTGGGTGAGTAAAGCTGAGGAAAGATCTGAGAGGTTAATTTTGATGGATGCAAGTTTAGGGGACGTTTATTGGTGCATGAAGGTTGGGCTATCTCTAGTGGGGTGCATTATTTGGGGTGGACGTAGAAAAGAATGCTTAGGTGCATTATAAAGGAGTATAGATGTAGGGTCTTTTCCTCCCCCTAATGCTCATAATAAGTATACATTAAATATGCAATCAACATATCTCGTTTTAGGATGACTTTCTATTAGGACTCTTAAGACCTGATTAGAAAACTTTATGAGTTCATTTAGGAAAGTGTTCACGTATATATAGAATTGAATTTTTACAACACTCATTCTTGAATACTTTTCCAACGACATACTCATGCCTCATTAAAAACTCATTCTGAAAATCCAGTGGAAAAAATACACCGG
Source organism: Otatea glauca (assembly GCA_036346275.1). Taxonomy (NCBI): domain Eukaryota; kingdom Viridiplantae; phylum Streptophyta; class Magnoliopsida; order Poales; family Poaceae; genus Otatea; species Otatea glauca. The sequence continues at coordinate 21,246,609 of CM070712.1, read as the reverse complement.
AGAAAAGAGTATATAGCTTGCGTGTCTTATGCCATTGCACACATTGCCTCATTAAAAGCTAAACTTAATTAAGGAAAAAAAGAGTATAACATATCATCCCAAAGATGATCATGTTTGAAGTTCAAATATCTCCCTTGAAGATTTCAACTATATGAGTCTTTTCATACCTATGTCTCTAGCATGTTTGTCAAAAATGGAAGTCGGTAAGGATTTGGTAAATAAGCTAGATTTTCACTAGAATCTTCTATATTTCAACATTTTCCAACTCCTGTTGCTCATGGGAATAGAAATACTTAGAAGAAATATGTATTTTTATCATGTTTATCTTGACATAACTACTCTTTATTTATGCAATGCAAGCTGCATTATTCTCATAGATAATCGTGTGGATTTTAACCGCCTCTACACCATATGACCCTTGGATATGATTAATCAATCTTTTATGCAAAATGCACTCACTAGTCGTCTCATATAGTGCAATTATCTCGAAATGATTAGTTGCAGTGTTCTAAATAGTTAGTTATAGCGTAGATAGGTCAATGTTCCACTATATTAGCTACAAGCGTTATAGCCAATGTTCCATATATTAGCTACAAGTGCTTGTAGCTAGCGATAGCTCTGTTATCCTATATAGGTGTCCATGGGATAAAATATTGGACTTTATTTAAAATCTAACATTACTAAAGGACTCAAATGCATCTTTTATAAGCCTAAACTATGAGAAAACCTAATAAAAAAACCTCATCTTGCCTTTTTTCAATAATCCAACATTCATATTTCTTAGTGATTAAATACTTGTTGTTAAGAATATTATGATATAGTTATCACTTATAGTCTTTTGGACATTTATTAATATGTTTGTTGATTCCAAACTTGATTCATATTTTTATTATAAATGTCAGGGATCGGTACCCTCGCCACGTGTAAACATCCCCCCGGGGGCCCATGGCTGCTTTTTCGCGGGCCTGGGGGCTCATCTCCGACCTGGGAGGTGCTCTCCCGATGTTTGGGCTCGAGACCAGCGAGCCCGGGCACAGGCGCAAGGGCAGACACCGTCCACCTCGACCTCGACGCCTCGACCTCAACACCCCCACGACCTTCAGGGAAAAAGGCATCTGTAACATTTTATTTATCTCATGTAAAAACTCTCCCTGCGTGGAATCGTTTCTACCCGCCCCTGCGTGGGAACTAGGGTTCAACGGCTCTGTCAAGCTCTCAACAGCTCCCGTCAGGCTCCCAACGGCTATTGACGCCTCGTCAAGACTCACAAAATCGCCACGGCTCTCGACGTCGACCTCGGGACCAAGCAGCAAGGCTCCCGGAGGGCTACAAAAGCAACGGATCACCTCGACCCAAAAAAAGGGATGCGACACAACACGAGACGACCAGAAGACGCGCAACACCCGCCAAGAAAAAAAACAGAGCGACCCCTTGCTCGGGCCCTGTTTTTGTATTCTCCCACAAAACTATATACATACCTTTCGCCTCAGGGCAAGACTGGAGTAGAGCTATTACCCAACCCCAGGGGCTCGAACCAGTATAAACCTCATGTCTGGTGTCTCTTCCTCAACGATCTCCCCGTGATTGCTAGGCGCCTCCGAATGAGCACGACTTCGGGCCCCGCTCCCGAACGATCTTCTTGCATCCCCCTTTTCTGCGGTTGATGGTCCCGATTGTCAACAATAAAATATTAGTACCTTCTAAATAACCATGTTTTTATGATTTGATTGGAGGTGACTTGTATTACATATATTTATTTATTTTTTGAAAAAATTAATACTGAAAACACGACGAATGATAGCTTCCGCGATAGCTATTGTAACTTTTTGGGACCTTGCCATGAAGCCGTAAAAATCATGATTTAAAACCTTGATTAGTTGATGTAGCAACTATTGACTAATTCATTGATTTCCAAGAAATCACAGTTCTTCTGCTTAGAAAGTCATATGCAATATGAGATCTAGCATTATGGGAATAAAACAATGGCTAGTATTTGAGTAACCACTTATTTTGGTGTAACATCCCAAAATTTGGTTTAATTAAGTTTTTATTGCTTAAAAGTGCATTTGTGATTTTCTGGAATTTATTTGGATTTTTCTAGATTTAATTGAATTAATTCCTATTTCAAGTTTATTGTCTTTTATTTAAATCTATTCAAATCTGTGCAAAGTTAAAATAAAGTTTTTCCAAAAATATTTTAGTTGAGTCCAGAATGTCTCAAAGTATTTCTGAGATTTTTCTTGGATTTTTCCTGATTATTTTGTTGCCTAAAACAAATTAAATGAATTTCTGAAATTATTTTAAATGAAAAACTTTTGAAAAACCTCTGAACAGTAATGGGCTCGGCCCGTGTACTGTGCGCGCGTGGCTCGGAGAAGCGCGGCCCATTTGGCCCATCTCGGGTAAACCCTAGGGCGATTGAATCTGCGCCGTTGGATCAAGATCGGCGGGTGAGATCAAGTCGCACTGGTTCGGGACTCGGGAATCTTCGCCGTTGGAAAGAATCGTGGCGGCTAAGATCCGATCTTAGTCTGCGAGATCGTAACCGTTGGGGCGTGATCGAGCGGTGAGGTTGTCGTCTCCGTCTGAACTCGAGTCCGCGTCGACACGACTTCGCCGCGGGAAAATCTAGGGTTCCGCTTTTAGCGCGTTTGCCGAGGATATAAAGGAGGGTAGCGCCCGAGGTTCATCCGTGCGCCGCGTCTTTTGGTCGATGAAGGTTTCGCGAGCCGTCGTCACGCACCCGCAGGAGCTCACGGAGTTAGAAGCGCAGGGCCTTCTCGGTTTTCGCTCGGTTTCTTCGCCGTCGTTGGGTCTCCGCCGCCGTTGGAGCCATCTTCGGGTTCGTCGGACCACACCGCGCAGAACCAGCAGCGTCTTGTCGCCGGAGTCACGCCGAAACGCCGCCGCTTTGGTCTTCGTCTTCAAGTCCGGTAAGACCTCGCCGTCGCTTAGCTATCGTCGGGTTCAGAAGCTTTGAGCCGTTGGATTAGATCTGTTGGCTGGTGCGTTGCCACGTTGTGCGTGAACGCTGACCGTCCGATCATGTTTCTGCGGGTCAGATCGAGCCGCACGTGGGACCAATCGGATCGCAACGCGTGTCGGGCGTGGTCTGCCGAGGCGCCGTGGGCCGAAGTTCACCGTGGACTCATGGCTGCGTTGTAGACCCAGTCTATGCACCGAGACACGCGTCACCGTTTGATTGGCTGGCGCCAGGGCTGATGTCAGCGGGATGTCATGCTGACGTCATAAATCGGTTTTCGAATAAAAATAAATCTGTTAATTTCGAATTTCGATTTTCTCGATTTGATATTTATTTCAAACTTCAAAAGGCTATATCTTTTGCAATTTAACTCGGAATTGAGTGATTCCAGTTTCTAAAAATTTGTAAAATTGAGATCTATTTAATGGTGAATTTTATTTGATTTTTGGAGTTCATTTGCTCTCTGTTTTGGCATTTATTTGCTTTTCTTCTTGATGCAGCGTAGACGTTGAATTGTGTGACGCTTGAGGAAGATCCAAAGAAATCAAGAGCATTCTTCAGATCAAGATCAGGACCTATTCCAAGGCAAGTTGTGCTTTGATCATGTTGAACCCATGTTTATAAAATTGCTATATTTGTTTTGCCCTATTGCATATGTTTCAAATATACAATTGTTTCAAACTAGATTGGGCTTAGCTAATATACCAGATTGATCTATACCCTACCTTGTCATTGTATGCCATGATCCATTGTCACCCTAGATTGGTTTAATATAGTTGATTAGTAATTATGATCAACATTGGAGGTTTAGTCCGTAATAGTTGCTTAGCCTTGCCACGTCATCACATGTATCAGAATCATTGATAATTAATCTTGATTAATGGAATATGGAACAATGTTATGAACTTGTGTGTCATGTGGATCACACGATGAGATTGAGTTGTTGTGGCGAGTCATGTCACGCAATGATGTGAATTGTTGATGGCACGTGGTGCTTGGTAATCAACTGGGTGATAATCATTTAGATTGGGGCAAGTGGCAAGGGGCGAGGAGGCCAAGGTGGGCCCGATGGGCAGAGGGTATGTGGATGTTTTGCCTTGATCGCACTAAGGACTTAACCTTGCAAGCCTTTGACCTGAGTCTATCATGCAACCACATGTCTGGTATGGGCCAGCCTAGCTGAGTAATTTGCAATGTCTTAATTTTGGTACTATCGTGGTCGGTGTGAGTTCCCGTTATGGAGTAATTCACATGGCGCAAGAGGGGCCCTGGATGTAGTAACCGATCCCACCGATGTTGAATCCTTAGCGGGTAGTATCGGGTTAAGCGGAGCATTGTAAAGGCTTTGTTATAATCACTCGCCTTGGTGGTGTTTGGTTGTATCGCGTGGGTAAAGTGCATAACCTCTGCAGAGTGTGAAACTATTCGGATAGCCGTGCTCTTGGTATTGAGCAATGCTCGGGAATTACAGTTAAGGGTTAGCTTAATTAATTGGACAACATGGTTGGGATGGCGGAATGCCATATGGAAGATGAAATTTGACTTAGGATTGGAAACTTGATTTACTTGAGAAATATTGAACTTATTTACTATTGTTATTTGTTTTACATTCTTTACGATCTATTTATTATATATGTTCATAAATGCTGCTTATTGCAAAATAGCCATGATAGCCTATCCATTGGAATAAGCCTTACATATAGATACATAGAATTGCATTCTGTGCACAACTTGTTGAGTGCTTTAAGTACTCACCCTTGCCAAACAACAATAATCAACAGTTGAGGAATCTACACCTATGTTGGAAGATGAAGTCCAGGAAGACACGAGTCATTAGGGTCCGAGCCTTGTCGGTTGCCTGTGGTGAACTGATGAGCTATCTACGTTTCTACTTTCCGCTGCTTAATTACTAGTTTATATTCTCAGTCTTGCCCTGCGTGGCTTAATAATGTAAGTTGGTCATAAGATCATACCTTTAGTTATATCAATGAATGAACTATTATTCTGTTATCGTTGAGTATGATGTGATATGTACCAATGTTGAGCTGTGTGCACTAGCGTTGATCCTGGGACTAGTGCAGTAAACACAGTGGGTTCGAATCAGTGGATTCGGGTCCTTACATTTGGTATCTGAACCTTTTGGGTAAAACAGTCTAAGATCCACGGTACCTTTCAAGTACCTGAGAATGTATTCAACTCCAACTCAATGTCTCTTCATAGGCTCAGGCGAATATCTTGCCAAACAATTCAATGCAAAAACAATGTCAAGTCTGGTAAATTTGCAAGGTAAAGAAGTGCACCAATATCACTCAAATATGGAGTCTCTAGCTTCAACACATGTTCATCTTCTCATCTAAGACCATATGGATCTTTCTCTATATCCAATGTTCTAACGACCATGGTGTACTAAGTGGTTTTGCTTCATCATGAACAAATTTTTCTAATAACTTCTTGGTGTAGGTAGTTTGGTGCAAGAATATGCCACCAAACGGATTCTCAATCTGTAATCGACACAAAAGTTAGTTTCAGAAAAATCTTTAATCTTGAACTCCCTGTTTAAGTATGAGCTAACTTCCATGATGTCCTTGTTTGTTTCAATGATGTTCAAATCATCTACATACACTGAGAATGTACAGAACACTGTCACAGATTTTTTTATGAACACATAGGGACATACATCGTTGTTGACATATCCTTTCATCAAAAGAAATTCACTCAGTCAATTGTACCACATATGATCAGACTGCTTTCATATGTATAGTTATCTTTGCAATTTCACGCCATACATGTCATGATTGTTATTCTTCCTCATACGTGGGATCTTTAGTCCCTTATGAATCTTCATATAGATTTCTAGATCAAGTGACATACAAATATGCACTCACTATGAAGGACCATGTGGAGGTCTATCCAAATTTGTGATGAGTATTTGACTAAATTTGAGCTTGGGTTACTCTTGTTTGAGTTTGATTTGAAATGAATTTTCAATTGGAAGCAATTTGAGGTCATCTCTGTTTTCCCAGTACTACCGGCTAGAACAAGGAAAAATGAATTTTAATGAGTGTACTTTGATGGATTTATTGCACATCTCATCTTTATGGGCATTGCTATGTGAGGAGTTTCCTTGTTTTTGATGGTTGCAGGACGACGGTGCTAGGTCATGGTGAGGCGAAGGATGACCAGGATTAGGCGAGGAGCGTCGGAGGTCCAGATGGTCGGGGATCGCCGGAAGATGATCGGAGACGGAGTCGTGGCAAGCCATGAAGACAAGGAACGGATGAGGTGCTAGTTAGACGCTGCGTGGATCAATGAGGACCGTTAGATCTTGGTCTAGTTGATAGGTTAGCGGGTCTAGTTAGTGTGTTTTGAGAACCGTGCAAGGAAACCCATTATGTGTTGTGGGTTTTGGGTGAACCCTTGCATGGCTGGTTGAGTGGGTTAATCCTAGCCCTTGATGGATGCTCTAGGGTTTAGAGGCTCATCCAAGGGTGGTAGGTGGCCCAAGAGTTGTATAAATAGGGGTGGAGGGGTAGCCTTCTCCTCTTGAAGGTTTTGAGGTTTTTGATGCTCCTTTGAGTTTTGCCCACATGAAATGTGAGGCTTTGTAACCTCTCCTTCCAGAAATGAAATGTTCTTCATTTATGTTCATGTTTCATTTCCTTTACGCATTTACATTACGCATTTAAATTACGCAATTTAAATTCAGCATTTACTTTTCCGCATTTACATTCTCGCAATTTACTTTATCGCAATTTGGATTTGCCTTCCCTCCTTCTAAATGCTGTTCTTCTAGGATGTCTTAAGGGTGTTCATATGGTTTTACATCTTTCTTGCACCCTAGGATAGACTAGAGATCAAGTTTTTATTCAATTGCAAATCTGTCCAGAACTTGTTCTTCGCGCAACAGTCAGTCCTTGATTTTTATAACAATATATAAAAATCATTTTTCAGTGATTCTTGTTTTCAAAGGTGCACTAATCATATATCCATCTGTATAAAAATTTGTGAGTCCACTGGTTGCACCGTTTCAGTGCTATGAAGTGAAAACCGAGCCTCAAACTTTCTGGTCGAAGTTCCTAACTATCTGCATTGCTTGATTTTTCATGTTTATTATACAAAGAGTTTTGAGGTGATTTTTGGTTGAGTGTTTCATGACCCAACTTCTCACAGGGATAAAAATTCCCAAAAATTTTAGAGCAACATAAACTCACCAACCACCTACTCCAATTGAGGATAATTCCTGAAAAATCTGCTTTTACTTTTCTGAAAGAGACTTTGGTGTTTTAGCTTTATCTCTTTTAGAAAAGTAGTCTTTGAGTTGATTCCTCTTTGTTTGGACACTTGACAACCAGGATTGTGATTAAAAATTCCCTCACATGATTCATGGTTCTCATCCATGCAAGCTAGGGGTACACATAGTTGTCTAATTGTTCTGGTTTTTTGAGGGTGTGCGAATATGAGAAACACCATTTTGAAGGAAAATCTTTGGGTGTTTCAGATTTTTAATGCGAGATTGTTTGGAGTACTTTGAGTGGGGGAAAATTTTATTTGGGGTCATTCACCCCCCCTCTGATCACCATTTCGATCTTTCAATTGGTATCAGAGCCGGTTTTGCTCTTCCATAGATCTTGACCGGTCTCAAGAGCCATGGCGATGGACAAGTATTCCACCAAGCCTCCTATTTTTACTGGAGTTGATTTTTTATTTTGGAAATCGCGGATGGAGTCATACATCACTGCTCAGGGCTTCTTGATATGGCAGAAGGTGAAACTCCCGTATGAGGTTCCTGCTGATGAAAACGTCACGGTTGAAAATATGGCTGACGTTGAGGCGAATGCTAAGGCAAGGAACATTCTCATATAGGGTCTTAGCCTCAGTGAGTATGATAGGATTTCTCACCTCCATTCCGCTCACGAGATTTGGGTGACTCTCGATGCATACCATGAGGGCACTACTCAAATCAAGATCGTGAGGCAGGACCAGTTCAAGCGTGAGTTTAACAAGTTTGAACAACACGCTGGTGAGAGTATTGACGATTTTTTGGTCGGTTTACGAAGATTTTGAGCGACCTCCTAACAGTTGGTTGCATATACCCTGACTCGGATAATGCTCGACATTTCTTGACTGCACTCGATCTTCGTGTTTGGGAAATAAAAGTGACCACCATCAAGGACACCACCGACTTGTCGACCTTAACTCTTGATGGGCTTTACTCCCGTCTCAAGACTCATGAGATCGACGTCGTCTCTCGCAAGACGAAATCACAGTCGATAGCCTTGGTCACTGATCCCACTGGATCTTCTCTTGATCTTTTTGCTGGTTTCTCTATTTCCGCCCTTTGCGAGCTAAGCGATGACCATCTGGAGAAATTTCCAGAAAATAAGCTTGCCCTTCTTGCTCGCAAGTTTTCTCATGCATACAAGAGGGTGAGAAAGAGGAAGAGAGGTGGCATGATCACATGCTTCGAGTGTGGTGGCCCCAACCACATTCGGGCTAATTGCCCCAAACTGGAAAAGATAAAGAACGACACCGGCGGTTTGGCAAAGAACGACTACATCGACAAGAACCGCAATAAGAAACCTCCAGTTCGCGAGCCGGCGCGTGAGAAGAAGTACCACAACTTCTCCAAGAACAAGAAGCTCTTCCACCGCATCCTCGCCGCGCTTGACGACATCAACCTCTCCGACATGGAGACATGGAGCGACGAGGGCGAGGATGATCCGCAAGAGAAGAAAGGCGGCGACGACTTCTCCGGCATGTGCTTCATGGCCAACGCCAAAGGCATCAGCGACTCCGAACTCTACAACGACTCGGACGAGGTACCCTTCTATGACCAGCTCAATGAAGCTTTCTACAAATTAGGAAAATTTCATACTAGAGCTAGAGCTAGGTGTATGGAGCTAGAGAAGGAAGTAGGTACTTTGACTCGAGAGTTAGCTTCTCTTAGATCTTCTTCCTCTCAAGTTACTGATGATTGTTCTTTGTGTGATGCCGTGCTTGAGGTGTTAGAGAAACTAAGGACCATACATGATAGTGTGCTTGTTGAACTTGATGGTCTTAGGTTGAAGAATGCTAGCACTAGTTCTGTTGATGCTATTCCTGTTGAGGCTAGTTTTCTTCATGCTCACTCTACTCCTTCATGTTCAAATTGCCCTAAATTGCTTGCCGAAATTGATGCCATGAGCGATCACCTTAGAAAGCTTTCTTCTAGAAACGATGAACTTGAAATGCATGCTTCTAAGGACCCAGTCAGCTCATGTGAGGGCTGTAGGCAACTAAAACTTGATAATGAATCCTTAAATATCAAGTGTGCTAAACTTGCTAAGGACTTACTAGATAAGTCACAAGAAAGTTGCTTGCGATGTTCTGTGATTGAGGGGGACTTGGATAAAATCTATGTCGAGCTTAGGAACAAATTTGAAGACCAAGCCCATAGAATTAGAAATGTGTCTTGCGTTTCTTGTGAGGCCCTCAAGATTGAGGCAACCGTCTTTGAGGAGAAAAATGCACGTCTTTGAGAGCTCATCTTTCCGGTTCTTCTTCTTCTTCTTCCCCCTGTTCTTCTTATGCCTCTTTCTTTCGAGATTGCCAGTATCTTATGAGCACTCTCGAGAAGTTTGTTGGAGGCAAGAAGAAGCTCAATCTTATTCTAGACCAATCCAAGATTAGTAGATTCAATCAAGGTCTAGGATTTGATCCCTTGGAGCACGCCGGCGCATCCTCCCACCATTGTCTTGCGGCTCCAAGAGTGGTGAGATTGTGATAGCTCCCAGTGAGTACCACCGTGTTTAGATCTCTTTGGGGTTGTCCATAGGACTTGACCAGAAGGGTGTTACTCCTGTTGCTTCTGCCTCTAGCAAGGCGAAGTACACATTCACCTTCTATAAGAAGGATGGTCACCTAGTAGATTTCTACTTCAGGCGTGCCAAGATCACTCGGCGTGAGCATGTTACTACTCTTAGGGGTATTTAGGGTCATCCCCAGACTCTGAGTGCTCCTAAGGCACACACTGCTTCTAGACAGGTTAGAAAGTCGCCTGTTTTTGGGCAGCGTCTAGGACTCGGTTTTCATGCTAGTTCTTCGAGTTTTAGTTCTGGAGCTGTTCGTAGTCAGTCTTTCCGCCGTCCTCTTGATATTCCTTGTTTTTCTCATCGAGGTAGATATCGCGGCGTGAGGTGTTTTCTCGTAGGAGTTTTAGGCGCTTCACCGGGTGGTTCGGCTTTTGCACCACTGCGAGCCAACCTAGTTTCACTCTAGATCATCTACTAGAGTTGCTCTTGATCTTGTTAGGGTTAAATGTCGAGAGACACTCGAGTCCAGCTTTTCTTCTGTGGTGGTACTCGAGGTGTTGTATGGTTCATATTGGGTTCCTAAGTCTTCACTCTATCCCAAAGATCGAGTCATCTTTCTCTCTTGTGTCTTGATCAGTTAAATCGGATGGGGAAGGAGATGTTTGGATTATCGACTCGGTTGTTCTCGTTATATGACCGGAGATTCTCGATGGTTCTCTTCCCTAGTCCGAGCCCCCGGTGATGAGTTGATCACTTTCGAGGATGCTTCTTCAGGTAGAGTCATTGCTAAAGGTACCATTTGCATTAATGACAATTCCATTCTTAAAGATGTTGCCTTAGTAAGTAAGCTGCAATACAATTTGCTTTCTGTTTCTTAGCTTATTGATGACTCTTTCGAGGTGAGTTTTAAGAGTAATGCCTGTAGAATCCTCGATTTATCAGGAGGGTTAGTTTGCGGGATTTCTAGATTTGGGAGAGTCTTCGTGCTAATTTTTTTATTTCTTCTGGAGACTCTCTTCGGTGTTTGATTGCTTCAGAGTCCCGTGATCTCTTCTTCTGGCATAGGAGACTTGGTCACATTGGATTTGATCATTTAACCCGAGTTAGCAGCCACGATCTCATTCGTGGTTTGCCCAAACTCAAAATGGTCAAAAACTTAGTTTGCTCTCCCCACTGACATGGCAAGATGGTTACTGCTTCTTATCCCCCAGTCACTGTTGTGATGACTGATGCACCAGGACAGCTTTTACATATGAACACTGTTGGTCCAGCTAGAGTACAGTCAGTGGGTGGGAAGTGGTATGTTCTTGTCATTGTTGATGATTTTTTGAGGTATTCTTGGGTGTTTTTCATATCCTCGAAGGATGAGACTTTTACCCATTTTAGGGGTTTGGTTCATAGGTTGTCTTTTGAGCTCCCTGGTGCCCTACGAGCTATACGCAGTGACAATGGCACGGAGTTCAAGAACTCCTATTTTGAGAGTTTCTATGTGGAGTCTGGTTTAGAGCATCAGTTCTCCTCTCCCTACGTCCCTCAACAAAATGGGGTAGTGGAAAGGAAGAACATGACCCTGGTAGAGATGGCCAGGACGATGCTAGACAAGTACAATACTCCTAGGAAGTTTGGGCTGAGGCTATAGCCACTGCTTGCCATGTTTCTAATCATGTATTCTTGAGAGCACATTTGCACCGCACTTCTTACGAGTTGAGGTATGGGCGAAAGCCTAGTGTTTCTCATTTTCATATGTTTGGTTGCAAGTGTTTCATTTTGAAGTCTAGTAACCTGGATAAGTTTGAGTCTCGCTCTTCTGATGGTATCTTTTTGGGTTATTCAACTTCTTCTTGTAGCTATAGGGTCTGGAGTTGCGATGCGCATAGGATCATAGAGACCTGTGAAGTGATCTTTGATGAGGCTAGCCCAGGAGCTAAACTGACATTTCAGGCTCTTCTTCGTCCTCGGAGATCATCTTTGTAGAGGATGGGGATGATGCTGTTCCACCTGATCCAGTTCCCTCTACACCTGAGGTGCCTCCTGTTTCTATTTCTGCACCTCAGGAAGGCCAACCCTTGCCTTCTGACTCTCATTCAGCTAGTGGCTCTGCTCCTACTTCTTCTGTGCATGAGGTAGAGGCCACTTTTGCTTCTGGACCTCTCCGTCATATTCAGCGTTCTCATCCACCTGATCAGATCATCAGTGATCTGTTTGAGCGTGCTACTCGCTTAAAATCAGGTTTGTCTAGTTTCTGCCTTCACTCTGCCTTTGTTGCCTCGTTTGAGCCGAAGGATGTGACTCATGCTTTATCTGACGAGTCTTGGACTAATGCTATGCATGAGGAACTTGAAAACTTCGAGAGGAACAAAGTCTGGCAGCTTGTAGAACGCCCATCTGGTCATAATGTCATTGGGACCAAGTGGGTGTTCAAAAACAAGCAGAGTGAGGATGGGGTTGTCATTCGCAACAAGGTTAGTCTAGTTGCACAGGGCTTTTCTCAGGTTGAGGATCTTGACTTTGAGAGACCTTTGCCCCTGTAGCTAGACTAGAGGCTATTAGGATCCTGCTTGCATTCTCTGCATCCCGGGGCTTCAAGCTCTATCAAATGGATGTCAAGAGTGCATTCCTCAATGGCTATATTGATGAAGAGGTTTATGTCAAACAACCTCCAGGATTTGAGAACCTCAAGTTTCCAAGTCATGTATACAAGCTTTCCAAAGCTCTGTATGGACTCAAGCAGGCCCCCAGAGCATGGTATGAGAGGCTCAAGTCTTATCTTCTCAGCCATGACTTCAAAATGGGCGTAGTAGACAAGACTCTGTTCATCAGACACCATGAGTCGCATTTTCTTCTCATCCAGATTTATGTGGACGATATCATTTTTGGTGGCTCGTCTCATTCACTTGTGTCTCAGTTTTCTGAAGTGATGAGCACAGAGTTTGAGATGAGTATGATGGGCGAGTTGAGCTACTTTCTTGGCTTCCAAATCAAACAGACTCGGGAGGGTACTTTCTTGCATCAAGGCAAGTATACCCGTGACCTTCTGAGGCGCTTCGATATGTTTGATGGGAAGCCGGTGATGACTCCTATGGCCACCACTGCTGTCCTCGTGCCCGATGAGGATGGTGAGCCTGTTGATCAAAAGGAGTTTCGGAGTATGATCGGCTCCCTCTTGTACCTCACTGCTTCGAGGCGAGATATACATTTCGTTGTGTGTCTGTGCGCTCGATTTCAAGCTTCTCCTCGCGTCTCTCACCACCAGGCGGTCAAGCGCATCTTCAGGTACCTTCGTGCTACCACTGATTATGGTATTTGGTACTCTTCTTTTTCTTGTCTATCTCTTAGAGCCTTTTTCGATGCCGACTTTGCTGGCTGTAGGATAGATAGGAAGAGCACTTCTGGCACTCGCCAATTCATTGGCACTTGTCCTGTTTCTTGGTCATCTAAGAAGCAGTCCGGAGTTGCACAGTCCACCGATGAGGCCGAGTATGTTGTTTGCTGACCGATTCTTTGTAGCAGTGCTCTGGATGAGATCGACCTTGCGGGACTATGGGTTAGAGATAGAGAGTGTGTCACTTTTCTATGACAACACTTCTGCTATTTGCATTGCTAAAAACCCAGTGCAACATTTTCGGACCAAGCACATTGATATTGGATATCACTTCCTTAGAGACCATGTGGAGAAGGGAGATATCGCGCTTCAGTTTGTAGAGAGTGACCTCCAGTTAGCCGATATCTTCACCAAGCCTTTGGATAGCTCCAGATTTGTTGACTTGAGGAGTGAGCTTGGAGTCGTGAGCCCTTACGGCCTTTCGTGAGGGGGAGCTGGTTTGTATATTATGTATAATACATTCTCTTCCAGTTTTTCTCTTCTTTGTGTTTCTTCTGGGTGATTTTGGGCTTATTTTCTTGAGTTGAGTTTACTCACTTAGACTTCTAGCATGCCTTGCATGATCCTCTTATCTTGTGCTTTAGGTTGCTATCATGCGTGCTTAGCTGTTCTCTCTTCTCTCTAGGTTGAGTTCCCTCACAGTCTTATAAGTCTAGTAGGTATTGGGCCTCCTGAGTAAACAGGGTCTATGTGCACTCCTTAGTTGGGATCTAGAGTTAGCTTCCCTATGTCAGTCACTGGGGAAGATAAGAGCGAGTCTGAGCCGTAGTGAGTCTCTTCTATCTTATCTATGCTCAATAGCCATCCAGTTTTGCAGTTTCTCAACTTCTTCTCCTCATTCTGTTTTTCTGGTTGTTATTGAGTTTATTTGGGTTGTCCTTATGCCTAATCTTGATAATAACTCAACTTTAACCAGATTTGAGCTTAAAATTGATTCATTTGTTGAGGGGGAGTTTGGGAATCTGTTCATGCATTGCATTTAGACTGCATTTTCTGTTTATGAGCTTTGTCTATTATGCAATTGACTTAATCTTCATGAAATACATCATGCTATATCTCTTGAAGAAAATCACTAGCTTAGATATGTCCAAGTCCATTTATCATGCTAAGCTTATTAAAATCTGAAAAATTTGAAAGCTTTAAATGAAAACTTGACGAAACATGTTGCTTTTACTTACTAAGTTTTTTCTCTAGGGGTTTTTACCATGAATTGTGAAATTTTGGATTTCTCTAGAGTCCCTATAGCAACTTGGGTGAAATTTGTTTGATCCATATTTGAGTCCTTCAGAATTGCTCATATGTGCTAAATTGAAAATTAAAAAAAATTTGACTCTTTTGTGCAAAATTGATCTCAACACTTTATATTCACGAGATTGCTTCCCATTGCACTTGGGATGAACTTGTAATATATTGTGTATGACCAAGATCATTCTCTTAATAGTTACTCTTGAGATGATCGAAAATGGCTTGAGTCAATTAAAAAAAATGCAAATATCAAACATATAAGTGGGTAAATAATGCAAATAATGTCAAACATTTGCACCCCGCTATGTTTTTTTAAAGTCTTAAAGAAAATTTGCATAAATTGAAAAATGAGTTTGAAGGACCTTATATGCACTTCAAAATTCCCCAAAGTGTTGAGTAGGTTGAACTCTAGGTTTTCCATTTGATCCTTGAGTGGTTTTGCTTCTAGCTTTGAAACTTCGCTAAGTTTTGCACTTGTCAAATCATGATAAAATGAAATATTGTAAAACTAAGCTTTTTCATAAAATGTATTGGTCTTGGACATGTCTTAATTTAGTCATATTCAGAAATTGACAAGCTTGGTGTAACATCTTTCCATTTTGATCAATTGGATAATCTTCAAAGCTCTTTAGATTGCATTTCATGCGTACATAAAAAAAATTGATGCCTATATTGCCAAAAGGGGGAGAAAACGTAGAAAATGCATCACTAAAAAGATAAAAATGTGAATGCTTATTTGGTTATTATGATCTTTGTAAAACTATGCTACTACTTCTATTGGATCATAATCTCATAATCACATTTGACATGTTTAGTTAGATTTTAGAGTTTTTGTTGAAAACCTGCTCTTCGTCAACTTGGTCATAGTTCCAATTTCTATCTTTGGACCAAGTTTGACTTTGCAATTAAAAAATTGCTTTCTTCTTCATCCTTTCCAAACTCAAATCATATGCCTTTTGTTGTGTTTGTCAATATACTCATCAAGGGGGAGATTGAAGGACCATGTGGAGGTCTATCCAAATTTGTGATGAGTATTTGATTAAATTTGAGCTTGGGTTGCTCTTGTTTGAGTTTGATTTGAAATAGATTTTTAATTGGAAGCAATTTGAGGTCGTCTCTGTTTTCCCGGTGCTACCGGCCAGAACGAGGAAAAATGAATTTTAATGAGTGTACTTTGATGGATTTATTACACATCTTTGTGGGCATTGCTATGTGAGGAGTTTCCTTATTTTTGATGGTTGCAGGAGGACGGTGCTAGGTCATGGTGAGGCGAAGGATGACCGGGACTAGGCGAGGAGCGTTGGAGGTCCAGATGGTCGGGGATCGCCGGAAGATGATCGGAGACGGAGTCATGGCAAGCCATGAAGACAAGGAACAGATGAGGTGCTAGATAGACGCTGCGTGGATCAATGAGGACCATTAGATCTTGGTCTAGTTGATAGGTTAGCGGGTCTAGTTAGTGTGCTTTGAGAACCGTGCAAGAAAACCCATTATGTGTTGTGGGTTTTGGGTGAACCCTTGCATGGCTGGTTGAGTGGGTTAATCCTAACCCTTGATGGATGCTCTAGGGTTTAGAGGCTCATCCAAGGGTGGTAGGTGGCCCAAGAGTTGCATAAATAGGGGTGGAGGGGTAGCCTTCCCCTCTTGAAGGTTTTGAAGTTTTTGATGCTCCTTTGAGCTTTGCCCACATGAAATGTGAGGCTTTGTAACCTCTCCTTCCAGAAATGAAATGTTCTTCATTTATGTTCATGTTTCATTTCCTTTACGCATTTAAATTACGCAATTTAAATTCAGCATTTACTTTTCCGCATTTACATTCTCGCAATTTACTTTATCGCAATTTGGATTTGCCTCCCCTCCTTGTAAATGCTGTTCTTCTAGGATGTCTTAAGGGTGTTCATATGGTTTTACATCTTTCTTGCACCCTAGGATAGACTAGAGATCAAGTTCTTATTGAATTGCAAATCTGTCCAGAACTTGTTCTTCACGCAACAGTCAGTCCTTGATTTTTATAAAAATATATAAAAATCATTTTTCAGTTATTCTTGTTGTCAAAGGTGAGAGACTCATATATACATCTTTAGAAATGTTTTTGAGTCCACTGGTTGCACCGTTTGAGCGCTATGAAGTGAAAACCGAGCCTCAAACTTTCTGGTCGATGTTCCTGACTGTCTTCATTGCTTGATTTTTCATGTTTATTCTACAAAGATTTTTGTGGTGAGTTTTGGTGGAATATTTCAAGACCCAACTTCTCACACGGAGAAAAATTCCCAAAAATTTTATATTAACATAAACTCATCAACCACCTACTCCAATTGAGGATAATTCGTGTAAAATCTGCTTTTACTTTTCTGAAAGAGACTTTGGTGTTTTAGCTTTATCTCTTTTAGAAAAGTAGTCTTTGAGTTGATTCCTCTTTGTTTGGACACTTGACTACCAGGATTGTGATTAAAAATTCCCTCACATGATTCATGGTTCTCATCCATGCAAGCTAGGGGTACACATAGTTGTCTAATTGTTCGGGTTTTTGGAGGGTGTGCGAATATGAGAAACACCATTTTGAAGGAAAATGTTTGAGTGTTTCAGATTTTTATTGCGAGATTGTTTGGAGTACTTTGAGTGGGGGAAAATTTTATTTGGGATCATTCACCCCCCCTCTGATCGCCATTTCGATCTTTTACACTACATCCTGGAGTTTCATATTCAGATCCTTGCTACAACCATAGATATTTGGTAATAGAATGTAGTGACATCCATAAGAGGAGAATAAGTTTGAAATTGATGACGGATCTTTGCATGGACCCTTGTGCTACTGAAATCTCTTTATACCTCGCCACTTTATTATTTTCATTCCTGTTTCTCACAAACACCCATTTGAGACCAATGGAAATGATATCTCAAAGGGTCTTACAACTTGTCTAAAGACATTCCTCTTATTTAGCGAGTTTAGTTCAGCCTCAGTTGCATCATTTCATTTAGCCCAATTAGGGTGGCTTTTGGATTCAGTAATAGTCTTCGAGTCTATATCTAAATTCTTAATATGGAAAGCAATATTACAGACAAAGCAACTACTACTAGTACATACTTTTCTCAAGTATATTTCTCTAATATTCACATAATTTGTGGTATACTCTTTATTCATATCAATTATCACTCATTTAAATCAATTATCTCTCCACAATTTCCCAATACGGTAGAGTCTGTGATTTCACTGAGTTTCTCCTTG
Organism: Otatea glauca; assembly: GCA_036346275.1. NCBI lineage: Eukaryota > Viridiplantae > Streptophyta > Magnoliopsida > Poales > Poaceae > Otatea > Otatea glauca. Next base: position 21,228,982 of record CM070712.1, on the reverse strand, counting down.
AATGAACAACTGTCACATTTCTCCTAGCTACCTCATTGTGTGCGGGTTGAGTCGTTATAAAGCGCGTCGGATCTACTACTTGAGACCGCCGGGATCGTGCCGCTTGTCGTTAGGAAGGTCTTCGTGTTATTGCCGGTGGAACCTCGCCGATGTGCCGCCATCGCGGTTAAAGCTTTCTTGGCCGTCGGATCGGAAGCGGCGTCTGGGATCAAGACAACGTCGCCGCCCGGTGATGAATCGAATCGTCAAGGTGAACCATTGGATTAGATCGATCGGTCGATATATCGCCATGTTGCGCGCGTGATGCAGGGCCATCCGATTTCTTTTGCGGTTTGGATCAAGCCGTTCATTGCGACAATCGCGCCTCGTAGCGTGGCGGGCTGAGCACAGAGAGTCATGGGCCAGGGTCCATGGTGGACCAGATCAAACCATGGACCGGGTCTATAGACCAGTCTGACGTGTCGTCACGGGATTGGTCCGAGTGGTAGTGGCGTCGCGATGATGCAATAAATCAGGTTTTCGGTATAAAAATAAATCGAAATTCGAATTTCCAATTTACGTATTTTGATTATTTATTTCAAACTTCAAAAGGCTATATCTTTTACATCGTAACTTTCGGATTTGAGTGATTCCAGTTTCTAAAAATTTGTAAAATTGAGATCTATTTAATGATGAATTTTATTTGATTTTGGAGTTCAATTGTTCTCTGTTTTGGCATTTATTTGCTTTTCTTCTTGATCGCGTAGCGTTGAATTGTGCGGCGCTTGGAGGAAGATCCATAACTCAAGAGCAAGTTCGAACCAGATCGGGACCTATTCTAAGGCAAGTTGTGCTTTGATCATGTTGAACCCATGTTTATAAAATTGCTATATTTGTTTTACCCTATTGCATATTATTTCAAGAGTATAGTTGTTTCAAATTAAATTGGGCTTAGCTAATATACAGATTGATTTATATCCTACCTTGTCAATTGTATGCCATGATCCATTGTCACCTAGATTGATTCAATATAGTTGGTTAGTAATTATAATCAACATCGGATGGTTAGTCCGTATTAGTTGCTTAGCCATGCCACGTCATCACATGTGTCGAATCATTAATACTTAATCTTGATTAATGGAATATGGAACAATGTTATGAACTTGTGTGTCATGTGAGATCACGATGAGATTGAGTTGTTGTGGCGAGTCATGTCACATAGCGATGTTGAATTGTTGATGGCACGTGGTGCTTGGTAACCAAGCTGGGTGATAATAATTTAGATTGGGGCAAGTGACAAGGCGAGTATGCCAAGGTGGGCCCAATGGGCGGAGGGTATGTGGATGTCTTGCCTGATCACTCTAAGGACTTAACCTTACAAGCCTTTGACTGAGTCAATCATGCAACCACATATGCAGTATGGGCGACCCTAGTGAGTAATTTGTAATGTCTTAATGTTGATACTATCATGGTGGTGTGAGTTCTCGGGTGAGGTGTAATTCACATGGCGCAAGAGGGGGCCACGGATGTGGTTTACTGAGACCATGATGTTGAAACCTTAGCGGGTAGTACGGATTAAGATAGAGCATTGTAAAGGCTTTGTCATGATCTCTCGCCGACACACCAAAGGAAGTGTGTTAACGGAAGGCACCAAGAGGCGATCATGTCACGTGGGTAAAGTGCATAACCTCTGAGAGTGTAAAACTATTGAATAGCCGTGCTCATGGTATTGAGCAATGCTCGGGAATTACTGATTAAGGGTTAGCTTAATTAAAATGAACAACTTGGTTGGGATGGCGAATGCCATATGGAAGATGGAATTTGACTTAAGATTGGAAACTTGGTTTACTTGAGAAAAGTTGAATCTATCATTATTGTTATTTGTTTCACCGTCTTTACAATCTATTTATTGTATTTGTTAAGTAAATCTTTGCTTTATTGCAAAATAGCCATGATAGCTTATCCTTTGGAATAAGCCTTGCATATAGTTGCGTAGAATTGCATTACATGCACAACTTGTTGAGTGCTTTAAGTACTCACCCTTGCCAACAATAACCTCACGGTTGAAGAGTCTACATCAATCTTTGGAGGAAAGATTCGAGGAGAGGCGAATGTTTAGGCGCAAGCCTTATCGATTACTGTGGTATCTTGAGGGGTTGTCGTTTTCATTCATTTGCGATTTAATATATTATTCGACCTTGCGAGCATAGTCATGTAAGTGGACCATGAGGTCATTCGACTAGTGGTATGTATCATATGATGTCTTTCATAATATTTTCGCTATGTATGATTGTGATATTTACTTATGTTGAGCTGTGTGCACTAGCATGATCTGGACTAGTGCAAGATACACAGAGGTCGGATTTGCATATTCGGGTCCCGGCGAGTGGTATCGAGCCATCTTGTTGTAGGCCTGACCCTAGATAGTCCAGTCGTCTCTATAGGAACTTCAAAATTATTTTCTAAAGAAAAGAATTAACTTGGAAGAATAATATGTTCTTAACTTATCTTATTCTTCTATTCCTTTCCTAAATCAAAATTTCTCTCTTTTCCCTATTGAGTTTCCTTCTCTCTCCTTCTTTGGATCGAGTTAAAACCTTATACGAGTTGTCTTGGTAGTTGGCGTGCCACATCATAGAAGAAAGTATCAAGTGCTTCTTTGTCAACCTGGAAATCATGAAGGAGGATCATCGTGCTCAAGGAAGGAGTAGATCCATGAAGCGTTCCAAGAGCTAGAAGATCTATGCTTGAGTAGTTAGTTGGGACTCGGTGTGGGAGTCGCGTCAGCTTAAGATAGAAGTGTTACCCACAGAGGCGGTAGTTTTGTGTGTATAGGTTGAATTGGTTCTTCCTTGATTCTTGAGTGTGTGCGTGTGTTCTTGAGCTTTTAAGCTTATACAAGCAACCATACCAAGTTATTAATATTGTTTGCTTAAGTTATTGGGTTAAACCTATCTCCCTGCTTTAGGATTCCTGCTTCTTACCTATGCTATTTTCCTCTTTCCTATTCCAAGTGAAGCAATCAAGCGAGAGGTTGATTAAGTGGAAACAACATAATCGATGGCGTGAAAATCAATCCAAGGAGAATCTCAATAGTGGATTAGTTCTTCAACCGTCAGTACAGATGGATATGCAGAGTTTCAGAGAGTTCTTGACTGCTCAGACTCAGTTGATGCATGCAATGATGAAGCAGATGCAGAATATGTCTGACCCAGCTAATGTCAACCAAGTGTCCCAAGCTGCTACCAATGATTTCCGTTCCTACTTAAGGTTAGCAGAATTCATAAGGACTCGTCCGCCGACGTTTTCAGGAAATGAGTTACCCTCAGAAGTAAATGATTGGCTCAAGACCATTGAGAGGAAGCTGCTCATTGCTCAGTGTGAAGACGATGAGAAAGTCCTGTATGCTTCTTATCAGTTACAAGGAATCGCTGCTGAATGGTGGAAGAAATATTGTCTTTGCTCATGAAGCCCATGAGTATCACTTGGAATGAATTTGTTGTTGCTTTTAAATCTCTTTGCTTCACCTAGAGACAGTATGGTCACGATAAATCTGACGAGCAGAATACTATTCTTGCACCTTGTTCAACATCTAAGAGTTGCTCTCGAAGTCTTGTCAACCAAACAAATCGAAAGATCGTGCGTGCATTATTGTGGAGAGATAGGACATACCGTTGTGAGCATGCGATTAATTGCTCCAGCTATGAAGGAAGTCATTCTCGGGAGAATGTCCTATGAGTGACATCACATGTTACCTTTGTGAAGGCCGAGATCATGGTCGGCTCAATGTCCTCTGAATCCAATAGTCACATTTGTAATTCGGCATCGGCAAAAGAATCTTGAGCGTAGTTGCTCCGAGTCGTCAAGAAGAGGCGGAACGTCGATTGCAAAAGTGGTGCCACTCGAAGAGCTAAGGACACAATACCTTAATCCTGTTGACCCTCATCAAGAAAAAGTAATTGGCGATCCTGTGACATGTTTCTGTCGCGATGAAGAAGGCCATTGGGCTAGTGAATGCCCTATGAAGCAACCATTCAGCGCAACAAGAAGACAACAATGTACACAGAGACTGCACAATAGCGAACACGGGTGTGTTATAAGCTGTCATGAGGAAGGCCATTTTGTTAAGAAATGCCCGCGAAAAGAATCTAGAGTCTCCTACAGACGGTCCTTCCGAAGTTACCTCGATCAAGTTCATAACGCCAAGAGTGAGCGATAAAATCGCAAGAGAAGTTTGTACGAGAATCAGTTGGAAGAAGAGGCATCTGAATGAAGACACGCCTTAGTCGACGAATGCTCAAGGAAGAGAGGTGGACCTAAGCTTTGTTACACCTGCAACAAGCCTGGGCATTTTGCTAACAATTGCCCTCATAAGGAAGTGATCGCACGAGTGCAAGTCAATCTCAATTCTGTTCCAGTCAAAAACTTCAGCGCCAATACCAATCGAGGAAGTTTAGATCGATGATTTTAGCCTATGCAATAATTTGTGGTATACTCTTTATTCATATCAATTATCACTCATTTAAATCAATTATCTCTCCACAATTTCCCAATACGGTGTCCTCAAGAGAGTCTGTGATTTCATTCACTGAATTTATGGACATGACGACGGAGTTCCATGAGTTTCTCCTTGAATGAACAAGCTGTCACATTTCAGACCATAAGAGTTGAAGTGCGGACATATTGGGCATATTCATCGCTTGGACTCTATGGACAATAGAAATTGTGCAAGAGTTTCAAAGTTGAAATTAGAAGTGGTTTCTATTGGATTATTTCCATTCATATTAGGTTCATGGAGTTCCCCTGATTTTGGAAGAAGCTCAAGTCATCTCTTAGGTGGATGTCTCGTGAAGTAGTGAGCATGTTGCTTTATCGACGTATGTCGAGAGTAAAAGCCATGCATCAAAGACCCATTGGTTTATTGCGTAGTTGAAAATTCCGAATAGAAGTGGGAGGAAATCGGAATAGACTTTATCACGGTTTACCTAAGACTCGAGAGAGATTACGATTCCATTTGGGTTATTGTGGATCGTCTAACCAAGGTCGCCGTTTATCGATAAAGACCACTTACTCGAGATCGTTTAGCGGAGTTGTACATGTCAAGGATTGTATGCTTGTATGGAATGGCCAAGAAGATTGTGTCGGACAGAGGTACCCAATTCACCTCAAGGTGTTGGAACAAGTTGCATGAAGCAATGAGGACTTATCGAATTTTAGTCTGACATATCACCCAGAGACGGATGGTCGATGAAAGAGTAAATCGATTTTAGAGGATATGTTGAGAGCTTGTGCTTTAGCTTATGCTACGTCGTGGGATAAGTGTTTGCCATATCACGAAATTGATTACAATAATAGTTATCAAGCTAGCTGCGAGATGTCACCATTTGAGGCGTTGTATGGGCGTGCTTTGTCGTACTCCGTTACATTGGAATGAAACAGGAGGCGTTTGGTGTTTGGGCGAGATATTCTTGAAGAGCGAGAAAGTCAAGTTGCAATGATCGAGAGAGGTTGAAGATAGCACGATCAAGGCGGAAAAGCTACGCGGATAATCGTCGTCGAGATTTGAGTTTTGAACGAGAAGATCATGTATCTCGAGGTTACCCCTCTTAAGGCGTTAAAGATTTCATGTTAAAGGAAGCTTGCGCCAAGATATGTCGGTCCGTTCAAGATTACGAGCCAGTCGAGGAGAGGTAGCTTATCGATTAGAGTTGCCTCGATCCTTGGCGGAGTGCATGATGTATTCCATGTGTCGCAGCAAGAAATGTCTCGAGTGCCAGAACAAACCCCATTGGATGCAATAGAGCTGCAAGAAGATTTGACTTATAAAGAGCAACCGATCGAATTTTGGATGTTATGGGCGCAAGACCGGAAACAAGTCTATTCGCTTTTGCGAGTTCGATGGAGCAATCATTACGAGTGAAGCCACTGGGAGGCGAAGAAGATTTGAAGTCAGAATTTACGAACCTATTCTCTAGTTAGCCCTGAATCTCGGGTCGAGATTCTGTTTAGGGGGGGAGGTTTGTAACATCCCAAATTTGCCTAAATTTTATTTTATTTGCTATTTGTGCATTTTAGGATTTTCTGAATTTATTTGGATTTCTTGGATTTTATTGGAATTTATCAAAACATTTATAATTGGCCTTTTGCTGAAAGATATTTAAATTTATGCAAAGTTAATATAAAGTTATGCCAAAAATATTTTATTTGAGTTCAAAATGACTTGAAGTATTTATGAGAATTTTCTTGGATTTTTCTGGTATTTATTTTGCTTAAAGCGATTAATCGAATTACGAATTATTTTAATTAATAAACTCGGGAAAAATCGTTTGAATAGTATTGGGCCAGCCCATCTTACCGCATGCAGCCAGTTGAGTGGCCCATTTGGCCCGTCTTAGGAATTTCAATCGTGTCGTCGGATGCTAGATCGGATGGTCGGGATTGATTAGAAACCCTAGGTTTATCCGCCTTTGGATCAAGTTCGTGTGGATGGAGAGATTGCGCCACGTCGGCGAGTGTGCGAACCGTCCGTTTGTTGACAGTGTTTGGCCCGGTCTCCGTCGCAGCGTCGCCGTTCCATCCGGACTCGATTTCCGCCGTAGGTGTGGGACTTGGAGTTCGTGTGGGGCTCGAATCGGTAGCTATAAATCTGCGGCGTGCTAAACGAGGATTCCGTTGAGCGCCGCGTCGCTGGTTCAAGAATCATCGTGGAAGTCGCCGTCATCGCGGTTCGGAGCTCGCCGGAGTAGGAGGCCGAAGCCACTCACGGTTTTTGCGCGACCGCGTCGTCGACGAGCCGTTAGCTACCTCATTGTGTGCGGATTCGAGTCGTTATAAAGCGCGCGCGGATCTACTACTTGAGACCGCCGGGATCGTGCCAAAGCGTCGTTGGGAAGGTCTTACGTGTTACATTGCCGGTGGAACCTCGCCGATGTGCGCCATCGCCGGTTAAAGCTTTCTTGGCCGTCGGATCGAGGCGGCGTCGGCCCATATTGGGCATATTCATCGCTTGGACTCTATGGACCAGTCTATTGGATTATTTCCATTCATATTAGGTTCATGGAGTTCCCCCTGTTCAAGTCATCTCTTAGGTGGATGTCTCCATGGTTTGAGATCTTTAGAACTAGGAGGTTTACCCCTCTTCTTGCGCAAGGAAGGGGATTCTGAGGTAGAACCCAAAGCCCGGGATGGTTCTACTCTCATGCGCATTCACAACTGGCATGTGTGACTAGATAACTCCCTTATGATCCATGAATGATTTTGGAAGCTTGTTTGCAAGGTATTGCAAATCAATGATCCTCTAAACCCTTTGTTCAGCCTCTTTAGTGCATGGATCCATATTATGAGGCTGCTATCATGCCATGACAGTTTTCGGCATTCCAATTTAGGGTCCTTTTCTCCCCTAATGCTCATAATAAGTATACATTAAATATGCAATCAACATATCTCGTTTTAAAGAGATCCTCTATCATAGGCTAAATATATTTTTAGAATCAATGGAGATTCAAATCCCACATAAATTATCAATTTACGACGGGGCCAATTGACGTACGCTGAGGTGATGAGATCGTCACATGCATAGCACAACCTAATTTGCGCAGATGGAAAATACACAGTTCTTTCCCACGCACTAACTAAAAAGGCAAATACTCATGGTAAGCGAACGACCCTAGTTGTATAAATGAGGTGGCATGTGAAACCGTATGTCCCCAACACATAGTGAATAACTTACAACTCATCAGTAAAGGTCCAGCAATCAGCTTGATACTTTTAATTAGTGATTCTGCAAGTTTTTTCTAAGTATGGACGTGCGAGACAAAATGTTCTACTTTGATACCTAAGGCCATACAATAATCATTAAATGCTTTTAAGTTAAACTCTCCAGCATTATCCATTCTTATGGATTGGATCCAATGATCTGAAATCTTGGTCCATTGTGCAATAATCTATGAAATCAACTTAGCAAATGTATGATTTCTAGCGGAAAGTAGACTCACATTCGTCCACCTAGTAGATGCATCAATCAATACCATAAAGTAACTGAATGGCCTAGACATCTGCTAAATTGTTCCACATATGCCCCCCTAAATTCTCTATAGGAAATTAGGCATTTCATCCCTTATATTGTATGATCCGACACGTCATATGGTACCCAATATGACTTAGATGTTCACGCCACGTTTTGAAATAAGCTGGCCCACTAAGTTTTGCACTCGTCACAATATATTAAACATGTAGTATAATCCGAAGCTATAAGCCCTCACAAGTTTTTCTTTCCGATATCCGACTTTCTTGGTTAAGATAAGGTATTCCGATCCATTCTCTTCTCCTGTTTCTATATGAAAACCATCATTTTGGATATCTTTTAAACTCAAGAGAGTGCATATTGATTTTGGAAATAATAATGCACCCTCAATGATTATTTTAATTCCTATCGGTAACACTACTAAATCTCTTCCAGATCCAACAATGTTATCACAGTTGCTAGCTATGGCCAGAACATTACTAGTAATCTTGCTCAATGTCTGAAAATATTTTCTATCTCTTAGGATAGTATTCATGGTCCAACTATCTACAAGATAGGTTTCCTTTTCTCCCTCTATTCGTTGTACTTTCTCTATAAGTATGAGATAAATAGTTGCATGTATTATAACACAACAAACATATTTATACTAGTAAACATCAAGCACAAACTATACAAGTAAGCATCATACATAAGCTAGAATCAAATTTTATTCACAAATATGAACTAAATATTATACTTTAATTCAATTTTATTAACTATCTTTTAATAGGATAAGCCAAAATATAGTGTTATAACTTAACACTATCCTAACACATGGTTCGACTAATATTATATATAAATATGCAATGGGACTTGTAAGTTTAAAACATATGGGTCTCTCACAGGAGCAAGTTAATGGCATAGCTCAACACAGAGATGATTCATGAGGAAGATCATGGCCTATGCCCTGTGCTTTGCGATAGCATATGTGTCTCTCTCAAGGACATGTTCTAGTTTCCTAGCTATAAAATTTAACCGTGCCACCATCTCCAAATAGATATAGTTTCAGTAATTGATAGTCAGGAACCATGGCTTGATATGATGCCTATCAATAAGTAGAGCAACCATGGTTAGCTCAACAAGGCTACCATCATCAAATCACACAACATGTTAGTAATCCAATTTATTAGCATAGTATTACGAATCTATAAAAATTTCAACAATTTTCTAATTTTTTTGCTAATTTTATGGACATAGAATCCATCTCTATGAATTAAATCAACAGAAAAACTCAATACCATAAAAGACTTAAATATAATAACCATAAACTTTCTAGGATTTAAATCACAAATTTACACATGGTGAGAAAGCCCTAAAACTTTAAATCAAAAGTTACAGGGGTTTCTTTGCAAAATTTTGGCTCTTAGAGACCTAATTTCAATGAATGAGAGACATATTTGTAATTTTTCTAAGATTACAGGGGTTTTCTACAAACGTTCCATCTTCCAGTGGTTTTGGACCCTATCGGGTTCTTATCCTAATCCAACCTGCTCCAATCCAGATCAAATCTAGATCAGACCCCCTTCCGCTTGAAACTCATTATGGTTAATAAACCCAATTGGATCTCCCGATCCAGTCTTTAATCGACGACAGTGGTGCTTGCTCTTCCCTGTCATCTCTGATGATGGCCTTGGCAGCCTAACTCACACATTGGCCATGGTGACACTAATGGTGGTGCCCCGTCCCTCCACCTTTGGTGGTGACCTGGTGGCTCTTCCTCGGCTTCACCTCGACTCAGTCCTGGCCCAACGCTCCCCTAGCTTTGGTGTTCGGTGGTGGTCTACACACACCACGTGTTGGGACCCAAAATTTACATTTTGGTCCCAATGTGTATAACGTACTAGTCACATGATCAGTGGCTAGTATACACATTCAACAACCTTGTATCACCTCCATACATGAATGAATATTAGAGTAGCATAATAATAATAAACATGTGATCAAAGGCTCATACAGCTAAGCCTATGCCAAAAAAGTGGCCAACCGGCCAAATAGTTCACATAACAAGTAAATAATAGTGGAATAATCGACATACGAGACAAAAAAAATCAAGAGACAAAAAAATCAAGCAAGCGTGCCTTAGCCCACCACAGGCAACTAACCAGAGTTTAAACTTAGTAACCGACGTCATCTTCGCCAAAACCTGTTGCGAAGAAAGTAACTATTTAGGGAATCTCCTTCCTCTTGATCTGGTAATGTTCAACAAGTAACAGTGAGTACAAAAATCGTACTCTGCAAGAATTGCAAGCAAAGTTATATAATATACAAGACTATGTCAAGAGAGATGGATATCCTACCAAAATTTCCATTTTGCACAAAGTGAGTTTTCATTTGCAATAAAGTATAATAGATTGCAATCGGATGTTGTAAAAGCCGCTAAAATTTGATATAAAGTAACAAGTAAAATAAGCACAACCACAATATCTCTCCATAGCCATGATCAACAATGTTCACATACTCGTGACTGGGAAATAAAAGCGGATAGCTTCACTTTAATTCCATCCAAGTTTTGAAAAACATAAGACCAGACTCATCGACATCACACAGTTTTGCCCATAACCGGGGGCACAACTATGTGAATAGATTTTACACTTTGCAGGGGATGTATTGCTTTATCCACAAGACATTATCATCTTTTAATATCAGCCATGACAGGCTTCCTTTGGCGCGCGACTAAGGGATCACGACAAGACCTTTACATTATTCGACCGCAACCTTGTCCCACCCGTTAGATTTTTGCCCTCGGGAGTTTGACATATTGACCCCAAGGAGTCCACCGTTGTGTCAGAGGTTGTGCCCCCATAAGCTTCCTACGATGGGAAGCCCCTCAAGACACCTACCCGGTGCTCGCACCACTCTAATCTACCATGGGTACAAGATGAGGCCCATCAACTTATTATACCAGGGCCTTCCCAAGGCACTTGTGATTGCACGAAAGGCTTAGATTAGCAATGCATAAGTTCATGGTCCTTAACCGACTCGAGCGAGAGTCCCCAACAACCAACCAATCGATGCGAGGTCCTTCTCTCGCAGCACAAGATATACAAATATCTTGTCTGAGTTAAAACCATAGTTTTCAGTTTTGTTTTCTAATAAAATACAAGGGTGACATAACTATTCCCATGTTTTAAAAGAGTATCTATTCTATTATCAGTCATAACAATAAACAAGGCATGGCTATGCAACTATATATTAGACTTATTATAAAATTCCACAATTAATTATACAAGCTGTGGATATTAGTTCTAGGGTGACAACAGTAAGTTCAAAAACTTTTTGAGGTAGGGTCAATGCAACGAATCAGTATAACTATCAATCTAACCAACATAGTCATTTTACTAAAAAAAATAGGCCCATGCATAATAGTTTGAGCAAACGAAATACATAACATTGGATTATGTGATCGATATGGTCAAAGGGGTTGCTTGACTTGCTGTTGAACACTTGTCTCTTGCTCTAGATCAATCTCGAAGCATTTTCATGACGTTGAAATCTATCATATAAAGCCAAATAACATAAGTAAATACCAAATAAATATCAACAGAGGAAAAATCAAATTATTTTTATATAGTATGAAATTTCATGATTTTAGGAAAATTTAGAAATTGATTTCACTTAAGCCTTGTTTGTATAGGCTTTTTCACCATCTTAAAAGCCAAAAAACCAAAGCCTAAACAAATAGGTGGCTTTTACCTGGGCTTTTTCAAAAGCCATAAGCCTCTATATAACTAAAAGCCAAAATCCACTGGAGAGGTGCTTTTTTGACTTATTGAGGGTTGGTCTCAGACTAATACTACTAAAGTTAGAGTAAAATTACCAACCTCTACCACTATAAAAGACGATTGCTTTTAAGCTACTTAAGCCTAAAAGCTGACTTTAAGCTATAAGCCAACAAGCCTAAGCCTAAACAAACATGCCCTTAATTTGGAGTTCGGATGCAAAAAATATAAGCATTTGAATTTTGCCCACCTGAGAAAATGGTGAAAAAGAAAAAAAGGGACAGGGGTGACATCAAAGACTTAAAGTGCACGTTTTCCTACAGAGAAGATGTAATTTCTTATAACCAAAGGCATACTTTCTAATTGAAAAATCTGGTTTTTCTTTAGTTAGACTGTCTGGTAGGTCATACTTGTCGGGTTTTTATTATTTTCATGAATACTGATAGGTGGGGTCCACATGTCAGTGACACGTACGATTCATAAAATTATTTTTATTTATAAAACAATCCCATTAATCCATTGGACCCACTTGGTATAGACTCACTATACTTAACTAAGGTAAACTAACTTAACCTTAACTACTATCATTAGCGCTAACCAAAGATTCTAACGACACGGGTCCATATGTCAAGAAGAAAGGAACAGATATAGGGGCATGAACAAGATCATTGCCGAGCTCACCGGCAGTGAGGCGATGATGGAACAACTTCAGGAATGGACAAAATGGATCGGTAGGGTCCCGGTGAACTTCTGGGTGGCGACGGCGGCCAGATTGATGGACGAAGGTGGTGACAGATGTCGTTAAGCGGCGGGGTTCCTTTGGTCGCGACGAACTAGGTGAATGGAGTTAGAATGAGCAAACCAGGTCATTGGGATAGCATCAGGGATCTCAGGTAATGCTAAGGCTGCTGGCACTAGGTCCTAGGGTCTTCAGACACTCGCCAGTGACATGCGACTGTGCTGGTGCAAGGTAAGGCTATCACTATAACTACAAAAAGTGCTACCTCAAGTAATAAGCAATACATTAGGATTAGGAGCTTACCATGAGTACGAAGGTAAGGTTGGTGGCGCCAAAGGTGGCCAGAGTTGGTCGGGTGACAACGGAGATGTTCATGGTTGTAGGATCAAGGATAACCGACTACAGAGGGGTGAATAGGAGGTTTTTAAAATTATTTGGCTCTAATTGGAACAAATGATCAAGTAATACTAGAATTGATAATTTTAACAATAAAGGTCTAAATTGTCTAGGTTTCGCTAAGTGCGATAACAAAATAGGTCTAACCAAATTACACAATCCTAGATGGATGAGCAAACACTAAGTACACTAGCAATGTAAAATTGCACAATGAACACAAGTGAGCAAACCACAAGAGATGAACATGATGATTTTACCCCGTGGATTAGCGATAAACATTCTGGAGCCTCACAGGATGAGGCCGTTATGGGTAAAGTGGTACGAACATGCGCAAGGTCAAATCTTGAATTCAAGCCTATCTCCTGGATTGGAGGCTACGGAAGCTAAGTCTGTCTCATATACGAGTGCTAGTAGTGGCTATTCAAAATTTAAAATATCCAACCTTTAAATAAAACAAAAAACCTAATTTCGGTAAAAAGGGATTTTTGAGGGAAGGCAAGAATTGGCAAGATTGGAGAGAAAAACTCATATTGCATTTTGTTATCTAATGATTGTTGAGTACTATGTACTCACTCTTGTTAAATCCCCCTTTTCTAGAAGGTGAGTCAGATGGATCGGCGTATGAGGCGTGGGCTGAGGGCTACTCTCAGGACCTTAAGGAAGATCCATCCATGGGCTACTACTGCTACGACTACTACCAGAAGGGCTAGGGGATGGTATAGGCCATATCGGCATCATAGGAGATATACAGGGTAATTTAGATAGTTATGTTATCTTTTGCTGTACAGAAACCAGATGTATAAATTATGTAATGGACATATAGCCTTGCGTGTCTTGAATTGAATATATTTTCATTCAGTCTCTAATTATTGTTCTGCTATAACACTCTGAACACGGCGTAGTAACTGATAAAGCATCGGGTCTTCTGATGTTTTGTTAGCTACTGTGTCGAGATCCAGATAATTATCTCTGGGTGAGGATAGTGCTACTGTCGCTACCTTGAGCTAATTATGTGGGTCGCCACATTAGACATACTTAGTTGTACGATGCATTCATATCACATGAGGAAATTATGATAATTTTGATTTAATGAGATATGTAATTGTGCCGGGTAGCGACTGTTGTAAAATTTGTTGTGCCATCTCAAGGTATGCTATTGGTCTTGGTTAAATAAAATAGTTTTCATTTAGGCAAGTGATCATGCTATAAAGGGGGGTGTGGTTAGCACATTTGGGATGTGGATGTCTCGTTCGAAACTATTTAAGGACTTAATTTTGTGCATCATTGAACTATGCCTAAACGTACAACCATATGTCTGGTACGGGATAAACCTAGCTGAATAACCTGTAGTATGCTTGTGCTCCCCTGCATGGTTGAAGTGGAGGGGTACTCCAATGGGCGTGCAAGCAGAAGTTTACTTTGACTCGATGAGACACCGGGTGTATGGTGCTGATTGGAGGGTTACTCCATTCTCTCACAATAGTGAGCCTCTGATTAAAGACGTGCGATGCATGCTGGGATAAACTGGCTAGGTCATGTCCCAGGGTTGAGGGGATATACTCACTAGGCAGAGTGGTGCTAGTGTGCAGGAGCGTAAAGGCCTTATTATGATTTTCTTAGTCGCACACCTATGGAAGTGTGTCAAACGGATAGTTAAACATAATCATATCTTGTGGGTAAAGCAGTACAACATCTGCAGAGTGTAAAACTATTTAAATAACTGTGTCCACGGTCATGGATGTGCTTAGGAATTTCATATAGGATATGTAGTTTTTCATAAAAATGTTAGAAGGTGGAATTGTTGGAAAGTAAACGGGGAGTTCACGGTTGATTTTGTTGTCTAAAGTTAACACTGACGAATTCAGTGGTTTGATGGTTGTGTTAGATAGTGATGGGTGAAGCCTCACTAGTTTGTTCATATTGTATACCATTGGTTTAACAGTTATTTATTATCTTTTCTCAAATACACTTTGAATCTATTTATTGTATTTCAAATAATTATTGCTTTCTACAAAGGAACCATATGGCCATTCCTTTGTCAAGCCTTGCATGAATATAATTGCATCATTTCCCTATGACTTTCTGAGTACTTTATGTACTCACGGCTATATACCTTTGTTGATCAGTTGCTGAGGAAGAACCAGGGAATACATAATTCTACAAGGAGTACTACGAAGACTTCATCAACTAGGAATGCGTTTCCCCAACGATTGCTTGTGGCATGTCGATGTTCCAAGTTATCTTATTTCCGGTGTAAGATCAGAGTTTATTTGTTTCTTAAGCCATTGAGGCATAGTTTTGTAAACCATGATCATAAGGTCCATTGTTATTATTTAATAATAATTTGATACTTTCTTAGTTAATTTATTGTATGGAACGGTATTCATCTATATTGCCACTACGTGTATTAGCGTAATCCTAGACTAGTGTAGTATACATAGAGAGTTTTCGGATTTTGTAATTCAAGTCCTAACACAATTCTAGCTAGCGCTTAGGGTGTCAATACCCCATTTTCTAACCAATTTGAAGTTCAAGGACAAAGCGTCGTTCATCCTCAGCAAAAGATCCAAAAGCAATTAGAAGGAGGGGAAGCAAAACCAACTTGCAAGAATTTAAAGCGCGGAAATTAAATGTTGAATGTAAATTTCATAATAGTAGAGAAAATAAAATTTGCATTACATAGATATGAATGTTTACAAAGCCACACTACCAGGTGAGCAAAGCTCACAAATGAGCACACAAGGAAACACTAAAATCTTGCTACAAACCTTGGGAAGAGGCATCCCTCTACCCTCTATTTATAGCCTAAAATACACTAACTTGACGCTACTCCATCCGCAAATCTTGATCCAACAATCCTCCTTCGCTTGAGTAGGGCTTAAGTTAGCATCCTAGCCCTCCACTTGTCCTAACGGGTTTTATACATTTATGCTAACTTGACCGCTACTCCATCCGCGAAACTTGATCTAACGATCCTCCTTCACTAGAGTAGGGCTCAAGTTGGCATCCTAACCATCCACTTGTCCTCCCAGTTCGCACCAACTCCTGACCTCGATCATCTTCAGCGCCGTCTGACCGTCTAGACCTCAGCTCTCCTAGCCTAGTCCTGATCTCTTCTGCCTCACCATGACCTAGCTCCAAGTCCTGCAACCATCACAAACAAGGGAAATCCATCACATAACACTGTTCATAAGATATGCAATTTATAATTAACATATTATGAATTTTCAATTAAATGCATCGCTCAAGCTCACTGGAAAGGCCGACCGCAACTCAAAATTGCAAATTTAGTTTACTAAACTAAAACAAACTCAGACAAATCGACACAAACTTAACAAATGTCAAATAATCATCACATATCCATGAGTTGACCTCCACGTGATCTCACAGGTTCAAGCCATGTCGTACATGGGAGCTGCTCACGAGAATCCATATCATCATGTGGCAACCTTTATGGAATTTTGCAATATTTTCCAACATCAAGGTGCTCCAGTGGAGATGTATGGATGGTTACTATTTCCTTTCTCATTGGCTGGAAGAGCAAAGAAGTGGTAAACACGCTCCATATCTTCACTCAAAGGTAACTGTGATGAAATTTTGTAGAAATTTTGTATGTATCCGTTACCTAAGATTCAAAAGTTGAGGGTGGAGATCAAGACGTTTGCTCAGCGGCCTAAAAAACGTGTTAGAGATGCTCAGAAAAGGTTTCAAGATTTGTTAGCCTCAGAATCCGATCTTGGAATTCCTGAGCTTGTTCTTTTGCAAACATTCTATATTGCTTTGTCTCACCCATTGGCGGAACATGTTAATGCAGCCGCAGGAGGTCTAATTCTCAACAAAAGTCCAACCAAATTCAAGCAAATTGTGAACAAAATTGCAAGAACTCAGGTGATGTTCGATTCATAGGATGAACATGAAAAAGATTGTCAAGATGAAGAGGAGGTGAAGCCCAAACCTGTCACTACAGAAATGGTTGATACTTCGAAGTGATAAGAAAAGCTTCCCAGTATTACAATAGCTAAAGTTGAAGTCAAGAATGATCCTTCTATGATCGATGATGAATCTGAAATTGCTCATGAAGATCAGCCTGAAATTTGTCTTTTGTCAAAAATCGAGCAACTTGATTGGATTCCCTTTGAACTTGGACCAAAACTTTCAGCTAGAATACCTTTCGTAGAGTAGGCCTATCTTTCTGAGGAAATGGTAAGAGTCAGGTTGGCTCGAAGAGTTACTGGGAGACACTGTGTTAAAAAGGAATGACAAATGGAAATTCTGCATGTATGATGTAGAGAGAATATGCAAGTCAAGCAAAAATTCGAAAGCACCATACTAGCTCAATTTTTCATTGTCAAAGATATATTGATTGTAAGGACCCGAATCCACTGATTCGAACCCACTGTGTTTACCGCACTAGTCCCAGGATCAACGCTAGTGCACAAAGCTCAACATTGGTACATATCACATCATACACAACGATAATAGAATAATAGTTCATTCATTGATATATCTAAAGGTATGATCTTATGACCAACTTACATTATTAAGCCACACAGGGCAAGACTGAAAATATAAACCAATAATTATGTAGCGGAAAGTAGAAAACGTAGATAGCTCATCAGTTCACCACAGGCAACCGACAAGGCTCGGACCCTAATGACTCGTGTCTTCCTGAACTTCATCTTCCAACACAGGTGTAGATTTTTCAACTGTTGATTATTGTTGTTTGGCAAGGGTGAGTACTTAAGCACTCAACAAGTTGTGCACAGAATGCAATTCTATGTATCTATATGCAAGGCTTATTCCAATGGATAGGCTATCATGGCTATTTTGCAATAAGCGATTTATGAACGAATACTGATAAATAGATTGTAAAGATCAGAAACAAATATCAATAGTAAATAAATTCAGATTTCTCAAGTAAACCAAGTTTCCAATCCTAAGTCAAATTCCATCTTCCATATGGCATTCCGCCATCCCAACCAAGTTGTCCAATTAATTAAACTAACCCTTAATCAGTAATTCCGAGCATTGCTCAATACCGCGAGCACGGCTATCCGAATAGTTTCACACTGCAGAGGTTATGCACTTTACCCACGTGATACAACCAAACACCACCAAGGCGAGTGATTATAACAAAGCCTTTACAATGCTCGCCTAACCGGATACTACCCGCTAAGGTTTCAACACCGTGGGTCCGAAAACCATAACTAGGGCCCCTCTTGCGCCATGTGAATTACACCATAACTCGGGAACTCACACCACCAAGATAGTACCAAAGTTAAGACATTGCAAATTAATCAGCTAGGCTGGCCCATACCAGACATGTGGTTGCATGATTGACTCAGGTCAAAGGCTTGCAAGGTTAAGTCCTTAGTGTGATCAAGGCAAGACATCCACATACCCTCTGCCCATCGGGCCCACCTTGGCATACTCGCCTTGTCACTTGCCCCAATCTACATTATTATCACCCAGCTTGATTACTACACCACGTGCCATCAACAATTCAACATCGTTGCGTGACATGACTAGCCACAACAACTCAATCTCATCGTGTGATCCCACATGACACACAAGTTCATAATATTGTTCCATATTCCATTAATCAAGATTAATTATCAATGATTCTGACACATGTGATGACGTGGCATGGCTAAGCAACTAATACGAACTAATCCTCCAATGTTGATTATAATTATTAACCAACTATATTTAACCAATCTAGGGTGACAATGGATCATGGCATACAATGACAAGGTAGGGTGTAGATCAATCTGGTATATTAGCTAAACCCAATCTAATTTAAAACAATTGTATATTTGAAATATATGCAATAGGGTAAATCAGACATAGCAATTTTATAAACATGGGTTCAACATGATCAAAGCACAACTTGCCTTGTAATAGGTCCTGATCTGGTTCTGGAACTTGCTCTTGAGTTGCTGGATCTTCCTCCGAAGCATCGCACAATTCAACGTCTACGCGTACCGAAGAAGAAAAGCAAATAAATGCCAAAACAGAGAGCAATTGAACTCCAAAAATCAAATAAAATTTACCATTAAATAGATCTCAATTTTAAAATTTTTTAGAAATTGGAATCACTCAAATCCGAGTTACGATGCAAAAGATATAGCCTTTTGAAGTTTGAAATAAATACTGGAATTAGAAAATCAGAAAATCAGATTTAACAGATTTATTTTTAAACTGAAAAGCGATTTATGACGTCAGCGTGACCTCATGATGACGTCATCATCACGAATTTCCAATCGGATTAATTTTCCAATTGAAAATGCAATTATGACGCAAGCATGACGTCATACCTGAATCACAAGCCGACACGTGTCTCGCCAGATGGATCGAGTCCACGGCGCAGCATGAGACCACGGTGAACTTCGGTCCACGACGCCTCGGACCCACGCCGGACACGCGTCGCAATCGATCGGTCTCCGCGCGCTCGATCCGTCCGAGGAAAAGAATCGGACGGCTACGATCTACTCGACACGTGCCCTCATCCAACGGCTTACCCGAGATCGGACGGTCGAACGCGCGCGAGAGGATGACGCGGCGGTGCGCGGCGCCTTTCACCGAGATGGAGAAGACGACCCGACGACGCGCGCTCTGGCGGACTTCTGGCGACAAGATGACGGAGATCCGACGCGGCACGGTTCGGCGAACTCGGTCCCGCAGCCCAAGCGACGGAAGACGGCGGATCGGCGATGTTCTCGGGCAAAAACCGCGGCGGTTCCACGCTTCAACTCCGGCGAGCTCGCGGCGGCATTCTACGACTGCTCTTGCGAAACCCCTCCGACCAAAAGATGCGGCGCTCAACTGCGAACCTCGGGGTGCTACCCCCCCTATTTATAGCCTCGACGTCCGAGCTCTACAGGGCGAAGAAGTTCGACGCCGTTACGGCGGCGGACTCCGAGTCCGGAATGGAGACGATGAACGACGACGTGACACGTGTCCCGATCCGACGGCCAAGACACGATCGCACACGCGGCCATCTCCGGACCGTTGGATCACGCACGAACGGCTGCGGATTTAGGGTTTCCCTCCGCCGCGATTCGTAATGGACTAGGCCGCACCGACCAGAGCCCAGCGCACGATGTTGGGCTTCGGCCCAACACTGTTCAAAGATATTTTTAAGACTTTATTAATTTAAATAATTCTAGAAATTCATTTAATTAGTTTTAGGCAAATAAATTATCAAGAAAAATCCCAGAAAAATCTCAAAAATACCTTGAGACATTCTGGACTCAAATAAAATATTTTTGGCAAAACTTTATTTTAATTTTGCACAGATTTAAATAAATTTGAACAAAAGGGTAATAAACTTAATTTAAAAATTAATTCAGATAAATCCAGAAAAATCCAAATAAATTCCAGAAAATCATAAATGCACATTTAAGCAATAAAAACATAATTATGCCAAATTTTGGGATGTTACATTGATCTAGTTGAAGATCCTCTATGATTTGGAAAATATGCACGAGTTTGCATAATTGGAGCTTTAGAGACTGAAGAACCACAAGCCTCTGCAACACCATATATTCCTAACTTCTCTAGAGGCCAGAAATTGAAGAACTCCGCTACAAGGTGGGAGACGATTTCATGAACAAAAGAAAGCCTTCTTCGCTTGAACATGAGGCTGAGATAATTCCTTTGTCAGAATTTGGACCGTTTGATGAAGGATGGCCGTATGAAGAAGATGAACCATATATGTTGAAAGACATAGAAGCTTCAGAAGAAAGTCGAGTCGAGTCAGTGACCAGATGGACCATCTTGTGACAAAGGTGACACTTGATGAATTCTTCAACTGCAGAGAAGTGTGCAGAGTGACGAGTCCCCTCGCCGCCGAGCAATCAATTGGATACCCATACATTCCATACACTATACAAGGTACGCTTATTGAAAAATCTCTTTGTGATTTGGGATCCGATGTAAGTATTCTCCCCCAACATACTTTTGAGAACATATTTTCAAAGCATGATTTAGTACCTAGTTCTAGGCTTTTCACTATGGCAGATAGATCAACTAGAAAGCCTCTTGGTGTTTTTCATAATATACCTATAACAATTGGGAGACATATTATGCATGATGATTTCTTTATCCTAGATATGTTGAATTGTGCCAATGATCGAATAATTCTAGGAAGACTCTTCTTAGTGAAAACCAAGGCAAATATTGATATAGGAGAAGGGAAAGTCATTATGAAACTCGGGAATGAAAAGATTGAATTTGAATTTGTTGACCATCCTTCAACCCCAGAGAGACTACAAGAGGACACTGTGCATATAGAATTTGCTTGTTCCACAAACACTTTCAGGGATCCACTACAAACATGCTTGAAGGATACTAATTTTGCTGATGAAGATGAGGATGGATGGACAACCGTGGATGAATCTCGACCTCCTCGACTTCCAGCCAATCCTCCTCATGATCTTTCTAGTGGAGGCGCTTTTGATCAAATCACTATTATGCTCGTGGAGCTAGGACTACCCCCTAAAAAATTCATGTACACACCCTCATCCAAAATTGGAATAAGTCCATTTTACATCCCCAACTATAAAAAAAGTTCAAATAACCCCTCAAACTATAAAACCGGTTATTTAACACACTTAACTATCAATACCAGATTAAATCACACCCTAGGGCGGTTTTCCTTGGTTGTTTTGTATCTCCTATATATAATTAAGGCAAAAATCAATTCAGAATTTTTGAAACTTTCTTTGTATGATTATAGGGCAATACTTATACTCCCATAAAAATTTCAGACTATGATCACACTTTATAATTTTATAAAATTCTGACAATGTCACTGTCTCAATTAAGGATTTTCTGATTTTGATTTTTATGATATATCAAATTATGTTGAATTCATTTAGGAATTTTTTCTGTAATCCTAGGGGTTTAAAAATGACACTATAAAATTTTTAGATGATGATCATGTTAGATAATTTGGCATATTAATGATGGATTTATTCCGAAAATAAGCTATGACAATAATTGAAGATAGGACAGAGGAAACAAATAAACTAGACACAAGCAATATGTCTATTGCAATGTCTATCTCATTCATATTATCATGTGCATTACCGAGATGACGTGAAGACGTAGCCGAACCAGTAGTAGATGTCGATGAAGATCAGCAGGCGATGTAGGCGAAGCCGATCGTCGGTGAAGAAAATTGCGAGCAGTCGCGTGAAGACGCTTCCCAAAAATGTGATTCATCCTCTCCCGGTGCAGGATCTCAAGGACGGACGTTCCGAAGACTTGCTCTCCCAACAGTCGGTGCATGTTGTCGAAGGGACGGGGAAGACAGATGCAACGCAGTACTGAGAGAAGGCAAAAGGTTCGAGAGATAGATTGATCTCTGTTCCATATATATATAACAGAGATAAAATTGTGGATCACAATACGAGTTGGTTACAGATTCTGCGTGTAGATAATTCCACATGCAGATAATTCCGCATATCGTAACCGTGTTGACCACTTAGTCTCACGCTGCAAAAAACTGCAAAAGAGAACTATGCCTGTGCAAGCCATCGAACTCGATTTCACTGCACCATTCACGCGCATGTCACGTACGCGCGCCCTGGCGTGGCGTGGCGAGGTGAGCAAGCGCGCATGTGTGTTCTCTCCTTCCTCTTCTCATGCTCTAGCATAGTGGAGAGAACCATTCCTTATATATTGGTCATCATCCACCTCCACTAGCAATGTGGGACTATTGCATTTTCACCTCTCTTCCACCTAATAGGCCTTTGAGATTTTCCAAGAATTATTTGTGAACTAATGGGCCTCTAGCCCAATAATTCCAACAATCCCGCACTAGATCCCAGAGGTCCCATAGGTCTTTGCCTATTCCAAAGTACTATTTTTATACCAGCTTTCGGTGACAATGGACTATGCCTTGAATTGCACCTGGACTTCAAGCTACATTCATCTACGACTTGAACAATGGACTATGCCTTGAATTGCAAGTTTTGTGCATACAAGTTTCACTTAAGGCCCTGACTGATACTAGGCTGCTGATAGTCTACCCCTCGGGTGGAGCGTATAAGTCATACTCCTTGACCTCTTCATGAGCTTCTTAGAGAGTACCCACGTCTCACGGACTGCGACCAACAGTCGAACTCATATAGGTGTGTTCTTTTAAGAATGCTCTGCGGGACAGCATCTTTGTTTGTGTAAAAACCAATAGAACACATTAAGACCGTAGTCAACCTACCTCATAGCTCTTAAGAGTACAACATCTTTCAAGGAGTGGGATGTAGAATGTACTCTTCTTCAGTTAATCCAACAGATTGTTATTACCCAGGTGCTAATCACGGGATCTTCGATCACATAGCTTGGGTTACTATTGTGGTTAACTATTTGGTAGGTCTCATTCCCATCTCCCTAGATGCGCTATCTACCACGTTTCGTGATAAACCCTTTGTAAACGGATCTGCTAGATTCTTAGCTGTTTGGATGTAATCCAAAGCTATCACTTCGGAGTTTCTCAATTTCCTGACAGATTTCAACCGTCTTTTAACGTGTCTTGAGGACTTCATGTTATCCTCGTACTGTTCACTTTCACGATAACTGTTTGATTATCACAGTTCATAAGGATAGCCGGTATCGGTTTTTCAACTACCGGTAAGTTCATCAAGAGCTCACGAAGCCATTCTGCTTCGACAGTGGCTATATCCAATGCTGTGAGTTCTGCTTCCATGGTTGACCACGTCAATATGGTCTGTTTAGAAGACCTTCATGAGACAGCAGCACCACCAAGAGTGAATACATACCCACTCATGGCCTTGAGCTCATCATCGCATCAGATATCCAGTTAGAATCACTATATCCCTCAAGTACACCAGGATACCCAGTATAGTGAATTCCATAACCTATAGTACCTTTTAGATAACGCATTACTCTCTCAAGAGCACGCCAATGGTCAACACCCGGATTAGAGACAAACCAGCTCAATTTGCTAACAACAAACGAGATGTCAGGCCTTGTAGTGCTAGCTAGGTACATAAGAGAACCAATAATCTGAGAGTATCTCAGTTGATCCCTAGTAATTCTTCGATTCTTCCGAAGTATTAAACTAGCATCATAAGGTGTTGGAGAAGGCTGACTGTCCATATAGCCAAAACGGCTTAAGACCTTTTCCACATAATGGGATTGCACAAGTGTAATCCCATCCCCACCTTTGATCAGCTTGATGTTCAGAATTACATCAACTTCTCCCAGATCATTCATATCAAAGCTTTGGGATAAAAACATCTTGACCTCATTAATCACATCAAGATTTGTTCCAAATATAAGTATGTCATCCACATATAAGCATAGAATAACTCCCTCACCCCAACCATAGCGGTAGTATACACATCTATTAGCTTCGTTTACAGCAAAGTCTTCAGATGTTAAAGTTCTTTCAAACTTCTCATGCTATTACTTGGGTGCTTGCTTAAGGCCATATAAAGATTTCAGTAACTTACACACTTTGTTCTCTTGACCATTTACTACAAATCCATCAGGCTGTTCCATATAGATTTCCTCATCTATCTCTGCATTAAGGAAAGCTGTCTTAACATCCATTTGATGAACGAGAAGACCATTAGAGGCAGTCAAGGACAATAGTACATGGATTGTGGTCAACCTAGCAATAGGTGAATAAGTATCAAAGAAATCATCGCCTTCTTTTTGGGTGTAACCCTTGGCCATAAGCTGTGCCTTGTACTTCTCAATAGTACCATAAGGCCTAAGCTTCTTTTTGAACACCCACTTGCATCCAACTGGTTTACAACCATAAGGACGATATGTGATTTCCCAAGTTCTATTAGCGAGAATGGAATCCATTTCACTACGAACTGCATCCTTTCAGTAGTCTGCATCAGGAGATACATATGCTTCTGAAATGGTCTTGGGAGCATCATCCACAAGGTACACAGTGAAATCATCACCAAAGGATTTTGCAGTCCTTTTTCTCTTGCTTCTTCTGGGAGCATCACTGTCATCCTCCTTAGGAGTTGGTTCATGTGTTTGTTCAAAAAGCTCAACTGGTATGACAGGTTCGGGAGTTGAATCACAAGCCTGACTAAGAATGCTATGCATATCCTTCATAGGAAATATATTCTCAAAAAATGTTGCATCTCGAGACTCTATTATCGTACCGATGTGCATGTTGGATACCTCAGATTTAACTACTAGAAACCTATAGGCAATGCTGCAATGAGCATATCCTAAAAAGATACAATCAACAATTTTAGGTCCAAGTTTGCGCTTCTTTATTATCGGCACATTGACTTTTGCCAAGCACCCCCAAGTGCGCAAGTAGGATAATGATGGTTTTCTTCCTTCCCATCCCTCATATGGAGTTGCTTGACTATTCTTAGTGGGAACTCTATTTAGGACATGACTCAAGGTCAACAAGGCCTCCCCCACCATGTCTTAGATAATCCTGCAGTGTCCAACATGGTATTCACCAAGTTAGTCAAGGTGTGGTTCTTCCTTTCGGCAACCCTGTTAGATTGGGGTGAATAGGAAGGTGTCCTCTCATGGATGATACCATGCTCTGCACATTATTGGGAGAATTCATTGGAGAAAAACTCTCCACCACGATCCGACCTAATTCTTTTGATTTTTCTTTCCCGTTGATTCTCAACTTCTGCCTTATAGATTTAAAGTATTCTAAAGCCTCATCTTTCGTTTTTAAGAGATACACATATCAAAATCTAGTCGCATCATCAATTAAAGTCATGAAGTATCTTTTTCCACCCTTCGTCAACACACCATTCATCTTATAGAGATCTGAATGTATGAGTTCTAATGGTGCCAAGTTTCTTTCCTCGACTGCCTTGTGAGGCTTACGAGGTTGCTTAGACTGCACACAACTTTGGCACTTAGAATCTTCGACAATGGAAAATTTCGGAATTAATTTCATACTGGAAAGCCAAGACATAGAACCAAAATTAAGATGACATAGTCGTGAGTGCCAAACACTTGCCTCACTACCAATAACATCGTCACAAAGATGATTCACGAATTTATTACAGACGTTCTCAAGGTAAAAGCGGAACAAGCCTCCGCTGTCATAGCATTTACCAATAAATAGTCCATACTTTGATATGACTACTTTATTCGACTCAAAACCAACTTATACCCATCTCTGCAAAGAAGGAAACCACTAACGAGATTCTTGTTGATTGAAGGGATATGCTGCACGTTCTTTAGCCGCACGATCTTGTTGGTGATATGCCCTTGAGGTGATCATAGAGATGATTGTATCACGCTTTATGTTTATAGAACAATATAATTGTTTGTCCTTTGAATAAATATCGATTGGATTAATCAACAAGTAAGTGACTTGTTCGTGCAACTTTTTCCATATATTGATATTATTCAAGCTATCCCTGATCGGTTATCATAATATAGGACGATTATGTTTCATAGATCAGCACATGTATTGATTGATGACCATGTTTCACGAGTCATAGAGATATGGAGATATCTAATCAATAATGTGGCACGTGTTAGAGAACATGCGTTGGATAGACCCATATGAGACACTGCGAGAATTGTTATATATATTCTTATGTGTCATCAGTTGGTCTCATGCATAGTGTATATATGTTCCTTAGACCTGAGATCGTCATTGATTTTCTAGATGTGTAATGGTTTACTTAGGAGCTACCAAACTCTACTCTTTAACCAGGTAGTTATAAAGAAAGCTTTCGGGTTTACTATGAAACATGCTGAGGTACATGAATGATCAAGATGGAATTTGCTCCTCATATATAATGGAGAGATATCTCTGAGCCCCTCGAGGTAGATGGATTAAGTAAGTGCATGGCCATGCCAGATGTGATTGAGAGTCAATCCAGATAAATTATTCCACTACGGTATGAGTGAAGAAATCAAGCTGTCATAGGATGACACGACTCTCGCCTTGAGCTTGATCTGATATCGTGAAGCAAAGGGAACATGACATTATCACATTATAGTAGGTTCATCCGATACTTTATGGATATTTGGGAATCGATATGTACTGCTAGGTACCGCTATCGATTATCGATCGGAAAGGTGTTTCCGAGTCGTGTCCAAATATACATAAACCTACAGGGTCACACACTTAAGGGGTTGGGATATAGTGGTATGGATTGGATCCGTCACTAACGGGCCAAGTGGGCTTTGTCCTTCAGTTGGGCCCTAATGTAGGGTTCCACCGCAGGGGAGGGGACGGCTATATAAAGGGAGTTCATAGTTGCAATTGGGTACATGAGAGGGCGTAGCCACCGAAACCCTAGCCGTCTCTACTTGAGCTTTCCTGTGCGCGCTGGTGTTGGCACACCGACGCACGACGTTCTTTTCCCGAATGTGTGGACGCCAGTAGAGGTGTTGCTGCCACTACGACACTGATCGGGACGATCGACCACTGCGCAAGGAGGATCGGCCATCGCACGAGGAAGATCGATCACTACAACTGGACGCGCACTTCGTTGATTCGGGCTACATCAACTTCCTTCCGCTGCACTGCACGTCTAGTGGTAATGATCCATGATCATTTACTTGCGTGGCTTTCTGGTTTACGAGGTAGAAATTTTAATTGTGTGCTAGTGTAGCCTACCCAT
Source organism: Otatea glauca (assembly GCA_036346275.1). Taxonomy (NCBI): domain Eukaryota; kingdom Viridiplantae; phylum Streptophyta; class Magnoliopsida; order Poales; family Poaceae; genus Otatea; species Otatea glauca. The sequence continues at coordinate 21,201,475 of CM070712.1, read as the reverse complement.
ATCCCTTCAGATCTTTTCCGAAGTAAGCTTCAGATCTACCGTGCCAACACCAAGAACAGAAGCATGTGACCCATTCTCCATCAACACAGAGGAACCTCGAGCAACCTGGTAAGAAGAAAACAATGATACATCAGCACATACATGAATATTAGCCCCAGTATCAATCCACCAATCGGTAGATTAACTAGCCGAAAGAACAGTGAGTAAATTACCATACCCAGGTGTCTCCTTCTCGGCATTGCCAATAGTCACATTGACAGATTTGGAGTTCTGTCCCTGCTGATCCTTTTATCGTTTGCGGCTTCGATATTTCTTTGCCCAATGTCCAATCTCACCACACACGAAGCAAGGCTTATCATTCTGTTGTTTCTTCTTCTTAAAGTTGGTAGTCTGAACAGCTTTTCTCTTTGACCTGAACTTACCAGAACCAGAACGTTGTACAAAATTGGCACTGGTTTGTCCCTCAACCACCTTTGGGTGCACATCCTACGCCCGAGCTTTCTCCTCAACATCAAGAGACGCAATCAGACTCTCAATAGGGATTTCTTGCCTCTTGTGTTTTAGAGATGTGGCAAAATTCCTCCACAAGGGAGGCAATTTGGTAATGATGCCACCAGCCATAAACTTGTCAGGTAACGTGCACTTGAGGTGATCAAGTTCACTCGCAATGAACTGTATCTCGTAAGCCTGTTCAACTACAGAACGACCATCAACCATTTTGTAGTCATGATATTGCTCCATAACATATAGTTCACTGCCAGCATTTGAGGCACTGAATTTATTTTCAAGTGCCTCCCACAGCTCATTTGCATCTCACATGTGCATATACACATCGCAAAGGCGGTCTGAAAGAAAACTAAGAACGTATCCTACAAAAATTGTGGTGGCATCCTTGAACTCTTTTTCCTGCTTAGCAGTAAGGGTTCCTTCAGATTTGCGAGACGCAACCAAGTCGACGTTCATAGCTGTGAGCCACAGAGTGGCTCGTGTCTGCCATCTCTTAAAGTGAACACCGGTAAATCTATCGGGTTTCATTGCCTCAGCAAATCCAGATGCTTTCATCATATTCACCATGAAAAGCCTATCGTGTTTTTGGATTGTTGGATAATTAGGCATATTAATGATGAATTTATTTCAAAAATAAGCTATGACAATAATTGAAGATAGAACAGTGGAAACAAATAAACTAGACACAAGCAATATGGCTATTGCAATGTCTATCTCATTCATATTATCAGATAAACAGAACAAAGAGATGGTTCGCGTGCGTTACTGAGACGATGTGAAGACGTAGCCAAACCGGTAGTAGACGTCGATGAAGATCAGCAGGCGATGTAGTCGAAGCCGATCGTCGGTGAAGAAAACAGTGAGCAGTTGTGTGAAGACGTTTCCCAAAAACGTGATTCGTTCTCTCCCGGTGCAGGATCTCAAGATCGAACGTTCCGGAGACCTGCTCTACCAACAGTTGGTGCACGCCGGCGAAGGGATGGGGAAGACAGATGCAATGTAGTACTGGGAGAAGGCAAAAGGTTCCAGACATATATTGATCTCTATTCTGTGTATATATAACAGAGATAAAATCGTGGATCACGATATGAGTCGGTTACGGATTCCGCGTGCAGATAATTCCGCATATCGTAATCGTGTTGACCATTTAGTCACACACTGCAAAAAATTGCAAAAGAGAACTGCGCCTATGCAAGCCATTGGACTCGATTTCGCTGCACCATTCACGCGCACGTCGCGTATGCGTGCTGCCTGGCAAGGCGAGCGAGCGCGCGTGTGTTCTCTCCTTCCTCTTCTCATGCTCTAGCATAGTGGAGAAAACCATTCCTTATATATTGGTCATCATCCACCTCCATTAGCAATGTGGGACTATTGTATTTTCACCTCTCTTCCATTTAATGGGCCTTTGGGATTTTTCAAGAATTATTTGTGAACTAATGGGCCTCTAGCCCAATAATTCCAACAGATCAAACCTGTACAGTTTTATAAAAATCTGAGAGTGTTATTGTTGTTTTTAAATTACTGTAGTTTTTTATTTTCTAAATGTATTAAATGCTTTCAAATTTCTATGAGACTTTTTGGGAACATTATGAAGGTGGATTAGGATTTAATTAAATTTTCTCTAAATTTTATTCTTACATGATTTTAAACTTCAGATGTTACAAATCAAAGATTCAACAATAAAATCTTTGATGTTCATCCTTTTCCTTTTTGAGATGATGACCAAAGGGTTTTCATTGTGACTTTAAAGTTGAAACAATCAGGAGGTATTAGTAGGAAAATTGTCTATTCTTAGAGTGCACCTTCGAACAAGCGGCCACTGGGGCATGAAGTGAAAAGGTTTTGTTGCAACCTTTTCTTAAAAAGAGAGAAAAAGCAAGAAAGAAAAGGTTTTTTTTTTTGCAACACATCGAAATATAATTTGCCATAGTTGCAATCTAGTAAATGGTGGAATGATCTATGGTAAAAATAGCAAGACAATACTTTGCACTTAAGAATGTAGGGTGAGACAATATGAAGTTCAAGTTGAGGGAAGATGGTGAAATTTGAAATCATGCATCTGCGCCCAATGGAGATTGTTTTGCACTCAAGTTTATGTTTACAAGACGTATGGATGCCAGGTGTTCAAGGTTTTATAACTAATATTGAGTGGTAATATACAATAAGATCCACTCGTCGCCCTATAATGTTACAAACAAATTAATTACTTTATCGATTCCAGTATATAAGGCTAGCAGCCTAGCACGTAATAATTCTGGGACCAAGCTTTGTAAACATCAACCATGCATAATTATTCTAATAATTTGGTCTTCGCTTGTAAAACCATATCATTATTAGATTCTTTTTTACAGAGTACTTCCCCAATGTTAATATTTTAGAATAGAGGAACATGAGATTAGCCGTCACAATCACAGCATGCAAATGAGTCAAAGACGACGCAGAAAGCAGAGCTGAAAGCTAGCACGTACTAATCCACACCAGCCCTAAATCTCGTGCCATGTGTCTAATTTCACCGACCACTTACATCAGTACTACTATTGCTTTAATTGTTTTTTTCTCGTGAGAAGGTCACTAACCTTTAATAGTAGGCAACCTAAAGCGAAAAAGGCAAGACCGAGAAATGATAAGCTAGCTTTACACATCAGGTACAATCGAACTCGTGAAATCGACTGGTGTAAAAAAACGATTTTTTTTAAATAATACATTTTTAATCCAATTGCAAAAATATACCCTTGTCGCACTACCATAGGGCGACAGACTGACTAGGCAGTGAGGTGGACAGAGTACTCGCATTGCGATTGGGCCACAGGATAAATCGCCCAACAGTAGCGCGACACCTGTACAAGTCGCCCAACAGTAGAGCGACAACTAACAAGTCGCCCAATGATAGAGCGACATGGCGGAAATCGCCTAATGACAGGGCGATATGGGAGAAAATTTATAAATTTAAAAAAAAACTGAGAGACTTTAAAAAAAATATTTGGATAAACAGATTTAGGTTTCAAGTAAAATATTTTTAGGCTCTAGAGAAATTTTAAATAATTTTCAAAATTCAAGGGGAACAAGTAGAGTGTGTGTTTTTTAGCCTTTTCGACGGCCCGTAAAATATCATGTCTAAACGGTATTTTTATGAACAGTGGACCACATTTGATCTTTGATATATGCACTACCATATGAAGGAAAAATATGTAATTTACACCTTGCTTTCCATATAATTTCTACTAGTGCAATAACCCTAAGTATTATAGTCGGTAACAACTCATATCATGTTTTTTAGCCTTTTCGGCGGCTTGTAAAATATCATGTCTAAACGGAATTTTTATGAACAATGGACAATATTTGATCTTTGATATATGCACTACCATAACAACTCATGTTATGAATAGTTCCTACGAAGCACTTAAATTATTTGTTGAACATACATAAGGGCACATACATCGAAAGTTCAGATGACAAAATAAGCAATATATTAGATTATATTACAAGGGCATTACAACAGTGACGAAATTGCTTGATGAACTAACTAACGAAAGCACTGTTTGTCATGGTGAAACAAATGATCATTCTGCCTATCTGGGTACAGCCAGAATGATGTCCCACATTTTTTGCATAGTACCTGACCCGTGTAAATTTTGAGATTTGTACTCGGACACCGCTCAATCCCTACTATGAAAGAACTCCATGGGGATCCGCAGTGCTCCCAGTTGTCGCCGAATGGGTGGCCTATGCCGTACATCTCAAGTGTATAAGACAGAATTTTTTGGTCATTTTTATGTGGATTTCTGCCCTCCCATATGGGCATGTCATCCCAATTCCTAGCGTCCCCTATGTTAATACCACCCGGGTTCTCGGATGGTCTGCGTAACGCGTCAAGGATTTGTTGCGTGGTGCGGACCTCGGCCGGCTACTTCCCCTTGTCCCTTCCTCTTTGAGAGGAGGTACCCTCTTGCACCTCTGTTGTGTTGACCGTTGGCGGAGACTTACCGAGACGCCTGCTCTGTTTCGGCTCGCACTCCACTATATGGTGCAGGAGGTGTGTGTTGGGCTTATCCTTGTACAACCGAAAGTGTGCCCTTCAGTCAATGCAGTATGCCCGCTGTGGTCGTTGAATAATACCGTAGGCGTACTCGTGGTCTGGCTTTTCTGGGCGGTAGTACCACCATGGAGAGGGTTGCTCCCCCCAGTTATCCCATACAGGAAGTTTGAGATGTGGGTGGTACGTCTCTGGGTCCACCCAGTTGAAGTAGCCGCACCATTCATCCTCGGCCAAGGGGCACCGGTAGAATCTTCGGTCCGCTAGATCATCGTGGCAGGTATCAACCACTGCCTCCAGGCCGTGTTCGCAAAAGTCGGGGCTTTCGGGTGGCCCTTGAGGAGGTTTCTCCTTTGACTCGAGCAATTTCGCAGTTTTATTTTTGAACTCCTGTATGCGATGAACTGGTTTAGAATTACTACTTTGTGAGTGAAACATGAGTATATCGCATGAAACTCACCGATTGGTTGGCCCCTTGCCCACCGGCCCTGAACTCTAGTCGATCTAGAGCGGGGACATGTCCTGGCGGCCTCTCCCACCGGGTGAAGTTCTCGGGTGAAGCGGGGTAGGCATCATGGTAGTTGTAGATAAATTCGTAGTCACGTCGTTCCGGCCCGTCGATCCATTGGAAGAAGCAACACCGGTCCTTGTCTTTGAAAAAGAAAGAACAATGCATGAAATGGCATCATTATTCCTATATTGTATGGATACCAGAGGTTTACCCAGAAGAGCGAGCACAACAAGAGTGGCGCGGGCGGCCGTCTCTCCATGGGTAGATTGCATCATCTTCGCCGGAAGGTTGCGATCGATTTGGGTCGAGGCAACTCCGCAGAATCGGGTGTCAACGCTACTAGTATCCGGTACTCGGGCGGAATGACTTCGCTTCTTCAAGAGGCGACGAGAAACGACATCTTGCCCTAATTTGTGTAGATTCAGCTGACGTGTATTGCTGGTTTGGCGGTGTTGGATGTCTACCCTTCGGCCGGTTTTATAGTGGTGGTGAGGGATTACTCCACACAACTACAGCACTGATGGGCCGACATCTTGTGTGAAAAGCTGCACGACGTGTCACCCATCATCAAAGCTGCACGACAAGGCTGACAAAACTGATGCATGTGACTTGTCTAATCAGCCTGACAAAGCTGATGCATGTGACTTGTCTAATCGGCCTGACAAGGCTGACAAAGCTGATACATGTGACTTGTCTACTCGGCCTGATAAGGCTGCACGCCCGTGAGTAGACTATTCGCTTTGAAAAGCTGCTGCATGGCAGTACTTCGTTATGCTTGAAAGCAGGGCTACTGTAACAAAGAATAACAATATTTCATAACCAAAGTAAGAGGTTACTACCATAACAAAAATATATCGTATATAACTAAATACATAAGATGAAAAGTATGTCACAATGTAATAACTAAATACATAAGCTAAAATAACATAACAAACTACTGGCGCCCCCGTTTTTGGGCGCCTCCTCGCGGCTGGGCAGGCCTCCTGTGAACCTGCCCCTGCGAGTAGGTGAACTGTGCCGGTGCGTGGTGGGCCCTCTGTGGTCTAGCTGGAGGTGTAGCGTACGCCGACTGAGAAGGCTGCGTCGGTGGTAGTGCTCCCTGCAACTGCGATGATCCAGGCTCATCCGGATTAGTGAAGTATCTCGACACGCCACCATCGTCGAGGACGAAATCCGCATGGGCTGCATCATCAAACTGCCCCTCGTAGTCGTCAGGGTAGGTGAAGCTGCAGAGGAGAACCACCGTGCCTGTGAGCCTGTAAGAAGTGAAGAATTGTTGGTAACATTCAAAAAATAATTAGAAAACATACGAAGTATGACGAAGTACTCACCTCCGACGTGAGTGGCTAGACCAGCGTGTCGAGCAGCTCGCCCTATCTCGTAAGTCAGCGTGACGGTGGGACGGGAGGTCGTGGCGTGTGAAGATGTACCTGGAGCACTCCTCCCTGCAGTAAGCGGCACGCCGTGAGCGTCGTCAGCCACATCGCGAGGCGTGCGGCATCCTGCCAACTCGAGGGTGCGTCTGGCGCTCTCCCTGAACCTCGCGAAGAAGGAGGTCACGTCCTCTCTGGTCACGTCTACCCCATGAGACAGATGAGAAAGGAAGCTCCTGACTCCTCGTAGTACCGGGCAGCACATCGATCAAAAATACATTACGAATTAACCTAACACATTAATCTGGAAAATGCAATACGAAAATACATCGTACATTAGACAAAACTTACCGCACCGTGCAGAACCGAGTCCGTATGGCGGGGATACGTGTCCCTTACCCTAGGGATGTGTCTAGGAGGATCCGGGTCGACACGTACCAAACGCACACAGGTACGGGAAGTGTACCACTGTCGGTACCCCTGGTACGTCTGCGGGTAGTATGGCGCATCCTCGGCATGGACGTCGTCCAAGGCTCCTCCCCACTCCTCGACCCATGGCGCCATACGTACGTGCCATGGGGTGCCCCCATGCCCACCCCTCCTAGTCTGCCTGCGGATAAGCAAAAATATAGCATTATTACATGTCATTACACCGTACAAATTAGAGAACATCGATGTAGGGAACTTACGTGTGGACGCCGTGTGGGACCTGCCGGCCGACCTGGACCGGGAACTCCTGTCGTAGACCGAACTACCTCATCACTTGATGGACAGCGTAGACCTCGACTAGGACGTCGAACACGAGGAACCGACGTGTACGCCAGTACGCCGCGTCGCGTGTGCATAGGGTGGACAACCCACCCGTCACACGTAGCTCGACGTCTCCCATCGTATGCGGCGTCCAGACGCAGCGATCTTCGGTGAGGTGGTCGAACGCAATGATTTAACTACGGGTAGCTAAGCCGCGACCGCGGTGTGCCCACCTAGGTCAGAGTGACGACAGAAAAATCAACATTACTATTAGTACTGACAAATGTTAAAGCGTAAGTTTCACAATCGTGGTTTGCAATATCTTACCCGTCGGTGGCACCAGATGGTGCCCATAGTCGGCGCATCGACATCATCGTCACCAGCGTGTACAAGAGGACTCGTGTCGATGCTGGGGCGCCCGATCTGGAACCTCTCGTATGCCCAAAGCTATTGAAGCAGTGGACACCCGGTGAGGATCGACCCGTCGATGATCCGCCCACAGCCGTCGCAGAGCCCACGGTACGTCGCGCAGAGGACCGCTGACCCCCAGGAGTACTGCGGCACGGTGTCAAGGGGTGCGTCCGCGATCGCCCTCGCGAACTAGACGAAGTGCCTGTCCACGCTATCCCCGTGGGAGCTCGTGAACATGCACCAGCCAAACAGTCAGAGCAGGTACGCCTCAAGGTGGCGGCTCACCCTCTGCTCGTCCGTAGGCTCGACGATGTGTTCCGCCTGTAAATTTAAGTTTTCTTGTTAGTCTAGCCAACATATGCGCGGTTAAGTTTGAAAGGTTAGTTGCTTACCACGAACTGTCGAAGCCACGTGTGTGTCGGACCATGAGTGCTGGTGAAGGGTCGATACGCAGCAGGCGGTAGCACACTATGGAACCATGCAAGTACCTCCTCGCGCCACAACGGGTCGACGTCCTAGGCCACCACAGGGTCACCAGCGATCGGAGACCGAGGAGGTAGGAGACGTCCTCCAAAGTGATCGCCATCTCCCTGATAGGTAAGTGGAATGTGTGCTTCTCCGGTCTCCACCGATCCACCAGAGCGGTGAGAAGGGACTTGTCAAACGGGAACCGGTGGCTCGCGTCCCTCCCCTGCGCACCTTGTGCGCCTCCACCATCCGTGCCAGTGGCTGCAATTTTGTTGCTCGCAGCCTACGAAATAGAAATATTAAATTAATATAAGCACCGCACTAGTTAATTAAAACAAATTATGATACTGCATCGAGCATATTTTGAAATTAAAAGATAAATACGTTACCTGGGGAGCCAACGAGGATCGAGAGTCCAGAGCTCCCGCGGTGGCCTCGGTCGTAGTACGCAGAGCTCCTGAAGATCCTGTCCCTCCTCTGGTGAAGAGGTGGCGAAGTGTGCACGGTGACGACGATCAACGACTGGGTCTACCAACTCAAAGGGCCAGTCTTATCTCCAGCCTGGTGAGCCATACCTGCAAATTACAAAAAGAAAGTTATATACAGAGAACTATACAAGCATCAGAACAATACATATAACCAAATGCGTACACATAAATACACAAGCATCAGAACAATACATAGAACCAAATGCGTACAAATAAATACACAAGCATCAACAAAATATATTCAAACAGATTACAACGCACATTACATCAGCAAAACATATTCAAACAGATTACAACACACATTACATCAACAAAATATAAATTTGATATATAGCATCTAATAGTTCAAATAGCTTCTCCGGTAGTACGATGACATCGTCCACCACGCCTTGCAGACGATGATCCCTCCCCCGCCGTCGGGTTGCCATCTCCTCCTTCATCCTCTTCGTTATGTGGCTGGCAGTTCTTGAACGTGTGTCCTGTTCGCTTGCACAACGAACATTTCTTCCCTGAATGCAACTGAGCAGTGCGGACAGATTATGGTACGAGTCTTCAAATTTCCCAAATCTCATTTCCAAGGCCTTCTGCTTCGCCCTCCATGCCTTCCCGTAGCTAATTGTGTACTGATATCTATTCTCAATTGCTCGGATAATAGCACGGGGCCCAAAATTCAGGTTCTCAACTATCTCTGGGTACATGACACTCGCGATATATCCAGACGACAGGTTCCTATGAGCCACCAGGGTTTCCTCAGTCATATAACTATGCTGTTCAACCTTCGAACATAGCCAGTGGGTGCCCTATTTGGGCTTGTACGCGTGCACTCTCCAGGGGTACCCTTGCATCTCACACACCACGTCATAGTAGGTTGGGGTGGACTTCTTAACCCTGAAAGTTCTTTTTAGTGATAAGGCCCAATCTTTGATAGCATCCTGCACTGCCTTTTTTGTGGGGTAAATGCTGTTAGGCCTCACCTCATTGTCGTTATACTGCCAAGGTGTATCGTTGCCTTCATTTACAACCAGGTTATTAAATTGATGCGTGCTCCAATCTTCTAGCACAAGCGGCTCAGCACCTTCATCTTCCTCATCCGAGTCATCGTCGTCTTCCACTTCTATTTGTTGATATTCAAGGTCTTCCTCTTCCATCTGTGCTATTACTTCCTCGATTTCCTCACCTTCGTCGACTTGCCCCCGCGCATCTTGCCCAATCACAACTTGCTCACCACTCTGGTAAACGATGTCCTCATTGCATCCCCAACATGCCGCTCCCGCTAGATTCCCCAATTCGATGTCACCATAATTGAACTCATTTTGAGGTCGACTACACTCACCGGCGTCCAAATGTGCTCTTTGTGGGCAACAACCCTTTCATACGCTTGCACTAAAAGCACCCGACACCATCCACGTTGCTCCACCCCCCTCACATATGATCTCCAAGCTGCAATTCCCTTCAGCTCAACTAACTCCCAATAAACAAGATCATCTCGCATGGTACAAAGGCAAGATAACTTGACCTGGCACTTCTCTGGTTCCATCCGAAACGTATAATGCAACCAATTCAACACAGAAGCAAATGTCCGCTCTTCGACCCTACTTAAACTTCTGTCCACATACTCAAAGTTACTCAGATCCGCACCCTCTGAACCATACAATACAACCCCTTCTCCATAAAAGATTCTAAATGGAACTCGTTTTGACATATCTGCAAACTTATTCAATAACACACGAATGAATTACTCTTCGTAAAAAGTACTATATCTATTTGATAAAAAAAACTATACGTATGTATATCTACACTTCAAGAAATATATATCTATCTACATTCCTAAAAATATACATCTTTATACTTCTATTTCTAAAAAACATCTATATTCCTAAAAATATCGGTACTTCGGAACCAAGTGTGCCCATTACTAATGCAAAAAACTCTTACGCCCTTAAATTTTCAAGTTGTTCAATTAGCACTACATTCTTAAAACTATGCGAAAAATATCTACGTTACTAAAAAAATTCATCTCTCTACTTCTATTTCTAAAAAACATCTACAGCCCTAAAAATATAGAAATGTGCACTTCGATCTCAAATTTAACTGCATGTAACCATCACCTGTAAGTTTAACTATATCTAAAATTTACACGAACTAACTATATTAATAAAAACATAACTACATTTAACTAGGTCTAACCGTAACCCCTAAAATTTAATCCTACAATGATTTGTTGCTAAATACTAGAGCGCTGCTATATCCGCTACAGGAATACAGCTCTAAACACTAAACAAATTGCTAAACAGTAAACAAAATAAACCCTAAACACTACACAGATATTTAAAATAAACACAATATTTAGCTAAACACTATATTTAGCTATATTTAAAACAAACATTACATTTAGGAATACAACCCTAAACAGTACACAAATTACTAAACCCTAAACATAATAAACACTATATTTAGCTAGATCTAACCCTAAACTATAACAAAATAAACGCTAAAAATTTTACCTGCTGTCCGGCCCGACGCTGTTCCTCCTCCCTTTCTTCTTCTTCCTCCCCTTTTTCTCCTTCTCTTCCTCCCTCTTTTCTTTCTCTTCTCCCTCTCTTTCTCTTTCTTCGGCCGAGGAATGGTTCCGGGGCAATGCGGCCACCCGAATTTAAAGTGGGGTCAAGTCGCCCTCTGGTAGGGCGACATGGGCCCGCGCTCGCTCTCGTCGCCCACTGAGAGATCGATTTAGTTGTTGTCGCCCTCCCAAAGGGCGACATGGTCTCAGCTGGCACTAATCGCGTTTTCGGAGGGCGACAAGTGTTTTTATCGCCGTATCAAAAAGTGACATCTCCCTGTCGCCCAACCAAAGGGCGACATGAATATATTTCTGAAATATTTTAATTTCGTGGTATATTTTTGCAATTTGATTAAAAAAATGTATTATTTAAAAAAATTCTAAAAAAAACTTTCGAGGTGACGTTTTGTTCTACATGCATGTTATTATACAATTTTATTCCTTAAAAACTCCATTTTCAAATACATGACATTCCAGCTTTTAAATTGTATTTCTAAATATATGTTATTTTAAAATTTTGAAATGATGTTTTACCTTCTCTCCTCTTATACTCCTCTCCGTTAGCTATTTTTAATATCATTTACTATCGTGAACTAGAGTAAAACATACTATTCAAAGATATAATGAAGAGGAGGAATACAATTTTTTTAGATGTATCTTGGTGGGATTACGAAAATCTAGAATAGTATCTATTCAGAAACCAAGGACCCAGAATAATATCTATTCAGAAACTAAGTGAGTAATTACATACTTGATTTTGACTGTATGTAATTTATAACTTGGCGTGTACAGTAAAACTCGTGTAGTTCGATCCACCGGCCGGCAACGGAGACCAATAAGTTACTTCTAATTCAGATCCAACGTTCACGTTTAACCAACCTACCTTGATACCATTAGCCTTTTTGGGTGAAGCATTATACTGTTAGTATATAGTGGTAGTAGAAATTAGATCTAGCCATTAATTTATTGAGGTTGTTCTTACTGCTCTACTATAAGAGGAAGTATAAATAAATACTAACTAATCTGATCTGTTGGCTCGAAAAGAATGAAAGGTCCATATTGAATTTATTGTGCCGTAAAATAGCTCTATCTTTAAGCACATGCATATAAAACTACCTGATTACTCTGGAGTAAAGGTGGGAGTTGGGCTATGCCGTGGCCCAACGGGCTTTGGGCCGCGGCATGTCGTGCTGACCCGACTCACCTTCGGTGAGGGCCATCGTGCTATGTCGGCTCAGATCTTATCCTATTGGAAGTGTGGAATCATGGATGCTGCTGTCGTCGGTCAGTCACTATAGATGGCACCAGGACGAGAAACGAGTGTCGACCACCGGTGAGGATCTGGTACACACAATTATTTAGAAAAAATAACTAAATTTTATTTATTCATTAGGTGTAGATACAAAGTTACTACCTAGTTAAAAAACTTACGCTTCAGAGTGGGGTTCCCCTAGTAAGGAAAATACTATGATAACAACATGTATACATACTAACGGTTGGAAATATTAGTCAATATTTTAATCCACAAAATTAGGTAAAACATGATTAACCAATTGCATAATTCTAGTTCAAAGCCAAAGGTACTAGATAACAAATTATCTATCTCATACGCAAAGACTAATGAGCAAGAAATCAACATGATTAAAACACGGTATAAGTTAATATACCCTTGAGCCGGTGCCACCATAAGCACAGGCGCAGGCGGAACTTTCTCGTTCGCCATGACGGTCGGAGTAGAGGATCACAAGTTATCGCAGAGAAGCCTTGGTGCAGTGGAGAGGTCGATGCAGTCGAACGTTGGTGCAGTGCAGATGCGCTTCAAGGAACACCTTTTCCGGAAGTTCCGACGCACTTGAGCAGTCGCGTGGTATGCTTCCCAAAAACCTTATCGGCCTTCTATCTCGAGCAAGATGTTAAGAAGGACGAAGTTCCGGAGGCTTGCTCCCTCCGCTACTTGTGCGCGCAAGAAAACGAAGGCGGAAATGCAAAGACGGCAGCGGCTACAAGAGGAAACAATGGAGTATTGCGGGAGAGCTCATGTGAGAGCCAGCAGGTGGAGAAAGGCACAACCGCTGCCCTCCTTATATAGGCTTGCGCCAGGAGATGAAGGTAACTGATGGCGATTAAGAGGAGGCTATCAAGACGTCCGTTACAGGTAACTGACTCCACTAAGACGTCCGTTACAGGCAACTAACTCCATCAAGACGTCCGTTACTAGTAACTAACGACGGTTACTGGTCATAAACCGGCCACATTAATCATTGAAACGACAAAAATGAACTGCTTCCTGCCCAGCACATCACGTCCGGATTGGCCTGCGCCGCGCATGAGCTCGACTCGACTCGACTCGCACTCGCACACGCCACGCCACACCACACCACGGCTCGACGCGCGCGCGCGTGTGGCACCGCCTTTTCCTTTTTCACTTTGCTAATTGGGAGACACACAACTCAACTATTTAAGTTGAGGAAAACTTCTCCTAACTTTCCGTATGGTACTAAACCAATTTCATGACTCCTAGTATTTTAATGGGCCTTTTGGAATTTCTATTAAATTAATTATGGGCCAGCCCCATAATAATCTAACAATCCCCACCAAATTTCAAAGGCACATTTGAAATACTCTCGCCCAATGTAGTTTGATATACCAAGATTTCGTGGAGACCGTTGTTGAACTTCCACCTAGAACAAAGGTTACACTCATTCACAACCGAACAATGGACTATGCCTTGAATTGACAGTTTTGTGCGAACAAGTTTCACCAAAGTCCTTTACTGATACTAGGCTGCTAAATGCATCCTCTCGGTTTGGAGCTTATAAGTCATATTCCTTGGCCTTTCATGAGCCTCTAGATATCACCCAATCTCATAGATTGTGACTAACAGTCGAACTCATATAAGTGTATTCCTCATAAGATGTTCTGTAGGACAACATCTCTGCTTATCAAAGCCACTCGGAATACATTAAGGTATAACCAACTTGCCATACAGAATAGGAGAGTTATTGCATCTCAAACAGAGAGGGCTAAGTACAAAAGGTACTCTCCTCTCAGCCAGTCACTAGCTTGTCTCAACATCCTAATTCACGGGATCTTCGATCACATAGGATGAGTTACCACTAAGACATGACTTTATGTAGGGTCTCAAGCCCATCTCCTTGATACTTCATCTATCACATTCCGTGATAGTCCCTTTGTAAAAGGATCTGCCAAGTTTTTAGCCGTCTAGACATAGTCCAACGCTATAACTCCGGAGTTTCTCATTTTCCTGACAGACTTCAACCGCCTCTTAACGTGCCTTGATGACTTCATGTTATCCTTAGAATCGCTTCACCTTGACAATCACCGTCGATTGTCACAGCTCAAAAGGATAGCGAGCACCGGCTTCTCAACCACCAAGAAGTCCATCACAAGTTCACGTAGCCAATCGGCTTCCACAGTGGCGGTATCTAATACTGTGAGTTCTGCTTCCATTGTAGACCTCGTTAAGATGGTCTGCTTGCAAGACTTCTAGGAAACAGCTCCACCACCCAATATGAACACATATCCACTTGTGGCTTCTATTTCATCAAGATCGATATCCGGTTTGAATTACTATAACCTCAAGTACCCTAGGTACCCGTTGTAGTGAATTCCATAACTTGATTTCCCTTTAGATAGCGCATTACTCTCTCAAGAGCATGCCAATGATCATCTCCTGTCCAAACAAACCGGCTTAGTTTGCTCACAAAGAAACGAGATATCGTGCATCGTTGCACTAGCTAAATACATCGATGAACCAATGATTTGGGAATATCTCAATTGATCCTTTGCTATACGCTGGTTCTTTCGTAATAGCACACTTGGATCATACGGCGTTGGAGCAGTTTGCAATTGCTATAGCCAAAGCGACTCAACACTTTTTCCACATAATGGGACCGCCAAGAGTAATCCCACCGCCACCTTCTCTTAACTTTAATGTTTAAGATGACATCCGCTACTCCCAAATCTTTCATTTCAAAGTTTCAGATAAGAAGTCCTTGACTTCCTTAATCACATTAAGGTTCGTCCCAAAGATCAAGATGTCATCAACATGCGCACACATAATCACTCCTTCACCCACACCATAGCGGTAATACACACATTTGTCACTTCATTCACAACAAAGCGGCAGATGTTAAAGTTCTGTCGAACTTCTCGTACATCGCTAGGTGCTTGCTTAAGGCCATACAAAGACTTCAACAACCTACACACTTTTCCTTCATGACCCTTTACTACAAATCCATCAGCCGATCCATATAGATTTCTCTTCCAAATCTCCATTAAGGAAAGTCGTTTTACGTCCATCCGATGAATGATCGGACCGTAGGAGGCAGCCAAAGATAGTAGTACTCTAATAGTGGTCAATCCGCAACAGTGAGTAAGTATCAAAGAAGTCCTCGCCTTCTTTTTGGGTATAACCCTTGGCCACAAGTCTTGCCTTGTACTTTTCAATCGTACCATCAGGCCTCAGTTTTTTCTTGAACACCCACTTACATCCTACAGGTTTACACCCATATGGACGATCAACAACTTCCCAAGTTCCATTGCTCAAGATGGAATCCATCTCACTCTGGACCGCTTCCTTCCAACAGTCAGCGTCTTGAGATGAATAAGCCTCCTCAATGGTTCTTGAAGTATCATCCACTAGATATACAATGAAGTCATCACCAAAAGACTTTGCAGTCCTTAGTCTCTTACTCTTATGAGTTACTTCATTGTCCTTACCTATTGGATTTTCCTCAAAAGTGGGCTCAATCTGTAAAGGAGTGGAAGGTTTAGGAGAGAAGATAGATTCTTGACCAGATGAGCTAAGCATCTCTTTCATAGGGAATAATTCCTCAAAGAATGTGGCATTATTGGACTCTAAAATTGTACCTTCACTCATATCAGGTACTCCAGATTTCACTATTAAGAACCTATATCCAAAGCTGTGAAAAGCATAACCAATAAAGACACAATCAACGGTTTTTGGTCCAAGTTTACGCTTCTTTGGGATAGGCACATTGACCTTAGCCAAACAAATTTCAAGTACGTAAATAAGAGAAATTTAATCTTTTCCTCTCCCATTCCTCGAATGGTGTGATTTCTTTATTCTTTGTAGGAACCTGCTTAGGACATGACAAGCAATCAATATAGCCTCACCCCACCATTCCTTGAAAGTTCACTGCTTCTAACATGGCGTTAACCATCTCGCTTAGAGTACGCTTCTTTCTTTCTGCAACCCCGCTTGATTGGAGCGAATAGGAGGCGCCCTCTCATGGATTATTCCATGTTCCTCGCAGAATAAATTAAACTCACTAGAAAAGTATTCTCCACCACGATCTGACCTAACCCGTTTGATTTTTCTCTCAAGTTGGTTCTCAGCTTCAGCTTTATAGATCTTAAAATAGTGAAAAGCCTCATCTTTTGACTTTAATAAATACACATAGCAATATCTAGTAGAATCATCAATCAAAGTCATGAAATACCTCTTACCACCCTTTGTCAACTCCCGCTCATCTCGCATAAATCGGTATGAACTAGTTCTAACGGTGCCAAGTTTCTCGCCTCAGCTGCCTTGTGAGGCTTGCGAGGTTGCTTAGATTGCACACACACTTGACACTTAGAACCTTTGACTTGGGTAAATTTTAGGATTAAATTCATACTCGCTAACCGCATCATGCAACCAAGATTAATATGACAAAGTCAGAATACCAAACATCGCCTCATGATTACAAACATGATTCACAATTTTATTCATGTCCATCAAAGACAAGCTTAACAAGCCTCCGCTCATAGCCTTTTCCAATAAAAGTTCCAATTTTAGAAACAACACATTTATTGGATTTAAAACTAACTTAAAACCATCTTTACACAATAGAGACCACGACAAGGTTTTTATTTATCACGGCACGTGATGCACGCCTCGCCGCACGATTTTGCTCAAGTAAACTTCAAGTCAATCGTGCGACTCCACGCATAAATGCTCGCGACCCATTCCCCATCAACACGAGGTAGCCCCGTGACTCGTAAGAAGAGAATAAGGATCTGTTAGCACAAACATGTATATTGCCCCGTGTCAATCCACCAATCGGTGAACGATATAATCGATAGAACGGTAGGTATTGAAACATACCTGATGTTCCTCCTCGGTGATTGCCACAACAACGCTACGGACTTTTTTGCTTATTGTCTTTACGATCAGGGCAATCCTTTGCCCAATGATCAGTACCATTACAAATAAAGCAGTTTCCCTTTCCTTTATTCTTCTTCTTCTTGAAGCTAGTAGTTTGAGCGGCCTTGTTCTTATTCTCGGACTTTTCAGACTTATTTTTATTCTTCTTGTTGAATTGAAGGGTTTTCTTTTGTACCACATTGGCACTAGAACTTCCTTTCCCACATGTATCTTTTGCCCTCGCTTTCTCCTCAACATCTAGAGACCCAATGAGACCAGCAACACTGAACTCTTGTCTCTTGTGTTTTAGAGTAGTGGCAAAATCCCTCCAA
Organism: Otatea glauca; assembly: GCA_036346275.1. NCBI lineage: Eukaryota > Viridiplantae > Streptophyta > Magnoliopsida > Poales > Poaceae > Otatea > Otatea glauca. The sequence goes on along the minus strand of CM070712.1, from coordinate 21,183,870 downwards.
GAAGGTGGCAGCTTCGCAATGATGCATCCCGCCACAAACTTATCGGACAATGCACATGTAAAATTCTCAAGTTCTTTCGCAAAGACTTGAACCTCATGAGCCTGTTCTACTATAGAATGGTCATCAACCATCTTGTAGTCATGAAACTGCTCCATAACATAGAGTTCACTACCTGCATCAGAGACTCCGAATTTTGCCTCAAGTGCATCCCACATTTCTTTACCACTTGGCAAAATCATATACACATTAACAAGATTTTCTCCCAAAACGCTAATCACAGCGCCTCTAAACAAGTTATCCGTAGCCGCGAAGGCACTCTCTTGCTCAGGATAGAGCCCTTCCTCAGGCTGTGGCTTGCCTTGCGCAACGTGATACACGTTCATGGCAGTCAACCACAGAATCATCTTGGCGCGCCAACGCTTATAATTTTCGCCATCAAATACAGTTGGCTTAAGTGCGGCAGCGAAACCAGCAGTTGTAAAATTCCTAGGATAAGGTTTTTGGATTGTTGGAAATATTAGGAATTTTCTCAATATTTTAATCCACAAAATTAGGTAAAACATAATTAACCAATTGCAAATTCTAGTTCAAAGCCAAAGGTACTAGATAACAAATTATCTATCTCATACGCAAAGACTAATGAGCAAGAAATCAACATGATTAAAACACGGTATAAGTTAATATACCCTTGACCGGTGCCACCATAAGCACAGGCGTAGGCGGAACTTTCTCGTTCGCCATGACGGTCGGAGTAGAGGATCACAAGTTGTTGCAGAGAAGCCTTGGTGCAGTGGAGAGGTCGATGAAGTCGAACATTGGTACAGTGCAGATGCGCTTCCAGGAATACCTTTCCTGGAAGTTCCGACGCACTTGAGCAGTCACGTGGTACGCTTCTCAAAAACCTTATCGGCCTTCTATCTCGAGCAAGATGTTAAGAAGGATGAGGTTCTGGAGGCCTGCTCCCTCCGCTACTTGTGCGCGCAAGAAAACGAAGGCGGAAATGCAAAGACGGCAGCGGCTACAAGAGGAAACAATGGAGTATTGCGAGAGAGCTCAGGTGAGAGCCAGCAGGTGGAGAAAGGCACAGCCGCTGCCCTCCTTATATAGGCATGCGGCAGGAGATGAAGGTAACTGACGACGATTAAGACGAGGCCATCAAGACGTCCGTTATGTAATCGACGCATCAAGACGTCAGTTAGTAATCGACGGCGTTATTCGATCATAAACCGCCACATTAATCATCAAACGGCAAAACGAACCGCCGCCAAAGACATCACGTCCGAATTGGCTGCGCTACAAGACGGGCTCGACTTCGACTTCGACACGCCACGCCACGGCTCGGCGCGCGCGCGTGTCGCACCGCCTTTTCCCTTTTTCACTTTGCTAATTGGGAGACACACAACTCAACTATTTAAGTTGAGGAAAACATCTCCCAACTTCCCGTATGGTACTAAACTAATTTCATGACTCCTAGTATTTTAATGGGCCTTTTGGAATATCTATTAAATTAATTATGGGCCAACCCCATAATAATCTAACACTAACTACTCCCTAATGTCTAGATCGTTTATGTATTCCAGGTCGGCAGGGAGGAAGCAGGGTGGAGGAGCGCAAGAGGAGAGAGAGAGGAGACGTCGGAGACTCGGAGAGATGATGATTGCGTCGGATGGGTCATGTGAGTAGATGAAGGAGAGATGTAGTATTTGATGATGGGCTAGACCGTTGGGATAAGGTAGTTGATGGGCTGGACTGTAGATATGATGTTTTTTTTACAAAATGACCGTTTCATGCCAGGCCGACCCAAGCATAGCCTAATCGAGCGTGTTGTGCCATGCCGCCCTATCATGTCGAGTTTCTAGGCCCGGCACGATCCTTCATTCGTGTTGTCCTGGACCGACCGTGGTGAGGACGGGTCCAAAAAGTCATGACCTATTGCCCAGGTCTACTCTGGAGTGGGTGATGGATATATTGGTCTGTGAATCTGAACGTAAGGGTTTGGCCCTGTAATGGTCCATTAACAGTGTAAGGGACATCAAATGATATGAGAAAACCAAATTCCTAGACTTACCTCTGTTGTTCCTCTTCTTGGCGTGAACGCTGAGGAGTGTCACGGTCGTGACATGTCACGCGCAGGTTTACAAAATCGAATTTCGAAAAACCGTTCAAAATTTGAAAACCATAAAAACCGCTCGAAAAATTGTTCGAAAACCGCCAGAAATCGAAGGGTTAAGAAATTAAAAAAATAAAAAATCGAAAACCGTTCGGTTTTTCGTGAGAAACCGCTCTGTTTTTCACAAAAAACTAACAGCCGATTGAATATTCTTAAAAAACGGTTTTCGGGAGGTTTTTCAATGGTTTTCAACGGATAGATTTTTTCATTTTTTTTATAAATTAAAACAGTTTACCGAGCAATTTTAGCAGCGATGTTTTTGAACGGTTTTCACCGGTTTTGTGAACCCTGGTCACGCATGCAGCTGATAGTCGATACTCGATGCAGTACGTAGTCTCAGACCATGTTGCCTGAATAGTCGATATATATGTATAGGACTAGAGGTGGGCACTCGGGCCAGGCTCTTTTGGGCCGGCCTGAGGCACGACGTCGCGCCCGAAGACGACATCAGAGCACGGTCGCGTGCCGACTCGAGAATTAGGCACGATGGGCGTGCCCGCCCGCGACGACATAATCAGAATGGATCTGCATCGAGCCCGATGATCCAGGGCATGAGGAAGAAGCCTAGCATGAATGTCACTTACTCACAGAGCATGACCGTCATGGATGCACCTAGTAGCATGAACGTCACCCCTATCGCCGACACCTGAGAGAGACGGACAAAACAGGAGAGAGAGATTGAGAGACGGTGCAAGAAGTTGCTCTCTCTCGCTCGTCCCTCTCAATCTCTCTCAGCTCTCTCTCACCAGTCTCTCTTAATCTCCCTCACAATCTCTCTCGTCTGTCTCGCTCACTCTCTTTCTCGCCCATTGCCCCCTCTCTCGCCTGTATTGAGCACATCCTTCTCGTTCTATGTAACTGTTCAATAATAAATAAATTTTAGTTCGTTTTCTTATAATATTTGCATTCACTGCCTTAATTCTATGTATCTTCGGCTCCTTTCCTCTTGTTGCAATAGTGCAAATGGGTTGGGTCTGGGCTGGCACGACACGAAGCGCAAATGGGCCGTGCCTGGGCTCGCCGAAGGCGAACTGGGCCGGCACGACACGGCACGGTGAGCATGACGGGCCGTGACCGGCCCGGCACGAATCAGATACGAAGCATGATAGGCCCGTGCCGGGTCGGCCCGACACGGCACGACGCCCACCTCTATATAGGACATGTAGTTGGAAATTTCTTGGCTTCGTCCACCCATTTGACTGCTACTGCATTGTTTACTTCACGATGACATTGATCTACAAGGGGACAAAACATATCTTAAGAAAACCTTAATAAACTATTGTTACTAACATTCCCCGAGAGATATTACAAAGTCATCTTAAATACTACACTGAACAAGATCCGATCGGAAGCCAGCTCTCGGTGAAACCGCGGAGTTGTAAACGTACGACTCCGCGTATTAAGGTTTAAATCTGAAGGACCATGTGGAGGTCCATCCATGTTTGTGATGAGTATTTGACTTTATTTGAGCAAGGTGTGCTCAAGTTTGAGTTTGATTTGGATTGTTTTTCGAGCTAGAGCAATTTGAGTTACTGGTTGGAGACCACTCGTCCGACCCAGAGAGGTCTGGGCTGTGGCTGGTCGGAGACTAGTCGTCAGACCATGAGTGGTCGGGATGGAGACCGATGGGTCGACCATGGTTGGTCGGGATGGAGACCGTGGTCGACCATGGTTGGTCGGGATGGAGACCGCGGTCGCACCACGTGTGGTCGGGGTTATGTTGGTCGACATAGTGTATATCTTTCTGCTGAGATGGATATGTGTTGTTGGACATTGCTATGTGATGTGGTTTCCTTGTCTATGATGGTTGCGTGACTTTGGAGCTAGGTCATGGTGAGGCGAAGGGATCGTGACTAGGCCGGGAGAGCCGAGGTCCGGATGATCAAGGTGTCGCCAAAGATGACCGAGGCCGTGGAGTAGCCGCAAGCCGAGAAGACAAAGGAATGGATGAGATGCTAACTTGGAGCCGCTCGATCTAGGAGGACCGTTGGATCGCGGTCAGGAAGATAGAGTAGCGGGTCAAGTTAGTGTGAGTTGAAAAGCGTGCAAAACCCGTTGTGTTGTTGGGTTTCGGGTGAGCCCATGCATAGCTTTGTGAGTGGGTAAAATCTCAGCCCTTGATGGAGTGCTCTAGGGTTTAGAGGCTCATCCAAGGGTGGTACGTGTTCCAAGCCTGCTACTAGACAGGGAGAGGGGTGTCTCCCTGGGGCGTGGTGAGCAGGTGAGGAAAGTGTACGTGAGTAGTTGAGAGTTGTTGAGAGTGACAGTGTAAGGATCAAATCCTAGCTCTTGGATGTTGGCTTAGGATTGAAGCAGAACATCCAAAGGTGGGAATTGATCCCAAGTCACTAAAAATAGAGGGTTAGGGGCAGCCTCCCCTCTGTGAAGGTTCTGAGGTTTTTGCTGCTCATTGAGCTTTGTCCACTTTGTTGTGAGGCTTTGTAAACCTCCATTCCAGAAATGAAATGTTCTTCATTTATATTCTTGTTTCATTTCTCTTACGTATTTACATTACGCACTTGAATTCTGTTAACTAAATTCCGCATTTACTTACTTGCAATTTACTTTACGTAATTTGGATTTGCCTCATCTCCTTCTACATGCTATTGAGTCTTTGTTGAAATTCATGATTGATGAACTCTTCTCTGGACTTGGTGCTTTCAATCATCTAGGCAATCCTTGCATTCTTGTTGCTAGTTAGTAAATCTGTGTGTTCTTAAAGTGCGTAAACGTGTGACTTGAAGTCTTTAGTCTTGATTGGCTTCTGGTTCTTGTTGCCAAGGATGAAAGATTGCTGGATGAATCTTCTATAGATCATATCCCAATCATCTAGGCAATCTACAACCTCTTCTATTCAGTTTTGCAAGAAACCAATTTCTGTGCCTAGTTTTCAGATAGTGTTTCTATTTGTTTGAAGGGTTGTTTCTTCGTGTACTTACTTGCTATGATTTGTGGAGAGTCATCCAAGGATTTCTGACCATCAACTCCCATCAGCAAGTTAGGGGTGAAGTCTGTGTTCGTGACTCTGTTTTTGGTGTTGCATTTGTTAAACTGAAAAGGACGGAACCTTGGTATTAATTCCTTCGATTGTTGATTAAAATAGGTTCCTGACATCCTTTGGGAGGTGCACACCAATTTTCATCATTTTTTGGATCAGCCGATCAAAAGCTACATCGATTGCTGTTTTGAGATCGTGCTGATTTTATGCTCACCCAACACTATTCACCCGAGTTCGCTTCATCCGACCTCCGCAGTCGGGGCACCGCTCATCCGGTCGGGTACTGCTCACTTGAACACTATTCACCCAAGTCTCGTTCATCCGCCCACTTCGTGTCGGAGTACTCGCTCATCCGACCACTTCAGTCGGGAGTATTGTTCATCCGACCGGTCTTTGGTCGGGTATCGCTCACCCGAACACTATTCATTCCGAGTCTTGCTCATCCGACATCCGTAGGTCGGGTATCGTTCATCCAACCGTAAATACCCACCAATGCGCTTTCTTTCTCGGTTTTTGGTGGTTTGAATTTTAGGGGAGAGTTTATTCGAAAATTTTATTTGGCTCCTATTCACCCCCTCTAGTCGCCTTTTTCGATCTTTCAATTGGTATCGAGCCGTTCTCGCTCTTTCTAGATCTTGACCGGTCTCAAGAGCCATGGCGATGGACAAGTATTCCACGGCCTCCTATTTTCTCTGGAGTTGATTTTCCTTTTGGAAATCTCGGATGGAGTCGTACATCACCGCCTGTGGTTTCTGATATGGCGTAAGGTGAAGCTCCGTGCATGAGGTTCCTCGCCGATGAGAACGTCACGGCCGGCAATATGGCTGATGTTGAGGCAAATGCTAAGGCAAGGAACATCCTCATACAGGGCCTTAGTCGCAGTGAGTACGATAGGATCTCTCACCTTCGTTCTGCTCATGAGATTTGGGTGACCCTCGATGCTTACCATGAGGGCACTACCCAAATCAAGACGGTTCGACAGATCAATTCAAGCGTGAGTTCAACAAGTTTGAACAAAGACGCGGTGAGAGTCTTGACGAGTGCTTTGGTCGGTTTATGAAGATTTTGAGCGACCTCCGAGCAATGGTTGCATATACCTCGACTCGGATAATGCTCGACATTTCTTGACCGCACTTGATCTTCGTGTTTGGGAGATGAAGGTGACCACCTCAAGGACACCACCGACTGGCGACCTTGACTCTTGACGGGCTTTATTCCCGCCTCAAGACTCATGAGATCGACGTTGTCTCGCGAAGACGAAATCTCGATCGATGGCTTTGGTCACCGATCCCATTGGATCCTCTCTCGTCGATTCTTCATTGATTTCTCTCTCCGCCTTTGCGAGCTAAGCGATGACCAACTGGAAAAATTTCGGAAAATGAGCTTGCTCTTCTTGCTCGCAAATTTTCATATGCATACAAGAGAGTGAGAGAGAGGAAGAGAGGTGGGATGATCACTGCTTTGAGTGTGGTGGCCCCAACCACATTCGAGCAAACCGTCCCAAGCCGGAGAAAGGCAAAACGAACAAGGCGGTTCGGCAAGAACGACTACACCGACAAGAACCGCAACAAGAAGGCCCCACTCGTGAGCCGCGAAGAAGAAGTACCACAACTTTGCCAAAAACAAGAAGCTCTTTCATCGGGTCCTCGCCGCGCTAGATGATATCGAGCTCTCCGACTCGGAGACGTGGAGCGACGAAGGCGAGGATGAACCGCAAGTGAAGAAGAGCGGCGACGACTTCTCCGGCATGTGCTTCATGGCAGGCGCCATTGAAGCAAGCGACTCCGAGCTTGACAGCGACTCGGACGAGGTACCCACCTACGACGAATTAAATGCTGCCTTCTGCAAATTAGGCAAGTTTCATGCTAAGGCTAGGTCGAGGTGTTCTGAGTTAGAAAAGGAAGTAGGTACCTTGACTCGGGAGTTAGCTTCACTTAGATCTTCTCCCTCCCGAGTCACTGATGACTGTACTTTGTGTGATGCTTTGCTTATGGAGTTAGAGAACCTAAGGACTATGCATGATAGTGTGTTGTCTGAACTAGATAGTCTTAGGTTGAAGAATGCTAGCAATGAATCTGTTGATACTCATCCTGTAGATGCTAGTTTTCTTCCTGCTCACTCTACTCCTTCTTGTGCTAATTGCCCTAAATTGCTTGCCGAAATTGATGCCATGAGCGATCACCTTAGGAAGCTTTCTTCTAGAAACGATGAACTTGAAATGCATGCTTCTAAGGAACCAATACCATGTGAGGGTCAGAGACAACTAAAACTTGACAATGAATCCTTAAATGTCAAGTGTGTTAAACTTGCTAAGGACTTACTAGATAAGTCACAAGAAAGTTGCTTGCGATGTTCTTGTGATTGAGGGGACTTGGATAAAATCCATGTCGAGCTTAGGAAGAAATTAGAAGACCAAGCCAATAGAATTAGAAATGCGCCTTATGCTTTCTTGTGAGGCCCTCAAGATTGAGGCAGCCGTCTTGAGGAGAAAATGCACGTCTTGAGAGCTCATCTTTTTGTTCTTCTTCTTCTTCTTCTCCTGTTCTTCTTGTGCTTCTTTCTTTCGAGATTGCCAGATCTTATGAGCACTCTCGAGAAGTTTGTTGGAGGCAAGAAGAAGCTCAATCTTATTCTAGACCAATCCAAGATTAGTAGATTCAATCAAGGTCTAGGATTTGATCCCTTGAGCACGCCGCGCATCCTCCCACCATTGTGCGCGGCTCCAAGAATAGTGAGATTGTGGTAGCTCCCAGAGTGAGCACCACCAAGTTTAGGTCTGCTGGGTTGTCCATAGAACTTCTGACCAGAAGGATGTTACTCCTGTTGCTTCTGTCTCTAGCAAGGCGAAGTACACATGCACCTTTTGTAAGAAGGATGGTCACCTAGTAGATTTCCGCTTCAGGTACACCAAGATCACTCGGCGTGAGCGTGTTGCTGCTCTTAGGGGTATTCAGGGTCATCCCCAGACTTTGAGTGCTCCTAAGGCACACACTGCTTCTAGACAGGTTAGAGAGTCGCCTGTTTTTGGGCAGCGTCCAGGACTCGGTTTTCATGCTGGTTCTTCGAGTTTTAGTCTTGGAGCTGTTCATAGTCAGTCTTTCTGCCGTCCTTTTGATATTCCTCGTTTTTCCCTTCGAGGTAGATATCAGCGGCGTGAGGTGTTTTCTAGTAGGAGATTTAGGAAGCCTCACTGGGGTGGCTCGGCTTTTGCACCACGGCATGCCAACCCAGTTTCAGCTCCTAGATCATCTACTAGAGTTGCTCCTAATCATGTGAGAGTTGAGCGTCAGATAGACACTCGAGTCCAGCCTTCTTCTCGTGGATCGTACTGAGGCGCCGTGTGGTTCAAGATTGGGTTCCCAAGTCTTCACTCTATCCCAAGATCGAGTCATCTCTCTCTTTGTGTCTTGATCAGTTCGCTTGGATGGGAAGGAGATATTTGGATTGTCGACTCGGTTGTTCTCGCCATATGACCGAGATTCTCGATGGTTCTCTTCCTAGTCCGAGCCCCGTGATGAGTTGATCACTTTCGGGATGCTTCTTGAGTAGAGTCATAGCTAAAGGTACCATCCGCATTAACCAAAATTTCATTCTTAAAGATGTTGCCTTAGTAAGTAAGTCGCAATACAATCGCTCTCTGCTTCTCGACTTATTGATGACTCTTTCGAGGTAAGCTTCAAGAGTAATGCCTCAGAGAATCCTTGATTCATCGGGAGGGTTAGTTTATGGATTTCTAGATTTGGGAGAGTCTTTCGTGCTGATTTTTCTGCTTCTTCTGGAGACTCTCTTCGATGTTTGATTGCTTCTGAGTCCCGTGATCTCTCCTTCTGGCATAGGAGACTTGGTCACATTGGTTTTGATCATTTGACCCGAGTTAGCAGCCACGATCTCATTCGGGGTTTGCCCAAACTCAAGATGGTCAAAGACTTAGTTTGCTCTCCTTGCCGACATGGCAAGATGGTTACTGCTTCTCATCCTCCTGTGACCGTAGTGATGACTGATGCACCAGGACAGCTTTTACATATGGACACTGTTGGTCCAGCTAGAGTGCAGTCAGCAGGAGGGAAGTGGTATGTTCTTGTCATCGTTGATGATTTTTCTAGATTCTCTTGGGTATTCTTCATGGCCTCGAAGGATGAGACTTTTTCTCACTTCAGGGGTTTGGTCAGTAGGTTGTCTATTGAGCTCCCAGGTGCATTACGAGCTATACGCAGTGATAATGGCACGGAGTTCAAGAATTCCTACTTTGAGAGTTTTTGTGTGGAGTCTGGTTTAGAGCATCAGTTCTCTTCTCCCTACGCCCCTCAGCAGAATGGCATAGTGGAAAAGAAGAACAGGACCCTGGTTGAGATGGCTAGGACGATGCTAGATGAGTACAGTACTCCTAGGAAGTTTTGGGCTTAGGCTATAGCTACTGCTTGCCATGTTTCTAATCGCGTGTTTTTGAGAGCACATTTGCATCACACTTCTTATGAGTTGAGGTATGGGCGAAAGCCCAGTGTGTCTCATTTTCGCGTTTTCGGTTGCAAGTGTTTTATCTTGAAGTCTGGTAACCTAGATAAGTTTGAGTCTCGCTCTTCTGATGGTATCTTTCTTGGTTACTCGTCTTCTTCTCGTAGCTATAGGGTCTGGAGTGTTGATGCGCATAGGATCATAGAGACCTGTGATGTGACCTTTGATGAGGCTAGCCCAGGAGCTAGACCTGATGTTTCAGGCTCTTCTTATCCCTTTGAGACCATCTTTGAAGAAGATAAGGATGATGGAGATGATGGTGTTCCACCAGATCCAGTCCCCTCTTCACCTGAGGTGCCTCCTGTTTCCATTTCTGCACCTCAGGGAGACCAGCCCTTGCTTTCCGACTCTCCTTCAGCGAGTGGCTCTGTTCCTACCTCTTCTGTTCAAGAGGTAGAGGCCACTGCTGCTGGACCTCCCGTCATATTCGAGAGACGCCATCCTTCCGATCGATGATTGGCGATTTGTTCGAGCGTGTCACCCGCTCAAGAACGGTCTGTCCTCTTCTCGCCTCCACTCGCCTTCGTTGCCTCCTTTGAGCCGAAGGATGTTTCTCATGCATTATCCGATGAGTCGTGGATTAATGCTATGCATGAGGAACTTGAGAACTTTGAGAGGAACAAGGCATGGTAGCTTGTCAAGCCCCATCCGTCATAATGTCATTGGGACCAAGTGGGTGTTCAAAAATAAGCAGAGTGAGGATGGGGTTGTAATTAGAAACAAGGCTAGACTAGTTGCACAGGCTTTTCTCAGTTGAGGGTCTTGACTTTGAGGAGACCTTTGCTCCTCGTAGCTAGGCTAGAGGCTATCCGAATCTCGCTTGCATTTTCTCGCATCCAAAGGCTTCAAGCTTTATCAAATGGATGTCAAGAGTGCATTCCTCAATGGCTATATTGAGGAAGAGGTTTATGTCAGCAACCTCCGTGATTCGAGAACCCCAAGTTTCCGAGTCATGTATACAAGCTTTCCAAAGCTCAGATGGACTCAAGCAGCCCCCAGAGCATGGTATGAGAGGCTCAAGTCTTATCTTCTCAGCCATGACTTTAAAATGGGCATAGTAGACAAAACTCTGTTCATCAAACACCATGAGTCTCATTTTCTTCTTGTCCAGATTTATGTGGACGATATCATTTTTGGTGGCTCGTCTCATTCTCTTGTCTCTAAGTTTTCTGATGTGATGAGTACAGAGTTTGAGATGAGTATGATGGGCGAGTTGAGCTACTTTCTTGGCTTCCAAATCAAGCAGACTCGGGAGGGTACTTTCTTGCATCAAAGCAAATATACCCGTGACCTCCTGAGGCGCTTCGACATGTCAGATGGGAAGCCGGTGATGACTCCTATGGCCACCATCGCTGTCCTCGAGCCCGATGAGGATGGTGAGCCCGCCGATCAAAAGGAGTTTGAGCATGATCGGCTCCTCTTGTACCTCACCGCTTCGAGGCCGGACATACATTTCATTGTGTGTCCGTGGCGCTCGATTTCAAGCTTCTCCTCGCGCTCTCACCGCCAGGTGGTCAAGCGCATCTTCAGTACCTTCGTGCTACCACCGATTATGGTATTTGGTACTCTTCTTCTTCTTGTCTATCTCTTAGAGCCTTTTCCGATGCCGACTTTGTTTGGTCAGAGGATAGATAGGAAGAGCACTTCGCACTTGCCAATTCATTGGCATTTCTCTTGTTTCTTGGTCATCTAGGAAGCGATGCAGGGTTGCACACCATCACGAGGCCGAGTATGTTGCTACTGACCGATTGCCATAGCAGTGCTCTGGATGAGATCGACCTTATGGGACTATGGGTTAGAAATAGAGAGTGTGCCACTTTTCTCGTGACAACACTTCAGCTATTTGCATTGCTAAAAACCCAAAGCAACATTCCCGACCAAGCACATTGATATTAGATATCACTTCCTTAGAGACCATGTGGAGAAGGGAGATATCGCGCTCAGTTCATAGAGTGACCTTCGCTAGCGATATCTTTACCAAGCCTTTGGATAGCTCCGCATTTGTTGCCTTGAGGAGTGAGCTTGGAGTCGTGAGCCCTTACGACTTTTCGTGAGGGGGAGCTGGTTTGTATTTTATGTACTATATATTTTCTTCCAGCATTTCCTTTCTTCTTCTGGGTGACTTTGGGCTTGTTTTCTTAAGTTGAGTTCACTCACTTAGACTTCTGGCATGCCTCGCATGGACCTCTTATCTTGTGCTTTAGGTTGCTATCATGCGTGATTAGTGATCTCTCTTCTCTCTAGGTTGAGTTCCCTCACGCCTTTTAAGTCTAGCGTGTTTTGGACCTCCGGTAGACACAGGTCATGTGCACTCCTTAGTTGGGATCTAGAGTCGCCTTCCCTATGTCACCATTTGGGAAGAGCGAGTCTAAGTCAGTAGTGAGTTTCTTATATCTTTTCTATGCTCAATAGCCATCCAGTTTGCGCTTTCGACTTCTTCTCCTCATTCTGCTTTTTTTCGGTTGTTATTGAGTTCATTCGGTTTTCTTTATGCCTAATCTTGATAATAACCCAACTTTAACCAGATTTGAGCTTAAAATTGATTCAATTGTTGAGGGGAGTTTGGGAATCTGTTCATGCATTGCATTTAGACCGCATTTTCCGCTCTATGAGCTTTGTCTATTATGCATTTGACTCAATCATTCGTGAAATACATCATGCTATATCTTTCAAGAAAATCACTAGCTTAGATATATCCAAGTTCTTTTATCAAGCTAATGTTCATTGAAATCAAAAACTTAAAAGCTTTAAATGAAAACTTGATGAAACATGTTGCTTTTACTTACTAAGTTTCTTCTCTAAGAGCTTTTACCATGAATTGTGAAATTTTGGAATTCTCTAGAGTCCCTATAGCAACTTGGGTGAAATTTGCTTGATCCATATTTGAGTCCTTCGAATTGCTTATATGTGCTAAATTGAAAATTTAAAAATTGACTCTTTTGTGCAAAATTGATCTCAAGACTTTATATTCTCGAGATCGCCTCCCATTGCATTTGGGATGAACTTGGAATATATTGTGTATGACCAAGATCATTCTCTTAAGAGTTACTCTTGAGATGATCGAAAATGGCTTGAGTCAATCAACAAAAAATTGCAAATATCAAACACATAAGTGGGTAAAGAATGCAAATAATGTCAAACATTTGCACCCGCTATGTTTTTCAAGTCTTAAAGAAAATTTGCATAAATTGAAAAATGGGCTCAAGGACCTTATATGCACTTCAAAATTCCCAAAGTGTTGAGTAGGTTGAACTCTAGGTTTTCCATTTGATCCTCGAGTGGTTTTGCTTCTAGTTTTGAAACTTTGCTAAGTTTTGCACTTGTCAAATCTTGCTAAAATGATACATTTTCAAAACTTCGCTTATGAGCAAAATTTGTTATTTGCACTTGGACATGTCTTAGTTTGGTTATAATCTGAGATTAATAAGCTTGGTGTCATATCTTGTCATTATGATCATTTGGATAATCTTCAAAGCTCCTTTAGGTTGCATTTCATGCATACATAAAAGAGGGAGAAAATTCTATTTTGATGCCTATATTGCCAAAAGGGGAGAAAATGTAGAAAAGGCATCATTTAAAATGTAGAAAAGGAGGAGATAGAAATGTGAAAGCTTGTTGGTTCTTATGATTTTTGTAAATCTTTGCTATCTCTTATGGATCATAATCACATTTGACACTTATGATTGGTTTTTAGAGCTTTTGTTGAAAACTTGCTCTTTTCATGGTTTTGCTCTAAATTCTTTCTGCCAACTTGGTCATAATTTTATATCTTTCTCTCTGGACTAAGTTTGGCTTTGCAATCAAATTGCTTTCTTCTTCTCTCATTCAAATTCAAATTTATGCCTTTTGTGTGGTTTGTCAATATACTCATCAAGGGGGAGATTGAAGGACCATGTGGAGGTCCATCCATGTTTGTGATGAGTATTTGACTTTATTTGAGCAAGGTGTGCTCAAGTTTGAGTTTGATTTGGATTGTTTTTCGAGCTAGAGCAATTTGAGTTACTGGTTGGAGACCAGTCGTCCGACCCCGAGTGGTGGGTCGTCCGACTGAGTGGTCGGGCTTTGCTGTGTTGCGCATCACCGTCCAGACCCGAGAGGTCCAGGCCGTGGCTGGTCGGAGACCAGTCGTCAGACCATGAGTGGTCGGGATGGAGACTAGTGGTCAGACCTCGAGTGGTCGGGATGGAGACCAGTGGTCATACCATGGTTGGTCGGGATGGAGACCAGTGGTCAGACCACGTGTGATCGGGGTTATGTTGGTCAGTATAGTGTATATCTTTCTGTTGAGATGGATATGTGTTGTTGGACATTGCTATGTGATGTGGTTTCCTTGTCTATGATGGTTGCAGGACTTTGGAGCTAGGTCATGGTGAGGCGAAGGGATCGGGACTAGACCGGGAGAGCTGAGGTCCAGATGATCAAGGTGTCGCCAAAGATGACCGAGGCCGTGGAGTAGCCGCAAGCCGAGAAGACAAAGGAATGGATGAGATACTAACTTGGAGCTGCTCTGATTTAGGAGGACCGTTGGATCGCGGTCAGGAAGATAGAGTAGCGGGTCAAGTTAGTGTGAGTTGAAAAGCGTGCAAAACCCGTTGTGTTGTTGGGTTTCGGTGAGCCCATGCATAGCTTTGTGAGTGGGTAAAATCTCACCCTTGATGGAGTGCTCTAGGGTTTAGAGGCTCATCCAAGGGTGGTACGTGTTCCAAGCCTGCTACTAGACAGGGAGAGGGGTGTCTCCCTGGGGCGTGGTGAGCAGGTGAGGAAAGTGTACGTGAGTAGTTGAGAGTTGTTGAGAGTGACAGTGTAAGGATCAAATCCTAGCTCTTGGATGTTGGCTTAGGATTGAAGCAGAACATCCAAAGGTGGGAATTGATCCCAAGTCACTAAAAATAGAGGGTTAGGGCAGCCTCCTCTCGTGAAGGTTCGAGGTTTTGCCGCTCATTGAGCTTTGTCCACTTTGTTGTGAGGCTTTGTAAACCTCCCTTCCAGAAATGAAATGTTCTTCATTTATATTCTTGTTTCATTTCTCTTACGTATTTACATTACGCACTTGAATTCTGTTAACTAAATTCCGCATTTACTTACTTGCAATTTACTTTACGTAATTTGGATTTGCCTCATCTCCTTCTACATGCTATTGAGTCTTTGTTGAAATTCATGATTGATGAACTCTTCTCGGACTTGGTGCTTTCAATCATCTAGGCAATCCTTGCATTCTTGTTGCTAGTTAGTAAATCTGTGTTCTTAAAGTGCGTAAACGTGTGACTTGAAGTCTTTAGTCTTGATTGGCTTCGGTTCTTGTTGCCAAGGATGAAAGATTGCTTTGGATGAATCTTCTATAGATCATATCCCAATCATCTAGGCAATCTACAACCTCTTCTATTCAGCTTTGCAAGAAACCAATTTACGTGCCTAGTTTTCGATAGTGTTTCTATTTGTTTGAAGGGTTGTTTCTTCGTGTACTTACTTGCTATGATTTGTGGAGAGTCATCCAAGGATTTCGACCATCAACTCCCATCGCAAGTTAGGGGTGAAGTCTGTGTTCGTGACTCTGCTTTTGGTGTTGCATTTGTTAAACGAAAAGGACGGAACCTTGGTATTAATTCCTTCGATTGTTGATTAAAATAGGTTCTGACATCCTTTGGGAGGTGCACACCAATTTTCATCGTTTTGGATCACCGATCAAAAGCTACATCGATTGCTTTTGAGATCGTGCTTTTATTTTCACCCAACACTATTCACCCGAGTCTTCGTTCATCCGACCTCCGCAGATCGGGGCACTTCGCTCATCCGTCGGGGTACTGCTTCACCAACACTATTCACCCGAGTCTCGCTCATCCGACCACTTCGGTCGGGAGTATCGCTCATCCGACCGATCTTTGGTCGGGGTACTGCTCACCCAACACTATTCATTCAGGTATCGCTCATCCGACCTCAGTAGGTCGGGGTATGTTTCATCCGACCGTAAATACCCGACCAATGCGGTTTCTTTCTGGTTTTTTGGTGGTTTGAGTTTTAGGGGGAGAGTTTATTCGAAAATTTTATTTGGCTCCTATTCACCCCCCTCTAGTCGCCTTTTTCGATCTTTCAAAATCCTATATCCATGTTTACGTATATACGACACAACTATCTTTGCCGCTATATATCTGTCGGTTCATAAAAAACCGACAGTAATAATATTATCACTATCGATTCGGATGAAAAACCGGCATTAACGGTTTTTTCTGATGAACCGATAGTGATAGATCCCTTATTACTACCGGTTCTAATAAAAACCGACAGTAATACTTTCACTGTCGGTTTTTTATTATTGCCGGTTCGGAACGAGAACCGACAATAATAATGGACTACACGAATTGATAGTGCTGATATTTTTGAAAAATCATAACTTTTTTATACAGAGTCGGATGGAGATAAAATGTATATGAAAATTGCAGCTCTTGACGAGATCTACAACTTTGTAGTTGACAACTTTTCATTTAAAGTAATTTAGATATTCAAATAATGGTATCACAGCCGGTTGACGGTTCGTATTACCAACCAACAGTAATAATGCTATCATCCATTTTTTGAAAAATCATAACTTTTTCATACGTAGTCGGATGGAGATAAAATGTATATGAAAATTGCAGCTCTTGACGAGATCTACAACTTTGTAGTTGATAACTTTTCATTTAAAGTAATTTAGATATTCAAATAATGATATCACTGCCGGTTGACGGTTTGTATTACCAACCGGCAATAATAATGCTATCAACCATTTTTTGAAAAATCAAAACTTTTTCATACGGAATCGGATGGAGATAAAATTTATATGAAAATTGTAGATCTTTGAGATCTACAACTTTGTAGTTGACAAATTTTTCATTTAAAGTAATTTAGATATCCAAATAATGGCATCACTGCTGGTTGGCGGTTCGTATTATCAACCGGCAGTAATAATGCTATCAACCATTTTTGAAGAAATCATAACTTTTTCATATGGAGCGGATGGAGATAAAATTTATATGAAAATTGTAGATATCGACGAGATCTACAACTTTGTAGTTGACAACCTTTTCATTTGAAGTAATTTAAATATCCAAATAATAGTATCACTGCCGGTTGGCGGTTCGTATTACCAACCAGCAGTAATAATGCTATTAACCATTTTTTTAAAAGTCATAACTTTTTCATACGGAGTCGGATGGAGATAAAATTTATATTAAAATTGTAGATCTCGACGAGATCTACAACTTTGTAGTTGACAATGTTTTCATTTGAAATAATTTAGATATCCAAATAATGGTTTCACTGCCAGTTGGCGGTTCGTATTACCAACCGGCCGTAATAATGCTATCAACCATTTTTCGAAAAATCATAACTTTTTCATACGGAGTCGGATGGAGATAAAATTCATATGAAAATTATAGTTCTCGACGAGATCTACAACTTTATAGTTGACAATCTTTCCATTTAAAGTCATTTAGATATCCAAATAATCATCAAAAGTTTCGAAGATAAAGTATCAAAATGAAAATATATCCTATATTAGTTGAGGATTGAGTGATAGGTGAGCAAATACAAGGTCCTCCTGGTACAAATAATTTTTTTTGATTTTACCGAGTGTTTTTTGGATGTACGAATCAACAGACTATCTCTGCCGGTTCGCATACAAACTGGCAGTGATATCTGTATCACTGCCAATTCTAGAACCGGCAGTGATAGTCGCATTATCACTGCTGACCAATCACTGTCGGTTCTCATATCCGACATTAACGAGGATTTAAAACCGTCTGTGATCACATTTTCTGTAGTAGTGCAACTACGTCTCAGTAGAAACTTTATAAGATTATAGATTTATCACCGATCTCTGTTAGTCTAGACGTATATATGTGTGCGTGTGTGGTGGTGCATCTTATTTATAATCGCTAAAAAAAGACATTTATCCGACCACTTGGTGGCTTACGACTTACGAGTCATTGTTTAGCAAAAATACCATAGAAGTACGTACATGTATACTTTCAGTTCTAGAAGTCCCCCCGTCTTAAAACAAATTCTAGAACAGTCATATTTCTAGCATAGTAATAGTACGCACTCAAACTTCTGTGAGAAATTCTTGTTGAATTTATTATTTTCCTACATTTAGTTTTTTTTCCTAAGTTTAGCATGCATATACATATACGCAACACCAAAGTAAATAAAATATTGCATCAGGTATTAAACAATGTTACAATCAACTGTCCTAGAAGGTTGTATAATGATCTTCAACTCAAAATGTAAAAGTAAATATTCTTTAAATTAGAGACGGGGAACTATTAGTTATAGCGCATAATTCCAGAGATTTGATCTCTTATTATCAACAGAGTTAATTCCAACAAGAAGAAATACCCACACATGACACACACACTAGCTAATTTAACACTAACCTAGTTTCCGAGCAGTGCTTCAATGTTTTCCTTCCCAGTACAAGTTGTACTAATTTTGAAGCAAGCAAAGAGGTAAGTAATCACTATTTATCATTCATTTATGCTTTAATATTTATACAACTTTAAAAAAGAAAAGCATGCAAGTACCTCTCCTTTCGATATTTTATCGAGTTTTTCAATCCAAACCCAGGTACAATGCGACGACTTTAGATGTTAAGCATTGATTTGGCCACTTAGGAAAGTTTTCTTCTTGTGACAAGCCAGACGGACCCGACCACTTGTTTTAGTTGCATGCATCGCATGGCGGCCTTGCCACGCCTAGGAGAGGCGGCATGGCGCCGTCCAATGCTGTAGCTGCGCCGGTGATAAGCCCAAGGGTGGCTAGCAACTGCGGGGGTGCACCCAACACTAGGTCGGTGCCAGCGGCGTACGCCGGAGAAAAATAGAAGAGATGTTCAGTACTGTTGCGCTTCATTGTGTTCATGACGAATGATCGGTGTGGCGTCTTAAAGACCACCGAAAAAAGTGTGGGACTAAGGGGTACTAGTGGCACGACGATCGAAGCTGATGCTCTAACCCCTTTCTGCTCTCTCCTTGCGTCCACCACTAGTCCATGCGCGTGGCCAAAGGTGAGGAGGAGGGATAGCGAAAGGGAGATGGGACAATGCCTAGCCCAGCACTACCGTGGAGGTGGGGGCACTCGAGCAGGTGCCCTAGCCTCAACTCGCTAGTTACCATTGTCGTACCCGTCTTGCTTCCTCTGGCCTCAGTGGTGGACACGGAACTAAATCTTAAGAGGTGCTCATTGGCCTACAGCCCGCCACGCTGTCACCCCCTTTTGCTCTGCCCTCGGCCAGCCACCCTTCTATACGTTGGGGGTAGGGTGTGCCCTAGCCCCCTTTGACCTCCGTTGGGTCCGCCACTGTCTGGCCTCCTTCTCGCGCTCCACCACAGTCGCTCACCTACACCACCGCTTGAGGCCCATCGACGATGGCAGCCTACGTCGTGGGGGTGATGTGAGGATGAGGAAGGAGGGTGTGGTGTTGTCTCAGCCAACCAGTAGCCCCTACGTCATCCTTTCTGCAGCACCGTCACTGCCTCCTTTGCCATAACACCATCACCATCGGCTGTCACCACCACCATTTGTCGCCTGTCATTGTTGTCATCTCTGCCTAGGCGAGGCAAGAGGGGAGGGAGATTGGAGGGGGAGGGAGTAATGGGAGGAGAGCCGTAGAGACAGAGTGGTGGCAGGGGAGAAAAAGATGACGACGCTGGTGGAGGGGGTGACAAAGAAGGGAGAAGGAGGGGACACAATGCAGAGGAATGTTAAAGGAGAGAGAGCTGAGGGGGCGAGGACCAGCAGCAAGCACTAAGCAGAGCGATGGGGAGTGGAGGAGGCGAGGAAGAAGAGGAGGGAGGCCGTGACGAGCTCAAGGAGAAAGAGCGGGAGGAGGGGTGGCTTATGGTTTGTGTTAGGGCTCTCCACATGATCCTAGACTCACGATCATAATCCAACAATTGAGAAAAAATCCAGGTGATGTGGCCACACCGTAATATATATACTAAGAGTTGCGGTACGTAAAATCATGGATGGATCCAAAGAGGTCCATAGGACTTCAACAACTTTAAGACTGCACAATAGGCCAACCCACCGAGCCTCGCGCCGTTTGGGCCAGCAACACTTGAGCGCAGCCCAAATCAACACGCAGCTCATCCAAGGCCAGCCCAAAAGCAGCAAGGCCCATGGGGACAGAAGGCCATGAGGCAACAACGGCTCGCGCATGCCCATGATCCTTCCTCCCCACATAGTTGCATTTGATTGGCCCTTCGCTACTTCACATCAACTTGAGAGACCGAGTTTGGAACGTGCAGCATGCTAATCCACGAAAACTGCCCTAGCATCCCCAAGTTCAAGTTCTGTTTAAATGTGAGACTAGCGCTTCTGTTGATATGATATTATCTAGTCTTATTGTGTACAAGAATCATCAGAGATATACATGTTTTCATATGTATGGTTATATTCAATCATATTATTCAATTGTTGTTGTATTTCTTGGATCCAAAATATAGGTTGAAATCCACCAAAATTGAAACTTTGATATATGTATGTTGTTTCCAATTCATATATATGCATGTGTGTGCAAAAATTTAGAGGGAGTTCATTATATGTTTCGAGGCTTCACTAGTATTGATCCGTATTCCTTTTTCACATATTGAGGATATGTACTTTGGAAACTCATTACTTGAGTATATGGCCCTTTATGTAGCTAACATATACCCAAAATTGATTTAAATTCAATTACATGTAATAGGTTGTCATCAATGTGGTTGTTGGTTTTAGTGATGACAATCACTACTACATAAAGGCTTATATTAGACGTCTTATCATAGACGGTTCCTCAAAATCGTCTGTGACGATGAATATTACTGGCGGTTCTATATTGCAACCGTCAGTGACATTATCACAGACGATACTCTTCAAAAACCGTCAGTGATATACATCAATATCACAGACGGTTTTTAACTAAAACCGTCTGTGATATCATGTATTGTCCCAAACGGTTTTATAATAAAACCGTCTGTGATTATATGTTTATCACAGACGGTTTATCCAGATAGAACCGTCTGTGATAATTTTTCAACTTTCCCGCTCTCACCAAATTTGAACTTCCCGCCTGTCTCATTTTCAACCTCCTTTAAAATACCAGCCGCGACCAGCTGCTTAATTTCTTCTCACTTCTCTTGCTCGATCTCCTCTTCTCTTCTCTCTTCTCACTTCTCTTCCACTCCTCTCTTCTCACATCTAGGTAAAGTCTTAGAGCTACTGGTGGTAGCCAGAATTGGTGTGCCACCTAGAGGAGGTGTCGGCGGTTATGGTAGCCAAGCCGTGCCGGTGAGATACGACCAGCTGGGTGTGATGGGTTCCAGATGGAGCTTCAAGGTGATTAGAATGTTCCATTTTACCTGTTATAAGCTACGGAAGACAACCAAGATTTCCTGCCACCGTGCGCCGTGGTTGAGGAAGAAGGCTCACTGGTGCAGCCAAGGTATGAGCAGGTGCTTCTGAAATTTCGTGAGGGTTAATGATTAGTAAAGGTCATAGATGCTATGTCTCTAAGGAATTGAGAAATAGTTTAGTCCACAGGCGCTTTCGTTTTCGATCTATGCACATTTCGATAAAATAGGTTAGTCCAAGTCAGGGGGCTACATCAGAAGTTCACGCGAGGCTACGAAAAAAAGTCGATTGCGAAAAAACGTCATTTAGGGCCTCAAAACGGCCTTCGAAGTTTTTTCGCTGATTTTGCATTTTCAAATTCTTCAGAGCAGGGACATGGGATATCTCACATCCTGTAGCTCTTCCATTATACCTGAACTAGCGCAGAGCAGCTGGATCACAGAAATATCATTTGTACGTTATGATATTTTTTTGTTTTAAAAAATAACATCACATACGGTTCCAAACTAAAACCGTCTGTGATATCGTAACATCATAGACGATTCCAAACTAAAACCGTCTGTGATGTTTCTATATCACAGACGATTTTAGTTTGAAACCGTCTGTGATATGTTCTATCACAGACGGTTTATGAACCGTTTGTGATGTGCCGTAACATCACTGACACATGGTTACAGACGGTTCGAGAAACTGTCTGTGATGACGATTCCAAACCGTCTGTGTTGACGTTTTATGTAGTAGTGAATGGATTAGCAGGACAAATGTTTTCATGGAGTTGAATGAAAGGGATAGGTTCCGAAGATTGAGAAGTGATGTTGATGAACAAGTCAAGATCTCAGACTTGCAAAAGCAATATTTGTCATTGGATCTAGACTCGGGAAATTGAGAAATGACACTAGAATCAATGATGACCCCATGTTGGCTTACCTCAAGGCAAAGGTAAAATGAAGGCTAAGGATATGTTTTTTAGTCATTTTGCCGGTCTAGATGTTTGGTGGATAGACGGGTTGCTAGAATTTGTTTCTAGTTTTACCGTATTATTAAGATGGGTTGAATTGTTAATATCTTAATTAAAATCGGTGTCAAGAAGATCAAAGGAATGCATTTCATAGCTAGTATCTTGGCTATCAACTTGAGGTTGCTTTGTGCACAAAAAGGTAAGCCAAATTGTGTGAGAGTATAGGTGTGAACTTTCTCAAGAGTTAGGATAAGTCCTTGTTGTATAAGAGTTGTCCTGAGTAAGAGCTAGAAGTGTGTTTTCGAACTTGAGAGCAGTTAGGACAAGTCTTAAGATTAGTCTAAACATGTCCAAACCAGCGTATCTCAAGAACTTAGGCTTGTAATTGAGAGAAGTTATGACATGTCCTAGTTAGCACATTTTCAGACCCAACTATCACTGACACATGAACAGTGAACTAGCGGTTACATATGGAGTTAGGACAAGTCCTATCTGATTAGGACATGTCCTAATTAGTCCAATTTTACTGAGTTTAGCCTAAGTTGTGGATGTTTGGTTGTTGCTCTTGGTCATATTAGAGGTATACAATGACAACACTTATGAACTTATCGAGCAATTAATCCAAGAGAGAAAAGAGAGGTGTTTAAGCTAAGAGCAAAACCTCTCCTCAATGGATGCACTTAGAGAGGGAGATAGGCAATTTTTTGTGCATATATTGCACTTGAGTGGTGGATTGTGCATCCATTGAGCTTCTAGCACTTGATTCGTTCAAATGAGCATGTCCGACTTGCTACTCTTGGTGTTTGTCGACACTTAGATGGCTTGGAGGAGTTGTGCTGGTGATCTTCTTAAGAAGCTTGTGAGAAGGTCTGATTTGTTGTCAGTGGTTTGGTGCTCACCATCTCTGGATTGGAGGAAGTGACTAGTGGATTCAAAGTGTTGTCTTAATTTGTGGAGCTGATCCAACTCATTTGGACTTACCTCAACGTGAATTAGGGAAATCGGTAAGTCTCCGAACACCACGATAAAAAGATCATTATGTCATTGTGGTTAGTTTTTTTGTGCTCGATCACTTACATTCATAAAATTGAATTGCTTGTAACCCTAGGATTGCAAAACTTTGATCCAGGCTTAATTGTTGGTTCATTTAGTGAGACTAGTTGATTTAGGCTTTAATTGTGCATAACCGTTTTGATTTACGCTTCTACATATAAAATCCAGATTTGGTCAAATAGATTTTAAAGTTACCTATTCACCCTCCTCTAGTTAGCATCCTAACCTTACACCCGCTCTCTTGGTCGCCGCACGCCAGTCACTCAGTCAGCGGAGACATTGCTCCTGGTCACCATTGCTCATCGATCTCCTCGACGGCAGGGGAACTCCAGCGGCCAGTATGGATCGAGCCGAGTCGCGAATCGGCATAGGCTACTGCTTCTTTGTTCTATTTTTTTTTCCAATTCTTTCAAGGAAAAGGGACTTTTCAATTTGATCATCGTTGCTTTTTTCTATCAAACTGTAGAGTTATGATTTAGGATTTCAACGTAGGTTTTTGGAATACCGCCCAGGTTGCAAATTGAAGGCAAATATTGGAAGTTATCTTGATGTAGCGTTCCATTAGTATTTAACCAGTTTAGGTACAATGTCATGTAAGTTTCCGGAGGATGTTTCTATATTATATTGCTCGTTTGTTCTTCAACATGACAATATCTAATTGAGTTTTCGAATAATATGCAAATGGAATGTAAATTTATGGAACTAGTATTGCCTGTCACCACTGTTATAGTTGAGAGGTACTTTTTAGCCATAAAAATTGTGAAAATATATTTGCACAATTGCATTGAAGATCAGTCATAAGTGATAGCCTTATTTGCTATTGTGGAGAAACAAGAAATGAAAAAGAGTTACCAATGACGATGCGATTCATCGCTTCCAGAATTTAAGAGAACTTGAAAACTTCTACAAATTCTGAAAGTTAATGCATTTTGTTTTATTTGATCATTCTATTATTATTTTACTTGAAAATTTTAACTTACGTGTTTTCCTAATACTATCATCTTTTGTATGTGGTTTGGTCCTCAGATCCTTCACTATTAGTGGTTTTCTTGATTTTGGTAAGCACTTCTTCGATCGCTACTACTTTATCATTATACATTGCCATCAGTTATGTTGAATTATTGATGCTAAAAATTACTACGTACACACATTATTATTTAGTACAACTTTGCTTGAAAATTATACATGTCGTTATATCAGAAGACGTGAAAATTAAATTGCTGCCAGACCGATTTTGGTCGGGAGACATCGATCTGATCCTCGCCAACGTGTCACACATATATATATATATATATATATATGTATGTATATATATATATATATATATATATATATATATATATATATATATATATATGTATATATATATATATATATATATATGTATATATATATACATATATATGTGTATATATATATTATAATTACCTAAGGCACCATGGTGACCGGGCTCCATGATCCAAAACGGGTATTTTCCCTATGTATTTTCATACAATACTTTTTGAAGTTTCTACGATGCTGAGTTTAATCAGTTTACTAACTAGTTCAAACAAGTTTGAACTGAAATTCAAATTAGAGTTTCCCTTTTTGATGATAGTTTGGTTGTAGGTATGTGCTGATTTTTTTATATAAATCAGCAAAGCATGTGATCCAAACTTTTTCAAAATATTTGAATTTGAGTATATTTTTTCAAAGGTATGTGTTCCATTTGAATTGTTATAGATGGGTATATACCCTAAAACTGAAATTTTTGAAAAATATACTTGAATAAGACTTGAATTCGCGCATTTGAAATCATAGTGCCTCATTTCGGCTTCATATATATATATATATATATATATATATATATACTATAACTTGAGGCACCATTGTGTTATGGTACGGTGTTACGCCAACTTAAAAGATATAACATGGGACATCATATCCAACAGGCGTACACCAGATTCTAATTGCCGCGAATTCAAATAACACAAGAAAACGTGACGTGACATGGCATGAGAAGAGGGGTTTGGATCGGTCAGAATTACATACTCGTTTCTTCCCTTAATTACGGATAAGGAAGCCAGCGTAGAGCTGTTAGCTAGATAAAAGAGCGAGGATAAACCTAACTGCCAAGGTTAAATCTATCTCTTCTCCCTCAAGCGCTATAAATAGAACGAGACTACCCTACCAGATCGATCGACTCTTCCATCTTCTTTCCTCCCTATCCATTCTCGGTTCTCTAGCAATGGCGGGCGGCATCACCGACACCGATGGCGTGCACAAGAACTACCCCGGGAAGATGACGTTCTTCGTCTTCCTCGCCTGCCTCGTGGCATCCTCCGGCGGGCTCATCTTCGGATTCGACATCGGCATCTCCGGTAAGTGCATGCATCTACGGCATGAACGATCTGTGTTGATTTCACCGGAACTCGGATGAACCTAACGCCATTGTGTTGTTGGAGGTGGCGTGACGTCGATGGACCCGTTCCTGATCCGCTTCTTCCCGTCGGTGTACGCCAAGGAGCAGGAGGTGGTGGACACGAACCAGTACTGCAAGTTCGACAGCGAGCTGCTCACGCTCTTCACCTCGTCGCTCTACCTCGCCGCCCTCATCGCCTCCCTCTTCGCCTCCGTCATCACGAGGAAGTGCGGCCGCAGGACGACCATGCTCGGCGGCGGCATCATCTTCCTTGCCGGCGCCGTCCTCAACGGGCTCGCCATCAACGTGCTCATGCTCATCATCGGCCGGATCCTCCTCGGCATCGGCGTCGGGTTCAGCAATCAGGTGATCGCCAAACAGATACGTCTTCATAACTTACTAGTACGAGATTAGATTGACTTGTATTAAAAAAAAAAACTGCATGTCCAATTTAATTCCGGATACACCGTTAAACGATGACCATGCACGTGAGCGCATGGCCGATGCATGCTGGCATTAATTGCAAACTTGTTTGCACGTAGAGATTGATTCTGCACACTGCACATGTGTTGTTGACTCGTACTTACATGCAAGTGCATATGCGTAAGTTACGTGCAGGCTGTGCCGCTGTACCTGTCGGAGATGGCGCCGGCGAGGATGCGCGGCATGCTCAACATCAGCTTCCAGCTCATGATCACCGTCGGCATCCTGGCCGCCAACCTCATCAACTACTTCACCGCCAAGATCTCCGGCGGCTGGGGCTGGCGCATCAGCCTCGGGCTCGCCGCCGTCCCGGCCTTCATCATGGCCGTCGGCTCCATCTTCCTCCCGGACACGCCCAACTCCCTCGTCTCCCGTGGCAAGGAGGAAGAGGCGCGCACCATGCTCCGCCGCATCCGAGGCACCCATGACGTCGGCCCCGAGTACAACGACCTTGTCGCCGCCAGTGAGGCTACCAAGGCCATCGAGAACCCATGGAGCACCCTCCTCGAGCGCCGCTACCGGCCGCAGCTGGTGATGTCCATCCTGATCCCGACGCTGCAGCAGCTCACTGGCATCAACGTGGTCATGTTCTACGCCCCCGTCCTCTTCAAGACCATCGGCTTCGGTGGCACCGCCTCGCTCATGTCGTCCGTCATCAGCGGTGGCGTCAACATGGTCGCCACCTTCGTGTCCATCGCCACCGTCGACCGACTCGGCCGCCGAAAGCTCTTCCTCCAAGGAGGATGCCAAATGATCATTGCGCAGGTACATACATTGCATTCATATCACACAAACTATTACTCTTCCAGGAACTCCAATTTGGCAGCTGTGGCAGCAACATAACATGCTGTTTGGACGTTGGACAATTAATGTTGCAGTTCGTGCTTGGGACGCTCATCTTCATCAAGTTCGGCACGACGGGAGTGGCGACCATCTCGCGGTCGTACGCCATCGGGGTGGTGTTGTGCATCTGCGTGTTCGTCTCGGCGTTCGCGTGGTCGTGGGGGCCACTGGGGTGGCTGGTGCCGAGCGAGATCTTCCCGCTGGAGATCCGGTCGGCGGCGCAGAGCGTGGTGGTCGTCTTCAACATGGCCTTCACCTTCGTCGTCGCGCAGATCTTCCTCATGATGCTCTGCCGCCTCAAGTTCGCCCTCTTCTACTTCTTCGGCGCTTGGGAGCTCATCATGACCGCATTCGTCTACTTCTTCCTGCCAGAGACGAAAGGGATCCCCATCGAGGAGATGGACAGGATCTGGTGCCAGCACTGGTACTGGAAGCGGTTCGTCGACGATGGAAACCGCAAGGTCGAGTTGACCTCCACCGCCGTATAACAGCTAGCATGCGTGGAACAGTCTTAGTTTTGAGCTCGAAGGAGTGTTTTAGTGTGGTTTTTCCTTAGATGGTTGGTATATCTGAGAGTCAATTAGGGTTTAGTTTTGGAACGCGTGGATCGGTGTGTGCATACCTGAGTAGGAAGTGACTCATCAATGCTATATACTGGTTCCGGTAAATAATAGGAGTTTGTGATAACACTGAAGAGTATGTAGCATGTGGCAATTACCACAAATGCAACAGTGTGTTAGAGAAGGAAATTATCCTTTTGAAGACATGGAAGTGTTACATTGGAAACACAATTTTCTTTCCCCTTTCTAAATGTTAGTCCAAACATAAATTTGTTTCTCTTTTCTTTACTTCTGAACTTATATCATGATTTCGTTGATTATTTCTGAACTTATGAGTTCGGTAATTTACCAACATATATTGATCCGGTCTTATTCTGCCTATCTGGCTGCATCAAAACTGAACAATCTACACCATTGTCGGAGCAGCAACAGTCCCAGTGGACTGTCCCATGAAAATCACTAATTTTTATTCAGAGGCGCCGTGGAGATGTGCGGCAAAGCCCAAAGTGTTCAATCCCCAAAATTGACAAACATCTTGTATATCAGTTTGTGATGACAAGAGTGATTACGATTCACGCGTATCCTTAATTTCTATTTTGGCAATGTCATCTTAAAACCGAGATTCCTAATAAGTTGTCCGCCGCTGACTGCAGGTGTAGTTCAAGATGATAAATTACAGGGCTTTTTTTGTGTGTGTCATTGGTCAAACCGTCCAGCCAGCACACTAATAATGCACTGACGGCTGAACCATCTAGCGTGTGTTACGCACCTCATCCAAGCATTCACAGTTTCAGAAACCAATACACCATTAACTCATCTTAAAAATACACCGTTGGTTGTTGTGTAAAGAGGTAAAGCGAAATCGATGGTAAAAAAGAAGCTTACAATTTTCCATGTTGTGTCTAATGCTCACCTTTATTTTCGATCTGTCTTTGCAAAGTTTTTGTGGCTCTTGCCCCACACCTGCCGAAGGTAAGAGCTCGCCGGCCACCTCTCACCCTTCGCCTCCCTCATTCTCACAGCTGGTCGCCTCAAGAAATTTCGGGTCTTGAGCAGACCGGTGACCTCCCAAAACTCACTCCATCCCCGATCCGTGGCTTTTTGATATGGGAAAATAATTGGATAATTTTGGGGCAAAATCATTGTGCTTGAATGATGGGTGAAGAAGTGAGAAAATAATCAAATTTTGATCAGCATGCATATACTGATTGAGTTGTGGAAGAACGTACTTAAGGCCTGTTTGTTTCGGCTTTTTCACTGACTTAAAAACAGAAAAGCCAAAGCCGAAACAAACGACTGACTTTTAAGCTAGACTTAAAAAAAGCCAAAAGCCTCCATATAACTATAAGCCATGAAAGGTGCTTTTTTGGGATGAAATAACCCTTTGCCACTGGAAGTCTCCAAAATTACCCACCAAATGCCGTTATATATAAACTCAAGAATCTTTCTCCCATCTCCTCATTTATCCTCGTCTTCTCTCGCTCCCCTATGCGACATGCCTTCTCCCTCCGCCGCTCTGGTCTCTACCGTCCTCGACCTCCTCCCTCCTCCGCCGTCCTCAGCCTCCTTTCTCCTCCACCGACTCGGATCAAGTTGATAAATAATTATGCTCAGAATGAAGTTTGATCTCAAGATTAATCTATGTTTTTCAATACGACATTCGATAAAAAAGTATAAAACATTTATATTAGATAAATCAGTACATAAGAAAAGTCCTTACAACCTTAAAGGGTATTTCAAACTTTCTAGCAATAAGCTACACCCAGGGTTTACAAAACCGAATTTTGAAAAATTGTTCGAAATTCGAAAACCGCAAAAACAGCTCGAAAACCGTCAGAAACCGAAGGGTTAAGAAATAAAAAAAATTCAAAAAAATCGTAAACCATTCGGTTTTTCGCGAGAAACTACCCGGTTTTTAAGAAACGGTTTTCGAGCGAAAACCACGATTTTTCAACGGTTTTCAACGTATAAATTTTTCAAATTTTTTGATTTTTTTTAATTTTAAATTAAAACGGTTTACCAAGCGGTTTTGGATATCGAACCACAATGGTACACTCGAAAATCGCAGTTTTCGCTGGTTTTGTGAACCCTGGCTACACCATCCAACCCATCAAAAAGCTAGGATACCAAACAGCATATCTTGGCTTAAAAGCAGACGGTTTAAAAGCTCATTAAGCCAAAAAGTTAGCTTTAAGCTAAAAGCCAAAAAGCCTAAGCCGAAACAAACAGGGCCTTAGTAATTCATGCATATGCCTTCTTTAATGCCTCTGATTGGATCCCTACAGGATGCATGCATATCATCGTTTTTCTCGTTCTTGTTCTTGTTCTAGGGTAACTGTAGATCTGGAGGCATCAAATTCAAGTGATTGTCACTGCCTCTTATTGCTAAAATCAAATTATGATCTTGCCATTGTATCATCATTGTTCTATTTATTTTGAATCAATCGATGCAGCCATGATGAATTTCATCATTATTTCTGAAATTGTATTTTTGTCCTTATTGTCGAGCGGGTGAAATTTTGAAATTACAAGAACTAATTTTAGACTGTCATCTCAGAAGTGCTTTGTTTCTGACTGGCAAAGAACACATTCTTGTCCAGGGAAAGAAGATAACTATGTTTGTACTTAATACATTTGTGACACGAGTGTGACTTCGACTTCAAAGCAAAAGACATGAATGTGACTTCGAGTTCAAAGCAAAAGACATGTAATTACTTCAAAACACATGATCAGCTGGTGGAAAGATGTTGTCTTGCTAGCAATTTCTGATGTAATAGGCCCTTTATCTAGTGTATGTTGATGTTGTGTCCAGTTACTAATTTCTGATGTAAAAGAAATCAAGCATTGGAGATGACTGACCAAATGCATATGTGTACATTTAGATGCCTAAACTCTGAATTATCTGAATGTTTATGGATTGATATATATTGTCCTCATTGCATCATGTACCATTTACTGATATTCTTCTTTGTCTACGATATATAAAGTGTGTGGTCTCTACATGCAAACAGTTAAAATAATGCTATGAGAAACTAAGTCAAATTAATTTCCCGAAAAGGCAAATGATACTCTTATCATGTATATACATTCATATAGTCTTGCAAAAATTTGCAAAAAAAAAACTCCGTAAACTTGTGTACAAATACAAAGGAATAATACATCAATACAATTGAACTGTTACAATTAGGGATAGCGAGTTTTATTTGCCTCCAATTATGTCTCTTACGGTTTTTTTAGCAAACATGCTAACCAAACACTTTCCTGAGGCTGCTTTAAATTATCATAGAAGTGGATTCTCAGATAACCAAGAGTAGGAGTTGAAAAATAAGAATCTAGAGCTATACGGTGAAGCTACAGTAACTTCAACTAATTTGTGTGGATTGAGCCTGTAGCAGCTCCTTTTGTGCACATTGGAGAGATGTATCTTTTTTGAGCAAACCTGCTAACTAGACACTTCCATGAGGCAGCTTTAGATTCTCAAAGAAGTGGATTCTTTGATAATAAAGAGCAGGATCTGAAAAATAAGAATCTAGAGCTATACCATGAAGTTACAGTAGCTTAAACTAATTTGTGTGGATCGATCCTGTAGCAGCTCCTTTTGTGTACATTAGAGAGATGTATCTTTTTTGAGCAAACTGCTAACTAGACACTTTCCTGAGGCAACTTCAGATTCTCAGAGAAGTGGATTCTCAGATAATCAAGAGTAGGATCTAAAAAATAAGAATCCAGAGCTATACCATACCATAAAGCTACAATAGCTTCAACTAATTTGTGTGGATCGAGCCTGTAGTAGCTCCTTTTGTGTATATTGGAGAGATGTATCGTTTTTTGAGCAAACTTGCTAACCAGACAATTTCCTGAGGTATCTTCAGATTCTCAGAGAAGTGCATTCTCAGATAATAAAGAGCAAGATCTGAAAAATAAGAATCTAGAGCTATACCATGAAGCTACAGTAGCTTCAACTAATTTTTGTGGATAGAACCTGTAGCAGCTCCTTTTGTGTACATTGGAGAGATGTATGTTTTTTGAGCAAACCTGCTAACCAGACACTTTCCTGAGGTATCTTCAGATTCTCAGAGAAGTGCATTCCCAGATAATCAAGAGCAAGATCTGAAAAATAAGAATCTAGATCTATACCATGAAGCTACAGTAGCTTCAACTAATTTGTGTGGATCGAGCCTATAGCAGTTCCTTTTGTGTACATTGGAGAGATGTATCGCGTTCCCAAGTTTTCGTTTTTAGACTTATCTTGAAGCTACTATGCATTGTAGTGACCAGTGAATGTAGCTTCGTTTTAGATTTTGTGGGCCTATCTTGGGGCTACTACGAATTGCAGTAAATGATTTTGGGTGATAGCTTCAAACTGATATGATACATGCCTATTTGTTTTTCTGTGGTTTTTTTAAAGGTGATTTTGGATTGTGGTTATAGAGAAGTTGACTCTAGATTCTCGGATGGTATTTTGTGTGTAATTACTTGGAACTTTTGGTAGCATTCTTTTATTTGTATTCCTCATAATCCACAGAAGCATATATAAAGTAGATTGTAGATTCTAGTGTATATATGTGGGCTGAATTATAAGAATCGATTTCTAAAATCAACCTGTTTATTTTTTATTTCAGAATTTAGAATCCACAGCAAAAATAAATAGACCCGTACTCTCTCTTGAAGCTACTAGCCTACGAGAACATATCTAGTGCATCTAAGTTTTAGTGCATCCCTGTGCATCCTCTCAAAAAACGAAGCAAATGATCATGAAAAGATATAACAAATTTTGGTTAGATAATTCATGATGCAATCAAGCATCCTGCAAAAACTAAACTAAAAACCTCGTATATTAGGAGAAACAAAAATCATAAATTTCAGTGATAGTAACCTTTTCCTTTTCTTTTATTTGTGGATTTCATTTTCAGCAGGACTCCTCTTTTTGTTTCTCTGTAGATCGTATTTAGATTTGAAATTTTGTGGCGTGATAGATTGCTTTTGTGTCAATATTTTCAATTTTATTTGGATTTCTTCATGACCATTTGCTTCATATTTCAAAGAGGATATCCTGAGATGCTGTTAGCACCAGAATTTGGCAAGGCGTAACCGAGTTATAAATTCAAGGATGAAATTAGATATTTCTGACTGATATCGGTTCAAAAAGGGAAAAGTTAAATTAAAATTGGAATTCTAGTCAATATCG
Source organism: Otatea glauca (assembly GCA_036346275.1). Taxonomy (NCBI): domain Eukaryota; kingdom Viridiplantae; phylum Streptophyta; class Magnoliopsida; order Poales; family Poaceae; genus Otatea; species Otatea glauca. Next base: position 21,151,340 of record CM070712.1, on the reverse strand, counting down.
ATTTAAAGATGTAATTTTTATCTATAAAAAATAGAGGCTAATACAGTTCATGGCTTGTAATGGTTTGGAGAAGAATACGATCGACTTACACTCTGTAAAAAGGGATATGAGACAAACCAAAAAGAAATCAACCAACAGTCATTCAACTCGCATATACTTTTATTTACTTTCTATTGACTAGGAGTAGATTTTATAATTTATAATCTTTTTGTAATTCATTTTTGATCAACAAAGTTGTGCATCGCCGATTGTTGATCATCTTCGATTACACTAGTTATCCCATGTTTGTTTCCATACCGATCTTGTTGCACATCATTTTTTTCGAGGGGAAACAGATATTTACCTATCATATAATCGGTTGTAAAGCTGTTTAGATCTACCTAGCCTATTGTATCACTAAATCAGCTGTGAACACTTATTTTCGATCAATCTTGCCGATTGCAAGATCAAATCGGCTAGCATGCCACGACGAAAACTTGAACTCAACGTTCACATGTGTTTGAGCCGGTCAATAATTCATCATATTTTTTGGTGCCAACACACTTTTGGCACGCCTGGTGGGACCCGATGTCTTCTTTTGGCAAGTCAATTCCACCATCCGACTTTCTGACCAATGCTATAATCGTCCTGACAATAGACGATTTAACGCTGGAATAGCGCAAAGAAATTGAAGATCGAAAGGCCGCGCTCGAAGAGATGATGTTAAACTGTTATAAAAAAACATGACATGGCATTACCCAGAAGACAGAGCTACCGACAATCAATTTCTCTGACAACACCGCCGCCGTTGCATTGGATAATAGGTTGGTAACTTGATACATGCCCGCAAGCTAAATTATCTGATATGATTAATCAATTTGTGAACCACGCTTTGATTAACCAATCATTAGCTTTGGTAACAATGCTCAAGCTGATGATTGCCAATTGTGCAAAGGCCATTGCTCAAGAGTTGGCTTCGGTTGAAAAATTGCTAGATCTAATGCAAGCTCTGCCAAATTATATGGTCTATTCGGTACCGGCGAGATTTTTGATTCACTAGCCGATCCTAAGCCATCGATTCTGACCCAGACTCTAATGCCAACTTAGCCGACCGTAATCCTGCCACGTGATTTGGGTACAAGCGCAATACCACATTACTACGCGCATACTAACGACACTAAATTGGACTCTAAAACCAGTTTGTCGCCGTCGGCCCCATTTTACATTTTCTGGCAATCATCACCCTAGCTGATAGAACCTCATGGACGTCCACAATACCATGAGCCGATCTCACAAAGGAGTCCAGCTCCATATAGGATTGTGACATATTCATAGCCTTTTGTGATGTTACCAGAGCCGACACTTAGAAGATCTAACGTTGGCTATGAATGCCTACATAATCCACAACACCCTCATATACCACACCAACCCGAGTCTATGCTCAGAGGGCAGCATGCCAATTAAGATCGTAATTGGCAAGTTCCTCAACAACAATCGGCTCAAGAAGTCAATTAGGCCGATCAGATATCTGCCGTATTGTGAGACCAATTCAGCATACAGCCAAAGGGGACGTTACATGCTATCAGAAGCTGTACCCAAGATTTCAAGGTACTTGATTTTTGCAAAAATTTTGGGAGATGATTCCACTACCACTTTAGAGCACATCGGACATTTTATCATGCAATGCGGTGAAGCAGCTCAGTCCGATGGGTTAAAAAATGAGATAGTTCCTGTTATCTTTGTCAAGAGTTGCCTTTACATGGTTCACTACTTTGCCCCCAAATTCGGTTAACTCTTGGACCGATTTGGAAAGCCGATTCCACAACTACTTTTTCTGTGGGAGTTTAGAGCTTAGAGTTTCATAAGTTTGGAGAATCAGCAACTGATTATATTAAAAGATTTAGAGAAGTAAGAAATCGACGCTTTAATGTTACTCTACGTGATAATCAGCTAGCCAATTTGGCTTTCCAGGGGTTGATTCGTCCGACGACGATGAAGTTGAAGTAAATATAGCCAAGTGGGTCAAGAGCAATAAAAAGTCTTTAATCAAGCCGACCAAAAATCGATCGGAAGTAAAGTATGCTTTTGATATCTCAAAGTGTGATCGTATTTTTGATTTATCACTGCAAGAAAAAATAATATGGTTACCCAAATGTCATGTTTTGTCATCGGCTGACGAGATTAAAAAGCGAAGGTATTGCAAATGTCATCATTTTTTCCTCATAATACTAACGATTACAATATTTTCTACCAACAGATATAATCGGCTATAGAAGATGGTCGATTGAAATTTGCAAAGGAGCCAACGACGCAGTAGGATGCTGATTCATTTCCAATCAACATGGTCCACTACTCTGAGAAGAAGCATAAGCCGACACCAGAGGGTCAAACACACTTGTCATCGGCTACAAAAATGACACGTCAAGTCGACGTGCATGCAAGCTCTAATGGCAACGAGACTTTGAGGATTACGGTTGGCTCCATACAAATAGAAACCGACCGAGAAGGGAGAAATTTAAGAACAGTTAAGACAAAGGGAGTATTGCAAATTGGCAAATGGTACAAGGCCAAGCAGACATTGCCGCGTCATAAGCTGATACAAAAGCCAAAGCCAAGTTTCTCCCAATTATTGGCGAAGTATGATAGGAGGAATGAAAGGGCTCGACGGAGTCCACCTGTGGCGACCCGTATAATTAACCCTCGGTAATGACTGTCACCTAGGGTTAACCGTACGGACCTCAAAGACATAATTAGCAAAACATCGGGCCTTAGATGTTTTATTAGTTACTATCTTTATACTGAGTATTGCGTGAGAACAATAATTAGAGACACCAAGTGGAATTCATTATTACATTCCATCACCCACGCAGGCTATTGTCCCTTACATTACCTTAATTTACATAGACGGGATTACGAAAAGATCTAGACATCTATTATAACCTCCTATCTCCTGGGGCACGCTAAGCTGGGATATGGCCTACTACTACCCTCTGCTCCCGATAGTAGTAGTAGTAGTCACCCTTCGATAGGTCCCGGTCTGCAAGATAGTCCTCACCCCGTCCTCGGAAGGTTGTCCATATGACTCACCTTCTAAGCGGGGAGGATTAAACAAGGATGAGTACAAAGTACTCAACAAGCAATAATATATGAATGCAATAAATGAATTTTCCCTTCCCATCATATCTACACCTAATCTAACTTCACCCAAGACCACTTCTCCCAAAACATCCTTTCTACAGCAAATAAGTTGTATATAAAAGGGTTGGTTGATTTTATATTTAGAAATTTCTACTAACACTGAATATGATTAGCCGAAACTGACCATAGTCTCTAATCCAAGAGACTGGCTTGAATTCAAGATTTTACCCTGCGCAGGTCTGTATCACTTTACCCATAGTGACACCCACAAGAGATGCCCCAGAACATTTATCGCTATTCTAGTATTAGTTCTCCACCCTGCACTTCGAGTTTGTGACACCTATCTCAGGCTGCCACACAACTCCAAGGTACAGTTGTACTCCCTCTCGACCAGGGGTACACCTCTGGGCTTCAAATATACCGCCCCCAATAGCATCACCTCCTGGGCCTACCGGCCTTACCCAGAAGCACCATGCTATCCTTACCCGCTGTGGAGAGCTCTAATACCATTGTAGGACAACCTTTTCTGGCCGATTTCACACACCATGGTTGATACTGGTTTTATGGCTCATTACCCAAGTGTTAGGTTGTTGAAACTTATATTATAACCCATTAGAGGACCCCTCCGGCCTACATCCTTCTCATCGGCATCCTCTACCAACCATATTAACACACGCCAACCCAACCATTAGCTAGACACATTAATCCCATTCCCACTTCCATTTTCCCAACCATCACAACCATTTCAACCCAACAACTCATTCTTTTATCCCATTCACCCAACACACATCCATTTTAATACTTTTATTGAAATTAAGCTTTCCATGCAGTGAGAAATAATAATTTGATAAGACAATGAAATCATTTTTACTAAAACATGATCAAGGGAGGGTTTTGCTTGCCCGGAATAAACTCGAAAAGTTCTACCTCGCTCAAATGTGTGCAGTCTGGCAGGTTACATTACAGTCTGAAAATTATAATCTATTAACTATCGTGCATTTTTATTAAGTATGAGTCAATTGTCCAACCAAACCAACATTCTATTTTTATTATATGCATCTGTTGAGGTTCATTTTAATGCTATACACCTTCATATTTTTATTTAGTTCATTAATCAACTAGTACAACTCTCACTGTTGTTTTATTGCTTTATACATATGCAGGAACCAACCTTAGATTTAGCTAACTAAACATCTAATGCAATCGATGATGGTACTAGCCAAATTTATATGCAACAACCTACTCATTTTCCACTTTTCCCAATTTTTCTCTCTTCTTTCCTTTTCTTTTCTTCTTCTTTCTCTTTTCTTCCCTTCTCTTTTTTCTTTCTTTTCTCTGGTTCTCAGATTATTCACTTAATGCAATGCATAATGCCATGATGAAAGCATGCAGATATATGATCCAACTTCCAACGCTCTTCCATACACTTCTTTTCTCATTTTCATTTTCCTTCTTCACATTCATCGACTCTATGTCCATTTCTTATTTTGGCCAAAGTTCTATGGCCTTAGGTCATTTGGTCAAGCCTTCTTTGTCTTACCCTTCCACCAAGCCTCACTTCTCTTTTCTTTTCTTCTGCTCTTCACTCATCTCACCCAAATTGATCGCTCCTCATCCTCTACTCCCACCACCGCTCTCTTCTTCCTCTCCCTGGCCATGTAGCTACATCCTTCTCTTACCCATGGCTCTGAAGCTACAACTCCTTCCTCCATGAAGCTAAGCTTTTCCCCAATCTATTTACGCTAGTGATGATCTTTAAGTCCTTGCTAAATCAATAGATCTAGATTTTTGCAACTAACATTAGACTATCACTTACTTGATTTCTTGGTGATCCGGTTCGGTTGGGCTTCTTTGCTAGGGTTAGGGTTTGAGGTTGAAGTAGAGGTGGCCGAATCCTGGTTCCTCCTCTTGAACTTGATTCCACCGCTCCTCCTCCCGATGGCCTCCTTCCTTCTTGCTTCGGTTTGGTGGTCAAGAAGTGGTGCTCTGGCTTGGTTGTAAAATGAGACAATGGGGCTGCCTTTCCACGGTTTTGGGGTGAGAGATCAAGGGGCTGCACCTATTCTTGGTGGCTTCGATTGAGAAAGGAAAGATTGAAACTTTACCTGCTGGCTTTTGGTTTTGAGAGATGAGAAAGGGGCTGCTCTTCTTGTGCTCTGGATGCTTAGTTGCTATGCGAATGGGGAAAGAAATGGCTGTGTTTGGTTGTGGTTTGTGGGTTGGGGAAAGTAAGAGAGAGAAGCAATGCATGCCCCAGTTCTTTGGAGAAAATGACCGAGGAACCTCTCTCTTCTTCTGCCTTCTTATCCTTTCACTTGCTCTGAAATTACTCTTTTACCCTCACTAATTTACTCTCCTACTTTCTCCCTTTACTGCCAATGCACAACATGCATGCAGAATGCCAACTGACTTGCTCTCATGCTTATGCACAACTTAAATGCATTGATGCTCATGCTTAATGATGCTAATTGAAAATGATAATGATGATTATGACATGCTTATGCTTAAATGGTAGAATGATTTGGGGAGGGTCCTCACACCACCACATTGGTCGGATAATATATATTGGCTAGATAACCTTGAGAGAGCTCATAGGTGGTGCTCATTCTGGGAATTCTGTTGGGAGAGGGGATTAGCTTTGCCGTCGCCATACACTAACCCGATAGAGCATTATCCACGTCAAGGCGACAGGCAGCGATAATCGGTCAAAGACAGGATATCTTAGCCAATTCAAGGCCGTTGAAATGAAATCATCAATGAGAGATCGGTTCAAGAAAGGATCTCTAGGCCAATTGTAAATCAGGATGAGGAACCCAATTCTACAGGCTATGGATTTGGCTGGTAAAATACGAAAGCCGATCGAGCCAAAGGTGAGATGGTGTCCTCTAGGGCTTAGCCGATCTCAACACAGAAGGCTCAGAGACTAAAGAGCCAAGAGATGAGAGAAGCTGAGCAAAAAAACAAAGGGATGAAGCCTTTTGTACAATCAAAATCGCTGAAAAGAAGTGGAGGAAAAATAACCGGTTGAGGAAGAATTTGACTCTGCCGATGATTTAGATTCACCTGTGGTTCACGACGATTCTCCACCTCCAATGGATATCAACAAGGTGTTCACTATGTCGGCCGAGTTCAAATAAGTACTACATCAGCTCAGAATTCTTTTGCTCAGTTATGTTTAGGTGCACAAGATGTAGTTTTTGAGAAGCCTCAAGAAGATCATCAGCATCTGAAGCCATTAGACATGAGGGATTATATTAATGGCAAGCCAATCTCAAGTATGCTGGTTGATGGAGGAGCAACTATCAACCTAATGCCTTATAAGATATGCAAAAAGCTTGTTAAGTCCGATGAAGATCTTATTAAGACTAACATCATTTTAAATGACTTCACAGGGGATCCCATTGAGGCAAAAGGTGTGATGGCGATAGAGCAAATAGTCGTCAGCAAAATTTTGCCGACTACTTTCTTTGAGGTTGACGCCGAAGGGAATTACAGCGTGTTGCTAGGGCGAGATTAGATTCATGCCAATTGTTATATTCTATCGACCATGCACCAAATGCTAGTCTAATGGAACGGTGACAAGGTAGAAGTAATTCAAGCCGATACATCGGCCCACATAGCCATGTCCAGTTTAGAAGCGAATTGGCAGCACGATGGAGCTAAAATGTATATCGGGCAAAACTCTTGAGGATTGCAATTTTTTCTGTGTCAATAAGATAGGACTTCTCCCTATTAATGTAAGGCCGAGCACATTTGATTGGATAGGCAAGGTTTTACATTAATGAAGTCCAGATCGACCGTAAAGGTTTTGCAAGATAAAATGCAAGGCTATCGGTAAATAATGGATAGCTATAAGGCCATCGAAGATTTCCAAGAAATCAAGAGATGGGCTAAGGGTTTACATCGATTGATTTGCTTGATGAGGTCAACATAGGTGATGGTGATCGGAAAAGGCCAACTTTTATCAGTGCAAATTTAATAAAAGAGTACAAAGAAAAGTTGGTCAAACTTTTAAAGGATTATAAAGATTGTTTTGCTTCAGAGTATCATGAAATGCCTGATTTAAGTTGACATTTGGTTGAACATCGGCTACCTATAAAATCAGGTTATAGACCGTTTAAACAGTCCCCTAGATGATTTAATCCGACCATGTATGATAAAATAAAAGAAGAGATTGAGTGATTATTAGAAGCAAGATTTATCAGGCCTTGCCGATATGCTAAATGGGTTTCTAATATCGTTCCTGTAATAAAAAAGAATGGTAAACTCGGGGTGTGTGTTGATTTCAGAGACTTGAATAAGGCTACACCTAAAGATGAATATTCGATGCCTATAGCTAATATACTTATCGATGTTGCATCTAGGAATAAAATTATTAGCTTCCTTGATGGTAATGCCGAACATAATCAAATATTCATGGCGGCCGATGTCCCTAAAACTGCATTTAGGTGCCCTGGTGCCTTATGTTTGTTCGAGTGGGTTGTTATGATGTTCGGCGTAGAAAAATGCTGGTGCAACATATCAGTGGGCCATGAATTTGATTTTTCATGAATTGATCAGCCATATCATTGAAATCTACATTAATGATGTTGTTGTAAAATCCAAGGAAAATTGTCAGCATCTAGCCGATTTAGAGACAGTTTTCAAGAAGACAAGGACACATGGCTTGAAGATGAATCCATACAAGTGTGCCTTTGGTGTATCGATTGGTCAGTTCTTGGGCTTTGTGGTCCATGATAGAGGTATTGAGGTTAACCAAGAAAGGGTCAAGACTATAGCCGATACTAAACCACCTACTTGTAAAACGGATTTACAGAAGCTGATTGGCATGATTAATTATTTATGATGCTTTATTTCAAATTTATCTAGTCAAAATAGTGCATTTACCCCGCTGCTGAAGTTAAAATACGGTCAAGAATTTGTGTGGGGAGTCGATCAATAGAAAGCTTTTGAGAGTATAAAAGAATATTTATCCAAACCTCTAGTATTAGCTACACCGCAGAAGGGAGTGCCATTTGCGCTCTACATATCAGCTAAGGAGGTGACAATTGGAGTTGTTTTGGCTCAAAAGATCAATGGAAAAGAGCGGGTTATATTCTACTTAAATCGACGGTTAATAGATGTAGAAATAATGTACCCTTTTGTAGAAAAACTTTTCTTATCATTATATTTTGCTTGCACCAAATTAAGGCATTATATATTAGCATCGGCTTGTAAGGTTATTTGTAAAACCGATATTGTAAAATATATGTTGTCAGCTCTGATTTTGAGGGGTCGACTTGGAAAATTGGCTTACACACTTATTGAGTCGACCTAACATATGAATCGGCTAAAGCTATCAAAGGACAGGTGATAGCCGATTTTATAATAGGGCATAGAACTGATGTTGAGACCAACCTAGTATGTGTTGCACCTTAGCACTTGTTTTTTGATGGGTCATTTTGACATTGAGACTCCGTTGAGGCCTATGGCGATTTCTTGCTGGTGGTCCAACAAATTAGAAGAGAATATAATTGTTATGATGAAATTTTAATCCGATACTTGGATGAGTGCCATAAGTTTATCAGCTCATTTAGTTCTTTTGTAATTCACCATGTCCCTCGTGAGATGAACACTACAACCAACAATTTAGCTCAACAAACATCGGTCTATAAGATGTTTGGCTATGTAAGGGATTATGAGCCGATAGACAAAATAGTCCTATATGTTGAGGTCATGTGTGTTAATGCAACCGATTGGAGGATGGAGTTAATTGGCTATTTGTCCGATCCATCACAACCCGCAAATCAAAAAATTAAGAAAAAAGCTCTAAAATATGTTATGGTGGATAATACACTTTATTATCGGACTTTAGAGGGTTCAATGTTAAGGTGTCTTGGAGCAGAGGAAGCCAAAGTAGCGATGGGTGAAGTGCATGAAGGTATTTGTAATACCCCGGCACTCCAAGTGCCCTGAATATCACTACATCATGCCTTTCTCACAATTCATTAACTATTTTTAATAACAAATTCATCAACAACATAATTTCTCTTTTAAACACTGAATACTAACTAAATGATATTGTAACACCCCAGCACAACATATGCTTAAGATATTACTTTTATTTACCATTTTCCTCACTTTTATCATAATATTAATCCATAATTTTAGTATACTACTGTGGAATATAAGAACCCGGGTACCCTCATGACAAGCCCAAGAGGGAGGCCCAGAAGATACTCCCCGCGTCAGGCCCCGCTGCCGTGCGCAAGGGGACATATCCTAAAGGAAGTTGAACTTATATTTAGATATGATAGATACGGTTGTAATCCGAGTCGTTAATAGGGTAGATAAAGATGTAAACTCTATCCTATTAATCGACTAGAATCTTGTAGAATCTTGTAACCGACCCCGCTCGGAATCATCCAAATAGAGCCGATCATAGCACACCTCATATCGTAAGCCGCCCTTAGATCCACCCCGCTATATAAGGGAGAGGCGGGCAACAACATAGAGATCCGATCATCCAAGCATAGAGCGATCAAGCCATAGAGCATATTGCGCTTTGAGCAATCTTAGATCCAAGAGATCTGCATAATCCCAACACACAGACTAGGGTATTATCTCCTCCGCTAGAGCTCCACTCTACCGCGCTCGTCTCGCTCGTCCGATTCGCGCCATCGACGGATGCATGACGCCACGGGTTCGCTCCATGTCGCCTGCCACGCCACGCCGCTTATGTCATTTGTCAAGGCCACTTAAAGAACCAGCCAGCGCCAACACCAACTCCAACCCCAATGCACCACCGCCACCTCCAAAGAGGATGCACGTAACATGGGACATTTTCTCGCAGCTCGACTCACTATGAACACAATGATGCGTAACATGAACAACATGATGAATCGCAGAAACTGCATCGCAGCTGTTCTAGCCAATCTGTTGAACCAAAGAAACCAAGTCGTCGCCGCACCTCCTCAAGCTTGTCCTCACCCAAGCTAGCGAATTTATGAGGACTCGTCCGCCAACTTTCTAACTCTTCGTAACCATTGGACGCCGATGATTGGATCCGCCCATTGAGAAGAAGCTAGAAATTGCCCTGCACCAATCGTGAGAAGGTTCTCTATGCCGCCATCACCGGAGGGCACCGCCACGAATGGTGGGAGAATCTACAAGCTTGCCCATGATGACCCTTACTATCACTTGGGCGTAGTTTTCCACCGCTTCCGCCACTCTCATATCCTCGATGGCAAAGTTGAAATGAAGAAGAATGAATTCGAGAGCTTAAGCAAGATGGGATGTCGTGAGAGTGAATACCTTAATAAATTCACTCAACTCGCCGCTACGCCTCAGAGGATGTGGCTGTGATGATGCTCGCCAAGAAGTTCAAGCATGGACTCAATCCAGACTAAAGGTGCAAGTCATTGGCAATGACTATATAGATTTTCAAAGACCTTGTAGATAAAGCTATGCTTATTGAGGAATCTTGTCGGAATTGGAAGAATCCCGTAAGAGAAAGATGATGCGACATGGAGCCCATCGAGTCACCAAGCAGAGAGTCGTAACCAATGCTCAACAACTCGCTCGCTTACCACTCCGAATGCATTCAGACCCGCATCCAAAGACTCGCCCATCTCCCGTGCAATCGCAACCTCAACACCAACAAAGAATCCACCTCGAGGAACAAGAATCCACCGCAGGAGTCACATGTTTCAACTGGCTATGAACTCGGCCATTATGCAAATAATTGCCCAAGAAAGCAAGCCGTGACGCCATCCGCTTCAACTTGGGATCTCGCGCCACCAAGACCCCGCACTCAGATCGTGACGCGGAGTGCCCTGCACTCCCAATCAAGCCACCAGACTCCGCCATCACTGGAAGAGGCCGGTGAATCACGCCACCACCGAGGACGCCCACCGCACTGAGACGCCATACTAGGTAAGCTCCTAGTCAACTCAAAGATCCGCCATGGTTTTGTTTGATTCTCGAGCTACGATTCATTTGTTTCTGAGTTTTGCAAATCATCAATTAAAGACAATGCCTCTTAAGACCGCTTTATTAGTGCAATCTCCTGGTTCTCGATTTGAGTACGAACCAAGGCTACCCCGGTTAAGATATTAATTGAGGGGTAGAATTTCTAGCCAACCTTATTGTCCTAGACACCAAGTCCCTAGATGTGATCCTAGGAATGGATTGGCTCTCCAAGAATCAAGCGCTGGATTGTGGGAATAGAGAGATCACCTTAACCACCCGATGGAGCCAAGTTAAAAGTGAACTGTCTAAACCCCTTGTCTTGTGTGACCTTCGAGTTTGAGATCTAGCGTCTACCCCATAAATTTATTGTCGACTACAAAAGTCGACAACTACCTAAACAATTATCACCAATATTAAGCCATCAATAACAAAAAATTGCATAATCATATAAACAACAACAATAATATGACTTGGAATCGCGCACACAAGCACACCCAAGCCTTCGTACTTGGGTACGAAGAACAAGATTAAGTAAATAACAGATTAACCACCACACATCTCAACTTAACAAAGATCATTGACTAAGTTTACATGCCCATTATTGCAACTATATGATTTCATCATCTAAATATGGTTAAGCACTATCTTACTCATGAGTGAACACTAAAACTAAATTATTGTGAAGACAATGTGACAAGTGACATAATGAAGCTATTCCCAACCCATGTATGTCGCTTTCAATATTCACCTAAAATATTAAAGAAAACAAGGGTGAGTCCACGACTCAGCAAGTACATAATAAAATAATATCATCAAAGCCATTCGTCACATTCATCTTATTAATCATATTTGGATGAGTCCATGACTCAATAACATAATCACTCATCACATTTACCTCATTAGTCACCTTTGGATGAGTCCACAACTCAATAACATAACCATTCACCACATTCATCTCATTAGTCATCATTCATCATTAGTGATGCAATGCAAATATGTATGTATGCTCATATGCATATCTCATAGTTTATACCGGTATAGCTCAGTGCACACCTGTTGGTGTCACACCATCTCATCCCCCTCCATTCCGTGGAGGGGCCATATTGAAGTAGGCCTTACTCAAGAGTACTCAAGACCTAGTCATATAACTTTCTCACCGACCTGACACATGCACTCCGGATTAGTTATATGACTTTCTCATGGACCTGACTCATATGCACTTTTCATGATGTGAATGCAAGTGATGCAATAGTTTCCTATAATCATTCACCATATACCAACATTACCAAGTGGCCATCCACTTTATGTACTCGTTGTCATCATCATATCACATCATATTGATATAGCATGGTGAGTAAATTTGGATAATCAACAATAAGAATAAACATCAATCTATTGTTCTACCATGCACTTGTCTCTTTACCCATGGGGAACAAAGTGGAGCGAAGTTGAAGCCACTCCCAAAGTCACACCTGCTATAATAGATACATCCATCTCAAAATCATGAACTTACAGTACAAGCATCAAACATAACGATGTCACTGTTGGAAATATGCCCTAGAGGCAATTATAGATATGATTATATTTCCATAAATGTTCATAAACTATGAGATTGTTCTTGGAATAACATCGTGGATATTGATTAACAAGTACGTGACTTATTTGTGAAACTCTGTATTCATCTTTATGATGTTCATTCTAAAAGGGGGTCCCTAGTCGATAATCATACGAGGACACATATGAGTAGACTAGCATATGTATTGGTCGATGACCATGTTTCACGGGTCATAGATATGGAGATATCAAACCAATAATATGGACACATGTTAGAGAATATGGTGTTGGACATTGACCCACTATGAGACACTGTAATACCCGGCCCATTAATGTGAAGGCCCATGTGGAGTGGTGGTGGGATTAGTCCACATTGTTTGTACAAAGTGAGTTGTAGTAGTATATAATGCCTGTTGGGTCCAAACATAGCTCCTCCGGGTTAACCCTTTTACACGAAGCGAGGACGAAAGTGTAAGTGGGGTGCTATGCATGCGTGGGCCCGTCCCATGGTGGGTTGGGCCATGAGCGAAATTTGGGCCAGGGTATTACAGACACTGCGAGAACGTTGTATTATTTCATGTCTTCAGTTGGTCTCATATACGATGTGTATGCTATATCCTTCGACTTGAGATTGTCACATGTTCTCAAGATGCGTAATGGCGTACTTAGGGGTCGTCAAACGCTACTCCGTAACTGAGTAGTTATAAAGATGGCTTTCGGGTTTGTCATGAAACATGCTACGAGGCGTGGTCAATCAAGATAGGATTTGCCCCTCCATACAACGGGAGAGATATCTCTAGGCCTCTCGAGCGGTCGGATTCCGAAAACGCATGGCCATGCTACTCGTTTAAAGAGTTACTCGAGTCATCGAGTTAAAGAGTTAACTCGATGTATTCAAGGAATCTGAGTCACGTCATCGAGAAAGAGTGATCGAGCCATCCAAATAAGGATGACAACAACTCGCCTTGGATTTGACCGATATCGTGAGGCAAAAGGAAATGTATATAGGACATTGTTGTGGTTCGTTCGATCTTTACATGTACTCGGGAGTCGGTAAGTCCTGCTAGGGGCCGCTATCGACTATTAGTTGAATGCTCGATGATTTAGTAGGAGTGCTCGATGGTCGAGTAGGTATACCCGATGGTCTAGTAGGAGTACTCAACGATCGATAAGGGTACTCCAGCCATGTCCGAGTGCACATGAACCTATAGGGTCACACGCTTAAGGGGTTGTAACCAATTCGGATATGGATCCAAGTTTTAATAGGCTTAGAGTTCCTAATGGGCTTCAAGGATTAAAACCCGTTATGGGACGTCTATATAAAGGGAGGAGGTGGTGGCTTTGCGACTGGTGAGATACATACACGAAGAGACACAATAGAAATTTGAAATTCTCGAACCCTAACCGCCACCCCTCCTCCGTTCAGAACCGCGCAGCCGGTGCTAGCACTCTGGCGCGTGGTGTTCCTACCCCGTACGTGTGGATAGCTTGTAGACGTTGTTGCGAAGCTTCAACGCTAGGACGATCCGCAAGCTACGACAGTCACAAGGAGCTGTTAGGAGACGCGAGGCTAGTACGACTACATCTGCACCACTGCGCTACATCGACTCTACTTCCGCTACGGTCTGCGCGTCTAGTGGTAATTCTGTGATCTATAACTTGCAGTGGTGCTTTGGTTACGCGGTAGAAAATTTTGATTTTTCGCTAGAGTAGCCTACCCATTCCCCAACAATCACACCTACACACAACCCCAATTTTAATCTTCTCTCTCGCCAGATAGTTCAACCTTTTGTTGTCCTAACGATAGAAAGACTATAACTCCTAGCTCAAGAGTCTAAATAAGGAAAATCATATACTAGAAGATTACCCATAATTTTCTAGTTACTCATCTTTTTCAATTAATTCATCTAGCCTTTCAAATACAGCCCCGAGGACTTTTTTGTCGTCTTATTGGACAACATGTTCACAATTTCGTAACTATTTTTTATACAACTCAAAATATAGAAAAGCATGACATTTATGAAATCTACAGAAAATTATCTAGCTTTATATAATTATGGAAATAATTTAATTTGGCCGCTAAATTACCCTAATCTGCAAATTACCACGACTGCTTCCAGCATAGATTAGATTCTAGACAGCGAGCTTCAACAGATCATAACTTTTAAACCTCTAAACCAAATTTTATATTCTTTTACTCTAATGAAACTTTAGATAAAAATCTACATTTTTTGCAACTACCAACCCCTCTGAATCTAAACAGAGCTGTCCCAAAACTCAATTTGAACATCGAATCCAGAGCTGCTCGAAAACTGAACCTACCCAAAATCAAACCGGTGAACACTACAAGTTACATTTACTGATGAAACCATCATAGCAGCACCCTATCGTAGCACCAACACCACCCAAGATCATCCTAAGGGTTATACCTGCACTCAAAGACTCGATGGAGTGGTGGTGATGGTGATTCCCCTCATTTGTCGTTCTTCGTTCCTCCACGCGATCTGCCATAGAATCTCCACGATCCTTGCACCAAGAGTAGAAGCGGTAGTGGAATGAGAGGGATGGCGGGTGAGCTGGCCCAAGGGAGGAGGGAGGAGCAGTTAGGGTTGGGAAGGGAGGGGCTAGGATTGGAGAGGACAGGGGTGCTGCGCATAGTGACAGCAGGAGCTGTGCACAAGGGGAAGGGGAGGCGGTTGGTTGGGGTGGGGAATGAGGGAGGGGTGGCTAGGGTTTGAGGGGTAGAGCCACTCCCCCTTGGCCCAAATTGGCCCAGCCCACGGTGGAAAATTCCCCCTTTATTTCTTTTTTTCTGAGATATTACAGTATTTATGGAACTCATCAGTCGGCTCACAAGATGAAATGTACTCAGATGTACTAGGTATTTTTGGCCGACAATGTTAGAGGATTGTTTTAGATACTACAAAGGATGCCAAGATTATTAGAAATTTAGTAATTCACAACTAGCTCTAGCATCGGCTTTACACCCAATTATCAAGCCTTGGCCATTCAAAGGTTGGGGAATAGGTGTAATCAGACACATCTACCCTACATCGTCTAAAGGCCACAAGTATCTTTTGGCTGTGAGCAATTATTTTTCTAAATGGGTTGAGGCGATACCTCTCAAGAAAGTGACGAGTATTGAAGCGATCGGGTTTGTTATAGAGCACATTGTCCATCGGTTTAGAATTCCTCAAACTATTATGACCGATGAAGGCACTATGTTTATGTCTGATGAATTTCAAGGTTTTGCTCAGAGTTTAGGGATCAAGTTATTGAATTCATCTCTTTACTATGCACAAGCCAATGGTCGAGTTAAGTCATCAAATAAAATATTATCAAGCTGATCAAAAGGAAAATTGAGGAAAAGCCCAGAAATTAGCATAATACGCTATCGAATCCTTATGGGTGTATCGGATTGCTTGCCATGGTGCAACGAAGCTTTCACCTTATCAGTTGGTTTATGGACAAGAAGTTGTATTGCCCGTGGAAATCAATATCAACTCAATAAGAGTAGCCAGACAAAATGGATTATTGGCTCCAGATTACAAAGATTTAATGACTGATAATTTAGATGACTTGGCAGAGATGTGGTTACATACTTTAGATCGACTACAGAGAAATAAAGCAAGAGTTGCAAGGACTTATAATAAAAAATTATTGCCAAAATCATTTCATGAAGCTGATCTAGTATGGAAAACTATATTACCTATCGGCTCTAGAGATAACAGGTTTGGCAAATGGTCTCCAACCTGGAAATGACCATATAGGGTTTATCGGCTTGTGGATGGTAATTCCTATATTTTGGAGATGTTGGATGGAGTGATGTTTCTTAAAGCGATCAATGGTAAATATTTGAAGAAATATCATCCTAGTATTTGGGTTGGATCCTAATCGGCTAGAGATGACTATCGGCTATGAAAGCCAAATTAACTCATTGCAGTTAATTCTGGCCATGAGATGTTATAATAAACATTACAGCCGATGATAAAAAACTGTACATGGCATAAAAGGAAATAGGAACTTGGAATATTAATAAACAATAATCGGTTAAACAGTAGATTATAAATGTGTTACAAGAGACCCAAAAGTATTGTTTCAAAAAACATGGTCAATTACAAACATTCATTCTTCACGAGTAGTGCAAAGTCGATTACAGAGTGGCCCCAAGGCCCAATAGCACGGTTGCAACCTTGGCGATAGTCTACTCCACGTCCTCAAGAATTTTATCATCTTCTTCAGCAATTTCGGGGACGGGACGACTTTGGTTGACTGCTTCTTAACCGACACTATAGCTGTGCCAAGGTTGACCTTTTGGACCTTCAAAGCCGATGAGGAGGCAGCCATGTCATTTTGGGCTTCATCTAGAGATTCGTTAACCTTTGCAAGTTCTTCTTCAAGAGATCTCTTGGACAATTCCAGACTTGAGGTCAATTCCTTCATGGCTTTAAGGGACTTCATGTTCTCATCGTACTTGGCTTTTTGGGCCTTGGTATCGGCTATTATTTTATCCAGCAATTTCTGGTCTTCACGCTGGGCTTCCTGGCAATCAATCCTGGACTTGGCTACCTGCACTTCTTCTCTCTTTGCATCGAGATGGCATACCTTTAGCAATTCAGCCATAGCTTCCTCGGGGAGATTGACTTGCACCGTTGCCATGGCATCTCTGAGGGGCTGAGCATTTTCCAAGAGATTGACCGACAGAGTGAAGAGCAATTTTAAAAAGTTGTTCACCTTTTCCTTCATTCCGGAGCATATCTATTGTAGCCGATGCATCCTTGGAGACGGCTAGAATTTTTTGGATTTGTTCTGGAAAGCTCTTAGTGGCCACCTCCACCTCGTCTTCTAAGTCTAACCAGTTGAATCCTAGAACATTGGTGAAGGACTTGGTCGGCTTGTTGGCAGTCTCAACAACAGGGTTTGTCGTGCCCTGGGGAGCTTGAGTTTGAGGGGTTGGCTGCGATGGCCGAGGTGGGAGATCGATTTATGTTGGTAGATCGATCAGGATATCAGAGATGTGCACAGGTGGAGAAAGTGAAAGCTGCAAAAGATTAAGAAAGTATTTTAGCTCATTCGATTAATTGGGTTTGAGAATCAGCTTTGAAGGAAATTTACCTGGCCTGTGCTGAAGCACGCGGGGAACTTTCACCCGATTGTTATTGAGGTTTTTGCCCCCTAGAAGCTAAGGTCTTCTTATTGGGTTGGTCATGTTTCTTTTTTGTTGAGAAATCAGCTTTAATTGTTAGTTTATATATAAAGACATAAAATATGAACTATAGCCGATAATGGTATACTTACTAGGTTATTGCTTTTCCAAGTCGGAAAGGGAAGGGGATTGAATTCCCAAAGTCCCTGAAGAATAACCTGTCAGAGTTGTTCTGCTTGTGGGGCATGGCCGCTTACTAGGTTGGCCGATGCCTGATGACCCAACGGGTTTTTTGCCTATTGCTTTAGTCTGCAAGATGAAAAGGCCGACCAGTGGAGTTCAAGGATATTTGAAGAATATGTAAAGGGATAAATCAATTTTAGCGATACCTTGTTGGTAATGTTAATGAAACTCATATTAGTGTAGCCCGATGAACTAGCATCACTGCTAGAACTCGAGCCATGTTTTTTCTATCGGCTCTACTAGATCTGGGAAGAAATCGAAGACAATCCCTGATATGGTCCGTTCTGCTAGGTATAGAACCACCGAGATGGCTGACCACCAGTTAGTAAAGCTGCTGGCCCTCTGAGTATGAAAAAAAAGTGAGGTAAGTCCCTGAATTGGAGATCATTGCCTATATGAAAGGCAATTTCAGCCAATGACGCACGCTGTACTCGATCTCTTGGCTGTAGCTGATCAAAAAGCTGAAAGCTCGGGTAGGGGCGGGCACATTTATATCGTAACTAAAAAACCGAACCGAACCGAATTAACCGATTATTTCGGTTTTTTTGGTTTTCGGGTTTCGATTTAGTTTTTATTTTAGTATTGTTCGGTTTTCGGGTTCTGGTTCGGTTCTTAGCTCCTGTTAACCGAACAACTGAACATCGATATACATTCCTCAGTCCTCATGTTAACTCGAAGGCTGAACACCGAAGTGACCAAATCGATGAATCCTCTCCTGCTCCAGGTCCTCCAACTTGAACGGTCGAACGCTTGCATCCCAGTCTCCCAGACCTCCGCTCCCCAATCCACAGGACGTGGAGGAGCTCGAAAGCGGCCAAATCTGGCACTTGGTAGGCGCCTACAAGAAGTGCGCAACTTGAGGGAAAACATTGTGAGGGTTACCCTCGTACCTTTAAGTCAAGAAAAATTAATTATTACCTTCAACTAGGGAGCAGTCTTATCATTTTTGGAACCGTAGCTGCTGGGTCGGGTCACAGGCTTCTCTACGAGAGGCGAGGGCATCTGGCTCTGACTCTTGGAGATCATCGCCATCATCTCGACCTTCAAGCGTTCCTCACGTGCCATCATCTCCTCCCTCATCTCCTCCTTGATCTCCTCCCTCAGCTGCTCCCTGAGCTTGTCCTTGAGGCCCTCCGCACGTGCCTCCCATGATCTTGATCTGGCACTAGCAGCGTCAACTTGGAAGTAGGACTTCTTCGTATGCCCTGCCCCTGCGGCAAGCATCTGGCCCTTATGGTCAGGCTTCCCGATCGCAGAGGACATGATGTCCTTCGACCCTTGGCTCAGACAGGTCCCCTACTCTTTCCGTTAGCTTACCTTCTCCTGCAAGAAGCGAGTACAAATTAGATCTGAAATACAACAGCAAGGGTCGACTGCAATGTACTAAGTTAGATGTCTTACGATGGTGGAGACGATATGTGCGGTAGCGGGGTTTGCAACTACGAGCTGCCCGTCAGCGGTTTTCTTTGTCCTCGCTAATACCTAGTCGCGTGCCCGCTCGTCACATATGTGGGAGTAAGGCATCGCCGTCCTAGAGTTCGCGCAATCCTCAGCTAGTCGCGCCCACTCTGCCTTCTTCCCTTCATAGCCGCCCGAATCGAGGTGGTGCACGTGCGTGTTATGCCCCTGGATAGCATTGTTTTTCTCTCTCAACTCCTCCGCCTCGGGCGGACTCTTCATCCTCGTGAACTCCCAAACACCGGTAGTCACGAACGGATACCTCTCGAATGGAGTATGACCTTTCAACATGTACTCATTGTGCATATAGACCCTGAAGTGCCTCAAAGCCATACCCATCCTCTTGAAGGTGTACTGCCTCGCATTGCTTTTATCTTCCTCTTCTATAATCTATTTGCTCTTAACCTCATCCTAGAGCCGATTTTCTGCTTGGTGCTGATTTCCTTTCTCCAATCCTTAACCGTGATTGGCACTCTCTCCCTCACTAATTGGCCAAGGAATGACTGGTATCGCCCCTTGTACTTGGGAGGACCCGTGCAAACACCTGTGGCATTGAAGTGCAGAACCTGTGGCGTTCTCCCTGTGGCCCCTTTGTTCGGTCCTTGGGCCTTCCTCACCTTACTCGGGCCCTCAACATTTGGAACCTAGCTCGGCTCCTCAGTAGCACCTTCTACTCTGTCTGGTGAGGAGCTGATGCTCTCTACTTGCGACATTTCGAATATGTGTATATCTGACATGGTCATATATTTGACATGAGAGAAAGCAATTCATAGCTATTATGTGGACTTGACAATGAATCATGTAAATCAACATATTAATGGATAATTTATAGCATATTGTAGTAAAGTACCAGATTAATGGATGATGTTAAAGAAAAGTCTATCTGTTTACCAATTTAGCACGTACCAACGATAACTCCTAATATTTAAATAGGTTAGGTCCTATCCCATTCGAGGATATGTGATTGGGCAAGTTCCTAAGTCGTTGTACAACTCTAGAGAAAATTTTTGCAGCATCTCCCCGCTGTTCTCCAGATACACGTCTTGGCAATAGGTCAAGAGGGGTGTGTACCTAGAGAACACCAAGGAGATGCTACCAAATCTACTCTGGAGTTGTACAACAGCTCAGGAACTTGCCCGGACCACATATCCTCGAACTGTCCAAAAAACATGGACAATTCGAGATTGCTTGCTTATAAATATGCCATTTCAGCATATTTATAAACAAGCACCCTCGAACGGGAGACGTAGGTCACGCAACCTAAACTCTAACGTTGATTATATTACAGAAAAAAAATATGTAAAGAAAAATCATAAACAAAATTAGCATTCTAACATAGCTTAAAAAATATCTAAAGCAAGCAAAAACGGCTTGAATAGAAACAGAGAATAATTGTACTCAAGGTCCTCCTACCAAGCTGATCTTGAACAGAAACTAAAATCATGTTATACTAATCTCACCAATAGCAGTTAATAAAAGCTCTTTTCGGTTTCTGGATGACAGATTTGGTTACTCCTCTTAAAGGGATGGAGTGGCCCTAACAAACCAAATGTATCTCAGCTGAAGGAACAACTAATCTTTTATCTAGATGGCTTAAGGTCAATGTAAAGTACTTAACTCCTAATTGGTGCCAAATGCACTGATCTCCTAAACTGGTGCCAAAGTTGCTGGCCCACCTTTCCTTTTGATGGATGAATAATCGCAGGCTGGTGCTCTTGTGCATGTTTACATTGAAGCTGAAGTTAGTTTAAAGCCCCCCCAAACAGGGTCATGTTAAGATGTTCAGCAGGATGCCAACCAAATTGTCGTAGACATTCTTCTCGACGTGCATGAC
Source organism: Otatea glauca (assembly GCA_036346275.1). NCBI lineage: Eukaryota > Viridiplantae > Streptophyta > Magnoliopsida > Poales > Poaceae > Otatea > Otatea glauca. The sequence goes on along the minus strand of CM070712.1, from coordinate 21,130,038 downwards.
ATCAATACAATGCCGGACATCTAACTCCTTCCAATATGGTAAGTCCCAAAATATCGATCTCTTCTTCCAAATGGTCCTAGGACGACCGGACTTACGACTCTTTCCGTACTGAACATCGATATCCTCCACATGTAAATATAATTACCTTCCACTCATAGGCTGCGGGGCTGAACGAACTTCCATCTTCCCATCAAATTTATCATCCATCTTACGGTATCGATGACTTCAAGGTAGAAACCTACGGTGATCCATGTACACAGTTTTCTTGGAATTTGATAACTACAAACTGTCAGTCTCCTCTTCACAAATAGGACACGCTTTCGCTCCATTCGTATTGTAGCCCGCCAAATTACCAAGGGCCGGGAAATCATTTATAGTACAAAATAGTATAGCCCTTAGGGTGAAGTGTTCTCTTTTGTACACATCCCACACCGCGATCCCCTCGTTCCACAATTTTGCCAAATCCTCTATCAGTGGAGCAAGGTACACATCAATACCATTTCCTAGCTGTTTGGATCTCGAGATTAGCAATGATATCATGATATACTTCCGCTTCATACACAACCAAGGAGAGAGATTGGAGAAACACAACAGACCTAGCCAGGTGCTGTGACGACTGCTCATATTTCTAAACGGATTCGTTCCATCGGTACTCAATCCAAATCTTATATTCCTCATATCGGCACCAAACTCCTCATGTTTCCAATCGATGTTTCTCCTTTTGAGACTCATAATGCTAACGCAACAATTTTGACTCTCTGGGATTTGCAAACAACCACTCTAAATGGAGAATGATGGGCAAGCACCACAATACCTTGGCCGGTGCACCTTTAGTGACCTCTTCACCATCGTCGCCTCGATTCTTACGCTTCTTGTCATTACGCTTCTCCTTTTGTTTGTACCGAGGTACATCGCAAACTGGACAAACGTGCAGTTTCTTATCGCGATTACGGTATAAGTTGCAATCATTCGGACATGCATGTATCCTTTCTATTTCCATTCTAATGTGACATAGTAGCTTCTTCGCTTCATAAATGCTTGTTGGCAACTCGTTTCCTTCCGAAAGCAGATCTGATAGCAGAACTAAAAGTGCATTAAAACTTGTATTTATCCAACGGTGTTTTGCCTTCAGTTCAAACAATGCTAGGACAAAACTCAACTTGGTGTATTTCACTTTCCAACCTTTGAACAACGGTTTGGCGTCGTCTTCCATCAAGCTTTTAAACTTTTCAAACTTTGTTTCCGTGTAATTTCCCTCTACATCCCGCAATATTTGCTCCAAATTGTCCTCCTCAAACATATCACGCTGCAACTCATCATCGGGTTCCAACATGTCTTCGTTGTATACCGGAAGGGTACTACCTGTCTCCCCGTGATGGATCCAATACGTGTAATTCCTCGCGAAGCCACATCGAATCAGGTGGTCTTCAATTTGAGCTAAGTTGTTAAATCTCCTGAGATTGGTGCAATCAATGTAAGGACAATATATGAAGTTTGCACTCCTCTTCACCATATTTTCTTTTGTAATTTTTTTGAACTTCTTAACCCCCCTCTGAAATTCAGCACTCACACAACTTTTCTGATACATCGATTCCTCACGATCATCTGCAATTAAACTACGCAATAATTTTTTGACAATAAATTAAGGAAAATCGATTCCTCACGTCATCCGCAATTAAACTACGACAACTAGCTAGCAATTTCAAATATTGAGATATCATTTCAATTAATATTACCTTTGCAAAATAGAAAACGGGTTCCAAGATATATAACTGTACTCCCGATCGATACCTTCTTCCCTAGTTAAGATCTTCCAATTCCCTAGTTAGGAGACATACATTTCAAACATCAATAATGATATCGAATACCTAATTATATAGTGTAGTAGCTTGCAAATCTTTTGACTTCAATGAAACAAAACAAGAGTACCAACGATGATTCCTAATCTCTAAATAGTTTAGGTTCTAATCCCATTCGAGCATATATGGCTCGAGCAAGTTCTTAAGTCGTTGTACAAATCCAGAGAAAATTTTGGCAGTATCTCCCCGCTGTTCTCTAGATACACGTCTCGACAGCAGGTCAAGAGGAGTGTGTACCCGGAGAACACTAGGGAGATGCTACCGAAATCTACTCTAGATTTATATAACAGCTTAGGAGCTTGCCCGAACCATATATCATCGAACTGTCCAAAAAGCATAGACAATTCGAGACTGCTTGCTTATATAAATATGCCATTTCGATTAGCATATTTATAAACAAGCACCCTCGAACGGGAGACGTAGATTACGCAACCTAAACTCTAACATTCATCATATGACATAAACAATAATTCCAGATTAACACGAGAGCACTATAAAGATAATTAATGAATGTGTGCTTGTCAAATAAAGGGTGTGAAATCTGATATAATATACACAATTCCAGTGCAACCTAAACTTTCTTCGCGACATATCAAAATTACCTAGTGCAAAATCGAAGAGGTTTGAAGGAATACTCATATTTTGAAGAAAACCACAAATGAGAGAAAAAAGAGGAGAAATATCCTCAAACTAGGGCTTCAAATTTACCCTGTTAACACCCACCCTTGAGGATTTCAAATTTTCTCACCCAACTATTGCTTCCAATGAGAATATGTGCTATTTTTCGGGTGGCGGTAGAGAAATCTCCTCTAGAACAACAAAATATGAGAGTTCAGTCCGAGGGGTATAAATAACTTAGTGAGGCAATCACTATCGGTTCTCACTTAAGAAGCGATAGTGATGTAATCATGCACATTACTATCAGTTCTCACATAAAAAGCTGTAGTGATGAGCTCGTACACATCACATCACTATCGTTTCTCACAAAAAAACGATAGTGATGAGCACGTGCACATCACTATCGTATCTCACATAAGAACCGATTGTGATGTGCCCAGTGCTACATCACAATCGCTTATAACCTGAGAACTGATGGTGATTATTATTAACACCCCTCCTAATTCATCTATCACAATCGTTTTTCCTATAAACTTAAGAACCGATCCAGATAAAGCGATAATGATGTACCACTCTGTAGTAATGCCGGCGTTAGCGTGTGTTTAAACCAATTAATCATTCGTCATATTTTTGGGCACCAACAGATACACTAAACACTTAAATACACTATATATCTTCGCACTAGCCTACTATTGTGCATCGAAGATGCTACAATTATTTGCATGCCCTACCTGCGCAGATGAAACCTCGTTTTGCCATGCTTGCAAGAATCAAACAGCTCAGAAGCACGCTTCTTCAAATCAGCAAACTACCCTTAACTAACAACAACGACGTCTAAGTGCAACAACTGTGCCGGAGGAAACGGCACAAGAGAAGTTTCCTCAACTAAAAGTTGGAATACGTCGCTCCCAAAAACCAAAAGAAATCCTCTGGCAAAGAAGAAAAAGAATTAGTCAAGGTTTGACCATGAATGGGTACTAATTAAACTTGCAGAAGCAAACCATAAGTACGTACCAGTGGACTGTCAGTTTAAGCATTCACAAACACGTAGAACACTGCTACCCTTTTTTTTTTTAAAAAAACACGTAGTATACGGCTACGGTGATGAATGATGAGAGTGCTTTTTTCCTAGGGAAAATTTACACAAGAAACTATTTTCAGAAGAAGCGAACTCCAGCCTTTGTTTCTGCATAATCAAATGCAGACTCTTGGTCTCGCATATTCTGATGGCATCTTTTTAAATATTTAAATTAGATACATAAAAATCATACGTGTAGATTCTTCTTGAAAAGTACTTTCATAGTATCATAATCTTATTAGATTTTATAAATGATGGAAATTAGCGGTAAAAGCTGTTTTTTTAGAGACCGTGCTGATCTCTAAAATGACAACTATTTGAGACTAGATGGAGTACTCGGCAACTGCCTCGAGCTGTGACCCAAAACCATTTCTAATTTATCACTCGGCTAAAAATAATACCCAAACCCTAACGCTCCCGTGTTCTCTGAAAATACCCAAATTCCCCGATTTGAAATACCAAATATCCACGCAAACTGCCACGAAAACCATTCTTCGGCAAACATGACACTGTACAACAGATGAAACCAACCCAAACCATGGTGCAAAGTGACACAAGATTGTTAGACATGGTGTTGCGTGAAAAGACTGGCTACACCTGGTGTTTTGTGCAATCCATGCCAGTTTAAATTGGTGCAATCTTCAATCTACTTAATAAATATATATGAACTATATTTGTTTACACCTAACCTGCTCAAAAAGGTTGCTTAAAATTTCTCTCTTGTTTGAGCAAAGATGCAATTTGCATTATTCTGTTCCCCACGACCGTTGACAAAACTGCGCAATGCTACGTATGATTTTAGATGATATGGAAGAGAGAGAAAAATAATTATTACTATTTAATAGACAGTCTTATAGATAGATTTATATTGTACGTACCATTATATATATAATCTATTAATTGTATAAGTGACTATTACAAACAAATATATAGACAATCTATTGTATTAGTTATATTTAGTTATATCTATAAATGATACGGAGTTGTATTATAGACAAAGTCATCTATACCACTGTACGTGCTCTAATATAATATTCCATTCGTTCCTAAATAGATTTTTTTTGACATGGTAAAACAGTAGGAGAGGCTCCTACTGTGGTAAATTAAACTTTTTGGAAAGAGGAGCACAAAGTCAAGCAAGGTGCCGCGGAAGAGAGGTGCATGAAGAAAAAGAGAAATAGCTGAGAAAAGGTGGAAAGAAAGGGAAAAGAGACGAGGCACCCTGACTGAGGAAAACCGAAGAAATAAAAGAAAATTACAACTCGTTTAACCAGGAGGTGAGCCTATGATTAGACACAGTGTTGAGTCTGACCAGGTGTAACCTAACGTCAACAACAAAATCTTCTCTCCAAACCTGAACAGATTCTTGTGTCTGGTTAAAGATCTTTTGGTTTCTCTATTTCCAAATCTGCTAGGCCGCGATGCCAACACGCTTCAAGGTCCGTGATCCAGATCGGCCTTATCTTTAGAGGTTGTTTCCTTAAAAATCTTAGTTTTACCAAACATCTCGATTCTTTCCAAACTTCTATTAGCTCCCGTGATCTTTAATTTGTATTTGCTCGATTTAGACTAACTTGCCAATTTTGGTGCAAACATATGCCCCCATTTTTGAGAGATGACTTGTCATCCGTCAAAAATCACAATTATCGGCTTGTGCAATCGGCTAACGCTTGATCTTCACCCATTAATCGCTTTATTCGCTACCAGAAATCTCTCGACATGCGGGTAGTGCGCTTTTAACCGCCACGCCTTTTGAAATTCACTTCCGCCTTTTCAAATTTTCACCGTTCTATAAAATGCGCCCCACCTCATTCATTCCTCACACGACAAGCTCTCGAATCACCTTCAATCGGCTTGAACTTTCCGCTTAAAGTACTCTTGAGGCAATTCAACTCATTCACTTCCTTCATCGGCTACAATGGATCCTAGTCGTACTTATTCGATTCCGCATAAGAATGACCAATATTTTTGGGTCTTTGGGAAATCTAGACGCCCATACCGTAATAAACCAAGAAGTCCCTCGACACCTCTACGCTTCTGGTCATAACATAGAGGGGTGGAATAAGAGTTTCAGGGCTTGGCCGACAGCTCTCAAAGGATGGAGAAATTGGTTTATCAGGGTAGCAGCCCAAAAGAGGAGTGAATGGGAAAGAATGGGCATAGCTGAGTGTATTTCACTTTCTTTAGCCAACCCTGAAGCCAATGAGCCCTTAGTGGCCACGACCTGTTATTTTTGGTCGGACTGCTTTAATGCTTTCTTATTCCGCACCGGTCCCATCGGCCCAACTCTTTTAGATGTTGCTCATTTGTGTTGTCTTCGGCCAGATGGAGATCAAATATCAGCTTTTAGTGGAAAACCAAAATATAGGCTCATCCGATCCAAGGAGAGGGTTGGGCCAAATATATTGGAAATAATAACAAGGTCAATGGCTTAGTATCTGACGAGGAACATGTGGCTTTTCCAATCTTTGGCTAGACCGCTTATTCTGTGGTGCATCTCTTGACCAACTCAAGTATATCAAATGATAGCAGAGCAAATTTGTTGAGGGTCGTTTACCGGCTTTAGGAAAAATCTTCTTGGGTGTCTGTGTACCAAATGCTTTACATAATAAGGAGTCGGCTTTATACGGTTTTGGAAAATTCACCGCTGGTAATGTAGGTGGCCCAATGTGGTTTGTGCAAATATGGTCAGACTGCTTATTCAAATTGCTCTTTAATTTGGATTTAGCCGATGATACTCCTTTTCCAAGGGAAGATATACCAAGGGCACCTATTCAATTTAGAGAATGCCGATCCTTTGGTGAAAGATTTATGATGTGCTCCAGAAATGAGACAAGGGCCTTTCCCGACAAATGAGAAGGTTTCGCTATTTTTCTTGCAATTGACAATCGAAAGTTTCAAGCAAAGAAGATTTCTTTAGCTACTGTGTCACGCACCGATTTTCTTTGGCCTTCTTTTCTTCATCCGAAGCCGATAGCTCTCTCGATGCCTCAGAGACTCGACTTGTATAGAATTTTTATTTCTCCATGCATATTCCATGTCGGCCTTCATACTGAATCGGACTTTCCAAATTCATACGAAGTTTTATCACCCTTCAAGATATGCAAGGCAAATCGCTTTGGCCAAGTGATACCAAGTCTGCCACTTCTAGATCGGCTTCAACCAAGAGCCAGGGTCCGCAATGCCACATCCGCGAGGCTAGTTCTGGAGTTAGCCGACGAACTCCAACTGCGCAGTCTCCCTCACTTCCATCCAATGCTCGCCACAGTGGGGTTTTACGACATGGTGGTCGGCTATCGCAGATGTTTGTATATGGAGAAGACCCCTTCGACTATTGTCAAAGAATTTTTTCCAAATCTGCCAGAGACATCCTTAGTATCTAACAGCGAATCTAGCAATGAAGCTAGCTCGTCGGGTTATACTAACTCAAGCTTAGTAGATAAGGTATCGGCTTTGAATAATCTTGCCTCATGCATCGCCTTAATTCAATGCATTTTATAATCACACTTCCTATATATTTGCAGTGCTAAGGATGTCGGCAAGAAGACTGCTTTAGCCAACTGGGAATGAGCAAGGCAAGAGAGCTCATCCATCGACGGCCTTACAGTTACACCTCCCAGACTGGGAGTGCATAGTCCTTCTTTGTCTGACATCGAGAAAACACCAAGTAAGCATAAATTAGCTTTGACATTTCCTCTTCCTCCTTGATTTAACCTTTATCCGATTTAAATTTCCGTAAAAGAAGAAGGCAAATATACCAAGGCTCCAACAAAGAAAGGACCCAAACCTAAAGAGCAAAGCGGCAGAGTTCGCCTCATGTATCGGCTATTGGAAAGGTAGGTCACAACACTTTGTGCAATAACTTTATACTCCAATGCATTGGCTTATCTTTTATTTTTCTTTAGCCAACGAATCGCTCAAGTCGAGAAGATCCTTGCCGATTTTCCCAACATTTCAATCGCCCAACTCTGCACCAGAGCCAACTCCTCTTTACCATCGATTTCCTGAACCATCGATCCGACAAATCGCTTGATTTTCACCGCCGATCTTGATGACCCGAGATTATGGCTACGACGACTATGATGCGTAAATCAAGAATTCTTGAAGTATCGAAAAGGCATCTACCGTGGTTACCTCCGCGCCTGCATGAAAGAGCGCCTTGACAGGCTTTTCAAGCTTGTGATGCAACCACACCGGAGATCCCGTTAACAATCACCGATAAGGGATGCCATGGCTGCCGCTGAAGCCGATCTTCCTCCCGGCAATGCAAGCTCTTCGGATGTATGTCATTTGGACGATGTAAGAAAAGAAGTTGAGGAGGCAGAGAACCGGATCAAACGCCGTGAGGCCCAAGAGGCCGATCGAACTCCCGAGGAATCTGTTGCGATGCCAAGGCCAAAAAGCAAATTTGATATCGTGCTCAAGATCTCAAATCGACTCAAGGAAGTTCTCTTGAAATTGGAAAAACAAAGAAATTTCTCCAGAAGAATTGGTCAAGCTCGAGAAACAAATCGGAAAAGGCCAACAAACCTTGAGACCACTCAGACGGAGTCAAGGAAGAAAACTTAGCATTGCAGTTGGTCTGTGAAAATGTGACCAAGCAATCGCCAAGGTAAAAATGGTGCCCGGAATGCCAAGGACGATGAACGCCTTCTGACGAAATCCAAGGATCATTGCAAAGGCAACCGGTGTTTTATCGCTTTGGGCGCGACTCTTCCAGTGATCCGCATCCAATAAAACTTTATTGTTCGCTTTGGAAAACTTGTCCCTAATCTGCCTCAATATTCTTGTAATCAGATTTGTTATGTTTATAATCGGCTTTTAACCGATTTTATCTTGCTTACATCTCTAGTCTGATCCTTTCACCGATTAACAAGATCGTGTTAATCTTGGCCTCAACATGATTTTAGTCTGCTAGGCTCCGATCCAAACGCTAGGATAATATTTCTTTAGATATTTCCCATTAATGGCTTTAGGCGTGACATGCCCTTCAAGTGTTTCCAGTAGTACGAAGTTCCCACCGACTAGTCGATTAATCTTGTATGGTCCTTCCCACGAGGCTTACCATTTCCCAAATCGGTTATCTTTGGAACCAACAGTAGTATAGTTTTCCATACTAAATCGGCTTGATCGAAAGATTTAGGCAAGACCTTTTGTTATACGCCTTTGCTACTCGATCTTGTTCTTCTTAAGCCGATCAAGTGTAACCAACGTAACCCACCAACTCGGCCCAAGTTGTCTATCATTAAATCGTTGTAATCTTGAGCCGACAAACCATTTTGTCCGCTATTCAGACGACTCAATGTTGATCTCCACAGTAGAACGGCTTCCGTCCATACACCAACCGGTAGGGTGAAAGCTTCATGTTCGTGATAAGATAGCCGATAGGCCCACAATGACTCGATAGTGTCGAGTGCCAATTCCTCGCTTTTCATCAATCTTTCTTTGATTAATTTAATAAGTGTTTTATTAGATGACTCGCCTGCCCATTAGCTCCGAGCGTAATACGGCGAGGAATTTAACAATTTGATCTCTAGACTCGTTGCATAACCTTGAAACTCGTTAGACATGAATACCGCCCCTTGATCGGTCGTGATTGTCTCGTGGTATTCCAAACCGATGGACGATATGTTCATTCACGGCTAATCGCCTCAACGCTAGTCACCTTCTTAAGTGGTATAGCTTCAACCCATTTTGAAAAATAATCGCTGCGCCAAAATAAATTTATGGCCTTTACTTGAAGCAGAAAATTTGGCCGATTATGTCTATTCCCAACCTCTGAATGGCCAAGGTTTGATAATTGGATGCAAAGCCGATGTCGGTGCTAGTTGTACGCTGCCAAACTTTTGACATGTCCGACATCCTTTGTAATATTTGAAGCAATCTTCTAGCATCAAGTAATAAAAATAACTCGTCCGCCTAAGCATCCATTTCATTTTATGTGCCGATCTATTTCCAAATCTGCTAGGCCGCGATGATGAAGATCTCCATGAAGCATGCCTGAGATATTCCCAAGCCAACAATCTTTATAATTCCTAAGTATTTTTATTAATTTTTCCTTGTACTTTACATCTAAATTTGCACCGACAAAAGTTGGTCTTTTCTATCACCTTCACCTATATCGACTTCTTCAAGCAAGTCCGTGGACGTGAATCCTTGACCTAACTTTTCGATTTCTTCATAGTCTTCTATGACTTCGTAGCTATCCGTTGTTTGCCGATAGCTTTGCATTTTGTTTTGTAGCACCTCAATGCTTTTCTTGTCCCCATCGGCAATATTTCATTTGCCCGATCAAAAGTGCCGTGCTTGACACCGATCGCATTAGTCCGTATTTGCTCACGATATGAAGTCGCAATCGCCCAAAGGCCTTGCCCGATATGCGCCACTTCTTCGTGTTGCCAATTTGCATCGAACTAGCCATGGCGATGTGTGCCGGCTGTATCGGCCGTGACGATTTCAACTTCTTTCTCCGCTCCATTGAACTAGTGTTGGTGCATGGTCGATGGGATACAAGAATTTGCATGAATCCAATCTCGACCGAGCAGAAGACACTATAGTTTCCTTAGGCCAATTACAAAGAACGCCGCTCGGCAAAGTCTTACTACCGACGCTAGCTGCGGACTATGACACCTTTTGCTTCGTGAGGGTCGCCTCGTGAAGTCATTCGTAACCATGTTAGTTTTAATTAAGTCTTCATCGACTTACCCACCTTTTACATGTCGTAAGGCATTAGATTCACCGTGGCGCCCATCTACCAAAGATTCTTGATATCGCTTGCCATTTATATATCCTTTTAGGTACAATGGTTTCAGATGCCGATGATCGCCTTTGGGTTTCTCAAAGATGGCGTTCAGACTTTGAGCATAATCGAGCAACTACCTCATTGGCCGATTTCTTCGACTTTGAACTCACTTTGAAGTTCTGTTTAGCTATTTCAATCCTTTTGAAGATGTCTGCCGATGCATTCCATTCGATGTCAATAACCTGCTAGCATTCCTTACTGAAGACACAGTAAAAAAAAGGTGCTTAGTTGTTTCCTGTTCCGTGTTGTAGCAAAGATTGCAGTTGATGTCTTGTCCTGTGTTTAAACGTCTTGGAGGAGTATCCATGCAAAAACTTTTAACTTCGGGACGCATCTGGTCTTCCAATTCATCTCAAGGGAGCCGGAGCTGGAGTGTGCTGGAAGATATGCTGGTAGTATTTGTGAACCTTGTATGCAGAATGTCCCCATATATAGGACCATTGGTCATCTGTGGTTGATGATCGGTCCACATCCTGAAGTGAGGACGATAGTGTTAGCATTAGGTTTAGCTAAAACATGAACATCATTAACTAGCCTAAATCATGATCACAAAATAAATAATGCGGAAATAAATCGTTAGATTAAACTGACCCGGAGAGGTAGATAAAGCCATTAGTGTTTCTGTCGGTGAGGGTGATGGAAGAACTGATGTGCGCGATGAAGAAACGAGCACCGTGACCCTCACGGAGGTGGAGAAGGTCTTCGTTAACCTTAGCGCTAAAACCCTGGATCGGATGGGTGTCGGGGAGTAGCAAAACTCGAGAGCAAATCGTATTCTTTGAGTTCCGACTTCTCTCCTCTTGATATAGCGTTGGCTAACGGGATCAAAACCAAATTCTTGTTGGTTCCTCCCGATCAGCACATGAGTGGTGGGACTAGCCCTATAATTTTCGGATCTGGCTGTTAGTCAAGATCATATGCAACAGATAGTTCTTGGAGCTGGGCAAAAGCTTGTTCTGACAGAGGAAGATTAAATAGGTCTACCCAATTGTCCTCCTGGAGAAAGTCGTATACCGATATGTCGGAATTCTTAGCATAAGAGTTAAGGATGGGAAACTTTAAACTAGGAGTGCGATTGTTCCAAAGGTCCTTCCAGAAGGCAGAAGCTGACTGACTTTCCTGATCCGACGGTGGTTGTAGAAATGCCCCTAAAGTGATCCGTCATTTTTATGATGTCCTTCCACCAAAATGATCCAGATGTTGTGGAACTATGGGGAATGCAGTTTTGATAGTATGTGGTCCACATGAGATTTACCTAAGGTATGTCCTTTTGTTGTAGAAGTTGTGAAGGTGTTTAAATAGTAGAGCCATATTCTGTATGGTTAGGTTTAAAACACCAACACCTCCTTTGTTTTTCGGAATGCAGACTTTATTCCAAGCTGCCAAAGAAGGATTGCTTTTGTGTAAGTCTTCAGATCGCCTCCATAAACAATGCCACCTTGCTCTATCAATGTACTTGATCACAGTTCTAGGCAATTTAAAAGTGCACATGTAATAGATCGGCAAAAGTGACAGTACTGAATTGACAATGGTAAGTCTACCTCTATACAAGAGGTAGGTTGTGTTGCCGGTAAGATGCCATACAATTCTGTCCATCAAGGGTTGGATTAGATTTCATTCTAGGTTCTTGCACTTCTACCTAGACACGTCTATAACAACTGTATTACCCCTCTTTATTATATCTTTGGATAGTGTTACTTTAATCTATAGAAGTAAATGACATTGAAAATAGCTAAAGAGAAGAGGTATGGAAGAAATAAAATGGTAAAAGATCACCTTAAAATTATATAATAATATATATTTAAGAACACAATTTGAAAGCTAGAATAACGCCTATAGAGATGGGCGTCTTTTCATACCGAGCCGGCCCAACACGAGTCCATCGTGCTTCGTGACTGAACCGTGCCGGGCCACGACGGCCCGTCATGCCCGCCGTGCCGTGCCGGTCTAGCTCACCTTCAGCGAGCCTAGGTACGGCCCATTTGCACTTCGTGCTCGTGCGTGTTGGCCCAGATCCAGCCCATTTGTACTATTGGGACGAGGCGAAATAAACCGAAGGCGCATGGAGTTGAGGCAATGGACAAAAATATTATGAGAAAAGGAACTAAATTTATTTATTCTTAAACAGTTACACAGAGTGAGGGGTATGTACTGAACACGGGCGAGAGAGTGGGCAATGGGCGAGAAAGAGTGAGGGAGACACGCGAGAGAACTTGAAAGAGATAGGCGAGAGAGGGAGAGATTGAGAGAGACGGGTTAGAGAGAGAGAGCTGAGAGAGATTGAGAGAGACGTGCGAAAGAGAGTAGCTTCTTGCACCGTCTCTCAATTTCTCTCAGCTCTCCCCCCTCTGGCCCGTCTCTCTCAGGTGTTGATGACAGGAGTGGCGTCCATGCTGCTGAGTGCGTCCATGGCACTCATGCTCTGCAGATCAGTAACCTTCATGTTGAGCTTCTTCCTCATGCCCTGGGTCATCACCCGACATGGCCCGTGCTACAGTGTCATACCGGACCGTGTCGTCCATCGTGTCCGGTTCTTGAACCCGGAACGACCCGTACTACAGCGTCGTGTCGGCACGGCATAACCCACTCTGTACCGTATCGGGCTTTGGACCGGATCATGTTCCCGTGCCTCGGACCTGCTAAAAAAAAAAAAAAAAAAAAAAAAGAGGCTCGTCTCAAGTTGACCCCTCTAGACGCGTATTCGGGGGAGGGGGGAGTATTCCATTTCCATCCATTCCGGCACATATTCCGAACCTGCGAAAGTCCTCGATTTATGTCCCAACCATCACAAAGCTCTCCCCCTGTCCTCCTCCTCTGTTCCCAGCTCCTCGCCTCCTACTCTCCCCTGCCTCGACACCAAGAAAGAAGAAACCATCGCAAGGGAGGAGGAGAATTCCAGCTGCTGCTGCTGCCATGGACGGCGGCTACCGCTCTAAGTCGTACGCCGGCGGGCGCATGCAGATCGAGCCCTACGCCGGCGCGCGGCCGGACTTCCGGTCCTACTCCCACGGCGGCGGCGCGTCGTACCAGTACCAGTACGAGTACAGCGGGTACGGCGGCGGCGCGTCGTACCAGTACCAGTACGAGTACAGCGGGTACGGCGTCGGGGCAGGGGCGGAAGAGGCGAAGAAGAGCAAGTCAAAGCGGCGGTGGCTAGCGCTGGGAGACCCGGACTTGGAGCGGAAGCGGCGGGTGGCGGCGTACAAGGCCTACGCCGTGGAGGGCAAGGTGAAGGGCTCCTTCCGCAAGAGCTTCAAGTGGCTCAAGGACAGGTACCTGCACCTCGTCTACGGCTGGTCCTAGCCAACAAACAGAGCAGAGCTGCAAGAAGCAAGTTTCTTTTTTTCCTTTTCGGGTTTGTTTTCCTTTGATGCTTGATCATACATGATCAGTAGAGATCATATGCATATGCTTATTTCTCCTCCTTTTTTTTCTTTGGCCTTCTTTTTTTTTCTTCTGTTCTTGCTCTCGATGACGCCAATCAATCAAGTGTATGCTGTAAGTTGTAACTGGAGTAGTTGTTGTGTAACGACCCATATTTTTACATACTTGTAAAAATGAAAAACTAATGTGCATTTCATACTATTCTCATGATCTGTAGCTAGTGCGCACATACACACCAATTGAAACCACAACCATACAACGGAATTAATAAGCGAAAGCTATTATACAAAGAAAACTTTACAACTCAGAGATATAGCAGCAAAAGAAGCAAAGTCTTGTAGTGTGCCCATCCAAAATCCGCAGGCAACTGACAAAGCATAATCTTTAGGAAGATTCGATGAAGAAGATCCCGCAACCTGCGACGAAAAGGAATCTTTGGAGCTTCGCTAACTTATCCACCTAAAAACAACATATAAGCAAGAGTGAGTACTTTCGTACTCCGCAAGACTTGAGCAAAACCTATAATATATGCAGGCCATTTCAAAGGAGGCTACTACAGTTAATTTGCATAAAGCAGAATTGATAGTATAAAATCAAGTTATCTGCAAACGGAATTTAAAAGAGCATGTTGACTGATATGAAATAAGTAGAGCATAAGTAATACTCACAACCCTTCGTGAATATCGAATAATCCAGAAAGGGAATCTAACAATGTCGATCTTTTGACATGAAACAAAAGCTGCTAAAACAAGTTCAAACTATAACCCATTTTTAGAAGATACCAAAACATTTAACTAGTGCAAGTTCACCAAGTTTCCCATGACCGAGGGGACGGCTAATCGATTAGATTTACACTCTGCAGAGGTGTACAACTTTACCCACAAGTCATGACCTTTTCTTTTTGCCGCATGTTTCACGCACCTTTGGCGTGTGGCCAGAATGTTCATGACGAAAACCTTTACATTATCTAAGTTAACTTTGCACCAGCACTGGGACGATAAAACCCATGCTATGCTGGAAGAACTCAGAGCATAGAAATGTTGGAACTTCTCATAGACATGGCGTACACCGTTATATTGGTAAGTGTTGTTCCCAACACCTCGGTGTGGGCACCCCGTAGAGCAAACCTCGAAAGGAGAGCCCATACTAATTCAGCCTACAAATGTGCAAAGTTAAACTAGATAACTTAATTGGTTTAAGGATGCCCCATAACAACACTTGTGGTTGTACGGATTATCTTGGATCATACAACACAAAGTTCGGTCCTTAATCCGACACGGGCGATACTCCACCCTACACTACGTGCAAATCCCTCTGCACCTCCGGCTATTGCCAATAATCGCCCGCATCAAAACCATAGTTTTATTTTGGGTTTTTAATTAAATTACCCATAACCAACAGCTTCATTTCCAACACATTCCATTTCTCAAGAATCAAATTTTGATCTGATCATCATTTCATTGATTCTAAAGCATGGCTAAGCCTGGATAAAATGTAATCGCGTATACCCATGGTGACATTAAGTAATTGTCTAAGCTTAATCTATGGTTATCAAGGTTCACATATTATACTTATCAAGGAAGTTTCATGAGACAACAGGTATAACTACCAGTACCACAAAATAGCGAATTTACTAAAAGTAAACGCATGTATGAAATATTTTAATAAACAATGCAAATTAAATTCTGGGATCAAGATAGGAGGGTGCTTGCCTTGCTTATTTATTGCTTACGACGAAGATGCGATCGCAGCTGACGGAGGTAGAGATGTCGGATTCTACACGTCGATCAATCGGAAAATATAGCCAAATAATAAACTTCAATAAGGGCAAAAAGAAAACAGACAGAAAATCAAATAAAGATTCACTGCAGAAAACAGGAATGATTTGGGGTTTGGATTGAACGATTTCAAAATCTCATGAATTAGATAAATACCCATTCATATAGCTAATGACTTATGGCGAACAAAACAGGGTTCCTTTAACAGATTATCTATTCTTGAATTACGAATTCAAGAGGCTAAAATTATGAATTCTTGTATTTTAACTTTGAATTATAGATGCTAAAATTATTTGGATTAATAGAAGAAAAACACAAATTAAAGGGGTTATGCGAATAGCACTTAATTCTTGAAGTGATTTGCATAAGGAGGGGTTTTGAATAAGATAGATCTGCTAAGCTAGGTTACTAGATTTGTTCACGGTTTTTAAGAAGGTTCTGATGATACAAATGTATTAGCTACTAACTTCTCCATTAGTACAAGGTTCACTTATTCATATTATGAAGTTCATTAAACATAACACTTAGGGTTATTTGGCTAACATGATTTATATGCAACACATAATGAAATAAGATTATTTCTTCGGAATTGGATAGGATATTCTTTGAAGAACATTTCTAAGCTGATTTCATACATTTTAGTATTTAGACGAGACATTATATTCATTGCTGAATAAGCTTATATGATACTCAGGGTTATGACCACCATAGTTTTCAAGGGTATTCAACTAGCAGGATTTGGATGAAAAGCAAGTTGTAAATAAAATATTTTTCTAGAATATGATAGTACATAACCCAAATATCATTTCTAAACTAATTTTTATAATATTTGCATTTAGCCGAGGTATTCTACGGGTTGACGAAAAAGCTTGAGTGTTTCTATTACTATCCGACACAGGTTCAGTTTTTGGTATAAGATTGCAACTACACCCTATAAGATATTCTATCCACTTTTTAGGCATTAACAGGGTATGATACTAAGAGTGTTTTGAAGTTGGTTTCTCGATATCTGGTTGTTATCCGAAATGTTTTCTATATAAGAGGTCATTAGGGTTTAACATGATCCTATTTCAACCTAGTACAACCATAAGACAATTTTGTACAAACAGCAATAGTATTATTTTTCAAGGTTATAGGATTTGACTTTGACAAATTCGGTGTTCATTTGTGAAAGTTATAGCTATTCAAATTATACAAGTATTAACACTTCGACTATTAACCATTTACTGTTTTCTATGGGAAGCCTTAAATATTATTATACATCCGGAATCCTTGTGATGCTAGGAGTATAACAAAACTAGTTTGGTGATTATTTGAATTCATTTGATCCATATTTTAACTATTTGATTTCCTATGCATTTTACACTTAGGTTATTTCATATTTCTCAAGAGAACTCAAATCAAGTTCACTTCTTAATTATTTTGGAAAATTTAGGTATTCTACTGTCACACTAATATTTAGAAATAAATTTTACTTATTTCACCTTTCTTTCATACAAGTTATGCATATTTGAATTTCTAATGCATTGAATGAAATCTTTAATAGAAAGTAATTCAAACACAGATGAAATATAAATATTTTTAGATATTTGAACTTCTGGAAGCATAAGGATTTCACTAAAATTGGTTCCATTAAATTCTAAGTTTGTTTACAACATTTTAATATGTAGCATCTCTTTAAGCCTTTTCATTAAAATTTGAGTTTCAAATTTTCCCATAGATCATTTTCAAAATATTATTACATATTATGGAAGCACTTGATTTTATATGATTTTAGAAATTTGTTTCATTTCATTCGGATCAATTATGCAAAAGATATTCAAGATTGAATTTAATTTGGCTTGGAAAATGAATTGAAAATCAGAAATACGTTTTCACATAAGAGAAAACGTCTTTACCCCTTTCGAACTGGAGTCGCTCCCGCGGCTGACAGGACGGCCCCACCGCAGTGAGCCGAAAGCAGGGGCGGCGCTAGGGCATGGCAGCGGCGAAGCTACGGCGAAGGTCCGGCGAAGGGGAGGGCATCTAGAGCACAGGCTCTGTAAAGCTCACCTTCCAATGGGTCTCAACGCCGACGGCGATGGCCGGAGAAGCACGCCACCGAAGGCCTGCGGCGGAGGAAGAGGCGGCTCGCAGGGGAAGAAAAAGAGTTAGGCTCGGCTCGAATCGGTAACCACGTGAGCATCAGAGGATAGTGGAGAACCCATTTTAGCGCGTACTTTAGTCAGAGGATGGCCGAGACGGGCTTCCCTCAAGCGCCGGAGTTGAAAAAGAAGGAGTGGGGTGCGACAGCGCTGCGGCCAATGAAGCTTAGGAATGAGTTTTGAGGAGTGTTCAGAGATGCATTAGGAAGCTCTAGCATCAATCAATTTGGGAAAATACTCACTGGTTTGGCTCAATCGTGATCTGCACTCTCTTCTGTATTCGGCGGCAACGGCGCAGAGAAAAGGAGCTTGGCGATTGCGCTCGGGTCAGCACGGCATGGCGTGGGCGAGAGAGACAACCAGGTGAGGCATAGCATGGTGCGAGCCGGGAACGAGGCGCGGTGCAAGGTGTGGCACGGGCGATGGAGCGGTGCTGAGGCGCAGCGACGGGAAATGACTCGGGAGAAGGCGCTCAGCAGAGGGAAGAGGAGAAAAGGGGGAGGGAGCCGGGGCTGACGCGCGGGTCCGGGACCACCGGGCAGAGAGAGGGAGAGAGGCCTCTCTGGCTACTTCTAGCGAACGACAGGCCCACACGTCGGCGAGATAGCTCAGCTAAAGGGATAGACTTGGCTCAGATAGCTCCATGTGGGCATTAAAATCTCTATCAAATCGCGGTATATTTTTATGGAAATTTTTTACTGAGCTCTCCTGGTAGTTTTTAGCTTGCAGTAAAATTTTTGGGTCAAAATATCCTATAGTAAATTTACAATGATTTTGACACTGGGTACTGCTAAAAACTTTCATTTCAGATTTTGATTTATTAAAGGATGACAATTACATTATTTATTTATGAAACTTTTATTAAGATCTCTATTTATCTTAAGGATGCTCCCATAAAAATTTCAAGTTAAAATACTATGTATTTATTTTCTAATAATTCTGACATTCCATTATGCAGATTTTTAAGGTCTTTGTTTTTGAATTTTAAATGGACTTAAATGACATTTTTAATTTCTTATATTTTTACCAGAGGTAAATTATACCATGAGGGTGTTATGGTAATTTTATAGCTCCATATAAGTTTCTAATATTTTAAATAAATTCTGACTTACACTGTTTTTAGTCAAAAGAGGTGTCATTGATTTTATTTATTGATTTTACTAACTTACCAGCATGATTAGGGTTCCATGGTAAATTTTCCAAAATTTTACTTTTACCTTTTATCTTTTACCATTATCTATTATTTAATTCTATTTGTTTTGATTTTTCATTCAATACAAAAATCCAATAAAATTCAAATAAATTTCAATCATGCCAGGAAAATCAGAAATAATTATATTCAAATTCAAAATATTAATTTTTATATTATTGCATTTTTCGGGATGTTACACGTTGCGATATTGTTCATGAACGAATCGATCAGCCAGTGGGTGTTTTAACGGGTGGTTTCTGTGATCATCTAGTTCTTGTTTACTTCCAGATGAGCTGGTTCTAGGAGCTAGAAATAATTCTTGAGTTTAATTTCCTAATCTCTTTTGGGGTCAATTATTGGGTGCTGATGCGATTAGCTTGCGTGCGTGGATTGGGTTAGTTGTTGGCTTGCGTGGAAGGGCGAATGGAAATTTGTCTTTTTTATGGATCAATCGGTTGGCAAAGACATAGTAGAAGTGACTAAGTTTTGACTAGTTCTTGGCAGAAGGCCTCAACATTCTCAATATAATACAATTCCGTCGACATATCTGCAGTCAGCAGTCGTGTGAATATAGCGGGCAACTTTTTTCTGATTTTTTTTTTGGCCTGAGTCCACACGCGAAACACGTAATCGAGCTGACGCGATGAATTGATTTGGAGAACAAATGGACCAAAAATTCATCGGTGGTTTATATATAATATATAAAGTCCTGTTCGTCGCCCTACTTTTCCTCTATTCCTCTGCATGGCCCGATCAGCTACAGGTGAATATGACCATCAGTTAGAGGAGATTCACAACTTGTGACTTTGCATCAAATGAACAATCCCTTTCCATACTGTCCACCGTATTAATTTCGTCCGAATTGTGGTGAATTATTTTAAAAAAATCTTGGAATGATTTATCTTTTTCCGATAAAATGTTTGGGATGAGTGGAAAAAATATATAAGGGATTGTTTGGAATGTAGGTGACTCTCATAGGAGACATCGTACATAGGAACATATCATGTGCAAACCATCTTTATCGTGTAAATTTCGTGAAAATTATATGTAAAAATTATCAAAAAAAAATTACCATACGTAGGGAAGATTAGCTTCTACAACTCTGTAAAATTTGAAGACCAAAATCAATCGCATTTGAAAGATATGAAAAAGATAAATTCAACCTAAATAGTGATTTTTCACTTTTTATCACTATTTAGCTTGCTGCTTGTTAATTTCATATCTTTCGAATGCGATTGAGTTTGATTTTTAAATTTACAAGGTTGTAGAAACTAAACTGTCCTGCGTATGGTAATTTTTTTAAGAATTTTTAAAAACTTCTATATATATGATTTTTTACAGAGTTTACACGATAAAGATGACTTGTACGCTTGCACTGATATGTCCCTTTCGTAAATAAGAGACATCATAAACTACTTGAAACGTAGGTGAATCTCATAGGAGACATCATAAATAATCCAAAGTTCCTTGTTTTTCCGCAAGAAAAGTCCTCTAAATCAATCGAAGCTTTCGTGCATTGCGTTGATGCTGCCTGCTGAGTGCTCACTGACACTACCATCAGTAGATGCTTAGTCACCACAAAAACGATACCGGTATCCGCCCACCACTGCTAATCTGCCATGTACATCGATGTGGTGATTGATGACGATGCATGCTCTGTTAATCGTACTAACTGCCGATGAAGATCGAAATGATGCCGAGGTCTAACGGAAATATGGAATCTCGAGGGAACCACAAAACAGTGTTTGGCCGTTGATCTGCTAGATGGAATGACCATTTGATTGCCAATGGTCAACAGATGCATATGGTTCTAGAGCACATAGTGCGTACTTTGCAAAAATGTCCTTGCTTTGAGGTGTTCCTCTCACGTTGTTGAAAGCGATATTTGATTATTTACCACAGCTAAGATAATGTAATTGATGATTTGTCACGTTATATTTCACTGACATTTGTCAGTGAGACAAGAGTACGATAATCATCAATTATCATCATCTTTGTGGCAAATAATCAATTATTTCTTATTGAAAAGCTACTAGAGCTTGACAAACTTCATTATTACGTGGTTGAAAGAAGGGAATAGCATTTGTACCCCTTCAAAACTACGTGAGCGCCTAAAATACTCCCTCCCTTGATTTTTATAAAGCATGATTTAATTTGGTGCAGCCTTCGAAGTTGAACTTTGGCCGTTGATTTCTTTTACACTACTTTGTTGGTTGCTACAAAATCACAGACATAAAAAGGCGCTTTCAAATAGGAATCCAACAGTATCACTTTTGTGTCACATGATCTATATATTGTGAAAGACCATGTGGAGGTCTACCTATATTGGTGATGAGTATTTGACTGTATTTGAGTTAGGAATATGATTTATTTTTAGCAATTGGATAATTACTGTATATCATTGTGGACATTGCTATGTGATGGGTTTCCTTGTTTTTTATGGTTGCAGTACGACGGTGCTAGGTCATGGTGAGGTGGAGGATGACCGGGACTAGGCGAGATGCACCGGAGGTCCAGACAGTCGGGAATCGCCGGAGAATGACCGGAGACGGAGTTGCTGCGAGTTTAGAAGATAAGGGAACGGCTGAGATGCTAACTAGGAGCTACTCGGATCAAGAAGGGCCGTCGGATCGCGGTCTAGAAGATAAAGTAGTGGGTCTAGTTAGTATGCTTTGAAAAACGTGCAAAAACCGTTATGTGTGTGGGTTTCGGGTTAGCCTATGTATGAGTAAGTGAGTTAATCCTAGCCCTTGATAGTGATTCTTAGGGTAGAAGGAACTATTCATCCATGCATGAGTAAGTGAGTTAATCCTAGCCCTTGATGGTGATCCTTAGGGTAAAAGGAACTCTTCATCCATGCATGAGTGAGTGAGTCAATCCTAACCCTAGATGTTGATCCTTAGGGTAGAAGGAACTCCTCATCCATGTATGATGATGTTTCTTAGAGTAGAAGGAACTCTTCATCCATGCATGAGTGAGTGAGTCAATCTCAACCCTTGATGAGGTTCCTTATGATAGAAGGAACTTATCCAAGGGTGGAGTATGACTCGTGAGTAGTATAAATAGAGAGGGAGGGGTAGCTCTCCCCTCTTGAAGGTTTTGAGTGCTCATTTGAGCTTTGCCCACCTTGTTGTGAGGCTTTGTAAACCTTCTTCCAAAGAAATAAAATTTCACTTCCTTACTTTTCTGAATTTAATTTCAGCATTTACATTATATCTTAAATTCAGAATTTAAATTCCGTAATTTACATTCTCGCAAGTTGGATTTGCCCCCTCCTTCTACTTGTTTTTAATTTTTGAAAATTAATTTCTTGCACTTTACATTCTCGCAAGTTGGATTTGCCTCCCCTCCTTCTACTTGCTTGTGCCGAGGATGTATGATTGATAGATGAATCTTCTTTAGATCATATCCTCATCATCTAGGCAACCCTTTACAAGAATTCGATCTCTTTGTTTAATCTTTAAGAAATATTTGAAGATTGCGTTTGAGGTTTTTTGTTTCTTGTGTTCTTACTTGCTGTGACAAGTGGGAGAATATCCAAGATCATCTTGATCATCACAACCCCACGATCAAGTTCAAATCCAAGATTTTCTCTGTTTTGATCCTTTGCGTTTGAGTGTTTCAAGTGAGGTTTTGGTTGAATCCATTGAGTAGGGGGAAAATTTAATTGAGATCATTCACCCCCCTCTGATCGCCATTTCGGTCATTCAATTGGTATCAGAGCCGGTTTTGCTCTTTCATAGATCTTGACCGGTCTCAAGAGCCATGGCAATAGATAAGTATTCCACCAAGCCTCCTATTTTTTCTAGAGTTAATTTTCTGTTTTGAAAATCGCAGATGGAGTCATACATCACTGCCCTGGGCTTCCTGATATGGCAGAAGGTGAAACTCCCGTATGAGGTTCCTGCTGATGAAAACGTCACGACCGGCAATATGGCTGATGTTGAGGCGAACGCTAAGGCAAGGAACATTCTCATACAGGATCTTAGCCGCAGTGAGTATGATAGGATTTCTCACCTCCGTTCTGCTCACCAGATCTGGGTGACCCTCGATGCTTATCATGAGGGCACTACTCAAATCAAGGCTGTGAAATAGGACCAATTCAAGCGTGATTACAACAAGTTTGAACAACACGCTGGTGAGAGTTTTGATGAGTGTTTCAGTCGCTTTACTAAGATTTTGAGCGATCTCCGAGCAGTTGGTTGCATATACTCTGACTCGGATAATGCTCGTCATTTCTTGACTGCACTCGATCTTAGAGTTTGGGAGATGAAGGTGACCACTATCGAGGACACCACCGACTTATCGACTCTGACTCTTGATGGGCTTTATTCCCGCCTCAAGACTCATGAGATCGATGTCGTCTCTCGGAAGACGAAACCTTAGTCGATGGCTTTGGTCACCGATCCCATTGGATCTTCTTCTTCAGATTCTTCTGTTGGTTTTTCCCTCTCCACCCTTTGCGAGCTAAGCGATGACCAACTGGAAAAATTTCTAGGAAATGAGCTTGCTCTTTTAGCTCGCAAATTCTCTCATGCATACAAGAGGGTGAGAGAGAGGAAGAGAGGTGGCACGATCACCTGCTTCGAATGTGGTGGCCCCAACCACATTCGGGCGAATTGCCCCAAACTGGAGAAGTCCAAGAACAATATCGGCGGTTCGGTAAAGAACGACTACATCGACAAGAACCGCAACAAGAAGCCTCCAGTTCGCGAGCCGGCGCGTGAGAAGAAGTACCGCAATTTCTCCAATAACAAGAAGCTCCAACCTCTCCGACACGGAGAAATGGAGCGACGAGGGCGAGGATGAACGACAAGAGAAGAAAGGCGATGACGACTTCACCGGCATGTGCTTCATGGCAGACGCCGACGGCATCAGCGACTCTGAGCTCTATAGCGACTCGGACGAGGTATCCTCCTATGACCAACTCAATGAAGCTTTTTGCAAATTAGGAAAATTTCATGCTAGAGATAGAGCTAGGTGTATGGAGTTAGAAAAGAAAGTAGGTACCTTGACTCGGGAGTTAGCTTGTCTTAGATCTTCTCCCTCTCGAGTCACTGATGACTGTTCTTTGTGCGATGCTTTGCTTGAGGAGTTAGAGAACCTAAGAACCATACATGATATTGTGCTTATTGAACTTGAAGGTCTTAGATTGAAGAATGCTAGCACTAGTTCTGTTGATAGTATTCATGTTGAGACTAGTTTTCTTAATGCTCACTCTACTCCTTCATATCAATATTGCCCTAAACATCTTACTGAAATTAATGCCATGAGCTATCACCTTAGGAAGCTTTCTTCTAGAAACGATGAACTTGAAATGCATGCTTCTAAGTACTCAGTCAGCTCATGTGAGGGCTGTATGTAACTAAAACTTGACAATGAATCTTTAAATGTCAAGTGTGCTGAACTTGCTAAGGATTTACTAGCTAAGTCACAAGAAAGTTGCTTGCGATGTGTTGAGATTGAGGGGGACTTGGATAAAATCTATGTCGAACTTAGGAAGAAACTTAAGGCCCAGACCCTTAGGATTAGAAATGTCCCTTGTGTTTTGTGTGAGGCCCTCAAGATTGAGGTAGCCGTGCTGAGGGAGAAAAATGCATGCACTGGTAGATCTTCTCCTTCTGGTTCTTCCTCTTCTTTACCCTGCTCTTCATATGCCTCTTTCTTCCGGGAGTGTGAGTATCTCATGAGCACTCTCAAGAAGTTTGTAGGAGTCAAGAAGAAGCTCAATCTCATTCTAGACCAATCCAAGATTAGCCGATTTAATCAGAGGCTAGAATTTGACTACTTGGAGCACGCTCGGGCGCATCCTTCCACCACAGTGCGTGGCTCCAAGAGTGGTGAGATTGTGGTAGCTCCCAAAGTGAGTACCACTGTGTTTAGATCTGCCGGGGTTATCCATGGGATCTCTGATCAGAAGGTTGCTCCTCCTGCTACTTCTGCCTCTAGTAAGGCGAAGTATACTTGCACCTTCTGTCAAAAGGATGGACATTTAGCAGATTTCTACTTTAGGCGCGTCAAGATCACAAGGCGTGAGTGTGTTGCTGCTCTTAGGGCTATTCAGGGTCATCCCCAGACTCTGGGTGCTCCTAAAGCACACACTGCTTCTAGACAGATTAGAGAGTCGCCTGTTTTTGGACAGTGTCCAGGACTCGGTTTTCAGGCTGTTCAGTCGAGTTTTAGTCCTGGAGCTGTTTGTGGTCAGTCTTTTCATCGTCCTCTTGATATTCCTTGTTTTTTCTATCGAGATAGATATCAACGGCGTGAGGTGTTTTCAGATAGGAGATTCAGGCAGCTTAACTGGAATGATCCGGCTTTTGCACCACGGCGGGCCAACCCAGTTTCAGCTTCTAGATCTTCTGTTGTTGCTAATTCTAATCTCGTAAAGGTTGAGTGTAAGAGAGACGCTAGAGTCCAGTCTTCTTCTTTGGCTAATACCTTGAAGCGTCGTGTGATTCAGTATTGGGTTCCCAGGTCTTCACTTTATCCCAGTACTGAGTCATCTCTTTCTTCTATAACTTGATCAGGTTCGTCGGATGGGGAAGGGAGAGGTTTGAATTGTCGACTCCGGTTGTTCTAGTCATATGACCAGAGACTCTCGTTGGTTCTGTTCCATAGCCCGAGCCCCTGGTGATGAGTTGATCACTTTCGGAGATGCCTCATTAGGTAGAGTCATTGCTAAGGGTACCATTTGTAATAATCAGAATTTCATTCTTAAGGATGTTACCTTAGTAAGTAAGCTGCAATATAATTTGCTTTCTGTTTCTCAGCTTATCGATGACTCTTTCGAGGTAAGCTTCAATAGTAGTACCTATAGAATCCTCGATTCTTCAGGAGGGTTAGTTTGCGGGATTTCTAGATATAGGAGTCTTTCGTGCTGATTTTTCTGCCTCTTCTGGAGACTCTCCCTGCTATTTGATTGCTTCAGAGTCCTGTGATCTCTCATTCTGGCATAGGAAACTTGGTCACATTGGATTTGATTATTTGACCTGAGTTAGCAGCCACAATCTCATTCGTGGTTTGCCTAAACTCAAGATGGTTAAAGACTTAGTTTGCTCTCCTTGCCAACATGGCAAGATGATTGCTGCTTCTTATCTCCCAGTCACTGTTGTGATGACTGATGTACCAGAATAGCTTTTACATATGGACACTGTTGATCCAACTAGAGTGCAGTCAGTGGGTGGGAAGTGGTACGTTCTTGTTATTGTTGACGATTTTTCGAGGTACTCTTGGGTTTTTTTCATAGCCTCGAAGGATGAGTCTTTTACCTATTTCAGGGGTTTAGTTCATAAGTTGTCTTTTGAGCTCCCCGGTGCCCTACGAGCTATACGCAGTGAAAATAGCACGGAGTTCAAGAACTCTTATTTTGAGAGTTTCTGTGTGGAGTCTAGTTTAGAGCATCAGTTCTCCTCTCCCTATGTCCCTCGGCAAAATGGCGTAGTGGAAAGGAAGAACAGAACCTTGGTAGAGATGGCCAGGACGATGCTAGACGAGTACAACACTCCTAGGAAGTTTTGGGCTAAGTCTATAGCTACTACTTGCCATGTTTCTAATCGCGTATTCTTGAGTGCACATTTGCACCGCACTTCTTACGAGTTGAGGTATGGGCGAAAGCCCAGTGTTTCTCATTTTCATGTGTTTGGTTGCAAGTGTTTCATTTTGAAGTCTGGTAACCTGGATAAGTTTGAGCCTCATTCTTCTGATGGTATCTTTCTGGGTTATTCGACTTCTTCTCATAGCTATAGGGTCTGGAGTTGCGATGCGTATAGGATCATAGAGACCTGCGAGGTGACATTTGATGAAGCTAGCCCTGGTGCTAGACCTGACATTTCAGATTCTTCTTCCACCTCCGAGACCATCTTTGTACAGGATGAGGATGATGGAGATGATGGCGTTCCATCTGATCCAGTCCCCTCTACACCTGAGGTGCCTCCTGTTTTCATTTCTTCACCTCAGGAAGACCAGCCCTTGCCCTCTGACTCTCATGCAGTTAGTGGCTCTGCTCCTACCTCTTCTGTGCATGAGGTAGAGGTCACTTCTGCTTCTGGACCTCCCCGCCATATTCAAAGCCGTCATCCACCTGATCAGATCATTGGCGATCTGTTTGAGCGGGTCACTCGCTCAAAATTGGGTTTGTCCAGTTTCTGCCTCCATTCTGCCTTTGTTGCCTCCTTTGAGCCAAAGGATGTTTCTCATGCATTATCCGGTGATTCATGAATTAATGCTATGCATGAGGGACTTGAGAACTTCGAGAGGAACAAGGTATGGCAGCTTGTTGAGCCTCCATCTGGTCATAATGTCATTGGGACCAAGTGGGTGTTCAAAAACAAGCAGAGTGAGGATGGGGTTATCATTAGAAACAAGGCTAGACTAGTTGCATTGGGCTTCTCTCAGGTTGAGTGTCTCAACTTTGAGGAGACTTTTGCCCCTGTTTCTAGACTAGAGGCTATTAGGATCCTGCTTGCATTCTCTGCATCCAAGGGCTTCAAGCTTTATCAAATGGATGTCAAGAGTACATTCCTCAATGGGTATATTGAGGAAGAGGTGTATGTCAAGCAACCTCCAGAATTCGAGAACCTCAAGTTTTCGAGTCATGTATACAAGCTTTCCAAAGCTTTGTATAGACTCAAGCAGGCCCCTAGAGTATGGTATGAGAAACTCAAGTCTTATCTTCTCAGCCATGACTTCAAGATGAGCATAGTAGATAAGACTCTGTTCATCATATATCATAAATCCCACCTTCTTCTCATCCAGATTTATGTGGACGATATCATTTTTGGTGGCTCATCTCATTCTCTTGTGTCTCAATTTTCTGACGTGATGAGCACAGAGTTTGAGATGAGTATGATGGGCAAGTTGAGCTACTTCCTTGGCTTCCAAATCAAGCAGACTCAGGAGGGCACCTTCTTGCATCAAGGCAAGTACACCCGGGACCTCCTGAGACACTTTGACATGTCTCACAGGAAGCCAATGATGACTCCTATGGCCACCACTGTTGTTCTCGAGCCTGATGAGGATGGTGAGCCTACTGATCAAAAGGAGTTTCGGAGCATGATCGGCTCTCTCTTGTATCTCACTACTTCGAGGCCGGACATACATTTTGCTGTGTGTCTGTGCGCTCGATTTCAGGCTTCTTCTCGCGCCTCTCACCGCCAAGCAATGAAGCGCATCTTCAGGTACCTTCGTGCTACCATTGATTATGGTATTTGATACTCTTCTTCTTCTTGTCTGTCAATTCGAGCCTTTTTCGATGTAGACTTTGCTGGCTGTAGGATAGATAGGAAGAGCACTTCTGCCACTTACCAATTCATTGGCACTTCTCTTGTTTCTTGATCATCTAGAAAGCAGTCCAGAGTTGCACAGTCCACCGCTGAGGCCGAGTATGTTGCTACAGTCAGTTGCTGTAGTCAGGTTCTCTAGATGAGATCGACCTTGCATAACTTTGGGTTAGAGATAGAGAGTGTGCCACTTTTCTGTGATAACGCTTCTGCTATTTACATTGCTAAGAACCCAGTGCAGCATTCTCGGACCAAGCACATTGATATAAGATATTACTTCCTTAGAGACCATGTGGAGAAGGGTGATATCGCACTTCAGTTTGTAGAGATTGACCTCCAGTTAGCCGATATCTTTACCAAGTCTTTGAATAGCTCCAGGTTTGTTGCCCTGAGGAGTGAGCTTGGAGTCGTGTGCCCTTACGGCCTATTATGAGAGGGAGCTGGTTTGTATACTATGTATTATATGTTTTCTTTCAGTATTTCCTTTCTTTTGCATCTTCTGGGTGTTATTGGGCTTATTTCTAGATTTCTGAGTTCACTTTACTTAGACTTCTAGCATGCTTTGCATGGACCTCTCATTTTATGCTTTAGGTTGCTATCATGCACAATTAGCTGTTCTCTCTTCTCTCTAGGTTGAGTTCTCTCACAGTCTTATAAGTCTAGTAGGTGTTGGGGCCCCTGGATAGACAGGGTCTGTGTGCACTCCTTAGCTTGAGATCTAAAGTCAGCTTCCCTATGTCAGTCATTTGGGAAGATGAGAGCGAGTCTGAGCCATAGTGTTCTCTACTATCTTTTCTATGCTCTATAGCCACCCAGTTTGCAGTTTTCTCGACCTCTTCTCCTCATTCTGTGTTTTTGGTTTCGATTGAGTTTATTTGGACATTCTTTGATCTCAATTCTACTAATAACTCAACTTAAACCAGATTTGTGCTTAAAATTAACTTCACTTGTTGAGGGGAGTTTGACAATCTGCTTCATGCATTGCATATAGAATTTTTTTTCTGTTTTATGAGCTTTGTCTATTATGCAAATGATTTAATCTTCATGCAATACACCATGCTATATCATTTGAAGAAAATCACTAGTTTAGATATGTCCAAGTTCATTTATCATGCTAAGCTTGTTAAAATTTGAAAATTAAAAGCTTCGAATGAAAACTTGTTGAAACATGATGCTTTTACTTGCTAAGTTTCTTCTCTAGATGTATTTGCCATGATTCATGAAATTTTGGATATCTCTAAAATCCCTATAGCAACTTGGGTGAAATTTGTTTGATCCATACTAGAGTCCTTCATTTGCTCATGAATCATTGTGCTAAAAATAAAAATTAAGCAAAAATGATTTTTTTTTGTGCGCATTAGACTTAACACCTTATATTTACAAGACAGCTTCCCATTGCACTTAGGATGAACTTGGAATGCATCGTGTATGAGTCAATTGCTTTAAAAAAAATACAAATAACAAAAACATAAGTGGGTAAAGAATGCAAATAATGTCAAACATTTGCACCCCGCTATGTCTTTCAAAATCTTAGAGAAAAATTTGCATTAATTGCAAAATGAGCTCGAAGGACCTTGTATGCACTTCAAGATTCCCCAAAATATTGAGTATGTTGAACTCTAGGTTTTCAATTTGATCCTATGAGTGACTTTGCTTCTAGTTTTGAAACTTTTGCTAAGTTTTGCACTTGTCAAATCTTGCTAAAAAATAAATATTGTAAACTAAGCTTCCTAACAAAATGTGTTTGCTCTTGGACATGTCTTAGTTTAGTTATAATCTGAAACTGATGAGATTGGTTTCATATCTCTTCATTATGATCAATTGGATAATCTTCAAAGCTCTTTAGATTGCATTTAATGCATACAAAAAAAGGAGGAGAAATGCCATTTTTATGCCTATATTGCCAAAAGGGGGAGAAAATGTAGAAAAGGCATTATTAAAAAGATAAAAATGTGAATGCTTATTTGGTTCTTATGATATTTTTTTTAAAAAAAAACTTTGTTATGTCTTATGGATCATAATCACATTTGGCACTTATGATTGGATTTTAGAACTTTTGTGGAAAACTTGCTATTTCTTTGGTTTTGCTCTAAAATCCCTCTTGCCAACTTGGTCATGATCTCATTCTCTTTCTTGGACCAAGTTTGGCTATGTAATCAAATTGTGTTCTTCCATCTTCTTCTAACTCAAATTTATGCCTTTTAGGTGTTTTGTCAATATACTCATCAAGAAGGACATTGAAAGACCATGTGGAGGTCTACCTATGTTAGTGATGAGTATTTCACTGTATTTGAGTTAGGAATATGATTTATTTTTAGCAATTGGATAATTACTGTATATCATTGTGGACATTGCTATGTGATGGGTTTCCTTGTTTTTTATGGTTGCAGTACGACGGTGCTAGGTCATGGTGAGGTGGAGGATGACCGGGACTAGGCGAGATGCACCGGAGGTCTAGACAGTCGAGAATCGCCGGAGGTCCAAACAGTCGGGAATCGCCGGAGGATGACCGGAAACGGAGTTGCTGCAAATCTAGAAGACAAGGGAACGACTGAGATGCTAACTAGGAGCTTCTCGGATCAAGAAGGGACGTCGGATCGCGGTCTAAAAGATAGAGTAGTGGGTCTAGTTAGTATGCTTTGAAAAACGTGCAAAACCCGTAATGTGTATGGGTTTCGGGTTAGCCCATGTATGAGTAAGTGAGTTAATCCTAGCTTTTGATGGTGATCCTTAGGGTAGAAGGAACTCTTCATCCATGCATAAGTAAGTGAGTTAATCTTAGCCCTTGATGGTGATCCTTAGGGTAGAAGGAACTCTTCATCCATGCATGAGTGAGTGAGTCAATTCTAGCCCTAGATGGTGATCCTTACGGTAGAAGGAACTCCTCATCCATGTATGATGATGTTCCTTAGAGTAGAAGGAACTTTTCATCCATGCATGAGTGAGTGAGTCAATAGTAGAAGGAACTTTTCATCTATGCATGAGTGAGTGAGTCAATCTCAACCCTTGATGAGGTTCCATATGATAGAAGGAACTCATCTAAGGGTGGAGGATGACTCATGAGTAGTATAAATAGAGGGGGAGGGGTAGCTCTCCCCTCTTGAAGGTTTTGAGTACTCCTTTGAGCTTTGCCCACCTTGTTGTGAGGCTTTGTAAAGCTTCTTCCAAAGAAATAAAATTTCACTTCCTTACTTTTCTGAATTTAATTTCAGCATTTATTTTATGTCTTAAATTTAAAATTTAAATTCTGCACTTTACATTCTCGCAAGTTGGATTTGCCTCCCCTCCTTCTACTTGCTTTTAATTTTCGAAAATTAATTTCTTGCACTTTATATTCTCGCAAGTTGGATTTGCCTCCCCTCCTTCTACTTGTTTGTGCTTCTTGTGCCGAGGATGTATGATTGGTGGATGAATCTTCTTTAGATTATATCCTGATCATCTAGGCAACCCTTTGCAAGAACTCGATCTCTTTGTTTAATCTTTGAGAAATGTTTGAAAATTGCGTTTGAGTTTTTTTATTTCTTATGTTCTTACTTGCTGTGACAAGTGGGAGAATATCCAATATCATCTTGATCATCACAACCCCACGAGCAAGTTCAAATCCTGGATTTTCTCTGTTTTGCTCCTTTGCGTTTGAGTGTTTCAAGTGAGGTTTTGGTTGGATCCATTGAGTAGGGGAAAAATTTAATTGAGATCATTCACCCCCTTTGATCGCCATTCCGGTCCTTCATATTGTTAGACTAACTATTGATGAAAAGTTTACAAACTTTGAATCTTAAATTACGTGAGCCCTTTATAAAAATCAACAGAGAAAGTAACACTGTTGGGTCGAGTCATAGTTTGAAACATGGGACTTTCATAGCAATCCCACAGGAATTGCATTGCTTGTAAAATTCCTGCATTCGAAAAGGACCCAGACCATTGAAGAACCGTACAAGATTACGCCTCTCAATCTCTCATAAAGGGCCTTAAACCAAAACCGCACGTGCTTAGGAATGGAAACATGGAAAGGATCTTTCGTTTCAGCCGAGAGGTGAGACTGTTGGATTAGCATGGTTATTGGGAGAGAAAATGTTATTTCAATTTTATAACCATCGTGTCATGCGACTCTGCAGGACTTGCAATTCTCCAAAGACAAATATGCCATAGCTTTCCATGCATCCGGTCAGAAACTTGAGTTGATTTCGTTATTTCGCGAGTGTTCAATCTTGCATGCCAACTTGTAATTGCCGTTGTAAACAACCATAGAGACTAGTGAAGCGAGCAGGATATCACTTGTCTGGCAACCTGAATGCATTGGTTTAAATAAAGAGTAAATTTCACCAAACTACAAATTTTTTATACAAACTATCGAAAAACTACAAGTTTTAGATCATATCTCACAAAACTATAGGTTTTATGAGAACTTATATCACAAAACTATAGTTTTTAGAATTGATAATTTCTTGTAATAGGTATGACATAGTAAGCCCTTATGGCAGTATCACACATGAGTGAAACTAGAAATAGGGGAGCGTGGGGCTACCATATGAACCCACGCTATTAGACCTATTACAAGAAATGATCAATTATAATACATGTAGTTTTGTAACACAAATTTTCTAAAATCAGTGGTTTTCTAAAATAAGAGCTAAAACCTATAGTTTTCTGATAGTTTATACAATAAATTTATACTTACGTAAAATTTACTCCTAAATAAAAGCATCAATGAGAGCATGCATGCACGGACTGGATGCCGAGTACTTTTCCTGTTTTTTTTTTCCAAAAGTAGAACCGATTTGGTTGGTTTACAGGAAAGAGAAAGCACCGTGTTCAGCAAAATTAAGTTTAAGGTATTTGAAAAGTAAAAAAAAAGATATGCAACAATGACTTCTTTGTTGCTATATTCCAAGGCTATGGATGTCATTGGAGCATATTGAAGGACGAACTCCATTCTCTTTGGGATTGGTTGGTGGGATAAAATGGTTCTTTGTCACGTGGTTTGGTTGTTATTTTAACCAATATGACGGTTCAACATAGAGGGAATATTCCTCAAATTTTTTATCCCAGCATCCAGAATGAAATGGTTCAGTTCAAACAACTGAATAACATGTAGATGCATTTTCTATAGGATCATCTTATATATACAATACAAGCAACCAAACTCTTACAGTACATGTCTTGTATGACAAAACTCTATTAGATATAGAATATAATTAATTTGGATTTGTATTTGATATGAATCATTTGATATCTCTAGTAGGACTACTTGATGTCCAAGTACCTCGTAATATATATGTATTTGCCCTCTGGGGCTCAGATAATAAAATTGTGCCGTGCTATTCTATCTTCCTTTAGAAACACACCCATAACTAGAAAAAAAAGAAAGAAAGAAAAATAAATAAATAAAGGAAAGGAAAGGAAGGAAAGAGAGAAATGTTTTCCTTGGACCAATGAGTGGTCTTTTTAGAAATGCTAGAAAACGCTATAATGTTTTTTTTGCAATCCAACAATACAGGAAAACCAAGTCCGAATAAAACCACATGATGACATGACTTGTTTGTAACCATCTGATTTTTAGAAAGCAATTGGAGAACGGTATATCATTGAAATGATATAGCAACAAGTTTCGTAGAGTTTCAACGAGTTTCAAGAGAATATTTAAAAAGTTTCATATTTCAGTGATTTTCGCTCGTTATCAAAAGTTTCTAGAAGATTACAAGCCAAAGTTTCAACGCGTTTTAGATTTTGGAACTCAAATTTTACCAAGTTTCAACTGATGAGTTTCAACAAGTTCCTGCAAGTTTCAACCAAAAGTTTTAAGAAGTTTCAATAGATTTCGAACAAGTTTCAAGAAGTTTCACTAAGCTCACCTGGCTACGATGGTATTACCACAACACTGTCGGCCACCTGACACCGTCCTCTGCCTACAACCCTCTTCTCCAGCTCCGGTCTAGACTACAGTGGCCGCAATAGAGACAACCAACGTCACTTGCCGCTGAATCCATGCTAGAGCTCCGCTCCAAGCCTCCATCCTCTCTTCCCTAGCTCAGGCTTTAGCTTCACCCATGCCATCGCAAGATCTGTGTGTCCGAGCCACGCTGTCGCCTCCCGTCGCCAGATCCAGAGCGGAGGCGCGTCACTACCCATGCCAGATCTAGAACTATAGGTGAATGAGGAGGGGGAGGACGATGACAGAGTGGATGGACGAGGTGAAGGGGCCCGTCGTGCTCATGTGAAGCTGTGGCCACCTTACCGCATGAGCCTACGGCTGCTCTGTCGAGCTACTCTCGCTGGAGTTGAAGGAGGAGCTTCAAAGAGATGCAATAGATTAAGGCTAGGGAATAACAGCATCACCCCGAAGTAGGCTTGGGATTCACGACGGCATGCGTCGATTTGGCAACACAGGACAGGATCCCAAACTCCTGTTAGCTTGTTGCACTATTGGTCTGCTACGTCACCAGCCCTGGCCATGCCTTGTTGTTGAGTCTATGGAGAGACAAATCACTGGTGCTCAATTTTGGGTGGAGTGGGGAGAAGAGAGGGAGAGAGAGAGAGTTGCTTCTGGATAAGAGAATTGTGTGGCTGATAGATCTCATGTGTGAACGTATCACAGGTGTTCGATTAAAGAGATCGTGTGGTGTTCACTTATTCCATTAGTTTTGGATGAAACGGTATAGTTTTTTCTTAGTTTTTCTCGATTTTTATGCTTGGAGCCACTTCATCAACCTTAGACTTTCCCTATCTCCAAGCAAGTCGCATGCATCTCCATTCCCAGAACCATCTCTCTCTCGTCAATCCCCATCCATGCTGGCCAATTTGCCATCGACGCTAGTGTGTATCCCATCACAAGCCCACATCAATGCGGCTAAGGGCGGAGGACGCGGCCGCACACCATCGTTGGAAGGTGACAAGGTGTGGTGCAGAGCGGGCACCATGACGGAGTCGGTGGGTGGACGTGACAACTCAATACGGAGCTTACACTCTATTGCCTACACGTGTGTCTCTGCCATGTCCGCACGTGTGGCAACATTGCCCGCAAGTGGCATCACTATCGATCCAACGCCACCAATTGTCACACCCGAACAAGCACCACGTACCGAACTACCACCTTCTACGCTGTTGTCGCATGTGTCACCACCGCCACCGGCCTTGGCACACTCAAAGCGTCTATGAGTGGCAAGCAATCGTGGTGGCTATGCAAGAGCTGGTGCGGCAACGAGCAAGCGTGGTTGTGGTGGGCGGTGGGCTAGAGAGTGTCATGGCTGGCCATGGGCGAGCGCCTACATGAGCAGTGCAGCAACACTGGGCATGGACACAACGAGCAAGCGTACTGGCCATGGGGGAGCAGGCTCCACCACGGTGGGCAAGCGTGGTGTGATGGCCAACAGCGCAACATCAAGCAAGCGTTCACTACAACTATGGTGGTCGCCTTAAACATTATGCAAACATGCTTTCATCTCTGTTTCATATGGTTTTATTAAGAAACTTGTTGAAACATTGTTGAAACTTTCCAAAACTTTTTAAAACACACCAAAACTTTTTTATAAAACTTCTTGAAACATTTTGAAATGTGCTGAAACTATTTATGAAATGCACTGAAACCTATTTGTTACTTCAAACTCAAAATCCAAAAACCTTCATGAAACATTTATACAATTGAAACCTCATGAAACCCCATGAAGTTACTAAACCATTGAAATGCATTCCAATGATATAGTGTGTTCATAGCATTCTTTTCTTTTTTTAACAAAAACTAGAGAATACTACAGCGTTTTAAGCGCTAGCGATAGTATAGGCTGGGACCATCTGATCCAAAGTATTGAACGGCATATCCACATCTTTTCCTCATCCACTCAATCTGTATCTCTTGCTCATATCACGTGGCGCTGCAACCACACACAGCCAGCTGTCAAGACCCTCCCTTCTGGTGTAGAATACTGAGAAGGTCTTAAATGCACACTGTACTAGTCCCATGATCAGTGGTTAGTACGCACATTTATAACATTAATTGTCATCACATCCATACATGAGGTCACAAATTCATTATGGTAATATTGTTATTACAGTACAGTCATAGTGACCAATTAAAATGTAATAGAAGATACAAAAGTACAGCAGTATGCCTTTCCTAAACTATTACAGGCAACTGACAAGGAGTAGACCCTAGAAAAGCTCGTCGTCATATTCCCCGTAACCTGCGGTGAAGTACTCATCTTAAGGACGTTGCTTTCCTAACCCATTGAACCGAAAATTAAGCAAGGTTGAATACTTTTGTAGTTAGCAAGACTTGTAGTGTATCACAAAAGTATAGTAAATGCAAGCTATGTCAAGAGAGAAGCTACTAAGTTGATTTGCATAAAGCGATATTGAAACATAAATATCAAGTAATAGATTATAAACGAAATTTGTAAGAGCAATTTGACAGATAGGTAAATAGTAAGTATGAACATCATAAATGTAATAACTCACAGTCCTCCATGATTGCAAGTATCATACCATCTCTTGGCATAATATCTAAAACAACTTTTCATAATATTTCCAATTCATCCTTATTTGGTCATGGCCATCCCATACTAGCACTTGTGGTTGCATTGAATATCTTGGGTTGAACGGACACTACGTTCAGTCCTTAATCCGACTCAGGCGAGAACACTCCCGTACACTACATGCAAGTCCCACGCACATCCAGCTATTGCCATATCTCGCCCACGTCAAACCATAGTTTTGTTTTGATTTTTATACCAAAATACCAGCAACTACTATTCTCATCATGTCCAAGGTTTTTAAATTTTATACGAACAGTGTACTTGACCATTCGTTATCCCATTTCTAAAGCAGGGCTAAGCAATTGCACATATAATCAAATATAACCATTTGACATTTCTACAATGTCTAAACCTACCTTAAAGTTATCAAGTTTGATATGATGATATTTACTAAAGAAATTCCATAAATTACTGGGATATATCTACTGGTACCCACAATGTAGCAATTTACGAAAAATACACGTATGCATAAATAGATTTGACAAAGACAATGTAAATTAAGTGAAATACTAGAATTAACATAACCAAAGGGGGTGCTTGCCTTGCTCATTGATTTCCTGGACTGAGTCGGCAATTAACATAACCAAAGGGGGTGCTTGCCTTGCTCATTTATTTCCTGGGCTGAGTCGGCAATGAAGGTATCTAGAGCTTTGGTGTATACACGCAGTAAACCGAGGAGCAATAACAAGAAGCAAAAGAACTCAAACCAAGTCAAGATCCAAACAATATTACAAAAATAGAAAGCACATAATTTTAGGAAATTTTTTAATTTTGTTTGGCTAATTTTGGAGTTTATTTGCATCAGTTATGAATTTTCTAATTTCAAAGGTGTTACTAGCCATTTTAAATAGAAATTATTTCATATTGGGCCCAAATCTAAATCTTGTTATAGAACAAAGGGTTCATGAGTATATAATATTTTATAAACTAGTTTCATTAAATTTGGAATTTATTTGTAGAAGTTATAGATATTTGAATTATTAATGCATTAAATATTACCTTGAATGGAGATTAAACCAAAATAGAACTCAAATTTAAATATTATGATAGAAACATAAATTTTATGATTTAAGCAGAATTTATAAGTTGGTTTCACCAAATTTGTATTTTATTTGTAAAATTTATAAGCATTATAAATTTGAATGTGCTAGAAATCATTTTAATTAGAATTTAAATATAAAATAGGTCAAATTTAAAAAAATTCAGATAAATAGAAATATCATGATTTTATAAAAATTTAGAAATTGGTTTGACTAAATTTGGAGTACAATTGCAAAAGTTATAAGCTTTTAAATTTCGTATATTATGAAAATCTCCTAAAATAGCAAAATACGCTTTCCAATAGTGAATATGTATTTCTTTTTTTGCTGATTTTAGATTTAATTTCAGTCATTGACAATAGGAGCCCACATGTCAATGACTTCTTCTCAAATACCATTTTGGTTTTTAAGATTTAATTTATTTATTCACCCCTTAGCCCACGTATCATACACACATTTAAAAAAACTCGGTTAAAATAGAAATACTAACGAGTGGGACCCGGCTATCAGTGGCTTGGTTTGGTATGAGAGAGGGACTGATAGATGGGGCCTGCTGGTCAGTAAGCTGAGGCAAAGCACAGCGACGCAAGGCTCACCGACGGTGAATGGTTGCGATCGGGACGAGTTTGTGATATGGCTAGCTAGAGGAGACCAAGGGGAACCCTCGGTGGTAGCTAGGGATGACCGAAGTACATCAGCGGCAGAAAGAAGTGACAGCGGTAATGGTGAGGAGCCGTGGGGGAGCTAGGGTTGTGATCATGCACGGGAATTAGAGGAGAAAGCTTTTAGGGCTCTTAAGGAACTCATTTTAGTACCTGGTGATGTCGAGGAAAGGTCATGGAGTTCTGGCAATAGTGGCGAGAGGTGGAGAAGGAGGCAGTGGCAGTGGCACTTCGGGTCGATCAAGCTGCAAAAAGGTGCGGGAAAAGATCAAGGGGCCTTGAGGAACCTCTGAACCTAAAAAAAATAAGGAAAGGTTCGCCAAGGGAGCTCAATTGAGCTTGCGACCTTCCACAGCGATGGCGGTAGTGGTGGGTCGATCTGTGTTGGCTCAGTGTAGGAGAGGGAAAGGGAGGGTGCATAGATCTAGGTGGGGGGTAGGGTACAACTTTTATAGCCACGGAAAAGGTGAGTTCCTATGCTTGGTCCGTGAGCTAGGTTTGCTGGCCAAGCGGAAAGGGACAAGGGACACGACAGCGTAGAAATCTTCGGCAAAGATTGTGCTCAAGCGTGCCAAGGCTTTTCGGGGGGCAAAAGGCAATGAGGTGAGAGCAGGCGGCATGGCAGTGGATCAAGTTTGCTCGACCGGGCACATGAGGCATAGGCAGGTTGTAACAGCCTAGAATTAAAAAAGGAAAATAATTCAAAAATGAAACTTTAATATTGGTCAATTTTTGAATTTTCATCATTTCTATGATTTTCCCTAGATTTTGGTCTTTAAGAAAATACTTTTCATTGGTGGAAGTTTGGTTTCTAAACTTTGGAGTTCAATTTCAAGTAAATTTAAAATTTGGAGAAATTTTAATTAAATCCTAATTAGTCCGTAAAATCCCTCTATGAAGTTTAAGGAAAATTTGAAAGCATTTAATACTCATAAAAAATCAAAAACAACACAAACTCAAAGATAACAGAAGCACTGTTAGAATTTTATAAAAAGGTACAAGCTTGATCATGCTGTGAAACTTTTATGGTATCATCTGTAGCATCCCAAGATCATACAAAAAAATGTTCAAAAGAACTAAACCTCATTTACTATCTCAGAAAAATCAAAAACAAAAAGAACTTAAATGAGATAGTAGCATTGTTAGAATTTTATAAAATCACACACGTGTGATCATGATCTAAAATTTCTATGGAAGCTTAATCACTTCCTCAGGACCATACACAACAATTTTAAAAAAAAATTGAAATAGTTAATGGCTCAAATTGAATTGAGAAGCCATGGCTGAAAACAAAAGACAAAAAGGAATTTCCAAAATCCCAAAATCGGAAAGCATACTCTTCTAAAACCCATGTTCGCCTTGGGAATATGGAATCTCAACAAGATGCTTTCCCAATTTGGTAACTCCCTTTGCCACTTTCTCTGCCCGCATGCAAGCATAGGGGCTGGGGCGCGCTTGCCCTAGGCCTGCATTGACTGTGCACTCCCTGCCTCCGTGCATTTGCCCACATGCGTCTGGCCCCAGCACCTCACCCTGGCCGCATCGCCCTGCCATGCCTACGCACGCTTCATCCTCCCTAGGCCACGAGACAAGGGGATGGTGATGAATTGCCATGGCTACCGTACGCACCGCCTTTATTCCCCCTAGCGTGCTGAGTCACTACGCAAGCCATCCCATTCTGCCTACCTGAGCTCTGGCACATCCTAACTACCCCGCCAGCCACTAGAGGTTGTGTGCTCCTACAAAACCTGTCGCCCTTGCCCCCTGCCATGGTGAGCTCACTGGCACGATGCCAAGTGCCCTCTTCCTCACCTATTCAAGGCTGGCCAAGCCCCCATAGCTTTCCCGCACCCTCCTTTACCTTCCATTGCCCGAGCTTCACCCAAGCCGCCACCAAGGACCGCCATTGCCGACGACACCCGAAGTTTGGGCCAAAACAAATTCGAGTGCTACGGTGAGTATCATTCAAATTCCTTGAGCATGAACCACCCTAGTGGATCCTTGAAGCTTTTTCGGCTTTGTTTACAACACTGGGAGGCCGAAGCTCTACTGTCGTGACACCCTTCTTCCCCGAAGCTGGCAACTAGTGCTAGCTCTTCCTGACCACTCTCCGACGATGTAAGAAGGCAAAATGGAACCTTCTAGTTACCCTGGTGCTTTCCCCCTTGCTTCTCGAGCTTAAGCATGGCTAATTTGCTCTCTCTCCATTTGACCATGTCCGCCACCTTGCCTCACCACCATCAGCCCACTCCAGCGATCACCGTTCACCATTGACTGGTTCCCTGGAGTCCTCTCGCCTCCCTCGAGTTACCTAGACCCACACCCGTGCCACGTCGGCCCTCCTCCGCCGCCGGTGAGCATCATGGGCACCAACCCTGTTTTCACTCGCTGACCCATGGACCCCCGCCGTTAGTGCCTACCCTCCACCTGTGTCTCTGCCGACAGGCCACACCTATCAGTTGCGCTGTCAAATATTGAATTAACTCGGGTTTAGTTAATGACCGTATGACATGTGGGCCTGGGAGAGATTAAAAGCTTAACCGAAATGGTATTCAAATATAAGTCGCTGACATGTGGGTCCCTATTGTCAGTGACTCAGCTAAAATCTAAAACCCTAGAAAATCTGAAAATAAAGAAAGACGCTTCTCTATTATGAAAGCGTATTTTCTAATTTTGAATGATTTTCAGGACATACAAACTTAAAATGCTTATAACTTTTACATTTCAACTCCAAATTGAGTTAAACAAGTTTATAAATTGTTATCAAATCCTGAACTTGCCAGATATGAAAAAAATATTTAATTTTTGACCTCTGTTAAATAATTTGAATTCAAAATCTGAGTAAGACCTAGAATATGCCCTATTAGGAATTTTCACAAACTAACTCCAAAATTTATGAAACAAATTTCTAAAGCCTTCTAGGGCCATAAGAACTTCATTTATTCAAAAACATTTGAGTTTGGACTTAGTTTGAATTGAACTCCAAATTAGGTTATTATTCAATATAAGCAATGCTAAAAAGTGATTAACTTTTGCAAAAAGATTTAAAATTTTTTGAAACCAACTCCTAAAACCCCCTAAAAACTAGAGCATATATCACTATAAAAATATTTGAAATTGAACATTAATTGCACATATTACTTGACTAAAATGATTCTTGCCTTACATAGAAATTTAAATAAACCATATCTTATGTAAATAAAATCTCAAAAAGAATGAACCCTGTCCAAAAATGATAATGAAAACCAGAATACCTACTGCTGTGATTATGCTTGAAGTTTGATGTTATTGGCTCTTTTGCCTCTTATTGTGTTTTGCGACGAACTACTTTAGACACTGACATTCTCGAAACTTCAACCATCGACACTGACTCCACTCAAGAACTCAATGAGCAAGGCAAACACCTCATTTTACCATATTGATCCCATTATTTTACTTAAGTCATGTTGGTTCTGACAAATCTATGTATGCATGTGTTAATTTCGAGCTATATTATGGTACTTGGTAGGTATAACCCTCATTTATGGAACTTCCTTAATAAATATTGAAATGACATCCTTGATAACCCTAGGTTAAGTTTAGACATCTAATAATATCAATTTAGGTATATTCGAATGTATAAATGCACTTGCTTAGTCATGTTTAGAAGTGGGATAATAGATGGTCGGACATGTTATTCATTGTAAATGAAAATGTTGGACATAGTTAAAGATTGCTGATATTTTGGTAAAAATAAAAATAAAACTATGTTTTAACGCGGGTGAGATATGGTAATAGCCGGGTGTACGAGAGATGGACTTGCACGTAGTGTAGGGGGAGTGTTCTCGCTCGAGTTGGATTAAGGACCGAACATAGTGTTGTATAATCCAATAAAATCAGTGCAACCACAAGTGCTAGTATGGGATAGCCTTGACCGATTAAGTTACGTAGGTCTAGCTTTGCACATTAGAAGGTCGTAGTAATACGAGCAATCCGAGTAGGTTTGCTCAAAGGGGTGCCCACACCGAGGTGTTGGGAATAACGCTTGCCAATACAACGGTGTACACCTTGCTATTGGGAAAAGTGGGGACTCAACAGGGATGGACTGTTGAGAGTACAATGATTGTACAAATATGTTCTGTCGCTACGGTAAGTGTTTGACATTACTGAGCTGGTGCAAACTTAAGTCTAGGTAATGTAAAGGTCCATGTCATGACCTCTTGGTCACACGCCATAGGAAACGTGAAAATAGCGATAAAAAGAGTTGGTCATATCTTGTAGGTAAAGATGTACTCCTCTGCAGAGTGTAAAACTTTTCGAAAAGCCGTACCTGTGGTCATAGAAGACTTGGTGCATTCACACTAGTTAGAGTTTTGATATTTTCACAAAAGGGTTGAATATGAAATATTTGTTGGAGAGTCTTTGTTTCAGATTTTGAGCTAGGGTTTGACAAGGGAATGGTTCGATACTCACAATTATGGATAATTATGAGTTGTTACTTTTATGCTTCCATACTTATTATTTACATATACGTTAAATTGCTTTTTTTAAATTTCATTTATAATTTATTACTTGATATTTGAACACAAATATCGCCATATGCAAAAATAAACTTAGTAGCCTTTCTTTTGACATAGCCTAAAATTACTATACTATTGCAATACACTACAAGTCTTGCTGAGTACAAATGTACTCAACCTTGCTATTGTTGACATTCAGTGGATGAAGGAATGGAAAATCCCAACGACGCATTCTATACCGCAGGATACAGGGATTTCGCTTATACATTCTTTTAGGAGTTTATCCTTGTTAGATCCGTGAGGGTTGTGATGGGCATACCACGAGACTTATGTATCTTTTCGCTGCATTTTATGTTGGCTTATAAAACCTTATTGTATAATTACCTTATGCTATTGTATGTATATTATTGTGTATGAATGCGATGTCAATGTTGTAATGTGTTTACTAGACACTGATTATGGGACTAGTACTATGTGTACATGGAACCTTACTTGGTATTTCAAACCAAAAAGAAGGGTCCTCACATCGGTGGAGCAAGTACCGGAGCATGGCCAAGCGTTCTTGTACCTTGGCAGGGTGCGACAGGCTCAGTGGCTGCTGCGACAGAATACTGTGGTGACATGGCGAGAGAGGTCTATCGTGGGGGTGAGCTGGCACGACGTGTGATCGCACACCGGTGAGTCTCGCAGCTGACGGGCAGGCAAAATACGGCGACAGCTCGGTAGCCTGTCCAACTACACACGTACTCCATGTAGGGCATGGCCACATGCAAGCCCAAGGCTCGACGACGAGCATAGTTACACGAAGATCCATGGTGTGATTGCGCAGATGGAAGCGGGACATACCGGTAGCGAGCGGGCCACTAGCGGTGGCGAATATTGAAAATTGTTTGATTTTTGAAACTTTTTTGGTGAAACCTTAATGAAGCCCCGTGAAACCTTTCAAAACTTTTTGAGACTTTCTAGAACTTCTTCAAATGTGTTGAAACTAGCATGAAACTTCACGAATCATACTATAAGTGGCTCAAAACCAACAACCTCCTTTGAAACTCTTCATGAGACGCGCTGAACCCTAATTTGAAACTTCTTTTGAAAGTTTTGTTGAAGCTTCTTAGAAATGAATTGAAACATACACGAAACTTTTCACGAAACGCGTTGAGACCTCGTTGAAACTTTTACATAGAGGCTGAGCTTCGGCTCAGCTGGCCGAACAAGCCAACCCGCCCGCGTTCGAGTGCCGCTAGATGCGGGCACGCGTAGGCCGTGTGCAGCACATGGGTGAGTGCGTGTGTGTGTGAGTACGCACTTGTAACTCAGCTGTTGTTGTTTCTTCTTTAGTGAATACCAGAGCTATGGCCAATTTTCAAAAAAAACTTTTACGTGAAACACAAACCCTAGCGAGTATTAGCTGGCAGTTG
The DNA here is from genome assembly GCA_036346275.1 of Otatea glauca. Lineage (NCBI taxonomy): Eukaryota > Viridiplantae > Streptophyta > Magnoliopsida > Poales > Poaceae > Otatea > Otatea glauca. Next base: position 21,085,758 of record CM070712.1, on the reverse strand, counting down.
GTGACTTGCGGCTCAATAGATATTGCCAGGGCCCACCTAGTAATTGTTGGGAAACTGTCGGGACCCGAATATGCAAATCCGGACCCTCTGTGTATACCGCACTAGTCCAAGATCACGCTAGTGCACACAGGCTGAACATCAGTAAATATCACAATCATACATAGCGGATATATTATGAAATACATCATATATTAAGTATTACTAGTTATATGTCCTCATGGTCAACTTACATGAACATGACTCACAAGGCTGAATAACAAATAAAACTGCAGCGGAATGAAAACGTAGACAACCCCTCAGTATACCACAGGCAACTGACAAGACTTGCGCCCTAAACATTCGTCTCCTCTTGGAACTCCTCCTCCAGCATAGATGTAGACTTCTCGACTGGTGATGATGTTGTTGGCAAGGGTGAGTACATAAAGCACTCAACAAGTTGTGCACAGAATGCATTTCTAACATAGCTATATGCAAGGCTTATTCTAAAGGATAGGCTATCATGGCTATTTTGCAACAAAGCAGCATTTATGAACAATACGGTAAATAGATTATAAAGACCGTAAAACAAATAACGGTAATCGATAGATCCAGCATTTCTTAGGTAAACCAAGTTTTCCAATCCTAAATCAAGTTCCAACCTTCCATATGGCAATCCCGCCATCCCAACCAAGTTTTCCATTTAATTAAACTAATCCTTAACTGTAATTCCCGAGCATTGCTCAATACCGCGAGCACGGCTATTCAAATAGTTTTACACTCTGCAAAGATTATGCACTTTACCCACACGACATGATCGTCTCTTGGTGCCATGCAATTAACACACTTCCTTTGGTGTGTCGATGGAGAAATCATGACAAAGCCTTTACAATGCTCTGGCTTAACTCGGTACCACCCGCTAAGGTTTCAACACTGGTGGGACTGGTTACCACATCCAGGGCCCCCCTCTTGCGCCATGTGAATTACTCCATAACTCGGGAACTCACACCGACCAAGATAGTACCAAAGTTAAGACATTGCAAATTAATCAGCTAGGCTGTCCCATACCAGACATGTGGTTGCATGATTGACTCAGGTCAAAGGCTTGCAAGGTTAGGTCCTTAGAGTGATCAGGGCAAGACATCCACATACCCTCTGCCCATTGGGTCCACCTTGTCATACTCGCCCTTTGTCACTTGCCCCAATCTAAGTGATTATCACCCAAGTTGATTACCAAGCACCACGTGCCATCAACAATTCGACATCGTTGCGTGACATGACTCGCCACCACAACTCAATCTCATTGTACGACTTCACACGACGCACAAATTCACATCATTGTTCCATATTCTATTAGTCAAGATTAATTATCCATGATTCAAGTACATGTGATGACACAGCATGGCTAAGCAACTAATACGGTCTAACCATCCCATGTTGATTATCATTACTAACTATAATGAACCAATCTAGGGTGACAATAGATCATGGCATACAATGACAAGGTAGGGTATAGATCAATCTAGTATAACAGCTAAATCCCAATTTAATTGAAAACAATTTTATACTTGAAATACTATGCAATAGAGTAAAACAATATAGCATTTGTATAAACATGGGTTCAACATGATCAAAGCACAACTTGCCTTAGAATAGGTTCTGGTCTTGCTCTGGAACTTGATCTTGAGTTTACAGATCTTCCTCCGAAGTGTCGCACAATTCAACGTCTACGCGTACCGAAGAAGAAAAGAAAATAAATACCAAAACAGAGAGTAAATGAACTCCAAAAATCAAATAAAATTCACCATTAAATAGATCTCAATTTTACAAATTTTTAGAAATTTAAATCACTCAAATCCGAGTTAAAATGCAAAAGTTATAGCCTTTTGAAGTTTGAATAAATACTGAAAATACAGAAATTAGAAAATCAGAATCCGAATTATTTTTAGACTGAAAAACCGATTTACTGCGCAAGCGTGACGTCAGGGTGACATCATCACCGAGTCGGCCAATCAGGCTCTGCCACGCGTCTCGGTGCATGGACTGAGTCCACCCACCCGCTGGCGCCACGGTGGACCTGGCGCGGCTTCGACTCGGCGCGACACGCAATGCACGCGATTGGTCCACGGATCGACGCAATCTGGGCCGTGCGCTAAGATCCGATGGCCACGATTCGATCCGGGGCTTGAGACACGCGGGGTCACAGATTCATCCACGCGTCTTTCATCCAACGGCTTACCCTGAGATCCGACGGTCGAATGCGAGCGCGAGGCTACGACGATGGCGCGGCGGCGCCTTTCACCGACGATGGAGAAGACGACACATGGCGCGGCGCTCGTGAGCCGGCGGCGACGACGGGATCAACGCGCCGACGACTCGGCGAACTCGATCCGCGGCCAGCGGCGGAAGGCGGCAGCGGTGGCGGCGAACACAGAAAACCTCGGCGACTTGAAAAACCAACTCCGACGAGATCCTACGCGAGAACGGTGGCGGATCGGGGCTCCGGAATTGCGGCATACGCGCGGCGCGAGGTTAGGATTTCAACGCATGCGACGGTGCCTTAAATAGCGGCACGGGGAGGCGTGCGCGGCGCGGACTCCGAAGATGGCTCTGCGGCGGCGACGGACTCCGGCGGCGACACGGAGAGGCGACGCGGCTGCATCCAACGCGTCCACGTGGTGTCCATCCAACGGTCCTGAGCGATCGGTGACGCGGCGGAAGCACAGCCGTTGGATTTCAATCCAACGGTTGGCTAACTTAGGGTTAGGGTTTCAGCGGTAAACGGGCTTCGCGGGCTAACTTGGGTCTCACCATAGTAGGCCGGCCAGTTACTGTTCATGCATTTTTTAAAAAGGATTTTTCATTTAAAATAATTACAGAAAATCATTTAACTTGTTTTAGGCAGTAAAATTATCAGGAAAAATCCCAGAAAAATCTCAAAAATACTGTAATGCATTTTGAACTCAGATAAAATATTTTTGGCAAACCTTTATTTTAACTTTTCATAAATTTAAATAGTTTTCGATAAAAGACCAATATACTTAATTTAAAGTTAATTCAAATAAATCCAGAAAAATCCAATAAATTCCAGAAAAACATAAAATGGACAAATAACCAATAAAATGATATTAAAGCAAATTTTGGGATGTTACAAACCTCCCCCTTAACAGAATCTCGACCCCGAGATTCAGAGTTAAATAAAGAATAGGTTTGGAAAATCTGACTTCAAATCCTCTTCACGCTCCCAAGTTGCTTCACCTTCGGAATGATTGTTCTCTCAACTCGCAAAGCGAATAGATGGTTCTGGTCCTTCGTTCCATAACGTCCAAAATTTTGACTGGCTGCTCCTTATAAGTCAAATCTTCCTGCAATTCTATTGCTTCCAATGGCATCTGCTCCGCTGGCACTCTGGGACAGCTCCCAAACTACGACACATAGAATACATCATGCACTCCTGCCATTGACTGCGGCAACTCCAAGTGATAAGCAACCTCTCTTTGATACTCCAAATCTTGAGCGGACCAACATATCTTGACGCAAGCTTCCCTTTATCGTGAAACCTTTCGACACCTTTGAGAGGGCTAACTCTGAGATACACAAAATCATCTGACTCAAACCTCAAATCTTGACGACGGTTGTCAGCGTAGCTCTTTTTCCTTGATTGAGCTACTTTCAACCTCTCACTAATCATCGCAACTCGCTCTTCGGCTTCCTTGAGAATATCAGGTCCAAATACCACACGATCTCCTGTCTCATTCTAATTCAACGGAGTACGATAGGTACGTCCATATAAAACCTCAAATGGTGACATTTGCAAACTAGCCTGGTAACTGTTGTTATAGCTAAATCCTGCATACGACAAAACTTATCCCACAAAATAGCACAGGCTAAAGCATAAGCTCTCAGCATATCCTCAAGAATCTGATTAACTCCCTCATTCTGACCATCTTTCTGCAGATGATACGATGTACTGAAATTCAAACGAGTTCCCAATGCTTCATGCAGCTTATTCCAAAATCTCGAGGTAAATTGGGTACCTAAATCTGACACAATCTTCTTAGACATACCATGCAAACAGACAATTATAAATGGTCCTACCAACTGATCTCCTGAATAGGTAGTCTTAATGGTGTGAAATGAGCAACTTCGGCCCAAACGGTCAACGATGGCCCGAATGGAACCATATCCCTTCTGTATTCTCGACCATTCTCAATGCTAGGTATCTTATTACCGATTTGCCTCTTACTTCCACTCAGAACTCTGCACCGGCTGTAACAAACTTGCTGATCTCTGATACACTGTTTTCATTCTCTAACATACACCACACAAAGCGATATTTTCAGCGACTTCACGCTTCATCTTAGGCTACCAAAACCTTTCCTTAAGACCTAGATATATCTTAGCACTTTTCTGGATGAATTGAATACTTAGAATCATGAGCTTCTTCCAAAATCAACTGCTTAAGCCCTTTCTTATTCGATGCATAGCTTCGACCTTTAAACAGCGTGGTTCCTTGGTCATCCACGATAAAATCCTCAGCTAAGCCTTCATCTCTTGACCCACTTTGATCTGATCTTCAAGCATTGGCTTAACTTCCAAAGCAGCTATAAATCCTCGCATAATTTCAACTTTTGAAACACCTCTCACAATTTCGATTGATCACTTGATATTAGTGTACTAGCACTCTGGCCTTTACAACTTAAGACATCGGATACCACATTAGCCTTACCGGGATGGTAACGGATCCCAGCCTTATAATACTTAATCAACTCCAATAGTCCTCTTCGTTCCATATTAAGGTCTGCACTTTGAACTCTTATGGTCTGCGCATATCTCCAACAATATAATGACGCAATAACTTCAAAGCATGCACTACGGCGTCCATGCAAACTTCTTCTCATTTTTCAACAATTGCTTAAGCGATCTAGCAATCGCTGAAAATCTTTCTATGATTCGACGGTAATACCTTACTATCCTCTAGGATACTATGAATCCGAGTACCAAACTTCGGTTGCTCACAATGCAACATTTATTCTACTTTGCTTGGATCAACGGCAACTCCTTTAGCAGTCATTACATGGCATGAAATTCCACTTTCTCCTTTCCAAAAGTCACACTTGCTAAACTTCGCCTCATTTGTTGCTCGCACCTTTACAAAACCAAATTCAAATGTTCTGAATGCTCTTCCCTTGTCTTGGAGTAGACAAGAATGTCATCTATGTGCACGACAACAGTTTGTCCAATTACCCCATGAATCTTCATTCATCCGATTCATAAATTATGCCATGGCATCGATCATTCTAGTAGTCACAACTGTAAATTCATGTTGTCCATATCGCGTAGGAAACTCCGACTTAAGAACATTCTCCTTTAATCATCACTTCATTAAATGCTCGACGGTCGATACACATCCTTATGCTCCCATCTTCAAACAAAACAGGCGCTCCCTATGGTGACAACTGGCTCTAGCGAAATATTTTTCTAACAACTCTTCAATCTGCTTCTTCATCTCAACTAGCTCATCATAGGCATTCGATGAGGTCTCTTTACTTTTGGCGTTGTATCAGGTACTAACTCAATAACAAACTTGATCTCTCGATCTGGTGGGATTCTTCATAAACACATCTTGATACTCTTTAATAATTGGCACCTCTTCAAAGCTGACAACTTCCACACTGTTAACCTTTAGCTGACCAACACGAACCGTAGTCATTTGAAATTCCATTTTCCCGCTTTCAGGGCTTTTAGCTGACACAATTCATGCATTTTTTAAAAAGGATTTTTCATTTAAAATAATTACAGAAAATCATTTAACTTGTTTCAGGCATTAAAATTATCAGGAAAAATCCCAGAAAAATCTCAAAAATACTGTAAGGCATTTTGAACTCAGATAAAATATTTTTGGCAAAACTTTATTTTAACTTTGCATAAATTTAAATAGTTTTCGATAAAAGACCAATATACTTAATTTAAAGTTAATTCAAATAAATCCAGAAAAATCCAAGAAATTCCAGAAAAACATAAAATGGACAAATAACCAATAAAATGATATTAAAGCAAATTTTGGGATGTTACAGAAATCACGTGGCCCAATAAAAGCCCACGATGGTCCCTTAGCCGAAACCCTAGGCGACCACTATATAAGGAGGAGGGGGTCCCCCCATTTTACAAGCAACCACAAAGCAATAAAGAATTCAGTCGTCGCTCTCCCTAAACTTGTGTCTCTCTTGTCTCTCTGTTCTCCAATTCAGATTTGTTCGGGAACCCCGGACTATTCAATAGCGAGGTTCCTTAACACGTTATCAGCACGAAGCTCTACCGGTGAACGGATTGAATAGGTGAGAAAAGGTGAGAATCGACGATTGAATCTAAACGCTTGTTGATTCTATGCATGCATCTAACCTACGCATCTGATACTGTCCATCACGTGGCAAGAAGCTACAACGACATGAAGCTACAGTACACGAATCTACTGTTCATACACACAAAAAAGGGGAAGAACCTGGCAGCGTGTGATCGAAGCACTACGCCGCCGTCTCGGTATGTGCGCTTGAAGCGCCGATCGGCCTCAGCCATCACGCCTTGAAACCGCTACCGTGCTCGTCGCCCGAAGCGATGTCGCGCACGCCGTTGCCCCGACCCGGCTCGCAGCCGCGTCGCCCGGTTCCTCACCACGCCGCGCCGCCGCTCGCCCGCAACCTTCCCCGCCGCGGTGGCTCAAGCCGCCACGCCGGTGCCACGCGACGCACCGCCGCCGCGGCGCGCCGCCTAACGTCGCCATCGGCGTCGGCTCGGTCGGTCTGCGCGCGTGAAGCGCCCTCGCCCCACCATGATCGCCTCGGCCATTGGCTCGGCCCCCGCCCGGCGCGCTCGGCCGCCGGCTCGAAGTTACCTGAGCGTCGCTGCCGTAGCCTCGTCTTGCGCCGTACCGACGCAGCCATTGTCGCCTCGCCTGCGCTGCGCCGCGCCGCGCAGCGCACCACCGCACCGCCGACGTCGCACCGCCAAGAAGCGCCCAGCGTCGCCACCCGGGCTTGCGGCCGTCGGCCTCATCGCCCAAAGCACGTCGCCGCCGCCGTCACCGCCTCGCGCCGCCGCGCATCGCCGCCGCCGTCGCCATCTCGGCCGAAGACGCCTCGACTCCAAGCACAGCGCCTCCACGCAAGAAGTCTTGCCGCCGAACCGCGCCCCGGCCTCCGCCTGCGTCGGCGCCTCCTCGGCCGCGTCGCGCGCACCACCTGCTCGGCCTCAGCGAAGATCGCCCGCCGGCCTCGGCCAGACCATCCCACCGCCTCGTCGCCAGCGCGACCGTCGCCCGACCCGGCTCGCGAGCCATCCCACCGCCTCGGCCTCGCGCCGGCCGCGCCGCTGCCTCGGCCTCCGCAAGATCGCCGCTTCCGACCGACCTTGGCAGCTGCCGCTCGCGCCGCCCTTGGCGCCGCCTCGCGCCCAGAGCGTCGGCGCCTAACCGCCACGTGTCCTCGGCCCGGCCATCCTCGTCGCCTGCACCCCAGCGCCGCGACGCCTCGCTTCCACAGCTGCGACCCTGCGCCCAAAGCGCCGCAACGCCTCGACTCGGCGCCCAAGCCCGCAATCGCCGACACCGCCCGGCCGTGCACGCCGCATCTCGGCCTCGGCCGGCCACCGTCGCCATTGCCTCGTCTTCCACGCCGAGCGTCGCCGACGGCCGCGCCACGGCGCCGCCGACGGCCTCCGACGCACCACCGGGCTCGACCTCCACCACCGCCGCTGCCTCGCCCGGCCACCATCGCCACGCCTTGGCTTCCACGCATGAAGCGTCGCCGGCGGCCAGCGACGCAAGCGTACCGACGCCCGTCAACCATCGCCTCGACTCACGGACTCGGCGTCGCCACCGCTCCTCGGCTCAAAGTCGCCGCCACCGCCGTCTCTTTATCTACTCCGCGCTCGAAGCCGGGGAAAGAGGAAGCGGCGCGCGAGGAGCGAAGGAAGCGCGCGCGGAAGCGAAGCGAACGGCGGCGCAAGCAGGAGGCATGGCGTGGTAGGCGGCTAGTGTAGAAGAGCATGGCGACTAGGGTTGGAAACCCTAGCCGCCGGTCGGGCTTTATGGCCCGTGAGGTAGGGCACGGCCCAACAGGCCTTTCGGCCGAATGAAAGGGGGCGCGGCCCAGCAGGCTGTTCGCCCGGGAAGAAAAAGAAAGGAAAAAGAAAAGGAAGTAGAAAAAAAATAGCAGAAAATTTTTGAAAATTGCTAGAAAAATCCAGAAAATTATCTGGCTCTGTTTTAATTTTCCTAGCTTTATTCTCTGCATTTATGAATATTCTTTATGAATTTTGAATTCATTGCTTTATTTTGTATACTACAATGCATGGAAATTTATTTTCCGCACTTTATGTTTTTGCAACCATTTTCTATTAAATTACACGCATTAATATAATGTCAGAATTTTGAAATCATGCAGATATCCGGCAACGTGAATCGCATTTTTTTAGTTTATGATTGTTAGCAATTTCTTTTGAATAATGAATTGTAAGCTCTAGAAGAGCATACTTCTCTCATGAATAAATATGCAATTTATTCTTTATTCCAGTATTCTTTATTTTGCAAGCAATGTTTGAATTTTTTTTATCTAGAAATCGTGTAGCGCCCAAATAGAAGAGATATGCATTGTTGATAGTGGCACAATAAATACCATCTTAAGAGAGTCCAAATACTTCCAGTCGATCACGAAGAACGCTGGAAAGATTATTACGATCACAGGAAACTGTTCCTATATAATAGGCTCCGGAAGAGCCACAATTATATTACCTATGGGTACAACTTTGGTAATTGAAGAAGCCCTTTTGTACCCCGAATCAACGCGCACTCTTTTAAGTTTCAAAGACATCCGCGCCAATGGTTTTCACGTAGAAACCAATGAAGAAAATGGCAAAGAATACTTGTGCATTGTGAAGCACGCGGTATGTGGAAAAATGGTATTAGAAAAATGTCCCTCATATGAATCTTGGTTGTACTACACGAATATTCATGCACCCGAAGTGTATACTTCCTTGAAGACTGTCTTTAGAAGCTCTGAGTTATTTTCTTTATGGCATGGTAGATTAGGTCACCCTGGTCTTAGAATGATGAGGAATATAGTGAACAATTCACAAGGTCATGGCATTATTGTAAAAAAATTTCCGAATCATGAAGATTTCGTGTGCCCTGCATGTGCCACCAGGAAATTAATAACCAGACCCTCTATCATGAAAATGCAAAGTAAAATTCCTGCATTCCTGGAACGCATTCAGGGGGGATATTTGCTGCCCGATTCAGCCCTTGTCAGGGCCGTTTCGATACTTTATGGTGCTCATCGATGCTTCCTCGAAATGGTCGCATGTATGCTTATTGTCAACAAGAAACCATGCTTTTGCAAAGCTGATCTCGCAGATCATAAGAATTAAGAATGCTTTCCCTGATCATCGCATGAAGTCCATCAGAATGGATAATGCCAGAGAATTTACTTCAAAGGCATTTGATGATTATTGCATTGCAACAGGGATAGCAGTTGAGCACTCTGTACCGCACGTCCATACGCAGAATGGACTAGCCGAAGCACTCATAAAGAGGATTAAATTCATTGTCAGACCACTTTTGCAGAGTTGTAACTTGCCCAACACTTGTTGAGGATACGCAGCAGCTCTTATCAATTTTAGACCTTCAGCCTTCAACATCCATTCTCCTATGTAGCTTGTGCACGGATCATCCCGAAAATCTCCCATCTCAGGAAATTTGGGTGTATGGTATATGTTCCTATACCACCCCCTCAGCGGACTGCAATGGGCCCTCTCCGTAAGTCTGGGATATACGTTGGTTATGGAGTGCATCCATAATCAGGTATTTGGAACCCATCACTGGAGACTTGCATACAGCCCGATTCGCTGATTGCATTTTTGACAATGATCGTTTCTTGTCATTAGGGGGAGGAAATCAACCTTTGGATGAAAAATACCAGAAAATCATATGGCATTCCACTGGAATCCCCACGCATGACCCCCGCACTAATGAAGTAAATCAAGAAGTCCAGAAGATAATTGAATTGCAGAATTTAGCAAATGAACTGCCTGATCATTTTTGTGATCTGAAGGGCGTGGTTAAGTCGCATGTACCCGCAAGAAATGCACCAGAGAGGGTGGAAATACCAAAGAAAGCAGAAGGTATCCCTCACCCTGTTCAGAGGCCTCAAAGAAAAAGAACAGAAAATCTGGCTCCTCAAACCCAAAGTACCCGGGGACGTCTGGAGAAAACTGGGCAAGAGGACTTACCACAACCAATCACAAAAATACCCCTTAGGAAGAAGGGGAGCCAGTTGAGACCTGGCACTGGAAAGAAGCCGACGAAAAAGGCAATTCCAGACTTGAACCTTCCACTGTAGGAAGTCGCCGGAAATAATGTGTGCGCACACATAGTTGATGAAAAGCTAAAGGAACTTGCTCCTGCGATGGGAAATAACAGCGAAGAGCAAGTAGAAGTGCATGAAGCACCCCATGAAGAAATGGCCATAAACTTTGTAATAACAGGAGAATCCCTGAATAGAGCAACAGCCAATGTTGATGCATACTTTGCAAAGAAGATTGCCTCGATCATTGATCATGATCCTGAGCCTGCATCTCTAGCAGAGTGCAAGAAAAGGCTAGATTGAGAAGAATGGAAGAAGGCAATCACTGCAGAGTTATTCTCTCTGAACAAGAGAGAGGTGTTTGGGCCCGTATGCCGTACACCTCCCCATATAAACCCTGTAGGTCACAAATGGGTCTTTGTTCAGAAGAGGAATGAAAACAATGAAGTTGTAAGGTACAAGGCAAGGCTTGTAGCTCAAGGTTTCACTCAACGTCCTGGAGTTGATTATGAAGAAACCTATTCTCCGGTCATGGGAGGAATTACCTTTAGATATTTGATCTCAATGGCAGTCAACTTGAAGTTGAGAATGAAGCTAATGGATGTTATTACAACATATTTGTATGGAAACTTGGATTCGGAGATATACATGAAGGTACCGGAAGGAATTCCTATCCCGAACCAAGACGGAGCAAATAGAAACCTGTACAGTGTGAAATTGGAGAAATCATTGTATGGGCTAAAACAGTCAGGAAAAATGTGGTACAATTGCTTGAGTGACTTTCTCTGCAAGAAAGGCTACACAAAACAGCGAAGATTGTCTATGCGTATTTATACAGCGATCCCCGAATGGATTATGTATAATCTTCGTCTATGTAGATGACTTGAACATCATTAGGACGGATGAAGAGATTGAAAAAGCATGCTCATACTTGAAGTTTGAGTTTGAAATGAAGGATTTGGGTAAAACCAAGTTTTGTTTAGGCTTGCAGCTTGAGCATGTCCAAGGAGGAATCTTGGTACACCAATCATCTTACACGCAGAAAGTGTTGGAAAGATTTGGCTTTGGAAAGGCATATCCTGCAAAGATTCCAATGGTTGGAAGGTCACTCCAAGCAGACCTAGACCCTACAGACCTAGAGAAGAGGGGGAGGAAGTTCTAGGAGCAGAATTCACATATCTGAGTGCAGTTGGAGCGCTCATGTACCTTGCAAATAGCACTAGGCCGGACATTACGTTCGCTGTGAATTTGCTAGCTCGATCTGATCTGAGTAACCCACCAAAAGGCATTGGAAAGGGATCAAGGACATCTTCCGTTACCTCCAAGGAAGCAAAGATCTTGGTTTGTTCTTCAGAACAAACAATGAATTGAATTTGGTTGGCTACGCCGATGCTGGGTACTTATCAGATCCGCATACTGGCAAGTCCCAAACTGGCTATGTTTTCCTATGTGGAAGAACAACAGTTTTCTGGAAGTCGTCTAAACGGACCCTTGTCTCGACGTCGACAAACCACTCGAAAATCATTGCTTTGTATGAAGAATCTCGTGAATGTGCATGGCTCAGAAGAATGGTTCACCACATCCAGAAGTCATGTGACTTGAATATTGAACAAACTCCCACAATCATCTATGAAGACAATGCGGCTTGCGTTGCTCAAGCAGAGATGGGTTATGTGAAGAGCAATCTCACGAAGCATATCAACCCCAAGTTCTTCTATGCTCACGAATTGCATAAGATGAACGAGGTCAAGATATTGTATACTAAGTCATGTGAAAATCTTGCATATTTGTTCACTAAATTACTCCCAGTATCTACCTTTGAAAGGTGCGTAAAAGGGATTGGGATGATGAGACTTACAGAAGTGCAGATTTCAGGGGGAGATATTTCACATACTCTCACATAAATCTCAAACATGAATTTTGAGTACCCAACATGAATCTCGAAGATTAGCAGTTAAAGTTTGGGTGAATTGTACTCTTTTTTCTTAGCAAGTTTTTCATGATGTTTTCTTGCATGAGATTTTAATGAGGCAATTCGTGCAACACAGTAAGCGTATGGTATGTACTTTTTGTCTAAGTATTTTTCCCATTGGGTTTTTCTGGAGTTTTAATGAGGCATATGCATCTCGCGGCAAAGGGCCCAAGGGGGAGTGTTGGGAAACCACGTGGCCCAATGAAAGCCCACGATGGTCCCTTAGCCGAAACCGTAAACGACCACTATATAAGGAGGAGTGGTCCCTCCCATTGTACAAGCAACCACAAAGCAATAAAGAATTCATTCGTCGCTCTCCCTAAATTTGTGTCTCTCTTGTCTCTATGTTCTCCAATTCAGATCTATTCGGGAGCCCCGGACTATTCGATAGCGAGGTTACTTAACAATAATACCGGCCCAGCCCAAACCCAGATGTGGGCCCAGGCACAGAGTGTAACACAGTACAGTAACAGTCGGACGGAGCAACGGTGGGTGAGTACTAGACTGAGCGTGAGCCCGGGCGCAGGGCGAGACGATTCCCCGTCCCCTTCTTTCCCCTCCGGTGCCGGTGCGTCCGCGTCCTGTCCCTCCCGGCGACCCATCGCGTGGGGATCGGGATGGCCTCCCTCCATTCCGAGCCTCCCAAACCCGTCGCCGTCGGCGACGTCCCCTCAGGTGCGGCTTCTCCTTCCCCGCCTCTCTCGATCTCTCCATGCTTCGGTTCCCCCGAATGCTCTGCTCGTGCGCGGGTAGATCGCCGACGTCCCCTCAGGTGTGGCTTCTCCTTCCCCGCCTTGCTTGATCTCTCCATGCTTCGGTTCCCCCCGAATGCTCTGCTCGTGCGCGCGTAGATCGTGGGGTTTGGTTGCTTCGTTGCGATCCAGCTGCTCCGCGCGGTGGGGTGCCCTGTGGCTCGGCTGCTTGGAGCAGGGGAGCATCGGGTTCGTGCTTGCTCCCTCTCGTCACGGAGTCGAGCGCTGCTGCTTCCGTGCGTGCCGACGTGAGCTTAGGGTTCTCGGAGTTAGTTTAATCGTTGTGCTTTGGTCGTTCTCTTGACCCCCGCCCTTTTGGTTCGTGCCTGCGCGTCATGATTTTTTTTAATCCTAGCTAGGGTTTTAGCGCGGGTAATGTTGGGATGTAGCAGCTCCTCGCTTTGATCGCACGGCTTGCTGTTTCATGCCGATAGGCATATGAACCAGGATTTTGGCTCGATTGCTCAACGATTTTAGGAAAGTAAACGCCAATAGTTCCATGCGAAATGTTTTTTTTTAGTGGAATCCATGCGAAAGGTTTCCGTGGTGTTTTTAAGTTTCTGTTGAATGCTGTCTCAGTTGCAATGCATGTCGTTCTGTAGACATCGTAGTGGTCTTGATCAATTTGTTTACCCCTTACTGTAGTCTTGTTGCAACCTGCTGTGTCTGAAATATATACCGAATTAAGGCAATTCTGTTGATCCCAATGGCTTGTACATGATCCTTTTTAATTACTGATTGGTGCTGAAATTAGGCTGTGCATCTAGCTAGCTATGTGTTGTTGGGAGACTTTGATTCATGCCAAATGTTTACGATGCTCAGGAGTACTTTTGATTGTTTGATACTTTACTTCCCTTTTGTTTTGTGTTGCTTTTTGTTACACATGTACCGATGAGATGAAGCGAAACTAGTTTGATTGTTGTAATTTGCTGAGGTCTTTTGCAGGGAATAACTCACAGCTGCCATCCGTGCCCTTTCGTGTTGTTACCAAACCTGGTCAACTCCCAGTCGAGTTTCTTGAGCCCTCTGCTGCCCAGAAGTTGGCAATTGGATTTGACTGCGAAGGTGTTGACCTTTGCCGCAATGGTGCTCTCTGTATCATGCAGGTGAGCTGAACTGAAGCTTTTGTAGCATGAAATATTTTTATTACAACCTTCTGTTCCATAATGGTGGCCCTCACTAACTGTACGTCTTAACCATCTCCTACCTAAGGCACTCCTTATATTTTCCCCTTTTCTTTTTCTTGCTCTTCCTAACTGTATTAACTCGTTACAATGGTCTTGCTTGAAATGCCACCTCATTACCTTAGAGTGCCATGTATCCACATATATCTTTTAGATGAACCTAGACTTAGTGTAGCTATCTCCAGTTGTTTTAATGTAACTGGTTGCATATGCATGTATTCCTATTGAGTTTATCTTTTGGTGTCAAATTGATTATTTGGTCTCTATTGTTATGATGCTGAGGCAAGACCTTTTGTTTGTTCTTTTCATTTATGTAACTGGTTGCATATGCATGTATTTCTATTGAGTTTATCTTTTGGTTTCAAATTGATTATTTTATCTTTATTGTTATGATGCTCAGGCAAGACATTTTGTTTGTTCTTTTGATTTTTCAGCTTGCATTTCCTGATGCTGTTTACTTAGTTGATGCTATTGAGGGTGGAAAAGAACTCATTCAAGCTTGCAAAGCAGCACTTGAATCAGATCATATCACCAAAGTTATTCACGACTGTAAAAGGGACAGTGAGGTGCCTAACCTCGAGTCTGATATTATTTTGGTGTACTAAAATTTTTATTGAAAAAGTTGAGCTTCCGAATGACTGGTTGAGACTTATTATTTTGCAGGCTTTGTATTTTCAGTTTGGCATCAAATTGCATAATGTGATGGATACACAGGTAATCACCTATTCACCATATGTATGTACTCTAATATAATGGCATACTTGGTAGTTAACTTTATAAGAAAATCAGTGATTTCCCTCTAGTATACAAGTAAAATAGTTTGTTTCTTTCTCAGTAAAGTTCTTTAAAATTGAACCATTATCATGAGCTTGGGATAATTAACCCTGTACAAGGCTCAAATACTTACATGATAACCTTTTAAGAGATAGATATGATAGTTATTATAACACCTTTTAAGAGATAGATATGATTGTTATTATAACAGCTATAGATTTGGTGGCTACTATAAGGGCCTTCATTATCACATTCATGTGCAGATCGCCTATTCTCTGATAGAAGAGCAGGAAGGGAAAAAGAGAGCATATGATGATTACATATCTTTCGTGAGCCTTCTTGCTGATCCTCGTTATTGTGGTACTTACTATACTTAACTGGTTTGAACTGTTGAGGTTTTCATGAATGGCATAAGATCATTGTTCATATTCTTGTCTCATAGCATATAATGTTTGTTCTTTTTTTTTTGTTAATTCGTCATAACTGATACAGACACCCCTTGTTTGTAGTTTACTTTTGCTGTTTTCCATTTACTTTAGTTTCTCTACACATAATAACTAATTAACATGAAACAATTATTTTATATTCTGAAGTGTTCCCTCGCTAAATTGTTTCTCTGTGAAATCCAATATATATTGTGAAACCTAGTCCTTAAGAAAGACAGTGTCATTTTCAAATAGAAATTAATTTAATAGAACACACCTTACTTTGTGTTGCAGCTATTGCTTTAACTTTGACATATATGTCTTATGCAATCCAAGCTCTTGTTAGTGTTGTTTGAGCATAAGTTCTGAATGACATTACTGTTAGGTAGTCTAGTATAGAATCTTTGTTTCAGGGTGGACATTATGTCTTATCGTATATACATTGTGTAATGCAATTATAGTTAACATGCAATCTATTTGGTTCGCTTGTGGATAAAACAAACTGAGATGGTGCTTTCACTCGATTTGTTTGATGTGTGTCTTCCAGTTCAATTTGCAACTTATATAATCCATATATAGTTTGCAAACATGTTGAAAACTTATCAGAACTTTTATAGGATGTGCTTACAATCCCATGATATGCTGCCTTGAATATTGTGTTTGAGGATGTGGACGGTGGGCCATTCTTGGGGCTAATGCTTGAGATTCCACTAATTGGTAGTAAAATATGGTTTCTGCGCTTGTTTCGACCAAGTGATAATGTTGACATCTTGGTTGAGCTGCCCATAGTCCATATGTGATCTGTACATGACACCTGATTACATATGTATGTATTGCTTAGACAGAACTAACGTACTGTGCTTCCATCACTCCGCTTGCTAACAACGAGTTGCTTCTGTCAAACATCATATCAATTAATCCTTCCTCTCAAAATCATGTAGATGTTTACTAAGTGTATGAAGGACTGAGGCACATTTTCTTCTGTGTTTCATGTTTGATTGATCGTGTGGTGTGATACTGTGGTACTGCTTTATGTAGGAATTGCATATCCTGAAAAGGAAGAAGTTCGTACCCTTCTAAGGCAGGTTAGCGATGCGTGATGAAAATTATAAAACTCCTGTTTAGAGCATTATTGTTGCTGAAGATCTGAAATCTTGTGTTAGATTCTATGATAACTCTTTTCACCATTTGATGTTCAGTTGTGCTGATATTATATTTTCCTGAAAGCTAGCACATGGTTGTAATTTCATGGATTTTCAGGACCCTAACTTTTGGAAAAATAGGCCCTTGTCTGACATGATGATTCGAGCAGCCACAGATGATGTGCGCTTCCTTCTCAATATACATGAGAAAATGATGGAGAAGTTAAGCAAAGTATCTTTATGGCGTCTGGCAGTTCGCAGTGAGCTGTACTGTAGATGCTTTTGCATAAATGACAACCAGTATGCAGATTGGCCACCTCTTCCTACTGTCCCTGGTCAGTGTGTTTAAATGTGTTTGCTCCCCTTTTGTTCAAAATTAGGAAGCTTACTATATGCTCAAATCCATTCTACTTGAAGCTTTTCAGGTAAATGTGAAACCTAATGATTGGGATTGCTTTATGGTTTGGCATTGTAGGTGCAGAGTGTTACAGAGTAACTTGGAATTTTGACAATCTAGCTTGGTCTTAATATAAGGATTACTAAAATAACATGGATGTTTTTGCATTGCATTCTTTAATTCATTTAACAAAGTTTTGATATTCAAATTTGCCAACCAAATTGATGGAACATTGTTGGCATTGCAGAACATTTGTGCTGATTAGTATTTGTGTCATACAGATTACATTGAAGCTGATGTTTATGTTCCTGAAGCGGATATCCTGTCAGTCTTAGATGTGCCTCCTGGGAAAATGGGCCGTGTTATTGGCAGAAAGGGATCATCGATAATGGCCGTGAAAGAATCTTGCAAGTAAACATCTTAAGTCTGATTCTGTAGGCATCCCATAATCTTTATGCTGTGAAACTTTATTTGATCTTCTCTGGTTTTTTCCACTCCTATCTGCAGTGTTGAAATCCATATTGGTGGTGCTAAAGGACCTCCAGATAGGGTAGGTTTCTCAGAGCCTTGTTTGTCGTAATTGTTATATTCTTTCATCACTGGGCACTCATACTCCACTGAATTGCTGAATAAATTAACAGCAATAGCTACGGTTTTGTAGTTGTATGAATTGTAGTTGTAGAGTACCAACAAGCATTATTTAGTGATACATCAAAAGGTATTATTGTCAAGTACTAAGCTCTGAACATCGTGGTGCTAACCCATTTCGCTTTCTGTTATATCACAAATGTTTGACAGTACTGGACTCCTAGCACATGCATGGTTCTTAACAGAAAAAAAAAGTTGTAAATGATTTATAGTTTTGCACAAACCATGCAGAATTTTTTTAGCTTTGCCCTATGGGGTTCCATCCTTTGTCTTCTTCACTACCTACAATAATCTGAGTGAACTTATCTTAAGGTGATCTCAGTTGGACAGATATATCTAATTTCTGGCTAAGGTGATCAGTACCATAGTACGCTGGCTTTGGCTAGGGCTTGGATGCATATGAAACTTTTCTGTCCCATTACCGCATTATGCAAAAATATATGTCGTAATCATTACCCTTCAATTATTTCCAGCTGTGTGGACGCCCAAGCCAACACCTGTGAGAAAGCAATTGCTGTTAGTACGAATAACATATGAATAAGATTAGAGAAGGGGGCACACCTGCAGAAAAGCAAATGAACATATGCTGGATTTTGTTGACTTACTGATGCTCATTCTTCTGTCTGCTTAATGTAGGTATTCATCATTGGACCAGTGAAGGAGGTCAGAAAGGCTGAGGCTATCCTTCGGGGCCGAATGCTGGAATTTTAGAGCAACAACCTTTTGTGATACAATCTCCAACTGATCTTATCTTTTGAACACAAAAGGATATACAGAAATGCATGTGGTACTGTCTGCCTTCTGGATCTCCGATCCTTGACATGAAGCAATAAAAATAATAGAGTTGAAGGCAACTTCCCCTATCTTAACTTCATCATCCTGCTAAGGTTTCTAAACGTGCAGTATGACCTCATGACGTGAATGCATAGAGCTCTTTTTTCTGACTTGTGCTAATTGGTACATCAAAATCTAGAGGCCTGTTAGATTTCACTCTCTTAAGACTCCACCCTACCTATGCATTAAACACTGTGATTGATCTAATTATGGCGCGTTCGTCGTCACCTGGTCCAGTGAACCCCCAGCAGAAGGAATTGGGGGTGTCCTACCACCACCGTCAGGTCCGTTGCGCGAGATTCAGCTGGGGGATTTTGCCTTGAATGCTGATGGCAACCGGGACCTGGGAACAAACTTGGCTATGTTTTGCCTGCAGGTCCGGCTAAAGCTCATTGAAGGGAGATAGGTGATCCAACAGCTGGATGCCAAGCCCAAATTCGAACCTGGCAACCAACCGGATGGACCCGGCACGGCGATGGCCCCACGACCACCTCTTCTTACCACTGTTCCTCTCTTGTGTGTGTGTGTGTGTTTTATCTCCTCTCGACCTCTTGCCGTTACCATCTTCTTTTCTTATCCCTGTTTCTTGTACCTTGTCATCTCCATTTTTGTACACCTTTTTATATCATAGTAGTATTTTTCCCCGTAAAAAGTACAAATTAACTGTACGCTTTCAATTTTCTTCACAGATTAAATCCCATCCTACATAAGGATCTAGACCATTATCTAAAAAAAAGGGATCTAGACCATCGCTGTTGCCTGTTTAGCCTTTACTCTTCACAGCTAGTAGCATGGAATGTCTGGTAAAGACTGATGAATGCTGTCGGAATATATGTTGCCCAGAATCCATGGACAGTATACCATGTGGTTGTGCAAAACCCGGCCTTGAAATGGGAAATTCTGTCCGGGAGAATTTCCATTTCTGCCTCTTGATCCTAGGATGAATGTCGCCGTACTTTCACATCGGGGCGCGAGCTGCGGCGGAGGATGGTTAGATGATCGGGATCCGTCATCGGCCCTACCGGCCGCGCGCGACGGCGACGGTGGCCTTGGACGCATGAGGAGACCAAAAGCGACGGCCGGAGCCGTCGCCTAGCGCCGGTGCGGATAGGGATAAATCGGTGGCCCATGTGGGTCGCGCACATACGCTTGTGTATAACTCGCATACGGCTGAGCGACCGACGGCGACGGCCACGTGATGGCTACGGCGCCGGCCGGTGGTCCAGCCAGACGGAAGTTGCCTTGATGTAGTGTGCCCGGGGCGGCGGTCCTCTGGCCGGAAAAGGACGCCGCCCGTTTTGCCAATTCGAATTGGTTCCCTGTCGCTTGCCGTTGGCTTAGCTTAATTATGACATGTCGTTGTGTACTATTGCTTAACTAAATGATGTAGCGCGATCTGATTACCACGGTATGCTGCAACTACAGTATAAATCTATCTTAGGGTGTTACTTATGCAATCTTCAATGTGAACTATACGATTTAGACTCAACGTACGAGATAGAGGTGGGATTGAACACTCAACTTGTTTGTGCACATTCGAGACCCAAACAGCAGATTTTGTAGTTTGGGACGTACTACGAACGGTGGCGGAGCAACATGCTAGGGTGTGGAGGTCAAATGACCTCACAGTTTTTCCTTTCCCAAATGATTCAGTCTTAAAAGAAAATTTGCACAAATGAATGCCCTGCATGTTAGATAGATTGATCTTGTGTCTTAGGCTACGGTTCGAGTAGTCCCCCTCCCATTCCCACAAACAACACGTTAAATAGATTTAATTACAAATTTTCTTGGATTTTATTCCATAATCTCTCGGTGATTGAGCATTGAGCCTTAAAGATACTTGTGTTGACTAACTGCACATCTTCATTTGAGAAAACGTAAATCCCTAATGATTCGATAAATTTTTTAAAAGAATTTTAAAGAATCATCATCACTTGTGAAATGTTTGGGATCGTCATGGATAGAAAATTTTCAAAATTTAATGGCACAAGATTATTATCCACGGTTCAGTTTACTCTTGTTTTTTTTGGAATGCTGACACTTGATTAGTGTAGTCACCTTAAGAGTTGACTTTTAAGGCAACAAATGGGCCACAAATTCATGTACCAATCATAATAGAAAATCCATAAAAATAAACCATCCAACCGCAACTGTGGTGCTAGTGGAAACCGAATTCTGGTCATCAGCTGGGCTGTGCAACTGTTGGCAATTTACTTCTAAATAGCGCTTAGAATGTTTTTTGGTTGTGACCACTCGATTTTATTTATTTATTAGATATTGTTTTGTGATCCACGTTTTGCTTTATCATTTTGATTTTTTGAGTTTGTTCTTGGGGTGAACAATATGATAAGAGAATAATCAATTTGTTTACAATCCCGGGAGCTAAAACATAGACTAGCTTAACGGATAGACAGGAGTTGCAAGAACGTGCATAAGGATGTCAACAAGACTTGAGGCAAGAGAGGAATTAATTACGCTCAGCCCATCCATCCTCAATAATATGGGACACTTCGCTCGATCTCCTAGACAAAATCTATAAGAATTTGACTTGGGAAAGAGACAGGGATCCTGCATATATTCCTATGAAAATGAGGTAGGAGATCGATTAAAAACTTGAGGTAGTACAGGAGATCAAATTCCCTTTCTCTTGTCTCCACCTCGATCCTTTCGATCGATGCTCTCAGCTCGATCTTTTCATTTCTAGGATCACAAATTGAGATGCCTGGTCATGCAATAAGTTAGAGCCATCAGTGTCATTAGGGGTTGGAGGAGGAAAGAGGGTGAGCACAGTGGAGAAAAAACGAGTGAAAGCTCTCAGAGATGGAGAAGATCAAGAGCTAGGGAGTTGAGCTGTTGAGGTCAATTCCAAGTGGGACAATCTCAACTAGCCAACTTCACGCCGTGTGGCTGCCGTCGCCCGGAGTCCCGATCACACTAATCGCCAGTAAATCCATCATTCGATCCCAACTTCAACCATCCCTCTACCCCCGTCCCTTGTCGACCGTCAAGGAACCTCGCTATCGAATAGTCCGGAGTTTCTGAACAGATCTGAAGTGGAGAACAGAGAGAGAAAGAGAGACACAGATCTAGAGAGAACGGCGACACAATTCTTTATTGTTATTCTGATCTCTTGTACAATGGGGGGACCCCCCTCCTCCTTATATAGTAGTCGCCTAGGGTTTCAGCTAAGGGATCATCGTGGGCTTTTATTGGGCCACGTGGTTTCCCAACACTCCCTCTTGGGCCCTTTGCCTCGAGATGCATATGCCTCATTAAAACTCCAAAAATCCAGTGGGAAAAATACTTGGAGAAAGAGTACATAGCATACGCTTACTGTGTTGCACGAATAGCCTCATTAAAAACCTTATACAAGAAAACTTCATGAAAAACTTGCTAAGGAAAAGAGTACAATTCACCCAAACTTCAATTGCTAATCTTCGAGATTCATTTTGGGTACTCAAACTTCAAGTTCAAGATTTATATGGGAGTATGTGAAATATCTCCCTCTGAAATCTGCACTTCTCTAAGTCTCATCATCTCAATCCCTTTTACGCACCTTTCAAAGGTAGATACTGGGAGTGATTTAGTAAACAAATCTGCAAGATTTTCACATGACTTAGTATGCAATATCTTGATCTCGTTCATCTTATGCAATTCGTGAGCATAGAAGAACTTGGGGTTGATATGCTTCGTGAGATTGCTCTTCACATAACCCATTTGTGCTTGAGCAACACAATGTGCATTATCTTCATAGATGATTGTGGGAGTTTGCTCAATGTTCAAGCCACATGACTTCTGGATGTGGTGAACCATTCTTCGGAGCCATGCACATTCACGAGATGCTTCATACAAAGCAATGATTTTCGAGTGGTTTGTCGACGTCGAGACAAGGGTCTGCTTAGACGACTTCGAAAACCGCTTGTTCCTCCACATAGAAAAACATAGCGCTTGGGACTTGCCAAGATCTTTGGTCCGATAAGTACCCGAAGCATCGGCGTAGTCAACCAAATTCAGTTCATTGTTTCTTCTGAAGAACAAACCGAGATCTTTGCTTCCTTGGAGGTAACGGAAGATGTCCTAGATCCCTTTCCAATGCATTTTGGTGGGTTACGCCTTTGCTTAGATCGCTAGCAAATTCACAAATAACGCAATGTCCGGTCTGGTGCTATTCGCAATGTATATGAGCGCTCCAACTGCACTCAGATATGGGAATTCTGCTCCCAGGACTTCCTCACCCTCTTCTCTAGGTCTGTATGGGTCTAGGTCTCCTTGAAGTGACCTTCCGACCATTGGAGTCTTTGCAGGATATGCCTTTTCAAAGCAAAATCTCTCCAACACTTTCTGCGTGTAGGATGATTGGTGTACCAAGATTCCTCCTTGGACATGCTCAAGCTGCAAGCCTAAACAAAACTTGGTTTTACCCAAATCCTTCATTTCAAACTCAGACTTCAAGTATGAGCATGCTTCTTCAATCTCTTCATCTGTCCCAATGATATTCAAGTCATCTACATAGACGGAGATTATACAGAATCCATTCGGGGATCGCTGCATAAATATGCATGGACAATCTTCGCTGTTTGTGTAGCCTTTCTTGCAGAGAAAACCACTCAAGCGATTGTACCACATTCTTCCTGACTGTTTTAGCCCATACAGTGATTTCTCCAATTTCACACTGCATGTGAGTTTCTATTTGCTCCGTCTTGGTTCGGGATAGGAATACCTTCCGGTACCTTCATGTATATCTCAGAATCCAAGTTTCCATACAAATATGCTGTGACAACATCCATTAGCTTCATTCTCAACTTCAAGTTGACTGTCATTGAGATCAAATATCTAAAGGTAATTCCTCCCATAACCGGAGAATATGTTTCTTCATAATCAACTCCAGGACGTTGAGTGAAACCTTGAGCTACAAGCCTTGCCTTGTACCTTACAACTTCGTTGTTTTCATTCCTCTTCCGAACAAAGACCCATTTATGACCTACAAGGTTTATATGGGGAGGTGTGCGGCATACGGGCCCAAACACCTCTCTCTTATTCAGAGAAACTAACTCTGCAGTGATTGCCTTCTTCCATTCTTCCCAATCTAGCCTTTTCTTACACTCTGCTAGAGATGTAGGCTCGGGATCATGATTAATGATCGAAGCAATCTTCTTTGCAAAGTATGCATCCACATTGGTTGTTGCTCTATCCAGGGATTCTCCTGTTATTACAAAGTTTATGGCCATTTCATCATGGGGTGCTTCATGCACTTCTACTTGCTCTTCGCTGCTATTTCCCATTACAGGAGCAAGTTCCTTTAGCTTTTCATCGCCTATGTGTGCGCACATTATTTCTGGCGGCTTCCTGCAGTGGAAGATTCAAGTCTGAAATTGCCTTTTCCGTTAGCTTCTTTCCAGTGCCAGGTCTCAACTGGCTCCCCTTCTTTCCTTAGGGTATTTTCGTGATTGGTTGTGGTAAGTCCTCTCGCCCAGTTTTCTCCAGACGTCTCCGGGTACTTTGGGTTTGAGGAGCCAGGTTTCCTGTTCTTTTTCTTTGAGGCCTTTGAACAGGATGAGGGATACCTTCTATTTTCTTTGGTATTTCCACCCTCTCTGGTGCATTTCTTGCGAGTACATGCGACTTAACCACGCCCTTCAGATCACAAAAATGATCAAGCAGTTCATTTGCTAAATTCTGTAAATCAATAATCTGCTGGACTTCTTGATTTGCTTCATTAGTACGGGGGTCATAAGTGGGGATCCCAGTAGAATGCCATATGATTTCCCAGCGTTTTTCATCCAAAGGTTGATTTTCTCCCCTAATGACGGGAAACGATCCTCGTCAAAAATGCAATCAAATCGACCAGTCAGATGCAAGTTTCCAGTCATGGGTTCCAAATACCTGATTATGGATGCACTCTCATAACCAACGTATATCCCAGACTTGCGGAGAGGGCTCATTGCAGTCCGCTAAGGGGTTGGCATAGGAACATATACCATACACCCAAATTTCCTGAGATGGGAGATTTTCAAGATGATTTCATGCACAAGGTGCATAGGAGAATGGATGGTGTAGGTCGAAGGTCTAAAATTGATGAGAGCTGCTGCGTGCAGGACTGCGTGTCCCCAACAAGTATTGGGCAAGTTACAACTCTGCAAAAGCGGTCTTGCAATGAATTTATGCCTTTGAAGTGAATTCTCCGGCATTGTCCATTCTAATGGACTTCACGCGATGATTAGGGAAAGCATTCTTAATTCTTATGATCTGCGAGATCAGCTTTGCAAAAGCATGGTTTCTTGTTGACAATGCGACCATTTCGAGGAAGCATCGATGAGCACCATAAAGTATCGAAACAGCCCTAACAAGGGCTGAATCAGACCGCAAATATCCCCCTGGATGCGTTCCAGGAATGCAGGGATTTCACTTTGCACTTTCATGCAGAGGGTCTAGTTATTAATTTCCCGGTGGCACATGCAGGGCACACGAAATCTTCATGATTCGGGAGATTTTTAACATTAATGCCATGACATTGTGAATTGTTCACAATATTCCTCATCATTCTAAGACCAGGGTGACCTAATCTACCATGCTATAAAGAAAATAACTCAGAGCTTCTAAAAACAGTCTTCAAGGAAGTATACACTTCGGGTGCATGAATATTCGTGTAGTACAGCCCAGATTCATGTGAGGGACATTTTTCTAATACCATTTTTTCACATACCGTGTGCTTCACAATGCACAAGTATTCTTTGCCATTTTCTTCATTGGTTTCTACGTGAAAACCATTGGCGCGGATGTCTTTGAAACTTAAGAGAGTGCGCGTTGATTCGGGGTACAATAGGGCTTCTTCAATTACCAAAATTGTACCCATAGGTAATATAATCGTGGCTCTTCCGGAGCCTATTATATAGGAATCGCTTCCTGCGATCGTAATAATCTTTCCAGCGTTCTTCGTGATCGACTGGAAGTATTTGGACTCTCTTAAGATGGTATTCGTTGTGTCACTATCAACAATGCATATCTCTTCCATTTGGGTGCTACACGATTTCTAGGTAAAAGAAATATGATTCTAATCAGATAGAGGCAAAATAATCCAAACATTGCTTGCAAATTTAAAGAATACTGGAATAAAGAATAAATTGCATATTTATTCATGAGAGAAGTATGCTCTTCTAGAGTTTACATTTCATTATTCAAAAGAAAAATGCTAACAACCATAATCTAAATAAATAATGCGATTCATGCATTTAAACGGAAGTGCAAGGCTTGATCGTTCTGCTCGGCGGTAGGTTTCGTGTCCTGCGAGTAGGGGTGCAATCGGCTCGGATTCGGTCGGATATCCCTTTTTCCGTATCCTAAATCATATTTTTTGTCGGATTCGGAATCGGATTCGGATAGTGCCGAATACGAATACGGCACGGATAATATCGGTTGCGGATTCGAGTCGAATACGGAGCGGAATCGATACGGTATCGAATAATTTTTATTGGATAAAGTGCGAAATAGATATAGCATAATATCACGATAACATGACCATAACTTTACGTCTTCATGAAAGA
Organism: Otatea glauca; assembly: GCA_036346275.1. Taxonomy (NCBI): domain Eukaryota; kingdom Viridiplantae; phylum Streptophyta; class Magnoliopsida; order Poales; family Poaceae; genus Otatea; species Otatea glauca. Next base: position 21,059,755 of record CM070712.1, on the reverse strand, counting down.
GACAATAAGATAAGTCGATCATATTTGGATTACATTACACAGTCAAAAGACTCAACAATGACACAGTTTTATATAAGAGTTTGAAGATTGAAGTGGCTAAGGCAAGCTTGCAATATCTCAAGTAGACAATGAGTTCATGACCATGGCCACTTATCCTCGACAAGCACTCAGTCATTATCAGCCGTAACCATAGTCTCATCCTACAAAATAATAGCCTTAATAGTAAGAATTAGAGTGTTTGACATGTTTAACATAAATAAAAAAATGTTGTTTTGGTATTTTATACTACTATGAAGCAAAATATATGTGGAACTTTAGTTATTGTATCTCATAATCTGAATATCAAATTTCATTCAGAACAGAGGGAGCAGTTTTCACAAGGACTCAAGGAGAGCCATTTCATTTCACATGCCTCCACTTTATACCCAGTTTCAGCTTTGCTTTTCTTCAACATGCAAACAAGAAATCACAGATGCTAACAGTGGAATAAAAGGCTAGTTTCTATTATCAATAAAAAAGGAAAATAGAATAGCAATAGAGAACATACTGTTGTGAGCTCCCAATTAAGTGGAGGCAAAAGGTGATAACATCAAACTTTTTCTTCAGACTATTTCTTCTTTTTATAACACTGTACAGTATGGAATTAAAAAAATCGGATTAAATTGGACAGTGAGATCTGATTGGAGTCCAGAATGCAAAGTGTTTGTGTGGGTATTTTCCTCGGTTGAAGCTCCTTCACGTGAGTTCACGAGCAAAACAAGAAAAAATAAAGTATGGTAATTAGATGCCTCTTGCTTTGTGCCTCTTCTTCACGGGAGCAAACAGCAGACTCGGCAATTTCTTCATGGGCTCGCAGCCTCGCACGCGCAGGGAGCCGGCCGGGGCTTCGGGAGGAGCGGTCGGCATGAGAACGACTAGAGGCGTCGGCGTCTCACAAGTAGCAGCACGGGCGGCCAGCGCGCGGAGGGTTGGCGATGGCGCGACGAACGGCGGAGCGGGGCGCCGGGGCGAGCGATCGGGAAGGCGCAGGCCAGAGGGCGATCCCGCGGCCAGCTGGGCGGTGACGTCGGAGTAGGGCCGGGCGGATGGTGGAGGAGGCCGGCGGCTTGGGTGAGTACTCAGTAGTACCTCGCAGCATCATTTGCCGGAGCCACCTCGGCGATGGGCACCGGCTGGTCGACGCGGTCGCCGGGGAAGAAGCGTGGGCATGGCCGCTGGAGGCTACTGCCGTAGAGAACCAGCGGGACCAGCTCCATTAGATCTGATCTCACTCTAACAGCCTTATCCGATTTCGGATATCCGAACTAGTATATTCGAAAATATCCGAAAATCAACTTAGAATATACCGATCCGACGGATAGTAATCTTTCAAATCCGAATCCGAAACAAAATATCCGAAATCGAATCCGAATTCGACAGCTATCCGAAAAAAATATCCGAATCCGAGCTGAAGCTATCCGGTCGGTCGGTCGGTCGAAAATTATCCGATCCGATTGCATCCCTACCTGCGAGGACCCTAGACCAATCGCAGCACGGAGCTTCTTGCCTCCAAGAACAATCTTCACGTCTGATGCCCAAGTGAGGTAGTTCTGACCGTGCGGGGCCAGTTCTTCAAACTCACGATTCATGATGCTGGACATTTGCATAATTTCATAATTCCGACATTAGATTACTGCGTGTAATCTAATAGAAAAGGGTTGCAAGAAAACATAAAGAGCAGAAAATAAATTTCCATGCATTGCAGTATACAAAATAGAGCAATGAATTCAAATTTCATAAAAAATATCCATAAATGCAGAGAATAAAGCTAGAAAAATTAAAAAAACAGAGCCAAAACTTTTCTGGATTTTCTAGCAATTTTCTTAATTTTTCCTGCTATTTTTTCTCTCTTTTTTTCTTTCTTTCTTTTCTTTTTCTTCCCTTTTTTTCTTGGCCGAACAGCCTTTGGGCCGCCCCTCACAGCCCATATAAGCAAGGCGGCTAGGGTTTCCAACCCTAGCCGCCAGACTATCCCCACGCGCGCGGGGGCCAAGGCGGCGTCGGGCGCGCACGGCGGCATGGCCGCCGAGGCGGCGGGTCGCCTCGGCGTGGCTCGGCGGCAAGACGGCCGGGCGGCGCTGCGGCGGCTTCCTCGGCGGCGGCGGCCATGGCCGGGCTGGCGGCGACGGTGCCTCGGGTGTGGCTCGGCGGCGGGCCGGGCGAGCGCGGTGGCACGCACTTCCTCGAGCGGGCGCGGCGGCCGTCTCGGCGCCAGTGGAGTCGACGAGGCGGCGGCGGCTCGGCGCGGTGCTCGGCGGCGACGCCGCCGTGAGGCGCGTGGCGACGGTGCCGAGCGATGTGCACTACGACGGTGCTTCAAGCTACGCGTCGGCGAGCTGGGAGGTGGCGGCTGCGGCGCGCGCACGCGTCAATAGCGCGCAAGCCGAGGTGTCGGCGGCGGCTTTGCCGCGATGACGGCGCGGCGGCGCTTCTTGCGAGGTCGGCGGCTAAGGCGGCAACTAGCCGGGCGGCGACGCGGAGGCGCGAGCCGCTCGGTGGCGCGTAAGACGGCGGGCGGTGGCGCCGATGATGGCGCCGAGCGACGGAGCGAGGAGGCGGCATCGCCGCCGATGCCGGGTGGCGCAACGTCCGGTCGGCGCGGTGGCACTTCTGCGCGCCGCCGTGTGTGAGCCGGCCGAGCTGGTGGCGAACGCCGCGCTGTCGCGCGCGTTGACGGGCGGCGCGCCAGGCGGGCGGCCGCAGATCGGGGCGAGGCGCTGGCGCTGCCGGCCGGACGACGGAGGTCGGCGCGGCCATGGACGATTTCGTCCGAGGCGAGGCCCAGACGCCGAGGCCAGCGTGGCTGCGGCAACCGAGCGCCGCGAGCCGAGGAAGCGACGGTGCCGGGCGCTATGCCGACGACTACGAACCACAGGTGGCGGCGTGCGCCGGCAATGAGGCCGACGGCGCCGGCTGGGGCGACGGCGAGGCGCGTTTGATACGGCAGCGTGCTGCTGGCGCTCAAGCCAAGGCGTCGTGCCCCCTTTTTTCTGGATGTACAGTGATAATGCTTGTACTGTTGCTTCGGGCCGTCTGTAGCTTCGTGCCACAAGACGAACAAAATGTCAGATGCGTAGGATAGATGCATGTATAGAATCAATAGGCGTTTAGATTCAATCGCCGATTCTCACCTTTTCAATCCGTTCACCGGTAGAGCTTCGTGTTGATAACGTGTTAAGGAATCTCACTATCGAATAGTCCGAGATTCCCGAACAGATCTGAAGTGGAGAACAGAGAAAGAAAGAGAGACACAGATCTAAGGAGAACGGCAACACAATTCTTTATTGCTATTCTGATCTCTTGTACAATGGGGGGACCCCCTCCTCCTTATATAATACTCCCTCCGTCCTTGAAAGTAAGGGAGAGAAGCGTTCAAATTGTGTCCTCCAATATTAGAGATTGAGAGCTCTCCCTCTTAAATTGTGTCATCAAATTGTGCCCATGCATGCAGATGCACGCAGATACATGCGACCACACATATTCCAAAATAAAAACGCGGCAGGTCATTCCCTATAATCGTGATTAATTAATGCATGCATGTTGCCAATTAATAGAGATACAATATTAAATATGGGCATTAGAGTCTTTTAGCAGAAACCATAATCTGTCATAAAATTTCTTCTATCCCTTACTTTCCAGGACGGAGGGAGTAGCCGCTTAGGGTTTCAGCTAAGAGACTATCATGGATTTTCATTAGACCACGTGGTTTCCCAACATCGACAACGGCTCCGAAGCGCCCCCGTGCGGTGGAGCCACAAGGATTCGACAGTAAAATTGTCGGTCTTTTACCCCTTGTCTTCGACAATGAGTCTGTAAAGGATTCGACATTAAAAACATGATGGGACATGCAGCGATCGAAAAACAATTGACATAAAAATGAGGCGGTAACACACCGAATAACAATAATTGAAAAAGAAATAAGTTCAAATACTACCTATTTTACGACCGTATGAATACGATTTTACTACTGCATCTGGACGTGGCTAGCCCTTGCAGCGTTGCGCCAGTAAATTTCTTAACGTAATTACGCTCACTTCAAACAATTTTACCGTTAGATGTCAGAGAGCATTTCTCCGGCCTTTTACGTATGAATTTACGGTCGAATACACATAAATTTACTTTATGCAACGATATATTTCAAGGCCACCCATTTTCGACTCCACGGCGTTGCGCGGCAGAGCCGCGGCAATATGACAGTAAAATCAGGGGTTCGGATCCACTTAAATGAATGTATTATATCTTTTTTTTATCACTTTTGGTATATTTAAATGCTAATTTTAAGATACTTCAATACGGTATTGTTGAAAAAATTTCTTCGGAGTCTTTTATTTTTGCTATACATCTTTTTTCATATATAAAATAAGTATATACACAAATTATTCTATAAAAAGTGGACTTTGATGAAATTTTTTGTGGAACTCACTTTGGAGTATATTATAATTATTATTACAGTATGCCCAAAAGGATAAAGAGGTATAATTTTTTTGTTTGAGTGGTATATGCAAGGTGAGAGTATGTACTCCCAGGAGTACGGAACCATTTTCCTACATATATGCATACATATACATACACATATACATACATAGACATATACATATATACACATATATACATACATATATATATATATATACATATATATATATATATATGTATATATATATATATATATGTATATATATATATATATATATATATATATATATATATATATATATATGCGTTATTCTTTAGCTACGGGTAGAATATACTATTCTACACGCCGGCCAGTTTACGCAGTCCGATCGAGCCGCATTACCTGTATTTATTACGTGCGCATGTGTGCATAGACCATTTATTACTTGTGCATCATTACTTGCGCATTTATTACTTGCACATGGTTGGATTACTGGTTGCGACGTTCCAAATTCAATTATTATATATATAACGTGTAACAACATGTCGCTGAGATAGTAATATTGATTTAACGGAGTATTGAATACATACTTAACAGATAGTAGTATTGACTCAATATATTTTTGCTACACGTATCAATAAATTTTACTATCCATAGTAATATATTTTACTATCAATTCATATGGGATTTAGTGGCGAGGCTTGTATCGTTATGTTGCTCTCGTTGTCAGCGAGCTACTCGTGAAAACCGATCATAAATTGGAGCTACCAGTAAAAAGATATGGCTAAATAAAAGGAAACAAGATTCATGTACAAACTACGGTCACAAATTTACTAGTCGTTGGGCATAGGTGGATGGGTTGGATTACTGGTCATGTTGTTCCAGGCTCGATTATTATATATATATATTACTGATATAGTAATATTGATTCAACAGATTTTTATTAACGTATTAATAGATTCTACTATCCATAATAATAGTTTTTACTATCAATTCATATGGCTGCACTGCACAGTTAGATGTCAGAGCTCATGATCGAGCTAGCAACTCACGCCAATATGTGTACTAATCAATGGGTGGTTAAAACAAATTTATTGACCGTGACGAAATAGTAATTTTTTCCTTTTTACGACTTCTGGTCGTCCAGTTTCATATTTACTTATTATATATGTACATACGTGTTGTTGAGATAATAATATTTTATTAAACAGACTAGTGAATTAGTATGTCGTGAGATAGGACTCAATAAATCAATCGTAAAAAATAGTTGTTCGAACAGTAGCATTATTGTAGGATCAATGATAACCGACTAGAGGAAGGTGAATAGAAGGTTTCTAAATTTTTTTGATTCTAATTATAATTAATAAAATCACTAAGCAAGAATTGCAATTTTTGATAATATACAACTAAGTTCTCTAGTGATCACTATGCTCTCTAACAATTCAAGAATAAGCAAGAAATGATTCTAAGCACAAATGATTTATTCAAATTGCTAGAATTGTAAATTTGCGCACAAGAATGAGAAATGCAAACCACAAGAGATTGAGAGACACAAATTTTATCCCGTGGTCTCTGAGACTTGCTGATCTCCCATAATCCACGTTGAGGTGACTTGAACAACTTCAAGCCGGCTCCAACCTCTTGAGCCTTCCTCAATCACTATAGTAGTTCTTCCTCGTTCCGGGTAGGTGAACTCTGGCCTTCACAACTTGATGGGGCTTCTCACAACCTTCGTCGAGAAGCTCACCGCGCACGAACGCCTCCAAGCCATCTAGGAGGCTGCAACCTCCAAGAGAATAGAGTAATGACGCTTGCTTGAGGATGAATCAAGTGTCTAAATGGCTCAAATCTATATGCAACACTTGAATGCCTTTTGCTCACTCAAAAATGAGAATTTAATGCACTTGTAAGCAAAAGAGACTTGCTAGAGCTCAATATGTATTCAATGAGTGACCAAGAGCTTCTACTAAGCAGGTGTGAGGGTATTTATAACCCCCACCCACTGTTCCAACCGTTGGGGGTGAGATCCTGAAAAATCAGGAAATCCAGTACTATCGGCGTGCAAAGCCCGGTAGTACCGCCCCTATTTGAACGATTTGTTTTGAGCATTTAATGCGGCGGGAAAGAGCCGTTGGAAGAGGTCCGGTACTACCGCCACACAAAGTGCGGTAGTACCGACTTTTCTAGAGAGATCGGCTCAAAATCGACTCTTTCTGGAAAAGAGTACCGCTGCATAAAGCTCGGTAGTACCGAGATTCTGGTACTACCAGATTTTGCCTTGCGGTAGTACCACTCAAAGAACAATGCTCAAAACACCCCTTTTTGGAAATAAGTTACTGATCATGCAGCGGTAGTACCGCATTTTTAACGTCGGTAGTACCAACAATGAAAACCGGGGGATTTCTAAAAAAATGTACTTCTCTGGAAAATAAGTACCACAGTACAAACTGCGGTATTACCGTCCTTGCGGTACTACCGTGAGTATACCTGCGGTAGTACCGGTAGTCCTGAAAAATAAACTTTGTTTTGAAGCACATGTTCTGATGCAACTAGGGATGATTAACCTTCAAAAAATTAGGCCATATGACACTTTAATCACTGTCAAACTACTAGTCATTATTCCCCATTAATAGTACAGCATTTAACCTATTAACCCGATCTTTTTACTCCTAACTCCAATATCGATAAAAGCTAAATAAAATCTCCTTAAATCACATATATCTTGTCCTTGATCTTTTGGTTCCTTTAAATGAACATCATTTCTTGCACGAACTTCAATCTTTCTCAAGGTGACAACGTGAGGACCAACCTATTCTTACAAACTTAAGAGAAAATGTTAGTCCTTTAACACAATTGTCATTAATTATCAAAACTTAATTAAAATAGGGGCCTAGATGATTCAGTTATACAAAAATAATAAATGTAAATAATCGTTTTGTTTGATGTGGTTGCTGTTTTTTAATAATTTGTTTAAAATAACCAACCGATGGGTATTAGGAAGTTTAGTTTATAAGAGATTTGGTCGCGCTGCATGTGTTTCGGGTAGTTTCGACTTTCTTGTTATTTTTAAATTTATGTTTGCTATTTTTTTACTTTATAGCAGACAGTATTGTTACATGTATCATAGCCTATACAGACATTACTATTATATAATCGGATAATGTAAATTTTATTTTCTGGATAGTAGAACTTGTGTAATAGATAGTAATATATGTACGGTAGAAAGTGCATATAACAGTACTATATGTATACCATGTATCATAGTAAAATTTACCTATGCAGACATATATTATAAGTATTGTACCTATACAGACAGTACTGTTGTATAACAACTTGTGTAATAGATAGTAATATATTATTTTCTGGATAGTATAAAGCAATATATACTGCGTAAACCATTTCTACCATGTAAAATTATATGTCCAGGTTTTTAAAAATTCTCAACAAATTACCATAAGTAGAGGAGGTAAGATTCTACATCCCTGTAAAATTTAAAAATCTAAATAAATCTAATTTGTCAATTTCATATTTTTCAAATGCGACTGAGTTTGGTATTCAAATTTTACAGGGCTGTATAAGCTCACAACCCTAAGTATAGTAAGTTTTTGAGAATTTTTCAGAATCTAAATATATAGTTTTCATACACTTTTACTGCCAAATGACTAATCTGTGTAGAATTTTTTAATTATACTATATGATAGTAATTTCTAGTTGTAGATGTAGTAATTTCATGTTATAAAAATAGTAATTTCTTTTAAAAGTTAGCAAAATTATTGTTTAATAGCGAGACATATCATTTTATTCCTCTCGTCATCAGTAAGCTACTGGTGAAAACCATTTGCAAATCCGAGCTACCAATTAAAAGATATGGCTAAAATAAAGAAGAAACAAATTCATGTACAAACTACCATACATATTAACTAGTTATGTTGACAACGTATTAACTAGTAACTGATTCGGTAGTAATTGTATTTGTTGTTCTATAGTAAAATGTACCCGTGATTTACTACCACATTGCTAACAATCAGTACAGTGTGCTTCGCTTCAAAATAAGTATTCTACGTTTAGAAGTAGAATAGCTCTACTGTACATATATATACATATATACAGACAGATATATCATACATATAGATATACATGTATGTACACATACGCATATAAATATGTATGTATGTGTGTGTGTGAAGCATCTTTTCTACCCTATATGTCGTATCTCACAATGGAGGGTATATGCGTGTAGTATACGAGTATAAGATTAGCTAGGTGATATTTCATTTTTTTCAGAGGTGGTATGTAATTTTTAGACATACTCCCTTTTATGTGCGTATATGAAAGTATTTGCAAAATACGCTAAAAGTTATGTACTTCCTTACAATTTTTTCATACGATTCACATTGAAATATCTTATAATTAGTATATGATTGTACCTAAAGTGATAAATGAGTGTTTCAAGTTCGTTTAGATGGCATTTCAGAGGTGGAAGTAATTACTCCTAGTAGTAGAATGTATTATATATATATACGGTAGCGCTAATCTGCGCTTACGCGTAGATTTGCTATTCTACGCGCGAGCCGTAATCCCGTGTCGCTGAACTAGCTAATGCGACTAATAAATGACATCCGTAGTTTATACATGTATATGTTTTTTCTTTGATTTAGCCATAACATTTTACTGATAGCTCCAATTCACAAATCGTTTTCACTGGTAGCTTACTGACAACGAGAGCAACACATTGATATAAGTCTCGGTGCAGCATAAAACAGATTTTACTATCTGTATACATAGATGTTACTATCGGTATACATAGATTTTACTACTACACCAGAGGTCCAACAGCCTGTGTGTTAGTAAAATGTTATGATGTATTCGGTAAAATGGTAGTAAAAACTCATTCGTGCAGCGTTTATTGCGAGACTTATATCATTATATTGCTCTCGTCGTCAGTAAGCTATTGGTAAAAACAGTTCGTGCATCCGAGCTATCAGTAAAAAGTTATAGCCAAATAAAAAAACACAGATTCATGTACAAACTAGAAAACACGTTACAGAGGACATTTTTACTAGTCAGTCATGCCTCGCTAGTAATGTGTTTCGTAGTTTGTATATGAATCTGTTTTTTCTTTATATAGCCGTAACTTTTTTAAAGCTCCAATTCACAAACCATTTTCACCGGTAGCTTATTGACGACGAGAGCAATACACTAATATAAGTCTCAATGCATAAAACAGATCTTACTATTCAATATATATATAGTATTATCGGTATATATACATTTTACTGTAAAAAAAATAATATTTTAATGTAAAAAATCCTCAAAAAATTACCACACGTAGGGGAGGTGATATTCTACAACCTTGCAAAATTTGAAGGTCAAACTCAATCGAATTTGAGAGATATAAAAATAAAAAATACTAAACAGTAGCATATACTACATTTTACTGTCAAGAAAACTACATATTACTGTCTATTACTCAATATGTTACTATATGCTGTATACAACAATCTTATGGTGTAAAATTTATGGAAATCATTTGTAGAAGTTTTCAAAAAATCTCAAAAAAATACCATATGTAGGGTAGGTGAGCTTCTACGACCCTGTAAAATTTGAAGACCAAACTCAATTGGATTTGAGAGATATGGAAATAACAAAGTGCCAAACAGCACTGTATACTATCTTTTAATGTCAAAAAATAACATTTTACTGTGAAAAATTCTCAAAAAATTATCAAACGTAGGGGAGGTGTGATTCTATAACTCTGTAAAATTTGAAGACCAAAATAAATCAGATTTGAGAGATATAAAAATAACAATGTACTAAACAGTAGCATATACTTCATTTTACTATCAATAAAACTACATCTTACTGTCTATTACTCAAAGTGTTACTATATGCTGTATACAGTAGTCTTATGGTGTAAAATTTATGAAAATCATATGTAGAAGTTTTCAAAAAATTACCATATGTAGGATAGGTGAGGTTCTACGACCCTACAAAATTTGAAGATCAAACTCAATTGGATTTAAGAGATATGAAAATAACAAAGTGCCAAAAAGCACTGTATACTATCTTTTAATGTAAAAAAAAACATTTTACTATGAAAAATTCTCAAAAAATTACCACATGTAGGGGAGGTGAGATTCTACAACTCTGTAAAATTTGAAGACTAAACTCAATCGGATTTGAGAGATACAAAAATAACAAAGTGTTAAACAACAGCATATACTATGTTTTACTGTCAAAGAGACTACATCTTACTGCCTATTACTCAATATATTACTATATGCTGTATACAACAGCCTTATGATGTAAAATTTATGAAAATTATATGTAAAAGTTTTCAAAAAATATAAAAAAATTACCATACGTAGGATAGGTGAGCTTCCACAACATTGTAAAATTTGAAGACCAAACTCAATTGGATTTGAGAGATATGAAAATAACAATGTGCCAAAAAACAACATATACTATCTTTTAATGATAAAAAAATAACATTTTATTGTGAAACATTCTCAAAAAATTACCACATGTAGGGGAGGTGATATTCTACAACTCTGTAAAATTTGAAGACTAAACTCAATTGGATTTGAGAGATATAAAAATAACAAAGTGCTAAACAGTAGCACATACTATGTTTTACTGTCAAGAAAATAACATTTTACTTCCTATTACTCAAGGTGTTACTATATCCTGTGTAAAGCTGTTATCTAGCACTTTGTTTCAGTATGATAACATCTAGTTTAATAGCTCGTAACATGTCATTTATTTGAATAGTAAAAAAGCAACATATCGAGAAGTTCATAAAAAACACATGTACATATTTTGAAAAATTCTCAAAAAATTACCATACGTAGAGAATTTGAGATTCTACAATCCTAAAAAATTTGAAGACCAAAATCATTCTCATTTGAAAGTTATGGCTAAATAAAAAAAGAGACATATTCATATACAAGCACTGAATAGCATTTATTAGTCATTTATGTTCAAACATGTTCGTTGCACTAATTGAAGCTACGAGTGGGTTCGATCATCAGACTTCAAAACCAATTGGCGTGTAGAATATGCTATTCTACACGCAGCTGTAGAATAGCATTTATATATATATATGTTTGTATGTGTATACACACGCAGGGAAGCCTTTCCCGTACTCCCTCGAGACGTACTCCTAGGAGTACATACTCCACCTTCAATATACTACTTAATTGAACATGTTATACTCCTTTATCACTTTTAGTATACTTAAATACTAATTTTAAGATACTCCAATACGATATGGTTGAAAAATTTCATCAATTGTTATATACCTTTTTCAAATGTAAAAATAGTATATATACAAATTATGCTATATAAAGTGGAATTTGATTAAATTTTTCATGGAACTCACTTTAGAGTATCTTATAATCATTATTAGAGTGTACTCAAAAGAATAAAAAGGTATAATTTTCTTATTTAAACTGTATATGAGAAGTAGGAATACCTACACCTAGGAGTATAAAACCATTTTCCTAGGAAGTGTTTTCCGTACTCTCGGAGTACATACTCCTACCTACAATATACTACTTAAACGAACATATTATACTCCTATATCACTTTATATATATATATATGTATCTATATGTGTATAAATGTATATGTATATGTAGGTATACATATACATAAATGTATATGTACATATATGCGTGCGTGTTTTTCATGTTGCAACTTGAACATTGGTTCGATTGAGGGGGACGTCGCGAGGTGGGCAAGAAACTAAAGTAGGAAATTTGACGGGTGAACCTAGACAGGTTTAATAAAACCGACGAAAACCGTGATTTTCGATCTTACCGTTTCGGTTCGAGATCTAAAACCGCTCGGTATACCGGTCTAATTAAAAAACAAAAAAATTGAAAAAAATTATGCGTCGAAAACCGTTTTTAAGGAACATTCAATTAGTCGGTTGGTTTTCGGTGAAAACCGAGCAGTTTTTCGCGAAAACCCGTGATTTTTCGCGGTTTTTTTTTGTTGAAAACCGGACGATTTTCAATTTTTTTGAATTTTTTCGCAATTTTTTTTATTTCTTAACTCTTCGATTTCTGCCAGTTTTCAAGCGGTTTTTTAAACGGTTTTTACGGTTTTCAAATTTCGAATTTCGAGCCGTTTTTGCGGTGATGGTTTTTAAAACCCTGAACCTAGATTGCTAGTGGCTACAGTCTGACTCGATCGAACACTAGTACCTCCAGGCTCGACCTCGAGTGATATATATGCTGCAGAGTATCAACAGGAAACACTGAAACAGAAATGGGCCCTCATTTTGAGATGGTATACATTTTTTACCTCACAAAAAGTTTAATCTAACAGAACGAGTTTTGCTAATTATAACCAGTGAGTTTTTTTACATGTTGTTTGAAAAGCAGCTCCAAAACTGGTAATAGTAGTTTTGAAATTCGCGTCGGCATGCTAAGGATGGGGATGTCAAATTAGAGCTCAATTATATACTACGCACTCGTAGAGTAAATACTACTCACTCTGGAGTCCGGACAAAAATAGTCGTTTTTGTATATAACTACAGTTAAACTTTTGAAACTTTAGATATCAATATCTTTTTAAAATTTTAAATTGGATACATAAAAATCATATGTATAGATTTGCCTCTAAATGCAGGATCCTATAAATATATTATAATAGAAATTAATAATCAAAGCTGTGTCTTAGAAACCGCATCGATGTCCAAAATGGCAACTATTTGTGATCGAAGGGGGTACCAAGGAGATATTATATTTACAGAGCAGAGCTTCAATGCTTTCGCTTCCAATACAAGTTGCACAAATCTTGAAGCAAATAAAAGGGTAGATAATCACCATCTACCATTCATTTATATTTTAATATTTATACAACTATAAAAAAAGAAAAGGACGGAAGCACATCTCATATTCTAATTTTTTTTAACAGCAACTGCACTTGCACTGCACCCAGTTCTTGGCTCTTGCCTTCACACACACACAAGCTTCTGTTTTTATTATTTTTTATTTGGTTTCCCAACGCAGCTGCAGGAGCCAGGAGCGTCCACGGGCTTACATGCCCTAAACTTGTCATCTATGGGTACTTACAAAATGCTGCAGAGATTGTTTCTGTAGTATGTGCCTGCAAATCTCACTCTTGTGTGTTTCTCCTTGGTTTACTGCTGCAGCTGCTGCTCCTATCTTGAGAAAATGACATTAGCTAGCTAGATGGCTATGGCCTAAATATGGTTGGTTAGGTGTATTGTTCTTACCAATGTTCAAGACATTCCGAAGCAGCAGCCTCTTTCCCCATTGTTGCTTTCCTGTTATCTCAACCAGTGGAAAGCAATGATGCATCAAGCTTGTCCTCTCCTCCTTGTCTAATACTACTCCATTAATTAGCCATTTCTTTCATTTCCTACAGTAATCACACGTGATATATAGTAGTCAAAAAGATAATGGAAGCATTGGTCATCGACCTTTGGCAATCTAGATATTTAGTGATGCATTCCTTATAATAAATGGGAGTTCTTTTTTTTTTAATGAGGAATAATGGGAGTCCTTGAATGGAGATGCATGAGGCGATGATCTGGACCAAAATGAGCATCGATAATAATGAGATTATCATTTTCTTGCAGTTTCTCTTCAACGGCGTGGATTTTACTTGTGTCATCTATCCATTTTCATTTTTATGCTCAGGGTTGAACTCAATTGCAAATATCATCCAGTTTTGATAACTTTCTTGAAGAATATAGTACCTAACTCCAAATTGCCCTTTTCTTCTCATGAGTAAAACTCGTTAATTTCTTCATAGTGCCTTCAAGATGGCCCTCTCTGTCCTCTTTATCTGGCTCGACCGCTACAAATGGATGAGAGAATTTTATTAAGAAATTGTCGAACTCCGAAGCACGTGTCTTAAATTAATCTAAAATAGAGAACCCGAGTCTAACTCCATTATCTAGGTGAATGAATCGCCCATACCTAGAGAATATCGATCAATTAGGTGATAGTCCGATCATCTTTGAATGGATCTGAGTAAGGTTTCAAATTTCGTTTTCGGATCACCTTTTGACAGCGGTCGAAATTTGAAATTTCGGTGAGATTTTAAAATTAAAATCAAATTTCAAATCCGGTATTTTTGAGGCCAGCAAAACCGAAATTTAGAGCGAAATCACAAAAATTTCGGCGAAATTGACTGAAATTTCGGCCCTTTTCAACCCCTTTTGAAATAGTCTCCGAGACTTTAAAAATTGGGGAAAATATGAAAAAAAATTACGCAAACATTTATTTTCTATCTATTTTAATGCAAAATACAAAGTATTAGCACATAAAAAAGATTTAGAAGTGAAGAATTATGCATGGCAACGAACCACACTTTTGAGTTCTTATGTGTCATGCTTGGACGGCCAAAATTTTGACTAAGTTTGAAAATTTGCCATAACTTGAATGCAAATTCGGAGCCGCTGTGTATATCGTATTAGTCCAGGATCACGATAGTGCACACAGTGGCAACATAGATGAATGTCACGATCTTATACAGCGAAAACATAATAAAAGACTTCATTTACTGAATATAAGACAATTGGTTGACCTCATGATCGACTTTACATTATTATGCCGCACAGGCTTAAACTCTAATAAATAAAATAGCAGCAGGATGAAAACATAGTAAATAACACATCAATATTCCACAAGCAACTAACAAGATTCACACCCTAGAAATTCATGTTTTATTGATACTCTTCCTCCGGAGCAGGTGTAGACTACTCTTCAATTGATGATTTTGTTGTGGCAAATGTGAGTACATAAACACTCAATAAGTTGTGTATTGAATGCAAGTCTAATATAACTATATGCAAGACTTATTCCAAATGAATGACTAACACGGTTATTTTGCAATAAAGCATCATTTACGAATGAATACAATAAATAGATTAAAATGACAGTAAAACAAATAACAATAATAATAAACTTTCAGGTATTTCTCAAGAATAAACTGGCACACAACCTCCCTTTCCAAGTTTATTTTATAAAATCTAACCCTTGGCTGAAATTTTCGAGCATTGTCCATCCTTAGGGATACGGCTATCTGAATAGATTTACACTCTGTAGAGGTTATACACTTTACCTACAAGACATGATCATCTCATATTGCCACACGATAATATTTCCTTAGGTGTGCGGCGAAGAGATAATGACAAAACCTTTCGAAAACTCTATCCGAACATTGACCCTCTCAGTAAGCCTGACTCATTATTCCTTCGCCACACAGAGCAGAAGAATAGGAAAGACTTATTGTTGGACTAGGAACAATCATTGTTCAAGATGTAAGGACACTGCGCACACACCATCCCCTGACAACACAAACAGTTTGATCCTCTGCCTGAGGTATTCTATATCAAGACTCGGTAACTTATTGAGTTAAGTCTGATCCATAACAGACATGTGGTGCATAATTAGCCCAATTCAATGGCTTACAAGGTTAAATCCTTAATTGTCGGAGGCAAGACTTCCAATCACTCTTAGAAACCATCTCACTTTCACTCACATATCAACATATCAAGCCAATGCCACACAGGCCCATCATGGCACATAGCCTCTTGCTATTTGCCCTAATCTAAATCATTTACCACAACAGTTGACTATCGTGCAACATATGCCATCAACGACTAAACATCATTGTGTGACAATACATGATACACCCATTCATAAACATGTTCTATATTGCATCTTTTTCTTTACTAATTGGAGGCTCCCCTAAAGCCCCCACCTTATTCCTAGGAGAGAAAAGCTAGAAATTCCTACAATAATTAGGAAAAAAAGAAAAATAGATAGAAAATCCCACGTTAATCAGAGAAAAGATAAAATCAAAATATTCCACCTTTCCACCTCTCTTACGGTTCAGAAATCTTACGAAAAGTCATATTTTTTACTTATGCTTAAAATAGGCATATCCGCACATGAGTTGCATGTCGATCCATCACTCGTGGAGCCGAATCCATCGACTCCACTGCGACTCTTTCACCTTACTGCTGTCCCGCAACTCGCAGACGTTGCTGCTTGGACACTTATGTCTGCCTGAGACTTGCATTTGCATCATGGCCTCGCACAACCAAACATCATTAATCGAGAGAAAATAGAATTTGGGGATACTGGAGAGAGAGGGTGTAAAGGAAGTTTATGTGAGAGGGTCAAGGGAATAAGGGATAAGATAAGGAATTCTGCTTTACACTTCAAACAAGCCAAAGCATATCCTATTAAGTGTGAACGGTGGGGAGTAAAGTAATATTTCTTTACAGATAGAATTCATCCTGGGAAAATAATAAACAAAGATAAATAGAAATGAAAAAAAGATGATTCAAAATCATCATAAAATCAAAAGCTTTTCCTACATAGATATGTCCTACTTTAGTAGATTGGTATTGCCATCATATAACGAAAGCATATCTAGGTCCAAATAATAAAAAGGTTTTAAAGTTTTTAAACTAAAGTTGAATGTTGCAACAGCCCAAAATTTAATAAAATAAGAAATATAATATTAAGAATATTCATGTGATTTATTGTTGTATTTTCTGGTTTTTCTGAATTAAAGAAATCCTTTTTGGCCTTTTCCTATTAATAGAAATCCAAAGGAGCTATATGGTAAAAAGTAAAAGTAAAAAGGTAAAAATCCAAAACCAATAAAATCTGTAAAATTTTTAGATAAATCACAGATCCATCCAGGATCCTGAATATGCAACTTGCACTGATCTGGATCAATAAAATATATTAAAAGAGCAAAAGTACTTATGAGGAGATAATCTAAATCTGAACTTGAAAGATTTCTTCAGAAGTCACCCGACCTTAACCTGAGTTAAAAAATTTACCTTGCCGACATCATGTTCCTTTCCATATCTGGTAAAAATATCAAGAATTTATCCCATAATTTAATAATTTTAAAAAATCATAAACAGAGAAATTTAAAAAAAAAACTGAAAATAGTAATGTCAGAATTATTAAACATAAAATATCAAATATAAAAATCTTAAAATTTTACTCAAGGTAAATAATACTATTACAAACCCTATCAAAAAGTGTCATAAAATAATAAACTGATCTTGACCCTCAATTAAATAAAATTCAGAATCAGCCAAAATTAATAACTGTGCATTATCAGATTTTTAGAAATAATTATACCCATATTTTTTAACTAAAACTTTTACCAGACCCTTATCTATTCCCAGCCGACCTATAGAAAAATTCTCATAAAATGTTGAGCCTATATGTTGTCCCAATTCAACGGATTAACCTCAACCTGCCCTAATCCTTCTTGCATTTTACCCTTGCCTTTCGCTGACATGTGGGCCCATCTTGGCCAGCTGTCCCCTGTGCCGACTTCTCCCTGCCAATTGCCCCCACACGTCAGCCACCTTCTCAATTTTTCCCCACTCTTCTTCCCCGCTGCTCTCTCTTTTCCTCGCTTGCACAGCGACAGCCGCTCCGTCTCTCAGCCGAGCCGGCGCCGCCTCTTTTCTTGTCCCTTCTGCCGCCGCAATCCGCAGCCCGAGGCCGCCACCTCACCTGCCATCTCTCTGGCAGCTCGCTGCCACAACCGAGAACATTCGCGCACCAGCCGAGCTGCCGCTTTTGCTCTCTTGTTCAAATCCTGTATTTCACCGACTTGGCCATCTATTTAAGCATAGCATCAGGTGCGCAAAGCCTCAACTAGTCATACTGCCACTTCAAAGCTCGTCATCTTCTTCCTTTCTCAGAGCAATCCCAGCCATTGCCGATTCGGCCGAGACCTGGCCGCCAAAACCGATTGCTACCAATCATCAACCACAAAGCCTCAATCTCTGATTCCTTCAACCCAGAGCAACCTCAGTGCACCTAGAACCTACCTCCGCCCCCAATTGGAGTTCTTTTTCTCCGATGAGCCGCCGCACCGAGCACCTTCGTCTACCACCGCACCCGCACCCGCACGGTGAGAAGCTTCTTCGCTTACTCATTCTCTTAAACAAACCCGAAAATGGAATCTTTGTGTTGCCCTGTTACTCACCTTGGTGATCTTCAAGCTCGTGAAGCACTAAATTGGCTATTTCACCACCGGCCATGGCCGTCGCCGCCCCCCCTCACGGTGGCAGACCAACTCTGGCCATCTCCGGTTGAACTAACACCTCCCCGATGCGCGCATGGACGCCCTGGTGCTCAGGGTGGAACCCATTCCGCGCCTCCGGCCCTCCATCGCCGGCGGCGAGCCTCGTTATCGTCTCCCCTACCTCAGGTCGCCGATAGCCGGGTCCCCCGTGTCAGCCTATGAGCCACGTGTTGTGTCTTACTCCACTGACGAACGGGCCCCGCTTGTCAACCACGCGCTACACGGTCAACGCGATCCCGCGCGTCAGTCGCACACGCGCAAGCATCTCCCGTTGCCAACTGGGCCCAGCCAGTCAGTGCCTCGGCCCGACACCAGCCAAAAATGGAAAGCGCACTTTGATTTCCGAAAGCATACTTTCTATTTTCGGCAACTTTCTGATTTTTAGTAATTTCAAAACCCTAGGATATTCAAATGCTTATAACTTTTGAACCATTAATCCAAATAAGGTGAAATAAATTTCTAAATCCATGATAAATCATGCAGACTTAGAATATGCAAAAATATTATGAAAGTACATTCTGTTTGAATTTTAAATTTAAATTTAAAAAAGAATCCAAAATATACCATTCATAGAATTTTTGCAAATGACCTCCAAATTGAGTAAACTAAATTTTTTTAGTCTCGTGGTAATCTTAAGAACCTGAATATGTAAAAATACATAGGTTTTATGATAATAAAAAATTTAGTTAATAAATAGGTAGTAAAGAAATTCAATATTAGTCCACATAAATTTAATCCTTTAAAATTGTAGAATAAGAATAAATAACCCCTGCAACTATCCCTGATTTATGAAACTGTTTTATTTGAATTCTTCCATCTGATTTTTTTTTGGCCCTATTGAAATTTATTATTTGTTATGAAATTATTATACAACGTGTAGAACCCGACGAACCCAGAGTAGTCGACGACGATCAAGAATTCGACTACGAGAGTAATCAACAAGGCAAGCACCCCCTTTGATCATATTGATCCCAGTTTTATAAATGTTTTCATTAAATTTTTTACTGCATACGTTACTTTTATTAAAGTCTGCTATTTTATGGGTATTGGTAGTTGTACCTGTAGTTACATAGAACTTCCTTGATAAGTATGGATTTGTGAACCTTGATAACCCTAGAATAGCATAAACAATACTTAATGTCAATTGGGTTACTCACACTTAGTGTCATGCTTAGCCATGCTTAAGAAACATAAAATTTTTATATGGTTAAAAATGTTGGATATGACATTTAATGGGTATGACTTTTCTTTATGATTGGTATTTTGGTCAAAAATGAAAATAAAAACTATGGCTTAGATGCGGGCAATTATTGGTAATAGCCAGATGTACAAGGGATTTGTACGTAGTGTAGGGGGAGTCTATTGCCCGTGTCGGATTAAGGACTTAACTATGAGTTGTTTTCAGGCCAAGAAATGCGTACAACTACAAGTACTGGTATAGGACAGTCTTAACCTATTAAGTTACTTAAAACTAGCTTTACACATTGGTAGGCTGAAGCGGTGTGTACGCCATGCTATGGGGTGGAGTGGGACAATTTGATGTGTGTCATCATTTGTCGTACTAGTCGCCTATCTTCTGCCGCCTTAGGGAGAAGTGGGACAATTTGGTGTGTGTCACCACTAACTGAACTAGTCACACATCTTCTGCTGCCATAGTATGGGTCCATCACCGGGCTGGTGCAAGGTTGGGATTAAGTAATGTAATGGTTATGTTATGATCTCCTTGCCGACACACCAAAGGAAGTGTGTTACTGGCCTGGCAAAAGGGTTGATCATTTCTTGTGGGTAAAGCTGTACATCTCTACAGAGAAATAAACTAATCGATTAGCGGCGCCCGCGGTCAAGGGCACTTGGTAAAGTCATCACATAGTTAGCTGATTTTTATTTTCATAAAATCTGGTTTCTACCGTGTGTCGGTAATTTCTACTGTGTGTCAGTGGAAATGGTTCATGGATATGGTCATGATACCCAGGTACATGAAATTTATCTATGCTTATATTCTGTTACTTTCCGTATTAAATTGCTTTTACCTAAATTCCGTTTTGCAACCTACTATTCTGTATTTACACTTCAAATTAGCTTTATGCAAAACAACCATAAGCCTTCCCTTTGAATTGGCTTGCATGTATATTTAGGTTTTGCTAAAAGTCTTGCGAGTACGTAAGTACTCAACTTGCCTATGTTGATGTTTTTATGTGAAGAACCAGAATACCCCGACGATACATTTTATGACGTAGGATTCGGGGATATGAACGATGAATTTTACTAGGGTTCTCCTTGTCAGTTGCCTGTGGGGATATTGGGTTAAAGGCATACTACAAGAAATGTGTCTCCACTGAACTATTTTACTTTTGGTATTGTAAGAATATTATGTACTTTGCTTCTGTTGTGATAATAAAGTTTGTGTATGACTGTGATATCAATTTGTAATTGTGCGTACTAGCCACTGATCATGGGACTAGTACGGAAAGCACATAGTACCCATTATTGATATTTGTTATAAAAAATGGGGGCCTTACAAATGTAATATAGCCAACTCTATTATATTTATATTAACATAAAAAATAAATTTTAATAAACTAGCCCGTGTGATACACGGGTCGATGACTAGTTAATCAAATTGAATTTGCACTTTCAAAAGACATCAATTGCACATGGCATGGCTAAGCAAACTACACACGATCCAACCAATCCACATTGGCATCTATTAGCAACCAACTAATAATTATCTGTCCTAGGGTAACAAATAGTCATGGCATACAAATGACAAGGTAGGCATAATCCAATTGGGCTGAATAGCTAAATCCCAAATTATTTGAAAATAATTCTAGGCATAAATAACATGCAGTAGTTTAAATCAACATAGAATTTATAAAACTGGGTTCAACATAATTAAAAGCACAACTTGCCTTGGAATAGTTCTTGTTCTTGATCTGAATCTTGACCTTGAGTCAATGCTTCACCCTTGAACACTTCAAGCACTTCAACGTCTACGCGAATCGAGAACACAAAAAATACAAACTAAAGAGCAAACAATCTCTAAAAATCAAATAAAATTTATCAGCAAAGAGATCTTGAATTTATTTTTTTTTAGAAACTTGAATCGCCTCAATCGGAGCTTGTATGAAGAAGAATGGGTCTCGAAATATTCAAATAAAAGATAAATACAGAAAAAGAGAAATTCTTAATTTATCGAATAACTTTTCTAAATAAAAATCAATTTATGACGTCATCACGAGAATTAGATTTTCATCCAAATTATTTTTCTAAAGAAAAACTCTCGTAGAGGCTAACATGTGGGGCCCATGTGTCAGCCTTGCTGACGTCATCGTGACACATGTTAAGCCCACATCATGGCCACGTCACACAGCAACGTCGGCGGCGAAAGGCACCTTCGAAAAGATCTCGTCGAGCTCGATTTGATGACGTGGTCTGCTCAGTCTCCAGCAGCCTAGAACTACAGTGGCGACATCCGGAATGGCAACAATTCAAGCACAACGATGCGGCGACACTCCGACGGTGCTCTGGCTTAGATAGCACGCGCACGGGGTGCGGCTGGCAACGGCGATCCGATGGTGTGGTCGATGACCCGGGAGAACCTCCACCGATGGTGAATCAATGAAATCCTCTTCACGGCGGTGCACAAACAAAACTTCAAATCGCGGCGAAACAGCGGCGCAATCTCCTAGATTGATCTAGGGTTTGCGTTTGTGATGCCCTTGCGGTCTTGATGAACTCCTTTTATAGCAGCAGAAGTCCGAGTTGTGCATGGGGCGGAGGCCATGTCCGCGGTGGACATAAAGGGCAATGCGGATTTCGGCATCCACGCGGGGAAGAAGACCCTGACATGCGGGCCCGCATGTCTCTACATGGTTGAGCCAAGCAGGCCGAGCGGCCAAGCGAGCTAGCGCAGCGCGGAGTAAGCCGGCATGCGAAACGGGCCGAAGCGTAGAGTATTTGGCCGGAATGAAAGGGTTACGGCCCAATGCCAAAATCCGAATTTTTCAAGGGTTTTTCAATAAAAATAATTACTAAAATTCATATAGCTCTAAATAAATAGCAAAAACACTTGAAAAATTTCAAATTGTTTTGGTAAAATACTTTGAGATATGTAAAACTCAAATAAAATAGTTTTGACAAAAGTTATAAAAAACTTTGCACATATTTAAATATTATTTACAAAAGGCTTAATTCAAATATATTATAAAATCGAAATAAATTCCAAAAAATTCACAAAAAATACATCGCAATATAAAATCATTATAAAGTAAAAATTGGGATGTTGCACACGGTCACATCCCCCTCCTCTTGCAAAGCTAGTGCATGCAACTAGATAGTAATTAATGCTACGTACACATACCATAGGCAGTGTAAGTATAGTAACCACTACTACACGAATATACATCACAATCGGTTCTTTTTTATCATCACAGTCGGTTCTGGTGGCGACACAAAGTCATGAGACAGAGATGAGGCGACGCTATTATAGTCGGTTTTTTTTCCGATAGAGATGAGTGCGTCATCTGTATCGGTTCTTTACAAGAAGCGATAGAGATGAGGCTCATCTCTATCGGTTCTTTAGAAGAACCGATAGAGATGTCGCACTCATCTCTATCGCTTCTTCTAAAGAAGCGATAGAGATGAGGTGGTATCTCTATCACTTCTTACAAAGAACCGATAGAGATGACCCTCTTATCTCTACTGTTTTCTTCTCAGAACCGATAGAGATGAGAGGGTGTGTTGTTGTCCAATTCACCCTCCAATCAGCACATATGTCACACAGTATGCACATATCACATTCACACAGCAATAGCACACATTATGCATATATCACATTCACAGAACACAAACATTTTATTACAACACATATCACATTCATTCACAAAACAGAACTCATACATGCTTCATAGTTAGTACACATGCAATCGCATTCACATATGTAATATTGTTCACATATGGACTAGTAGGAGCTTTCAGGATCTGTAAACCTACCCATCTGCGAGATAACTTCCATCCAGTACCACTGGCATAAGTGATCTCGTAACTTGTTGAGTGTAGAGATGTCTAAGCTCTTCTGGGGGATATTGAGACATCATTTCAATTATATTAATACCTTTGCAAAATAGAGGACTGTTCCAAGATATATAAATGTACTCCCGATCAATACCTAGCTTCTTCCCTGGTTTAGAGCTTCCAATTCCCTAGTTAGGGGACATACATTGCAAACATCAACAATGATATCGAATAAACTAATTATATAGTGCAATAGCTTGCAAATCTTTTAACTTCAATGAAACAAAACAAGGGAACCAACGATAACTCCTAATCTCTAAATAGGTTAGGTCATAATCCCATTCGAGGATATGTGGTTCGGGCAAGTTCCTAAACTGTTGTACAACTTTAGAGAAAATTTCAGCAGTATCTCCCCGCTGTTCTCTACATACACGTCTCGACAATAGGTCAAGAGGAGTGTGCACCTAGAGAACACTACAAGGAGATGATACCGAAATCTACTCTGAAGTTGTACAACAGCTCAGGAACTTGCTCGAACCACATATCCTCGAATTGTCCAACTAACGTGGACAATTCGAGACTGCCTGTTTATAAATATGCTATTTCGATCGGCATATTTATAAACAAGATACCAGTGCAACCTAAACTTTCTTCACGACATGTCAAAATTACATAGTGCAAAATTGAAGGGGCTTGAAGGAATAATTATATTTTGAAGAAAACCACAAATTCTGCAAAATGAGAGGAAATTTCCTCAGGCTAGGCTTCAAATTTACCCTCTTAACACCCACCCTTGAGGATTTCAATTTTTCTCACCCAAGTATTGCTTCCAACCACAGAATATGAGCTATTTTTTCAGGTGACGGCGGAGAAATATCCCCTGGAACAACAATAGAGAAGAGTTCAGCCCGAGGGGTATAAATAACCTAGCGAGACACATTACAATCGGTTCTCACTTAAGAAGTGATATCGGTTCTCACTTGAAAAGCGATAGTGATGTGATTATACACATCACTATCAGTTCTTATGTAAGAAGCTATAGTGATATGCATTATCATCACTATCGGTTCTCACATAAGAAGCGATAGTGATAATTACATGCACATCACTATCGGTTCTCATCGGTTCTTATGTAAGAAGCGATAGTGATGTGCATGCTCATCACTATCGCTTCACATCCACATCACTATCGGTTCTTTTGTGAGAATCGATAGTGATGTGCATGATCATCACTATCGCTTCTCACAAAAAAAGCGATAGTGATGAGCACGTGCATATCACAATTGGTTCTTTTGTGAGAACCGATAGTGATGTGCATGAACATTACTATTGCTTCTCATATAAGAACTGATTGTGATGTGCCCAATGCTACATCACAATCACTTCTAACCTGAGAACCGATAGTGATTACTATTAACACCTCTCCTAAGTCATCAATCACAATCGTTTTTTCCTAAAAACTTAAGAACCGACCCAGATGAAGCGATAGTGATATACCATTCTGTAGTAGTGAACGTTTCTGTTTAGGATCGTGCTATGGTGTGTCCTCTCTTCATGACGTAAAATCAATGAAAACCTTGGATCTGTGAATCATGACGAGCACGATGATGTCAACTATTGTTTTAATTAATACAACAACATACGATAAATAAATTCGCCTAAGAATACACTCGTTATCCATGTATACTCAACCATTCAAGAAGACGCCCAGTTCTTGCAATCATACGAAAAAAAATCTTAAGAATAACGTAACGGAGTTTTTTTAAAGAAAGTGGTAAGAACAGCTAGCTGCTAACGCTACAGACATACTGTACGCAGCGTACACACATTGACACACCAGCATGTGGGGTAAATTTGCAGCATACATACATGCATGAAAGTGCCCAAAGTTAAAGCTGTCAGTAAAAGTGAAAATCTTTTAGCTCTTCTCTGACCAGTATTACTGCAAAGCCATTACTAGCTAGGAGTAATTCATGCATGCACTACACACATATGCACACATGAATGAATGTGTTTTCATATGTAGACGACAAGGGGCAGTGGTGCTCATGAGCTCAAGCCAGCCCTGTCCTTGATCTCTTCTCTTTCTCACACTTAATCATAATCAAATCATAGCACCCAGCTGCATCTAAGTAAATTAATGGCAGCCTTTTCCTCCCTCTTCAGATGGGTTATTGTATTGATGTCAATTAAAGTAGTCCAAAGAAATCTCTCGCGCAGCTACTCCTCCCGTCACAAATAGTTATCGTTTTGAACATAAGTACAATTAAACTTTCGAAACTTTAATTGTTAGTATATTTTTAAATATTTAAATTAGATACATAAAAATCATATGCGTAAATTTGTCTTGAAAAGTAATTTCATAGTATTATAATTTCATTAGGTTTTATAAATATATTAGAATAAAAATTAGTTGTCAAAACTATGTTTGAAAGATTATGTCAATATTCAAAACAACAACTATCTCTGCGTGTAAGGATTATTACGATTGGAATGTATCCCTCACTCACATGCACTATTATTGAGTATATAATTAATTGGGTCCTGCACCTATCTCTTTAGCCCTAGGCAGACTAGATAGAAAAAGCCCTAGGCAGCTAGCTTATTTCAGAACCGAATTAAGAGCATTAATTAAATATGCATACCAAAGAGAGTGATAACAATAAAGGGGTAGCTAGCTGCGCTGAGGCTAGATGTATGCATCACTGCACAGTGTCAAGTGTGAGGACCATCTACTATAAGTCTACACTACTAGTAAGTGTGTGTATGCATATGCATATTGAGCATATCCATTCATCAGCCAGCTATCCATCATCTATTCTTTTGTTTGCCTCTTTATAAGGGCCTGCTTTTCTTCCCTGCAGCCTTTTGCTAGAGCACACTACACACACTACAGGTAGAGGAGAGAGAGAGAGAGAGAGAGAGAGAGAGAGCATGAATTCCTCATAGCAATCCAAAGGTAGAGTCCTGAGTAGATCGCTCGCTTCAGGCAGGCAGGCAGGCATCTTGTCTTATTGCTTTTCTGCTCGGTCGATCGCCTTTTGCACCACTAGCAGCTAGCAGCAGGGCTCCCTCGAGCGTTTAATGCTTGAATGCTCCTCCTGTTGCTGCAATTCACAGTCCACACTAACTAGCACAGCAGCAGAAGCTAGCTGTCTGTTAGATCAACAGTAGCCTCTCGCGTCGCATTAATCAAACGAAGAAAGGTTCGCTCCATTTGATCCATCCATAGCTCTGTACACATGCATGTTCTTGTTTCAATGGCCGGATTAGTATTCAGTAGCTTCCTTCCTTTCCTTGCATACTTGCATGTGCTTCGTCAGATCGGCGTCAGCCTGAGATAGATCAGATCAGATCGGACTAGCTACTTCAATAGCTAACGTGCAAGCGCTATCGATCGTTTCTTGTTAGGTCGCAAGATGGATCATTGCTACAACGACATGATTTTAAGCGAGAGCTCGTGGAGTGGAGGCGGTGGCGATGGAGGGGCGGTAGTGCTGCCGCCGGACGTGGGTGTCGACGGGAGCGGCATGACGGTGCTGGAGAGGTTGGTGCTGGACGAGGCGCTCGCGGCGGCGATCCTGGAGCTCCAGGGCATCCAGGCGCCGTGCGGCGGTAAGGTGGTGCTACCGCCGGCCGGCGGTGGTGTTGAGGCGGCCGTCACCTTCGCCGCGATGGAGACCGCGACGCCTGCCTACGCCGGCGTTGACGGGGATGTCCTGCAGCGACAGCAGCATCACCATCGCCATCAAGGCGCGATGGGGATGGCTGCAGACTACGACCTCACGCCAGCAACACCGGTTGTCACGTTGAGTACTGTAGCACCTGCGTTCACAAACGCCACCGCCGTTAACGGAGGCATCATCGATGCTGCTGTCTTCTCCGGCAACGACGCCGCCGACGCGCAGAGCGTGGTGACGGCGAAGGCGGCGCCGATAACAGCGACGATGAGCCAGTGCGAAGAAGGCAACGGCACTGGCAGAAGACAACGGCGGTCGAGCAGAAAGGGGAAGGCGGCCGAGTCAACAGCCGCGGCGGCGGACGGGCTGGTCCAGGAGAACCCACTCTGCAGCCTCCTCGCGTCCACAACCACCGGCGACGGCGGAATCCAGATCGCCTTTAGCACCAGCGCCCCGGCCCCAGCCTCCAAGCGGGCGAAGCTGTCGCTGAGCAGCAGCTCGTCGAGCATCAGTTTCGACGGCAGGAGCTCCGGCAACGGTGGCGAGGACCCACGGTACGAGCCGGACACGGAGGCTCTGGCTCAGGTGAAGGAAATGATCTACCGCGCCGCGGCGATGCGGCCGGTGACCCTCGGCACCGAGGACTCCGGTGAGCGGCCGCGCCGGCGCAACGTGCACATCTCGTCAGACCCGCAGACGGTGGCGGCGAGGCAGCGGCGGGAGCGCATCAGCGAGCGACTGCGCGTGCTGCAGAAGCTCGTCCCCGGCGGCGCCAAGATGGACACGGCGTCCATGCTCGACGAGGCCGCCAACTACCTCCGCTTCCTCAAATCCCAGGTCAGGGAGCTGCAAACCCTAGACCGCCGGAATTACGCAAATGCCACGGTGCACAGTGGCACCCCCGCCATGGCAGCAGTAGCTGGTCCACTGAGCTACGACAATGGCAATGGCATGCCGGCCTTCGCCTTCCCGGCAGCAGCAGAAACCCTAGCAGGAGCAGGAGGAGTTCACGAGCAGCTGGTTTAGATAGATTTCAGACATGCATGCATGCAAGTGTTGTTATGTTTGTCCAATGTGAGACCATCATATGATAGGTTCATCATTATTAGCTTGGTGATTAGGGATGATCATATCGATGGAATCATGCATCATGGAAGCAAATGCCGTCGCCTTAACCTCTTCCTCCTCCTCCTCTCTTTGATCATTTTAATTGATGTGTGCATGCATGTCCGGCCTGTACGTGCTTTTAGAGATTAGGCACGCTTTTGCCGAGCACAAGGATATAAGGGGCTTGGAAAAGTTTGCGCCTTTTTTGATCGAATTCTTCATCAACTTAGTCGTCGTCTCCATCTTTTCATGTGCATGCACGTATATGCGTGCGTAAAAGCAAAGCTTTTCCAGCGCGCGAGCGATCCAAATGGTAACGGAGGAGGTCGATCGTACTACGATCGAGTAACTCGAAACATCATCATGGCAACTTTCCAAGGCATAATTAACCTCTTTTTTGAACAAATAATTAACCACTTTTAAGGGGCCTTTTCTCCGTGCATGCAAAACCCTAGCAAAAGCGATCGAGGAGAAGAAAGGGAGAAAGAAAGAACGAAAGGAAAGATGGCAATGCAAATCATAGGGTTCATCATTGCTTACTTTCCGGTCGTCGTCGTGGAAGCTAGGAAAGAAAGCAAAGCAAATTGAAAGCATTGCTTAATTAAATATCGGTATTGCGTGATCGAGGAGAGGGCAGAGAGTCGTGTCATGGCGATGGGCGATGGCGATGCCGATGATTCGTGCAGTGTGAGTGAGGGAGTTTGAGCCCACTCGGGTCAGCTCTCAGGGTTGAGCTGGGTGAGCTTTTTAGACCGGCCGGGGCATGCACTCAGCTCGCTGCATCAAAAGGCATGCATCTAAAAGGAATCATTCCCTTTCCCTTTTGATTCACACGCTTCTTTAAGGGAAAGATATACCTTTTGGTCCTCGAGCTGCGTGCGAAAATTCTTGATAAGATGCCCTCATCACCTCTGAATATTCTTAATAAGATTTGTTCCTTCTGTTTTTTCTTTTCTTTTTCATCGGTACGTGTTTCTACCTTTGTTGATTTTAAGAAGAAAACTAATAGTCTATATATCATATTCATATATATACTATGTGGTACACGTTTTCGCCGTACAAATCATGTACATTCAACACCTTGGATTACATCCAGGTTTTCGCAATAAAAACCTAACATGACCTTGCCCTTCTCAGGCCTACCTGTCGGCACCGTTATTTGCACTCAAGACCTCCTTGACGCCACTTGCCCGGCCCTCTACTCGATCGTTTGCCGACCACCTCTATCGAGCCTCCAACGATTCAAGCGCGGTTAGATATGCGATGTCCGAGCATCTCCAATTGCCCCATGATAATTCTTACTTGCATGTCTATGGTCCTATTTGTTTCGCTTTTTCACTAGTTTAAAAAGCAGAAAAGTCAAAATCGAAACAAACAACTGACTTTTAAGCTATGCTTAAAAAAAAACTATAAGCCTCCATATAACTATAAGCCAAAAGTCAGGTGAGAGGTGCTTTTTTGGGATGAAATAACCATTTGCCACTAGAAGTCTCCAAAATTACCCACCAAATGCCACTCAAGAATCCTTCACCCATCTCCTCATTTCTCCTCGTCTTCTCTGGCTCCCCTGTGCGACATGTCTTCTCCCTCCGCCGCTACGGTCTCTGTCGTCCCCGACCTCCTCCCTCCTCCGCCGTCCTCAGCCTCCTTCCTCCTCCACCGACCCGGATCAAGTTGATAAATAATTACGCTTAGAATGAAGTTTGATCTAAAAATTAATCTATGTTTTTCAATACGACATTCGGTGAAAAAACTATGAAACATTTGTATTAGATAAATCAGTACATAAGAAAAGTCCTTACAACCTTAAAAGGTATTTCAAACTTTCTAGCAATAAGCTACACCCAGGGTTCACAAAACCGAATTTCGAAAAACCGTTCGAAATTCGAAAACGTCAGAAACCGAAAGATTAAGAAATAAAAAAAATCAAAAAAACAAAAACCTGTCGGTTTTTCACGAAAAACCAACAACCGATTGAATGTTCTTAAGAAACGGTTTTCGAGCGGTTGAAAACCGCGGGTTTTCAACGGTTTTTGAGCGGTTTTCAACATATACATTTTTTCAAATTTTTGATTTTTTCTTAAAAAAGATTAAATTAAAACGGTTTACTGAGCGATTTTGGATATCAAACCGCAGCGGTACGCTAGAAAACCGCGATTTTTGAGCGATTTTGTGAACCCTGGCTACACCATCCAACACATCAAAAAACCAGATACCAAACAGCATGTCTTGACTTAAAAGCAAACGGCTTAAAAGCTCGTTAAGCCAAAAAAACTAGCTTTAATGTAAAAGCCAAAAAAGCCTAAGCCGAAACAAACAGGACCTAAGTCTGCATCACACTGTTTGCCTCAACCGACAACTGTACTGGGCTTGATTTGAGCCCACACTACTACAGAATGGTACATCACTATCGCTTCATCTGTGTCGGTTCTTAAGTTTTTAGGAAGAAACGATTGTGATAGATGACTTAGGAGAGGCATTAATCATAATCACTATCGGTTCTTAGGTTAGAAGTGATAGTGATGTAGCATCGAACATTACAATCGATTCTTACGCGAGAAGTGATAGTGATATGCATTATCATCACTATCGGTTTTCATATAAGCGATAGTGATGAAGACGCATCACTATCGGTTCTTATTTAAGCGATAGTGATGATAATGACATCACTATCGCTTCGCCAAAAGAACCGATAGTGATGAGAGTTCTCATCACTATCGGTTCTTTTGTGAGAAGCGATAGTGATGTTCATTATCATCACTATCGCTTCTAAATAAGAACCGATAGTGATGCAGACGCGTGCTTCATCACTATCGCTTCTTATATGAAAATCGATAGTGATGACTATTATAATCATCGTTGCTTGTCTTGTAAGAACCGATCATGATGTTCATGATCACATCACTATTGCTTTTATATGAGAACCGATAGTGATGTACCTCGTTAGGTTATTTATACCACTCGAAATGAACTCTTCTCTCATATTGTTCCGCAGGAGGTTTCTTCGCCGCCACCAGAAAAAATAGCTCATATTCTGTGTTTGGAAGCAATACTTGGGTGAGAAAATTTGAAATCCTCAAGGGTGGGTGTTAAGAGGGTAAATTTGAAGCCCTAACTTGAGGAGATTTCCCCTCATTTTGCATAATTTGTGGTTTTCTTCAAAATGTGAGCATTCCTTCAAACCCCTTTAATTTTGTACTATGTAATTTTGATATGTCGCGAAGAAAGTTTAGATTGCAATCGGTATTGTGTATATCCTATCAGATTTCACACCCTTTATTTCACAAGCATGTACACATGTATTTAATTATCTTAATTTGTAGTGCTTTGATGTTAATATGGAATTATTATTGCTGTCACTTGATGAATGCTAGAGTTTAGGGTGCGGAACCTACGTCTCCCGTTCGAGGATGCTTGTTTATAAATATACCGAACGAAATGGTATATTTATAAGCGAGCAGTCTCGAATTGTCCACGTTCTTTGGACAGTTCGAGGATATGTGCTTCGGGCAAGTTCCTGAGCTGTGTTGTACAACTGCAGAGTAGAGCTTCGGGCAAGAAGAGGTCAATATTTTGGGACTTACCGTACTGGAAGGAGTTAGATGTTCGGCATTGTATTGATGTCATGCACGTTGAGAAGAATGTCTGCGACAATTTGGTTGGTATCCTGCTGAACATACCTGGAAAGACAAAGGATGGTGTGAATGCTCGTCGCGACATGGCCTACATGGGAATCAGGCCCAGGCTTGCAGTGATAGAGGAGGATGGAAAAGGTCCGTATATCCCATTGCATGCTACACCCTGTCCAAGAAGGAGAAAGAGGACCTTTGCAAATGTCTCCATGGTATTAAAGTTCCATCCGGCTACTCCGCGAACATTAAGAAGCTTGTGTCCTTGGATGATTTGAAGTTTTGGGCATGAAGTCCCACGATTGCCATGTCTTGATGACCCAAATGCTCCTGATTGCAATAAGAAATATTCTCGCAGAGGATGTCAGTTTGCAATCACGGTTGTGTTACTTCTTCAATGCGATCTCCGCAGTTATTGACCCGACGTGCTAGACAACTTGCAGAGTGAGGTGGTGCGAGTCTATGTCGACTTGAGATGCATTTCCACCTTTGTTCTTCGATGTCATGGTCCACCTTGTTGTTCACCTCGTTAGAGAGATTAAGATATGTGGACCGGCATTCCCTCGTTATATGTACCCGCTCGAGAGGTACATGGGTATATTAAAATCCTACGTGAGGAATCGGTCGAAGCCCGAGGGTAGTATTGTGGAAGGTTATGGTAATCAAGAGGTTATTGAGTTCTGCGTGGACTATCTCGGAAAAGACAAGCAATCGGTGTTCCTCTATCTCGCCATGAGGGCGCACTTGCCGGCAAAGGAACCGTTGGATCAAAACTAACGAGGCCACGATTTGATATGTATTGCAAAGCGCATCTCGATCTTGCGTGAGAGCGCTTGAAGTTGCGGTACATCGAGCGGCACAAGTCGATATTACGGAAGAGAATCCACAAATGGATGAGCTTTCCATCATGCGAACACAACGATAGATTTCTCACATGGTTCAAACAAAGGCGAGAGGTCTCATAGTGAGATTATCAAATGGTTGGTGACGGACCTAGATTTAATGTACGCATATGGCGAGGGTACGATATTAATGGGTACACCTTTACATCGAAAGTCGATGCGAAGAGTACTCGTTCAAAACAAAGGTGTAAGCATAGATGCTTTTTCCGATGAACATCACTCAAAGGAGGATCCTCAATGGCAATGAACTCTTACTTGGGTGATCAAGAAATTTGGGAGCTCGATTACGAATATACCAAATTCCATTGTTCGATGTAAGTGGGTGGGACTCCTACATGGAGTGAAGGTCGACAAGAGAGGTTTTACTCTTGTGGATCTAAACAGACTCGCTTATAAAGATGACCCATTCGTACTTGCGAAGCAAGCAAATCAGTCTTCTATGTGCGTGATCCGCCAATCCGAGGTTGCACGTCGTCCTTCATGGCAAGCGCGGATCGTTGGAGTCGAAAATGTCATAGATGAAGAAGAATACGACCAATTTGATGAAATACCTCCGTTTGCGGATGGGGCTGTCTTAGTGGCGGCGATGACACACATGGAAGAAATTACATGCGTGTAGATCATCGTGAAGGGTTGTATTGCAAATAAAAGGAGTACATCATTGTATCGCTTGCTATGTGTTTGAAATGTTTGTATTGTACATAATCAGTAGTTTCGTGTTTGCAAAGGTTACGTGTATGTATGAAACTTTTGCAAAAAATTTCAATGGATTGTGGTATGTATCATCTACTTGAAGCAAGAAAAGAAGCTCTACATCAAATCCTTTCTCGCAATTTTCAAAATACTTGGACTTCATTTCGTAAAGATTTGACTTTGAGACTCTTTGAACAAAAATCATGCCTACAAAGTGACTTTGGCCTTCTTTTTCAATGTCGACTTTTTTGCCGTAATACTTTTGGAAAAGATTTGTAGTATCACAAAGTCTGCTCTGCAAAATTTCAAAAATTCCAACTATGTTTGCAAAAGTCATGGCCTTTTCACTCTTTGATCGATATTTCGCAAGTTCGTAATTCATGGTTTCTCCGAAAACAAATAGTGCATTGAACAACATTTGTGTCGGTTTTATTAGAATACCGATAGAGATATAAACGTTATTTGTATCGCTTTTGTGAACAAAACCGATAGAGATATGCATGTTTCTTTTTTATGTCGGTTTTATTCTAAAACCGATAGAGATATAGAATTATTTGTGTCGGTTTTATTCTAAAACCGATAGATATGTACCAGGTTTTTGTGTCGGTTTTGCGAAAAAACCGATAGAGATATAGCAGTTTTTTGTGTCGGTTTTACAAAAAACCGATGAGATATGCATTTTTCTTTGTGTCGGTTTTCAAACAAAACCGATAGTGATGATTATTCGAGAAAACTAGAGTGATCTTTTGTTTGTTGTGTCGGTCTTACGAGAAAAACCGATAGAGATACTATTTGTGTCGGTTTTCAATAAAACCGATTGAGATGGGCCTTTTCTATTAGTGTCGGTTTTACGAAAACCCAGATGCAGATGTACCTTTTTTTATTTGTGTCGGTTTTCAAACAAAATCGATAGTGATGATTATTCGAAAACCGTAGTGATCTTTTGTTTTTGTGCCGCTCAAAAAGCGATAGAGATGTCCTTTTATATTTGTGTCGGTTTTACAAAAACCGATACGATGTGCATGTTTTATTTGTGTCGATTTTCTCAAATAAAACCGATAGTGATGATTATTCGAGAAAACAGAGTGATCTTTTGTTTGTTGTGTCGGTTTTACTCAAAAACCGATAGAGAAACTATTTGTGTCGGTTTTCAATAAAACCGATTGAGATGGGCCTTTTCTATTAGTGTCGGTTTTCAAAAAAACCGTATAGATGTACCTTTTATATTTGTGTTTGCTCAAAAACCGATACAGATGTGAATCTCTTTATTTGTGTCGGTTTTACAAACAAAACCGATAGTGATGATTATTCCGTAATAATCTTTTGTTTTTGTGTCGGTTTTATAAAAACCGATAGAGATATTACTTTTTATTTGTGTCGGTTTTACAAGAAAATCGATAGAGAAATGAGGACCACGTGATTCATTAGGGCTGCACTTCAACATTTGGCAAAAATTATAAGTCCGACGCGCCTCCGCCTTGTTCTCGCGCCGGCTTTCCCATCCCCACGCCGCGCCCTTGCCCCGCCGCTCCTCCCCCCCCCGCCGCCCCACACCTCGACGCCCGCCCCGCCGCCGCTCCTCCCCCCCCGCCCACGCCCGACGCCCCGCCCCCCCCGCCCCCCTCCACCCCGCCCCACGCCCGACGCCCGCCTTGCCCCGCCGCCCCCCCCACCCCACCGCCCCCACCCCTTGCCCTTGCCGCCTCCTCCCCCCCACCCGCCGCCCACGCCCGACGCCTCCTCCGGCCCCTCGCCCGATCCGCCTCCGCCACCCCCGCCTCGACTCCACCCTCCGCCCCGACGCCACCCTCCGGCCCAAGCCACCCGCCGCCCGACGCGCCCACGGCGCCAGATTTTGTTTCGCCAATGACGCCGCTTTCTTTCGATTTGACTGCTCGGTGAAGATAGCTTTCTCTTTGTTGATTTGATCCCGTGTTTTGCTTCGTGATGGTCATGTTGTGCTAGCATTTGGAGTCCGATCACGAATTTTGAAAATTGTCGTTGGTTGTCTAAATTGGTGGATAAATCAATTGCCTTTGAATACAATTTAAATAAATTAAGGCACCATTATAATGCATCTATTATGACAAGATAGCATGTCGTTTATGTACCAGCGGACACTTGACAAGAAAGCCACCGCACTTTGACCATTCCTTGAGAGTACACAACGAGAATCACCAAAGATTTCCAATAATGATCCGTTGCCTCTAATGAGAGCCACACATGCGGTACATCCTTCATCTATTGGCCCATGATATGATGGTCTCTGAAACAAAATCCAAGCTTAAGTAAATAATAGATTTTCGAATCTCACATTTTTCTACATACAAATAATTGAGATATTACCTTCACACAAAAACAATCGAGGATAGAAGCCTTGTCGTTGTTCGTTATAGTCCTTACCACTACACTCGCTTAATTCCTCTCGTGCTCGCTTGTTCTCTCAAAGAACTCATCCATTCTCGCAACAATTAAGTGGGAACATCAATTATATATTTCATATTTGGATGTGCAGCAGTGTAACTATGGACAAAAATATAGAGTGCATCAATTAATTAGCGAGAAAATAACTTTGAAAATGCTCTTCCCATCGCATTAGGCGATTACTACGAAACTCGATCATTGAGAACTTCAAGATGAAAGTGTGCCGCACAATATTGTGCTACAAAGAGTCCTGAAAAGAAAATAAATAATTCAGATGGTCATCATACACAACTATTGTAGTAAATGTTACCTATTACAAAAAAAAAGGATGGATCAACAGAATTCTTTTATACGTTCTCTAAATCGTTGCTTCTTTTATTTTTCATCAATTAGGAAGCCCTGAAGGCCCTTTGGTGTGCTTCTTTTATTGGAACTGCAAGGGAAAGACCCATCTACAGCTTTTAGGTACAGGATTTTCTCCTTTATTCCGAATGCTACCCTTTTGTGCATAGTTTTAAATCTCGAACAAGTAAATGAACCATTGTCGCTTCTGCTCACATTAGGGTTATCTATGTTGATGCTTCCCATGTAAACACAACAACTTGGCAAAGAAAAGATTTATATATAGATTTATCTATTTATCACATAGAAATCTCCTCATCCTGTTTCCATTATATATTCAATTGAAGGGTTGCCTCTATATTCAATTATTCATGATATACATGTTCCTTCATCCTGTTTCCATGTATGTTACGATGCTTTTCATTACTTTCTCATATGTGCTTTTGTACTCAAGATTTGTTAAGAGTTTAGGTTATGTAACCTCGTCTCCTGCTCGAGAGTGCTTATTTATAAATATGCCTAATGACATATTTATAAGCAAGCGATCTCGAATTGTCCACGATTTTGATAGCTGAGGATATGGTTTGGGCAAGTTCTGGTGTTGTACAACTCACAGAGTAGATTTCGTAGCGTCTCCTGGTGTTCTCTGGATACACACCCTCTTGACCCGTTGTCGAGACGTGTATCCGGAGAACAATGGGAGATGTCGCCAAATTTTCTCCGAGTTGTACAACGGCTTAGGAACTTGCCCAACCACATATCCTCGAATGGGATTAGGACCAAACCTATTTAGAGATTAGGAGTTATCGTCAAATGCGTATTTAGTTGGTCTACATACGCACTTGTCTTGAAGATCATTCATTCATCTGTTACTCTAGTGCAATATGCTAGAACAATGACATGCTATGAATTATCCATTGATCTGTTATTTTAGATGATTTATTGTGAAGTTCACATAATAGCTACGAATTGCTTTCTCTCATGTGAAATATATGTCCATGTTAGATAAGAAAACTCAAAATGTCGCAATTAGAGAGCATCGGCTCATCGCTAAAAAGAGTAGAAGGTGCTCCTGAGGGGCCAAGCCAACTTCCAAGTGTCGAGCGGAGCCAGGTTCCAAATGTCGAGGGGTCGAGTAAGGTGAGGAAGGCCCGAGGACCGAGCAAAAGGGGCCACAGCGAGAACGCCGCAAATTCTCCACTTCAATGCGACGGGCGTTTGCACGGTCCTCCTAAGTATAAGGGCGATACCGCCATTCCTCGGGCAATCGGTGAGGAGAGAGTTCCATAACGGTTAAGGATTGGAGAAAGGAGGTCGCCAGAGCGTAAGAACCTACTGTGGGACGAGGTTAAGGGAAAATGGATTATAGAAGAGGAGGATGAAAACAATGCCAAAGCGCTTTGAAGAGGATGGGTGTGGCTCTGAGGCACTTCAGGGTCTACATGCACAGTGAGTACGTGCTGAAAGGCCGTGCACCATTCGAGAGGTATCCGTTCGTGACTAACGATGTTTGGGAGGAGTTCACGAGGATCAAGAGTACGCCCGAGGCGAGCGAGCCGAGACAGAGGAACGTTGCTACCCAAAGGTCGAACACGCACGCCGCACCACCTCGGTTCGTGGCTACGAAGGAAGAAAGCGAATGGGCACGACTAGCCGAGGAGTGCGCCA
This sequence comes from Otatea glauca, assembly GCA_036346275.1. Classification (NCBI taxonomy): domain Eukaryota; kingdom Viridiplantae; phylum Streptophyta; class Magnoliopsida; order Poales; family Poaceae; genus Otatea; species Otatea glauca. The sequence continues at coordinate 21,021,750 of CM070712.1, read as the reverse complement.
ACTCCGGGACAGCGATGCCTTACTCGCACATATGTGAGGAGCGGGCACGTGACTGGGTATTAGCGAGGACAAAGAAAACCGCGGACGGGCAGCTGGTAGTACCAAACCCCACTACCGCGCAAGTCGTCTCCGCCATCGTAAGATATCAAACTTACTACATTGCAGAGACCATTCCTCTCAGATTTGAGATCTAATTCGTACTCGCTATTGCGGGAAGAGGTAAGCCGAGGAAAGAGCAGGAACCTTTCTTAGCCAAGGGTCAAATGACATCCTATCCACGCGATCGGAAGCTCGACCATAAGGGCCGGTGCTTGCCGCAGGTCGGGCATACGAAGAAGTCCTACTTCCAAGATGTCGCCGAGTACCGATCAAGAACATGGGAGGCACGTGCGAGCGCTGAAGGACACGCTTAGGAGCAAATGAGGAGGAGATCTCGGAGGAGATGAGGAGGAGATGAGGTGCGGATGATGGCACGTGAGGAGGAGATGAGGGTGGAGATGATGGCACGTGAGAAGCGCCTAAGGGCCGAGATGATGGCGATGATCTCCTGCAGTCGAGCGGATGCCCCGCCTCTTGTAGAAAACATGTGCCCCCACCAAGTAGTCATGGTTCCAAAATGATAAGTCCGGTCCCACCAAGGTAATAATTAATTTTGCCTTACTTAATGGTGCGAGGGTAACTCTTCATATGTTTTCTCTCAAGTTGCGCACTTTTTGCAGCGCCTACCAAGTGCCACTCACCACGACGGAAGACGGATTTCTATTGAGGTCGCAGCGCGTGTTGCATTTCCATGCAAGGAGACCGACACGGTGCATGGTCACCTTTGGGGAAGGGCTACATGAGGGTCCAGTGGACTACGCCCACGGCCTTCTTATCACATGTGCTCGAGTTCCCCCTAACGAAGACATCACCACTCTCGGGCTAGCGCGATGTCGCTCATCAAGTGCCCACGACAGCGCCAGATCGGGTCAAGGTAAACATCCTCACGCCTTCATACCATTCCAAAGAGTATTGCAACAAGTTACTTAATTATGCGCGTGCTTTGTAGGTTCCTACCGTACACCGCTGCCGCCCCACGATCGTGGACGAGCCCTACACAAAGTACGAGCTGGTGTATAAAAGGACTAGCACGACAACCACGTAACCACCGAGGCCTCTGCTAAAAGGCTAGGCTCACAAAGGCCACAGCGCCCCTCGTGTACATGAAAAGCCCATCGCCTTGCCTCGGAGACTCCTTCGGCCCGAAAAGGAGAGCCGCATGACCTACGTGAAGCCTTATGATTTTAAGGCCTACGTACATGGAAAGCCCTTCCGCCTCCCAAAGAATTGAACGCTCTAGGCATATGGACTCGATACTCCATGGATGGTACTTTGACAAAGCGAAAGATAGCGAGCGTGTCGACTTCAATGTTAGATACGAAAGGGACATTTCCACCGCGAGGAGGATGGGACATCCCGCTAGTTTTGAGGATCTGTTGCTCTGCACTAACCGGTAGCCATCGATATTTCTACATGCGATCCTCGACGCCGTGAGTATCGCACCACGCTGTACCACCTTATGACTTCCATAGGATTTTGCATTACGCTTTTTAACATTCAATGCGAGTTGCGAGGCAATGAGGCGTGGTCGTGACGAATCGACAACTAGTTGGGTTAAATCGACCACGAGCTTGTGTCCGCGACGATGGCTAGGCTTCAACCGGAATGGGTTGCGGCTACATCAAGAGGGCATTGCAAGTGAGTCGAAGAAGGACTTCATTCTATTCCGCACCACGAGGAGTAAGTACTACTTCACTGCTCAATTACTTCTACACACCGAAACCGTATGTGAACTTATTTTCTTACGCTGCATACCATTTAATAAGCAACCATTGGGTTCTACTCGTGTTCCTTCCGAGAGACAACAAAGTGTACACTTTTAATTCGGTTGATAAGAGACCGATGGCCTACGCGATCAAGCCTCCTTTGGAGCAAGAAGTGCACCACTCTTATCTAACATTTTCTCGATTTAACTACATTCATTATTTTTTACTCAACGACATCTTTCCAATGTATATAGGGTTTCAAGGAATACGTCAAGCGGGAGGGACACACGACGACAAAAAGGGCTCCAAGTCGAGTATGTCCGCTTCAAGGTACAAGTTGCTATCATATATAAGATTTAGATTTTCCGACATATTTTCTTTGTCTCTTAATTTATCTTTCTTTCTTCACAGTGTCATCAATGTGGCAGCGACGCATCGCTGTGGTTTGTATGTCATGCAACACATGGTGATCTTGATTGTCGGCTCGCACCGTTTCCGAGGTAGTACATGCATATACAATTAGTCTTTCACATGGAAATTTGAAAACTCAAATTAGAGCACTCGTTTCTATCTTGCGAATACCGTTATCCCCGTAAGAGTGTAGACAACACTTGCACTCAACAAGATACGAGACCACTTATGCCGTGGTATCGGATAGAATGCTTGTCGGAGGACTGACGGTTTAGAGATCCCAAAAGCTCCTACTAGACCAGATGTGAACAAATATTACATATCCGAATGCGATTGCATGTGTACTTATGGTTAAGCATGTTTACGTTCTATTTTGTTAACGAATGTGATATGTGTTTGTTGAAACAAGGTGTTCATGTTCGTTGAATGTGATATGTTGTCCTGTAATTTACGTGTGAATGTGATATGTGCATATTGTGTGCAATATGTGCTTGATTAGAATGTGATAGCACACCACCCCTTCATCTCTGCTTTTCTCACAAGAAAATGATAGAGATGTGACGGTCATCTCTATCGGTTCTTTGAAAGAAGCGATAGGATAATGAACTCATCTCTATCGGTTCTTTACAAGAAGTGATAGAGATGAGGATATTCATCTCTATCGGTTCTTTCAAAGAAGTGATAGAGATGAGTATATTATCTCTATCGGTTCTTTTTAAGAAGCGATAGAGATTATGAAGTCATCTCTATCGGTTCTTTAAAAGAAGCGATAGAGATGATAGTATTATCTCTATCGATTCTTTGAAAGAAGTGATAGAGATGATGGTATTATCTCTATCGGTTCTTTGAAAGAAGCGATAGAGATGATATAATCATCTCTATCGGTTCTTTAAAAGAAGCGATAGAGATGATAATATTATCTCTATCGGTTCTTTGAAAGAAGCGATAGAGATGATATATCATCTCTATCGGTTCTTAAAAGAACCGATAGAGATGACTATATCATCTCTATCGCTTCTTTCAAAGAACCGATAGAATAATACCATCATCTCTATCGCTTCTTTTAAAGAACCGATAGAGATGACCATATCATCTCTATCGGGCAAGAACCGATCTGTAATAATGCCCGCCTCATCTCTGCATCTCATGACTTTGTGGCCACAAGTTTGCAGCGATCAATTGCGACCATCTCACTGTCCTGCCATTGACTATTGCCCGCGTATCATCACATCTATCCCTGCTTAGTGAAATCTGTTGGGAAACCCTGATGGCCCATTGAAGGCCCATGCTGGTCCCTTAAGCCTAAACCCTAGGTGAGCGCTATAAAAGGAGGAGGGGTCCCCCTATGTACAAGAAATCATTAGCAATAAAGAATTCAGCAGAGCTCTCCCTAAACACGTGTCTCTCTCTTTCTGTTCTCCAATTCAGATCTGTTCGGGAACCCCGAACTATTCGATAGCGAGGTTCCTTAACACGTTATCAGCACGAAGCTCTACCGGAGATCAGTTTTGAAAAGGTGAGAAGAGGTGAGAATCGGCGATTGAATCTAATCGCTGTTGTTTTCTATGCATGCATCTAACTTACGCATCTGGTACTGTCCGTCACGTGGCAAGAAGCTACACGACACGAAGTTACAGTACATGAAGTTACTATTCATCCATCGCAGAGAGAAAAAAAAATCGCCGTCGTCTTGGTCCTTGCGCTCGCAGCGCGCCGTCGACTCGGTCTTTGCGCCGCGAAGATGTCGCCGCCGGCTCGGCATCACCGCGCATTGCCGCCCGACGTTGTTAACGACGCAGCTGCGCCACCGACCTCCGCGCCATAGCTGCGGCAGCGCCCTCGGACCGTCGTGGCCGCCGCCACGCTCGCCGGATCGCGCGACGGCGTCGTTGACCCGGCCTCGCGCGCTCGGCCCTCGCCGCGCCACGGCTCGCGGCCGAACCCGCCGTCGCGCAGACGCCGACGGCGCCGCCGCCCTCGGTCCGCCGCCAAGACGCCGCCTGGCGCAGCAGCCGCCCGCCCGCGTCTCGGCGGCCGCCGCCACGCCGCACCTCCAAATTTCGGCGCCGCGGCCAAGCCCAGAAGCGGCCCGGCCGCGCGCCTCGACCCTCGGCCGCCGCGCTCAGCCCGATAGACGAAGCCCGCCCACGCGAGCCGGCACTTCACCCTCGCATCCGCCTCTGCGCGCCGGCGAAGATACGCGCCTCGGCCGTCTGGCTTCGCCCGCGCGCGCGGCCGCCGGTCGCGTGCCCGACCTCTGGCTCGCCACGCGCGCGCTTTGGCTGCGCCGCCTCGCCGTCTGCGCCAGTGCTCGTGGCTCGCAGCCACCGCCGCCCGGCAGCGCGACCCGCAGCTGCTCGCGCGTGAAGGAGGAAGTAGGCGGCGGCATTGTGCGGCAGAGGCAAGTGAAAAAAAGAAAAAAAACAGAGAGGAAGGCTTGCGGCAGCTAGGGGAAACCCTAGCCGCACGCGTGCTTTGGGCCAGGAAAAGGCAAGCAAGGCCCAGTGGTCGGCTCGGCGAGAGAAAAAAAAGGGGAAGGAAAAGAAAGAAAAGAAAAGAAGAAAAAGAAAAAAAATTGCGGAAAAATTGCAGAAAATTTTGAAAAATTGCCAAAAATCCAGAAGATTTTTTGGCTCTATTTTTAATTTTTTCCTGCTCTATTTCTCCGTTTTATGAATTTTCTTTATGAATTTTGAATCCTTTGCTTTATTTTATATAATGCAATGCATATGAATTTATTTTTCTGCACTTTATGCTTTTTGCAACCATTTTCTATCAGATTACACGCAGTAATCTAAACCAGAATTTTGAAATCATGCAGATGTGTGGCATTGTGAATCGTGAGTTTGAAGAACTACCTCGCACGGCCAGAACTATCTCACTTGGGCATCGGACGTAAAGATCATCCTTGGGGGCAAGAAGCTCCGCTCCGCGATTGGTCTAGGGTCCTCGCAGGACGCAAAACCTACCGCTAAGCAGAACGATCAAGCTCTGCATTTTCTCAGGCACACCTCTCAGCCACTCTGAAGAATGAATATATGGCTGAGGAAAGTGCACTTGAGCTTTGCACTGCACTTCAGAAGCGGTTCGAAAAACTCAAGTACACCATCTTGCCCCAAGCACAGCAAGATTGGGTGCGCCTGAGATTTGCAGACTATAAAACAGTGGCCGAGTACAATTCTGCCTTGCACAGAATTTGTACCAATCTCTCTCTATGTGGCAAGAAGATCACTGATGAAGAGAAGATTGAGAAAACTCTCTCTACCTTCCACCCTAATGCTATCCAGAGTGCACGCAACTATCGTCAGGACGCATACAAGGAGTATAGCGAACTGATTGATGTAATGCAAGTTGCGGAATCGCAAGACGATGTTCTACGCAAGAACTATGTCTCGCAGCCACCTGGACGAAGCACTGGCACAGAAGTCAATGCCAATAGATACAAGGTGAGAAAGCCCACTATAGAAAGAAGGGCAAACAGGGTGGAAAAGAGAGGATTTAGGCCAAAGGAAAGTCCAAAGCCCCTGTGAAGAGGGATGACAAAGAAAAGGCGCACGCCAAGCCGTATGGACAGCAGAACCAAACGTGCTTCAAGTGTGGCACTTGGGGACATTGGTCGAAGATATGTCGAGAATCCAAGGAAGTGATCAACGCATATCAGGCTAAGAGGAAGGCAAAGGAAAACGCCCCCGCAGAGGCGCACTTCGCCAACATCGGTGATGATGATGTCATGGATGTAGATACCCCACTTGTCTCATCCTCACATAATAGCCTGGACATCGATGCTGCAGCCATTATTATGGCAAATGAAGAGAAAACTTCTGCCGATGACATAGAAGCAGAAATTAATGCATATTTTACAGATTCTGTTTAATGCATTTTTTTAGATTATGGTTGTTAGCTTTTTCTTTTGAATAATGAATTGTAAGCTCTAGAAGAGCATACTTCTTTCATGAATAAATACGCAATTTATTCTTTATTCCAGTATTCTTCAAATTTGCAAGCAATATTTGGATTGTTTTTGCCTCTATCTGATTAGAATTATATTTTATCTAGAAATCGTGTAGCGCCCAAATGGAAGAGATATGCATTGTTGATAGTGGCACAACAAATACCATCTTAAGAGAGTCTAAATATTTCCAGTCGATCACGAAGAACGCTGGAAAGATTACTACGATCTTAAGAAACGACTCATATGTAATCGGCTCAGGAAGAGCCACTATTATATTGCCTATGGGTACAACTTTGTTAATCGAAGAAGCCCTTTTGTACCCTGAATCAACACGCACTCTCTTAAGCTTTAAAGACATCCGCGCCAATGGTTTTCACGTAGAAACCAATGAAGAAAATGGCAAAGAATACTTGTGCATTGTGAAGCACGCGGTATGTGGAAAAATGGTATTAGAAAAATGTCCCTCATATGAATCTGGGTTGTACTACACGAATATTCATGCACCCGAAGTGTATACTTCCTTGAAGACTGTTTTTAGAAGCTCTGAGTTATTTTCTTTATGGCATGGTAGATTAGGTCATCCTGGTCTTAGAATGATGAGAAATATAGTGAACAACTCACAAGGTCATGGCATTAATGTTAAAAGTTTCCCGAATCATGAAGATTTTGTGTGCCCTGCATGTGCCACCGGGAAATTAATAACTAGACCTCTGTCATGAAAGTGCAAAGTGAAATTCCTGCATTCCTGGAATGCATCCAGGGGGATATTTGCGGCCCGATTCAACCCTTGTCAGGGCCGTTTCGATACTTTATGGTGCTCATTGATGCTTCCTCGAAATGGTCGCATGTATGCTTATTGTCAACAAGAAACCATGCTTTTGCAAAGCTGATCTCGCAGATCATAAGAATTAAGAATGCTTTCCCTGATCATCGCGTGAAGTCCATTAGAATGGACAATGCCGAGAATTTACTTCAAAGGCATTTGATGATTATTGCACAAAGAATGTGGATAGCAGATTGAGCACTCCGCACCGCACGTCCATACGCAGAATGGACTAGCGTAAGCACTAATAAAGAGGATTAAGTTCATTGCCGCACCGCTTTTGCGAGTTGTAACTTGCCCAACACTTGTTGGGGACACGCGATCTGCACGCAGCAGCCTCTTATCAATTTCGCACCGTCGGCCTACAACATCCATTCTCCTATGCGGCTTGTGCACGGGATCATCCCAAGATCTCCCATCTTAGAAAATTTGGGTGTATGGTATATGTACCTATACCACCCCCTCATGGATCGCAATGGGCCCTCTCCACAAGTCCGGATATACGTTGGTTATGGGAGTGCATCCATAATCGGTATTTGGAACCCATGATCGAGACTTGCATACAACCCGATTCGTTGATTGCATCTTTGACGAGGATCGTTTCCGTCATTAGGGAGAAATCAACCTTTGGATGAAAAATGCCAGAAATCATATGGCATTCCACTGGATCCCCGCACATGACCCCGCACTAATGAAGCAAATCAAGAAGTCCGAAGATAATTGATTTGCGAATTTAGCAAATGAATCGCTGATCATTTTGTGATCTGAAGGGCGTGGTTAAGTCGCATGTACCCGCAAGAAATGCACCAGAGAGGGTGGAAATACCAAAGAAAATAGAAGGTATCCCTCAACCTGTTCAGAGGCCTCAAAGAAAAAGAACAGGAAATCTGGCTCCTCAAACCCAAAGTACCCGGAGACGTCTAGAGAAAACTGGGCGAGAGGACTTACCACAACCAATCACGAAAATGCCCCAAGGAAAGAAGGGGAGCCAGTTGAGACCTGGCACTGGAAAGAAGCCAACAGGAAAGGCAATTCTAGACTTGAATCTTCCACTAAAGGAAGCCGCCGGAAATAATGTGTGCGCACACATAGGCGATGAAAAGCTAAAGGAACTTGCTCCTGCGATAGGGAATAGCAGCGAAGAGCAAGTAGAAGTGCATGAAGCATCCCATGAAGAAATGGCCATAAATTTTGTAATAACAGGAGAATCCCTGAATAGAGTAACAGCCAACATTGATGCATACTTTGCAAAGAAGATTGCCTCGATCATTGATCATGATCCCAGCCCGCATCTCGCAGAGTGCAAGAAAAGGCTAGATTGGGAAGAATGGAAAAAGCAATCATCAGAGAGTTAGTCTCTCCAACAAGAGAGAGGTGTTTAGGCAGTATGCCGCACACCTTCCCATATAAACCTCGTAGGTCACAAATGGGTCTTTGTTCGAAGAGAAATGAAAACAACGGTTGTAAGGTACAAAGCAAGGCTTGTAGCTCAAGGTTTCACTCAACGTCCCGAGTTGATTATGAAGAAACCTATTCTCCGGTCATGGGAGGAATTACCTTTAGATATTTGATCTCAATGGCGATCAACTTGAAGTTGAGAATGAAGCTAATGGATGTTGTCACAACATATTTGTATGGAAACTTGGATTCGGAGATATACATGAAAGTACGGAAGGAATTCCTATCCCAAACAAAGATGGAGCAAATAGAAACTCAGATAGTGTGAAATGGAGAAATCACCGTATGGGTCAAGCAACAGGAAGAATGTGGTACAATCGCTGAGTGACTTTCTCGCAAGAAAGGCTACACAAACAAATAAGATTGTCCATGTGTGTTTATCTGACGATCCCGAATGGATTCTCATAATCTCCGTCTATGTAGATGACTTGAACATCATTGGGACGGATGAAGAAATTGAAGAAGCATGCTCATACTTGAAGTCCGAGTTTGAAATGAAGGATTTAAGTAAAACCAAGTTTTGTTTAGGCTTGCGGCTTGAACATATCCAAGGAGGAATCTTGGTACACCAATCAACCTACACGAGAAAGTGTTGGAAAGGTTTGGTTTTGAAAAAGCATATCCTGCAAAGACTCCAATGGTGGAAGGTCACTCCAAGCGCACCTAGACCCATACAGACCTAGAGAAGAGGGGAGGAAGTCCCGGGCGCAGATTCCCATATCGAGTGCAGCTTGGAGCGCTCATGTACCTTGCGAATAGCACCAGGCGGACATTGCGTCATTGTGAATTTGCTAGCTCGATGCAGTCACGAACCCACCAAAAGGCATTGGAAAGGGATCAAGGATATCTTCCGTTACCTCCAAGGAAGCAAAGACCTTGGTCTGTTTTTCAGAAGGAACAATGAATTGAATTTGGTTGGCTATGCCGATGCTGGGTATTTATCAGACCCGCATACTGGCAATTCCCAAACTGGCTATGTTTTCCTATGTGGAGGAACAGCAATTTCTTGGAAGTCGTCTAAGCAGACTCTTGTCTCGACGTCGACAAACCACTCGAAATCATTCCTTTGTATGAAGCATCTCGTGAATGTGCATGGCTCCGAAGAATGGTTCACCACATCCAGAAGTCTTGTGGCTTGAACATTGAGCAAACTCCCACAATCATTTATGAAGATAATGCAGCTTGTGTTGCCCAAGCACAGATGGGTTATGTGAAGAGCAATCTCACGAAGCATATCAACCCCAAGTTCTTCTATGCTCACGAATTGCATAAGATGAACGAGGTCAATATATTGCATACTAAGTCATGTGAAAATCTTGCAGATTTGTTAACTAAATCACTCCCAGCATCTACCTTTAAAAGGTGCGTGAAAGGAATTGGGATGATGAGACTTAGAGAAGTGCAGATTTTAGGGGGAGATATTTCACATACTCCCACATGAATCTGGAGCATGAATTATGAATGCCCAACATGAATCTCGAAGATTAGCAATTGAAGTTGGGTGAATTGTACTCTTTTTCCTTAGCAAGTTTTTCATGAAGTTTTCTTGCATAAGGTTTTAACGAGGCAATTCGTGCAACATATTAAGCGTATGCTATGTACTCTTTCTCCAAGTATTTTTCCCACTGGGTTTTTCTGGAGTTTTAATGAGGCATATGCATCTCGCGGCAAAGGGCCCAAGGGGGAGTGTTGGGAAACCCTGATGGCCCATTGAAGGCCCATGCTGGTCCCTTAAGCCTAAACCCTAGGTGAGCGCTATAAAAGGAGGAGGGGTCCCCTATGTACAAGAAATCATTAGCAATAAAGAATTCAGCAGTTGCTCTCCCTAAACACGTGTCTCTCTCTCTTTCTTTCTCCAATTCAGATCTGTTCGGGAACCCCGGACTATTCGATAGCGAGGTTCCTTAACAAAATCAAGGGTTAGGACTCTGGTGAACCAATGATCCTCGGCAACCTTGTTGTAGGAGTGGCCCCCACCGAACCCGATCTCGATCAACATGGCGCCCTGTTAAGGGAAAAGACCTTTTACCCCTTATGTTGTAGCTCTTTATGAGGGCATATTTGTAATTCAACAACCCTCATGGAATATAAATAGAACCCACGGCTATTTGGGAGTTGGAGCACTACTACAGAAAATGCTATCACAGATGGTTAAAAATTATCATCATAGACGGTTTTCTAAACCATCTGTACGTATGTGTCAGTGATAATGCAACGCATCATAGACGGTTCAGAAACTGTCTGTGAAACACCTATCACATACGGTTTGTATCCAGAACCGTCTGTGATATGTGGCTATCACAGATGGTTTTTATCTAGAATCGTCTGTGATATCAGACTATCACAGACAATTTTTTATCAAGAACCGTTTGTGATATGTGTCTATCACAGATGATTTTTATCTAGAACCGTGTGTGATAGCTTTTTTTCCTTACCTCTCTTGGCAGAACTTCCATGAGTACGCAGTATCTATTGTTTGAAATTTTCTTCTCCTTAGATATTTCTACAATGACATTTACAAGGCACAACCAGTTATAAATTTTGTAATTGAATATCTAAATATCCTAGATGCATTGAGGCACGACTTGTCTAGTCGGGATCATCTTAAATTATGAACATTAATTTGTATAACTTTCATCTACTTTCTTATTGTAATGTTCATGGATTCCAAGGCAAAATCAAATTCCATCCACAGTTCGTCATGCTCTTATTTATCTTCCACTTCATCGTTATACCCGAATGAGAATACCATAGATAGCCTATTTTCACTCTGGTCTTGACCATGAACAGGACCAGAGTTATCCTATTCCTGCATAAGACTAGAGTAAAAATAGGTTGTCTGTGGTATTCTCATTCAGGGATGAGAAGATAAAGTGGAAGCGATAAATCAGAGTATGACAATTTTTAGGACGAAATGTGGATGGAATTAGATTTTGCCTTAGAATCCATCAATATTACAATAAAAAGTAGATAAAAGTTCTATAAATATTCATACTTTAAGATGATCCCAGCCAGACAAGTCGTGCCTCGATGCATCTAGGATGTTTAGATATTCAATTACAAAATTTATAATTGGTTGTATCTTGTAAATGTCATTGCAGAAATATCTAAAGAGAAGAAAATTTCGAACAACAGATACTTTTCATTAAAGTTCTACCAAGAGAGGAAAGAAAACTTATGGTTCCAACAAGCAAGCGGCCACTTTTCAATCATTGGATTCGAGATGAGCAAATATTAAGGATAATTTTATATGACAATATAAGATATGATACCACAAATATCAATAAGCATATATACATTGAGAAACAACATTAATTAGTTCATAGATCAAGACAAGGAGGAGACCTTAGGGCTTTTTCATGTTTTCCATCATATGTGCCATAGCTTGCGCAATAGAGGCTTTTTGGTTCTCTCTAAAGTTCCACGGCTCTGGCATAGTGCCCATTTGTTTGACACCAATAACTGATTGACTTTCAATCATATCTCTTAATCTCTACAAAAGTGATCATGTTGCTGTGAAAAGGGTGTCTTGGTATATTATCAGTAACCACATCAAATTAAATACTAGAAACCTTTATATTACCTCTATAACATTAGCTTTGGCTTCTTCCAACTCTGCATTCGCTCTGTGCTCCTTAATGATGAGTGACTTGTTAAGAGAATCAATATCTTTTGATTTGTCATCTATATATGTCTTTCAGTTTTTGTTTCATCTCATAAATCTTTTCTGTTAACTAGACTTTCCCTTCAGTTCTTCTATCTCCACCTCAAGTTTTTATTTAGCATCCAACAGCTTTTCCATATCGTCTATCTTGTTTGTAGGCTCTATTTTATATATGTGCAATTTGCAGTCACTGGGACATATAGTATATATGATGAATCACAATAGAAATTAAACATCTAGATGTTTTCGGAATATAATATGCACAATTCAAAGCTTACATAAATGACATAATCGAAAGGATAAAGTAATTCATAATTATTAAGTCGACTTGACATTGAATCATGTCTACTTAACAGATTAATAAGTAATTGTATGATAGAGTGCTCTCAGGTGTTGGGGTACTAAAGGTTAGACCTTCAGCCTCCTCGCCACAAGGTGTAGGGCTCGTAAAGACTAATCTCTTACCTCAACTACACCAAGGTCATATAATCAAAATTGAACTAGACAATTAATTAAGCAAATAAGGCCTTGAACTCTTCTTACCTTCCTAAATTATGCACTATAAAGTATTTAAAGTCAATTTTACTATTTATGACATGATCATAGAAAGATAAAGGAAATGATCAAATAGATCATATAAAACAAAATATGACATGATCATAGAAAAATTAGAAGTTATAAGAACAGAGCATCTGCTTACTTTCTACCATAACATCCTCAAGCTCAAAGACAGTAAAATAAAAGCAATACTTTCTTTCATTAACTGGAAGCAACTCTATAGTTCAAGGCCACATTCGCTACTTTAATTGTTTTAGTTCATCAATAGACCCATAGCATCATTGAGCAGCAATATGTACATCCAAGGGAGAAACATCCATGTGGCGCAAGGGCTCGAGGGGAGAAACATTTAGTAGCAAATTAATATTTAACACGTGCCATCCGAATATGGCTATGGTGTATGCCATCCAAAGAAGAACAAGCATCAAGATAGTGTATGCCATCCAAATATAGCTATGGTGTATGCCATCCAAAGATCAACATCAAGATAGTGTATGCTACCCAATAATGAACATCAAGTTTAATCAAGTTCAATATGATCATTCTAATTTAGAGCTATGGCTGATAGATGTAATACGACAGCAGGATACAAGTTCAATCAAGCACATAAATCAAGCACGTAAATCTAAGGCATATATTGGGTGAAGGATATGTCAAGGGGAGACCGGTGCACGGGGAGGATGAGGGCGTAAGGGATGACGGCGCATTGGAAGGCCGGCACATGGGGAGGACGAGGGCACACAGGGACAATGGCGCACGGGGATGATGAAGCATGGGGACAATGAGGGCGCACGGGGAGGACGACCATGGGGAGGACGACGCACTGGAAAGCTGACGCACGGGGAGGACGAGGGCACATGGGGACTATGGCACACAGGGACGATGACGATGCACGGGGAGGAGGACGGCGCATGGGGAGTACCGTTCAAACCCTAGAGAGGTTTATATAAAGGGCATTATCATAGATGGTTCTATAACAGAACCGTCTCTGACAATGACTCATCAAAGACGGTACTATTATAGAACCGTCTATGATAATTTAACATCACAAATGGTTCTATTATAGAACCATCTCTGATGACCTTCATCACAAACGGTTCTATAACAAAATCGTCTGTGATGGCATAACAACCTGATATTTGATTATCATGACTCATTAGATGTTAGCAAGCAGATTACAAGTAGATATATCAACTATGCTCTGAATATTTCAACATTTACAAGCAGATTACATCACAGCACAAATCAACTCAGATATATTAACCATTCTCTAACTATTTCAACATTTACAAGAAGATTACATCACAATACAAATCAACTCAGATATATTAACCAATTGAATGCACAATTGACAAATTCACGAATTCACAATTGACAAATATGCCACTACAATTCACAGATTATATCACAGCCTAAATATCTCTACATAGTGTTAATTTATGGATACATACTCAATGCAAAAATTAGTAGCACAATCCTCTAACATAACTTTCCTCAGGTAGCCCTGTACTGCAATAGCATCCTTTTCCTTGCAGAACTTCTTGGTACAAGAGCAGTCATTCAAAAATAGGATAATTTTTTGGTCTTTCGCATCATTTCTATAGCCAACTTTTGTCTGAAGTATTTCTTGTTAGGTTATAAGGATACAATAAACTAATTAAAGTAGTACTTACATGATCACCTGAGCAATGAAATGCATGAAGTAATTATAATGTTATATTACCTTCATCAACTCTCATGAAGTATTGATGTTTTGAGAAGCATCCTACTCACCCTTGTATGCAGGGTTGGACCTGAGGCCTTTTATTTGCTCCTCTTGGACCATGCCTCGGTTTTCTCATGGTTGTCACATCAGATCCGTTCGGCGACGAAAAATGAGGGGACGATATCTCCTTTTCTATAATTTGCCATATTGTCATGCAGTTCCTTTTTGGCTTAATTGCTCCTTCCATTTTCACAAATCAAGTGTGCTGATTGTATGTATTTTAAATACTTGATATGTCACCTTCTTTCAAAATCAGCGTATGTTTTCAAGTAATGAAAGAGAAGCATCTATCTAGATTTTAGATTCATTAGTATTTTGCCATTGTGATATTGTGTATGACCTAACTCTTATGACAATTAAGAGCCCTATCATAAAAAAACATAGCAAGCTAATCTGCTCTCTCTTTATAATTCTCCTGTATTATGTTTAGAATGATATATTATCTTCAATATAACATAAACTCTTGTTATAAAGTTGTTAACAAAGAGGTGTTATGGATGAGGCTACAATATAAAGTTGCTAATCTGAGGCGGTATGGATCAGCCAAGCATGTTGCAAATTTCGAAAGTTCAATAACTAATTGAGATAATGAAAACAAAATACAATTAATAGTTCACACAATCTATAAATATATATGTGCACTAGTCTTTCTTTAGTTACTGCAACTGTGGATGGATTTGAGTGTAATCTTTTGTAGGCATGTAGCACATCCCAGAATTTTGGCGCAACTTTCGAAATGTGCATCATCGAAAAAAAACACCTTCAGAACCAAAGGAAGGATGCCGAGCCAAGAACTAGGCTCCGTACGCCAGACTCCTCTGTTGGCCTAGCTCCTGGAGAAAACTCACACATAGTTCTCTCTTTTTAGAACACACCAAGGAGGAAGAACACACAAGAGCTTTGGTGCAGCGCTGCAACTGTGTTTAGCGCAACTTTTCTTTCTTCTGCTATTCAACTCTCCTTACTTCCACCGGAATACAATGAGTACAAGGCATAAATATAACCAATCTCGTGCCACCACAGCGAGCAGCTAACAGCACGCCCGGAACTCAGCGCAGTCGTGTAACAGCACGACTTCCTGATCCCGTTCTTTTGCTACGAGCTAACTAACTAAACACTTCATCCATGACCTGACAATGTGCGCGGCTAACAACCTTAGCCAAACAAACTAACTACATGCAAAACTAACTAACTATCAATGCACGTATGCACTGCTAACTACTCTATGCATGCATGATTCTGTTAAGGAACCTCGCTATCGAATAGTCCGGGGTTTCCGAACAGATCTAAAATTGAAGAACAGAAAGAGAGAGACACGTGTTTAGGGAGAGCGACAACATAATACTTTATTGCTTTCTGATTGCATATACATAGGGGGACCCCTCCTCCTTATATAGTAGTCACCTAGGGTTTCGGCTAAGGGACCAACATGGGCCTTCAATGGGCCATGAGGTTTCCCAACACTCCCCCTTGGGCCCTTTGCCACGAGATGCATATGCCTCATTAAAACTCCAGAAAAACCCAATGGGAAAAATACTTGGAGAAAGAGTACATAGCATACGCTTACTATGTTGCACGAATTGCCTCGTTAAAAACCTTATGCAAGAAAACTTCATAAAAAACTTGCTAAGGAAAAAGAGTACAATTCACCCAAACTTCAATTGCTAATCTTCGAGATTCATGTTGGGTACTCAAACTTCATGTTCAAGATTTATGTGGGAGTATGTGAAATATCTCCCACTGAAATCTACACTTCTCTAAGTCTCATCATCCCAATCCCTTTTACGCACCTTTCAAAAGTAGATGCTGGGAGTGATTTAGTGAACAAATCTGCAAGATTTTCACATGACTTAGTATGCAATATCTTGATCTCATTCATCTTATGCAATTCGTGAGCATAGAAGAACTTGGGGTTGATATGCTTCATGAGATTGCTCTTCACATAACCCATCTGTGCTTGGGCAACACAAGCTGCATTATCTTCATAGATGATTGTGGGAGTTTGCTCAATGTTCAAGCCACATGACTTACGGATGTGGTGAACCATTCTTGAGCCATGCACATTCACGAGATGCTTCATACAAAGCAATGATTTTCGAGTGGTTTGTCGACGTTGAGACAAGGGTCCGCTTAGACGACTTCCAGAAACTGTTGTTCCTCCACATAGGAAAACATAGCGGTTTGGGACTTGCTAGTATCGGTCCGATAAGTACCCGACATCGGTGTAGTCAACCAAATTCAATTCATTGTTTCTTCTGAAGAACAAACCGAGATCTTTGCTTCCTTGGAGGTAACGGAAGATGTCCTAGATCCCTTTCCAATGCCTTTTGGTGGGTTATGCACTGTACCGAGCTAGCAAATTCACAGCGAACGCAATGTCCGGTCTGGTGCTATTCGCAAGGTACATGAGCGCTCCAATTGCACTCAGATATGGGAATTCTGCTCCTAGGACTTCCTTCCCCTCTTCTCTGGGTCTGTATGGGTCTAGGTCTGCTTGGAGTGACCTTCCGACCATTGGAGTCTTCGCAGGATATGCCTTTTCAAAGCCAAACCTTTCCAACACTTTCTGCGTGTAAGTTGATTGATGTACCAAGATTCCTCCTTGGACATGCTCAAGCTGCAAGCCTAAACAAAACTTGGTTTTACCCAAATCCTTCATTTCAAACTCAAACTTCAAGTATGAGCATGCTTCTTCAATTTCTTCATCCGTCCCAATGATGTTCAAGTCATCTACATAAACGGAGATTATACAGAATCCATTCGAGGATCGCTGTATAAACACACATGGACAATCTTCGCTGTTTGTGTAGCCTTTCTTGCAGAGAAAGTCGCTCAAGCGATTGTACCACATTCTTCTGTTCTGCTTAGCCCATACAAGTGATTTCTCCAATTTCACACTGTACAAGTTTCTATTTGCTCCGTCTTGGTTGGGATAGGATTCCTTAGGTGCTTTCATGTATATCTCGAATCAAGTTTCCATACAAATATGATGTGACAACATCCATTAGCTTCATTCTCAACTTCAAGTTGATGCCATTGAGATCAAATATCTAAAGGTAATTCCTCCCATGATCGGAGAATAGGTTTCTTCATAATCAACTCCGGGATGTTAAGTGAAACCTTGAGCTACAAGCCTTGCCTTGTACCTTACAACCGTTGTTTTCACTCCTCTTCCGAACAAAGACCCATTTGTGACCTCGGGGTTTATATGGGGAGGTGTGCGGCATACGAGCCAAACACCTCTCTCTTGTTCGGAGAGACTAACTCTGCAGATGATTGCCTTTTTCCATTCTTTCCAATCTAGCCTTTTCTTGCACTCTGCGAGATGCGATCTCGGGATCATGATCAATGATCGAGGCAATCTTCTTTGCAAAGTATGCATCGATATTGGCTGTTGCTCTATTCAGGGATTCTCCTGTTATTACAAAGTTTATGGCCATTTCTTCATGGGGCACCATGAACTTCTACTTGCTCTTCGCTGCTATTTCCCATTGCGGGAGCAAGTTCCTTTAGCTTTTCATCGCCTATGTGTGCGCACACATTATTTCCGTGACTTCTGCGTGGAAGATTCAAGTCCGGAATTGCCTTTTCTATTGGCTTCTTTCGGTGCAGTGTCTCAAGCTGGCTCCACTTCTTTCCTTGGGGTATTTTCGTGATTGGTTGTGGTAAGTCCTCTGCTTGATTTTCTCAGCACGTCTCCGGTACTTTGGGTTTGAGGAGCGATTTCTGTTCTTTTTCTTTGAGGCCTCTGAGCAGGGATGAGGATACCTTCTATTTTCTTTGGTATTTCCACCCTCTCGGTGCATTTCTTGCGGGTACATGTGATTTAACCACGCCTTGGATCACAAAAATGATCAGCGATTCATTTGCTAAATTGTGCAAATCAATTATCTTCTGGACTTCTTGATTTGCTTCATTAGTGCGGGGGCCATGTGCGGGGATCCCAGTGGAATGCCATATGATTTCCCGGTATTTTTCATCCAAAGATTGATTTCCTCCCCCTAATGACGGGAAACGATCCTCGTCATATATGCAATCAGCGAATCGGGCTGTATGCAAGTCTCCAGTCATGGGTTCCAAATACCTGATTATGGATGCACTCTCATAACCAACGTATATCCCAGACTTGTGGAGAGGGCCCATTGCAGTCCAGGGGGTGGTATAGGTAAATATACCATACACTCAAATTTTCTTAGATGGGAGATCTTCGGGATGATCCCGTGCACAAGCTGCATAAGAGAATGGATGTTGTAGGTCGAAGGTCTGAAATTGATGAGAGCTGCTGCGTGTCCCCAACAAGTGTTGGGCAAGTTACAACTCTGCAAAAGTGGTCTGGCAATGAATTTAATCCTCTTTATTAGTGCTTCAGCTAGTCCATTCTGCGTATGGACGTGCGGTACGGAGTGCTCAACTGCTATCCCTGTTGCCGTGCAATAATCATCAAATGCCTTTGAAGTAAATTCTCCGGCATTGTCCATTCTGATGGACTTCACGCGATGATCAGGAAAAGCGTTCTTAATTCTTATGATCTGCGAGATCAGCTTTGCAAAAGCATGGTTTCTTGTTGACAATAAGCATACATGCGACCATTTCGAGGAAGCATCGATGAGCACTATAAAGTGTCGAAACGGCCCTGACAAGGACTGAATCGGGCCGCAAATATCCCCTAGATGCATTTCAGGAATGCAAGGATTTCACCTTGCACTTTCATGACAGAGGGTCTAGTTATTAATTTCCCGGTGGCACATGCAGGGCACACAAAATCTTCATGATTCGGGAAATTTTTAACATTAATGCCATGACCTTGTGAGTTGTTCACTATATTTCTCATCATTCTAAGACCGGGATGGACTAATCTACCATGCCAAAAGAAAATAACTCGAGCTTCTAAAAGCAGTCTTCAAGAAGTATACACTTGGTGCATGAATATTCGTGTAGTACAACCCGATTCATATGAGGACATTTTTCTAATACCATTTTCCACATACGCGTGCTTCACAATGCTCAAGTATTCTTAGGTCGGGCGCCAGAGGCGAAGTTGCTTGGTCGGCGCTTTGTGGCGAGCAGCAAGCGGCGACACTCGGCTTCGAGCCGGTGGCCGGCGGCGCTATGGGTGCGGGAAAGCACGGCTTGAGCCGGCGGCGGCAATGAAAGACCGGCGGCGGAGGGCTGAAGCGCGGCGGCGAGGTCGATGGCGCGCATGGCGGCGATCGCGAGGCACGGTCAAGACGCTGCGGGCGGAGCAAAGCGGCGGTGCTCGGCCGAGCCAACGGCGCGGGAAAGCCCGCGCGAGTGGCGGCGATGGCGAGTGCCGGTGCGCTTGGCCGGAGGGCGGTAGCTCGCTCGCCGAGCGGTCGGCGAGGCGGCGGCGGCTTGAGCCGGACCGGCGACGGCGTGGCAGCGGCGGCGACGCGCGCAGACGGCGGCGCTACGCGCGAGCCGAGTCTTCGGGCGATGGCGGCAGCGGCGACGGACGGCAAGACGGCCGTGCTGAGGTCGGCGCCAACGCCGCGGGCCTAGGCGGTGGCAGGCTACCCCGTGCTCACTTGTCGAGGTGACGGCCAGGACGCCGAAGGCCAGCGTGGCTGCGGCGGCTTCGTGCCAAGCGCGCGAACCGAGGAAGCGAAAGTGCTTCGTGCGCGCGATGCCAACGGCTACGAGCCTGGGTGGCGATGGCGAGGCGCGGTGGCTACGGCAGCGCGCTGCGGGCGCGCAAGCCAAGGCGTCATGCCCCCTTTTTTATGGATATACAGTGAATTCGTGTACTGTAGCTTCGTGCTGTACTGAGTAGCTTCGAGCGTTCTTCGTGTAGTTTTGTGCCACGTAGGGTAGATGCATGCATAGAAAAAGAACCGATTAGATTCAATCGCTAATTCCCACCTTTTCTCACCTTTTCAATCTGTTCACCGGAAGAGCTTCGTGCTGATAACGTGTTAAGGAACCTCGCTATCGAATAGTCCGGGGTTCCCGAACAGATCTAAAATTGAAGAACAGAAAGAGAGAGACACGTGTTTAGGGAGAGCGACAACATAATACTTTATTGCTTTCTGATTGCATATACATAGGAGGGACCCCCTTCTCCTTATATAGTAGTCGCCTAGGGTTTCGGCTAAGGGACCAACATGGGCCATGAGTTTTCCCAACAGATTCAACTGGATAGACTCTCTTCATCGACGTACGCCAACTGCCTGCATGCGTACATTAATACAACGAGATTATTTCCAACAATCTCCCCTTTAATCTTGTTGTCGTCTCTTCACAAGTTGATGTCTGATCTCCTGACGCATTTCCAAGAAGTTTCAACTTCGTCTTGCTGACCATACCACATGTGACACATCTCGCCGACGATTACGACCTTTTAGCGCAGCTCCAATTGTCTTTTCACCAGTAACACAACTTGACGGTGACGCAGATTTGCATTAGAGCTTACCTATGAGAGAATTTAGACACACCTACAAGAACTCTCATCTGCACACACATGCATCATGCACGGACCCTTCCTACGCGCATGCCTGACGCTGCCCTGCGGGTGCGACGCGCCCTCGCTCTCCGACACCGCCGCTACTACGGCTCTCCTGTGCAGTCGCGCCTTGTAGGCGTGCCGCTCCCTCTACTCTCGGGTGCTACCGCGCCCGCGACCTGGTTGCCACAGCGTCGACCTGCCGACCTCGCTCCCGCACCTGTCACACCCGGTCGAGCCACGATACTCGTGGCCGCCAGCACCGCTCTCTCGTGCCTGTGACTCTCTTGCGCTAGTCACACTCGGTCACACGACCTTTTCATGCCAGCCCGCCTTCACGCGTCGCCTCCCACTCCCTCTGGCACCTACGTCAACCACCGCCTCCTCGGATTCGACCGCGTGCACCCCGGCCACCCGTCGCTCATCGTAAGCTGTGCCCGAAGCATCGGTCGTCGCAACACCGTCGGTCGAGAGCACCTCGCCTGTGTGCGTCTCCGCGCCGCCGGCCACGAGCACCGCCCAAGCTCGCCGCCGCATCGATGACAACAATAGCTTGCCGCCGCAGTAGGGGAGAAACCTCGCTCTGCGTACCATGCCAATGTCACAGCCACACTGTCGCGTTCCACCACCACCATCTCCACCTGCGTGAAGCAATCCAATCCAATCATCCGAATTAGATCAAAAGCGTGCAAATGCGATGGTAAAAATAAGAGCTTTCTTGGGACTCTCTTGCGGACTCACAATAGTGGTCGTCGCCCGGGAGGCTAGCGGTGGCCCACCACAGGGGAGGCTCGTCGGGGCAGTACAGTTGTGGGGGGTCATGCGTAGCGATGGAGATTGGTGGGCAGGGGTAGGTGGGGTATGCGGGGGCAACATCTTGTCCATAATCTCAGCATTTATAACTTTTTGATTATAGAACCTCAGTTTGGAGACAAGCTTGTGCATGGCGGGGTTGTATGCTACCACGGTTTTGAAGTCCTGGAAGCGTAAGAGGGTCCATTTGCACTGTGCTTCTTGCAACAGGATAGATCTTTGCTAGTTGTAGCGTTTCTTCAGGGAATTCCATAGTGCTAGCATGTCTTCTTCCATCACATTCCCTCTCGGTGATAGCAGGGGCACTAGCTTCATGCTGGGTGATAGCAACTCTGAGAGATCGAGTTGTCAGGTTGATCCTAGCTTCCAATGCCAAAGTCAAGTAATTGTTACCATTCAGGGTGAGGTCGACAAACTCCCTATTTGCGATGGCCGACATATCCTACGTTATATCCATGCAAAAATGAATTTTACAGCTGATAAAGTAAATATATTACATGGTCACTCTTGAATCAGTAAAGATTGGTCTATATCTATTCAGTAGATAATTGTCTAACATGTTCTAGAATTTCCCAAGTATTTTTCATAAATCTCTACTAATTAAAAGAGTAATTCCAAGAATTACTAAATAACAGAAAATAATTTCAACATAAATATGGGACTTTGGTAGGAAAAATAAACCTATGATATGAAGCTTCTAATGTGTGCTAGGTCTAAAAGTTAAATAAATTACGGAAGCTCATATACAAAAAAATCAATTTCTATGATTTAATATAAATTTTCAGAATTTACGAATTAATTCTCAGGATTACAAAAAAACTTCAACGTTCAAAGCGTAAAATTTATCGCTACCAACAAAATCATCGTAAATAAAATATTCTTCAGGGATTAAACTGTAAATTTTATTTACTATTGTTAATTTAACCATAAATTCCTATTTCTTCAGTGGCTAAATTGTAAACCTGCCACACATTTAAAATTTGGCCTCTGAGCCAAAATGCAAATAGGTCATGCAGCTCGTTTGTCTGTACACATGGGCCACGATGTCCTAGTTAGCCGGGCGAGCTAGGTTAAAAGAAAACCCTAGCCGCTCAAGTGTTGTGTTGGCATCTGGCCGGTGGCAGGCATGGTCGAGGACGGCATGGGCAGAGGAAGCCTCGAGCAGCCGTGGTGCTACGGCTCAAGCCAGGCGAGGTCCCTGGCTCTCGAACATCCTTTGGGACATCGCCCCGCCGCTGCGAGCTAAACTATGTCAACGGACACGATGCAAGGACGTGAGAGTGACAGCGAGTAGGCAGCACCAAGCCTCTAGAGGAGGCAGCCATGTCCAACGACGCATGCCAAGCCCAAGGGTAATCCACATTAAAAACCTAATTAGTAAATTAACAGACCTAATCTAGGGTTCTAGCAATAATTAATCAACAGGATTAATCTAATCAAAATAAGGGGATTGAAAGGAGGGAATCCAGTGACATACTGTCCGGCCTTAGAGAGTTTCGTGCTGATAACATGTGAAAATAATATAGACAATCCCCAGAGATTAATCTCATTGTCAATCACCTAATATTGAGAATACTCCAAAGAACAAACACAATGATTAATGAACACATAATATAGGGGAATTGGAATCTCTTCTATTTATTCATGTTTTCTTTGTACAATGTGGTACTATATTTATAGCCAAAATCTCTTAGGGGTAATTTTGGGATCCACGCATAAAACCCTAAAGGTTAGATATTTCTTACAGAAACGATATAGGTAGGAGGTCTAATACAAAGGGAACAATCATATGCTCATCCATTGTCCACCTCGATAAAAATACAGACGGCTTATCCGTTCACCTCATCCACCCATTCATCTCTTAATTAACTTTCTGTGATTGCTACACATCTCCTCACAACCTCCCCATGTCTCCCACTCCATCTAGCCCTCACTAAAACCCAACTCCTCTCTCCCCACCCCCACACCGATCTGATGGCCCGCCGACCAGTCCCCACGCCCTCTCTCATGGGACCTCCTCCCTCGCCCTCTCCTTGCTCTCTCTTTGCATGGCTATGGTGAGATTTGATCAAGTTCTTTGCATTAGTTGTCAATTTGTGCATGAGGGAGGCCTTCTGAAATGGCTAGAGCTCATAGGAGGCCTCCCCTTTCTGAGTAGTGGCCGGAGCTCATCGGATTGGTAACTACCATGGTGGTGAGCACACTGATTCTATAGGAGATTGGGTACAGACGACAAGTGGAAGTCGCCGATCGGGAGTGGAAGACACCGTCACTACTACTCTTCTCCTCCTCCGAGCTTGGCTCATTGGCAACGCCTGAATGCCCGATCCCCTCCTCCTCCGGTATGCTTTCTCAAATTATTGCATGAGGTGTTTCATTTTGTTGCAATGTGTCTTCTAAATTGTTGTAGCATAGGTATTTAGTTGCAGTTAAGTTGTGTATTTGTTCCATCAGTAGCAATTTGTTGTTGCATTCTTCTGTGAAATTTCTTCCAACCGAAGTACATTATGAAGAACAATGGTGTTTCACTTTTTTTATGGCGTTGACTAATAAAATTTGTTGCGAATTATTTTTTTGTTGCACTACCCAATTGATTTTGTTGCACCATCAAATGATATTTGTTTGATCTTCAAGGGCGATTGATGCAGGGGATGGTGTGGCTCAACTGTGGTAAGTCGAGCGTAACGAAAGGTGACACATTCATGCAAGCACGCAGCATGGTGTGTGTGGCAGCGCAACAACCTTTGGTGGGTTTGTTTTTGTTTTGTTAATTTTTGTTTGTTGTATATGGAGCAAATATTTTGTTGCAAGCTTAAAAACTAATTGTTGCATTTCCTCACTTTTTTGTTCACCAGATGAAACAGCTAAAATTGATATTTTGAGTGAGAACCAACAGCTTAGGAGAGCGTACGATGGGATGTCTCGACACTAGTAACCAAGGTTTCAGATTTTATTTTCGGTTTAAATTTCACTCCCCTCCGAAATCCAAAAAATCAGTGAAATCTTGTTATTTTGGATGAAATCCGATCGAAATTCAAAAGAAAAATTCAAATCCGAATATTTTTGGACCGAAATTTCGGCCGGTATACCTAAAATTTTAGTAGTTTTCCACCGACCGAAAAGTGGGTCAAACAATGACAAAAAATTCTAAATGTTTTTATGGAGATTTCTCACACATTGGTGATGTTTTCATAAAAAATTCAGATAATTATAAATCATGTGCAATTTTTAAAAATTAAAACATTGCTACTGTCCTGATAAAACGCTCACCGGCAATTTTGAACCAAATGAAAAATGGGACAAACCATGTTACAAATATTTGAAATTTCTTGTGTATGATTCTGACATATCATTAATATTTCGATAAATATTTCAGGTGATGGTGAAGCTCGAGGGATTTTTAAAAATTTAGACAGTTGTGATGTCCGGATGGAAAATGGTTGAAAGTACGTTAGAAAATTTTGAAATTTTGATTGGATGGTCATGATGCATCATTAACCTTGCCATAAAATTTTCAGATGATCATCAATCTGTAAAGTTAGAAATTTCAGCAACATTTCGACTGAAATTCGGATTTTGAGAGTAAAAATTGGAAACAATCAATGTATATTTGTATGACAATTCATAGGCATAAAATAAAATTGATAAATATGAAAATTTATCACATATTTACATCACAATAAAATCAATGTATATTTTCATCACGGACAATGTGAAAGTGGTACTTCACAGTTTTCGGATTTCAGAGTGCGTGCTTGTACCGTATACAATTTTTGATTGAGCAACCAAAATAGGTTTACATTTTTTGAAACTTTTACAAAAGGGTTATTAAGGAATTATTGAGCTCTCCTAAAATTTTAGGTCACGAGCAAACCTGAAAAAATTTATAAAATTCAGACACGGTTACTACCTCATTTATGCTACTTCTGTTTGTTATTTCTAAAAGATAACAAATGAAGTTAAAATATTTTTTTAAAAAAACTTGTATGATCCTAGACTTCTTAATATAGTACCATAAATTTTTAATAGCATGAAAAAGCTTCTTTAATTTTATAAAATTCCGACAATGTTTCTGCCAAAATTTTAAAATGTCTCTAAAAATAATTTATGGTCAAATTGAGGAAAGAAGACGAAGTGGTATTGGAGAACAAGAAAAGGTATATTACTATTATAGACTGTATTGTCATCTAATAGTGATATATATTTGCATTTGTTTGTGAAATATGTGTGTTTTGTTTTATAGATTGTGAATGCTAAAACATTGTTTGAGGGCGCGATGAAACGCCAATTTAGATTTCTTAACTGTTGGACCATATTGAGGAACCATGAAAAATGGATTACGCAACAAAAGAATTTAAAGGAAAAGTCTTCCACTGGCACACAAGATGCACATACACAAGATACAGTAGATGTAAAAGATGATCTTGCAAAAAGTGTAGAAAGGCCTATTGGTAGAAAGGCCGAAAAGGAAAGACGAGGAAAAAGAATTATCGGTGATACTAATAAAGCTACGCCATTTGTGGAGGCTTTGGGGAAATATGGTCAAAGAAAAGACGAACTCGAGTACATGAAAGAAGTTAAAAGGAATGAATGGTGTGAAAGACAATTTGCCTAAAGACAAGAAGAGATAGAAATGACAAAACAAGCCAATGAGGAGCGAATTATGTTGATGAATACTGATGACATGGATGAGCTATAAAAGGAGTATTACCTTCAGTTGAAGATGAGTATTATTGCACGCATACGTGTCGCTAATAATAATTAGATGTTCAGTTGCACCATGCTTTATTTAGATGTTTTATGTTGAACCATGTTTCATTTAGATGTGGCATAATAAGAGAACGGTATGTCGGTTTGATAATTGATATAATGCATATTTTTAACCTTCATTTACTTCTCTACACCATGATATGCAAATATGCATTTATCAATGCATATATGTCTTTACAATACCTTCATCTCTGATCTCTCTCTCTTTCTCTCTTTACAGTACTAGATGAGGCTAAGTGCCACGCATATTCTCATATCTATGCAATGCAACTTTACAGTACTAGATGAGGCCAAGATCGAAAAAAGAAGTAAATCCTTAAAAAAGTAATGTTTATTGAATAAATACATTATTATTAATGATTATACACTTCAACAAAGTAAAGTAAATTTAAATTTATTACAAGATTCCACATCTAAATATTGGAAAATAAATCACAATTTAGCATCCGTGTAGTTGCCACAGATGCTTTGCTAAGTCATTCTGACGTTGACAATGAATTTGTCTATTTCTGATTTCATGATGGTTCTAAATAAACTCACCGAACTCAACTGCATGCTCACGGGACACTGAAACCATTTCTCCAATTTCATCATAATCCGATATTAATATGTTGTCATCGTCCTGTTCATCTTCGACAATCAAGTTATGCAATATAATACAAGTTTTCATGATGTATGCAAGTGTTTCTTTATCCCATAAACGAGCAGGCCCACGAACAATTGCAAAACGTGCTTGCAAAACTCCAAATGCTCGTTCTACATCATTTCTTGCTGATTCTTGTTTAGTGGCAAAATGTTTGTTTTTGTTTCCTCGAGGTTCAGGAATGGTCTTCACTATCGTCGACCATTGAGGATAGATACCATTAGCGAGATAATAACCCATTGTGTAATTCGTACCATTAATGGTATAATTCACAGCAGGAGCTATTCCTTCAGCAAGATTTACAAACACATTAGATCGATCGAGTAAATTGATATCATTATGCGATCCCGACATGCCAAAAAATGCATGCCAAATCCAAAGATCATATGAGGCAACTGCTTCTAGAATTATTGTTGGCTTGTGAACTGATCAGTGTACATTCCATGCCAAACACTTGGACACTTTTCCCACTTCCAGTGCATACAATCAATGCTTCCTAACATGCCAGGAAAACCATGATTATGTTCATGAAGAGCAAGCAGCCTAGCATTATCACTTGCGCTAGGAGATCTCAAGTATTCATCACCAAAAATTTCAACAATTGCTTTAACTAATTTTCTTAAGCATTCTATTGTGGTGCTTTCTCCGATTTCAATTTGATCATCGACAAAATCAGCCACTGCTCCATGAGTTAACATACGAAATGTCTCAATAATTTTTTGTAAAGAAGACAACCCAAGTCGACCTAAAGCATCTCCTTTTTGAACAAAATACGAGTCATGATCTTCAACTGCTACTTTTATGCGAAGGAGAAGATGATGATTCATACGAAATCTCCGTCGGAATTGTGGTGTAGAGTATACCGGTGGATCAGCAAAATAATTAGCATAAATTCTTGCATGCCCACCTTCTCTATCACGAGGTGTAACTAGACGTCCTGGAACTGAGCCACGATGACTTTGAGGTTGATGACAAGTAATAGTTTCTTGATATGCTCCATATGCCATAGCTACTACGTATTTGAAATCATCGTCCGATGATTCATTAGATGATTCATAATCATAGTCCATCAAGAAAAAAACTATGATCAGATGAATATGTGAGATGTGTACATATAAATAATGTCTAAAAAATATTTTATCCTACTACTATTTATAACAACACATGTACGACTTACTGCATGCATTAATTTCTACTTTTAGTAAATAATCCAACATGCAAGCCATTCAAAACCATTATTTGCATTAATTTCTATTTTTAGTAAATAATCCTACACACAAGCATGCAAGAATAAATCTCTACCTATAATACTAGTTCACACGACTAGTTGATGGCACCATAAAAAACACAGCCATTCAAAACCATAATTTGCATTAATTTCTATTTTTTTTGTAAATAACCCTACATGCAAGTATGCATGAAAATTTTTTACCACTTGGTTATATAATACTAGTTCACATGACTAGTTCATAACACCTTTAAAAAAGCGCAACAATTCAAAACCATAATTCATCTTAAAATAATAATTCATAGGTGCAAAGTAATAATAATGTTCAGATAAATAATAGGGGTGAGTAACAGGGTGTGTGGGTTGGAGAAAATTTTGATACAGGGTGCCCCTAATTTTTATACCACCCCTAAACGAGTGATCTAGGGAAAAAATATAGGGATTTGGGTTACAGTTACTCTTATAATCGCAAGAACAAGGAAAAAAAGATCTCGTTCTCATTAGCTCGAGGCCTTTTATTACGAGGAGCCGGTGGGCTGTAGGATTGTGGTTCTACTCGTAGGTCCGCCCATCACGGAAAAGGAGCCTACGCAGATGCTCTCGTCCGGCACGGGCTGTGTGGGCCCAAGGATATCCCACGATCGCACAAAGCAAAGTCGAGGAATTTCATCCAAAGCGTTACGTGTCGATAGTGGGGGTTCCCATCGGGGCGGTGCGGGCCCCGCAGCAAGCACGACCTTCCCTAGTGGCAAATGCAAAGCTCACTCGATTTTAGTTCCAACACTGTATGGAAAAATATATCTTTGCCCTTGTTAAACAAATCTTTCTATATTTTCTTATATGATAACACGCAAATTAAATTAAACCTACATCGTCAAAATTTTATAGCGTACTGTTGACGATCGGGACCGTCGGCCGCAGAAGAAAAGGGGATGCAAGAAGATCATTCGGGAGCGGGACCCGAAGTCGTGCTTGTTCGGAGGCGCCTAGCGTTGCGGGGAAATCATCGAGGAAGAGGCACTAGACACGAGGTTTATACTGGTTCGAGCACCCGAGGTCGGGTAATAGCTCTACTCTAGTCTTGCCCTGAGGCGAAGGGTGTATGTGCGATTCTGTGGGAGAGTACAAGAACAGGGCCCAAGCAAAGGGGGGCGCTATGTCGCTTTTCACGACGTGTGTTGCGTGTTTTCTGGTTGCCTTGTGTTGTGTCGCGCGTCTCGTGTCCTCTCCCGTGGTTGGAGTGACCTGTTGCCTTTGTAGCCCTCTGGGAACATTGCTGCTTGGTCCCGAGGCCGATGTCAGGAGCTCGTGGTGATTTGACGGGGTTGATGAAAGTCGTTGAGAGCCTGACGGGAGCTGTTAAGATCTTGAGGGGAACTGTTGAACCCTAGTTCCCACGCAGGGGTAGGTAGAGCGCTGATTCCTACACAGGAGAGAGTTTTTACACGAGATAAATGAAACCGTTACAGATGTTCCTTTTCTCTGGCGGCCGTGGGGGCGTTGAGGACTAGGTCAAGGCGTCGAGGTCGAGGGTGCTTGCCCCTGCGTCCGTGCCCGAGCTCGCTGGTCCCGAGCCTGAGCATCGGGAGAGCACATCCCAGATCGGAGATGAGCCCTCAGGCCCGCGGAAAGCCGCCACGAGGCCCCGGGGGATGCTTACACATGGCGAGGGTACCGATCCCCGACACGTACAAACATACTTCACCCTCCGAATATCAATAATTTCACTGAAAATAAATAAATAAATATACTAAGCCACACACCCTGATCTGCGTGTTTGGACCAGGGTTACAAATCCCGGTGAAATTTGGTGAAATCTCGGTGAGATTTCAGATTTCAGCCGGGGATGAGATTCAAAATTCCATCTGGATGAAAATTTTTGAAAAATAAAATAAAATTGCTACAATAATTTTGATGAGATTTCGTCAAATTTCGCTGAAATCTCGGATTTTTTCTCTCCAAAATTTGACTTTTTGACAGGATTTGACCGGATTTAGCACAATAACCCTTAAGAAAGTCATCTTTCATGAAAATTTGTTGAAAAATCAAATTTTTAAGACGTTTTATAATTTTAGCAGAAACACTATCCAATTTTTATAAAATTGTATAAGTTTGATCATACTCTTAAACATTTATGGCACTATATTTAGCAGTGTAGGATCATACAGAAAATATTTCAAAATAATTGAATTTAATTTGTTATCTTTAAAAAATAAAAAATAGAATGAACATAACTGAGATAGTAACTTTGTCAGAATTTATAATTTTTTCTCGAGTGTGATCATGATCCAAAATTTTTATGAGAGCTTAAAAATTTTCTCAGAACCCTTATCTAAAATTTTCAAAAATTTTAAACTTTTTTGTTTGCTCAATCAAATCTATGGATGCATTGAACTTAATTTATTATCTTTCAAAAATCTAAAACACAAGGAACACAAATGGTATAGTACCATTATAAGAATTTTATAAATTCACTGGTGTGTGATCATGATCCAAAATTTTTGAGAGCTTAATCATTGCCTCATCACCCTTATCAAAAAGTTTCAAAAATTCTAACCCTTTTTTGGTTGCTCAATCAAATCTATCTAATGATCATTAGGGTTTTATCAGGATAGTAGCACTATCACAATGTTTTAAAATTTCTCATGCTTGATAATCATATTAAAATTTTATGAAAATATTAGTAATACTTCAGGACCATCCAAAATTTTTTTGAAAATTTATAATGTGGTTTGAACCATTTTTCATTCGGTTGAAATTTATTGGTCAGACTTGAGTAGCACTGTCCTAATTTTTAAAATTTCTCAGGCTTAATCATCATCTGAAAATTTTGTGGGAACATTATTGATGCGTCAAGACCATCCAATTTTTTATAAAAATATTCTAATCTGATTTACACCATTTTTTATTTGGTTGAAATTTTATCGGTCAACCTTTTATCAGGACAGTAGCACTATCAGAATGTTTAAAAATTCCTAAGGCTTGATAATCATCTTAAATTTTTTATGGAAACATAAAAATGTGTTATGACCATCCACAAAAAATTTCCAAACTTTTTAGCATCGTTTCGACTATTTTTCGCTCGATTGAATTTCACTGAGATTTCTGTATTTCTCAATGAAATTTCGGTAATTTTGGCCGAATTTGGGTTCAAAAATTCCGGATTTCATTTTTTTTTGAATTTGACCGGATTTCATCTGAATTTTTGAGATTTTGTCAAAACTTTGGAATTGACTTACCTCCGAGATTTTGTTGCACTACCACAATGGACTCTGAAGCGAGCACTATGCATTATGCAATGTGTATCGATGAGGTATGAACATTGTGGTGCACGGAGCGTAGCATGCACTCCTGTCTTCCATTTCCCTGTCACGGTGGGGCCCACCTTGTCCCCACTTTATGGATGAGCATCCCCTTCTCCTTTCTGGTATTTCTCGCGTTTCTCGAGTCCAATCTTCCATCCTCCCTTTTTGATCGGGATTTCGTTTCAAGAAGCCGCCATGGCCGTGGCAGGAGCTGCACACCTGCGTTTGGGGCTTCATTGCCGACCCTGATGCCAAGAAGCTGTCGTTGCTGCTCGGAATTTGGGATCTTTCCCTCTGTTGGAGCAGGCTGTTTCAGACGGGGCGGTTCTTGGGCGTGGAGATGATGACGAGGGGAGGCGGAGGAGGGAAGGATGAGGAGGGAAGGTGATCGAGCCGCTGTTCCCGTGGCTCCTCGTCAACGACGCCGGCTGGGGTGGCGGGCCGCGGGAGCCGCCCAGGAACAAGATGGCGCTCTACGAGCAGTTCATCGTGCCGTCAAACCGCTTCAGTTCGTCGGCCTCGACTCGCGGCGGCGGCACGACCAGCCTGGTGCCATCGACGTCGGCGAGCCAGGTGAGGCGGGCTCACGATGTGTCCTTACATGTTTTCCCTTGCGCCTGACAAAATCTCGGTGAACTTAGAATTTGAAGCGCAGACATCTCCCTTACGCTCAGATTGCTCAACCGTGTTGTTTATACCTTTGCGACATACCGTTCGATCTTAGAGAGTTTCGTGCTGATAACATGTGAAAATAATATAGATAATCCTCGAGATTAATCTCATTGTCAATCACCTAATATTGAGAATACTCCAAAGAACAAACACAATGATTAATGAACACATAATATAGGGGAATTGGAATCTCTTCTCTTTATTCGTGTTTTCCTTGTACAATGTGGTACTATATTTATAGCCAAAATCTCTTAGGGGTAATTTTGGGATTCACGTATAAAACCCTGAAGGTTAGATATTTCTTACAGAAACGATATAGGTAGGACGTCTAATACAAAGGGAACAATCATATGCTCATTCATTGTCCACCTCGATAAAAATACAGACGGCTTATCCGTTCACCTCATCCACCCGTTCATCTCCTAATTAACTTTCTGTGACTGCTACACATCTCCTCACAACCTCTCCATATCTCTCACTCCATCTAGTCCTCACTACTTAAACCCAACTCCTCTCTCCCCACCCCCACACCGATCTGATGGCCTGCCGACCAGTCCCCACGCCCTCTCTCATGGGACCTCCTCCTCCCCTCTCCTTGCTCTCTCTTTGCATGGCTATGGTGAGATTGGATCAAGTTCTTTGCATTAGTTGTCAATTTGTGCATGAGGGAGGCCTTCTGAAATGGCTAGATGTAACACCCTAAATTTTGCCTTAATTTAAATTTTGGAGTATTTTTTATTTTTGTGAATTTTTGGGAATTTGTTGAAATTTATTTAGAATTATTCAAATAAAGCCTTCCCTGAAAACAATTAAATAATGGAAAAAATTTTGCAAATTTTTAGTGGAAATATTTTATTTGAGTCCCAAATAGCTCAAAGTAATTTCTAGAATTTTTCTGGAATTTTTCTGATATTTTTACTAATTTCTTTGGCCAAAACTATTTTCTCGAATTATTTTTATTCTAAAAGGATTTAAAATCCCCGAAACAGTGCTTGGGCCGAAATCCTTGGACCGGCCCGATCGTTCTCGCCCACCCTTCGTCGCCCACGCAACCCGCCGCCCATGAAACCCTAGCGCCATGCCCGCCCGATGGATCGGCATCGTGCGTCTAAGAAGCTGCCGCATCACTTCACCGATTTCGCCCGTTGGATCGCTGCGCAAGGGACGCCTTGATTTCGCCACGTCGCTTCTTCCTCGCGAGATCGCCGAGCACCACCTTTGCATGTTCGCCTGCTTTCGCGAGGATTGCACGCACATCGAGGCGCTATTTAGTCGCGCCATTGCTTACCGTCTTTGCGCATTTCAAGATGCTCCTGTAGCCCTAGCGCACGCCTCCCGAACGCCTCCGTTCACTCACAAGAGCTCGCCGTAGTTGCTCTCTGTGCGCCGCCGCTGTTTTTCGCCTTTTCCTTCGCCGTCTGTCCACCCCCGCCGTTGCCATGGGTACCGGAGTAGCACTCACCGAACACGCCGGATCTTCACGCCGGAGAAGCCCTGAAGCACCGCGTTGCACATCCTCTTCTTCCTCTCCGGTGAGATCTACGCCGCCGCGACATCACCGCCAGCCGAGCTTCATCCACCGTCCGATCGTCACCGAACGCACCGGATTCGTCCACATCGCCATCCAACAGTAATCCTCATCTTCTCTCCTCAGCCGTTAGATTTAATCAACGATCTAGATTGCTTCGATTAGTTTCTTGATTAGTTTATTTCAGCCGTTAGATCTAGATCGTAGGGTTTATTTTTCGCCGAGTCACGTAAATGTTTTAGCCGTCGGATGCGCGCCGATCGCCTTGGATCGCGCCGCGTGTCGCGCTAGAGCCAATAGCCTCGGTTCATCTCGATCGTCCATTTTGCATCGGGCGGGTGAGATCGCACCACGCATCGGGCCAGTCCCGTGTTGACGTGTGACGCGCGGAAACCGAGGAGTCAGCGCCGCCGTTCTGTCGACGTCGCCAGATTAATCATGGCCGTTCGATCTGGATCCGAGGGTCACTGAGTAGCCACGTGCGGGCTGCGCGGTGGAGATGAGGCGAAAGGTCGCATGAATCCCGACCGTTCGTTTAGAATCGGACGAACGAGATTGAATTAATTTTTTTGGCTAATTGTGTTGCGCGCGTGTCGCCATAGGATTGGTCCAAATGTCGCGCTTAACGTCGATGCTTGTGTCACTTAGGCGCGCGGCACGATTCCGCCACCCATGGTGGACGAGCCGAACCGTGGACCCGATCCATAGACGAGCGCGTGGCGGCCTGCGGGCGTGCCGCGTGTCGTGTTGACGTCATCGCCGACGTCATAAATATTTTATATATAAAAATATTTCAGCCGAAATTCTTTTACTGTCGACATCATCATGACGCGATCTTGACGTCATAAATGCGAATTTTCAGTATAAAAATAATTTGGAAAATCGGATTTCTTAATTTCTGTATTTTCAGATTTTATTCAAACTTCAAATGACTATAACTTTTGCATTTTAACTCGGATTTGGATGATTCAAATTTCTAAAAATTCATAAAATTGTGATCTATTTAAGGATGAATTTTATTTGAAATTTTGAGGTTATCTAGTCTTCTATATTAGCTATTTATTGTATATTTTGTTTGTACACGTAGACGCAAATTTGCCGGAAAGTTTCGAGGAAGAATTCGTCGCTCAAGACCAAGCTTTGGAACACGACCAGAAACTCTTTGAAGGCAAGTGATGCTTTGATCATTTTGATCCCAGCTTTTTAAAAATGTAATTTATGCTTTGAAATTATGCATGCTTTTTTATTTAAAATGAATGTAATTTAAATTGGGATAACGTAGTTAATCAACCCATTATGTTATGCCACTTTGAAATTATTAATTGTATGCCCTAAATCATTGTCACCCTAAGTTTGATTGTACTGGTTGGATATTAATATGAAGCCAACACGGGAGGCTAGACCGTGAGTAGATGCTTAGCCTTGCAACGAGTCATGAATGATCTTTCGGAAAAATGCTACAATATTGACTAATGGAATATTGAATGTATTTTGGAAGTGGTGTGATAATGCCACATGATGAAATTGAAGTATGACCTGTGTGGTTCCATGCCGATGTTGAGTTATTGCGGGCATGTGTTGCACAATAATCAACTGGGTGGGAAATGATTTAGACTGGGGCAAGTGGCAAGAGGCTGTGTGCCTGGTGGGCCTGTGTGGCATTGGGTTGCCGAGTGTTGTGAGTTTGTGTGCCACAATGGGTTGTGTGCCACTGTTGAGTGTTGGAAGTCTTGCCTTGGTCAGTTAAGGACTTCACCATGCAAGCCTTTGATCTGAGTCACCCATACAACCACATGTCTGATATGGGACAGACCTAGTTGATTAGGGTTCGATATCTTTCCTCGATACCTCGGGTGTGTCGGGCCCGAATCAGAAATCCGACCATCTGTGTATTATGTGCGATCCCGGATCACGCTAGCACACAGATCATACGTGGTTGCACATCACGGACATTCGCAAGGATATAAGAATAAATAGTGCAAACATGTATATAAACCGAGTTATGCGACCTTATGGTCTCCTTACGGATAAGTCACCACACAGGCTTACATTATTCAAAGTAAAGAAATAGCAATGAACATAAGTAAAGGTCGTGGAAGCCTTCATCTTGCCACGAGCAACCGATGAGCTTGCCCCTAGTTGTTCGTATCCTCGATGTACTCCTCCTCCCAAACTGGTGTAGTCTCCTCCACCGATGTTGGGGTTGATAAGCAAGGTGGGGTGAGTACACAAGGCACTCAACAAGTAATGCATGAATGCGGCGCTATTACTATATGTAGAGCTTATTCCAAAGGATTGGCTTAAATGGTTCTTTTGCATCAAGCGGCATTTTTAACCAATATCTTAATTAGATTAAAGCGATGGAACAGTTTATAAGCAATAATAATTTCAAATGGTTTTCCTTGAGGATTCGACACACACCTTATGAGCCATTTTTTAACACTTGGCACACACCCCTTCCATGTTTTGTTTATGAAAATCTATCCTCATTGTAATCCCGAGCAATGCTCAATACCGTGAGCACGGCTATTCGATAGTTTTGACACTCTGCGAGAGGTTGTACACTTTACCCACAAGATCTGACCGCTCACCACACAGTGATTGTCCGCAACAAAGCTTTTCAGAACTTCTACCTTAACCAAAGAACCTCTCGTGATTGCCTTCACTATCACTTCCCTCACACAGAGCCAAGTATAGGACCGGCCAATCACCGTTGGATGGGCACCAAGCCGTAGCACAGTGCGCTCCCCATACAGATACACCCACGTGTCTTGTCACCCCGAGGTATCGGAGAAAGATATCGTAACCCTAGTCAACTAGGTCTATCCCATATCGGACATGTGGTTGTACGGGTGACTCGGATCAAAGGCTTGCAAGGTGAAGTCCTTAAGCGGCCAAGGCAAGACTTTCAACACTCAACGATGGCACACGGCCCAATGTGACACATGACTCACATCACTAATCAACCCATCGCCACACAGGCCCACGGTGCACACGACCTCTTGCCACTTGCCCCAGTCTAAATCATTTCCCACCCAGTTGATTATTGTGCAACACATGCCAAGAATAACTCAACATCGATGCGGAACCACAGCAGTCGTTGTACCTCAATCTCATCATGTGGCATCATCACACCACCTTTCAAAATACATTCAATATGTCTTTAATCGATATTGTAGCATTGCTTTCCAAAGAACACTCATGATTCGTTGCAAGGCTAAGCATCTACTCACGGTCTAGCCTCCGTGTTGGCACAATATTAACATCCAACTAATATAATCAAACTTAGGGTGACAATGATTTAGGGCATACAATTAATAATTCAAGGTGGCATAACAAAATGGGTTGATTAACTACATTATCCCAAAATTAATTTAAATTCATTTTACATAATTAGCATGCATAGATTCAAAGCATAAATTACATTTTAAAATCTGGGATCAAAATGATCAAAGCATCACTTGCCTTCAAAGAGTTGCTGGTCATGTTCCAAAGCTTGGTCTTGAGCGACGAATTCTTCCTCGAAACTTTCCGGCAAATTTGCGTCTACGCGTACAAACAAAATATACAATAAATAGCTAATATAGAAGACTAAATGACCTCAAAAATTCAAATAAAATTCACCATTAAATAGCTCACAATTTTATGAATTTTTAGAAATTTCAATCACCCAAATCCGAGTTAAAATGCAAAAGTTGTAGTCATTTGATGTTTGAATAAAATCTGAAAATACAGAAATTAGGAAAATCCGATTTTTCTGAATTATTTTCGTACTGGAAATCGCATTTATGACGTCGGACGCGCGTCATGATGGCGTCGGACGGACAAGAAATTCGGTCGAAATATTTTTATATAAGAAAAATATTTATGACGTCATCGTCGTCGGCTCGACACGCGTACGCCCGAGGTCGCCACGTCGTTCGTCTATGGACTAGGTCCACGGCTCGGCTCGGTC
The DNA here is from genome assembly GCA_036346275.1 of Otatea glauca. Lineage (NCBI taxonomy): Eukaryota > Viridiplantae > Streptophyta > Magnoliopsida > Poales > Poaceae > Otatea > Otatea glauca. The sequence continues at coordinate 20,983,940 of CM070712.1, read as the reverse complement.
TCACCGTGGACTCGGTTCACGAGCGATCGCGACAACGCGGCAAGATCCGAGCCGTTCGTTGAATCAGCGGCGGATCTCCTCACGCGCACCGCGCGCCAGAGATGCGTCGCGACGCGTCGTCGCGCATCCGGTGATCGACCACGCATCCAACGCGGCGACTCGGCTCCCACGCCTCCACGTGTCGCACATCCAACGGCGCTCGGATCCAACGGCGGACCGCGCGCCATCATGCGACGTCTAGGTTCATGCGGCGACACGCGGCGCAATCGCGACGGTGCACCCAAAATCGGCGGTGGATCGGTCTCCGCCCGGTCAAAACGCCCAGCGTCGGCCGCGATTTGGCGAGGGTGCGGTGCCATCTCCGCCGCGACGCTCAAATCGAACGGCGCGGATCCTTAGGGCAAAACCAGATCCAATCTCTACCGTTTAGGTCTAATCTAACGACCCACGGTACCGGCGGTTTCTTGCTCATGGCGCGACGTGGCTCAATCCTCTGGCGTCCAAAAAGATCCAAGGGTTCGCATTAAATCTAGCGCGAGAATCTAGATCTAATCCCTACCGTACACATCAAGATCTAACGGTCACGATTCAATCTAAACATCTACAGAGATGGAGGCTACGCGGACTCACGAACCGAGCGATGCAAATCGGACGGTCGGCGCGGTTCGACGAGGTTGACAATGCGAAGAAGCGAAGGTTGCGGGAGCCGGGAAGACGACCTCGGCGGACGGCGATGCGGGGCTTCTCGGCGAGAAGAAGTGGCTCGTTCGGCGCGGCTTGGCGGAAGGTTACTCGGTGACCTTGGCGGCGGCGAGAGAAATCGGCGGCGGCAAGCGGCGAAAAACAGCGGCACAAAGAAGCAACTTCTGGCGAGCTCGTGCGGGCGCTAGAGGGGTCTCGGCGTGCGTGCTAGGAGTCAAAAGACGCGCGTGAAGGTCTCGCACGACGCCTCAACGGGACTTAAGGGCTGCCTCGGCGTGCGCGAATCGCGGCGGAATGCCACGGCCATCAAAGCCCACGTCTCTCGGCGATTTCGCGGGGGCGAAGTGGCGTGGCGCAATCCGTCGCGTCCGTCTGCGGCGCGATCGAAGCTCAAGGCTCACGCTGCGCGCGACGCTCACTCACAGCGTTCGATCCGAATCGGACGGCTTGGTGGGTGGCGCTAGGGTTTCTTGTGGCCCAGGAATCGGCTAAGCAGATCTTGGGCTCGGCCATTCTCGCTCAAAAGATTTTAAAACATTTCACATTTAAAATAATTCTAGAAATTCAATTAAATCATTTGGGGCTTTTAAAATAGTAGAAAAATTCTAGAAAATTCCAGAAATTACTTTGAGATATTTGGAACTCAATTAAAATATTTGCAATAAAACTTTGCAGAAACTTTTCCATTATTTAATTGTTTTCAAGAAAAGTCCTATTTGAATAAATCCAAATAAATTTAAATAAATTCACAAAAACCAAAAATACTCCAAAATTTAAATTAGAGCAAAAATTAGGGTGTTACAAACCTCCCCCCCTTAACAGAATCTCGTCCCCGAGATTGGTGGTATCTCTGAGAAATAGGTTAGGGAACTCCTTCTTCAGATCTTCTTCACGTTCCCACGTTGCTTCACTTTCCGAATGGTTGCTCCATTGAATTCTGCAGAAACGTGTTGACTTGTTCCTTGTCTCTCTGTCCATTACGTCCAGAATCTTCATCGGATGTTCTTTGTAAGTCAGATCTTCTTGCAGCTCAATTGCCTCCAAAGGTGTTTGCTCTTCCGGTACTCGAAGACACTTCTTCAGTTGTGATACATGAAATACATCATGCACTCCTGCCAAAGACTGTGGTAACTCCAACTGATAAGCAACTTCACCTCTGCGGCTCAAGATCTTGAATGGTCCGACATATCTGGGTGCGAGCTTTCCTTTTGCATGAAACCTTCTGACTCCTTTGAGAGGTGTGACTCTAAGGTACACAAATGCGCCCTTTAAACCATATAGTACCTTGTTCATCCAGTTTGAAATCTTTTGCTTTGCCTTCACCCATTTTGCCCTTAATTCTTTTGATTTTATCATCATCTTTCTGCCCTTCCTTGATCTGATCTTCTAGGGTAGGTCTTACTTCCAAAGTTGCTAGGAATCCTTCAGTACTATTTCGAGTTCTAATTTAGAATTCCTTACACAATTCCTTTGACTGTTTCCAACAACATATTTACACTGTGGTTCTTTACTGCTCATGCGTGTGCCACTACGTTGGCTTTACCAGGATGGTAGTGAATTCCCACATTATAATCCTTGATTAACTCTAACCATCTTCTTTGCCTCATATTTAGGTCAGCTTGCGTGAAGATATACTTAAGACTTTTATGATCTGTATACACTTCACATCTATTTCCGATGAGATGATGATGCCATATTTTTAGGGCATGCACCACGGCAGCTAATTCCAAATCATGAGTCGGATAGTTCTCCTCATGTGGTCTCAATTGCCTCGATGCATAGGCAATTACCTTTCTATTTTGCATCAACACGCATCCCAATCCCTGACGCGATGCATCACAATAGATGTCGAAGCCTTGATGAACGTCAGGTAAAACTAATACAGGTGCCGATGTTAATCTCCTCTTCAACTCCTGAAAACTCTTCTCACACTCAGGTGTCCATAGGAATTTCCTTTCCTTTTTCAACAATTGCGTAAGAGGTCTCGCAATCGTAGAGAATCCTTCGATGAATCGACGGTAATACCCGCCATTCCAAGGAAACTACGGTTTGGGTTACCGACTTGGGTTGCTCCCAATGCGAACCGTCTCCACTTTCTTTGGATCTACCGCAACTCTGCTGCAGTCATTATGTGTCCAAGAAATTCAACCTTATTCTTCCGAAATCACATTTGCTAAATTTCGCAAACAACTGTTGCTCTCTCAACTTTTCAAGGACTAGCCTCAAATGCTCGGCGTGCTCTTCTCTCGTCTTGGAATAGATAAGGATATCATCTATGAATACGACGACGAACTTGTCCAAGTATTCCATAAACACCTTATTCATTAAGTTCATGAAATATCTTTGGTGCATTTGTCAAGCCAAAAGACATCATCAGTAAACTCGTAGTGTCCATATCTTGATGAAAATGCGCTCTTGAATATCCTCGATCGGATCTTCAATTGATGGTATCCTCGATCGAAGATCAATTTTGGAGAATACTCCTGCTCCTCTCAATGGTCAAACAAATCATCGATCTCGGTAGCGGATACTTATTCTTTATCGTCACATCATTGAGTGCACGATAGTCTATACACATCCTAAAACTTCCGTCCTTCTTCTTGACGAATAAGGCAGTGCTCCCCATGGCGATGAACTAGGTCTTATAAATCCTTTTCCAGCGCCTCAATTTGCTTCTTCATTTCCACCAATTCCTCTGTGGACATCCTGTAAGGTCTCTTAGCTATTGGGCTGTCCTCGAACCACTCTATCACGAACTCGATATCTCTATCTCGCGGCATTCGGGTAAATCTTCCGGAAAACATCCGGATATTCCTTGACTATGGACACTTCCTCTAAGCTGTCAGTCTTCATGCTGTTGACCATCAATTGTCCATCCCGCACTGATTTTGCTTCAAACTCAATCTTCTTCCCATCCGGGCTCTCGACCGATATGACTCTTTTTTCGCAGTCCAGCACTGCCTTGTGATTGGTTAACCAATCCATTCCCAGGATAACATCAAAGGTTTGGGTATTAAGGACGATTAAGTTCGCTAGGAACTCAACTCCATTAATTATTAGTCTTACCCCAGAACATCCTACTTTAGATCGGAGTTCTGATCCAGGGGATTGGACTATGAGCACACATTTAAGATTCACTATTTCCATATCATTTTGAACAGCAAAATCTCGGGAAATAAAAGAATGCGAAGCTCCGGAATCAAATAAAGCGATGGTGATGCGAGTTTACTAGGAACTTACCCAGTACAACATCCGTGGCGTTCTGGACTTCATCTGTCGTAATGTGGTTGACTCGGCCTCGTGCAGTTCCTTGGGATGGAGTTGCTGCTGTTGATGCCCCGCGGTTCACGGTTGGCGCGGGAGTCCTTGTCGGTGTGTTCCCCAGGTTAAAGCGGACCGGGTGACACCTCCTTCTTAGGTCGATTGTTGGCAAAATGCCCCATTTCATTGCAATGATAGCAACGTCTTCCCACCGCTCGAGAGGTTCCTCGATCATGCCTACGATTCTGGCGGAGTTTGAACATTCTGACCCACTGGGCGATTTGCCGGCAGTGGTGCCCTATCATTGCCTCTGGGCTGGTACCGGATGAACTGTTGGGGTGCTATCCTCTGCCTCTGCTGGCCCTGACGACCTCCTTGTTGCGCCATTCTGCGCTTCCTGTTGTCATCCAACTCTCGGCGCTTGTCCTCTAAGATAAGAGCTTTGTTAACTAGCTCTTGGAAGTCAGGGAATGTGTGGGTGATCAGTCCCACCTGCAACCCTGCATTCAATCCCTTCATGAAGCGGGATTGTCTGGCCTTATCCATAGCCACGTCCTCCGGTGCATAGTGTGCCAGTTGGGTGAATTTATTCGTGTCGACCACCGATCGCCGCCTTGCTTGAGGCTCCTAATTCCTCCTTTTAAGATCCATGATACCCTCGGGTACATGAGTGCTGTGGAAAGTCGAGGTGAATTCCTCCCACGTGATACTCTGTGGGTCCTCATGAGTCTGCGCAGGTTTTCCCACCATTCTGCGGCGGTCCTTCGAGTTGATGAGAGGCATAGAGTACCCTCTCATGTCCTACACACCGGGTAATGTGCGCTTCCTTTCAATTGTCCTTAGCCAATCATCCGCTTCGGTGGATTGGCGTTACTCGAAAAGTAGGTGGGCGGGTTCTCATAAACTCCGACAACCCGGAGTAGGGTGTGGTCCATGGTTACCCCAGGTTGAACATTCACAGCAGCTTTGATTGGATATCTCTGCATGGTTTGAACCATCGTGTTCATAAGTTGAGTCCGCCACCAAGAAGGCTCCCGTGTTACGCATATCGACTGCGGCGGTTGAGAATCGGCTCTTCATTACAGTTATCCGCTGGTTAGCTGCACTTCATGGCTCCAACATTTCCACGAGTCCTCACCATCTATTGCAAACTTCGAGGGTTAAGAAAAGAAGAGAGCATAGACAAGTAGAGGAATTTATGTGGGGAAACAGGTGCAACTTAAATTATTTAGCCACTTTATTGATATAATATAAAGCAGTATGGTTGCACACAAGTGCCTAAGGGCAATGCAACACATACGAGACACTCACAACCAAAAACAAGTAAGCAAACATAGGAATCCATGACGACTCGCACCTAATGGTGACTCTGAAGAAAAAGACGCGACTCAACCTTCGAGTCTCCACACTATACTCTACTAGACTCGATCACTCATCGAGCCAACCCGGCTGCGGCTCCCCCGAAGCATACACCGGTGGGTGCTCCGGAATCGGGGCAAGCCGGTCTCAGTGACCCTCTGCGGTGGTGCAAATGACCCCATCGACTCCGTGGTCCCGGCTGCTGCTCTGCTCTGCTGGTGCCTCTGCTCCTGCTCCTCCGGATCTGGATCGTGTAACTCGAGGCGGCTCGGGCTCGGGTCCATACAAAGCCATCTCCAACTCCTGGATCTTACGCATGGAGTGAGCAAAGCCCTCCATGGTGGATCTTTGCCTCTGCGACCTCGGCGCGGGTCCTCTGCAACTCCCGGTGTCTCGTCCAAGGCGTCCTCTGGGCGATGGCGTACCTCGCCAGTGGGTGATAGTGGCGTCCTCCTCCACAAGCTCCATCTGTCAAAATGATTGTCTCGACGGATGGTGACGAAAGACGGTGCCTCCAACTCTGCGGAGTAAGTGCGGGCAATCTGTCGCATCGCTGTCGCGCCGTCTCTGGATTCCGCCTCAAAGAAGACCTCGACCGTGATGTAGATAGGGCGGCTCGCCTCGTCCTCTCCAGAGCATACATCGTGATCTTGACATCCCGTGCGACGTCAAGTCCCGCCGTGCATCACCAAGTCCCTCGTCATGTGGTCTGCATCAAAACCTCCGAGCAATCGCATCATACGCCATAACTCTGCGGCGTATCCTCCGTGCGCTCTCCATAGGTGTGGATCATCCTCATCGACAAAAAAACCTTGTTTAAATTAAGCAGAGAATAATAAAAATTCAACATAGGTATGAATAAGGAGAAGAGATAAGTCGAGATTTCTTTGACATTCTTGCTCAAGTTGATTAGGTCTTTAGAAAATAGTTTTACCCTCCTAGGCACAACCAAACTAGGGTCAAGTCCTACAGTCATCCCGCTCGATACCACCTCTGCCGGGCCCCGAATCAGAATCCGGACCCTCTGTGTATTACATGCGATCCGAGATCACGCTAGCACACACAACATACAGGGTTGCACATCACGACATTCGCAAGGATATAAGAATAAATAGTGCAAACATGTATATAAACCGAGTTATGCGACCTTATGGTCTCCTTACGGATAAGTCGACACACAGGCTTACATTATTCAAAGTAAAGAAATAGCAATGAACATAAGTAAAGGTCGTGGAAGCCTTCATCTTGCCACAGGCAACCGACTGGGCTTGCCCCCTAGTTGTTCGTATCCTCGATGTACTCCTCCTCCCAAACTGGTGTAGTCTCCTCCACTGATGTTGGGGTTGATAAGCAAGGTGGGGTGAGTACACAAGGCACTCAACAAGTAATGCATGAATGCGCGCTATTACTATATCTGAGCTTATTCCAAAGGATTGGCTTAAATGGTTCTTTTGCATCAAGCAGCATTTTTAACCAATATCTTAATTAGATTAAAGCAGTGGAACAGTTATAAGCAATAATAATTTCAAATGGTTTTTCCTTGAGGATTCCTAACACACACCTTAATAGCCATTTTTAACACTTGGCACACAGCCCCCTCCATGTTTTGTTTATGAAAATCTATCCTCATTGTAATCCCGAGCAATGCTCAATACCGTGAGCACGGCTATTCGAATAGTTTTGACACTCTGCGAGAGGTTGTACACTTTACCCACAAGATCTGACCGCTCACCACACGGTGATTGTCCGCAACAAAGCTTTTCAGAACTTCTACCTTAACCAAAGAACCTCTCGGTATTGCCTTCACTATCACTTCCCTCACACAGAGCGAAGTATAGGACCGGCCAATCACCGTTGGATGGGCACCAAGCCGTAGCACAGTGCGCTCCCATACAGATACACCCACGTGTCTTTGTCACCCCGAGGTATCGGAGGAAAGATATCGAACCCTAGTCAACTAGGTCATCCCATATCGGACATGTGGTTGTACGGGTGACTCGGATCAAAGGCTTGCAAGGTGAAGTCCTTAATCGGCCAAGGCAAGACTTCCAACACTCAACAATGGCACACACCCAATGTGGCACAGACTCACATCACTCATCAACCCATTGCCACACAGGCCCACCAGGCACACAGCCTCTTGCCACTTGCCCCAGTCTAAATCATTTCCCACCCAGTTGATTATTGTGCAACACATGCCAGCAATAACTCAACATCGGTACGGAACCACACAGGTCGTTGTACCTCAATCTCATCATGTGGCATCATCACACCACCTTTCAAAATACATTCAATATGTCTTTAATCAATATTGTAGCATTGCTTTCCGAAAGAACACTCATGATTCGTTGCAAGGCTAAGCATCTACTCACGGTCTAGCCTCCCGTGTTGGCACAATATTAACATCCAACTAATATAATCAAACTTAGGGTGACAATGATTTAGGGCATACAATTAATAATTCAAGGTGGCATAACAAAATGGGTTGATTAACTACATTATCCCAAAATTAATTTAAATTCATTTTACATAATTAGCATGCATAGATTCAAAGCATAAATTACATTTTAAAATCTGGGATCAAAATGATCAAAGCATCACTTGCCTTCAAAGAGTTGCTGGTCGTGTTCAGAAGCTTGGTCTTGAGCGACGAATTCTTCCTCGAAACTTTCCAAGCAAATTTGCGTCTCACGCGTACAAACAAAATATGCAATAAATAGCTAATACAGAAGACTAAATGACCTCAAAAATTCAAATAAAATTCACCATTAAATAGCTCACAATTTTATGAATTTTTAGAAATTTCAATCACCCAAATCCGAGTTAAAATGCAAAAGTTGTAGTCATTTGAAGTTTGAATAAAATCGAAAATACGAAATTAGGAAAATCCGATTTTTCGAATTATTTTCATCTTGAAATCGCATTTATGATGTCAGCACCGCGTCATGATGACGTCAGCACAGACAAGAAATTCGGTCGAAATATTTTTATATAAGAAAAATATTTATGACGTCATCGCTGTCGTCAGCTCGACACGTGGCACGCCCAGAGGCTGCCACGTCGTTCTGGTCTATGGACTGGGTCCACGGCTCGGCTCTGGTCTACCGTGGACTCGGTTCACCAGAACAGTGCAGCAACGCGGCAAGATCCGAGCCGTTCGTTGAATCAACGGCCATATCTCCTCACGCGCACCGCAGCGCCCCGAGATGCGTGCGACACGCGTCGCGCGCATCCGGTGATCACCACGCATCCAGCGCGGCGACGCCGGCTCCACGCCTCACGCGTCGCACATCCAACGGCGCTCGGATCCAGCGGCGACCGCGCCCGTCGCTGCGACGTCTCGGTTCATGCGGCGACACGCGGCGCAATCGCGACGGTGCACCCGAAATCGGCGGTGGATCTGGTCTCCCGGTCAAAACACCCACGCGTCGGACGCGATTTGGCGAGGGTGCGGTGCCATCTCCGCCGCGTTCAAATCGAGCAGCGCGGATCCTTAGGGCAAAACCAGATCCAATCTCTACCGTTTAGATCTAATCTAACGGCCCACGGTACCGGCGGTTTCTTTGTTCATGGCGCGACGTGGCTCAATCCTACGCGTCCAAAAAGATCCAAGGGGTTCGCATTAAATCTAGCCGCAGAATCTAGATCTAATCCCTACCGTACACATCAAGATCTAACGGTCACGATTCAATCTAAACATCTACAGAGATGGAGGCTACGCGGACTCACCAGAACCGAACGATGCAAATCGGACGGTCGGCGCGTGACCGGCGAGGTTGTGGCGCGAAGAAGCGAAGGTTGCCGGAGCTGGGGAAGACGACCTCGGCGACGGCGATGCGGGGCTTCTCCGGCGAGAAGAAGTGGCTCGTTCGACGCGGCTTGGCGGAAGGGTTACTCCAGTGACCTTGGCGACGGCGGAGAGAAATCGGCGGCGAAGCAAACGGCGAAAAATAGCGGCGGCACAAAGAAGCAACTACGGCGAGCTCGTACGGGCGCTAGAGGGGGTCTCGGCGTGCGTGCTAGGAGTCAAAAGACGCGGCGTGAAGGTCTCTGCACGACGCCCTCAACGGGGACTTAAGGGCTGCCTCGGCGTCGCGCGAAACTACCGCGGAATGCCGCGGCCATCAAAGCCCATCTCTCCGGCGATTTCGCGGGGGCGAAGTGGCGTGGCGCAATCCAGCAGCGTCCGTCGGCGACGATCCAGAAGGCTCACGCGTCGCGAGCGACGAGGCACAATCACAGCGTTAGATCCGAATCGGACGGCTTGGGTGGCGGCGCTAGGGTTTGCTTGTGGCGCAACTGGGGCTAAGCACGATCTTGGGCTCGGCCCATTCTTATTCAAAAGATTTTAAAACATTTCACATTTAAAATAATTCTAGAAATTCAATTAAATCATTTGGGGCTTTTAAAATAGCAGAAAAATTCTAGAAAATTCCAGAAATTACTTTGAGATATTTGGAACTTAATTAAAATATTTGCAATAAAACTTTGCAGAAACTTTTCCATTATTTAATTGTTTTCAAGAAAAGTCCTATTTGAATAAATCCAAATAAATTCCCAAAAATTCACAAAAACCAAAAATACTCCAAAATTTAAATTAGATCAAAAATTAGGGTGTTACAGGGTGATAGTACACAGGGGTGTATCTTTACGGGGGAGCGTGCCTGTACTACAGCTTGGTGCCCATCCAACGGTGATTGGCCTGTCCTATACTTCGGCTCTGTGTGAGAGAAGTGATGGTGAAGGCAATGCCAGAGAGGTTCTTTGGTTAAGGTAGAGGTTCCTGAAAAGCTTTGTTGCGGACAATCACCTTTGTGGTGAGCGGCTGTATCTTGTGGGTAAAGTGTACAACCTCTGCAGAGTGTCAAAACTATTCGAATAGCCGTGCTCGCGGTATTGAGCATTGCTCGGGGATTACAGTCAAGGGGTAGATCTTCATAAACAAAATGTGGAAAGGGTGGCTGTGTGCCAGTATTGAAAATGAACTGTTAAGGCGTATCATGAGAATCTTGAAGGAAAACCATTTGAATAAATTAGTGTTACTTATAAGCTGTTCCCGCTTTAATCTGAATAAGATACTGGTTTAAAAATGTTGTTTGATGCAAAAGAACCATTTAAGCCAAACCTTTGGAATAAGCTTTGCATATAGTAATAGCGTTGCATCCTGTGCATTACTTGTTGAGTGCCTTGTGTACTCATCCCACCTTGCTTATCAACCCCAACATCAGTGGAGGAGTCTACACCAGCCTGGGAGGAGGAGTACATTGAGGACCCGAGCAACTAGGGGGCAAGCCCAGTCGGTTGCCTATGGCAAGATGAAGGCTTCCACGACATTTATTTATGTTCCGCTGCTATTTCTTTTACTCTGAATAATGTAAGCCCTGCGTGGATGATGTTATGTAAGGAGACCATAAGGTCGTGCAACTCGGTTTATATAAATGTTTGCACTATTTATTCTTATATCATTGCGAATGTCCAAATGTGCAACCTCAGTAAGGCTCATGTGTGCTAGCGTGATCTGGGTACCGCAATACACAGAGGGTCCGGATTTGCAGATTCGGGTCCCGACACTAGAGCTCATAGGAGGTCTTCCCTTTCTGAGGAGTGGCCGGAGCTCATCGGATTGGTAACTACCATGGCTGTGAGCACACTGAATCTGTAGGAGATTGGGTACAGACGACAAGTGGAAGTCGTCGATCGGGAGTGGAAGACACCGTCACTACTACTCTTCTCCTCCTCCGAGCTTGGCTCATTGGCAACGCCTGAATGCCCAATCCCCTCCTCCTCCAGTATGCTTTCTCAAATTATTGCAAGAGGTGTTTCATTTTGTTGAAATGTGTCTTCTAAATTGTTGTAGCTTAGTTATTTAGTTGCAGTTAAGTTGTGTATTTGTTCCATCAGTAGCAATTTGTTGTTGCATTCTTCTGTGAAATTTCTTCCAACCGAAGCACACGATGAAGAACAATGGTGTTTCACTTTTTTACGCGCTGACTAATAAAATTTGTTGCGAATTATTTTTTTGTTGCACTACCCAATTGATATTTGTTTGATCTTCGAGGGCGATTGATGCAGGGGTGGTGTGGCTCAACTGTGGTAAGTCAAGCGTAACGAAAGGTGACACATTCATGCAAGCACGCGGCATGGTGTGTGTGGCAGCGCAACAGCCTTTGGTGGGTGCGTTTTTGTTTTGTTGAGTTTTTGTTTGTTGTATATGGAGCAAATATTTTGTTGCAAGCTTAAGAACTAATTGTTACGTTTCGTGAATTTTTTGTGCACCAGATGAAACAACTAAAATCGATATTTTGAGTGAGAACCAACAGCTTAGGAGAGCGTACGATGGGATGTCTGGACACTAGTAACCAAGGTTTCAGATTTTATTTTCAGTTTAAATTTCGATCCCCTCCAAAATCAAAAAATTCAGCGAAATCTCATTTTTTTGGATGAAATCTGAACGAAATTCAAAGGGCAAAATTCAAATCCGAAATTTTTTGGACCGAAATTTCGGCCGGTATACCTGAAATTTCAAAAGTTTTCCACCGGACGAAAAGTGGGTCAAACAATTTCTAAATGTTTTTATGGAGATTTCTCACACATTGGTGATGTTTTCATAAAAATTTTAGATAATTATGAATCTTGTGCAATTTTTAAAAATTAAAACATTGCTACTGTCCTGACAAAACGCTCACCAGCAATTTTGAACTGAATGAAAAATGTGACAAACCATGTTACAAATATTTGAATTTTTTTGTGTATGATTCTAACATATCATTAAAATTTCCATAAATATTTCAGGTGATGGTGAAGCTCGAGGGATTTTTAAAAATTCAGGCAGCTGTGATGTACGGATGAAAAATGGTTGAAAGTACGTTAGAAAATTTTGAAATTTTGATTGGATGGTCATGATGCATCATTAACCTTGCCATAAAATTTTTAGATCATCATCAATCTGTAAAGTTAGAAATTTCAGCAACATTTCGACTGAAATTCGGATTTTGAGAGTAAAAATTAGAAACAATCAATGTATATTTGTATGACAATTCATAGGCATAAAATAAAATTGATAAATATGAAAATTTATCACATATTTACATCACAATAAAATCAATGTATATTTTCATCACGTACAATGTGAAAGTGGTACTTCACAGTTTTTGGATTTCGGAGTGCGTGTTTGTACTGTATACAATTTTTGATTGAACAACCAAAATAGGTTTACATTTTTTGAAACTTTTACAAAAGGGTTATGAAGGAATTATTGAGCTCTCCTAAAAATTTTAGGTCACGAGCAAACTTGAAAAAAGTTATAAAATTCGACACGGTTCTACCTCATTTATGCTAATTCTGTTTGTTATTTTCAAAGATAACAAATGAAATTAAAATATTAAAAAAAAATATTTGTATGATCCTAGACTTCTTAATATACTACATAAATTTTTAATAGCATTAAAAAGCTTCTTTAATTTTATAAAATTTCGACAGTGTTTCTGCCAAAATTTTAAAATGTCTCTAAAAATAATTTTTTTGACAAATTATCTTCGAAGAACACTTTCTTATGGGTTATTGATATAATTACGGTCAAATCCGGTGATGAAACAGAAAAATCCGGTTTAATTTCCCGAAATTTCGACGAAAAAACGAAATTACTATAGCATTCCAAAAAATTATCTAGCCGGTAATTTGGATTTTGTGGTGGCCCGAAATCTGATTTTTTGGAGAAATTTGTTCGTATTTCACCAAAATTTTTAACCATGCTTGTAACCCTATTTCTTAATACTTAGAGTAAACCCAACCCACCCTTATACCTCCCCATATCCTAAATTATAAGGGGAATTGGAAAAATGTGAGCTCCAACCTACCTCCTATCAGGAGCCTCTATTCTAGAAAGGCCCTTCTCACCCCCTACATTTAGGGGCTTTATCCTTCCCCACTACTATTTTCCTTGCGCGCAGGAGGAAAGCTAATGGTGGCTGGACACTTCTAGTCGGCTGGACTTCCTTGGCCTCGAGTTTTGTGCTAGCGCTCGCAAGTTTTGGTGGCTTGAGGTGTTTTTCTGCGACTTAGGGTTCCTGGTGGCGGCGACACAAAGAAAAAGGTCTTGTGATCTGAGACATCTTGTGAACACATCTCGAAAATAAAAATTAAGATTTGAAAGTTGATATGTTGGTAATCTCGTTCTTCGCTTTCGTTCTTCGTTTGCATGCCTGTTTTGTCTTTAGATTGATTCATTGTTTCACCATGTTAATTTTGATTTGATCCATTCAAAATCTTTCTAGGGAATCAAGTGATTGATCTGAAAAGTTTGATTGGTTAATTCCTCGTATATCCTGATTAATCTCGTAATTAAGGTTTGATCAATTTTCGTCATTATTTGATATAGTCATTTTCGAAGGTCATAACTCTAGATCTGTAGATCCGATTGAGCTGATTCTTGTTGGTTTAGTTTCTAAATTGATTCTAGTATCTATAGTAAAAATTTCACTTCAATCCAACGGTGGAATATCTGGAATTACTATTTTAGTGAACGTTTATCATTCTGTTTTCGTGAAAACCGAAGCAATTTTTCATAATTCGTTTAGGGGTATTTTGAGAATCACTAAAAATTGGTTTTAGCTTCCGCGCAATCATTCACCCCCTCTGATTGCTATATTAGTGTATATCGATCCTACACTTATTCACGCCATTACTTTTGACACATTGTAGTGAAAGATATGGATAATCGCAATGAAGGTTTTTTCATAAATCTTTTAAACACTGAAACAAATACTGATGAATTGATGGAAAATACTCAAGAATCAAGTCAATTCTTCGGTGAACAAGCTGTACCATCACAAATCTTCAGTGAACAAACTGTACCATCACAATCTAGTGGATCATCAAAACCCAAGAAAAGATCGAAGAATTTTTCATCGGAAGAAGATGTTTTGATTGTTTCAGCATGGTTGAACATCAGCACCGATCCTGTTGGAGGTAAGTCACAAAAGAGTACTTCATTTTGGAAAATAATTCATGAATACTTTCGCACACACAAGACGTTTGATTTTACACGAAATCAAAACTCTCTCGCGCATCGTTGGGCGACCGTACAACAAGACGTGAATAAATTCGCCGGCGCGTATGCTCAAATTGAGGAAAGAAGACGAAGTGGTATTGGAGAACAAGAAAAGGTATATTACTTTTACAGACTGTATTGTCATCTAATAGTGCTATATATTTGAATTTGTTTGTGAAATATGTCTGTTTTGTTTTATAGATTGTGAATGCTAAAACATTGTTTGAGGGCACGATGAAACGTCAATTTAGATTTCTTAACTGTTGGACCATATTGAGGAACCATGAAAAATGGATTATGCAACAAAAGAATTTAAAGGAAAAGTCTTCCACTGGCACACAAGATGCACATACACAAGATACAATAGACGTGAAAGATGATCCTGCAAAAAGTGTAGAAAGGCCTATTGGTAGAAAGGCCGAAAAGGAAAGGCGAGGAAAAAGAATGATCGGTGATACTAATAAAGCTACGCCATTTGTGGAGGCTTTGGACAAATATGGTCAAAGAAAAGAAGAACTCGAGTACATGAAAGAAGTTAAAAGGAATGAATGGTGTGAAAGACAATTTGCCTAAAGACAAGAAGAGATAGAAATGACAAAACAAGCCAATGAGGAGCGAATTATGTTGATGAATACTGATGACATGGACGAGCTATAAAAGGAGTATTACCTTCAGTTGAAGATGAGTATTATTGCACGCAGACGTGTCGCTAATAATAATTAGATGTTCAGTTGCACCATGCTTTATTTAGATGTTTTATGTTGAACCATGTTTCATTTAGATGTGGCATAATAAGAGAACGGTATGTCGGTTTGATAATTGATATAATGCATATTTTTAACCTTCATTTACTTCTCTACGCCATGATATGCAAATATGCATTTATCAATGCATATATGTCTTTACAATACCTTCATCTCTGATCTCTCTCTCTTTCTCTCTTTACAGTACTAGATGAGGCTAAGTGCCACGCATATTCTCATATCTATGCAATGCAACTTTACAGTACTAGATGAGGCTAAGATCGAAAAAAGAAGTAGATCCTTAAAAAAGTAATGTTTATTGAATAAATACATTATTATTAATGATTATACACTTGAACGAAGTAATGTAAATTTAAATTTATTACAAGATTCCACATCTAAATATTGGAAAATAAATCACAATTTAGCTTCCGTGTAGTTGCCACAGATGCTTTGCTAAGTCATTCTGACGTTGACAATGAATTTGTCTATTTCTGATTTGATGATGGTTCTAAATAAACTCACCGAACTCAACTGCATGCTCACGGGACACTGAAACCGTTTCTCCAATTTCATCATAATCCGATATTAATATGTTGTCGTCGTCCTGTTCATCTTCGACAATCAAGTTATGCAATATAATACAAGTTTTCATGATGTATGCAAGTGTTTCTTTATCCCATAAACGAGCAGGCCCACGGACAATTGCAAAACGTGCTTGCAAAACTCCAAATGCTCGTTCTACATCATTTCTTGCTGATTCTTGTTTAGTGGCAAAATGTTTGTTTTTGTTTCCTCGAGGTTCAGGAATGGTCTTCACTATCGTCGACCATTGAGGATAGATACCATCAGCGAGATAATAACCCATTGTGTAATTCGTACCATTAATGGAATATTCACAGCAGGAGCTATTCCTTCAGCAAGGTTTGCAAACACATTAGATCGATCGAGTAAATTGATATCATTATGCGATCCCGACATGCCAAAAAATGCATGCCAAATCCAAAGATCATACGAGGCAACTGCTTCTAGAATTATTGTTGCCTTGTGAACTGATCAGTGTACATTCCTTGCCACGCACTTGGACACTTTTCCCACTTCCAGTGCATACAATCAATGCTTCCTAACATGCCAGGAAAACCATGATGATGTTCATGAAGAGCAAGCAGCCTAGCATTATCACTTGCGCTAGGAGATGTCAAGTATTCATCACCAAAAATTTCAACAATTGCTTTAACTAATTTTCTTAAGCATTCTATTGTGGTGCTTTCTCCGATTTCAATTTGATCATCGACAAAATCAGCCACTGCTCCATGAGTTCACATACGAAATGTCGCAATAATTTTTTGTAAAGAAGACAACCCAAGTCGACCTAAAGCATCTGTTTTTTGAACAAAATACGAGTCATGATCTTCAACTGCTACTTTTATGCGAAGGAAAAGATGATGATTCATACGAAATCTCCGTCGGAATTGTGGTGCAGAGTATACCGGTGGATCAGCAAAATAATTAGCATAAATTCTTGCATGCCCACCTTCTCTATCACGGGGTGTAACTCGACGTCCTGGAACTGAGCCACGATGACTTTAAGGTTGATGACCAGTAATAGTTTCTTGATATGCTCCACATGCCATAGCTACTACGTATCTGAAATCATCGTCTGATGATTCATCAAATGATTCGTAATCATAGTCCATCAAGAAAAAAACTATGATCAGATGAATATGTGAGATGTGTACATATAAATAATGTCTAAAAAATATTTTATCTTACTACTATTTATAACAACACATGTACGAGTGACTGCATGCATTAATTTCTACTTTTAGTAAATAATCCAACATACATGCCATTCAAAACCATTATTTGCATTAATTTCTATATTTAGTAAATAATCCTACACGCAAGCATGCAAGAATAAATCTCTACCTATAATACCAGTTCACACGACTAGTTCATGGCACCATAAAAAATACAACCATTCAAAACCATAATTTGCATTAATTTCTAATTTTTTGTAAATAACCTTACATGCAAGCATGCATGAAAATTTTTTACCACTCGGTTGTATAATACTAGTTCACATGACTAGTTCATAACACCTTTAAAAAAGCGCAACAATTCAAAACCATAATTCATCTTAAAATAATAATTCATGGGTGCAAAGTAATAATAATGTTTAGATAAATAATAGGGGTGAGTGATAGGGAGTGCGGGTTGGAGAAAAATTTGATACAGGGTGCCCCTAATTTTTATACCACCCCTAAACGAGTGATCTAGGGAAAAAATATAGGGATTTGGGTTGGAGTTACTCTTATAATTGCAAGAACAAGGAAAAAAAGATCTCGTTCTCATTAGCTCGAGGCCTTTTATTACGAGGAACCGGTGGGCTGTAGGATTGTGGTTCTACTCGTGGGCCCGCCCAGCACAAAAAAGGAGCCTACGCAGATGCTCTCGTCCGGCACGGGCTGTATGGGCCCAAGGATATCCCACGATCGCACAAAGCAAAGTCGAGGAATTTCATCCTAAGCGTTACGTGTCGATAGTGGGGGTTCCCATCGAGCGGTCGCGGGCCCGCAGCACAAGCACGACCTTCCCTAGTGGCAAATGCAAAGCTCACTCGATTTTAGTTCCAACACTGTACGGAAAAATATATCTGCGGCCCTTGTTAAACAAATCTTTCTATATTTTCTTATATGATAACACGCAAATTAAATTAAACCTACATTGTCAAAATTTTATAGCGTACTGTTGTCGATCGGGACCGTCGGCCGCAGAAGAAAAGGGGATGCAAGAAGATCATTCGGGAGCGGACCTGAAGTCGTGCTCGTTCGGAGGCGCCTAGCGTTGCGGGGAAATCGTCGAGGAAGAGGCACTAGACACGAGGTTTATACTGGTTCGAGCCCCCGAAGTCGGGGTAATAGCTCTACTCTAGTCTTGTCCTGAGGCGAAGGGTGTATGTGCGATTCGGTGGGAGAGTACAAGAACAGGGCCCGAGCAAAGGGGGGCGCTGTGTCGCTTTTCTCGGCGTGTGTTGTGTGTATTCTGGTTTCCTTGTGTTGTGTCGCACGTCTCGCGTCCTCTCCCCGTGGTTGGGGTGACCTGTTGCCTTTGTAGCCCTCTGGGAACCTTGCTGCTTGGTCTCGAGGCCGACGTCAGGAGCTCGTGGCGATTTGACGGGGGCTGATGAAAATCGTCGATAGTCGTTGAGAGCCTGACGGGAGCTGTTGAGATCTTGACGGGAGCTGTTGAACCCTAGTTCCCACGCAGGGGAAGGTAGAGCGCTGATTCCCACGCAGGGGAGAGTTTTTATACGAGATAAATGAAAACGTTACAGATGTCCTTTTCTCTGGCGACCGCGAGGGCGTTGAGGTCTAGGTCGAGGCGTCGATGGTGATTGCCCCTGCGCCCGTGCCCGAGCTCGCTGGTCCCGAGCCCGAGCATCGGGAGAGCACCTCCCAGATCGGAGATGAGCCCTCAGGCCCGTGGAAAGCCGCCACGAGGCCCCAGGGGGATTCTTACACGTGGCGAGGGTACCGATCCCCGACACGTACAAAGATACTTCACCCTCCGAATATCAATAATTTCACTGAAAATAAATAAATAAATATACTAAGCCAGACACGCTGATCTGCGTGTCTGGACCAGGGTTACAAATCCCGGTGAAATTTGGTGAAATCTCGGCGAGATTTCAGATTTCAGCCGGGGACGAGATTCAAAATTCCATCCGGATGAAAAATTTTGAAAAATAAAATAAAATTGCTATAATAATTTTGTTGAGATTTCGTCAAATTTCGCTGAAATCTCGGGTTTTTTTCTCTCCACAATTTGACTTTTTTGATAGGATTTGACCAGATTTGGCACAGTAACCCTTAACAAAGTCATCTTTCATGAAAATTTGTTGAAAAATTAAAATTTTAAGACATTTTATAATTTTAGCAAAAACACTATCAGATTTCTATAAAATTGTATAAGTTTGATCATACTCTTAAACATTTATGGTACTATATTTAGCAGTGTAGGATCATACAGAAAATATTACAAAATAATTGAATTTAATTTGTTATATTTAAAAATCAAAATAGAATGAACATAATCGAGATAGTAACTTTGTCGAATTTATAATTTTTCTCGAGTGTGATCATGATCCAAAATTTTATGAGAGCTTAAGAATTTTCTCAGAACCCTTATCTAAAATTTTCAAAAATTTTAAACATTTTTGTTTGCTCATTCAAATGTATAGATGCACTGAACTTAATTTATTATCTTTCAAAAGTAAAAAACACAAGGAACACAAATGGTATAGTACCATTATAAGAATTTTATAAATTCACTGGTGTGTAATCATGATCCAAAATTTTTGAGAGCTTAATCATTGCCTCATCACCCTTATCGAAAAGTTTCAAAAATTCTAACCCTTTTTTGGTTGCTCAATCAAATCTATCTATTGATCATTAGGGTTTTATCAGGATAGTAGCACTGTCACAGTGTTTTAAAATTTCTCGTGCTTGATAATCATATTAAAATTTTATGAAAATATTAGTAATACTTCAGGACCATCCACAAAAAATTTCAAAAATTTCTAACGTGGTTTGAACCATTTTTCGTTCGGTTGAAATTTATTGGTCAAACTTGAGTAGCATTGTCCTAATTTTTAAAATTTCTCAGGCTTAATCATCATCTGAAAATTTTGTGGGAACATTATTGATGCGTCAAGACCATCCAATTTTTTTTAAAAAATGTTCTAATGTGATTTACACCATTTTTCATTTGGTTGAAATTTTATCGGTCAACCTTTTATCAGGACAGTAGTACTATCAGAATGTTTAAAAATTCCTCGGGCTTGATAATCATCTTAAATTTTTTATGGAAACATAAAAATGTGTCATGGCCATCCACAGAAAATTTCAAAACTTTTTAGCATCGTTTCGACTATTTTTCGCTCGGTTGAATTTCACGGAGATTTCGGTATTTAGTGAAATTTGGTAATTTTGGCGAATTTGGGTTCAAAATTTGGATTTCATTTTTTTAATTTTGACCATATTTCATCCGGATTTCTGAGATTTCGCCAAAACTTTGGAATTCACTTACCTCCGAGATGTGACCCAAAATGAAACTTGAAACCCTTGCTGGAAGCCTAGAACTCTGGTCTCTGAAGCGAGCACTATGCATTATGCAATGTGTATCGATGAGGTATGAACATTGTGGTGCACGGAGCGTAGCATCCACTCCTGTCTTCCATTTCGCTGTCACGGTGGGGCCCACCTTGTCCCCACTTTATGGATGAGAATCCCCTTCTCCTTTCTGGTATTTCTCGAAGGGCAACAAATACCACCTCGCGTTTCTCGAGTCCAATCTTCCATCCCCCCTTTTTGATCGGGATTTCGTTTCAAGAAGCCGCCATGGCCGTGGCAGGAGCTGCACACCTGCGTTTGGGGCTTCATCGCCGACCCTGATGCCAAGAAGCGGTCGGAGCTGCTCGGAATTTGGGATCTTTCCCTCTGTTGGAGCAGGCTGTTTCAGACGGGGCGGTTCTTGGGGGTGGAGATGATGACGAGGGGAGGCGGAGGAGGGAAGGAGGAGGAGGGGAAGGTGATGGGGCCGCTGTTCCCACGGCTCCACGTCAACGACGCCGGCAGGGGTGGCGGGCCGCGGGCGCCGCCCAGGAACAAGATGGCGCTCTACGAGCAGTTCACCGTGCCGTCAAACCGCTTCAGTTCGTCGGCCTCGACTCGCGGCGGTGGCACGACCAGCCTGGTGCCATCGACGTCGGCGAGCCAGGTGAGACGGGCTCACGATGTGTCCTTACATGTTTTCCCTTGCGCCTGACAAAATCTCGGTGAACTTAGAATTTGAAGCGCAGACATCTCCCTTACGCTCAGATTGCTCTACCGTGTTGTTTATACCTTTGCGGGCGTTGTGTTTTGGTGGCATGGATAGTGGTAAGATGGTATACAGAGGAACTAGACTACGCTGTGAACATCAAAGAGGAGGGAAAAGCGAAAACAACTTTTGGCACCTGGCATCAGAAATTTGGTAGTGCTTTAGATAATCAATTGTGTTGTGGGTCTAGTGGGAAATTCCTAGCTCAGCTAGCTCTGTTTCGTCAACACTCCTAATTTGGCAGGCTAATCCCAATTAAGAATGTAACTGATGCGAATCCCCCGGAGTTCTTTGTGAGGTTGAAATGTTGAGCTGGCCTCTTGTAGTGTTTTGGGGTTCAGGCTCAAGATTTTGCTTAGTAGTTCTTTCAGAATATCTGGAATAGCTGGGTTCCAGACTGAGAACCTTTGTGTGACCACATTGGCTCAATCTGCAAGCCCCCAGTGAATACTTTGGCCTAACACACAAGAGCATGATCTGCTTGTCTGCAACAAATCTCCTTGGCGCACCATCTGCATCCAAATTTGTACTATTCTACCTTATTGCAAATAGTATGTGGCCAAACTTGCAAGGAATCTTGTTTGCTGAAAGGAAATACAAAGGAAAGTTCCACAAGCAAATGTGAAATGATCAAAAGTAAGTGAAGAAAGATAGTGGTTGACCTAACTTGGTTGGCAGGTTCATTTGTTATTATCTTCAATATGTATGTTCTAAAAATCAATGCTTGACTATGCCATTTTCTACAAGTTTGAAGGACATGAAAATGTTCCAGAGAACATGTATGAACCACTCACAAGACATCAATTACTTTGCAACTATGAAAATATTACTAGTTATGAAGTACCTGTGGCAAAATCACTAGTCATAGATTCTGGTTGCGAAAAGGCAAACAAGAAAATAGAAAAGCAGGGGTTGCTTGCGGTCTTCTCTCTCTTTATTTTTCTTTCCTGTTTTTAGGGGGTTAGAGCAATCAAAGAGTTGAGATTTTGACCTGAGGTACTCATCTCTCACCTTTATGTCTAGTTTTAAATGAAAATTCCTGGATGCTTTAAAGGTTCTCCTCAATAGTTTTCGTAGAGGGGTCCTCATTGGATGCACCTTGGCAAACTTAGATAACTTAGTACACTCTATTCTGTTCACAATTTTTTAATTAAATCTTCTTAAGTACTGACATAAACTTTCTGCTTCTAGGTTTATGGGTATGACATGCCTCTCTTCCAGCCTTTTGATGTCCCTTCAAATGAACATGCTCGTTCATCCGAAAAGATCAATGCAAACTCTATCAGTGGGCAGGTTAACAGCACAAGAAAAGAATCTGGGAGGCCATCCTCACAGACAAAGTGCAAGGACATTCATGCTGCAGGATCAATTGCTGGGTGCAGCTCACAACATAGAGCGGGCAATGAAATCAGGAATTCTTCTGGGAAGAAATTGACCAATGATGATGAATTTATGGTTCCTTCTATCCTTTATTCCAGGTTTTCTCAACATTCTACTCAAGAGCATGCAGGGATTCAAGAGAAACTGACACCCCTCTGTACCACAAGTTCATACAAAAGTCCCCATACAGTGTCCAAATCATCCACAAAATGTCATAATGCTGTCAACAAACACTTGGAGAAAATCATTGTTTCTGATGTTAGATCAAAGAGCACTCCAAAAGTTAAGGAGAAGGAACCAGCACAAGTATTGAAAAACCTGGAAGTTGAAGGGAAAAAATCATCTGTTCAGGGGTCCAAAGATAAGTTTGGAAACAAAGATGCTAAAGTACGTTCAAAGAGGGACAAGACAGGCAGTATTGATAATTCCGATAAGCCACATCTTGGAAATAGTGGTTATCAAGTGACAAGCAGGAATGGAGGTTCCATGAAAATGCAGAACTCTCCTCCAATGGCGAGAAATGCAGTATCATCTAAACCATGTGCTGATATTGCTAACACAAAAAGGAATTCTAATTTACTAGAAGGAGGTTTAAGGGAAACTTGTGCAAAGAGAAAAAGGTCAGTAGCACATTATGATGCAGGGCAAAGTGCTGATTTGTCTGACCCATCAGTGGAATGTATACCTTGGTGGGAGATTTCTCCAGATGAAATTGTTGATGCTATTGGTCCAAAGCATTTCTGGAAAGCAAGAAGAGCTATTCTGAAGTAAGTATACAATGCTTGAGTAATCGTTTTGCATTAAATGTTTGTACTATTCATGAGAACATGACTATATTCTGTTTCACTTTCTTTACTGTTATTTGTTCTGAGTTTTCAGTAATTCAGTTCATTGCTATCATCTGAGGAAAAAGAACTTTTGAGATAATTTTTCTCTTTGTTATTTTGGGTTTATTGTGTATCGCTGTTAAAGAACTTTTGAATTTTAAAATATTTAAAACCCATATGATATTTGAAATATTCTTGCTTTTGCTTGCTATTGAACGACTGAGGGCAAAACATAACTTATGCCAATCTATTAGCGCTGGCAGGTCAGCATTTTTGCCAATTTCTTTGACAGAGATAGTATAGTTTCAAATTTGCTGGTTGCTAACTAGACTAGGTGTAGTTCGGAGGTTTATTCACATTCAAGTCTATTCAAAATTGATATCATTTAATAAAGATCCAACTTTTTTATTTTTGTTTCGACTTATGCAGTCAGTTTTTGCTTGGCTTTTGTTTGTGTCACAGCTATTACTGTTACATGTACACTTGTGCTCCTGAGTTGTTCTATTTCCTAGATTTCAATGTAATATTAATCTTGAATGTCTTCAGTTTTCTTTTCCTTAAGTTTCAAGTAGAAATGCATAGTTTCATTGAAAGAACTAGTAAATGTGTTCCTGTCATACTGATATTGTGAATATTTGTTTCCATATTGCTGTATGATTTCCTTGTTGTTTTACACTTGATCTTCTTCAAACTCTATACAGTCAACAGAGGTTTTTTGCGGTCCAAGTATTCGAGCTGCATAAGTTGATAAAAGTGAGTCTACAGAAAATAAATAAAGTTACCATCCTCTTCCCACTCATAAGCAGGTTAGTGTGGGGTAAAATTTTGTGCAGAATAGGGATATAACACAAACTTGTAATTGATTTGCAAGCAGGTGCAGAAGTTGATTGCAGCATCACCGCATCTGCTTATTGAAGGTGACCCCTGCCTTGCCAATGCCTTGGTGGGTAATAAGAACAAGCTGGCTGAAGGAAACTTGAAAACACAACCCCTGTCAATCACAAACAAGGATGATATGCAGCCAACTCTAGAACAACCAGAGTTATCAAAAGAAAACACTGAAGAAAACCCACCCTCCCTTTCTCGTGATGATGGGCTTGGTGGCGATCATCATGATCAAGCTGCAACTAATGGTGCCTTTACAAGCAATCTTCCAGCTATGCCTGTTGCTCCTGACAACAAACATAATAACTGGTGTGTTGATCCACCACAAAACCAGTGGCTTGTTCCAGTTATGTCTCCTTCAGAAGGGCTTGTCTACAAGCCTTACGCTGGGCCGTGTCCTCCAGCTGGAAGTTTGTTGGCCCCATTTTATGCCAACTGTACTCCTCTAAGGCTCCCATCTACTGCATATGGTGTCCCTATGCCTCATCAGCCACAACATATGAACTACTTCCCACCTTTCAGCTTACCGGTGATGAACCCAGTTGCAGTAGCATCTTCAGTCGAACAAGAAAGCCATCTTGCTGCATCACAGCCTAATGGGCACGTAGAACAGCACTCACGGATCTCATGTAACATGTCGCACCCGAGTGTCATTTGGGGATTTCATGCACCAAGGGATAGCGAGCCACAAGCAAGCAGCGCTAGCAATGCTTTTGACAGGCTCCAAGGTGATGGAAGTGGTCCAGTATCACTCCTTCCATCAGCTTCAGTTCAGAATGCGCAGCCTCAGCCCTCCTCTGGCAGCCGGGACAACCAAACCCATGTAATCAGGGTTGTTCCGCATAACGCACAGAACTGCTTCAGAGTCAGCAGCGCGATTTTCCGGTCGATACAGATGGAGAGACAGCGGAGCGACTCGTAGCTGGTGGATGTCATTTGATCTCTCCATGAATGTGGTGGAGAGAGCTTAGCCAGATAGTGCTAGCTCCTACGGTAATCCTGACCGGTGATAGATGATATGATTTTCTGTTCACTGTAGATTTGCGGTGCAGGGTTCTGTCAAAGTGATGCCCTTGTAGCTATCGTGATTATGCAGTGACTGGAGTTCTGTGTCCTGACCTGCTGGTATAAAGGATACTTTTCCGTTGTGTTCAACAGTAGATTCTCTGTAACTTGCATTAGACAGTGAGTGTTACTGGAGGAAGAAACAGCCCGAAATGGCTGTGCTTGTATGGAGAATAGGGTGTGTGTATACTGATATAGGCTGCTGTACAACGCCCAGTGTGATGCCTCAATTTATGTTGTACAGTACAGTACCCGGTGTAAGGCTGTAAGCCATGGCCGGCCAATGAAGCATAATAACGTGTAGATGTTGGCTGTTAAGCGAGATGATTTTTTGCACTCTTTTTTCTGCTCTCAAATTCTCGTTGTCGGTTAAAGCAAGTTCTGGATTTTCTGTTCTTTGGAGGCTTCCCTACTTTTCTCAGTTTGTGACACTGACTCGAGGGAAAATTGACTTGAAAACTTTTGCACATAGGGCCAGTAAGATTGGATATAGTCGGGAACCCACCCTCCTCGAGCTGCTATTTTGCCAATAAGACGGAGATAAAGGAACCAATAACACGAAGCGAAGCCATGTTTATGATCGGAATTCAACCCCAAATTGAACTCATTTGCAGCTTAGGATCAAGCAGACACGATAGTTTTTAGCAGAACTCTTTGCGGACACAGGGAAGAGCCCATAACTCCGAAAGACACAGCCCTTAACTAAAAAATGAGCGAGACCACAATATATATGAAATTCGAAGCTGCACGAGGGACTGACTGCGCGGAGACGATTGCGCGTGGGTGTGGGTCCCTAACGATTTCATTTTTGGAGTGAAGCCTTGTTCCGCTAAGGATGCGTTTAAATCGGCCCTGGCGCTATCAAATTGGGCTCGCAAGCGCTCGAGTTCTTCACTTTTGGCAAAAGATGGCACACCTCTCATGCTTTACCAAGTAAACTAAATATCTGTTTTTTAATCTCCAAGAGCTCTAAATCAGATAGCAGCTTATTCAAGCTTCTACTAACTTTAGTATTTAAAGTTAGACCTTTTCTTTCCTTTTTGGATCTAACCGCATTGAAATCACCACTACCAAGTCTGTAAAGTAAAATGCTAATCCCCCGTAAGGGTAGTTTGTGGATGGGGTGACACCCATCTCCTCGATCGTCGATGAGTCTTGGAAGAGAAAGAGGTCCATGAGGCGCCAATGGAGGCTGGTTTTAGCGTGTTGGGTCACGCGGACGGATATTCCATTGGGATCCTCGATCTAGGTGCTGGAACCACGGGTTTTTATACTCCTTTGGTTAGTCACCGAGGTGCCTTCCTACACGACACGGGATGTCGGTGAGTGGAATGGAAATAATCTTCTGGGCTTATAAAAAGAGAAATGCGGAGGTCGGAAAGAACAATGGATGACCGCCAAGGAAGAGACAGAATAAGAAAGGAAATAAAGTAGAGTAGATAGTCCGTAACTAGATATTCGTCTACTCAAGAATAGGAAAGAGAAGAGTAATTCATGCGTATAATGTCTTTTATATCTATATTGAGGTGTTTCAATATTCATATTATATATCGTAAATAGAAAGAGTAGTGTCGATCTTTGTGATGTGAGTGCCAAGCAAGCATCCTTTCATCCTTCTACGGAACAAAGGAAGTGCGGTAAGTCCTCACTCGCTTGCACCTGCCTTTGTAAACCGTGGTTTTATGTGTCTTGAACACTTGGGTGAAGCGAAAGAGGAAGTGTTCAATTTAGTCGGTAATTTTTTTGGTCGCGATCGAATAGCAATCTCTTTGGAACCTAAGGCGGATGGTTACGGCGCTTTGCTTTCATGTATTGGTAGAGTGAAGCTCAAGGATCCTATAGAAGAACGCCTATGCTCATTTGCGTTCCAAAGTGGAAGACTAGGAGTTCACTAGAGTTCCATTGTCTGATTTTAGTTGTGGTCTCAAATAAATCTTAGTGCAGAAAAAACCCTTACTTTTAAAAAACATTTGGTAGCGGGTGTAGTTGAAACATTAGGTCTTTGCTTTGATCGCCAAAATTCGTTCAACATGAAGAAGAAGAAGGCGCGTAGAGTTGGGTTCAAACCCTTGCTCAAAAAAAAGCCGACCAATAGCGGACCTTTGGAAGGCTTTGACTGATCTTCGATTTATAATGAGAGAAAATCCATAGAAAGATGGAAGTCATCATCATCCCCTTTATCGATCACGACTTCTTCCTCCACCCATGATTTCGTTTTCCCATTAACAAATCTATCGACGAAGACGAACTTGCATTTGTTTAATAAAAAAGAAAAGAAGAGTTCGATGTAGGAGGAGCGAGCCTCCCAAAGCTTTGGCGACCATACTTTCTTCACAAAACTTTAAGAGAAAGATGGACTCTCTTTCACCGCAACTTGCCCGCCCTAACAGATGGAATTGATTCACGATCGGCCTCCTTCGGACCCGGTAGCTACAGACCCATAAGCAAAACAAGATTTGGTCTCGTATGCACCTTAAGCAAGTTCCTCTCTTTTGAATTTATAACAGATAGCCCTCTCGTTACTTGAAAGGAAATGGAATGCTTCTTGATTGCCTAAGCTTGAGCGAGCGCATCGCAATCAGTGCCGATTTATTTCTTTTGGCTTTCAATTCACCCTCTGCCTAGCCTTAGCCTAGAAAAGGATAAGGATGCTCACTCTTTTCGGAAAGGCAAGAAAGTGAAAGCACTTGGTCTTTCAAGAAAAGAAGGCATTCTAGTTTTGGTGTCTTTGAGAGGCTTTATTCTTTGAAGTGCCTAAAGTCTATAAAAGTGAAAGAAGTTTGAGACATGAGTGAGCAGGATGAAAGAGAGAGTTGAAAGCGACTAACTAGTTAATGGGGATTTGACTCTTTAAGCTCCTGTGGCTTTGTCTCGTCTGCGGCTTGCTCAATTAGCATGACCATGGGTTCCATAACCAGCAGCTATTCCTTTCCCTTGGCTTGCTCCTTTCTTTAGCTCGCGGTGTGAGCTTGGCTATCCGAGGAAAGATGTCTTACAAGGTGGGTTGGACAACGTCGTAGTGAGCCTCTGATATCGGTGTGAAGATGAGCATCTATCTTTCTTTTGAGGATTTAGTGTGTGTGTGCTTGTTCTTAAGGGAACGTGCAAATCACCCAATCATATCGGGATGGATCAATGGGTGTGATTTTTATCCGTATTGATCACTTACCCACGCTATAAGAAGAAGGCGTCATGGAAGTGTTTGGGGTCCAAAGCCACACCTTCTTTCCCCATCCATAGGAGCAGTCGGGAGTCGCTGCCGTGACGCTGCATTCAATCGATGATGGCTCAAGATAAGTTGAGACGTGCTTGAGATAGATAATTTATGTATTTCGCTATTTGAATACCTAAACTCAAGCGGTGCTAATTTGCTAATCCAAGCCTTATCAATAATACCAACACGCCGTCGATCCAAGATTAACAACCTCTCTTTCTCTCATAGAGAAACCTCATCGCGCATTCGGGGCTCTGCGGTTGAAGCGTTCCTACCATCCATATATAGGGAATCCACACGATCGGCTTGTCGATCCGGATCGCCAAGATCGGGTGGAAGGTCGGAGAAGCCGTCTTGATGGTGCTTCCATGGCGATTGGATAGTAGATCGAGAGGCGAGCCAGAGAGAATATGGAGTTGTTTCGTTCTCTTGTTATTCTTTTATGGCTATAAGTCTTTACATCTTGGATTCGTAATGTTTGGCCATTAGGTTTGAATTGCCTTCTCTTTCATCTTCCATTTGAATTACGTGACTTATCCCGCAATTTGGAGAGTAGTTGATATGGTTTTCTTGGCTTTGGCTTTCAAAGTGCGATTCGAAAAGAGTGAGTTCTTTGTCAATGGCGGGAATGGAATATATAAGGATAAGATGGAAAATATGGCTTTCTTTCCATCTACCTATTTGAAGTAGTAAGCTTATCTTTTAGGTGGGAATAGTTTACAATCGAGTTTGAAAGCATTAATGAAGTGAGCCTATTACATCAAGTTTTTTTTTACCTTTTCATTTGAAAGTAGCCATAGGCAAGGAAGGCTATCTATTGATACGGAAAGAAAGCCGTCTCTGGCTATTCTTTTTTAGGGTGGAAAAGAGTGCTCCATATCCATATATGTGCTTGGAGGGAAGGCTACATCTTTAATTGTATTCTTTTTCGAGGTCATCCTCTTGACTGTGTTAGTAGTGCTAGTTTTGAGTTTCTTTTAGTACCTTCCCTACTTAGGGTTCTATAGAAAGGCTATGAGGATCCTAAAGTGTCGGTTTATGTTGGAATTGCTTTGCTCTTTTGTTTCTGACTCAAGCAAATAAGCTTGAAAGAAAGTGCTTTTATTTGAGTTGAAATGAAAGAAGAAATCGTCTATCTAGGCAGTATATGTGTATTATTCGGTCCATGCTTGCCCTTCTAGGCCCTTTAGATCTATATCTATCTTACTATCGAAAAGGGTTTTAGGAGGAGCGAGCAAGTCGCGTTCTGACCAGCAGTTCTTATGGGCGTAACTCCTCTAGTATTCCAATAATCTCCTTTCCTCCAATATGTCACTAGTATTCAAGTATGCGGCTCGTATTAGTATGCGGCGTTCGAGAGACCGAATTCTTTTCATAGCCTTCCCTTCAATATGCCATCTTGTCTTGCGGCGCTCTATCCTTCAAGCGAGCACGTGCTCGGGAGCACTCCTTCTATCATTCATAAAATATGCTTATCTCTCCTTGGTCGTAAAGCTTAGCTTTGCTTTCATTCTGAAAATTCCATTGGAGTTTCCAAATAGGAGGCGCAGATCTCGTACAAGCAACTTCTCTTCCTCTTTGAAAAGTAGCAAAGCGGTGTCGGGTTGGAAGCTGCGTGCCCGATCTGTTCTAGCGCCTCATTCTTTACATCCTTGCATTACTCTCTTCCTTTCCTCCTTGCCCTAACTTGAATCGGCTTAAACAAAAATGGCGGACTTTCTAATGATGGCACTGGCTCATTTGGATCGACATGGACTTCTATTAGGATAGCAACTGCTCGTTTGGAGTCCCAAGAAAGTAAAGCGGCTAACCCCTATTGCTTTCAATTAATAAAGAACAAGAGACTACTTTTTTGCTTCCATTGAGCAAGGTACAGATCTGGAAAGGTCAAGATTGATACTCGCTTTCGCCTATAATCTCACGAACCTTTTACATCCTGTCCGGACCACGACGATTGCTTGCTAGCTCTTGATATAGCTTTTGCCCTAGAACCCTAAAGCCCGCTCTCTCTAGACCTATCATTTGCTAGATTGACCTTGCCAACTAAAGAGGATTCCCAGAGCCTTCCACTAAAGAAGAATACAACTTTAGACTTTCATCCCAGCCAGAGATAGACTACCTCTCACCCATTCCCACCTTGGAATGTAAACAAAGAGTCTGTCTTGGGAGAATCCTTCTTCATTGCCCTTGGAAATAAAAGAGCTTCAAAGCTGGATTGAAAAAGTATCTTTACTGGGAATGGTCTTCCCCTGACTCGTACTATCCACTATAAGGACCATGCCTTTTGGCACTATATCCTTCCCTCAAGACTTTGACTACACTGTGAGGGCCAACTACTCTTTATGCATAGACAACTACATCCTTGGGTAAAAGGTAGACTCAAAGAGCAGCTAACTAACACAACCTTGACGATTCAATAGCCACGGTTGGACATTGACTTTTTACACTCACTTATCTACATATTGGCAAGTAGCAAGTAATATATATGCTATGCTTAGAACTCGAAAATGAGCTTAACTTCTAAATGGAAGAGGTGTAAACGCCCAGGAAAAGATCTCTAGTTAACAAAACCAATCCTAGACCTAGCGGATAAAGCGGGTAAGAAGCATACTCGCACCCTTGATCCTTTCCCTCGCTCAACTCACGTGTGCGCCCTTTACCTGCGACTGGAGGGAACTTAGATCGCACTTTAGATGGCGGGCACTCCTTATTTTCACTCCAAAAAGCTGGAAAAAGAAAATCTCGGATAGCCTAACTTGTTTTTGCCCTCGAAAGGAGCTACTATCCTGCTGGATTTCCAAAAACGGAATGTACCTAGGAACCCTATTGATCGGATCGAGATGAACCTAGTGATCTTTCTCCTCTTGGCAAGCATCGATACTGTCTCTTAAGGAATTGATCTTCTCTTTCATATACCGAGGATATAACCTCGAAGGACTACAATTAGAAGGAATTAGCACTCACCATAAGCAACCGCAGAGAAGGAAAATGACAGGCCTTAGGCGGAGGAAAGAAAGAGGTCAAGATACTAGCTTTTAAAATTCGATTACGGCTTGCCCAAGAGGTCGAATCTTGATAAAGGTTATAGATAGTCAATAACTACTTAGGAATAGGCAAATACTGGGATAGATAGGCAAGAACTATTCCTTATCCATAGTCAAATCTGATTACGCATAGTTTACTACATCTCAGAAAGAGAACAGAGACAACTACTTAGATGGCGCTATCAACTACTTGAACTCTATTACGGTTGAAATGGAAGAAGTAACTACTTATGATTATGACATACCTCTTTCAATAGCATCTACTACTTATGATATTCTACTTTACTTGAACTTGAGGCGGCAAAAGGGATTTAGGAAACTAAAGGATAGTTATTGTGATATAATACTCTAGAAAGGAATATCTTGCAGAGAAAAGCGCCACGGTCGGAGGTCGAGAGACGACGGCGGCGGCCGAGCCAAGGACGAGCAGCAAGCGATCTGTGGCGAACGAGCAACGCATTTGCGAAACAAAGGCGAACCTTTGCCGGCGGCGGGCATGGAGGCGAAGTCGGTGCGAGCGATCCGGGATGGCGTGTCTGGCGCGCCGTGTCGCCGCCCGCGATCCGGCGACGTGGCGAGGCGGCGCGCGGTCGGTCGCGTGGCGCCGGTGGCCGTCTTGGAGGCATGGCGTCGGCGACACGATCGAGGCGGCGCGCTACCGGCCGACGGCGGGGCGGCGTGGCTGCGGTGGCCGTGTTGAGCGCGCGAACCGAGGAAGCGACGGTGCTTCGTGCGCGTGATGCCGACGATCGCGAGCACAGGTGGCGGCAATGGCGCGGTGGCTCTGGCGGTCTGCTAGCGCGGCGCGCAAGCCGAGGTGTCGTGCCCCCTTTTTCTGGATGAATAGTACTGTAGTTTCGTGCTGTACTAGGTAGCTTCGAGCGTTCTTCATGTAGCTTCGTGCCACGTAGGATAGATGCATGCATAGAAAAAGAACCGATTAGATGCAATTGATAATTCCCATATTTTCTCACCTTTTCAATCTATTCACCGGTAGAGCTTCGTGCTAATAACGTGTTAAGGAACCTCGCTATCGAATAGTCCGGGGTTCCCGAACAGATCTGAATTGGAGAACAGAGAGAGAAAGAGAGACACAGATTTAGGGAGACGACGACAGAATTCTTTATTGATTTCTGATTGCTTGTACATAGGGGGACCCCCCTCCTCCTTATATAGTAGTCGCCTAGGGTTTCGACTAAGGGACCATCGTGGGCTTTTCATTGGGCCACGTGGTTTCCCAACACTAGCTAACTAAACACTTCATCCATGACCTGACAATGTGCGCGGCTAACAACCTTAGCCAAACAAACTAACTACATGCAAAACTAACTAACTATCAATGCACGCATGCACTGCTAACTACTCTATGCATGCATGATTCAACTGGATAGACTCTCTTCATCGACGCCAACTCCCTGCAAGCGAACATTAATACAACGAGATTATTTCCAACAATCTCCCCTTTAATCTTGTTGTCGTCTCTTCACAAGTTGATGTCTGATCTCCTGACGCATCTCCAAGGAGTTTCAACTTCTTCTTGCTGACCATACCACAGGTGACACATCTCGCCGATGATTACGACCTTTTAGCGTAGCTCCAATTGTCTTTTCACCAGTAACACAACTTGACGGTGATGCAGACTTGCATTAGAGCTTACCCATGAGAGAATTTAGACACACCTACAAGAACTCTCATCCGCACACACATGCATCATGCACGGACTCTTCCTACGCGCATGCCCGACGCTACCCTGCGGGCGCACGCGCCCTTTTCTCTCGACCGCCGCTTCTCGGCTCTCTGTGCGGCCGCCTTGCGCAGCGTCGCGCTCCTCTACTCTCGGGTGCTACCACGCCTGCGACCTGGTTGCCACAACGTCGACCTACCGGCCTCGCTCCCGCACATGTCGCACCCGGTCAAGCCACGATGCTCGTGGCCGCCAGCACCGCTCTCTCGTGCCCGTGACTCTCTTGTGCTAGTCATGCTCGGTCACACGACCTTTTCATG
Source organism: Otatea glauca (assembly GCA_036346275.1). Classification (NCBI taxonomy): domain Eukaryota; kingdom Viridiplantae; phylum Streptophyta; class Magnoliopsida; order Poales; family Poaceae; genus Otatea; species Otatea glauca. Next base: position 20,950,524 of record CM070712.1, on the reverse strand, counting down.
CCAGCCCGCATCCGCGTGTCGCCTCCCACTCCCTCTGGCACCTACGTCAGCCACCGCTTCCTCGGATTCGACCGCGTGCGCCTCGGCCACCTGTCGCTCATCGTAAGCTGTGCCCGAAGCATCGGTCGTCCGCAACACCGTCGATCGAGAGCACCTCGCCTGTGTGCGTCTCCGCGCCGCCGGCCACGAGCACCGCCCAAGCTCGTCGCCGCATCGACGACAACAATAGCTTGCCGCCGCAGTAGGGGAGAAACCTCGCTCTGCGTACCATGCCAATGTCATAGCCACATTGTCGCGTTCCACCACCACCATCTCCACCTGCGCGAAGCAATCCGATCCAATCATCTGAATTAGATCAAAAGCGTGCAAATGCAACGGTAAAAATAAGAGCTTTCTTGGGACTTTCTTGCGGACTCATGATAGTGGTCGTCGCCCGGGAGGCTAGCGATGGCCCACCACGGGGGAGGCTCGTCGGGGCAGTACTATTGTGGGGGGTCATGCGTAGCGATGGAGATTGGTGGGCAGGGGTAGGTGGGGTATGCGGGGGCAACATCTTATCCATAATCTCAGCATTTATAACTTTTTGATTATAGAACCTCAATTTGGAGACAAGCTTGTGCATGGCGGAGTTGTATGCTACCACGGTTTTGAAGTCCTAGAAGTGTAAGAGGGTCCATTTGCACTGTGCTTCTTGCAGCAGGATGGATCTTTGCTAGTTGTAGCGTTTCTTCAGGGAATTCCATAGTGCTAGCATGTCTTCTTCCATCAAATTCCCTCTCGGTGATAGCAGGGGCACTAGCTTCATGCTGGGTGATAGCAACTCTGAGAGATCGAGTTGTCAGGTTGATCCTAGCTTCCAATGCCAAAGTCAAGTAATTGTTACCATTCAGGGTGAGGTCGGCAAATTCCCTCTTTGCGATGTCCGACATATCCTACGTTATATCCATGCAAAAATGAATTTTACAGCTGATAAAGTAAATATATTACATGGTCACTCTTGAATCAGTAAAGATTGGTCTATATCTATTCATTAGATAATTGTCTAACATGTTCTAGAATTTTCCAAGTATTTTTCATAAATTTCTACTAATTAAAAGAGTAATTTCAAGAATTACCAAATAACAGAAAATAATTTCAGCATAAATATGGGACTTTGTTAGGAAAAATAAACCTATGATATGAAGCTTCTAATGTGTGATAGGTCTAAAAGTTAAATAAATTACGGAAGCTCATATACAAAAAAAAAATCAATTTCTAAGATTTAATATAATTTTTCAGAATTTACGAATTAATTCTCTGGATTAAAAAAAACTTCAACATTCAAAACCTAAAATTTGTCGCTACCAACAATATCATCGTAAATAAAATATTCTTCAGAGATTAAACTGTAAATTTTATTTACTATTGTTAATTTAACCATAAATTCCTATTTCTTCGGTGTCTAAATTGTAAATTTGCCACACATTTGAAATTTGGCCTCTGAGCCAAAATGCAAATGGGTCGTGCAGCCCGTTTGTCTGTACGCATGGGCCGCGATGTCCTAGTTAGCTGGACGAGCTAGGTTAAAAGAAAACCCTAGACACTCGAGTGTTGTACATGTTGGCATCTGGCCGGTGGCGGGCATGATCGAGGACGGCATGGGCAGCGGAAGCCTTGAGCAGTTGTGGTGCTACGGTTCAAGCTAGGTGAGGTCCCTGGCTCTCAAACGTCCTTTGGGACATCGCCCCGCCGCTGCGAGCTAAACTGTGTCAACGGACACGATGCAAGGACGTCAGAGTGACAGCGAGTAGGCAGCACCAAGCCTCTAGAGGAGGCAGCCATGTCCAGCGACGCATGTCAAGCCCAAGGGTAATCCACATTAAAAAAATAATCAGTAAATTAACATACCTAATCTAGGGTTCTAGCATTAATTAATCAACAAGATTAATCTAATCAAAATAAGGGGATTGAAAGGAGGAAATCCAGCGACAAACCGTTCGACTTTAGAGAGTTTCGTGCTGATAACATGTGAAAATAATATAGACAATCCCCAGAGATTAATCTCATTGTCAATCACCTAATATTGAGAATACTCCAAAGAACAAACACAATGATTAATGAACACATAATATAGGGGAATTTGAATCTCTTCTCTTTATTCGTGTTTTCCTTGTACAATGTGGTACTATATTTATAGCCAAAATCTCTTAGGGGTAATTTTGGGATCCACGCATAAAACCCTGAAGGTTAGATATTTCTTACAGAAACGATATAGGTAGGATGTCTAATACAAAGGGAACAATCATATGCTCATTCATTGTCTACCTCGATAAAAATACAGACGGCTTATCCGTTCACCTCATCCACTCATTCCTCTCCTAATTAACTTTCTGTGACTGCTACACATCTCCTCACAACCTCCCCATGTCTCTCACTCCATCTAGTCCTCACTACTTAAACCCAACTCCTCTCTCCCCACCGCCACACCGATCTGATGCCCGCCGACCAATCCCCACGCCCTCTCTCATGGGACCTCCTCCCTCCCCCCTCTCCTTGCTCTCTCTTTGCATGGCTATGGTGAGATTTGATCATGTTCTTTGCATTAGTTGTCAATTTGTGCATGAGGGAGGACTTCTGAAATGGCTAGAGCTCATAGGAGGTCTCCCCTTTCTGAGGAGTGGCCGGAGCTCAACGGATTGGTAACTACCATGGCGGTGAGCACACTGAGTCTGTAGGAGATTGGGTACAGACGACAAGTAGAAGTCGTCGATCGGGAGTGGAAGACACCGTCACTGCTACTCTTCTCCTCCTCCGAGCTTGGCTCATTGGCAACGCCTGAATGCCCGATCCCCTCCTCCTCTGGTATGCTTTCTCAAATTGTTGCATGAGGTGTTTCATTTTGTTGAAATGTGTCTTCTAAATTGTTGTAGCTTAGGTATTAAGTTGCAGTTAAGTTGTGTATTTTTTCCATCAGTAGCAATTTGTTGTTGCATTCTTATGTGAAATTTCTTCCAACCGAAGCACACGATGAAGAACAATGGTGTTTCACTTTTTTTTTGGCGCTAACTAATAAAATTTGTTGCGAATTATTTTTTTGTTGCACTACCCATTTGAATTTGTTGCACCATCAAATGATATTTGTTTGATCTTCGAGGGCGATTGATGCAGGGGGTGGTGTGGCTCAACTGTGGTAAGTCGAGCGTAACGAAAGGTGACACATTCATGCAAGCACGCGGCATCGTGTGTGTGGCAGTGCAACAGCCTTTGGTGGGTGCGTTTTTGTTTTGTTGATTTTTTGTTTGTTGTATATGGAGCAAATATTTTGTTTCAAGCTTAAGAACTAATTGTTGTGTTTCATGACTTTTCTGTGCACCAGATGAAACAGCTAAAATCGATATTTTGAGTGAGAACCAACAGCTTAGGAGAGCGTACGATGGGATGTCTGGACACTTGTAACCATGGTTTCAGATTTTATTTTCGGTTTAAATTTCGCTCCCCTCCAAAATCCAAAAATTCAGCGAAATCTCGTTATTTTGGATGAAATCTGATCGAAATTCAAAAGGCGAAATTCAAATCCGAAATTTTTTGGACCGAAATTTTGGCCGGTATACCTGAAATTTCAGTAGTTTTCCATCGGCCGAAAAGTGGGTCAAATAATGACAAAAAATTCTAAATGTTTTTATGGAGGTTTCTCACACATTGGTGATGTTTTCATAAAAATTTCAGATAATTATGAATACTGTGCAATTTTTAAAAATTAAAACATTGCTACTGTCCTGATAAAACGCTCACCAGCAATTTTGAACCGAATGAAAAATGGGACAAACCATGTTACAAATATTTGAAATTTTTTGTGTATGATTCTGACATATCATTTATATTTCCATAAATATTTCAGGTGATGGTGAAGCTCGAGGGAGTTTTAAAAATTCAGACAGCTGTGATGTCCGGATGGAAAATGGTTGAAAGTACATTAGAAAATTTTGAAATTTTGATTGGATGGTCATGATGCATCATTAACCTTGCCATAAAATTTTTAGATGATCATCAATCTGTAAAGTTAGAAATTTCAACAACATTTCGACTGAAATTCGGATTTTGAGAGTAAAAATTGGAAACAATCAATGTATATTTGTATGCCAATTCATAGGCATAAAATAAAATTGATAAATATGAAAATTTATCACATATTTACATTACAATAAAATCAATGTATATTTTCATCACGTACAATGTGAAAGTGGTAATTCACAGTTTTCGGATTTCAGAGTGCGTGCTTGTACCGTATACAATTTTTGATTGAGCAAACAAAATAGGTTTACATTTTTTGAAACTTTTACAAAAGGGTTATGAAGGAATTATTGAGCTCTCCTAAAAATTTTAGGTCACGAGCAAACTTGAAAAAATTTATAAAATTCCAACACGGTTACTACCTCATTTATGCTAATTCTGTTTGTTATTTTTAAAAGATAACAAATGAAATTAAAATATTTTAAAAAAAATTTGTATGATCGTAGACTTCTTAATATTGTACCATAAATTTTTAATAGCATGAAAAAGCTTCTTTAATTTTATAAAATTTCGACAGTGTTTTTGCCAACATTTTAAAATGTCTCTAAAAATAATTTTTTCGACAAATTATCTTCGAAGATCACTTTCTTATGGGTTATCGAAGGTCATAACTCTAGATCTGTAGATCCGATTGAGCTGATTCTTGTTGGTTTAGTTTCTAAATTGATTCTAGTATCTATAGTAAAAATTTCACTTCAATCCAACGGTGGAATATCTGGAATTACTATTTTAGTGAACGTTTATCATTACATTTTTCGTGAAAACCAAGCAATTTTCATAATTCGTTTAGGGTATTTTGAGAATCACTAAAAATTGGTTTTAGCTTCCGCGCAATCATTCACCCCCTCTGATTGCTATATTAGTGTATATCGATCCTACACTTATTCACGCCATTACTTTTGACACATTGTAGTGAAAGATATGGATAATCGCAATGAAGGTTTTTTCATAAATCTTTTAAACACTGAAACAAATACTGATGAATTGATGGAAAATACTCAAGAATCAAGTCAATTCTTCGGTGAACAAGCTGTACCATCACAAATCTTCAGTGAACAAACTGTACCATCACAATCTAGTGGATCATCAAAACCCAAGAAAAGATCAAAGAATTTTTCATCGGAAGAAGATGTTTTGATTGTTTCAGCATGGTTGAACATCAGCACCGATCCTGTTGGAGGTAAGTCACAAAAGAGTACTTCATTTTGTAAAATAATTCATGAATACTTTCGCACACACAAGACGTTTGATTTTACACGAAATCAAAACTCTCTCGCGCATCGTTGGGCGACCGTACAACAAGACGTGAATAAATTCGCCGGCGCGTATGCTCAAATTGAGGAAAGAAGACGAAGTGGTATTGGAGAACAAGAAAAGGTATATTACTTTTACAGACTGTATTGTCATCTAATAGTGCTATATATTTGAATTTGTTTGTGAAATATGTCTGTTTTGTTTTAGAGATTGTGAATGCTAAAACATTGTTTGAGGGCACGATGAAACGTCAATTTAGATTTCTTAACTGTTGGACCATATTGAGGAACCATGAAAAATGGATAATGCAACAAAAGAATTTAAAGGAAAAGTCTTCCACTGGCACACAAGATGCACATACACAAGATACAATAGACGTGAAAGATGATCCTGCAAAAAGTGTAGAAAGGCCTATTGGTAGAAAGGCCGAAAAGGAAAGGCGAGGAAAAAGAATGATCGGTGTACTAATAAAGCTACGCCATTTGTGGAGGCTTTGGACAAATATGGTCAAAGAAAAGAAGAACTCGAGTACATGAAAGAAGTTAAAAGGAATGAATGGTGTGAAAGACAATTTGCCTAAAGACAAGAAGAGATAGAAATGACAAAACAAGCCAATGAGGAGCGAATTATGTTGATGAATACTGATGACATGGACGAGCTATAAAAGGAGTATTACCTTCAGTTGAAGATGAGTATTATTGCACGCAGACGTGTCGCTAATAATAATTAGATGTTCAGTTGCACCATGCTTTATTTAGATGTTTTATGTTGAACCATGTTTCATTTAGATGTGGCATAATAAGAGAACGGTATGTCGGTTTGATAATTGATATAATGCATATTTTTAACCTTCATTTACTTCTCTACGCAATGATATGCAAATATGCATTTATCTATGCATATATGTCTTTACAATACCTTCATCTTTGATCTCTCTCTCTTTCTCTCTTTACAGTACTAGATGAGGCTAAGTGCCACGCATATTCTCATGTCTATGCATTGCAACTTTACAGTACTAGATGAGGCTAAGATCGAAAAAAGAAGTAGATCCTTAAAAAAGTAATGTTTATTGAATAAATACTTTATTATTAATGATTATACACTTGAACGAAGTAAAGTAAATTTAAATTTATTACAAGATTCCACATCTAAATATTGGAAAATAAATCACAATTTAGCTTCCGTGTAGTTGCCACAGATGCTTTGCTAAGTCATTCTGACGTTGACAATGAATTTGTCTATTTCTGATTTGATGATGGTTCTAAATAAACTCACCGAACTCAACTGCATGCTCACGGGACACTGAAACCGTTTCTCCAATTTCATCATAATCCAATATTAATATGTTGTCGTCGTCCTGTTCATCTTCGACAATCATGTTATGCAATATAATACAAGTTTTCATGATGTATGCAAATGTTTCTTTATCCCATAAACGAGCAGGCCCACGGACAATTGCAAAACGTGCTTGCAAAACTCCAAATGCTCGTTCTACATCATTTCTTGCTGATTCTTGTTTAGTGGCAAAATGTTTGTTTTTGTTTCCTCGAGGTTCAGCTATGGTCTTCACTATCGTCGACCATTGAGGATAGATACCATGAGTGAGATAATAACCCATTGTGTAATTCGTACCATTAATGGTATAATTCACGGCAGGAGCTATTCCTTCAGCAAGGTTTGCAAACACATTAGATCGATCGAGTAAATTGATATCATTATGCGATCCCGACATGCCAAGAAATGCATGCCAAATCCAAAGATCATATGAGGCAACTGCTTCTAGAATTATTGTTGCCTTGTGAACTGATCAGTGTACATTCCTTGCCACGCACTTGGACACTTTTCCCACTTCCAGTGCATACAATCAATGCTTCCTAACATGCCAGGAAAACCATGATGATGTTCATGAAGAGCAAGCAGCCTAGCATTATCACTTGCGCTAGGAGATGTCAAGTATTCATCACCAAAAATTTCAACAATTGCTTTAACTAATTTTCTTAAGCATTCTATTATGGTGCTTTCTCCTTTTTCAATATGATCATCGACAAAATCAGCCACTGCTCCATGAGTTCACATACGAAATGTCGCAATAATTTTTTGTAAAGAAGACAACCCAAGTCGACCTAAAGCATCTGTTTTTTGAACAAAATACGAGTCATGATCTTCAACTGCTACTTTTATGCGAAGGAAAAGATGATGATTCATACGAAATCTCCGTCGGAATTGTGGTGCAGAGTATACCGGTGGATCAGCAAAATAATTAGCATAAATTCTTGCATGCCCACCTTCTCTATCACGTGGTGTAACTCGATGTCCTGGAACTGAGCCACGATGACTTTAAGGTTGATGACCAGTAATAGTTTCTTGATATGCTCCACATGCCATAGCTACTACGTATCTGAAATCATCGTCTGATGATTCATCAAATGATTCGTAATCATAGTCCATCAAGAAAAAAACTATGATCAGATGAATATGTGAGATGTGTACATATAAATAATGTCTAAAAAATATTTTATCTTACTACTATTTATAACAACACATGTACGAGTGACTGCATGCATTAATTTCTACTTTTAGTAAATAATCCAACATACATGCCATTCAAAACCATTATTTGCATTAATTTCTATATTTAGTAAATAATCCTACACGCAAGCATGCAAGAAAAAATCTCTACCTATAATACCAGTTCACACGACTAGTTCATGGCACCATAAAAAATACAACCATTCAAAACCATAATTTGCATTAATTTCTAATTTTTTGTAAATAACCTTACATGCAAGCATGCATGAAAATTTTTTACCACTCGGTTGTATAATACTAGTTCACATGACTAGTTCATAACACCTTTAAAAAGCGCAACAATTCAAAACCATAATTCATCTTAAAATAATAATTCATGGGTGCAAAGTAATAATAATGTTTAGATAAATAATAGGGGTGAGTGATAGGGAGTGCGGGTTGGAGAAAAATTTGATACAGGGTGCCCCTAATTTTTATACCACCCCTAAACGAGTGATCTAGGGAAAAAATATAGGGATTTGGGTTGGAGTTACTCTTATAATTGCAAGAACAAGGAAAAAAAGATCTCGTTCTCATTAGCTCGAGGCCTTTTATTACGAGGAACCGGTGGGCTGTAGGATTGTGGTTCTACTCGTGGGCCCGCCCAGCACAAAAAAGGAGCCTACGCAGATGCTCTCGTCCGGCACGGGCTGTATGGGCCCAAGGATATCCCACGATCGCACAAAGCAAAGTCGAGGAATTTCATCCTAAGCGTTACGTGTCGATAGTGGGGGTTCCCATCGGGGCGGTGCGGGCCCCGCAGCAAGCACGACCTTCCCTAGTGGCAAATGCAAAGCTCACTCGATTTTAGTTCCAACACTGTACGGAAAAATATATCTGCCGCCCTTGTTAAACAAATCTTTCTATATTTTCTTATATGATAACACGCAAATTAAATTAAACCTACATTGTCAAAATTTTATAGCGTACTGTTGACGATCGGGACCGTCGGCCGCAGAAGAAAAGGGGATGCAAGAAGATCATTCGGGAGCGGACCTGAAGTCGTGCTCGTTCGGAGGCGCCTAGCGTTGCGGGGAAATCGTCGAGGAAGAGGCACTAGACACGAGGTTTATACTGGTTCGAGCCCCCGAAGTCAGGGTAATAGCTCTACTCTAGTCTTGTCCTGAGGCGAAGGGTGTATGTGCGATTCTGTGGGAGAGTACAAGAACAGGGCCCGAGCAAAGGGGGGCGCTGTGTCGCTTTTCTCGGCGTGTGTTGTGTGTATTCTGGTTTCCTTGTGTTGTGTCGCACGTCTCGCGTCCTCTCCCCGTGGTTGGGGTGACCTGTTGCCTTTGTAGCCCTCTGGGAACCTTGCTGCTTGGTCTCGAGGCCGACGTCAGGAGCTCGTGGCGATTTGACGGGGGCTGATGAAAATCGTCGATAGTCGTTGAGAGCCTGACGGGAGCTGTTGAGATCTTGACGGGAGCTGTTGAACCCTAGTTCCCACGCAGGGGAAGGTAGAGCGCCGATCCCACGCGGGGAGAGTTTTATCGAGATAAATGAAAACGTTACAGATGTCCTTTTCTCTGGCGACCGCGAGGGCGTTGAGGTCTAGGTCGAGGCGTCGATGGTGATTGCCCCTGCGCCCGTGCCCGAGCTCGCTGGTCCCGAGCCCGAGCATCGGGAGAGCACCTCCCAGATCGGAGATGAGCCCTCAGGCCCGTGGAAAGCCGCCACGAGGCCCCAGGGGGATTCTTACACGTGGCGAGGGTACCGATCCCCGACACGTACAAAGATACTTCACCCTCCGAATATCAATAATTTCACTGAAAATAAATAAATAAATATACTAAGCCAGACACGCTGATTTGCGTGTCTGGACCAGGGTTACAAATCCCGGTGAAATTTGGTGAAATCTCGGCGAGATTTCAGATTTCAGCCGGGGACGAGATTCAAAATTCCATCCGGATGAAAAATTTTGAAAAATAAAATAAAATTGCTATAATAATTTTGTTGAGATTTCGTCAAATTTCGCTGAAATCTCGGGTTTTTTTCTCTCCAAAATTTGACCTTTTTGATAGGATTTGACCAGATTCGGCACAATAACCCTTAAGAAAGTCATCTTTCATGAAAATTTGTTGAAAAATCAAAATTTTAACACGTTTTATAATTTTATCAGAAACACTATCAGATTTTTATAAAATTGTATAAGTTTGATCATACTCTTAAACATTTATGGTACTATATTTAGCAGTGTAGGATCATACAGAAAATATTACAAAATAATTGAATTTAATTTGTTATATTTAAAAAATCAAAAATAGAATGAACATAACTGAGATAGTAACTTTGTCAGAATTTATAATTTTTTCTCGAGTGTGATCATGATCCAAAATTTTTATGAGAGCTTAAGAATTTTCTCAGAACCCTTATCTAAAATTTTCAAAAATTTTAAACATTTTTGTTTGCTCATTCAAATGTATAGATGCACTGAACTTAATTTATTATCTTTCAAAAATAAAAAACACAAGGAACACAAATGGTATAGTACCATTATAAGAATTTTATAAATTCACTGGTGTGTAATCATGATCCAAAATTTTTGAGAGCTTAATCATTGCCTCATCACCCTTATCGAAAAGTTTCAAAAATTCTAACCCTTTTTTGGTTGCTCAATCAAATCTATCTATTGATCATTAGGGTTTTATCAGGATAGTAGCACTGTCACAGTGTTTTAAAATTTCTCGTGCTTGATAATCATATTAAAATTTTATGAAAATATTAGTAATACTTCAGGACCATCCACCAAAAATTTCAAAAATTTCTAACGTGGTTTGAACCATTTTTCGTTCGGTTGAAATTTATTGGTCAAACTTGAGTAGCATTGTCCTAATTTTTAAAATTTCTCAGGCTTAATCATCATCTGAAAATTTTGTGGGAACATTATTGATGCGTCAAGACCATCCAATTTTTTTTTAAAAATGTTCTAATGTGATTTACACCATTTTTCATTTGGTTGAAATTTTATCGGTCAACCTTTTATCAGGACAGTAGTACTATCAGAATGTTTAAAAATTCCTCGGGCTTGATAATCATCTTAAATTTTTTATGGAAACATAAAAATGTGTCATGGCCATCCACAAAAAATTTCAAAACTTTTTAGCATCGTTTCGACTATTTTTCGCTCGGTTGAATTTCACGGAGATTTCGGTATTTCTGAGTGAAATTTCGGTAATTTTGGCCGAATTTGGGTTCAAAAATTTCGGATTTCATTTTTTTTTAATTTTGACCATATTTCATCCGGATTTCTGAGATTTCGCCAAAACTTTGGAATTCACTTACCTCCGAGATGTGACCCAAAAATGAAACTTGAAACCCTTGCTGGAAGCCTAGAACTCTGGTCTCTGAAGCGAGCACTATGCATTATGCAATGTGTATCGATGAGGTATGAACATTGTGGTGCACGGAGCGTAGCATCCACTCCTGTCTTCCATTTCGCTGTCACGGTGGGGCCCACCTTGTCCCCACTTTATGGATGAGAATCCCCTTCTCCTTTCTGGTATTTCTCGAAGGGCAACAAATACCACCTCGCGTTTCTCGAGTCCAATCTTCCATCCCCCCTTTTTGATCGGGATTTCGTTTCAAGAAGCCGCCATGGCCGTGGCAGGAGCTGCACACCTGCGTTTGGGGCTTCATCGCCGACCCTGATGCCAAGAAGCGGTCGGAGCTGCTCGGAATTTGGGATCTTTCCCTCTGTTGGAGCAGGCTGTTTCAGACGGGGCGGTTCTTGGGGGTGGAGATGATGACGAGGGGAGGCGGAGGAGGGAAGGAGGAGGAGGGGAAGGTGATGGGGCCGCTGTTCCCACGGCTCCACGTCAACGACGCCGGCAGGGGTGGCGGGCCGCGGGCGCCGCCCAGGAACAAGATGGCGCTCTACGAGCAGTTCACCGTGCCGTCAAACCGCTTCAGTTCGTCGGCCTCGACTCGCGGCGGTGGCACGACCAGCCTGGTGCCATCGACGTCGGCGAGCCAGGTGAGACGGGCTCACGATGTGTCCTTACATGTTTTCCCTTGCGCCTGACAAAATCTCGGTGAACTTAGAATTTGAAGCGCAGACATCTCCCTTACGCTCAGATTGCTCTACCGTGTTGTTTATACCTTTGCGGGCGTTGTGTTTTGGTGGCATGGATAGTGGTAAGATGGTATACAGAGGAACTAGACTACGCTGTGAACATCAAAGAGGAGGGAAAAGCGAAAACAACTTTTGGCACCTGGCATCAGAAATTTGGTAGTGCTTTAGATAATCAATTGTGTTGTGGGTCTAGTGGGAAATTCCTAGCTCAGCTAGCTCTGTTTCGTCAACACTCCTAATTTGGCAGGCTAATCCCAATTAAGAATGTAACTGATGCGAATCCCCCGGAGTTCTTTGTGAGGTTGAAATGTTGAGCTGGCCTCTTGTAGTGTTTTGGGGTTCAGGCTCAAGATTTTGCTTAGTAGTTCTTTCAGAATATCTGGAATAGCTGGGTTCCAGACTGAGAACCTTTGTGTGGCCACATTGGCTCAATCTGCAAGCCCCCAGTGAATACTTTGGCCTAACACACAAGAGCATGATCTGCTTGTCTGCAACAAATCTCCTTGGCGCACCATCTGCATCCAAATTTGTACTATTCTACCTTATTGCAAATAGTATGTGGCCAAACTTGCAAGGAATCTTGTTTGCTGAAAGGGAAATACAAAGGGAAAGTTCCACAAGCAAATGTGAAATGATCAAAAGTAAGTGAAGAAAGATAGTGGTTGACCTAACTTGGTTGGCAGGTTCATTTGTTATTATCTTCAATATGTATGTTCTAAAAATCAATGCTTGACTATGCCATTTTCTACAAGTTTGAAGGACATGAAAATGTTCCAGAGAACATGTATGAACCACTCACAAGACATCAATTACTTTGCAACTATGAAAATATTACTAGTTATGAAGTACCTGTGGCAAAATCACTAGTCATAGATTCTGGTTGCGAAAAGGCAAACAAGAAAATAGAAAAGCAGGGGTTGCTTGCGGTCTTCTCTCTCTTTATTTTTCTTTCCTGTTTTTAGGGGGTTAGAGCAATCAAAGAGTTGAGATTTTGACCTGAGGTACTCATCTCTCACCTTTATGTCTAGTTTTAAATGAAAATTCCTGGATGCTTTAAAGGTTCTCCTCAATAGTTTTCGAGAGGGTCCTCATTGGATGCACCTTGGCAAACTTAGATAACTTAGTACACTCTATTCTGTTCACAATTTTTTAATTAAATCTTCTTAAGTACTGACATAAACTTTCTGCTTCTAGGTTTATGGGTATGACATGCCTCTCTTCCAGCCTTTTGATGTCCCTTCAAATGAACATGCTCGTTCATCCGAAAAGATCAATGCAAACTCTATCAGTGGGCAGGTTAACAGCACAAGAAAAGAATCTGGGAGGCCATCCTCACAGACAAAGTGCAAGGACATTCATGCTGCAGGATCAATTGCTGGGTGCAGCTCACAACATAGAGCGGGCAATGAAATCAGGAATTCTTCTGGGAAGAAATTGACCAATGATGATGAATTTATGGTTCCTTCTATCCTTTATTCCAGGTTTTCTCAACATTCTACTCAAGAGCATGCAGGGATTCAAGAGAAACTGACACCCCTCTGTACCACAAGTTCATACAAAAGTCCCCATACAGTGTCCAAATCATCCACAAAATGTCATAATGCTGTCAACAAACACTTGAGAAAATCATTGTTTCTGATGTTAGATCAAAGAGCACTCCAAAAGTTAAGGAGAAGGAACCAGCACAAGTATTGAAAAACCTGGAAGTTGAAGGGAAAAAATCATCTGTTCAGGGGTCCAAAGATAAGTTTGGAAACAAAGATGCTAAAGTACGTTCAAAGAGGGACAAGACAGGCAGTATTGATAATTCCGATAAGCCACATCTTGGAAATAGTGGTTATCAAGTGACAAGCAGGAATGGAGGTTCCATGAAAATGCAGAACTCTCCTCCAATGGCGAGAAATGCAGTATCATCTAAACCATGTGCTGATATTGCTAACACAAAAAGGAATTCTAATTTACTAGAAGGAGGTTTAAGGGAAACTTGTGCAAAGAGAAAAAGGTCAGTAGCACATTATGATGCAGGGCAAAGTGCTGATTTGTCTGACCCATCAGTGGAATGTATACCTTGGTGGGAGATTTCTCCAGATGAAATTGTTGATGCTATTGGTCCAAAGCATTTCTGGAAAGCAAGAAGAGCTATTCTGAAGTAAGTATACAATGCTTGAGTAATCGTTTTGCATTAAATGTTTGTACTATTCATGAGAACATGACTATATTCTGTTTCACTTTCTTTACTGTTATTTGTTCTGAGTTTTCAGTAATTCAGTTCATTGCTATCATCTGAGGAAAAGAACTTTTGAGATAATTTTTAACCAACTAACCACCGAGGAGTACATTACGCTGCCTCATGATTTAACGCGTCGGTGGTTAGCTCTTTGTTATTTTGGGTTTATTGTGTATCGCTGTTAAAGAACTTTTGAATTTTAAAATATTTAAAACCCATATGATATTTGAAATATTCTTGCTTTTGCTTGCTATTGAACGACTGAGGGCAAAACATAACTTATGCCAATCTATTAGCGCTGGCAGGTCAGCATTTTTGCCAATTTCTTTGACAGAGATAGTATAGTTTCAAATTTGCTGGTTGCTAACTAGACTAGGTGTAGTTCGGAGGTTTATTCACATTCAAGTCTATTCAAAATTGATATCATTTAATAAAGATCCAACTTTTTTATTTTTGTTTCGACTTATGCAGTCAGTTTTTGCTTGGCTTTTGTTTGTGTCACAGCTATTACTGTTACATGTACACTTGTGCTCCTGAGTTGTTCTATTTCCTAGATTTCAATGTAATATTAATCTTGAATGTCTTCAGTTTTCTTTTCCTTAAGTTTCAAGTAGAAATGCATAGTTTCATTGAAAGAACTAGTAAATGTGTTCCTGTCATACTGATATTGTGAATATTTGTTTCCATATTGCTGTATGATTTCCTTGTTGTTTTACACTCGATCTTCTTCAAACTCTATACAGTCAACAGAGGTTTTTTGCGGTCCAAGTATTCGAGCTGCATAAGTTGATAAAAGTGAGTCTACAGAAAATAAATAAAGTTACCATCCTCTTCCCACTCATAAGCAGGTTAGTGTGGGGTAAAATTTTGTGCAGAATAGGGATATAACACAAACTTGTAATTGATTTGCAAGCAGGTGCAGAAGTTGATTGCAGCATCACCGCATCTGCTTATTGAAGGTGACCCCTGCCTTGCCAATGCCTTGGTGGGTAATAAGAACAAGCTGGCTGAAGGAAACTTGAAAACACAACCCCTGTCAATCGATATGCAGCCAACTCTAGAGCAACCAGAGTTATCAAAAGAAAACACTGAAGAAAACCCACCCTCCCCTTCTCGTGATGATGGGCTTGGTGGCGATCATCATGATCAAGCTGCAACTAATGGTGCCTTTACAAGCAATCTTCCAGCTATGCCTGTTGCTCCTGACAACAAACAGAATAACTGGTGTGTTGATCCACCACAAAACCAGTGGCTTGTTCCAGTTATGTCTCCTTCAGAAGGGCTTGTCTACAAGCCTTACGCTGGGCCGTGTCCTCTAGCTGGAAGTTTGTTGGCCCCATTTTATGCCAACTGTACTCCTCTAAGGCTCCCATCTACTGCATATGGTGTCCCTATGCCTCATCAGCCACAACATATGAACTACTTCCCACCTTTCAGCTTACCGGTGATGAACCCAGTTGCAGTAGCATCCTCAGTCGAACAAGAAAGCCATCTTGCTGCATCACAGCCTAATGGGCATGTAGAACAGCACTCACGGATCTCATGTAACATGTCGCACCCGAGTGGCATTTGGAGATTTCATGCACCAAGGGATAGCGAGCCACAAGCAAGCAGCGCTAGCAATGCTTTTGACAGGCTCCAAGGTGATGGAAGTGGTCCAGTATCACTCCTTCCATCAGCTTCAGTTCAGAATGCGCAGCCTCAGCCCTCCTCTGGCAGCCGGGACAACCAAACCCATGTAATCAGGGTTGTTCCGCATAACGCACAGACTGCTTCAGAGTCAGCAGCGCGGATTTTCCGGTCGATACAGATGGAGAGACAACGGAACGACTCGTAGCTGGTGGATGTCATTTGATCTCTCCATGAATGTGGTGGAGAGAGCTTAGCCAGATAGTGCTAGCTCCTACGGTAATCCTGACCGGTGATAGATGATATAATTTTCTGTTCACTGTAGATTTGCGGTGCAGGGTTCTGTCAAAGTGATGCCCTTGTAGCTATCGTGATTATGCAGTGACTGGAGTTCTGTGTCCTGACCTGCTGGTATAAAGGATACTTTTCCGTTGTGTTCAACAGTAGATTCTCTGTAACTTGCATTAGACAGTGAGTGTTACTGGAGGAAGAAACAGCCCGAAATGGCTGTGCTTGTATGGAGAATAGGGTGTGTGTATACTGATATAGGCTGCTGTACAATGCCCAGTGTGATGCCTCAATTTATGTTGTACAGTACAGTACCCGGTGTAAGGCTGTAAGCCATGGCCGGCCAATGAAGCATAATAACGTGTAGATGTTGGCTGTTAAGCGAGATGATTTTTTGCACTCTTTTTTCTGCTCTCAACTTCTCGTTGTGGGTTAAAGCAAGTTCTGGATTTTCTGTTCTTAGGAGGCTTCCCTACCAAATCCCCTTCTGCCTTTCCATGATGTAATCTAGTCTCTCTTTTAAAAAAAAAAAAGAAAAAGAAAATATGATGTAATATAATCTGACTGTTGGGAAATAACGGAGCAGTTCGGTGCAGAAACATTTGTATATTACCTATCTTATAACGGAAAGAATCCTGTGAAGCAGAGGGCATCCGAGCAAGTATAATAACAAAGCCCACTACTTACAAAAAATCTCGTGAAGAAAAGGGCATCTGAGCAAGTACAATAATAAAGTCCATTACTTACTATATCTCTCGTTCATATCATCTAGAGTAAACAATAAAACCAGTTTGTATAATAACCATCTCTAAAGGTTATCTTTAGAGAAACACTAAAGCATTTAATTTGGCAATTCAACACTAACTTTAACACTAAGAGCCGTTTGCGTCGGCTCCAACACCGACTTTTAACAGACGATAGCACCTATATTCCTATGCGATACTTGCTATTAAATAAGAGCTAGCTCTCTTCCCTCTCCTCTTTTCTCACTCTAACAGACGGCTCAGATCCATTTGCCCTGCCTCCACCAGGACCAAACCCTAGCTCGTGTTAGCCTCGAGCCCCGCGTGGCCTCTGCCTCGCCCCCACACTCGCGCGAGAACTCCCGCCCAAGGATTGAAAAACTGTCGAAATTTCTGAAATCTCGGCCGATATTTCGAATTCCGGCCGGGAACGGGATCCAAAATTCCGGCAGGCTAGAAAATAATTCAAATTGCTACAGTAATCTCAGAAATTATCTCGCCAAAATCTCGGGTTTGTTTTACTGGATTTGGTTCAATAACCCTTAAGAAAGTCATCTTCTATGAAAATTTGTTGAAAAACCGAATTTTTGAGACATTTTGTAATTTCGGTAGAAACACTGTTAGATTTTTATAAAATTTTAAAAGCTTGATCATGATTTAAAAAATTTATGGTACTATATTTAGTAGTTTATAATAATACATAAAAAGTTTAAAAATAATTTAACTTCATTTGTTATCTTTAAAAAATCAAAAACAGAATGAACATAACTGAGACAATAACCTTGTCAGAATTTTATAAATTTTCTCGTGTGATAATGATCCAAAATTTCTATGAGAGCTTAATAATTGTCTCAGTACAATTCTATAAAATTTTCAAAAATTTTAAACGTTTTTTTTGCTCAATCAAATCTATGTTAGCATTGAACTTCATTTGTTATATTTCAAAAATAAAAAAACAGATAGAACATAAATGGTACAATGCCTTGGTAAACAATTTATAAATTCACTGGAGTGTGTTCATGATTCAAAATTTTTATGAGAGCTTAAGCATTTCCTGATAACCCTTCTGTAAAATTTTCAAAAATTCTAAACCTATTTTTATTACTAAAGCAAATCTATATATTGATCATCAGCCTTTTATCAAGACGTAGCGCTGTCAGAATTTTTGAAAATTCTTAAATATTGATAATCATCTGAAAATTTTATGAAAATATTTATAATGTATCTGGACCATAAAAAAATATTTCAAAATTTTATAACTTGGTTTGAACCATTTTTCATTCGGTTGAAGTTTGCCGGTAGGGCTTTTATCAGGACAATAGCATTGTCAGAATTATTTAAAATTTATTAAGCTTGATCATCATTTAAATTTTTTTTGAAATATTATTGATGTATCAAGACAATACACAAAAAATTTCAAAATCTTATTAAGTGTTTTCTTCTATTTTTCATTCGGTTCAAATTTTCCGGTCAACCTTTTATTAGGACAGTACCACTGTCAGAATTTGTAAAAATACTCAAGCTTGGTAATCATCTTAAATTTTTATGGGTACATTAGTGATGGGTTAGAACCATCTAAAAACAATTTCAAAAAAATTTGACGTAGTTTGAACTATTTTTCGTTCAGTTAAAATTTGTCTAGTCTCGGTTCAAAAAATTCCATATTTGAATTTTTGTTTTTGTATTTCGTCCAGAATTTTTCTGAAATTTTGAGATCTCAGCAAAATTCTGGCTTCCGACCACCTCGAAATGTCAACCAAAAGATTTTAAACCTTGCTCCTGCCTCCTCCGCTCGCCGTCCTCTTCTTCACCTGCCCATATCGCCTCTCCTTTTTTGCTCCCCATCCCTTTCTCTACCTCACCACTGCTATTGGTGAGCCATGCTCAGTGCTGGCCCAACACCCCTCACCTACTCCCCTTCACGCTGCCTAGATGCTTGATAGACATGGCCATCGGGTCTACTATGACAAAATCGAGCCAGGAGCAAGAGCTGCGACGGTCGATGACAGAGGCGAAGGGGATGGCGGTGGTCGGGGCAGTGCTGGATGGTCATGTCATCATCGTCGGCGAAAAGGCCACTATTGAGCCCCACGCCATCCTTGCCTTGGCCTGCTCCCTTTCCTCCTCGATATCCTTCAAGCCACCCTCGAGCGTCCTGTGCCATGGCAGCTAAGGCTACGGCAGGGCCGTCGATCTCATGGTCTTCGAGTGGGCAGCCACTAGATCTGGCGATTGCACGCACCTTCTTCAGTCTTCACTGACAGTGGTGGATGAAAGAAAGTTTAGGAAGCGTTAAACCCTTTCTCTCGGGCCGCACATCTATTCATAGGGGGCAGAAACAGCCTCTGCCGTGGCAAGTACATGATATGATCAATCCTTGATTAGTTACCAACCAAAAGGATTACAAAGGATTACAATTGTGATTAGTTACACCAAGATAGAAAGCTTCCAACTGTGCATAGCCTATTCTATCTATAGGACATTACATGAATAATAGAAAGACAGATTCTACCTTTAACACCCCTCCTCAATCACAACTTGCACAAGTTGAGATTGTTTCTAAATTCTTCTAGATGCCGAACAGGAACAGATTTGGTAAACCCATCAGTGACTTGATCTCTTGACGATAAGAATTGAGTTTCTAACAGCCTTTGCGCCACTTGCTCACGCACAAAATGATAATCCACTTCAATATGTTTGGTTCTTGCATGAAACACTGGATTGGCAGACAAATAGGTTGCTCCAATATTATCACACCATAGCTATGCTGCGAAAGGGTGAGACACACCAAGTTCATCAAGAAGTTTTCTTACCCACGTCATCTCAGCTGTGGCATTTGCCAATACTTTGTATTCTGCCTCTGTGCTTGACCTTGACACTGTAGCTTGTTTTCGTGCACCCCAAGAAATGAGATTTGATCCTAGAAACTCTACAAAACCTCCAATAGATCTTCTGTCATCTGGACATCCTGCCCAGTCTGCATCTGAGAATGCACTCACCATCATAGAGTATGATTTGATGATCCTGAGACCAAGGCTCAAGTTTCCTGTTAAATACCTTAGTATTCTTTTTACAACAATCCAATGTAAAGATGTAGGGCAGTGTAGATATTGACAAACTTTATTGACTGAGAAAGAAATATCTGGACTGAGAAAGAAATATCTGGACGCGTCAAGGTCAAGTATTGTAAAGCACCAACTATACTTCTGTATTGAGTTGAATCATTTTGTCCCAAAATATCTCCTTCTTTAGCTGATAATTTTTCAGTAGTAGAGAGAGGTGTGCTAACCGGCTTACATGTGAACATACCTACACGTTTGAGAATTTCTGTAGCATACCTTTCTTGAGTCAACAAAAGTTCACCATGTACCTTCTTTACTTCAATTCCCAAGAAATAGTGAAGATCGCCAAGATCCTTCAAGGCAAAATCTTTCTCTAAATCTCTCAGTAATGCTGCACTTGCTTCTGTTGAGGAACTAGCAACAATAATATTGTCGACGTAGACAAGTACAAAAATAATGTAACTACCTTTGTTATAGAAGAACAAAGATGTATCAGCCTTAGAAGAAGTAAAGCCAAGTTCTTGTAACTTCATACTTAACCGCGAGTACCATGCTCTTGGTGCTTGTTTAAGATCATACAAAGCTTTATCTAACTTACACAAATGATGTGGTAAATATTTGTCCTCATAACCAGGTGGCTGCCTCATATATACTTCTTCTAAATAACCATGAAGAAAAGCATTTTGCACATCTAGTTGGCAGACTCCAACCTTTCGATACTGTGATGGACAACACCAAACAAATAGTAGCTTCCTTGACTACGGACTAAACGTGTCCTCATAATCAATGCCATACCTTTTTTAAAAATCTTTTGCAACTAGGCAAGCCTTATATCTATCAATTTTTCCATCTGCTTTTCTTTTAATTTTATAAACCCATTTGCAATCTATGACATTCTTTCCTTTGGAAGGTGGAACTAAGTGCCATGTTCTATTTTCCACAAGAGCAGAGAATTCTTTATCCATAGCTAATTTCCAATTGCCATTGCTAAGAGCTTCTTGCAGATTTAAAGGTTCACCTGTTGTTAAACACCCATACCTGATGGTCCCATTAGTGTATATCTTTGGCTTGCGTATACCTTTATGGAGTCAAGTTGTTCGCCTAGAAGAGATGATCTGTTTCTCTTCTACATGTGGTATCACAATGATCGCAAGTGCAACAGATTCACCACCATCGACAGGAAGTGTTGTGGCCTCCTGGGTGTCGTCTCGCAGATTATGGCCAAGCGCAGAAGATTCGGACTGCTCTGCACCCCATGTCATCACTCACACGTGCACGCAGATCCTCATGTGAACCAACCAGTCGTGGACCTGTGCCCTGTTCACCTGCACCCGTATGCGGAGAAGATCCAATGATTTATTCACCGTTTGAGCCGTCGTTTTCATCAGTATCTGTAGAACTGCGACCTGTATCATACTCAGTAATATGATCAGTAGAGTTAGGATTATTAATCAATGGTTGATCTACTAGTTGTTCGCTCCCATGATCAAACGATGATGAACTTAGAAGGTCGGGTGGAAGCAACAAGATCTCAGAATGAAGGCGAGCACCGGCATTTGGATGGAGCGAAGCAAAGGGATAAACATTTTCGTCAAATGTAACATCACGTGAGACATAAACTCAACCAGTGGAAACATCTACACTTGAAACCTTTATGGAGATTACTGTAACCAAGAAAGACGCATTGTTTGGAATGAAACTCAAGCTTGTGTGAGTTATAGGGGTGAAGGTTCGGCCAGCACGCACATCCAAAAGTGCAGAGAGAACTATATTCGGGTTTCTTACGAAATAAGTGTTCCAACGGTGTGTCAAATTGAATAACCTTTCTAAGAAGGCGATTGTTTAGGTATGTGGCAGTAATGAATGCTTCATCCCAAAATTTTAAGGGCATGGATGCATGTGCAAGAAGAGACAACCCAACCTCAACTATATGATGATGTTTTCTCTTGGCTGAATCATTATGTTGGTGAGCATAGGGACATGAGACATTATGAGAAATTCCAACACGCTGGAAAAAGGTATCCAACTGTTGATATTCACCACCCCAATCAGTTTGCATGGCTATAATTTTTCGACTAAACAATCTCTCAACAAGGCTTTGAAAATCACGAAATTTCTCGAAGACTTCAGGTTTGTACTTAAGTAGATAAATCCAAGTAAACTTGCTATAATCATCAATAAAGCTAACATAATATGTCTTGTTCCCAACAGAACTAGGAGCAAGTCCCCATACATCTGAAAATACAAGCTCTAATGGAACTGTAGAGGCACTAACAGACTTTGGATAAGGTAACTGATGGCTCTTGCCTTTTTGACCAGTCATCACAAACTAATTCCTGACTAGACTCTCTAGAAACAAGAAGATTATTTTGACCGAGGACACGATTGACGATAGCAAAGGATGGATGACCAAAACGACTGTGCCACCTTGTCGAGGATGGCTTGATAACACCATAGACTTGTTTATTGGAAGACGGCAATGGATAGAGACCTCCCTTACACTTGCCGCGATGAAGAGTTTTCTTTGTTGTCTGATCCTTGATAAAAAAGAAATAGGGATGAAGTTCCATAAAAGCTTGATTATCTTTAGTAAAACGATGAATGGAAACAAGATTCTTATGAGTTTTAGGAACATGAAGAACATTATTTAAGTAAAGATCGCGGCTGGGAGTACGAACAATAGTATGACCAACATGATTAATATCCATACCTGCTCCACTAGCTGTGTGGACTTGGTCATTGCCAGTGTACTTGTCCCTCACGTTGAGCTTTTCAAGCTCGCTTGTAATATGATCGGTAGCACCAGTATCCATGTACCAATTAGTGTCGACTCCGTAGGAGGTAGTAACAACACCGGCACTCTTTTCTTCTCCCATGAAAGAGGTGTCAAACCTCTTCTAGAACTTGATGACGGTGTGGTCGACCTTGCCACAGAGTTGGCAGACTAACTTGTTGTTGTTGTAGCTTCCATTGTTGCCGGTTCTAGCGTCATTGCGCCCACGGCCATAGCCGCAGCCACGACCACCACGCCTGCGTCGATCCTGTCCGCCGCGTCCTCCACACGACATGGAGTTGATGGAGGACTACGAGCCACCTTGAAGGAGTTCCATACACATCTCAAAACCCATCATCTGTGCATAAAGATCGCTTACCGATATGGGCTCCACTCGTGCAGTGATAGACGTCACAAGCGAATTGTAGTCGATGTCGAGGCCAGCAAGAATGTATGACACCAACTCTTCATCATCGAGGGGCTTCCCCGCAGACGCCATCTCATCTGCGAGGGTCTTCATCTTCCCTACGTACTCAGCAACACTCATGTTGCCCTTCCGTGTCGATGATAGGGCCATGCGCGTGTTAATCAAGCGCGCACATGATTGGGACGTAAAAATCCCTTCAAGAGTCTTCCACACATCTGACGCCGTTGTGAGAGTGGCGACTTGAGTGAGCATCTCTCGCGAGAGAGAGGTTAACAGGTAGTTCAAGACCTGTTGTTCTTGCGCCATCCATTGGACGTACGCTGGATTGGGTACCTTCTCGACATCCTTGATGCCTTGGTGACGATGATTGTTTTTGCGGGCGCTTCAGTAGTGCCGTCAAGAAAACCCGCCATTTGCGTGCCTCGCAGAGTGGCGAGAACCTACGCCTTCCACAACACATGATTAGTCTTTGTCAGCTTCTCGGTGACCACCTGCCCATGGAGAGATGGCGAAGCAGAAGTGGAGGACGACGCCATGGAACAGCATATAGATGATATTAGTTTCTGGTGGTGGGTTAGGCTCTAATACCATAAAGAAAGTTTAGGAAGCGTTAAACCCTTTCTCTCGGGCCGCACATCTATTCATAGGGGGCAGAAACAGCCTCTGCTGTGGCAAGTACAAGATATGATCAATCCTTGATTAGTTACCAACCAAAAGGATTACAAAGGATTACAATCGTGATTAGTTACACCAAGATAGAAAGCTTCCAACTGTACATAGCCTATTCTATCTATAGGAGATTACATGAATAACAGAAAGACAGATTCTATCCTTAACAGGGGATAATCCCATTTTGAGCGATACATCATGTAAGATTACAACTAGCATCTACAACTCCTATTAAGATCCTCCGCCATGGCTAGCTTCTACATTTCCTAAAGAAATCATGCGCTATCTCTGCAATTCTAGAAAGATGTTGCACTTTGCGGTCACTCGCTCCCTTGGTCCATGTGTGCAAGTTGGGATCTATGATTTGTGAGCAAGGCAACTGTCACTGCCACTCCTCCAACCTCTGATGGCAGTAACTAGCCACACCTCAGATGAGTCAATAGAGCTTCTCTTATGTTCCCTGAACACCATGTAGGTATGGAAATTCAAATGTACCTAGCAATAACTAATATATGGAATCATCCAGCCTATGGAATCAGTTCATATCTTTTGCTATGTTAGTGGCAGCACTTTTCTGTTTAGGCTATTTGATGGTCCTTCTATGGACCTAAACATCCATCATTGAATAAGCATGTTTCAGAGTCAGAAATATTGTCAGCAAATCTAAGAATATCAGCATCATTACTTCTTTTCAGTTTATTTGGGGTTCCATAGTATATCCATCGACTAAATCAGATGGTCCACATGCACACCAACATAACACCAAGGTAAGATTTATGTTCTTGTTGAGGTCTACAAGGCAGACCAACCATATCATGAGCATGTACGGTAGATTAGAGATTTTACTATGTAGTTTAGTTATAATCTTTCGCTTTTGCTTATGTCACCTGACATTTGTGAGCAATGCATTGCAACCCCTCCTCACATGGTGTGTTTTCACACAACACTCAGTTCTTTATGCGTTGCAGCCACTTCCTGATCAGCTATTTAATATTTATAGTAAATGATTTAGGTATCGAAAAACAATTTTTTGGAATGCAAGCTTTTCATGCCCATATTTTCCCTGTGATATGCAAGCCATTTTTTTTACTGTTTATTAGGCCCTTCCAAATGTAGGACAAGTTCTAAAGCATGGACCCTCGAAGGATTAGCTGCATGACATTTTTTCTACAGTCATTATATTAACCTTGGTAGATTAGAGGTAGCCTTTATTATGTAATTTAATCATTCATCTTTTGTTTTTGTTTTCAGGATGTTCTTTAAAAAAACTATAGGTAAGGGCTAATTTGGCATATTTTCCTTAGTAGGCATTAAGGATAGGGGATTGTAGCTGGATAACTTTGTTCCAATTTGTTTGATCATGGAATTTCTATTGAAGGTAAACAGATTGCCATCTAGGTAGAGGTTAAGCTTTTGTTAAAGCATTTTTTATGTTGGCAGATATTAAACTTTTATCCTTCCTATCACCGCTCTAATTTTTTCCCCATGATTGGTGTTTAGAAATCTTTTAGAATCATGTCAAGAGAAAGGTGGGGACGAAGTTTTATTAAGAGGAAATTTATGTTTTCTGTTTGTATTGATTTGTAAGTGCTATGGAGGACCAATTTCTTAGAACCAGATGCATACAAGGCGACAATAAGCAGAATAGGCACAATTTGCTAGCCTCCATGCAGTAACTATGGTATTATGATCTTTTCACTTCATTTTTTGTTTTTTCATAAGCTACAGATGTCAAATATCAGCCAAAATATCCTTGCAGAAACTATGGTTTTATGATCTTTTTACCTTATTTTTTTGGTCTCTTCAAAACTGCAAATGTCAAATACCGATCAAAATTTTATCGTATGCATGGTTAGATTAACTATGTTTTTCATCACATGTGTGACCGGGTTAGCTGTGTTCTTCCTCGAAGTGCTCCTGTTGAGCTTTGTTTTTGTTTTACTTGTTAAGATCATCTCAGCTAAAACATTTTATGTGCCATCATAATATTGCTTTATTCTATGAAATATATAGAATTAAGGAGATAATGTACATAGGCCTGAGACATAAGCTGATTCATTGCCATCTTTGTTAGTATTTCAAGGTGAATGTTTAAATTGTTCCAGCTTCGTCGTTCATGTTTTTAGAGTTTCATGCATCACGGGTGTTAGATATATATTATATAAAAGGATTAAATCAGGTTTTTGAAAATCAGATAGCTTAAAAGATGAGCTATCATTTTAGTTTTTTGAGCTGCAATTTTCATATTTACATTGGTATTTGCCTACCATTATTGTACCTTCTTATTGTTCAGTGCTTGCCATGCTTATCAATTATTTGCATGTTTTGTGCCTTCTTGACCGTTAAAATAGAGCTTTGTTGTTTCTGTGTCCAAATAAAGTTGAATATGGAGTCTGCTCTCTTTCAGTTCTATATTATAGAATTTCTTATGTGGAGTGAAGAAAAATTCAACATTTCTTTTTACTTGTTATGCTAGATTTGGGGAATTAATATAGACAAGTAGTTCTTTATGACAACATTTGGCTTCAAGTTATTTAGATAAGCAGGTCTCACTTGGAGATTGTGAGTTGAATTACCCTATATGACAGTAATATTTGATGGTCAGATGTTGGTTTGATGCCTATCTTAAAAAGTACATGTGAAGGACTGATGTGTGAACTCGTTCTCTAAACGTGGGCAAAGTATTGAAGTCTAAAAGGTTATATAAACTGAATGATGGGATAGAGAGGTCCAACACTATGGCTAGCATGACCTCCCTGTATTTAGTTCTAAAAAATGAGATTCAATTGCATTTTCTATTAATATCACGGCAATGCTCTGTACATTTTATTAATAACAGTTTGAACTAAAAATAGTTTGGAAAAGTAAGTTAGATTGGGTTGTGATTAGGGATGGCAATGGGGAAAATCCCCGCGGAGAGCGCCCTCCCATCCCCGATCCCCGATAAGCAGAATTTCCCCGCCCCCGTCCCCGATCTCCGACGGGTTTGCGGGGCCCCGACGGGGACTAATCCCCGAAAATGCTATATAAAATATCATATCCTACATGAATGAATTACTAGAGTAATGGTGCATGTGTGGTTCAAGTGTGTGTGAATCACTAAAGTAATTCATATTTAGCATATTTATTAATAATAACCTCACATATATATTTTTTCTTTTGAGAATGATCATTTACTTCCACCTATTAGTGATAACACGGGGACGGGGACAGGGATCGGGGACGGGAAACGATGGAACGTCCCCGTCCCCGCGATCCCCGACGGGGGCAATATTTTCCCCGATAAGCCCCCCGTGGGGAGAGATTCCCCCATCCCCGTCCCCTAATAGAGGAATTCCCCACGGGAAAACGGGGATCGAGGCCCCATTGCCATCCCTAGTTGTGATCTACCTACCATATGATGGATAAGAATACTCAAATATTTGTATTAATTTTTTTAGCTTTCATAGCATTTCGTGAGCACTCCCTTATTTACAACTTCTCGTATAAATACAAATTATCCTTACTTTAAATATGTATTTGACAAGGATTAAGAGCCAGACTTTTGTTTTGGGCATGTACCTTTATAAGAAGAAGCCCATAGAAAAAAATACAAGGCGCACAATCAGTTACCTGGTTACGGCTCCGACTAGTTTACTAACGTGTACTCTATTAGTTTACATTGGTCCGTTTGGACTAGTGATTCAACTGTCCCGACCAGATTAACTGGTTGGG
Organism: Otatea glauca; assembly: GCA_036346275.1. Taxonomy (NCBI): domain Eukaryota; kingdom Viridiplantae; phylum Streptophyta; class Magnoliopsida; order Poales; family Poaceae; genus Otatea; species Otatea glauca. The sequence continues at coordinate 20,923,048 of CM070712.1, read as the reverse complement.
ATAGGCAGTTACTTCTACACAAAAATAACATGCAAACAATTTTCTTGATAGGTACAAATAATTGATCAGAAGTTACTCTAAAAAGGCACCTCTCATGAAGAGACACCTTTTGAAGGATAACCTATGTTGCCTAGATATGTCGATATGTATCGGATACGCGATATGCTGATACTGCAATACAACATTTTCTCAAAAATACCGATACGGCGATACATTTGTGTGTGCGTGTGTGTGTGTATATATATATAGGAACATGGTTCCATACTTCTAGGTGTACATACTCCCACTCTAAGTATACTGCTTAAATGATATTGTTATACCTCTTTATCCTTTTGAGCATACTTTAATACTGATATAAGATACTCCAAAGTGAGTTCCATGGAAAATTTCATCATGCTCCACTTTTTATAGCATAATTTGTGCATACACTCCTTTTACTTATGGAAAAGTGTATGTAGCAAAAATAAAGGGCTTCGACGAAAATTTTTCAACTATATCGCATTGGAGTATCTTATAATTATTATTGAAGTATTCTGAAAGTGATAAAAGAAGTATAAAATATTCGTTTAAGTGGTATATTAGAGGTGGGAGTATGTACACTCGAGAGTATAGAAATGGCTTCCTATATATATATATAATAGTAATGTAAAAATAGAAAATTAATGAATTCTTGTAAGGAAATGATAAAACGAGAATAACTTAATATTGATGTAGCCAAGCACTTTCTTCTCCAGTTCTCCTCCATGGTTGTTTGCCTTATACAAGTTCATGAAACCAATATAATGAAGTAATGAACCAACTGCGAAGAGATTAGTACATAAATACAAACAAATAATAGAATCATAGATAGATACATGGTGCTTACATTATAATTTGTAGGTTGTAACATGTAAGTGTAGCTTGACCACTCTAATAGTCCATTCCATTTCTCCAAACTCCAAAGTACAAATATTAGATGAGAAGAATAGAAAAGCAAATAAGCAGTGTATAGATTAGTAATAGTGCATAGATTATGATAATAGTTCAACCACTTAGTACATATTACATAAAAGTTCAACCACTTAGTACATAATCTGATAAATAATAATCATAGAGACATATACCACACAAAGTCCAATAGACCACAAATGTCAAGTCTAATTGTTGCTGCCATACACTGGGGTTGTCTCTGCTTAGGATGGAGGTCCAAATTTTGATGTAAACAAGTCCAACGCCCCAAGATCTTCTAGTACTCTCTCAAGGTCCGATTCATCCAGTGAGAGATCAGCATGTTGAAGAAAATCAGCACCACCATCAAACGACTCGAAGTTATCCCCTCCAACATCCCACATTCTTGACTCTTGAGTAGCTCCCATGTATTGTAACCTGTGGACATAACCTTATACCATAATTTCCAACCTTCAAGAGATGTGCTTTAACTCTTGAGTAGCTCCCATAGATAATGTGACCACAAAGATTGCACCTAGACCGTGTATTTCCTCCTGCACCATTTCCATTCTTCTCTAGCAACTCAACATACCTCCAAAGCGTTTTCATTGTCATTTGAAGGTACCCCACAAGCAGCAGTCAGGATGTTCCTTGCCATGGCGGCTCCACTAGATGGTGGAGGACAGGTAGCACTAGTACCAGTGCTAGATGACCCACTCGAGCTTCCAAGTCCACCACCACCAGATGCCATCTGCTCGAACAAGTTTGAACAAGAAAATGTACCTTGATGCACTAAGAACTAAGAACACGTTTTAAGCATTGAAGTGGCCTTCGTCAACATTGTCAATATATAAAGCACTGAAGTAAGGAACACTAGACTAGACTCTTAATTGATATATATACGCTGGAAAAGGTTGCAACATATCTTCCTTTGATGAATAACAACCAATAACTCAGAGCGACAGAGTTATACCTTGATGGCTTGATGAACGATTGGGGGTGCGGCAGAGCGGCAGGCCAGATTGGGGGAGAGGCGGAGTGACACATCGGATCAGGGGAGCTGGCCCGCTCGCATCGAATCGAGGGATAGGGGGAGGGAGCTGCTCGGGGGATCAGGGGAGGGGAGCGGCTGGCTAGCGATGGGGAGCGACGGGCCAACGGCAGCGAGGAGCGGCGTGAGGGATCGGGGATTCAGGTGGTGGCTGTGTACTGAAAGATTGGGACTAGTTTGGGGATTTTGTAACTTAGGGTAACCTGTATCTGAGAAGTATCGGTTTTTTTTCATTTTTTCAAAAAAGGGAAATTAACGGATACATGCAGGATACATATCGGGGAGTATCCGATACGTATCCGTATACGGGTATGCTAGTTTTTTCAAGTATCAGTGCAACACAGAGGATAACTACCACCCCTTCATTTTGTATAAACAGGAAGGCCATTTGTGCCATTTGGGACTCGTTCACTATTCTGATCATCTCCATTATTGCTTACAAACACACAAGACTCTATAATACTTGTAGTTTGTCAAGCCACTTGGTTAATAGAAGTAATCCATTGTCCCACTCTTTGCACTCTCTGGTCCTAGAAGCTTGCAACCATTTTCATTCATTAATATTTTTGCTATTTAATCTATTTCTAGGTACATTTTTGCACTGCTATTCGAAAGGATAAAATTGACTAGGTCGTCGTATTCATGGAGTTAGTGAGGTCACAGCTCTAAGTATATCCATTTTTTTCAGGGTTGCAACAAAGGCACACTTCTTTTGGGTGAGTGCCTTTTCTTCTGATTAAAGATGATTTCATTTGGTTTTGAAGTGGTGATTAGCTAATTATTTATTACTAAAACAATATGAATTCAAAGTTGCGTGGTATATTGCTGTTAGGCACTAATGAGAGCAAGGTTTGAAATATCGTTTTCGGTTGACATCTCGGAGGTTGCCGGAATCTGAAATTTCGCCGAGATCTCAGAATTTCGGATAAATTTTAGACGAAACACAAAAACAAAAATTCAAATCCGGATTTTTTGCACCGAAATTTCTGATATTTCTTCCGAATTTATTGAAATCTTGGCGAGATTTGCCAAGATTTTGGTGAAATTGAACCAAGCGAAAAATGGTTCAAACGACGTTGAAAAGTTTTGAAATGTTTTGTGAATGGTCCTGACATATCAGTAATATTACCATAAAAATGTCAGATGATTATCAAGCCTGAGGAATTTATGAAAATTTGAACATTGCTGCTGTCCTGATAAAACACCGACCGATAAATTGGAACTGAATGATAAATGGAACAAACCACATTATAAAATTTTTAAATTTTTTGTACATGGTTCTGACATATCACTAATATTCTCATAAAATTTTTAGATGATGGTAAAGCTTGAGGAATTTTTAAAAATTCGAACAGTGATGATGTCTGGATGAAAAATGCTTGAAACAACGTTAGAAAATTTTGATTTTTTTGGATGGTCCTGGTACATCATTAATCTCACCATAAAATTTTTAGATGATTATCAATCTATAAAGTTAGAAATTTCGATAGCATTTTGGCTGATATTCGAATTTGAAGGTTACAATCGGAAACAATCAATATATATTGTCATCACAAATAATAGGCATGAAATAAAATTGATACATATGACAATTCATCACATATACACCACAAATATGACCATACAGGAGCACATGAGAACAACCTGTGAAAGCACGGATGATGCCAAAATGCAACGCTCAACCCGAACCACCTGCAAGAGCCATAATTGAAGAAAGAGTATGCAGTATGAACATGTATTGCAAGAAGATGCATAATTAAAGAGTAGGATCATGCAAAGCACGAACAACATTGTGTTTACGTACTTACGAGTAGTAGTACGTGTGTGGTGCAAACTCCACCTTCTCGTTATCGACAATGATCTCGTGATACCTCCTCTCGTGTTGTTGCTTGTATTCTTCCCAGGTCATGTCCCGCGGTAGCCAGACAGACTTCCAATGTTCATAATGAGACATCTTGTTGGTATGATTCTCTGACTGGTAAAGGTACCTGACAGATGTGTCTCGTACATATGGATCAGCGTAAGGATCCGTGTAGTCAAACTGCCAAGACATGCTCAATTCGTCATAACTCTGTTTGTGACCGTACCCACCCTGATCCCATCTGTAGGGCATCGAACCGTACGCAGGATGCTCATCCGGGAAGCCCCAATTGCTCGAAGACTGACTGCTAGACCATGAATCTGCGTCATCCTGGGGTTGTGCTGCCTATCGCCCACCCCACCACTCGTCGCGCCCTTCCCCGTACTACGGGTCTACCTTTATGAGCCCTTCCTCGGGGCGCTTCCCCCCTGTTGCGATCCTCCCGGCGATTGTGGCTGTGAACGGGGTCGGAGGGAGTAGCGGGCAGCGTCCATCCCATCATCACTTCCAGAGTCTATCGCTGAGCTACTATTAGCGGTCTCCTGGTACTGCACATTCTAATGAGGTGTATCCATGTCGCCGTCACTGCCGACATCAGGCTCATCATCACTTTAGGCCTTTCCTTTTCCCTTGACACGTTGGTTGCCTGATAACTTCGCCAACCCACCTAAAGCTCCTACTAAAATGTCGTCGTCATTAGTACCATGCTTTCTCTTCCCTATGTGCATCTAACCGACCACGAACTCGACCCAATTTGGGAGGCTCTTCCCACTTGTGGCCAATTGGAAGTAATGTTAACACCGTTGTGAGATCTCGACATATATGATTACCAAGTAGAATAGAACACAATTCCACGTTACCTGTGGTCTTGTTCATCTCTTCTGGCGGGATGGTGTCAACTACGAATCTCGCTAGGAGGGGTGGGTCGTACCCACTATCCTTGTCGAGTAGAGGCTCCCCACCAGACCTAGATGAATCGAACCACTCTGCAATAGGGTCGCTACCAGGATGCATCGCTCTTTTAATGAGGCAACCTAATGGGTCATCGATGATGAGGACATCCCTGGTTCACCTCATTTATCATCTTCTCCAGACATCCCTGGTTCACCTCATTTATGTCGGGACCCGAATTTGCAAATCCGGACCCTCTATGTATACTGCACTAGTCCAGGATCACGCTAGTGCACACAGGCTCAACATAGATGCTATCATTGTCATACACAGCGGAATATAGCATAACTTTCATAATTAATAGTAACTGTTGTCTTACATGATTATTGCCACACAGGGCTTATAAAAGAAATAGCAAATAAGCAGCAGCGGAAATAAAGTAAACGTAGCAGCTCCCCAGTTCACCACAGGCAACTGACGAGGCTCGAACCCTAAGCATTCGCATCCAGATAATCCTCCTCCATGAAAGGCGTAGATTCTTCTTCTTCTGAAGTTGTTGTTGTTGGGGTGAGCACATAAAGCACTCAACAAGTTGTGCACAGCAATGCAAATCTAATATTCTATATGCTTGGCTTAATCCAAAGAAATGGCTAATATGGCTATTTTGCAATAAAGCGGCATTTAACAAGAATACAGTAAATAGATTGAAAACAGTAAAACAAATAACAGTAATTAATAGATTCAACATTTCTGAAGTAAACCAAGTTTCCAATCCTAAATCAATTTCCATTTTCCATGGCACCCTGCCATCCTAATGAGTTTTTGTTTACAAAAGTCTAACCCTTAACTATAATTCCCGAGCATTGCCCAATACCGTGAGCACGGCTATTCAAATAGATTGTACACTCTGCAGAGGTTATGCACTTTACCCACACGATACAACCAAACACCACCAAGGCGAGTGATCATAACAAAACCTTTACAATGCTACACCTAGACCTAGTACTGTTCGCTAAGGTTTCAACACTGAAGGGTTGAACCACCACAACCGGGCCCCCCTCTTGCGCCATGTGAGTTAAACCGTAAACCCGGGACTCACTATTCACCACGACAGTACCGAAATCTAGGCTTCACAAATTATTCACCTAGGCTGTCCCATTCCAGACATATGGTTGCAAGAAAGACTCAGGTCAAAGGCTTGCAGGTTAAATCCTTAAAGTGATTAAGGCAAGACTTCCACATACCCCTGCCAATCCTGGCCCACCTTGGCACACTGCCCCTTGCCACTTGCCCCAATCTAAATCATTACCACCCCAGTTGATTACCAAGCACCACGTGCCACCAACATTTCAATCTGGTTGTGTGACCTCCTTGCCACGACAACTTGATATCACTGTGTGACAACACATGACACACCAATTCTTAAACAATGCTCCATATTCCGCTAGTCAAGATTAAGTATCAACATTCGGACACATGTGATGACGTGGCATGGCTAAGCAATCTATGACGGTCTAACTAGCCCATGTTGATTATCAGTATTAACCAACTATAGTTCCACATCCTAGGGTGACAAATAGATCATGTCATATAATTGACAAGGTATGATTTAATTCAAATAGGCATATTATCTAATTCCCAGATTAATTGAAATCATTTATGCACATAAAATATCATGCATAACGTTTAAGAGACAAAATAGCAATTTTGTGAAATCAAGTGCAACATGGTCAAAGCACAACTTGCCTTGGAGTAGGTGCTGGTCTTGCTCTAAGCTTGGGTCTTGAAGCGACGAATCTTCCTCCGGATCACCGAGCAGTTCAACGTCTACGCGAAACGATGCCAAAATAGCAAATAAACACCAAAACAGAGAACAACCCAACTCCAAAAATAAAATAAAATTCACCAATAAATATATCTTGATTTTAAAAGTTTTTAGAAATTTTAATCACTCAAATCCGAGTTAAAATGCAAAAGATATGGCGTTTTGAAGTTTGAATAAATACTGAAATTACAGAAATTAGAAAAACCGATTTTCCCGAATTATTTTTCCACAGAAAACTGATTTACTACGTAAGTGACACGTGGACCAATCAGGGATGGACACCTGGCTTCGACGCATGGACTTAGTCCACGAAATCATGCTGGTCCACCGTGGACTTGAGATACTGTGCTGTGGACCGGCTGATATCAGCATGACGTCATCGCGACACGTGGGTCAATCAAATTGCGCCACATTGCTCGGTCTATGGACCACATCCATGGCACACGCCTGTCCACGATGCACCCGGTGCACGATGCTTCGATACCTGCACCGACACGCGTCGCACATCCGCGAGATGATCCAACGGCTACGGCACTACGCACACGTGGCTCAATCCCGAACGTCCGATTAAATCTAACGGCCAGAGCTTTACCCGAGCAGAACACTACTGACGATGAAGACGTGGTGCAATCTGGACGGTCCAGTGGAGATCCGACGGTTGTGCGAAACTCCGAAGCACGGCGATGTCACGGCGGCGCTACGTTCCCGGAGACGAAGACAACGACGGATCCGACGACGAACCAGCTCCCTCCGGCGACGAAGAGGTGGCAGCTCCGGTGCGGCTCGACGCGGTGAACCTGAAACTGGAACCCACACGGTGGATGGAGGCTTGACGGCGGCAAAACAGCGTGAAAACGCACGGCGGCGCTAAGAAGAACTACGGCGAGCTCTTGCGGCTAAACGGCGACGACTCCGGCGAAGAGGCTAGGCTAGTAGATGCGCACTGGGATGGCGATCCTCGGGGTGCGGTCCGCGCTTTAAATAGCCTCGGCATGCGCACAAATATGGCAACCCTAAGTTACGCGGCGGCGGCGGCAGGTCGACGGCGGGTTCGAAAATCGTATCGGAGACGACGACCAACGGCTAAGCTCGAAGGCGACAGTGGAGCGGGCCGAACGGGCCGCACGCACTGGGCTGACACGTGCACAGTGCTGGGCTCGGCCCAGTACTGTTCACATGATTTTTCAAAGCTTTTTGATTTAAAATAATTCATGAAATTAGATTAATTCGTTTAAGGCAATTAAAATATCAGGAAAAATCCAAGAAAATTCTCATAAATACTTTGAGACATTTTGAGTTCAAATAAAATATTTTTAGCAAAACTTAATATAGTTTTTATCTAATTATAATTAGTTTTCACAAAAGGTTCAATATACTTAATTAAAATAAATTCAAATAATTTTTGGAAAATCCAATAAATTCAGAAAATCACCAAAATGCAATTGAGTGAAATTATAGGCCAAATTTTGGGATGTTACAATTTATCATCTTCTCCACATGACGAATCTACACAGCTGCAAGTTGAAGTATCTACAAAGAAGACATATTTGGGTCACATGACAAGGAGTCGTGCTAAACAAATACAACAAGAGGTTAATGCGCTCCTAGCTGATCTTAATGAAAACATCAATGAGAATTATATACTGCCTAAATCTTGTGTGCTGCTTTTACTCAAGTTTTCACCTACGAAGATAATTCAAGCTGAAGAGGCAAGTTGCAAGGAACAAAACTTCGCTACCGGTGTATATTGCTTGAGTACATGACCAATGGGTCAAGTGTAATGACAAGAAGGTGGAGGCTTACACCAAGAAGGCTAGCAAGCAACCCCAACCATCAAATGTTGCATGCATAGCTCCAGAATTCATCCCTGATCTTGCTGCACCATGCCACATGAATATATGAGTATGCAGCATGCATGGAGGGCCATAATGGATAGGATATCAAGTGTACTTTCAGGCACAACAAACGGTTCATCATTTGAAGGCTTGAGTCAAAAGATATTAGAGTTCCAATGCAAGCTGTCCAGGGCATTACTTGCGGCACGAGGCCCCACATTTCTGCTCCCCAACCAGCCTGGTTACCACGAATTTGAAGCCCCATTTTGGACTGTTTTCACACCTAGCTAGGAGGGTTGTTCCTAGTATAAATACCCCTTCCCCCATTCCAGCTAGAACTCTTTGGCAATTTGATTTCAGAATAGGATAGCCAAACTGCTACCAGGATCTTGTTTTAGAGTTTTCCCTTTTGCTCTTGTAAACTTACCTTGTGAGATTGCAGAAGCGGTCGTTCGACGGCAACATTTCTGTGCTTCCAACTTTGTGTGTGGTTGTGTTGATTGGGAACTTAGAGTGTGGTTAGGCGAATTCATGTTGCAGGTCATTACATAGGCAGTGGTTGGCCTTAAGATCATCAGGTTGCACTGTTATCATGGCTGTTTGTAGCTAGTTATCCGAGAGTGTTGTTGGTTGGAATCGATGTTCATTATTGTCTCCTACAGGTGGCGCTAGTTATCGTGTTCCTGCAGATCCTACTTCGTGAAGATCGAGCGGCCTCCGCATCAATCGTCCTGGGCCTGGAGGGTGAATTTGTAGTCCGGTAGGCGAAATCAAAGATTGTAGTGCACGAACACGAGCTGTTGGAGCTTTGCATAACTTAATCGGTTCCTTAGCTGCGTATGCACTAAGGCAAATGTGCTCCAATTGTGCTCACAACCACTGGACGATGCGCACTGCGACACCAACCGCAAGGCGTACTTCTGCTACGCTGACAAGATCTTGGCTAAATGGGGTGAAATCTCGATGTGTAGTACAGAGATTTGAGTGCTGCTTGACTGAAGAAGTCTGGATTTAGCCGGAGGCCAAAGAGTAAGAAAGCTAGAGCTCTGTAAGTGAAGTCGCAGAGAGGAAAGCGAACTAGTTAAGTCTATATGTGAATCGATGGAATGAATGATTGAGTGGGCATTAAAAATAGTGTGGCTAACATACATGAAGCAATTTATTCTTCAATACTAATACTCATCAGCAACTCTAGCTCAGTTGGAAAAGTGCAAGGCTTGCAAACCTTAGGTCTTGGGTTCGAGTCACAGCCATGACATTTTTTTGCATGTTTTTTTGGCATTGCTGCGACTACGAAAAACTTTTAAAAATTTTTGTGGATAATCATGAAGCATCCCTAATGTTCCCATAAAATTTTTAGATGATGATCAAACAAAAAAAATTTCCAAAAATTGTGATAATGCTACTTCACAGTTTTTGAACTTTAGATCGCATGCTTGTACAATTTATAATTTTTTATTGACCTACCAAAACAGGTTTACAATTTTTCAAACTTTTAGAGAAGGGTTGTGAGGAAATTCTTAAGGTCTCCTAAAAAATTTACATCATGATCACACTCGAGAAAATTTATAACATTCTGACACTATTACTGTCTCATTTATGTTCATTCTTTTTTTATTTTTTAAAGATAACAAATTAAGTTCAATTATTTTGAAATTTTTTCTATATGATACTAGTCTTCTAAATATAGTACCATAAATTTTTCATAGCATTTTAATCCTGTACAATTTTATAAAAATCTTACAGTATTTCTACCGAAATTATAAAATGCCTCAAAAATTCGGTTTTTCAAAAAATTGTCATGGAAAATGACTTTGTTAAGGGTTATTGGTGCAATTCCGATCAATTCAGGCCATCAAAACAGAAAATCCAGTCTTAAAACACGAAATTTCGGCCAAATCTCGTCGAAATTTCCTAGATAGTGTTGCATTTTGAAAAAAATTTCAAATTTTTTTAAACGGTCGGGATTTTGGATCCCGTCCCTAGTCGGAATCCGTAATATCGGCCGAGATTTCCGAAATTTTGCCGGTTTTTCAATTCTTGGATGAGAGAGTTAGAGCTGCTTTGAGCTTAGTGAACCAAGCTGTTGAACTTCTTTGATATCTAATTATTACTGCCTTATCACACTTGCTAAACCTGTTATATGAAGCTAGTTTTGATGCAACTCTACACTTTCTATGTTGGTGAAATATGAAAGCTATGCTTTGATATAGTTATTTTCTTGAAAATAATTGATATAATGCATATATGCAGACGTTCCTTCTACAGTCTATAAATAGTGTTAGTTTGCACTAGATCCAATTGATGTAGGTTCGTGAAGAAGTAAGGAAACCATATCGCACAATTTGATGATGTGATTCTCTTTTTTTGCAGGTTAGCTATTTGATAAATTGGATTTTGGCGTTAGGGTGTTGCTCATTGGTTCTTTAGGTTCGTGAAGAAGTAAGGCAATCATGTCACACAATTTGATGATGTGATTCTCTTCTTTTGCAGGTTAGCTATTTGATAAATTGGATTTTGGCATTAGGGTGTTTCTCATTGGTTCATGACTATATAGAATGCAGCTAGGTCCCTTTGTCAACTATATTCCCATTAAGATATTATAGCACTTGATTGAAATTTTAGAATATGCATGTGGCCAGGTAAATTGCTTCTGCTATTTCATTTCAATTCTTATATGTTCTACGTAGTTGTGCCTGAAAAGATAACGTTGTACTACTCTTTGTGCTGTTTGGGCTATAAATATTGTTGCCCTCTTCTTACTATGGTTTTAAATACCTGTAAATTCTATATTAACTATGATCTAAATCCGTAGGAATTCAAATAGCAAATAAGTTCGACGAAATGTAGCGCGCTTTTTCGTCCTAGTATATTGAACATGCGGATATTACAAGAAAGAGAGGGATCTACCTTGAAATGGGCTACGGTTCAAGTAGGTCGCATAGAACGAGCCTAGCCATGCCCATTCTAGACACCAAACCACGCTGATGAAATCAATGCATTTTTACCCCTCTCGATTTTTTTCAAAACTAGCTTTGATGCTAACGTAGTTGCAAAATAGCTTTTTTCCTGGTAGCGAAAACGCCGACCGGTAACGCATTGATAGATTTAAAAGAAAAAGATGGGAAAGAGCTAGAAAAGGGCGCCAGAGACGACAGCTGTGTGCTACTAGAACTCGTTACTTACCCGACTCCTGATCGAGCCGGCGAACGCACCTGATTAAGCCACATAAGCCCCACCTGTTTCTACTATAAAACCTCCTCCCACTCCCATCTCCACCAGTAGCACTTTTCCAACGGCTGTCTTCCACACCAAGCAAGCACCAGGAATATCATGCCACGTGCCTAAACCGTGCTGTGCCACCACGGCTCGGCAGCCCACCATTCCGTGCCATGCCATTGGCGTGCTTTCGGTGAGTTCAGGCATGGTCTATTTGCGATTCGTGTTAGCTTTGTGTCATGCCGGCTCATGCCTAATCCATTTGCACTATTGTGATGAGAGGAAAGGAGCGGTTGATGCGCGGAGTTGAACCAATTAACACAAATATTGGAAGAAAAAGAACTAAGTTTTATTCACTCTTGAACAAGTACATAGTTACTACCTCACTAAAAATCCTACACCCCAGTGTGGAGCGTCGGCTCGGTGCGCGTGCTCGGTGTCGGTGAGCATGTACTCTCCGATCTCCATTATCCATCTTTAGGCATCTTCGTTGTCTCTTATTTCTCCGCATGTGACGATCGCAACGACACCAGCCATAAGGTAAGCCACAATGTCACGGCAGAGCGTCATGTCGCGTGTCGTGCTTGCTTTGAACCCATCAGGCCTGTTTCGTGTTGTGTTGATCCAAGCACGACCCATGCTGACGTGTCGTGCCATGTCACCCATCGTGCCCGACCCTAAGGCCCGGCACAGCCTTGTCATTCATACCGTGCCGGCTTGGTCTGTACGCATGCGTGCCATATCGTGCTTCAGCCGTACCGTACCTACCATGCTACGGGCTAGCCCAAAAAAGTCCAGCCTAGTGCCCAGGTATAGGAACCACTAACGACCTTCCCAGGTCACGAAACCCCAAACTGATGGGGAATAGGTAGGCTACTCTAGTGAAAAACAAAATTTTCTACCGCGAAACCAAGGAACCACTACAAGTTATAGATCACAGAATTACCATTAGACGCGCAGACCCATAGCGGAAGTAGAGTCGATGTAGCGCGGTAGTGCAGATATAGTCGTACTAGCCTCGCGTCTCCCAACAGCTCCTTATGACTGTCGCAGGTTACGGATCATCCTAGCGTTGAAGCTTCGCAGCAACGCCTCCAAGGTATCCATACGTACGGGGCAGGAGCACCACGCGCTGGAGTGCTAACGCCGGCTGCGCGGTTCTGGGAGGAGGAGGGGTGGCAGCTAGGGTTTCGGGAATTTCTAATTCCAATTGTGTCTCTTCGTGTATCACTCTATATCGCAAAGCCACCACCTCCTTCCTTTATAGAGATGTCTCATAACAAGTTCCAACCCTTGAAGCCCATTAGGAACTCTAAGCCTATTATAACTCAGATTCCTATCCGAATTGGTTGCAGCCCCTTAATCGTGTGACCCTATATGTTCACGTGCACTCAGACGTGGCTAGAGTACCCCTATCGATCGTTGAGTACTCCTACTCAACCATCGGGTACACCTACTCAGCCATCGAGTACTCCTACTCGATCATTGAGCATTCGACCAATAGTCGATAGCGGCCTCTAGCAGGACTTACCGACTCCCGAGTACATATAAAGATCGGACGAACCTCAATAATATCCTATATGCATTTCCTTTTGCATCATGATATCGGTCAAACCCAAGGTAAGTTGTTGTCACCCTTATTTGGATGGCTCAGCCACTCTTTCTCGATGCCATGACTCGGATTCTCCGAATACATCGAGTTAACTCTTTAACTCGATGACTCGAGTAGTATAGCCATGCATTTTTCAGAATCCAACCACTCGAGAGACCTAGAGATATCTCTCCTATTGTATGGAGGTGCAAATCCTATCTTGATCGACCACGCCTCGTAGCATGTTTCATGACAAACCCAAAAATCATCTTTATAATTACCCAGTTACGGAGTAGTGTTTGATGACCCCTAAGTAAGTCATTACGTATTTTGAGAACATACGACAATCTCAAGTCGAAGGATATAGCATACACATCGTACATGAGACCAATTGATGGCATGAAAGAATACAACGTTCTCGCAGTGTCTCATAGTGGGTCAATGTCCAACACCATGTTATCTAACATGTGTCCATATTATTGGTTTGATATCTTCGTATCTATGACCTGTGAAATGTGGCCATCGACCAGTACATATGCTAGTCTACTCATATGTGTCCTCATATAATTATCGACTATGGACCCCTTTTAGAATGAACATCATAAAGATGAATATAGAGTTTCACAAATAAATCACGTACTTGTTAATCAATATTCATGATGTTATTCAAAGAAAAATATCATAGTTTATGAACATTTATGAAAATATAATCATCTCTGTGATTGCCTCTAGGGCATATTTCCAACACAAACCTCACTGTGTCACCCTACCTCGCCGCCTCCTCCGCCGCCATGAACGGACCCGTGGAGATCACTCTGGAGAAGGTCACCTTCCGACGCCGCTGCTGGCCCGCCCTATGACGACTGGGTCGAGGACGGCGAGGTCACCGTCGTCCGCATTGGCGGTGGCCTCGCTCCGAGAGCGATGACATCACCAAGTCCTGGCTCTGGGGTATCGCCTCCCTCTCCCGCAGTTGTCGCCTCCACGCGACCCTCATCGAGATCCGCGGTCGCACGCCCGGCCCCTCATACTAGGAGGTTTGCGCTGTGTCGGCGGCTCCCACGCGCTCATGTGCTAGCTCGACTGCTACAACCACAAGTACACCGGTGGTCCTTCTACCATGGTAAGATGCCCTAGCTCCGCGCGTTTCTGGGCGACGGCGACGCATGCGTCATCGTGGCCTGCGTCGGCGTGAGAGAGGCGGCGGGGAAGCTGGCGGAGGAGTGGTGATACGGGGTGAAAAAGGCCCGATCTTCACGACGTGAGAGCAAGAAAGAGGATAACTAGCTGTAAGCAGCCAAGATAACAGTGCAACTTGACAAACGTACTTGAAACTAACCGCTGTCTCAATACAGTAACCTGAATCAAGTCATTCGCCCAACTACATTAGGAGTCGTCAAACGACCGGGGTGGATAAGGATCCCTCCATACAACCATTCCATAGTGGAGAAGACACCATAGTGACTGATCTAAAAAATTACTCATAACAACATTTTTCACTCCTTACAATGGAGGAGTACATGAGGTATTTATACTAGAAATAATCGTCCTGGCTGGTATGAACGCAAATACTAATAAAGGTATGTGGAAGGATATATTGGTGGAGCATTTGAGGAGTGTTCTTTTAATCTCGCACACCTACAAAAATAGCTTTTGCAGGTTCCACTTAAATGGTCATAACTTTTGACTCGAAAGTCGAAACGATGTATAGTTTGAAGCGCTAAAAACTAGACTTCTGGATCTTTCCAATAATATGATATATACATGCTAAAATCATCGAAATTAATTCTGGTGTATAGCTTCTCATATCCATATCAAGTGGGGGCTGCACGTGCCGCGGCCGGCGGATCTAACGGATCTGTTCGCGCTGGTGTACGGGAAGGTAGCCGGGGTGGAGGCCGAGAGGAAAGAGTCGCGAGGGCGAAGGCAAAGGCGGACGACGACGACGACGACGAGAAGGAGTACAGCGAGCAGGGGAGGCGCAAGGTGGTGAAGTGGCTGGCCCTGGATCGCATGGCACGCGTGGCGCTGGGCCCGGAGATGCGGCTCGCGCGGTGGCCGGCGAAGGTGGCGGACGTTGACTGGGGCGGCTACAGCCAGCTGGGTGACGAGGAGTGGATGTACGCCACCTGCGACGCCTACCTCTGCTTCGAGATCGCGCTCCGCTGCCTCGGGAAGCTCGGCGCCCCCGTCGGCGCCTGAGATCTACCGTACGCCATCTCGCTCGATCGCGCCGCCAACGTTGTGGTAACTCGATGATCTGTAGTTGTGCTCATATCTCCCTAGCTCGTCGACATGATCTGCAGGCTGTTTTTTTCTTTTTTTTTTTTTTTTGCTGATGCTGCGTTCAGTTGTTCGCCCGTGTGTGTTTAGCACGAGCTAGACTGTTTCTACAGTAGTACGGTATCGCAAGTTGTTATGGAAGCGTGTGCACATGGTGATCTGAATATCTGATACCATTACCTGGATTGAAATGGATGGGTTGCTGCTGATTACTATGTTGAGATTTGTATTGAGTTGCATGACACCAACCAGTTCACCCAAAAGCTTAAGCTGATGAGGAAAGATAGACAATTCACTTATACTTCAACAGTTTGGCTAATTGGTATTGGGCACTCCCTTTCTGATTTTGAAACATGCATGAGATTTGGCTAATTGCTATGTAGCACTAGCTGCTTGAATGCGTGATGCATTCTCCATCATCCTGTAGGTTTGTACCGACCTGACGATCCATTTCTATCTATCTAACATAGAGACGATGCTGTTGTTTGCACTAGAGAGTTGAGCTGAGGAAGTCTGTCTGTTGCGGCGATGCAATGCTCACGTTCCGTAACTGGGGTTCTGGTTTATTAGGCCAGGAAATGTGTCCTTGACTCCTTGTCTCCCGTGAAATGCACGTGGCTCGTTGAGTCCATCGGGATCTTGCCACAGAATGCTCATTTTCGCAGGTGAACAAACATTTCCCAATTCATTACGTCTCGTAGTACTACACTGTTTGCTTCACTTGAGCTCTTCTTGCACAAGAGAAAAAAAGGAAATTATGAGTGTGTACAAAAACTAACACTTTCTTTTTTTACGAACGGAATAGAATTATTCCATTAGCATGACAAGTTAGACACGAGAGATACTGAGGGTCTTCGAACCGTACGCATGGCCTCAAAGACTCCAAAGCAGTGACGTCGAACTTTGCGTGTTCATGCTCCAACAAGTTGCATCCTCTGGGACAAAATGCCACCTCGACTTTATCAAAACCATTCACCGTAAGCAAAAACCTAAACCTAACTTACATTCTGCACCACCAAATTGCTCGAAACTTCATGCGTATATGCCTTAATGCACGCGCGAAACCATCTCAACCGACGCATGCACCAGATGCGTCTGGTGCAAGTGCCGAAGCCGCGGTTTTCCGCATCGGCGACAGCGTGGCCGTCGTCGAGACCGACGACGTCACCAGGTCGTGGCTCCGGGAGGTCTCCACCGTCGCCCGCGGCCGCGAGCCGGGCAACGGGTACTGGGACTGTTTCCCGCCTGCGTGACCGCCGAGCCCACCCCGACAATCCCTACCGTTGCATGCGTCGGCGGCTCCCACGCCCTCGTGTTCCGTACCCTGGTACGTCAGGTCCGGCGATGCGGGCCGGCTAGTGTCCCAGGACGACAACAGGATGCAGCACCTCAGCTCGTTCCTCGGGGACCCCCGCGTCGCAGTAGCCTGCGTCGGCGCGGAGGAGGTGGTGATGAAATATATATGCGAGTATTTGTCTTCCTGTGCATGTATGACTTCTCTGCTTTTCTGTTTCCCTACGTGCCTCGCCCTGCGTCGCAGGATTTGGTGATGACAATGCGTGCTGTGCTCTGAGATTTTGGTAAATTTGTTTCGACTCCGGGACGACTTGGTGGTGGCGATTAATGGAAACGAGAACGAATAACAAAAGCCGCGTGGTGTATATACATAGCATGCATCTGTTACAATTTGTATATACGTATTTTTTTCGATTATAAGGTAGATGTACATGCTGATAAAAACACACACCAACCCACACGTATATCACAAGCACTCATAAGAGTACACCCTCTTAGCATATAACAACAACAACCAAGCCTTTTATCCTAAACAGGTTAGAATAGTCTAGACAAGAAACCCAATTAAAACCAGTATACTCCCTTAGCATACGTTTAGAAATAGAGACCTTGCTATCCTACACCGTTACTATTTACTTATGCTCCCTACGACTGCCGAAATGTTAGATTGGATTATTTAATAACTAGCTAGTTTTCACGAGAACATATCATTGCAAATGCACTAAAAGTTGCAGATTTGAAATTTTTGATCCGAGGTTTGGCACAGCTCCAGCTCCACCAAAATTTATGGAGTTGGTA
The DNA here is from genome assembly GCA_036346275.1 of Otatea glauca. Classification (NCBI taxonomy): domain Eukaryota; kingdom Viridiplantae; phylum Streptophyta; class Magnoliopsida; order Poales; family Poaceae; genus Otatea; species Otatea glauca. The sequence goes on along the minus strand of CM070712.1, from coordinate 20,905,471 downwards.
GAACAAGGTATTTCTAACTCCAAAAATTCATAGAGCTGGAGCTGTGGGTACATTAAGAATGTTTAGGTGGGTAATCTTGTTTATATTCTAGACTAAAAATATAAACTTAATTCACTTTATTTTAGCCTACAAGCTCTAGATCTGAAGTAAAACTAGGATCTAGAACTCTGCTAAACAGGGTCTTAATTCACCAAAGATCCAGATCTCCACCCTTCCCTTCCCACCCAAGACTATGACAAAAAAACTCCTCCTACTTCCCTTCTCACTCCACTCTCTTTCTCTCTCCCTCCTTGGTGTCGACAATGGCGAGGTCACCGCTGATTCGGACGATGGCTTTCTCATGGTGGTGTTCAATCCTCTAGGGTGAGTTTCATGGGGGCCTTCATGCCACCAGTGGTGGGTAGAGATGGGGTTCTATGATTTGGGAAGGGGATCAAGTGAAACCCTCTCCTCTCGACTTGGGAAAGGTTGAGACGGAGGTGTGGGGGTGGAGGAATGTCTATTACAAAAGGAATTGGACAGTGTGGTGCAATCTCGGCCTGGTGAGATAGGATGGCGCTCGTCATGCACTCATGGAATGAGACAGATCCTTCTAGAAGGTGTCTGTCTCACACGGAAGCACGTTCAAGGGTAAAAAATGGGTCAATTTGGGCTTGCTTGGTGATAGCCATTTGGAAATGTTGCCTACTAAAGAGCCTATTTGTGGTATGTGTACCACCTTCCCTTCCAAACCCTAGCCGCGCCTCAACTTTGTCAATCCGCCACTGGCCTTTCTCTTCTTTGGCTTTCTTGTTGGTATTGGGTAGGTAGGGGACCATTGATTTCCAAAATTAATTTTCTTTAGTTTTCATTGTTTTGTTTTTTACATAATTTGTTTTAGTGTTGTTCTTCCCTAACAGGGTTTTAGTTGGAATTTTTTTACCTGCGATGGGTTTTACCATACCGACGCCTACGATAGAGATGGACAATGTGCCAACTTGGGTAGAAATAAATCTTTTATCATTTTCTCCGAACAAACAACACCACTACCGATGCATAGGTCCTACACATCAACGAAGATCAACAATCTTTTTCCCATTGTCATGATCATCAATAACTATGACACAATTGCCAGATCTGGAGTCTTTGGTGAGCAAGATAAAGAACACCATGTTCATTGACTCCATGAGTTGGTAATAACATGTTGTTCGTTTAGAATTTTTAATGGAATGTTGAATTCTTATGTACTTTTATCTGGTGAATGAACATGTCCTTAAATAAAGAAAATGATCTTAGGAAATATAGTATATCTTGTGAATGTGGAACGAAAATATGCTGAAAGAATATGTGATCTTTTGAAACTAATAAAACTTAGGATTATTCCCATCATTCAACAATAGTTTAACCTAATTCAATCGTTTGCACTTTGCAGACAAAAACTTAGAAGACTTTTTTTTTGTTTAATGAGAGGTCCAGGCCATGCATGCACAGGTTTGTTTTTCTTTCTTACATTGACTAGTTGTTGGTCCAGTAAATGTAGCTCATTCAACTATATATATATAAAGATAAATATCAGAAAGATGATATGGGGATTGCCGGATTGTAGAATGGTGTATATAATTATATTATGAAAAGGAGAAAATAACATTGGTTGCAACACTTTGGTTCCAAATTGCCAGTCCATCTCTTCATTACTGTTACGAAATTAAATCATGTAAATCATGTGATCAATTGCTAAAAGGTGTCTATTGCCAAAAGATGTCTATTCGAAGAGATGTCTTTTCCTAAGAGACACCCCAATCTTGTATATATATATGTGATCAAACACTAAAGAGAATGGATCATTAGCAATCTCTCTCAATTCTTTGTCTCTCTTAATTCTTTACATTTAACATGTAATCAACGCTTCTGCTCTTCAATCTCAGACGCGCGCACAAGAAAATCATCAGGATGCCTCATGAAGTCAATCTGCTGGAGGAGGAATTATGCCTTGTGGATAGTTGCACCAAAAACTCTATACTTAGAGAGATCAAATATTTCCAAACTCTTAAGAAAAGAGAAGGAAATGTTTTGACCATCGCCGGATGCGATGCGTTGATAGTTGGTTCTGGTCGAGCCACTATCTCTCTTCCAATGGGTACGAAAATTATAATCGAGGATGCTTTATTGTATCCTGATTCAACTCGCACCCTACTAAGTTATAGAGACATCTGTAAGAATGGGATTCATGTTGAAACCCATATAGAGAATAAAGAGGAATTTCTTCTCTTTACTAAACTTACTGGATCCGGCAAACACATATGTGAGAAAATTCCATCACTCGAATCTAAGATTGTACTTCACATACATTAAGCCCATTGCAAATGTTGCATATAAAGTAATCTTTCAAAATGTCGATGCATTCCAAACTTGGCATTGGATTGGGCACCCTGGTATAGGGATGATGAGAAAGATTATTACCAATTCTATTAGTCATGCTTTGAGTACTGCAAAATTCCCTCAATCTTCTGATTTTATGTGCACATCTTGTGCCACTGGGAAATTGATTTTAAGACCATCTCCTCTTAAAATTATTGCAGAACCACTTAAGTTCCTTGAACGTATTCAAGGTGATATTTGTGGACCAATTTCATCACCTTCTGGACCATTCAAATATTTCATGGTTTTGATTGACGCATCTACTCGATGGTCTCACGTGTATCTTCTATCAACACGTAACCATGCATTTGCAAAGAAAATATCTCAACTTATCAAGTTGAAGGCTCATTATCCTGAACATCGGGTTCAATCAATTCGCATGGACAATGCTGCAGAATTTACTTCTCAAGCCTTCGATGATTATTGCATGGCTTTGGGAATTCAAGTTCAACACTCTGTACCATATGTCCATACTCAGAATGGTCTGGCTGAATCCTTGATTAAAAGAATCAAACTCATTGCTACACCAATCTTATTGAATAGTAATTTACCTACATCATGTTGGGGTCATGCAGTCCTACACGCTGCTGATCTAATACAACTGCGACCAACTGCATATCATGAATCTTCTCCCATGCAGTTAGTACGTGGAAATCCTCCAAATATTTCCCATTTGTGTAAATTTGGGTGCGCAGTGTACGTACCCATCTCACCACCTCAGCGTACCACTATGGGTGCACACAGGAAATTGGGGATCTACGTGGGATATCATTCTCCGTCGATCATTAAGCATATAGAACCTCTTACAGGGGATCTATTACTGCCCGATACGCTGATTCTATATTTAATGAAGATCATTTTCCGGCATTAGGGGGAGACTTCAAGTACCAGAAAGAATGTCGGGAAATTGATTGGAATGCACAAAGCATTTCGAATTCAAATCCATGTACTACTGAATTTGAACAACAAGTTCAGAAAATTATTGATTTGCAAAACATTGCAAGTAATATGCTAGATGCATTCACCAATTACAAAGGTGTTACAAAATCTTTGAATCCTGCCATTAATATACCAGAAAGAGTGGAAGTACCAATCAAAACCACTCATGCCCTGACTAGCAAAAAGAGGGGGAGAAGTATGGCCAAGAAACAAGATTCTACTTTTTCTAAACAGAAAAAGAAAACAGTGACTGCATCCCAAACTATGGTTAGAAAACAACAATTGGAACATTCTGTTCCACAATCTAGCTCTCAAGCGCAAGTGCATTTATGCACTGAGGCTGGAACCTCGGAATATCCTAGATCAATCATATTGGGAAATAATGATGAATCTTTAAGGATAAATGAAATTGCCATCAATTTTATTGATAATGAAGAACCATCATAAGCGTCCTGTTGGTGCTAAACCTTTACTTGAGGTCCAGAATGTACAGCATCAATCTAAGAATAAAAAGAATTTCAAAGGATTTACCTCTGGTCATCTAAAGAAACCTGGTGGTAAGCGCAACCACAACCGGAAGCGAAAACATAATGCAAGAGGGAAAGGTAATGTGAAGCCATCAAATAACAACAAGCGTTGTAACAAGTGTGGTGATACTTCACATTTTGCCAACAAGTGACGTACCTCCAAACACTTGGTTGATCTGTACCAGAAATACCTTAAGGAAGAAAAACCAGCACCAGCAAAGAACTATGAAGAACATTTCAATCTTTCTGAGGCTGCTCCAGAGGTTGGTTGCTCTCGAAAGGATCCGATGAACATTAATCAGAACATCCCCTCTTTACCTCAACAAGAGAATCTCCCATCCACGGATGACATACTCATAGAATATGCTTCTATGAAAACAATGAGGTTGTGAGATATAAAGCAAGGCTAGTAGCACAAGGTTTTACGCAAAGGCTTGGCATCGATTTCAATGAGACATATTCTCCCGTAATGAGCGGCATAACTTTCCGATATCTTATATCTTTGGCAGTACAAAATCGTCTATCTATGCAGTTGATGGACGTAGTGACCGTATATTTATATGGGTCATTGGATTCAGATATATACATGAAGGTTCCAGAAGGAATTGGTATACCAAATCCTCAGGCAAATCGCAACATGTATTGTATAAAATTGCAAAAGTCATTATATGGATTAAAGCAATCGGGCCGAATATGGTACAATCGGTTAAGTGAATTCCTTAAACTTAAGGGATACACTAATAATGATGATTGCCCATGTGTTTTCATTAAGAAATCGTCCAAATGATTCTGTATCATTTCAGTGTATGTTGATGATCTCAACATCATTGGTAATGAAGCGGATATTAATGAAGCACGTCATCATTTAAAGACGGAGTTTGAAATGAAGGATTTGGGTCAAACCAAATATTGCTTAGGTTTACAACTTGAGCATTTACCTTCAGGAATTTTTATACATCAAGCCGCTTATATCCAGAAAATATTGGAGAAATTCAATATAGATAAATCTTATCCATCAAAAACCCCTATGGTGGTTCGATCTCTAGACATAAAGAAAGATCCATTCAGACCTAAGGAGGATGGAGAAGATCTTTTGGGTCCTACTATTCCATATCTCAGTGCCATAGGAGCACTCATGTATCTTGCAAACTGCACCAGACCGGATATCGCATTTGCAGTTAATCTGCTGGCAAGATACAGTGCTGCTCCTACTAAACGTCATTGGACGGGAGTTAAGAATATCTTTCGATATCTTAATGGCACAAGAGATCTTTGTCTTTACTTCATGAGGAGCCATGATCCAATATTATTGGGTTACACTAATGCTGGTTATCTATCTGATCCCCATAATGCCATATCACAAACAGGCTTTATATTTTTACAAAGTGGTACAGCCATTTCTTGGAAGTCTTCAAAGCAAACTCTAGTGGCTACATCCACTAATCATTCTGAAATAATTGCATTATATGAGGCATCACGTGAATGCGTGTGGCTTCGCAGAATGATTAACCACATCTTAAAATCATGTGGTCTTGGTTCTTAGAATCACCGACTATTATCAATAAAGATAATGTTGCTTGTGTTGTTCAGATGGAAACATGTTACATTAAGAGCAACATCACTAAGCGTATTGCTCCTAAGTTGTTTTATCCCCACGAATTGCAAAAGAATGGGGAGATAAACATCCTGCATACCAAGTCTCTACCTTATTCTCTTTTCCACAAATGTGTTGAAAGAATAGGTATGAGAACATTTAAAGATTTGCAGGGGTAAGGGGGGAGACTCTCTTTGATCAGTAACCTTATTTCACATCATATTGTACTCTTTTCTATTATGAGGTTTTTCTTGAAAAAGGGTTTCCTCATTTAAAGTTTTTAATGAGGCAATATCACCACAAATTTATATATCTTATCATCTATTTTTCCCATAAGGGTTTTTGCAAGGTGATAAGCTGGATATATATCATGATTTCTCCTTTATTTTTCCTATATGGTTTTGAGGAGTTTTTCTCATGATAAAACACATATTTTCCTCATATTTTCCCTACAGGGTTTTTAGAGGAGCTTACAAGATATATACAAGTGAAGGAATTGATCAAGGGGGAGTGTTACGAAATTAAATCATGTAAATCATGTGATCAATTGCCAAAAAGTGTCTATTGCTAAAAGATGTCTATTCGAAAAGATGTATTTTCCCAAGAGACACCCCAATCTTGTATATATATGTGTGATCAAACACTAATGAGAATAGATCATTAGCAATCTCTCTCAATTCTTTGTCTCTCTTAATTCTCTACATTTAACAATTACATCCTATTGGTTTGAAGCAATGCTTTATTGATAAATGCTATAGCAAACTTTGGCATCTGAATGGGAGCGAGAGACATGTGCAATCTAAATCTGAAAACTCGATAGAAATTCTAACAGGGTTCAACTTCGAGCATTAATTTGTTAACTCCATAGAAATTCTATCGGGATCGACTTTCGATCATTTCAGGCGCAACTGCACGTCTGCACGGGCAGCCAATCAGCTGAGGCAGCTTTCATTCTGAAATGGCATACATGCTCATTAACACGGTAATACCAATCACAAAAGGCAAACAACCAATTATAACATGAATACTGAATAGGGTCAGGTTACAAAAATATGGGATTTGAATCTTAAAAAGGAACATCGCCAAGGACAGTAGATTAACCCAACCCAACTCTCCTGCAATTAACCAATAAACATATATCTGAACTGTACTGGATGCTAAAACCTTGCTTGGGAAGCAGAATGACAGAAACTAACAAAAGCAAGAATAAATGTAAGAAGGAAACAACGACCGGAAAAAAGACTTGCAACAGATTCAACCATAACATCTCAGCATTGTAAGGTATATAAAATTCTGTAACAACAAAATATTTTCATAATCTGATAGTCACTTGCTATCCATTGAAATCAGTCTACCGGCTCCGCTGTTGATAGACTATGCATGTATGGGATATATGATAATGCCAACCTAGTTGGAGGTGCGGTACAGCTTGCCAAAAACATGCAGAAGGGCAACGACCGCAATAAACCCTATGCTCATGATCAGAACAGCGTTCGGGGACATCTTGCGCCCAGCAGTCTCATCGGTGTAGAACTGGAGCATTGTACTGGCGCCACCTCCGGCAGCAGCACCGCTGGTGGTTCTACGCCTGCGCAAGCTTGCAGCAGCTGCTGCACTCCCTCTAGATGGTGCGTCACCATTGGCCACCATCTTGTTTTATGGTCTCTATATGGCAGCCAGCATGAGGTTCAAGCATAAGACTTGCAGCACTAGTGTCGTGATTTGTGAAAAAACCACGACATACAAAGAGCTCAATGATCAAGCAGCAGGTACCATTAGTAAGTTTATCACAACTACAGGGTATACAAAAATAAGCATAGATTGCAAATGATAGGAAGGAATAGCTATGTCTTTTCTTTTGAAGAGAAGGATAAATTCTATGAAATTGGTGGAGTATTTCACTAGTAAAAGGTAACTGCTAAACATGCTATTTCATAGGCACACAATGAATTAATTCTATGTGCAGTATGTAACCAAAACGCAAAATCTCACAGTAGTGCACATCTTGGAAATCTACATTGGTATGCCAAGTGAAGTTTTCACAATTGACTTTGTATTGCAAAACCAAGAAAAAGAAACGGTTCTGTTGCTTATACCCGTATACATTAATACACCTCCAAACTTTGTATTTTTTATTCCTGAGAGCTATACAACATTAACTAAACTAGTTAAAGATAAGTTTACCACTGCCAGACCTAAATTGAAATTAGCACCAAACTTGTACTCAAGCCTTGTGCCTAGGGGCTTGGCCAAAACACCCATTGACCTGATATGCTGCCTAAGGAAAACTGTTAAAAGGTCTTAATCTAGTAAAACAGTATGTGTGCGAATGCACTAGCATGACATTACACAAGTTCTGGCATTGCAGAGCAGCATGGATTGCAATACACAGTTTCGCCGCATGATAATAATTGCTTACACAAAAGCCTAAAAAACCAAGACTACAATTGTAATGACACAATTCCAAACAGAAAGGCAAGTTCGCACCGAACAACATGGAGCAGAGCAGGCCATGGGCGCCAGTCATCTATCAAGGCAATTTCTTAAACACAGAAGATCCTATCAAGGATTCAATATTCGTCCACAGAAGTGATGTACAACAATCTCACTTCTTCTCACAGAACACTAGAGCACTACTATTTCGGGGAATCCAAGAAGTATATCGAATCACCGCAGAACAAAACCAAGATCGCATCAAGACGGCGCCAGATCTGAATTCCGAACAACCGGATCTTGAACAAAGCACCCGTCCCTACTGTCGCGAATTCTAACCGTCTTAACAGGCCAAACATTCAGCACGACAACGGGCGACGCGATCTAACGAAAGACACAAGGAAACCCCTCGTGCATATACACACATGCATGGATCAAACAAGGACGCGGATGAAATCGGCCGGACACAATCGAATCGAAAGGCACAGACGGGTGATTTGAGAGATGGGAAGGAGGATCGCGCGCACCTGATGAATTCGCCCAAGTGGTTCTTGGTCTTGTGCAATCTGAGTGCAGAATGCTCCTCCTCGTCTAAACCCTAAACCCGTGCCCTGATATCTAGGTAGGCACTAGGCAGCCAGCCAGCCAGGCACACGGCACACCGCACACGCTCGCCTTCCGGGTCGGGTCCGAGCTCCGATATAAGGGGGATGACGTGGCCCGCGCGATCTGATTGGGTGGGACGCGTCACGATCCGTAGATCTGGGCCGTCCGGTTCGTTATCGGATCGTGGGAGCCCGGCCCGCGAGCGATGAGGCGGAACGGAAACGGTGGCGTTTTTAGTTTTTATCGTCTCTGGTGGGAAAGATTCGCGTCATGGTGTGTAGACCTGGGCAGCAGCCCGGTTTTTAAGGTCGGCTCGTGGCATGATAGTATGCATGTATAAAGATAGGATCGATACGACACGAATGATAAGATTGTGTAGGGTCTCGAGATCAGATAATAGACGGCATGACACGTCTGTATAGATTGCGTTTGGGCTAGCATTACACGAAACAGGTTCGATGATCCAAAGTAGGCACGACATACGGTAGAATGTTTTGCTACGACATTATGTTATGTTGTGGCTCGCCTTACGACCGGCACCTTTTGTGATCCATGCATGCGGAGAAATGGAAGACAACGGGATGCTAAAAAGTAAAGAATGGAGATTAGAGAGTACATGCTCATTAACATCGAGCACATGCATCGAGCCACTGTGCACTGGGGTACCTACACTGGGTATAAGGTTTTTAACAAGGTAGTAACTCTGTACATGTTCAATAATGAATAAAATTTAGTTCATTTTCCTAACATCGAGCCACTGTGCACTGGGGTACCTACACTGGATGTAAGGTTTTTAACGAAATAGTAACTCTGTACCGTTCAATAATGAATAAAATTTAGTTCATTTTCTCCAATATTTGCATCACTGTCTTAGCTCTATACGTCTCTGGCTCCTTTTCATTCGTCGCAACAGTGCAAATAGACCGAGTTTAGATCGGTTCGAATCGCAAATGAGTCATGTTTAGGCTCGCCAAAAATAAACCAAACCAACTATACTGTGACGGCACGATATAGTTTAGACACCTGACCCGACAGACCGTGCTATGCCGGCCTGACAAAGTACGACACTGACCTCTAATCGCATGCGCCAGGGCGCGTATGACGTGGATACGGTTGTTCCATCGACGAGCTCATAGAGTGGCCCAGAGATTTTTTATTTATATCCTATCGAATGGGCCGCGCGTTTGGTCCGCTTCCGTCCATGAATCCCTCCATGTCCATCGTCACCCAACGTGGAGCCCACGAAGAGCATCTCCTCCGCTCCTAAAAATAGAAGCCAATTGTTTTTTTTTTTTTTTGCCCCACTCACACATTTTTTCTACAAACATATCCCACACGAACACAATTAAAAAAATAGTCATTTTCCCAATTGTAAAAACGCCAACAAGTGTGCGCTTATGTACCGTAATAGGTGACGAGATAGAACAGCAGAATCTGCCACACTCGGACACCGCAATAGATCTTGTCGCCCTCCCTGCATTGCCACTTTGCTGAGTCCTCTTACTATGGCAGCACGTCTTGTCGAGCTGCCTTACGGTGATAGGTGTAGACCGTGGTTTCAAGCTCTCGTCGTGGTACATAAGTATGGCAAGTGACATATGACAGCAATTTTATGGCCTAAGATAGAGTTATTTTTGCAATTACGATCACACGGAGGCTAAATTTGTAAAGAAAATGAAAAAAACTAGAAAAACTTATATTTCCTAAAAATGGCCGGCGATAACAAGAACAAGGTGGAGCACTAGCTCACCTGGGCGGCCCTGGCTTCCTCCCCTTTTAGAGCTGGAGCAACCTGCGAGGGGTCCAAATCGATTCCAGCCATTTTCCGGCCAAATCGATAAGGGAGAAGTGTGCCAAATCCGTGGAATTTGGTTTGATCCCGGGAGGGGGAGATTGAGGTTGAGGTTGAGATTGAGAGGGATGGACCAGATTATGGGGAAGGTGGGCGGGTACTGGTTCAACCAGAAGGCCGGCAAAGAGATGAACAACATCGGCGACGACATCAATGTCAGTCCAAAATCCCCCTTTCCTTCCTTGATTTCTTTCGGTGGTTCTTCGATTACCGTTTTCCTTCCGCGTCTGATTCGAATTGCTACACGATGAACCGATCAACCTTTCTTTCTTGCTCCTTGCTCGTTCTAACCCTGTATGCATCGTGGTCTCTCGTTCTTGCTAACCACGAATTTGGAAAGTCCGATTTCTCAAGGATTACTCGTTGGTTTGCGTCTGCTGTATTCGACGGAATCAATATCAAGCTGTCGATTCCTTGTGCATTGTTTTTGTTGAGGGCATCATCAACCTGACTGACGTAGATGATCCAGAGGTGACTACGTACGATTCACACAGGACGATCATGCCGGTAGAGTGGATTGAATTGAATGAGGAAAATCGAGCGTGCCGCGTGGGTTGAAATCGCGAGATGCCTTTGTAATGATGGATGCGTGAGCAATTTTTACAAGTATCACCGTACAAATTGCATAAATTTTAAAAAGTAAAAAAAATAAGTATTATTAACCTTTCATTTATACTTTAATATTTTTATGTAAATTTTAATTAGTGATACAGAGAAATATCCTCCTGTATATCTATGTAAACAGTGTCTAATTAGACAAACTAGAAAAGTCTAGCTTCTGTTCTTCGTAGCGCGTAACATGTGGTCGCAGGGGAGCTTGATTGCTTCGTACCTATTGTCAAAGAGATCAATGGCTAGAAAAAAAAATTAGAAAGAGAATGGAGGATATCCAAACAATAATCTACATGCCATTAGTTGCACGGTGATATTTACGGAACAGTTCAGTTGCTGTTAGTTCGTGGAAATTTGAGGATTTGTTACTCAAAAGACGTGGCTTTAAGGACTTGTTACTCTAAACATTGTATTTGATGATTTGTCACTTAATACTATTTTTACTAAAGCCTACAAGGTTCCGGCCACAAGGTTCATTTGAGCCGTGGAGCACGCCGGCTTAGCTCGCGGCTTGAGCCGAAAAATTTACATCCGGATCTTTTTCGAAAAAAATTATATATAGGTCTTTTTTTTTCGGAAAAAAATTACGGTTAGATCTTTTTTCGAAAAAGAATATATATTACGCCTAGGTCCTTTATGCGTTTTTAAGGCTTACGCTCGGGTCCTTTTACCAAAAAAAGAAATTACGATTAGGTCCTTTTTGTAAAAGAAAAAAAGCGTTCAGGTCTTTTTTTTTGGAAAAAATATATATTACATTTAGGTCCTTGTTGCATTTTTCTAGCATTACATTTAAGCCCTTTTGCGGAAAACACAAAATCCTTTTTAGGTCCTTTTTGCGCGTTTTCTCGATTTGCTCGTGTGTGGAGCGTCGATCGCGCATTTTCTCGATTTGCTCACGTGGAAAGCGACGCCACGCCGCGTATAAGTTTCTAGTTGGTTACATCATCTACAAAGCACCACTCTCAACCCTTTTAGCCCTTTTTCCTCACTTGAAGTGACCATAATACCCTTCGGTTCCTTGAAGAAGCTAATTGGTTGGAGGACCGAGGCTTGCTATGTTAGCAGGAGTCGTTGAACTCAGCTCTCTGGCCTGATTCAAATAAAATTTAAGAACAGGCACACATGTGTATATTAAATGAGATAGCACAAGAGATTTTAGAGCCTCTAATTACTTTATTAACATGTATATCCAACACATACGGGTTATGTGTGGATCTTTGTACTTTAAAAAAAGAAGCTAACTGGTTGGGCTTGGACCTAACCCACTCATCCGGCCACCCCGACCTGCCACACTCCTTCTCCTCCCGCTCTGCGCTCAACTCAGCTGTGCGCCGCCGCCCTCCAGACTCCACCTCGGTCCCGTCCGACGCTGCCGCCGCCGCCGCAACCGAGCTCCACCATGGTTCCGTCCGTCGGTGCGGCTGCACACGCCCGCCACCTCGCTTGCGTGTGCTGCTGCCGCCTTACCTCGCTTACATAGTGAGAGAATCGGTTCTATCGTTTTTTGGTGCAAATTAAGCTGGTTCGATTCTATGTTGTTGTTTTTTTACCATATAGGCTGCCATGTCGAGATTTAAAACCTGCTCAGCAAAAAGGTTTTGCCACATGGGCTGCCATTTCTCTTCGTGGTCTCATCACAAAACAATCTCATGTTACAGTTTGCAAACACACAACAACTAAATAACGAAGAGTAGAGGAAAGAAAAAATCAACCGTGAAGAAAGGAGAAGTAGTTGGTTCCTGGCGGCGGTGTTAGACGCCCGGTGTCAAGAAGGGAGAAGAAGTTGAGGTAGCAAGGGATGTCGTCGGTGGTGAGGTAGAAGCAAATGTGGCGTAGCGGCCGACGGCACCTCACGGCTTGGCGGCACAGCACTCGCAGCGGCTCACAGAAGAGAAGTTGAGGAGGCGTGGTTGTTGGAGGGCGGCGGTGGGTGTGTAGGGTGGCGCTGGTTCTTGTGCGGCGGCGCAGATGAGGAGATCGAGCAGGGGAAGAAGGGTGCGGGTCAGTTCAGGGTTACATGGCCTGGTGCAGCCGTTTAGAGCAGAAGTCACCCAAGGGGCATTATGGTCACTTCAAGTGAGGAAAAAAAGGGCTAAAGAAACCAGAAAATGTGAAAAAAGGATGAGAGTGCCATTTTGTACATGCCGTGATGGATTGAGCGGCAAATTATCAAATACAACTTTTTGAGTGGCAAATCTTCAAATACAACTTTTTGATTGGCAAATCTTGATGCCACATCTTTTGAGTGGAAAATAGTCGAAATTCCCTTAGTTGCTGGGTGATTTTGGGCCATTGGGAGTGAAGACCAGAGTATGAAACACCGCAAGCGAATGGTTTTAGTCAACGAAGTACAACATGGGTTCGGGCAGTTCCAAATTTCCAGTACTGCAACAAGGGAGAAGTAGTACCACATTTGTTGAGGTTGTGGCATTGGCGACTTGGTAGTTGAACCAGAATCATAGTTACCGTGTTTCTCAGTAGACATTTAGCATACGTGATGTATTGTTGTGCTCGTGGGCGTCCCTGAACATGCAAGGCATGTATAATAAGACCACGTCAGTTGACTCTTAGCCTATATACATCAGCTTTGGTCTATATGGAGGAGTGAGAAAAGAGGAGAGAGAAGAGAGCTGGCTCTTATTTAGCAGTCAGCTTTGCACGGGAGCATAGGTAGATCATTTATGTACAAGAGAGAAAAGATAATTATTGCACAACATCTAAAGACAACCTTTAGAGACATCAGCTTTGGTCTATACGGAGGAGTGAGAAAAGAAGAGAGAGAAGAGAGCTGGCTCTTATTTAGTAGCCAGCTTTGCACGGGAGCATAGGTAGATCATTTATGTACAAGAGAGAAAAGATAATTATTGCACAACATCTAAAGACAACCTTTAGAGACAATTATTATACAAACTGGCTTTTAGCTTACTATTAGCCAGTAGTTGGCTTTGCTATTGTATTTGCTCAATGAAGCCTTGGAAACACCTGGGGGGTGCTATTATCGAGATTCTATTTTTTGCATGACTTTTGTTGCTATATTAAATTAGCATTCTTTGAAAGATCATTAAATTAGCATTTTGTTTTGTCTTTTCAGCGTTTCCTGTTATGAATGACTTCATACTTATAATTTGCCATCACTTATATACTCTTTGGCGTACTAGTACCTACACTATATGATGGACTGTTGTGGCAGTTTTGCAAACCATGCTTGCAAGCAACAAAAAAAATCCTTTTTCTTGTGTGCTGACTCCATAAACCTTTTACCATTTTGATTCAGTCTATCTCTAGCAGCATCGGAGATGGAGCTAAATGGATGGTCAACAAAATCAAAGGTAAGGTATTCATTGTTAGCTTTGCTGATTCTAGCACAAAATGTACAGCATGCAGGCTTTCTTATCTATGTTCTCCATATAAACACATGTACATTTTGAATCTGTGGTGGATGTGAAGGAAAAAAATGTTCCACTTGAAATGGTTATTTCTAGTTTAGCCTGCAGAAATTTCTTAGGTTCATGTAAAAATATTGCGGTTGGTAATTTTGCAAGGTGTATATGCGAGTGTGAATAGAAAAATAATAATTGAGAGACCAATTTAGTAAAAGTAGTAGTTGCCAGCGTCTGTTTGGATTATAACAGTACATTGTGATGCGTTTGAATGTCTTGAAGGTGGATAACCTCTCACATTCCTATCTTCATTGACCAATCAACTACTATTTTACCACGACACCTTATTAAAGAAATGTGATTGTGAATCAATTCCATCTTTACTTATTCAACTAGCACCATTACATGATTTTGCTTCCTTTTTTAATTCATCTGAGTAAAATACCGCTTGGTTGCAGGAAAGATGCAGAAACCACTGCCTGAACTTCTCAAGGAATATGACCTCCCAATAGGCCTCTTCCCCCAGAACGCGACCAACTATGACTTCAACGAAGAGACAAAGAAGCTATCAGTGTACATCGCATCAGCCTGCGAGGTTGGCTACAAGGATTCCTCAGTCCTGCGCTTCTTCACCTGCGTGACCGGCTACCTCGAGAAGGGAAAGTTATCGGAAATCGAGGGCCTGAAGACCAAGATCCTGATCTGGACCAAGGTGACGGCCATCAGGACCGAGGCCACCAAGGTACATTTTTCTGCTGGCATGAGCAAGACCAGGAATCGCGACGCTTACGAGGTTGTCAGGGACGGTGTTGGCATAGATAAGTTCTAGATCATAGTTACAATGATGCAAATGTGTGAAGCTTCTCCTGTAATTATCAGCACGTGCTCCTCTCGGGCTGTACCAAAACCTATCGTGCTATTTCACTTGAACAACAGTGCCGTTGTTCCTTACGTCGTGATTTATCAGACATATAAATATATTCTACGCTCTAACTATGTCAGTAGCTAAGACCTTTTGGCTCTGATACTATGTAGAAAGATAGAATGGTCGAGCCTAGGAGGATATATATATATAGGGTACAATATCACTTGAAGATCAAATCAATATGCTAAAGATATGGAAGTTTATTAGATATATGAAAGGAATCATATCGGATACAAATCATCCTAATTGATTATGTTCTTGTTTGCACCAAAATTTGGTAAACTTGGTAAAAATCGGCAATAAAGTCAAAGATACGGAATTAACGGACAAGATGGAAATGTTTGGAGATATTTTGGTAACTGCAAAATTTTAAAACAACCGTCCGAGATAAGGCCGATACGAAACGGACTTGAAGTGTGTTGTAACAGGACACGATCGGCCGAAGGTATAAAAGAAGGACCAAAGCGAACTGCAAAGGGATCATCAACACAATACAATCAACCAGTCTTTACTTTTTCTACTTTTCCTGTCGACTAGCAGTAGCTTTTGTAATTTAGCCTTTGTAATCGATCTTGATCAATAAAATTGCGCATCGCCGATTACACCCTAGGTTCGATTTGTTCTGATTTTGTTGCGCATCGCCTTCTTCAGAATCGATCTGCCTTTATCCTTTGATTAGCCTTAATTGGCTAATTAGATTTATCTTGTTACCTTGATCTTAATCGGCTTCAAGCTGATTGAGTCCAAGCCGATTGATTTTGACGATCGGCTTTTAATTGAGTTTTATATTTTTTATCTTGTCGGTTCTGAGTCAAATCGACCGCACGCTCTGAACGGTGTTAAATGCGGTGTCTTCTTTGTCGAAACCCTACATCAAGTTTTTGACGTCAACAGTTCTATTTGTTATAATCTTACTATACATATACTCTTAACAGTTGTGACTGATTCAGCCACCGTTCATCTTAAATTCCTAATACAAAGACATGTCCATCCTACTTGTTCCTTCTTTTCAAGTCAGCCTCTTGAGTCAAACTAGAGGGACACATGGATTGTTGATAGTGGATAACAAGTTCGGAGATGAGGGAATACAATGAATTGGGAGGCTGCGTACTTACGGGCTATGGAGGCCCATATAGCATGGAGTTTCAAGGTCACACAGCAAGCAAAGCAAAAAAAAGCCGAAAATATATCACTTCATTTCGTGCTTAAGAGCTGTACTAATCTCATCTTAGTATGATAGCACCATACTGCTATCTGGACCTTATGAATAGGCATGGAAAAAAAAGCTTGAGACTCGTGAGCCAGCTCGGCTTGAAACCGGCTTGAGCCGGCTTGGCTCGGGCTTGTAGTGTAAACAAGCCAAGCCAAGCTCTCTTCACAACTCGTTTAATTTTCGAGCCGAGCTCAAGCCGACTCGTGAGCGGCTCGTGGGCTCGGTAGCCCAGTCAGGTAGTCGGCCAGCCCATTGAACAAATGACCTTCCCATTTTCACTACACCTTTACTCATAGTCTCCACCAGGCTCGCCCTCTCGATCCGTTTCTCAACCCTCGCCTGCGATTCTTGGTGGTGGTGGGAATGGAGGAGATGGCTGCCGAGGTGAGCGCCACGGCGATGGTGGCGGAGGTCGGCGCGAAGCCCTTTGCCATGCTCTTCGTTTGCCTCGGTAAATCCCAAATACTGTTGCATCTCCTCATTTCTAGGTGTGCAATTCGAGCAGCTTGATCTTTGTACCAATCTCCATGCGTGCTTGTTGGTTGAACTTACCTGTTGTTGTTTCGTCTCGCTGCTTTCGGATGATTATGTGTGTGAGCACCAGTGTATTGTGTCCGCAGCGTGCATGCGCTGATTTGAGAGTCGGAATTTGATCTCTCGGATTCTCTCTCCCCCCACGCGGCTACGGCCACCCTCCGCTCTGCATCCCTCCCTTCCGCATCCTCCTCCACCCTCGACGCTCTTCACCGTGCCCCCTCCACCCTAGTACTCCCTCTCGGCCTTCTTTGACTCTCCTCTTGTTCTGCCACCAAAATCTGGCCCCCACTCCCTAGACCACATTATTCCAACTCCCTCGTGGAGTTCGCCGCCTCCGCCTCCGCATCCACCGCCCTCCCCAGTGTGCCGCAATGCACGCCGATCGCCGGCTATCCTTGCCATTTGCGCCCACACTGCCATCCTTTCCATCTGGCTCGCGAGCCCACGAGCCAGCTCGAGCCTAAAAACAAGCCGAGCCGAGCCTAACTTTTGACTCGTTCCCAAAACAAGCCGCATTTCAAACGAGCTTCTCTAAGCTTGGCTCGAGCCAGCTCGGCTCGCCTCGCTTCCACCCCTACTTGTGAAACCAGGATAAATATGCACCTTGGAGAGCATGAAAGTTTGGAAGGAAGGGCTCTGTACTTTGAGCTCTGTAGCGGGTATGTGGGTTGTGGGTGCTCCAAAGCCCGGTCTCTTAGCAACTATTTTCTTCTTTTCGAAACATGTCATAACTCCTTTCTTATTTCTTTTCCAAACATTTTTAGTTACTTTTCCTTTCAAAAAATTTTAATTACTTTTTCTTCCTTCTAAAAAATGACATATTCACGGGAATTTTCATCCCTTCTGAAACATGGCATGATTCTTTTTACTCATCGAATTATTTTCTGTTGAACTTGAAAGCGACGCTCTCAAAACTAGCAGCAGCGATCCGAGAGGCCTCGCGGGACTTTCCGGCAAAAGGAGTCATCTTTTTAGAGAGGCGAGCTCTTTTTGTAACATGGTTTACTGCCAAGTGTGCGTAGTAATTAAGGTGACCCATGGATTAGCCACCTATGGTAATGGTACCGGACCGAGTTCCGTATCGGTTTCCGGAGTTTGTAATGGATTTGGGGACCAGCGATTCCGCTGTGTCATGGTATAATAACGAAATTATCAGCTTTCCAGCCTAACCAAAGAGATCGGCTTAGATTAGTACGGTTGAGATATGATAGGACTCTAACCTATTTGTTCAAATATGTTTGAACTCTATTTTTTTATGGATGAATTCAAATCTATCTCTTATAGGTTTCTGTTATAAATATAACAGCCTATTGTACATGAGAATCAATCTAATAAAGAAGAGAGAGTTTTGGTTTCCTATATTGTGTGTGCTTCTTGTGATTGTTCTTGCCATTCGATCGATGTATTAGGATTGATCTACGACAATCGTCATCGTTTTATAACACGTTATCAGCACGGAGCTCCACTGAGATCGATCAAGATCATCTGCCTACATCAATCGACACTACATCGAATTCGATCGACATCAAACGATTGAACCTTACTGCAAGCCATACGTAAGTTCGATACAAGTAAGTCAATCTCATCTGAATAATTTTCACTTTTGCAGATTAATTTTCCTAATTGCCTAGATCACTTGTTTGATCTGATTGAAAATCTTGGATTTCTAAAATAGCTCATATTCTTCAAAATATTACCAATAAAATATTTAATGATGGCAATGGCCAAGCCACTGTGCGTGCTGGCCGTGCCTGCCCCGTCGGCTCCCAGGTCCTACTGCGCCGCACCCACAGGCTTTTTGAAGCTGGGACGACACCACCGCTCACCAGACGAGCAGCCACGCCTCGGCACCCGAAGCGACGTGCTGCAGCACCTACACCGGCCGTGCCACCGCGAGCCGCGCACTGAGCTGCCACTTGCGCCAACCGCCGGACGCTCTGTGCTCGTGCCTTGGGTTCGCGCTGGCCTGTAGTCGCGTGCCGTGCACCGAATTGACGCCCGACTATGCCAGCCTACAGCCGCGCACCGCATGGCCGCTGGCGTCCATTGCGCCACCGCTCGACGGCCGCTCTGCGCTCACACTCGCCCCGGCATGCCATCGGGCCTCGCGCGCTGGCCCTCTCGGCGGCATCTAGCCACACGCCGAGCCGCTGCCGCGGCGCCTGCGCCCATCATGCATAGCCTGGTCGCACTAATGCAGAACCACTTATCACAGATTGTTCAGAACTGTTATTACAGACGGTTTTCGAACCATTAGACGGTTTTGCAACCGTCTGTGAAACTAGACGATTTCAAACTAGAACCGTATGTGATGATCGCACATAACAGACGATTCTATTTTGGAACCGTCTAGGGCGTTGATTTTCTATTTTTTTCTTTAATTTTGTTTTATTGGCTAGCCTCAGGAAATGCTAGCCATGCCCTCTGAAAAAAGACAGTACAGAGCATCACTAAGCATTATTATGACATACAATTCAAAAATGAGATCGGATCTCATACAAAAATACGGCGCATCCATTATATAAATGAACTCTAGTCGCAAAATAAAATGTACAACGCATCCATTTGAGAAATCAACTCATATATACAAAAACTAATTGAATTGAGAGCTAGAAATGATAAATTCACACCAAAAGGTTTACAAATTAATCCAAACGGTATCTAACAAATTCGCAACTCATCAGGCGAGCTTGAGTGGTATTCGCCTTTTGGATTAATGACCTCACGCATGAAGAAAGCGCAAAGTTATCCTCGGATACCTAGGAGGTCAGCCTGTTCCAACGTAGATTCAGCGTATTACCAAACCTGTCGATGGAAAGGGTAAAGTCTTGCGTGTATATAAATTTGTAGGTGGAAACAATTATTGCAAGATTGACAAACTTCTATGACGTTGGTCTCCTTTGAACTAATGAGGAGTTGCATGTTGTGGATGAAAGTTCAAGCTTCATTAAGTTGGTTTTGATGTTAATGACAAATCAATATTGAGACTAACTCTTTTGATAATTATAATATTGATTAGTATCAAATGTTAAGTAATGACAAATCTTTTATAAGACTAACTCTTTTGATGAACTTAACTCTCATTAGTCTCTTTTGGATGAAAAGATAGAAATATCAACGGTATGCATTCGAGTTCATATTATCATATTTTGTTGCATTCTTTGATGTTAAATATGTTATGATTTTATTGATAAATCTAAAGGTGAGACTAACGTGTTTATTGAGTATATTTTTGAATAGTCTCATGAAAAATGGAAATACAAAAGGTATGTATCAAATGCAACTTTATTATTTCTAGATACATTCCTTGGATTCAAGACAAAGAGTGAACTCCACCATAGTTTTAACCTTAATATGTGCATTTTGTTTCCAACTCCATATATACATGAATGCACACATTTAGGGGGAGTTCATGCTTAATCTTGAAGTTTCAATAGTATTGATCTAATACATCTTTCTATATTAAGGATCATTACTTTGAAACAACCATTTGAGTATATTTAACTTGTGTAGTTAATATATACTCATGACAATTTAAATACAATTTAAATTGTGTTCGGTTGCCATTCAATCAACAAAGAACTAGTCATGTGTTGATGGTTCACTTTGTTGATTCTAGGGAAATCGAAAGTTCTTGAGTATATGAAGCATTAGTTGCATTAGTATACTTAAGACACAATTAATCTTTCAATCATTTGTCTTTGGGTTGTGATCAATCATCAAAGGAAAAGATCAAAGGATCTTGGGAGCATCCATTATGTGTTAATGGAGTGTAATGATAATTGAGACAACCATGTGTTTTGGACTAACACTTTTAATGAGTTTGAAATAGGTTAAGTGCAAGGTTGAGATGGATGAACGGGAAAATGACGTCATTATGTGTTGATGAGCATCAAGATAGGATCTCGAAGCTAAGACAAGCGGAGTTCATCATGTGTTGATGAACAAGACGAAGATCCCGACTTGGAGAGAAGATGATGGAAATAATAAAAGCTCCAAGTGGATGTGCTAGAGGCAAAGGTATAACTTGCTAGGGCTAAGGATGTGTTACTAGTCTTTTACCGGTCTCGGTGTTCGGATGGGAGACTGGGTTGCTAGTTAGGTGTCGTACTATTAAGAGGGGTTAAGTATTTTAGCTTGAGCTTCATCATGTGTTGATGAACTCAATCCGGTTCACTCTAGCTCAATCTCTATTTGGTTCTTACATGAGCTAAGTATTTGCATGTGTTGCAAATAAGAGAACTCATGCTCGCTTCTTATTGAATCTTAATCGATTTGGTTTTTGCATGGAGCTATGGATTTGCATGTGTTGCAAAATGGAGATAGCTCATGTAATTTGGTTTATGTGGTTTTTGTATGGAGCTAAGTTTTGCATGTGTTGCAAAAGGTGAGAGCTCATGCATCGGTGTTTTAGCTTGTGATTTGATCAAGTGTTGATCATCACAAGGCTAAGTAAAGTTTATGATTTTTCTATTTGCAAATGTGTTTTGCAAATAATCTAGAGGTTATGGTTTTGATCCTAGAGCATGTGTTGGCATTTGCAAATGTGTTTTGCAAAGTGTCGGAATCATGTGTTGATCCTTACATGGCTAGAGGATTGATCTCATGGGTTCTCGGTTTATTTGCAAATATATTTTGCAAATTATTTTGATCATGAGTTGATCACCAAATGGCATAATATTTGATCTTATTGACTCTCTCTAGCTTGTAGTTACACTCTTGATCAAGTCTATGTGAGGGATTTTGAGAAATCAGATTTTAGACTTGAATGACTACATTAAAGTCTTTATTCTTGTGATATTTAAAAATATATATGGTTGCTTAAATCTTGAAAATGGGTGAATATTATAGCCCTCGTGATAAGCTTCGCATAGAATCAAAAATCACCTAAATCGGAGTTCGGAGTAAAAAGTTATGAGCGTTTTAGTGGCTCTGACAGTGGTAGCACCGCCCCTACATTGGCGGTAGCACCGCATCGGCCCTAGATGGGTGGCTACCGGCCCCAGATAAGCGGTAGGACCGTCCGGGGCGGTACTACTGGCCCAGAGGCGGTGTAAAAACTCTAGAGAAGTGTTTTTAATGAAATGGCCGGTGCTACCGGTCCTAGATGGGCGGTAGCACTGGGGTACTGTAGCAACAGCTAATTTTTGGTGTTTTTAATGCACGAAAGTGACCGTTGGCCTAGAGGCCAGTGCTACCGGCCCTAGTAGGGCGGTAGCACCGGGTTTACTGCGTTTTTACCCCATTCTACCCTCCAACGGCTAGTTTTCTTGAGGGTCTATAAAAGAGGCCGAGCAAGGAGGGTTTTGTTGCGGCTCTAGCACCCATTTGAGGTATTCTTGTGAGAGCAAAACCCCAAGAGCTCATAAAGCCATATTTGAGTGATTTGAGATGAATTTGATTTAGAGTTTCTTGTGTAGAATCTCTTTGGTGTTGATTTGCTTTCTCTTGAGCTAGTGTGAGCCTCACCTCTACATTGTGCATATGTTGCACTTTGTGAGCAAGGAGAGAAGCCTCTAGTTGCATGTGTTGCATCTAGAGAAGGATTGAGCATCCTTGTGTATGTGTTGCACTTGGTGAGGTTCAAGATAGAGGGCTTGACTTGTTACTCTTGGTGTTTGCCGACACATAGGCAGTGTGGAGGAGGTGTTGCACTGTGACCTTCTCAAGGAGATTGTGAGAAGGCCGGCAAAGTTGTGAAGGTCGGAGCTCGCCTACCCGGAGGGGGAAAGAGCTACCACTAGTGGAATCGAGGTGGGTGCTCAATTCGTGGAGCCGGTCCAAAGTGGTTTGGGCTTGCCTCAACATGGATTAGAGGAGACCGGCAAGTCTCTGAACACCACGGTAAAAAGTATTGTGTCTCCTTGCAATTTCTTATTTATATTGTTGCAATTTACATTCCTAGAATTAAATTGCTTGCTTGTCTTTAGAATTGTAATTTATTGTTAGAGATATAATTAGCTAATGCACTTAGTGAGCCTAGTTGATTTAGGCTTTAATTTGTCAAAACCTTAGTTTATCGCTTCCGCATTGATTATTGTTTAGGTTTTGACATAAAGATCAATAGAGCGTGTATTTAGTGAGAAGAATTTTTAAAGCCGCTTATTCACCCCCTCTAGTCGGCATCCTCGATCTTACAGTGGCAAGCGTAGATTCTACATAGGTTAGTCGCCTTTGACTGCTGAAGGCACTGCCAAAATATAATAGGTTAATTAGTTTGAAAGGTTTTATTATAGAGTGTGAAGGATTATTACGTACTAGTGCATACCGGAAACTTATAAATATGCTTCAGCGTCGCTGGGTTCTTCCTATGTGGACCTTCACGAGCTTTGTAGACACCGAACGACGCGTTGAGTAAATCTTTGATAGGCTTCAAGTCATGCGTACCGCCTTTTTTGGAATTAAGGTAAATTACTTGGTTCTGTCTTGGTATAATTACGAGTAGAACCCAGTGATACCTGCACAGGTATGTCGCTATAGTCATTCAACAAGTATAGCAATTGGTTAAAGCACTTACCCCGGTTTGTAGGGTAAAAGTATGAAGTTTTTGTTCCATTGAGCCAGCAATACTGTCTCCACATACTCGCGGACGACTTGTAAATTTTTGTCCATGGTTTGCTTGGACACCATGTGTGGGTCGATGAACCCACAGGTTGTTTCCTTGCTTCTGCTTCCTTGACCTTGTATCTACATATACAAAATCAAGGATCATATATATCTGACATTTATCGGTACGACACGAATGTACGCCGTGATTGCACGCACTTACAATGTCCAAAGATCTCATGAGGATCGTCAAGGCGTTGAGGTTGTACAGATCGAATAGGTCGTTGAAGCCGACCACGAAGAAGCCATCCAAAAACCGGTGGAAGAAATGCTCCTCCTTGAAACTGACCGAGATACTCGATGCACGTTGTGCCCCTGGCTTGTTGGCTTGTTCCATGCACCAATCTTGCAATATAATGCACACTACTGTAAGCGTGTCCTCGCGCTCTTTTGGTATGAACGGCTATCCCAAGTCATGGGCTGACGTGGTCCACCCTTTTGATTTGCCCTTGTCGCCGCCTCGCCGTCTACCAAATATCGTCTTCATGGGAGATGACTTGGCCCGAACTGCAGCTTCGGCCTGTGACAGACGAGACACGGTAGCTGATTTGGTGGGCTTCTTCGGTGCAACACATGGCTCCGGTAGTGCTAGAAGCGCAACACGTGGCTCCGGTTCGACTTGTAGCTTCAGTGCTTCTGGGCAGGCGTTGAAGGAGATATCTTTCTTGGGCCACTGGATGAATGTGCCGATGGCATCCCCTCGTGTTTCGATCTCATCGTTTGGGGGCATCTCCATCGTGATGGCCTTGAAAATTTCATGTACACTGTCGACATAGACCTTCGCATAGCCCAACTCTAAAGTACGATCGTGCACAAACGCCCCTAAACCAGATGCATACGCTTGTCCCCAAGTAGCCTGCAGGGGAACAGAGCCGTTGGCAAGCCTCACTTGCAGATTGCACGACGTGACCACCAACATAAGGGTACACAAGTAATTAGGTAACACGTCCAACAGGTCTATGTAAGGAGCATTGCAAACATGTTACCCGGGAGTCATCAGGAGGAAATCTGGCTTCATCTAGGTCCGTCTCAGGGGCAAATGCGCAGCTGCTTCGACGATTGGCCGGGCTGAACTGCGCTTGTGTTTCTTGGGCTTGCACGTCCCGTGTCTGCCTCTCCGCAGCCACCCTTTGCTCTATCCTTTCCTCAAGGCATCATAGCTGACAATCGAACTGCACTTTGAGCCTTTCCTCAACCCTTTCCTCAATCAGGGCTACTAGCCATTCTTTGCGCTCGGCTTTGTTTCTCTTCCTACTTCGGTACGTGTTCGAGTCATGTTGGAATCCTATTTTCCAGGGAATGAAAATACCTAGGCCTCGGGTGCGACCCGGGTGCTCCTTATTTTCCAAGGCTGTGGAGAGTATATCTTTCTCTCTCTTTGAAGTGAAAGAGCCCTGAAAAGATTCCGTGCTCAATGATATTAGGCGTTGGGACACTTCGTCATCAGCGGGGTTGGCAAAGGACACGCGCTCAAGACGTGACCTTGTTCTTACCCAGTTTTGGATGTGCGGGTCCACGATCGAGGCAAACGGCGACGTGACCTCCTTCTGGGCTACCTCGTTGTCCTCCCTTGTCCATTGCGCAATCTTGCCCGTACCCAATTGAGCCAAGTTTGTGTGGGTGGGTGTTTTTTGATTGGACGGTCTTGTGCACCGCACTTTGACTCACAAACTCTTTTATCATCTTCAACTCAACAAATTGTCTCCACACGTCTTCAGCGATGAACCCGTACTTCTGGAACGGAGTCATGTCCTTATTCATGTAATTAGTGACGAGGACGCTCTTGAAGTTCTTCCACGCCTTTCTCGCCACTAGCAACACGTACCATCGTAGTGCAGGCATGGTGTCTGTAGAAGCTCGAACGACGCAAATATTTCTGTCACCAGGTTATCGCGCTTCTCATCTGTCAGCGTCTTCCATGATGGATTAGTGATGGGGGCCCTTTCATGCCCAACGATCTCGCACATGGTCCGGAAAGCTGCCGCAGCCTTTGGAGGCGCGGTAGGGGCCCATCATGCGGATCGACCGAAGTGATGGTGTATCGGCTCTAAGACATTTTACTAAGCCCTCTTGTACTGCACCTGTTTCCTTCAAGCTCAGTGATTCAGCCACACACTCTCGGTATCATCCAAGCAGTGAGTACATGCTTTGGCTTCTTTTGTACTCTACCCTGACAGGTTAGCAAGGGCAGGATAATCATTTATAGTGCAGAACAACAAGCAGCGCAAAGTGAAGTACTCTCGTTTGTGAGCATCCCACACCTACACCCCAGGAGCCCACAACGTGTTCAGATCTTCCACCAATGGTGCTAGGTACACATCAATATCCTTCCCAGGTTTCTTCGGGCCTTGGATGAATATAGACATCAATATGTACTTCCGCTTCATACACAACCAAGGAGGAAGGTTGAACACACAGAGATTTACGGGCCAAGTGCTATGACGGTTGCTCATATTGTCTAAAGGATTCATTCCATCCGCACTCAATCTGAACCTTATATTCCTCGGATCCGCTGCTAATTCTTCAAACCTCCTATCGATGTTTCTCCACTGTGTGGAATCAGCAGGTGTTTGTCGACTTTTGTAGTCGGCAATGAATTTATGGAGTAGGCGCTCGATCTCAAACTCGAAGGTCACACAAGACAAGGGGTTTATACAGGTTCAGGCTCTCGCGGAGGAGATAACACCCTAATCCTGTGTGCTAGGATTATATGGATCTCTTGGATCCGGGGTTGCTCAAAGCACAATATGCTCTGGGCGATATGAGGTGTTCTAGGCTCTATGGCTTGATTACTCTATGCTTGGATGATCGGATCCCTCTGTTGTTGCCCGCCCTCTCCCTTATATAGTGGGGGTGGGGCGGCTTACAGAGTCCTGATCGGTTACAAGATTCTAGTCAGTTAATAGGATAGAGTTTACATCTTTATCTACCCTATTAACGACTCGGATTACAACCGTATCTATCATATCTAAATATAAGTTCAACTTCCTTTAGGATATGTCCCCTTGCGCACGGCAGCGGGGCCTGACGCGGGAGTATCTTCTAGGCCTCCCTCTTGGGCCTGTCATGAGGGTACCCGGGTTCTTATATTCCACAGTGTCTAATCATTCCATCATTCTTACGCTCATCCGAGTGCCACTGAAGCAATTTTGCCTATTTCGGGTTCGCAAACAAATGCTTCAAACGGGGAATTATAGGCAGATACCACGCCACCTTAGTGAGAGGTCGTTCAGATAAGCATGTATTCTTTCTACTTCCATTCCCAAGGGACAAAGAACCTTTTTGGCTTTGTAGGTGGTTGTCGGCAATTCGTTTCCCTCTAGAAGCATATCCGCTAACAGACCTAAAAGCATCGTGAAACTCTTGTCGGACCAACCGTTGCTTGCCTTTAATTTCAGCAGTTCCAGCACAGACGACAACCTTGTGTATCTGGACTTACAACCCGGAAACAAAGGTTTCTCCGAGTTGTCCATCAAGCTCCGGAATTTTACGTACTCCCACTCATCACGGCTCCCTTATGCATCCCGTAGCATTTGATCTAGATTGTCATCGTGAAACCTATCCTTATCGAAAGCATAGTCGATATCATCCAGAGTACTATCGTTAACTTCGTTGACGATATCCAGAGTATCGTTGACTTCGTCGATGATGGTAATACTACTTGGTCCCTGCATAATCTGCTCTTCACCGTGACTGGTCCAACATGTATACCCCTTTTGAAACCCCGTAGAATCAAGTGTGCTTCGATCTGCACTGGGTTTCGAAACATCCTTAGATTCTCGTAGTCAATGCATGGACAAGGCATAAATTCCACCTCCTTGTTCAATATATCTTCCTCTGCAGCTCTTCTAAAAGCGGAGACACCATTAATGTACTCGACGTTCGCACGGTTCTCAGGGTACATCCAGCTTCGGTCCATCTACGCTACATATGTAACAATAGGTGTACCCATAGGCTTCCTACCAGTCTCTAGTTATTTAATTGCGTGGTTCTCGTAACCATTGCTCTGATACCACCTGTGGCGACCCGCCTAATTAGCCCCGGTTAACGAAAGTCACATCGCCATCACTCCTGAACTAATTAAGTGGATCTCGGCACAGTAGCTAGCAAAACATCGGGCATCCCGATGCTTTATTAGTTACTATGCCGTATTCAGAATGTTGCAGCAGAACAATAATTAGAGACTAGAATGTAAATATATTACAACCCAAGCCACGCAGGGCTATATGTCCATTACAAAATTATACATCTGATCCAAGTACAACGAAAATAGATTACATAGATACTAATTACGCAAAAGACTGGCAAGCCGGTGCAAGGCTACCCTTCCCTCTATCTTTCATGGTAGTACTCAGTCGCCTCTTATGCACCCTTAGGATCCAAGTCCAAATCCGCCGCTTGACATCCAGAGCAATTTTCTAAGAAAAAGGGGAGTTAAGCAAGAGTGAGTACAAAAGTACTCAGCAAGCATTAATAATAAAATGCTCCATATGAGTTTTCTCCAAACCATCTCATTAATCCTTCCTCAAATCTTTCCTTTTTCAGAAAATAGGGTTTTGAATTATTAAAATATGCATTCCAGTTTCTAATTATCAAACATGCTACTACCCTTCCCTATGTATATATATACAATACTAATTGTACCCCAACTTCAAATCACATATGCAGTACATCCCCTACCTACTGCACTTCGACTAGCAACGTAGTACAGTAGTCTGTTCTCAAGGCACTCCACAGTACTGTACTCCAACTAACAACGGTAGTACAGTACCCCAGACAACAACGGTAGAGCTGTACTCCGACTAACAACGGTAGTACAATACCCCAACTCCAACGGTGTTGTACTCCGACTAACAACTGTAGTACAGTACCCCAACTCGACCGGTGATGTACTCCGACTAACAACGGTAGTACATTACCTCAATTCCAACGGTGTTGTACTCCGACTAACAACGGTAGTACAGTACCCCAATTAACAACAACAGTTCATCAACAATACGACTTATTCATAACCAATATCCGCTACCACAGGTTAAACAATTTCTGCCACCACAGGTTACACATCCATCTTTCCAACATTCCACTTAGTGCAGGGTTTTGATATAGAAGATATTTTTCCATGCACAGATGATATCTAAAAACATTTGAAAATGATTTCTAAATTATGATCAAAGGAAACTTGCCTGATATAGAATTGAAATACCCGTCCTCACTCGATCCTGAAAATGACCTTCTATTGGATTTGGTTCGATTCCTAAAAATCGTAGCATATTAATCTATGGCAATTTTACTAATATGAGTTGCGATACCCAACACTTCCAATATGCATTTTTAATATATGAAAGAGTTGATTTTCGTTTTAATTGCTATACACTATATTGCTACTTTTTATTCTTTTATGCATCTAGTGCAAGTACTGATGCTATTGATGAATGCATGCAAGAAATACTCCATTTTCCATTATTCTTACATTTTAAAACTCTTTTCTTTTCTCTTCTTCCTCTTTTCCTCATTTTCTTTCTACCTTCTTTTCTCTTTTCTCCACTCACTGCCTTTTCTTTTCTTTACTCTCTGCTACTCTCCTTATTCGGCCGAACTTCTTGGCCTTAGCCATTCGGCTGGCTGTTCTAGCCGAAGCTCTACTACTCTACATCTCTTCGGTTATTCCATTCACTGGCTTAGCAGGAGCTTCCTATGGATTCACTCTTGCCAACTGCTATCCCATGGCTATTCCTCTACTCAGATGCTACTCTTCCTCTCCTCTCTACTCCCCTATCTCTCTTGGCTGCTACCGACTAACTTCCGCTCGGCCCACGGCCGAACTCTAGCTTCCTCTCAAGCTACCCTCTGGCTGAGCTCCCCTCTATGTTGCTCAACCCCAACTCCGTTGGATCCATGGCTTCCTTACTAGTTTTGCTATATTTTGGCTTGTGATTTTGATTCTACCAGTTGCTATCTTCTTGATGACCTTGCTCTACTGGTTTGATAGCTTCTTGAGGTAAGATGATCTTAATGTAAAGGTCAATGATGAGTTAAAGAGCTTGAATTCTGGGTTGGGAGCGCGAGGAAGATGATATTGGTTTAGCTAGGACACTTCCTCGCAGGCCCCTAGAGCTGACTCTATTGAGACTAACATGATCTTCTGGCTATTCTTTGGAATCTAGTCATTTTACCTCTACTGCTACTTTACTGCCATACAGTTGCTTACTTGAGCTCCTGTGAGGGTTTGGTTCTAGAGAGGTTGTTGATGATGGAGGTAGTGGAGCGACCGAGTTCTTCTTGCTTCTCCTCTTGACTCGGTTGCTCCCTTCTCCTCCTTCTTGATCGAGCTCCTCCTTGCTTGGCTGACTCCTTCTGGCTCTTGCTAGCTTGCTCTATTGCTTGGCTATTCTTGCTCACTCTTGGTTGGCTATGGAATGGGGGATGCACCGAATGTTGGTGCCGGCTTCGGTTTTGGAATAGGGAATGGCCAAATGGGATGGTGGCTTTGCTGGCTTGGTTGAAAATGGAGACAATGGGGGAGGGATCTTGCTTGCCTGGCTGTTGGTTCTTTTGGCTGGATTGCTTGGTTGCTCTCGGTTGTGCTGCTACTAGCTCTTGCTCTCTGTTCTAGAGGTGAGGAAAGGGAGCTGCACTTGCTGGATTGCTTTGGTTGGAAAGCAAACGATGGGAAAATGCTAGAGCTTGGCTGGTTCCTTCTCTCCCTTGCTCCTGGCTTCTTCTTGCTGGCTCTGCTTGAGCTCCTCCTTGCTCAGGGTCCTTGCTCCAGGTCCTTACTCTAGTGCTTGCTCTCTCTCTCTCTCTTTCTCTCTTTGTTGGCTTGGATTCAGAAATGGAAATGGGAGTGGGGAATGTTGGCTGTGTTTGCTCTTGGCTGGAAAATGAGAAAAGGGGGAGTCGAATGCTCTGCTTGCTGCTTACTGCTTTCGGCAGAAAAAGATGGGGAATGGGAGATGAACTTGCTTTGCCTTGCTGCTGCTTGCTGGCGATGGAAAATGGCAATGGGGAATAGATGTGCTGCTTCTTGCTGCTTTGGCTATAAAGAAAGGAAAGGGGTTGTGTTGCATTGGCCTTGGTGTTGAGCATGGGAGATGAACCTCTCTACTGACTGCATTGCCTTCACTTTTACCATATTACCTTTTTACCACTTCATCCCTTTACCATTTTACTTCTACTCTTTTACTACTCACTGCAACAGCCAAGTATGCATGCTTATGATCTCCTATATGTTTATGAATGCTATGGACTTGCTCAATTAATGGATGCTCATGATTAATTATTAACTTCCTTAATACATGCTTATGCCTAATGACGCTTTGATGATTATGCTTAAGGACTAATTGTGCATATATGATGCTTGGCTTAATTGGGATTAGGGAAGGGGGTCCTCACATGTTCTCCCTAATGGGACACAGGCAATACCTAAAGCACATGCAAATTCTCACCGGCTAGCAATAGCCATGGCCGTAGAAAGGGCCAAAGGCATAAAAGGGGGAAAATAACTTCCAGAAGCAAGACTAACCCAATAAGGCTACAAACCTTGTAAAACCTTGCCTTAGGTGTGGATGTATTGGCCATTGGTCGCGTAACTGCTACACCCCGAAGCATATGGTATACCTTTATATGCAATCCATTGGAAAAGTCAAAAAGACCTAAGGGGAACTATGTTGAGGCACACTTCATTGTTCAACTTGTTTTTGACACAAACATTGAGAAGTGTGATGATATTGTTCTTGATCCTACTAAGCTCGAGGAGCCCCAAAAGGACAACCATGACTCATATGGAGACCTAAATTAGTCTCCTAAATATACTTTCACTTTGCTAGTCGGTGTCAGATATTCCTTGTGAGTCTTCTTAAGAGTCTCCTCAACCAGTTTAGTCTTAGTTCTCGAATAAACATTGGTCTACACTCTTGTTGAGCGATTATCATTTAAATAAATTATTATTTCCTAGGATATTTGATTTATTGTGCTATATTTGTTCCATATTTTGCAATATGTTTCTATTGTAATAATTGATTGATTATTAAATCATACTTCTAATATAGAACAAAGTATAATTCAATAGCAAATGAGGAAATCTGTCTTGTAGAAAATTGCACCACATATTCAATTCTTAGAAAAAATAAATATTTCCAGAGTTTGACCAATTAAACTAGAAATATCATGACCATAGCTGGAAACAATGCCCTCATTGTTGGCACTGAAAGAGCCATTATAGTTCTCCCTATGGGTATTTGTATAATAATAGTGGATGCTTTATTGTACCCTGAGTCTAGTCATACTCTATTGAGTTTCGAAGACATCTGTCTAAATGGTCTCCATATGGAGACAAAAAATGAGGATGATACAGGATACCTACTCATGACTAAGTTTGACAGGTGCAATAAATGTGTGGTTGAAAACTTCATTCTCTTCCAGATTATACTATACCTATATAAAACCTGAAGTTTATGTGATGATGAAAACAATACTAAAAACCCAAAAATATTTAAGATCCTGCATGATCGATTGATCTTAGGTTGAATATGATAAAGAAAATCACCAATAATTATGCTGGCCATAGCATAAAAACTACATACTTCCTTAGACATGAATACTTCTTATGCTCTACTTGTGTTAAAAGTAAGCTCATAACTAGACACTCTTATCTAAAAGTTAGGGAAGAATCACTGAATTTCTTAGAGAGAATTCAAGATGATATTTGTGTACCTATCTAGCCCCTATCGAGCCCTTTAGATACTTTATGGGACTGATAAATGCTTCTACTAGATGGTCCCACGTATGTCTCTTATCTAGTAGAAATCATGCTTTTGCTAAACTAATTGTCCAAATTATTAAATTAAGAGCCTAATTTCTAGAAGAAAGGATGAATTATATTCAAATGGACAATGCTAGTGAGTTTATCTCAAAGGCATTTAATGATTATTGTATGGCTCGGCATTAATGTAGAATATTCAATACCTCAAGTCCACATTCAAAATAGCCTTGTAGAGTCATTAATTAAAAAATAAAACTTATTACTAGGCTATTCTTACAGAATTGTAGGTTATCCATCAGCTATTGGGGCCACACAGTGCTGCACGCTACTGTACTAATTCAACTCAGATCAACTGTATATTATAAAATTTTCCCTTTGTAGACAGTGCGTGAGAAAGAAGCAAGTATTTCCTATCTGCGAAAATTTGGTTGTGTTGTATACGTACCAATATCACCACCATAGTGTACAACCATGGGGGAAATTGAGGATCGGTTATGAATCTTCGTCAATTATTAAATACCTAGAGCCTATAATAGTGGATCTATATACGGCTCGGTACGTTGATTGTATGAGGACAAGTTGCCAGCATTAAGGGGAGAAAAAGTACTACACTAGAGAATGTCGGCAAATAGATTAGAATATCACTGGCATTCAGTCCTTAGACCTACCCACTAAAAAATCTCATACAACTAATAATATACAATAAATAGCTAATGATCTGCCAGATGCCTTCACTGATTATAAGAGAGTGACAATATCTCATATACTTGTGGTAAACGCACCTAAAAGAATAGAAATACCCTAGAAGGATATTGAACCCACTCTTACCCTCATGATATGAAGAGGGGGTCTCTAGGTGCACGGGGCTCAATTTTGTAGAGACGTCCATAGAAACATAAAACCGAACAAGTGAGAACACTACCCATGACAATAGAAGAAGCTCAACCTGATATTGAGAAAATCCCTGAAGTGAGCCATCCTAGAGATGGTAACAACATCCCTGAAGTGATCCATCCTGAAGATGATAACCCCAGCAAATATTTGCGTGCACAATTTGACGTTGGGAAATCGGAACACCCAGACTCCATCGTTGTGAAAAATCACAAAAAGCTGGAAGAAATTAATAAAGAGATATCCCTGAAGTGATTAAGAAGAGTTGTATAAGAGAAAGACTACAATTGTTGACATATATTCTACTGTAATGAATGGAATAAAGTTTTGATACTTTATATCAATGGCAGCTAGCATAAACTTGTCAACAAAGTTGATGGATGTAATGACCGCACATTTATGTGGGTCACTGGATATGGATATTTATATGAGAGTCCCTAAAGGAGTCAAAATTCCAGATCCTAATAAAAGTAATTACAACATGTATAGCATCGAATTGCATGGATCGCTATACAGATTAAAAACAGTTGGGGATAATATGGCACAGCCGACTTAGTGAGTTCCTCCTGAAGAAAGGATACTCCAATAATGATGATTGCCCCTTTGTATTCATAAAGAAATCCTATAATAGATTTTGTATCATCTCAGTCTATGGCGATGATCTGTATATTATCGGAATCACATAGGAGATAAAGGAAGCAAGTTCTTACCTTATGACGAAGTTTGAGATGAAAGATTTGAGTAAAACTAAATATTGCTTAGGCCTGTAGCCAAAGTATTTCCTAGAAAGAATTTCTATACACCAGTCTACCTATACCAAGAAGTATTGCAAAAAAAATTAATATGGATAAATCTCATCCTTTGAAGACCCCATGGTCATAAGATCTCTTGAAGTGGATTAAGATCCTTTCAGACTAAGGATGGAAAATGAGAAAGACTTAGGACCTGAAGTCCCATACTTAAACGCCATTGGAGCACTTATGTATCTTGCGAATTGCACAAGGCCTGATATTGCATTTGCAGTAAATTTGCTACCTAGACACAGTGCATCTCCAACCAGAAGACATTGGACTTGTGTCAAGACTTTACTCAGATACCTCTAAGGTACACAAGATCTTGGATTATTTTACCGAAAGGATCAAGACTTGAACATGGTGGGATATACGAATGCTGGTTATCTGTCTGATCCCCACAGTGCCAAATCTCAAACTAGATTAGTATTTCTCTGCAATGTACAATTATTTCTTTGCGGTCTTTTAAGCAGACCTTGGTAGATACTTGTACCAACCACTCAGAGATTATAGCATTATATGAAGCCTCACGTGAGTGTGTTTAACTGTGACGTGTAGTTAGCCATATCCAGAAGTCATGTAGCATTAACACCTTCGATACCCCTCAATTATATATGAAGATAATGCTGCTTGCGTTGCACAAATGCAAATGGGTTATGTTAAGAGCAATATCACGAAGCATATTTCCTCTAAATTTTTCTATCCTTACGAACTCCAGAAGAGTGGTGAGATAAATATTCTACAAACTAAGTCATATGAAAATCTAGTTGAATAAATGAAAATCTAGTAGATTTATTCACTAAGTCTTTGCCAACATCTAGTTTCCAAAGATGTGTTTGTGGCATTGAAATGAGAAGACTTAGAGATATGTAGAGTTCATGGGGAGTAAATCCTTTAACTATAACCCTTGGTATGATCCTGAAGATACTACTTTAATCCATAAGATTATAAGTTGTACTCTTTTTTTCCTTAGTGAGTTTTCCTGAAGTTTTCTCATATAAAGGTTTTTAATGAAGCAACTAGTGTAACACAATATGTGAGTATAATATGTTGTTTTCTCCATCTCTTTTTTCCACTGTGTTTTTGGAAGGAGCTTTTGATGAGACATGTGCATTACGCGGTATTCTTCTAAGGGGAAGTGTTGAGATATGATAGGACTCTGGGTCTTAGTTGTTCAAATATGTTCGGACTCTATCTTTTTGTCGATGAATTCGAAAATATCTTTTATGGATTTTTACTATAAATATGGTATCTCATTGTACATAAGAATTAATCTAATAAAGGAGAGAGAGTTTTGCCTCACTATGTGTAACATCCTAAAATTTCAATTTTGGAATGTTTAAAAATTAAAATTAATCATTTACATTTTCCTAAATTAAATTAAGCTTAATTTGAATTTTTTATTAATTAAAATATTTAATTTTTTTAATCCATACATCCAACAAAATATTTCCAATCGTAGTTGGGTTCCTTTTGCTTCAAGGAATTTTTTTTGTATTGTTTGGGATTTTTATGAATTTATTTGGATTTATATGAATTTTTGATGATTTAATAAATCAGAAAATGATTTTTATTTTCAAAATTCCTCTCGGGACGAAACTTCGTTGGCCCATTTCTATTCAGCCCGGAGCAGCCCATCTCGTCCTGGCCTGCTGCACCAGCGCCCAGCTCGCTCCACACCACTTTGGCCCAGTTGCTCCTCAGCCCACATGTGCCCGGCCCACCTCCGCGCGCCAGTGTAAGATCGAGGATGCCGACTAGAGGGGGGTGAATAGGCGGTATTAAAAATTTCTTCTCTAATTAACAATCGCCTAAGTCAAAACCTAAATAATGAGCGGAAGCAATAAATTAAGGTTTTGATAATTAAGGCCTAAATCAACTAGGCTCACTAAGTGTACTAACTAATTATGTCTCTAACAACAATTTGCAATCCTAAAGACAAGCAATCAATCAATTTAATTCTATGAATATAAATTGCTTGAATATAAAGAATAGAATGCAAACACAAGAGACACGATACTTTTTACCATTGTGTTCGGATACTTGCTGGTCTTCCCTAGTCCATGTTGAGGTAAGCCCAAACGAATTGGACCGGCTCCACGAATTGAGCACCCACCTCGAATCCACTAGTAGTAGCTCTTTTTCCCTCCCGGTGCGAATCGTAGGCAAAGGGCGAAAAAGAGAGAGAGCGCTATCAAACCCATCTCGCTAAGCCATTGGCATTCTCGCTTGTAAAACTTTGTGCGATCATCTGTACCAAGAGTAATACAACACCACCACACGAGCTGGAGTAGGACCTTCGGCCCGAACCAAGATACATCTTGGACTTCCGAGTCTAACCATTGAGTGGTGGAACGCGACCCCTTAGACTTACAAATTTACTTGCGGTGCTCGAAGCGCCGGTTAGCGCGCCCGGTGAGGGTCTTGCGCGCGTCTTCATCACCATCTCCGGATTCGCTCGCCTCCCGATGGCATCTTTCATCCGAGGCGGCATGACCGCGCGGAGAGCGGATCCGCTTTGGCTCCTCAACTTTGCCGTCACCGCGGCGGGAGGGCTTACGCCATCCGCCGGGCTTCGGCGCCCGTGACAAGCTTTGGCGCCATCTCCGGCGACCGCCAAGCTCACCGGAGCACCCTGCGAGTCCCAAAGCGAACACGAGGCGCTCGCGCGTCGCGAAAGCTCCGTGGGCCGGCGGTGACCGTGTCACCTCCTGCGGGCTCACAACTTGTGGCGATGGCGGCTACATGCGGCCTCTATCCTGTTCTTGGAAGACTCTTCCACCACGACTCGGCTCCGACACGGAGTACCACGCTTGGGCGCACTCTCGCGAGTGCAACATGGCGGAGCGGCAGTGATTAATCATAACCCTGCGGTTACGGGGCCCATCCGCGCCGAGGCGCGGGAGGAGGAACACCAGCGGCGTCTTGAGCAGCTCAAGCTCGCGCGCCGAACTCCAGCGACAAACACAAGAGCCTGGACAAGCGCGGGTGAGCTCGACCAGCTCAGGCTAACACAGGCGAGATGAGCCCGAGACTTCAGCAGGTGCGGCGGCCTTGCGGGCGCGCGCGATGTATACCTCAAGCGGGCGGAAGAATCCGACGGCCCTCGGTTCTTCCCCATGCAAGCGGAGCGTGGGCTGCGGTGCGATCTTTGCCGAGGCCTCCGGAACCGGTGACACAGGCCAAAGCCACGTGCGAGAACCTCCGGTGGTGGAGCGTCTTGGTGTGCAACACATGCGAGCCTCCGGCTCCTACGCTCGGCGCCACCTCTGGTCACCGGGCCCGTCTGCGCGCCGGGCCGTGGTCGAGCCAAGCGGCGCCACACCACGAACCGCCCCAGGCCTCACGCGCCCGATGCGCGGCGCCTCGCGATGCCTACGATGTTCGCGCCACCCTCGAGGCGCAGAGAAAGGCGGCGGAGGAGGCCGTCCACTCACGTGTTGTGGACGGCGGGCGCCACCGCCGCAGCCCAAGCCCCGATGGTCCCGGACCACGGGCTTTCTGCCAGGGGATCCGCCAGGCGGATTTCCCTGCCAGGTTCCGGGCGCCGACCAACATCGCCAAGTACACCGGGGCCACGAACCCAGGGGTTTGGCTCGAAGACTACCGGCTCGCATGCCGGGCGGGGGGAGCAACGGATGACCTCTTCATCATCCAATACCTCCCCATCTACCTCGCAGACTCGGCCCGAGCTTGGCTCGAGTACCTGCCCGCCAGAACCATCGAGGCTGGTGACACAAGAATCTCTTCGTCGGCAACTTTCAGGGCACCTACAAGCGCCCTGGTAACTCTTGGGACCTGAAGGGCTGCAGCAGCCAGGGGAAACTCTCCGGGACTACATCCGGCGGTTTTCCGCCAATGCAACGAGCTCCCGACATCTCCGTGGCCGATGTCGTGGGAGCATTCATATCTGGCACCTCCTACAAGGCCTGGTGCACAAGCCGGGCTTGCCTCAAGCCCGAACCACCAAGGAGCTCCTTGACGCCGCCACCAACCACGCCTCGGCGAGGAGGCCGGGGCTATCTTCGAAGGAGGAAGGCTCGGCAAGAGCCCGCGTCCGAAGTCGGATCCCCTCACCACTCGACAAGCGAAGCGGCATGGGAAAGCAGATCCGCGAACTTCAAGTGGTCGCCATATCGATCGCCACACTTAGCGGCGCGTGCGACCGCCGTCGCGACCACTTTGAAAAATTGATGGACAACCCGTGCCCAAACCACGGGTTCCCTGTCAAACACAAATATCGGGACTGCGAAGTCCTGAGACGCTTCCTCTCCAGCGCCCCCGCAGCGCCGCGGGGCAAAGGAAAAGCGGCCACGCGCCCCACGGGCCCGCGGAGAAAAAGCGGACGACGGCAGTTCCCGAACTCGGCGGGCTGCCTCATGATCTTTAGCGGGCGGCGTGTTACGCCGAAACAAGCGTCGGCTTAAACTTCGCCTCTCGCGAGTCCACACCGTCGCGCCATCGTCCCCAATATCTCCGGTGGTGGGTTTTTCCGATCACCTTTGATCGGACCGATCACCCGATCACGGAAGGTACCGCCGGTAGTCGACCCCATCGTGGGAAGAAGCGCCTCGCCAAGGTGCTCATGGATGGTGGCGGGTCTCAACATCCTCTCGTGGAGACGCCGGCGCCATGGGAATTCCTCGCTTCGAGTCTCCGGCCGAGCAAGGCTCCTTTCCACGGCGTCATCCCTGCGAGCCTATCCGCTCGGGCGGTCGACTGCCGTCACCTTTGAGGAACGTGAAATTTCCGCACCAAACCCTCACTTTCGAGGTTGTGGATTTCCCGGCTCCTATCACGCTATCACAGGAGACCATGCTACGCCAAGTTCATGGCGGTCCCAACTATGCTTACCTCAAAGTGAAGATGCCCGGACCTCGGGGAGCCATAATCAGTGGCATCGTCTTTTGGCTCGCTTAATCTGCGGCGCGCATTGCGATGCTTGCCTCGGCGATCATCGCATCCGCCGAGCTTGTCAATCTCGGAGGGAAGCCTGCGAGTGCGCCCCGAATCCGCAAGTCGGGGCGGGATCCTTCAAGTCCGCCGAGGACACAAATAAGGTCGCGATCGATCCTGCGATCCGACCAAGACCGTCTGGTCGAAGCCACGCTCCCGCCAAATAGGAAAGCGCGCTCGTCGACTTTCTCGCGCCAACAAAGACGTCTTCGCATGAAGGTCCTCAGACATGCCGGAATCCCAAGGGAAGTCGCCGAGCACTCCTTGAGCATCAGGCCAGGCTCAAAGCGGTCATGCCAACGCTTGCGCCGACGAGGAGAGGCGCAAGATCATAGGGGAGGAGATCGCCAAGCTTACGTGCGGGGTTTGTAAAGAGGTGCGCCACCCGGTGGCTAGCCAACCCGTACTAGTAAAAAGAAAAATGGGCAATGGAGAATGTGTGTTGACTATACGAGTCTCAACAAAGCGTGTCCCAAAGGCCGTTCCTTGCCCGCGTCGACCAAGTCATTGACTCCACGGCGGGTGTGAGTCTCTTTCCTTCTCGGATGCCTACTCGGGCTACCACGGATAGCACTAAAGGAGTCCGACCAGCTCACGACTTCCTTCATCACGCCATTCGGCTCGTTCTGCTACGTTACAATGCCGTTCGGCCTAAGAAACGCGCGCTACATACCCGATGTATACAAACGTGCTTCAACGACCGGATCGGCCGCAACGTTGAGGCGTACGTCGACGACATAGTCGTGAAGACCAAGAATGCGCTCAACCTTATTGCAGATCTGGAAGAGACTTTCGCGAATCTTCGACGATTCCATATAAAGCTCAACCCCGAGAAATCGTCTTGGGGTTCCCAAAGGAAGCCGCTCGGCTTCATCATCTCGGCGAGGTATCGAGGCCAATCGGAGAAAATCTCGTGAATCGCAAGGATGGGCTGGTTCCTAACCTCGGAGGAGTCCGAGGCTAACGGGGTGCCTAGCGGCCTTGAGCCGTTCGTCTCGCCTTGGCGGCGTGGAATGCCGCTCTGAGGTTGCTCAAGAAATCCGACCGTTTTGTTTGGACCCGGGAGGCTCGGAGGCCCTCACTCGCCTAAAGGCCTTCCTATCCTCACCTCGGTCTGATCGCCCGGACACCAGGCGAACCACTACTCCTCTACATCGCCCCATTTGCCCAAGTCGTCGGTAGCGGCCCTTGTGGTGGAACGAGCGGAGGAAGGTCGTGAACTCAAGGTGCAACGGCGATCTACTTCATCGAGGTGCTTTCCGAGTCCAAAACTTCGGTACCGCAGTGCGAAGCTGCTCTGGCAGTACTCATCGCCAAGAGGAAGCTCGTCCATTACTTCGACTAGCACGCCATCACCGTGGTGACGCGTCCCCACTCGGCGAGATCGTCCACAACCGCGACGCCTCGGGAAGGATAGCCAAGTGGGCGCTCGAGCTCGTGACCACGCAGATAACATACGTCCCTCGGGCGGCGATCAAGTCGCGAGCCACGGCCGACCGTCGCCGAGTGGACAAAGCCGAGCGCCACCGCAATAGAAGATCCCGTCTTGGACAATGTACTTTGATGGGTCCTACACCAAGAACGGCGCGGCGCGGGAGTCGATCCTTATTTCCCGGCTCGAGACGAAAGCTTCAATCGCCATCGGGTTGCTCTTGGACGCGACCAACAACATCGCCGAATATGAAGCTCTCGTCAACGGTCTCCGGATCGCTGCCGACCTCGGTGCTCACCGACTCTACATCCACGGGGACTCCAAGCTTGTTGTCGACCAGGTCATGAAGGCGCGAGCCGGGATGCCCACATGGCGCGTCTTGTCAAGAAGTGCAGGCTCGAAGAACGGTTTAAGGGTTTCGAGCTCCACCATAGCTACAACGCTACAATGGTGAAGCCGATCACCTAGCCAATCTTGCCTCCAGCAGAGGGCCAGTCCCGCCTGGGATCTTCGTCTGCGACCTCCTGCGGCCTTCCGTCCAAGCCCAGGCTCGGTGGTCGAGCGACCTCGACACGCCAAAGACGGTCACCCCGACGCGCCTGCAGGCCGGGCGTAGACTCGACAAGGTCAAACCACGGCATGTTAATGGCGAATCCGTGGAGGAAGCCCTTCACCGACCGTTTGACGAGCGGGTCGCTCCCTCCGACCGACCGAGGCCCGGCGCCTCGCTCGTGACAAAAACAACCGTCTTGGTCGGCCCGGACCTTTACAGAGGAGCCTCCGGTCCTGCAGAAATGCGTTCGGCCGTGGCCAAGGGACGCGGCTTGCTCGATATCCATGGCGGGTCTGCGGTCACCATCTTTGCGCCCGATCCTCGTGGAAAGGCCTTTCGGCAAGGTTTTATTGGCCGACCGCCGTGTCCGACGCCGAGCGGATCGTGCGCGCACTGCGAAGGTGCGGTTCTTTGCCCTGGCAGAACACATCTGCCGGCTCAAGCCTTACCGGCGATCCCCATTACGGCCATTTGCGGTTTGGGGACTCGATCTGGTCGGGCCCTTCAAGAAAGTGCCCGGGCTTTACTCATCTTCTAGTCGCGGTGGATAAATTCACCAAGTGGATAGAGGCAAGCGTCGTGGCGTCACGTCGGCACAAGCGCCATCTTCTTCCGCGACATCGTTTTTGGTTCGGAGTTCCAAACTTCATCATCACCGATAACGAACGCGCTTCACGGGAAGGAGTTCCTCAAGTTCTGCGGCGACTTCAACATCCGTGTCGATTGGGCGTAGTGGCCCATCCACGAACCAACGGCGGTCGAGCGTGCCAGCGGCATGATCCTTCAGGACTCAAGCCACGAATCTTGATCGGCTCAAGCGCCGCGCCGGTCGGTGAGTGGCGAGCTACCCTCCGTCCTCTGAGTTTGCGGACCACGCCCACCCGCGGCCGGGTTTACACCGTTCTTCATGGTGTTGTGGCTGGGCCGTCTTGCCATGAACCTAGAGTATGGCACCCCAAGACTACAAGCCTTCGATGAGGCTCGGGGCTCGCCTGCAACAAGACGCCATCGACCAGGCTCGACGAGGCGCATGCCAGCGTGGCCATCTGCGATCGGCGGATATCGGCCAAGCTCTGCGGCGCTATCACGGCCGCGGAGTTGAGGCGATTCTTGACGACCGGCGACCTAGTCTGCGTCGGGTCCAAACCAAAGCAGGACAAGCACAAGCTTCTCGCCACCACAGGAAGGCCCCTTCACCGTCGTGGAGGTTCTCGACTGGCACCTTTCGACTCAAGGGCGCCGACGGTCGTATCTCGCCAAACGCTTGGAACATAGAAAAGTTAAGGCGATTCTATCCTAATCTCTTTTCTTCTTTCTGGCTTGGTCTTTACTCTTACCCTTCCGAGCACCCGTCGCCTGCGGCCTCGAGGCTTATGGCGCCCCTGCTCAGCCGCTCTGGTCGGCGTTTATGTGGGTCGGTGACCGGTGACTCTGAGGTCTCTCCCGGCGGTAACCCTCTCGACCGGCGTTGACCTCGCCTAGCGGCTACGGTTGCTAAGTAGCGCTTCGCGGAAGGAAATGCCCGAGTGGGCGACCTCTTAGTCGATTGGGAACACTCCTCCTCCGCTTCTTTCGGCTAACTCACGCTGCTCGTGCGGTCGGTGACGGACCGACGCGAGGTCCATCCCAGCGGTAACCCTCTCGACCCAAGCGTTACGGCCTCGCCCGGCGGCTACGGTTGCTAAGTAGCGCTTTGTGGAAGAAGGAAGTGCCGAGTGGAGCGATCCTCCGTCGATCGGAACACTCCTCTCCTCACAAGTGCGCATAAGCTGGCGAGTAACCAAGATTCCTATCCTCTTAACCCCTCCGAAGCAACCCGACCTACGCATAAGTAACCCTGCGGTCCTTAGGGCTATGGCTGGTCGGCGTTCACCAAAAACACAAAGGGGCAAGAGGCATAGCGGAACTTGTTAAACTTAAGATTGTTTATAAACTTGATCATTACAATCAATGAAAGGGATAAAATCTAAC
This sequence comes from Otatea glauca, assembly GCA_036346275.1. Lineage (NCBI taxonomy): Eukaryota > Viridiplantae > Streptophyta > Magnoliopsida > Poales > Poaceae > Otatea > Otatea glauca. The sequence continues at coordinate 20,862,495 of CM070712.1, read as the reverse complement.
TACTTTTATTCTTCCTCGAGGGCGACTGCGGCGAGGCGTGGTGGCGATCTCGGGCGTCGGCTCAACCAAGAACTTCGAACCTATCGACCTCGTCGTCGATCCGGTTCGGCGACGCCGCCGCTCACCACTGCGAGTCGATGCCATCATAGTGCGAGATGGTATTGACCAGCAGAAAGCTCAAGCGCGCACCAACCGTCACCGCCCTCTCGATGCGTTCGCACTCGGGCCAGCGAAAGCGGCGCTGGGCACAGCATCGCCCCGGGGCGCGGACGCGAACCTCCCGACCACCTCGCTAAGTGTCGCGGCTTGGCGCCAATCGAGGCCCGACCGTCCTCGGCGACCTTCAGTCCCCCGCGCGCCTCGTCGGGCGCGATCGCCATGTCGCGAGCATCTGCGCCGCCTTCTGCGCCTCCGCGATGCTCGATTCCTCTGTGCCTCTGCGGTTTTGGCGTTTCCGGATAAGCTCGCTCGTGGGTCGCACCACCGAGTTAATTGAAGAATCAAGACACTTACCGGCGAGTTGGTCGATTGCAGCTTCTTCCTTAAGCGCCTCGTAAGAAGTCCCCAGCGAAACTCGAGTTAGGGGCAAGTATGAGGTGAGCCCCGCGGTGGGCCCTCGGTTAGGTCGACTAACGACCTAATCACCTCTACCCGCGTCCGAGACCATACTTCACACTCTCCCGGGAGCTCATCGATGAGCGACAGCCAGCTGTGCCCTGGGTCGGCGGACGACCTAGGGTCCATACGGGATTGAGTAAAGAAAGGTTTTTTATGGGTCGCCCCACAGCAGGGCCAAAACACCCTACTCTGGGACCGTCTGCTCGGAAGGGTCCCCCTTGGGCGGGACCTCCCAGGACCCACTCGGACTATCCGTTATAAGCTCCACGAGCACGGCGTTCAAACCAACGGAGTAGCGCGTCGCTCACCCTCTCGAGTCCCACACTGCGGACGGGGTATACGTGTGGGATAGACGGCGGCCACTCCTCTCGCAGCTACCCTCGCCAGCAAAGGACTCGGGAGGGAGGCCCACGTCCCGCCTACGACGTAAAATGAGCCCACGTCCAGCTACGACGTAAAACGAGCCCGCGTCTAGCTACGACGTTAAACGAGCACTCGGACACCGAACCTCACGCAGAGGCATCGCGATGCGTCCTGCCGACCAAGGCACGGTCTACCTCGACGTTAAGCGAGCACTTTCGGACACCGAACCTCGCGCAGAGGCATCGCGGTCGTCCTGCCGACCAAGGCACGCGGTCTAGCTACGGCGTTAAGCGAGCACTCGGACACGAACCTCACGAAGAGGCATCGCGGTCGTCCCTGCCGACCAAGGCACGGTCGGTCATCCCCGCCGAACTAAGGCGCGGTCTAGCTCTGACGTTAAATGAGCACTCGGGCACCGAACCTCACGCGAGAGGCATCGCGGTCGTCCCTGCCGACCAAGGCGCGGTCTAGCTCGACGTTAAGCGAGCACTCGGACACCGAACCTCACGAAGAGGCATCGCGGTCGTCCTGCCGACCAAGGCGCGGTCTAGCTACGACGTTAAGCGAGCACTCGGACACGAACCTCACGAAGAGGCATCGCGGTCGTCCTGCCGACCAAGGCACGGTCTGATCTGACGTTAAGCGAGCACTCGGACACCAACCTCACGAAGAGGCATCGCGGTCATCCTGCCAGACCAAGGCGCGATCGGTCGTCCTGCCGGCGAAGGCGCGGTCTAGCTACGGCGTTAAGCGAGAACTTCGGGCACGAACCTCACGCGAGGCATCGTGGTCGCGTCCGCCGACCAAGGCGCGGTCTAGCTCTGACGTTAAGCGAGCACTCGGACACCGAACCTCGCGCGAGAGGCATCACGGTCGTCCTGCCGACCAAGGCGCGGTCTAGCTACTGACGTTAAGCGAGCACTCGGACACCGAACCTCACGAAGAGGCATCGCGGTCGTCCCTGCCGACCAAGGCGCGATCGGTCGTCCCTGCCGACCAAGGCGCGGTCTAGCTCTGACGTTAAGCGAGCACTCGGACACGAACCTCACGAAGAGGCATCGCGGTCGTCCTGCCGGCCAAAACGCGATCGGTCGTCCACTGCCGACTAAGGCGCGGTCTAGCTACGGCGTTAAGCGGCGCTCGGACACCCAAACCTCAAAGGCATCGCGGTCGTCCCTGCCACCAAGGCACAAAGCAAACTCATTACAAAGACATTCACGAACAAAAGAAGATTTTATTATAGACCAACGGGCTCAAGCTTTACATGACTTTACATACGATTGCTCGGCGGACACAAGAATAGCTACACTCTGTTGCGGCGGGACCTTCTCGGCGCCAAAGCCTTTCAACATCCGTGCGGCATCGGCTGCACCGAGCGGCATCTTTGGTAGGCATCGGTGGCACCGACGCAGACGCTGGAAGGCCCTTGCACAGTCGGCGGGGGGCGGTGCCGCGGTGCGGAATCGTCGTCGATCGCTGCTTGCCGTTCAGCGACATCGACATAGCCGCATCAACTCTGATCGGCGCCCTCGCGCCATCGCCTCGAAGGGCCCCTTGCTACCCCAAGCCTCGGGGCGACCCGGCGGCGCGATCGACGGCGGCGGCATCACGGGCTCTGACCTCTTCCTCCGAGTTCGCCATCGCCCGATCATACTCGGCCAAAGCTCAACCAAAGGTCTTCTTCTTACGCCACGACATCATCGCCAAAACCGAAAACTAGAGGGTGCCCAAGCCATCCCAAAGAGCAAAAGAAAGGTTTCGTTTAAGGTTTATCACTCAAGCGGTCGTGGTATCATTTTATACCCGAGCGGAGGAGATTAAACGTCTCGAGTAAATGCTGTCGGAAAAAGGCGCCTTCACGAAACCCGATCGGGGAAGACGAAGCGGCGCGGCGCGCCAAAGCTGTCTTGTGGCCTGCAAGCAACGAGTGATTCAAAGCCCGGCGTTTGAATACCGGCGATTTCGGGGCAACCGTCGGATCCGTTGGGGTACACAGCGAAATCGTTTGACCCTAATCGGTCGGACCAACCGCTCGAGCCAGTCACTATTCTCTTCAAGCTCAACCCCCAACCGAATCTGCAAGAAATCACTCGGGGTTCGGGGCTCTTGGCGAATACTTATAACGGTAGTACTTAACGGCCCAAAGCGACGAGCCGGCGGCCTCAAGCACACTCAAGCCCAACAGGCGCTCCTAGCCCATTACCGACCGAAGCACCGAAGCAAAGCCACGCGAGACATCCCTTCCCGAGCCGTCGAGGCGTCTCGACTCAAGCGGGCTCCCGACCCCGCAATGGGGCGAGACCCATCGGCTCGACCAGCGAGCTCCGACCCCGCAGCGGTCGGGATCCCTAACCGATCGTGCCAAGACAACCCCTGCCAAGGGCCGCGTGTCAAAACTTCTACCAGCCAACAGCCACGTACCCCACGAACGGGGTCAATCGAAGCGACTATACAAGGGCAGGTGGCTCCTTCCCAAGAAGGTTTAATGACTGACCGAAGTCATGCTCCCAGTCCCATCAGCCGGTCACATACAGTACGAAGACGCACCCTCTCCCGAGGCAACACCCGCGCCAGGCGCAGCAACGTCAACACTCGAAAGGTTCGCAGAGGGCAGGTTCGCCATTTACCGGGAAAATACCTAACCGCTCGACCCGGCTAAGCTACCGACCCAGCCGCAGGCGGGGCGGGCGATGATCGATCAATGAGCGAAGGCCAAGCTCTAGTATAGGTCATCTCGTCCTCCCCAATTCTCGATGTAACTGCCCCTTCCTTTCGTATAAGAGGAGGCGAGGAACCCCGTAGGCAAAGGCGAAAAGAGAGAGAGCGCTATCAAACCCATCTCGCTAAGCATTGGCATTCTCGCTTGTAAAACTTTGTGCGATCATACGTACCAAGAGTAATACAACACCACCACCTGGCTAATCGAGTAGGGACTTTCGGCCCGAACGGTATACATCTTGGACTTCGAGTCTAACCATTCAGGGGAGTGGGCACGCGACCCCTTTAGACTTACAAATTTACTTGCGGTGCTCAAACGCCGATGGTAGGCGAGCTCCAACCTTCACAAACTTTGTCGGGGCTTTCTCACAAACTCCGTTGAGAGCTCCCGCGCACAATGCTCTACGCCGTCTAGGAGGCGGCAACCTCCAAGAGTAACAAGTTAAGCACTCCCGCTTGAACTTCACCTAGTGCAACACATGCACTCTAGTGACCTCCTAAGTGCAACATATGCACTAAGATCATCCTCAAGTGCAACACATGCACAAGAGGTCCTCAATCCACTCCTAATTGCAACACATGCAATTAGGGCTCACTCTTAGCTCAAAAACCAAATGTGAGTGTGCAACACATACATCACCTCACTCAAATGCTCAATGGAACAAGCAGCAACCAAATGCCATCCCCCAAGACTCCTTATATAGCCTTCATAAGAAAACTAGCCGTTGGGGGGCAAATTAGGCAAAAGTGCCCTAGGAGCCCGATCATACCACCCTAGGTCCGGTATGACCGCTTCTCATAGCAACGGCTAGAAAACTAGCCGTTACTCAGAAAAATTTCACAGCCGGTATGACCGGAGACCACCCTATCATACCGCTGGCCGGTATGACCAGAGGTGGTCTGGTCATACCGCCACCTCAGTGCAAAAAACACTCTCTCTGGAAATTACACACTGGAGGGGCCCTAGTCACACCGACATCCGGTATGACCGGAGGGGGTCCGGTTATACTGACCCTACTGACTCCAAATCCGATTTTTGCGCATAAACTTTTCTCCAAATCAAGAATTGATTCTTTGAGCTATGTGAGGATCAACACATAATCACAACCCTATGCAAAACACATTTGCACTTGTTAATCACATACTCTAAAGAATCACTTTAAACTCCAATTTATTTGCAAAACACATTCGCAAATAAACTATGAACCTATGAGATCAATCCTCTTAGCCATGTGATGATCAACACATGATCAAGTCAATTTGCAAAACACATTTGCAAACCCTATTCACATACTCTAGGATCGAAACCCATAACCTCTAGTTCATTTGCAAAATATATTTGCAAATAACAAATCCAACCACTTAAAAGCACATCTAGAGCCATGAGATGATCAACACATGATCCCAACATATTATAAAACACATTTGCAAATGCTTATCTCATGCTTCAAGATAAGAACCATAAACATCAATGTTTTGCAAAAACTCATTTTGCAAGCACAAAGCATAATCAAGTCACAAGCTAATTCTCCAATGCATGAGCTCTTCATTTGTAACACATGCAAATACCTAGCTCCGTACAAACAACAAACATTTAAAAACAAATGCTTGAGCTCTCCTTTTGCAACTCATGCAAATCTTAGCTCCAAGCAAACCACAACTCAAACTCAAGTGCATGATCTCTCTCTATTTGCAACATATGCAAATCTCTAACTCCATGCAACCACTTTAAACCAAATTGCTTGAGTTCTCTCCTTTTGCAACACATGCAAAACTTGGCTCCAAGCAATAACCACATAAACAATATTGCATAAGCTATCTCCCTTTTGCAACACATGCAAATCCATAGCTTCATGCAAAAACCAAAGAAAAATCAAATCAATTAAGATTCAATAAGAAGCAAACATGAGCTCCCTTATTTGCAACACATGCAAATACTTTGCTCATGCAAAATCCAATGCACGAGCTTCACCCATTCGCAACACATGCCAAATGGTTAGCTCCATGCAAAAACCGATCAAGAGAGTGAGCTAAAGTGAACCGGATTAAGTTCATCAACACATGATGAAGCTCAAGCAAAAGACTCAACTCCTCTTAATAGTACGACAATCTAAACTAGACACTCTAGCCTATCTAGTTATAACTTAGTCGCACGCGATCCCCTTTGGGGCTTTTAGATCTTCAATCATCTTTCTCCCTAGATCGCAATCCATCTTCTCTTCTTGTTCATCAACACATGATGAACTCTCCTCTAGCTCTTCTCCTCTCTTCTCTTCACTTCGGGATTCTCCTTTTGAAGCTCATCAACACATGATGACTTCTTCTTTTCTTCTTTATCACCGTTGGACTCAACCTATTTCAAACTCAACAAAAATATTAGTCCAACAAACACGGTTGTCTTAATCATCAATTGCACTCTATTAACACATAATGGACGCCTCTAAGATCGATTGAGCACAACCCAAATCAATTTGAATGATTAATTGTGTCTTGAGCACTTTGATGCAACTAATGCTTCATTATACTCAAGAACTTTTTGCTTGTCCTTAATCAACAAATAGACACCATCAACACATGATGAAATGTTCTTTGATTGATTGAAAGACAACCGAACTCAATTTAAATTTCATTTAAATTGACATGAGTATATATATAACTACACAAGTTTCATATACTCAATTTGATGGTTAGTAATGATCCAAATATGTTTGAGTGATGGAAAGGGATCAATACATTTAGAGCCATCAACTATAAAATAAACTCCATTAAATATGTGCATATAAATAATTGAACTTGGAATCAATATGCACATAATCAATCATATAAAGCATTTGAGCTTATCCCATATTATCATGAGTATACTACAACTACACAAGTTATATATATACTCAAAAGGTTGTTTCAAAGTATTGATCCTTTATTTTATTTGGCAAGAGGATATGGATCAATACAATTGAAACATTAAGTTAAATCATGAACTCCCCCTAGATGTGTGCATTTATGTATATATGGACTTAGAACCATAATGCACATATTTGGACTTAAGCAATGGAAGAATTCATTCTTTAAACTTAAATCCTAAGTATGCATTAAGACAATAGAATGAATACAAGTGCATACCTTGGATTTTTCATTTTCCATCCAAATTTGAGACTAATAAGAATGAAACTCAATAAATATGTTAGTCTCATAATGATTAGATTTGTCATTAAACAATGATTAAGCATTAATCTAAAACCAATCACCAAAACTAATGGAGTTTGAACTTACAGCCAGCTACTGCAAACCCTAGCCGTCCGAGGTGTCCGTGCGTCGTACAATGTCGTCGCCTCGAAGTCCACCCGGTACACGCTGCCCAAGGCTATTTAAGGCCTCGAGACACCTTGATTCGTGATCCTCACCTCATGTCGTACCCGTAGCTGCCCTCAACATCGCCCGCAATCTCGCCATCACCGAGATCGAAGTCACCAGAGAGCGCTGCCACCATCTTGGAGCTTCTTTGCATCGGATCTCCGTCGTGGGTGCATCTCCGCTGACGCTATTGCCTTTTTCGAGTTCACCTCATCGCCCGCGTCCAGATCCAAGCCAAACTCGAGCCGATTCGGTCGTGTATCGCCGTCGGCTTTGTCTTCTTCACCAGCGTCGGTGGGTCGCGCTGCCTCCCTTCGCCGGAGCAAAGAGGTCGAGCTCGCGCTGATGTGGATGTCCGCGTCATCACTGCCCTAGCTCTGAGTCAGCCCACGTGTCGTCTAGTCAACCACTGAGTCACCGTGCCACGTCAACACCAGTGCGATCCCACGCGTCAGTGGCACTATGCTGTGAGCCAGGTCTACTGTAGACCATCACCCTTCTTTGGACTTGGTCTATGGACCATGGGCCCAACGTGTCAGCCTCTAACCAATTTTCCAAATTTATTTTTATTTTCAAAAATTCGTCCATGATGTCAACATGACACAATAAATTGGTTTTTCTTTAGAAAAATAATTTCAGAAAATATTTTTTCTATTTTTTCTGAATTTAATTTTTCGGAAGCCCGTTCTCTCTCATACGAGCTCCAATTAAGGTGATTCAAGTTTCTAAATTTTTATAAAATCAAGCTCTACATTCCAGAGATATTTATTTTTAGTTTAAAGTTTATTTGAGTCTCTATTTATTGTTTTCTTTTCCAGCGGACTCTAATCCCGAGGGAACAAACGAAGGATTTGAAGGTCAAGACTTAGTACAAGTAGTAGATCAACAAGGCAATCGTTACCTTTGATCATGTTGAACCTATGTTTGCAAAAGTACTTTGTTTTATACAATTGCATACTATTTCTGTATAATGATTATTTGCTGGGAATAGCTATGTACCTAATTGTCATTATGCCACCTTGATTATTGGAATGCCATATATCCATTGTTAACCCTAGGTTGGGATATTATTAGTTGGACATGATTGTATTACCAACATTGGGTTATTAAGCTATGTTTAGACATGCTTAGTGTAAGATGTGATTCATATCACATGTGAAATAATGTTAATCTTGACTTAATGAGATATTAAATTATGGCTGGTAGCTACTGTTGTAAAATTTATAGTACCATGGCAGGGTGTGCCATTGGTCTTGGTTATACAAAATAGTTTTCCCTCAGACAAGTAATCGGGTTGTAAAGGGGGTGCCGCTAGCACATTTGGGATGTGGATGTCTTGCTTGAGACAACTTAAGGATATAATTTTGTGCGCTATTGAACTGGGCCTAACCGTATAACCACATGTCTGGTATGGGGTAGACCTAGCTGATTAATTTGTAATGTCTAAATTTGAGTACCGCTAGTTGGTGGTATGGGTTTCGAGATGTATGGGTAGATTCACATTACTCAAGGAGGGTCCTGAGGGGTGAAACCTTAGTGGGTAGTACCGAGTTTAGACAGCGCATTGTAAAGGCTTTATCGTGATCTCTCTGTCAACACACCAAAGAAAGTGTGCTAATAGCCTAGCAAAAAGAGTTGATCATGTCTTGTGGGTAAAGCAGTATAACCTCTGCAGAGTGTAAAACTATTCGAATAGCCGTGTCCGCAGTCATGGATGTGCCCAGGAATTTCACATGAGGTATAGGTTGTTTCATAAAATGTTGGAAGAGGATTTTTCACTGTTGTTTTGTTGTACTCACATTGATGAATTAGTGGTTTGATGGTGGTTTTAGATGGTTTGATCAATTGCATATTGGAAGGACAAAATACACTAATCTATTTAGTTCTATGAGGAAAAGAACTATGACTATTCTTTGTCAAGCGTGAACATCATTCCCTACTTATTGAGTACATTTGTACTCAAGGCATTCCCATCAATTGCTAAGATGAGGAGTACTACGAGGATTACGTGAACTAGGAAGGCATTCCCCAGAAGATTGTCTGTGGTATGTCGAATGGCGCAAGTTATTTCTTTTTCGCTGTAAGGGCTTAATTGTTTCTTTAGCCCTTAAGGCATAGTTGTGTAAACTTGATAGTAAGGTTCATTACTCTATTTAATAATAATTTGCTACTTTCTCAATTAATTCGTTGTATGGAATAGTATTTCATCTATGTTGCCACTGTGTGCACTAGCATGATCCTGGACTAGTGCAGTATACACAGAGGGTTTCAAATTCTTAAATCCGGGTCCTGACACTATATCGTGTGTGCTCCCAGTGATTGTTCTTACTATTTGATCGGTGCATTGAGATTGATCTATGACAATCGTTATCATTTTACAACAAGTACATTATTTATTTGGGGGAGCTTAGATTAGTACGTAGTGAGACGTGATTATGTGATTTTTTAATAATACATTTTTTAAAAGAAATTACAAAAAGAATACATCAAAACAAAAATTTACAGAATTACCTACCTGTCGCAAATAACCATGCAGGTGATTAGACTAACACTAGTGATGAACAAGAAGAACGCTTGGGAGCTAAAACTTCAAACAAGTACACGAGCCTTATAGTGGAGCGTGTACTTAGTGCACAAATGGAGAGTGTCGAACAAGACCAATGGCACAATTTGTTTCAAACCAAGTTCGTCATCAAGGATCATTCGTGTCGTGTTATCATCGATGAAGGAGGTTGCAATAATTTGGCTAACTTGGAGATGGTCAAGAAGGTTGACTTGACCACAGGTCCTCATCCACGGCTTTACTACATCCAGTGGTTCAACTCATGTGGTAAGTTGAAGGTAATCAAAACTGTGAGAGTACACTTTTCGCTGAGTTCATATCATAACTATATTGATTGCGATGTTGTACCCATGCAAACATGCTTCTTACTTTTAGGTAGACCTTGACAATTTGATAAGGATTCCACTCATCATGGTAGAACTAATCAATATACTCTCATGCATAAGGGCATGAAAACTATTTTACTTCCAATGTCTCATGAAGCAATTATTAAAGAAGAAATTGAACGATCTGAACATGAGAAGGAGAATGCTAAAAGTGAGAATCATATAGTAGCTAAAGAATGCTTTCCACCTAAAAAGAAAGAAGCTAGAGAATCAAATGCTAGAAAGAATGAAATTAAATTGAAAGGTATTGTTCTTTTAGCTACTAAATCTGATTTTAATGACTTGGAGGTGGTTAATTCTATTTTTATGCTTTACTTTGCAAACATGCTTTGTTTTCACTTGAGGATTTGCCTGCATCTTTGCCTCCTGCTGTTACTAACTTTTTGCAGGACTTTGCTGACGTGTTTCCATCTAAAATACCCCCAGGGCTGCCACCTGTTAGAGGAATTAAACATCAAATTGACTTGATCCCAGGAGCTTCTTTGCTAAACCGTGCACCATATAAGGCTAATCCTGAGGAGACTAAGGAAATTCATCATCAAGTACAAGACTTGCTTGACAAAGGGTATGTACATGAAAGCCTTAGTTCTTGTGTTGTTCCTGTTATTTTAGTTTCTAAGAAAGATGGATCATGGCATATGTGTATTGATTGTAGGGCTATTAATAATATCAATGTTAGATATCGTCATCCTATTCCTAGGTTAGATGGTATGCTTGATGAATTGAGGGGCTCCATTGTTTTCTCTAAAGTAGACTTGCGTAGTGGTTATCACCAGATTAGAATGATACTTGGAGATGAATGGAAAACTGCATTTAAAACTAAGTTTGGGTTATATGAGTGGTTAGTGATGCCTTTTGGTTTAAAACTAATTCACCTAGTACTTTCATGATATTAATGAACAAAGTTTTACGTACTTTCATTGGTAAATTTGTGATGGGTTACTTCGATGATATATTAATTTACAGCAAGTCACTTGATGAACATCTTAAACACTTACATGCTGTTTTTATTACTTTGAGAGATGCGCGTTTGATTGGTAACCTCAAAAAGTGCACCTTTTGCACCCATCGAGTTTGTTTTCTTAGCTATGTTGTTACTCCATAGGGAATTGAGGTAGATGAAGCCAAAATTGAAGCTATAAAGAGTTGGCCGACACCACAAATGGTCACACAAGTGTGGAGCTTTCATGGACTGGCTGGATTCTATCGTCGCTTTGTGAAGGATTTTAGCACCATTGCCGCACCACTTAATGAATTGACCAAGAAGGACGTTACCTTCAAATGGGGACAACCGTAAGAAGAAACTTTCAATCTTCTCAAAGAAAAACTCACAAATGCATCATTACTCCAACTTCCTGATTTCAACAAGACTTTTGAACTTGAGTGTGATGCTAGTGAAATTGTAATTGGTGGTGTATTACTTCAAGAAGGTAAAGCTGTTGCTTACTTTAGTGAGAAATTGAATGGGCATAGTCTGAATTATTCAACTTATGATAAAGAATTATGTCCTCTTCTGTGTGTGCTTGAAACTTGGAAACATTAGTTATAGCCCAAAGAATTTATTATTCATTCTAATCATGAATCATTGAAACATATTAGAAGTCAAGCTAAACTAAATCGTAGACATGCTCGTTGGGTTGAATTCGTTGAATCTTTTCCTTATGTCATAAAATACAAGAAATGGAAGGAAAATGTGGTCATTGATGCTTTGTCTAGACGATATATTTTGATGTCTCAACTTGATTGTATAATTTTGGGCTTACAGGCAATAAAAGATTTATATGCTTCTGATGATGAATTAAAAGTTGTCATGTTCAATTGTAAAGATGGTAAATACTGAAACAAATTTGTTTTAAATGAAGGGTTCTTGTTTAGAGCTAACAAGCTATGTATTCCAGCTAGCTCCGTTCGTCTTTTGTTGCTACAAGAGGCACATAGAAGAGGGCTCATGGATATTTTGCATCAAGAAGATGGAGGACATCCTTGCTGAACACTTCTATTTGTCAAAGATGAGATGCGACATCGAGCGCTATGTTGCTCGCTGCACTATATGCCAAAAAGCTAAGTCTCGATTGAATCCACATAGTTTATATACGCATCTTCCTGTTCCTAGTGTACCTTGGGAGGATATTTTTATGGATTTTGTTTTAGAATTGCCTATGAAAAAGAGGGGATAGTATTTTTGTAGTAGTGGATCGATTTTCTAAGATGTCACATTTTATTCCTTGTCATAAGAGCGATGATGCTACACATATTGCTGATTTATTTTTTAGGGAGATCGTTCAACTACATGGTGTGCTAACCATAATTGTTTCAAATCGACATGCGAAGTTCTTGAGCCACTTTTGAAGGACCTTATGGAACAAATTAGGGCTGAAGTTGCTATTCTCTACCACATATCATCCCCAAACTAATGGACAAACTGAAATCATCAACCGCACATTGTCAACCATGTTGAGGGCTGTTTTTAAGAAAAACTTGAAGTTGTGGGCATAATATCTACCTCATGTGGATTTTGCCTACAACCGCTCGCTGCATTTAACCACAAAGATAAGCCCTTTTCAGGTAGTATATGGCTTTAACCCTCGTGTTCCAATTGATTTATTACCTCTACCATCTTCGAAGAAGGTAAATCTAGATGCTAAGAAACTTGCTGAATTTGTTCTTAAGTTGCATGAGACTACAAAAGAAAATATAGAGCACATGAATGAGAAACATATGGTTGTTGGAGTAAAAGTAGAAAGGAAATAGCTTTTGAACTTTGTGGTATGTTTGGTTGCATTTAAGAAAAGATAGATTTTCATATTTCAGAAAGTCTAAGTTGATGCATAGAGCTGACGGTCCTTTTAACATTATCGAAAAGATTAATGATAATACAAACAAGCTTGAGTTGTTTGTAGATTTCGGGGTTAGTCCCACATTTAACATTACAGATTTGGAGCCATACTTGGGAAAAGAAGATAAGCTTGAGTCGAGGACGACTCCAATTCAAGAGGGGGAGGATGATGAGGATATCACTTCCTTGGATACACACAACACTCCTCCACAAAATGCTAGGCAAGCACCTATGATAAGTACACGTGAACGACAGTTGAACTATCAGGTGAGCTCGTTTCTAGGAGTTTATAATTTTTATATTGAAGATGAATTGCTACCTAAGTCATGTGACATTATTATACTCATGAACCATGGTGAGGGGAGCAGCACTACTACCACAACAAGTCCAGGTCGGCCCTGCTTCAATTCCAGCTTAATTCGGAATCAGCTTGACAACCCTGATTTAAAGTGATCATAACTTTCACATACGAAGCCCGTTGGAGGTGTATGAATACTTGATTGAAAGCTTACGATGAGAACTTTCTAACGGGTCTAGCCCCACCTTTAGATTCATTGTCTACACATCATAATAGTCTACGAGAGGTGATGCATCATCTGTTATGCCAATTTGGGTCTTGTAATGGTGTTCGGATCCAAGCCCAAGTTGTATATGCCCACCTGTTGGCGCGCAACCCTAGGAAGGCTCCCCCTTGGTCACCACCACCTTATAACTCTTGTGCTCGCCACTTTTAGTTCTTAGGCTTGTTTAGATTATTTTTTCATTTAGAAAATATCAGTTGCCTACTTGTATCGACTAGACCAACTACGGCAACTTCAGACCTTTCCATTATTCAATAAAAATTCATCTTTTATCCACCAACTCAGATTGTGCTTATTTCTTTCTTGCTTGATTCTCGATGGCTTGCAAGAAAGATCAACTGTGTTGGGTACGGTTGATAACGACAAAGGGAGTGGTGTGGCGATTGCTGGACAAACTTGGTCGTCTCGGTCAAGTAGCCTCGTCGCCAACATCACATCGATCAATTGCAGTTATCATTCTTATCGGAAGATCAGACCAAATGTTTCCATCAATTGACGTACAATGTAATTGAGGAGGACAATGCTTCGGTGTGGTGAAGCCATTGAGAAATGAGGAATGAAAAAGTTGACGACATCAGTAACAAGTAAGAAAAGAATGACAAACAAACGGTAATTCAGAAAAAGTACAGTAATAACATGACATAGAAAATGGCATCGTGGACATAGCATGACAGAGAAAATGACATAGCTTGACATAGAAAATGACAAAAGAGACATGGCACGACGACACAGACGAACTATGAACGGAAACTAAAGCTAAGGTACATGTGCGCCTTTTGGAATTGGAAAAAAGTCATGCTTGCTGTCGTGACCCTATATGAAAGTATCCATCGGTGCCTTCCCCTTTCCCTTTGATTGCACGAGGCTCAGGGCCTCGGCTTTCTTTCAGTTACTCCCGTAGACATCTACCCAGTAATAGTCTTCAGGCGTGATCTTATGCTCCTCCCACATATGTGCGTATGCTGCTTAGACTTTCTCCTTCATCTTCTTCCGATGTGCCTGAAGCTCCTCTTGTGCCTTCTAGAAGTGTACTTCATTAGGGCGGGGGCGTGGTGGCTTTGGTTTGTCTTTTGCGGTCTGAGGCTCAGGCTTCCAACGTTTGTATCGCTCGAGCGCTACTAGGTAGTTCAGGAAGTGAATGTTCGTAGAACGCCCTATAGTACTTGTCTAGCCCATCGATCCACCGGAAGAAGTAGTATCTAGTCTTTTGCTTGCTGGGATTATGCATGGGTAAAGTTAGAGCTTGGGAGAACACAATATGCATTACGGAATGTAACCGCTTGTCATTAACTTATGAGGAGCTCGCTGCACCTATAGAAAACGCGGTCGGTAGTGTCTACATGCTTGGACTACTTGATCCATGCCGGAAGATCGCAGTCATAGTTTGGTCGAGGAAACTCGGGAGGCACAGGTGCATCCTTGCAAGAACTATCAGGGTAGGATGCCGCCTTCTCAAGATTCCTTCTCCGCTTCCTAACAAGCTCCATGTAGCTGGACATTGTTAACCCCGACGTTGTAGAGGAGTGTTGGGTGTGGCACTGGCACAGATGGAGTGTCCGCGGTGAAGGTTGGGTTAGTGAAGAAATGCTGCCTGGGTGGCTGTTGGTTTTATAGGCAGTGTACAGTCGATGCAGGGCTGATAGAGTGAGAGGTAGCGTGTCATCACTTTGGTTTGACAAAGTAATGGATAGTGTGTTGTCACTTCGCTCTGAGAAAAGCGGACCGACAGTGTATGGGTAGTGTGTTGTCACTTCGCACTGAGAAAGCGGGAGTAGTGTGTTGTCAATTTCATCTGACAAAGCTTGGGGCAGCGTGTTGTCAAATCAAGCTGACAAAACAATGGATAGTGTGTTGTCACTTCCTTTGAGAAAAGCGACCGACGGTGTTTGGGCAGTGTGTTGTCACTTCACACTGAGAAAGCTGGGGCAGTGTGTTGTCAATTTCATCTGATAAAGCAATGGACAATGTGTTGTTACATTATTTTGAGAAATGGGGGTAGCATGTGCTCTCAGACCACAGTGTGTTGTCACATCATTTTGAGAAATTGGGGGCAACATGTGTTCTCAGACAATGCAATAAGTTTATGTAGAAATGCAATAAATTAGTACAGTAATTCGATATGGTAATATAATTGTTTGAAACAATAAAATGCGTACAATAGTCAAGTTCCATATAGTAGTATTACACATAGAAGGCATAGAACAATTTTACATACAAACTGCATGGGAGAAATAAAGTTCCATACAACAATTTTACACATGGAAGGTAGACAACAGTCAGGGTTTTTGCACCGTTGGGCAATTCTTGAAATTGTGGCATGTCTCCTTGCAAAGCGAACATATCTTTACTCGATGCCCACATTCTGCTGCATCCATGTCGTTCCTAATACGCCTTGTCTGCCGACGCCCGACGCCCTTTAGTCTCCCCATATCCGAAACCCACCTTGTGTCCTCCCAACTGTGATGCTCCATGAACAAATCAACCACACGAACCCATATATTTCTCCACTCCAAGTTGCCATCACCGCTTCGTGATCCTACGGAGAACTCCCTCCACTATAGCTATAAGTGAAAGGGGTCTCAGACCCCGCATGACCTGGTTGTACACCTTAGCCAGGTTTATCGTTTATCGTCCCCATATCTAGCACCGTTGGTATCGTAAAGCAGAGACCACTTCTCCCTAGACACATGTTCTATCCACTCGAAGAAGCATTTGGTGCCCCATCCGTTCCTCCGAACCAACTGCGGAGGGTTCATGGGTAACTCTTCAAGCACAACTAGTGAATCTCCTGTGGCAGCCATTGCCTTCTCTGATGTATGCCTTGTTGTTTGATCGTCTAACTTCTTCCACAGTGCGTCGAACTTTCGCTGTTGGTTCTGATCGCACAGCCTCTTGAATAGTTTCGTGAGCTATTTGTTCCTGAACTTGTAGAAGTTGGCACCCATGTGGTGCTTGCACACCTACTTTGCAAATCAGGCCATGCATATGGCTCATTTGACCCATACTGCAACTGCAAGATCACCTTCAATAGCCCAGAATACCGGTCGTGTATGATACACACTCCAGGCCGCTCACCGTCGATGTCGGCTTTAACATTCCTTAGAAACCAGAGCTAGATGTCTGTGTTCTCACCCTCCATAAATGCCAGTACTACGAGAAGAACCTGATTGTTGACATCCACTCCTATGATAGTTGAAATCTAGCCATTGTACTTTCCAGTTAGAAATGTTCCGTCCACACAAAGCAATGGACAGCAATGCCTGAAGGTGTTGATGCATGCACCGAAAATAGGGCTAGCAAAAAAGCTTGTTAGAGCTCGAATCAAAATTTCTTCAATTACACTAGTTGATAGGTTCAAAATTAAAATAAGTCAATTTCGAGTGAAAAAAGTTAATGAGGCTCGACTCGATAGTGGCTCGTTAGCTCGAATTTGAAGTAACCACTTAAATGATACATAAAATGATTTTACATCAAATTATGTCAATTTCGAAAAAAGCTCGATAATAACTCGTTAAGCTCGATAGCCAGCCCTAACCGAAAACAAAGAATGCGCACTTCAATAACATCTTTGCAGCGAAGCGTTGTGAATGCTGCTCACAAATATCAACATAAGCCCCAACATTCCTTTTCTTGATCACTTGAAGTATACTTGGCAAGTTCTGATAGGAGTCTTCGTACGTCCCGAATCTTGTTTCCAATGCCATCTGCTTCGATCTCCATGCCTTTGCATAACTGATGGTGTACTGAAACTCCTGCTCCATTGCAAGTATTATGGCACATGGCTCTAATTCCAGATTGCACACAATCTTTCGGTACATTGCATTTGCAATAAAGCCTGAGGAGATATTTCTATGCGATTGTATAGAATCCGTCAGTACGCATCATGTGTGCGACGGCTATGGAACACTTTCAAATGGTATCCTATTTAGGCTGGTAGGAATGGACACACCATGGACATCCGTCTATCTCACATCTCACATCATAAACTCGGGGATATGACTTGACAAACTTAAAGGTTATCCGTCGCAATACTGCCTATGCTGTTACTATTTCCTACACCTCTCACTTACTCTTATAAATGGCTCTTTGCCTCACCTCATTCTGATCATACTCCCATGCAAGACCTTCAGCCTTGTTGACCACCAGCCTATTGAACTGGTACTCCTCAAATTCCGCAGGAAATGGCTATTCATCACCTTCTTCATCAGATAAGGCCTCATAGTCATAGCTCTCAGCCTCCATCGCATCTACCAACCCTTCGACTGCCACACCCATCGGTTCCTGCATCTCCGACAATGGAACATCAACTTCCTTGGCTTCCGCTCTCTCTTGACCCGAACTCATATCCTGCCTCACTAAGCATTTTGCACTTCAACTGCACTCCCCAACTTCCTCTAGCTCGTCAGTAATAGCCTCCTCCTACGTCACATGGCCAACATCAACTTTCTAAAATACTTGAGCATCGACTTTCTGAAATACTTGAGCCAACAACACTAATAGCCATCCTTTCTCATTTGCCAATCTTACATACGAGCTCCACGACTTTGGCCCCCTCAGTTCCACTAACTCCCAGTGCGTGCAATCCTGTCTTTGGCAGCCTACCCTATGCAACTTCAAATCATGCAACTCACTGTCCAACGAGAATAGGTGGTACAACCATCTTGTTACCGTGCCCCATGGACACTCCCCTGCACGTGATAGACCAACCATCACACTTGGAAAATGGTCCGATTCCGCACCTTGTGCACCCATGCGTGAAACCCTTTTCCATAGTGTATTTTAAATTGTACTCATTCATCCAATCATATCAACATTTCATCAAATTGTTATTATGCACACAACATAACATTAATTTGTCTACTCTACACTACATGAAACGAGTAATGCAAACATTCATAAATTTAATTTCCGAACTATATACTACTGCACATAGTTTTCATAATTTTTCATTCCCAATCCGATCCATTCTATACATTTCAAATACTATTAAAAATCTTAAAATACCTACATAACTACGCAACTATTGCTACTCTATACAGCTAAAACAACAAAAGCAAAAATTATACCTACGACGTAGCCAACGACTTCTTCTTCCTCCTCCTCCTCCTTATCCTCCTCCTTCCTCTTCCTCCTCCTTCCCCTCCTCTTTCTCTCTTTTTTTTCTTCTCCTTCCCTCTGTTTCTTTCTCTCGACAGGTAGATGCGAAATGTAGCTGTTCTGGCTAGGCTTTTAGTAGCCATGTCGCTATTCTAAATGGCGACATAGTCCTGTCGACGTTCCATTTGGAGGCAGTAGGGTAGTTCTGCAAAAAATTTAAATGGCATAATATTTCTGTAATTTTTAAAAATATATTATTAAAAAAATTCGGATTATGTGATGCGCTGTACATACATTTAAATAAACAGAGATGAAAGGCGACGAGCATGAAGGAGAAGTCCTGCCTAGTCCCTAGCCTCCGGGTCATCATATAAGGCGTTTACATGGTCCAAATAGACCCAAGCACGTGGCAACTGCATGAACGCTGGACTTCGAGTAAGCTTTGGTTTTTTTACATGAGCTTTTTTTCAAGTTTGGTAATCCAAAAAAATTGCAAATCTGGCCCATAACATTATACACCTGCTACACTTCTATACTGCGATAAGCGGATATATTAAAGTTCCGGACCAGGAAAGGTAATATATGTTTTTCATGTTTGCCATTTTATGATTGAGAAGAGAATGATTTACAATTTAGTTCGGACTGAAAGTAAACTTGTTAGGTCAAAGGAAGAAACGAAAAGAAAAGCCAGAAACTCCGGGCCTTCGTCCTTCGGCTCCCAAATTGTTCCTCAACTTCTCTCCCTTTCCTCTTGCCGGCGGCCACCATGTCCATCACCGGAAACGGCCACCTCCCCGCTTCCACCGATCTCCCCGACCACTCCTCCGCCTCCGACTCCGACGCAGAAGCGGACGCCGACTACAGCCCCATCTCCGGCGCCGCCTCCGACTGCGACACCGACCCAGATCCCGACCTCGCATCTGACCACAGCCTCGACGACGCGATCAGCAACGGAAACGGCATCTCCTCCCTGGATCTCGCCTCAGACGACGAGGAGGAGGCGGACGAGGAGGACCTCAGGCTGGGGGAGGCGGCTGCGCGGGCGTTCTCGGAGGACGAGCGCCGGCGCCGCGCCCCGCTGCCCGCGGGCGCCGCGGCGCGGATCCTGGACGCGATGCGCGGCGTGGCGTTCCCCGGCGCGCCGCCGCCGTGGGCGGGCAGCGTCCCCCAGGACCAGTGGCTGGACCGCCTCCGCTCCCTCCGCGGCGGCGCCGGCCACCCCAAGTAAACAGAGGAAAGGGCGTTCTTACTTACTGCTGTTGCTTCAGATACAAATCTCTGTGAACCTGTGGTCTGCCTTGTACGGAACATTCCTCCATTGCTTAGCTCCAGTCAAGTTACTGCTGCTACTGCTCCGGAATTCGTGTGCAAACCAGTATCAGTAATGATGTTGTTGTTGTAATGGAGCAATTGTAATCTTGGTTTCTCACGAACGTGCCTGTGCCTTTTGATTGCTTGGTGTTCTGACAAGTTGCCACTATGCGCATCGATCAGTGACAGTGAGCTATAAATAAGCAAGCTGCTCCCTGAGTGAAATCTTAGGCAGATGTTAACTAGATCAGAAACTAACAAGAACTAAAATCACAGTGCAGAAGACCATAAAACTTGGTGGAGTGCGGACAGCGGAGCTATGTATAGCTGGGATTTACTAATTTAGGGCCAAAACTAAGTTCATGAGATGATCATGATTCACATGACAGAACGAAAGAAAGGCCAACCAATTGTATACTCTAATCAATTGTTCTGTACGGCTGGAATGACTGGTCTTGCTTGTTTTATGTAACTCAAGTTAGGTCGGCATTCGGCGACGGGAGCAAGCTCTGCAATTTTCCGTCGATTGCAATTAGCGCTGTGTCTGAGCTAATGTTGATGCTACGTCTTCAAGTTCTAAAAGACGAGTTCTCCCATGAAATACCCTCGGAAACCTAGTGAATCCAGGGGCATTCCTGTCCAAACGGCGTGCTTCTCCTTCTCGCAACGGAGACGGCCGTGCGAAGTGCGAACAGCGACGGAACGTGATATTCCTTCCCCTCCCGTTCCGTCCTACTCCATTCCTAATCCCCCCACCTCCTCCTCTTCGTCGGCGACCCGCGCGAACCGAAAGCCCTAACCCTAGCGAGGATTCCAAGGACCGGAGGGGAGATGGTGTTCTACGCGCTGTTCGTGGGGGCGGAGCTGGACGGCCTCACCAACCTGCAGCCCCGCGGCGGATGCGACGACCCCGGCTACCCCTACTACTTCAAGGTTCGTTCGTTGCTCGCCTGCTTGCTTCTCTTAGCTCGATCGCTTCCCTCCCCTCGATTCGGACGGTGCTGATCGGGGGTGCGTGCGTGTGTCTCCCTGTGGTGGATCGCAGCTGCGGTGCGAGAACTGCGGGGAGATCAGCGCCAAGGCCACCTGCGTCTCGCTCGACGAGGTCGTCGATCTGCCCAACGGCCGCGGCACCGCCAACCTCGTCCAGAAGGTACCGTATCATGCCATCTCATGCCTCCTAGTCCTCTACTCCTCTCCTCTGTGGCTTTGGCTTTCTCTATGTTGGAAAAAAATTTGTGTCTGGTAGTGTTCCTATGGTTGATGAGACGGGAAGTGCTTGTTTGTGTGGTTGATGAGATCGATCGGCTTGTTATTGTGTTTTTTCCGGGGTTTGTAGGAACTAGCAGGGTTTTAGGAGAGAAAAAAACCATGAGCTGATTAGATTGCGATGCTTAATGGGGATTCTATTGCGCCTGTACCTATTTCCTCCTTGTCTACGTTGTAAAAGGAAAAGCATGGAGCACCTCTCTTTGATGAAGGGTTTTTGGTTATAATGTGGAGGATCATGTTCGTATAGAAAGTTAAGAACAGAGCTGTGTTGCCTTCTAGGATTCGTTTAGATTGTGAGTAATCTTCTTGTGTGTGTGAACTTGGTTATGCCCTTGTAAACATATGCTTATGGTGTGGCAAGTAGTGTTATTTTCATGTAATTTGGTAAGTGAAGATCAGACAATTCCAATTTTAGTACCAGCTCTCCCTTGGGAATGTCATCTTAGTCTGACGGAGTCCCCCTCTGCAGGATCTGTAGGTATGTTCATGTGAAAATAGTTAAAAGTGTCTTACAAGGGTTTCGATGTCTTAACGCAGATAGCATGTACATGTTTTGAATTTTGATTGAGATAATGTTTAAATGTTCCTGTGCATATTGAGAAAGCGTGGCGCTTAGCAGCACTATAAATGGGAAATTTTGATCCGTACACTGGGGGCAAGTTGCTTTTTTTTTTACAAAATTTTACACTCCTATAGATGAAATTTTTTCCTATAGTGAAATTTTGATCCGTACACTGGGGGCAAATTGCTTTTTTTTTTTACAAAATTTTACACTCCTATAGATGAATTTTTTTCCTAGATGAATTGATAGACATGGAACAAACATTTTGGTTTGTTTCAAGAAGGACTGTTTATATTGTTGTATTAAGTTAAGAACTGTGACTCCTCTCTTTTTATGTGTGATCTGCACCCTTGTGTGGGTTTATTTCTGGCATTTGTTCTGTTACTCCCTGTGTTGGAATGATAGCCCTGAACCTTGGGTGATGTTATGTCCCCCTTTTTTCTTTATTTGTTATGGACCCTCATTTAACCAGTTATTAGTCAATAGACATAATCTCTCCCCTTTGGCTAGAAATTGTTGCAGTTTGAACTTGTTACTCCCCTTTGCTATAATATCGTTTTTTCCAATGTGGTCCTTCTCTATATTAAAATGGACTTTTGGGGGGTTTTACTTTATATATCCTACAATCGATGTGCAAAGATGCAAAAATTCCAGTGGGGTCCTGTGAGCCCATTGGACATAAGGTGGTTCCTTCACTGCCCGTTGCTCATGATGGGACAAGTGCTGTTTCAAATTCGTGGACTTCCATATGTTGCCATTCTGGTTTCATTTTGCATCTATGTTGTCTAGGCTTTTCTACAGATTTCCTCCAGTTAATCTGTCGATTACTTGTTTTTCTGTACTATTGTCTTCCTTTCCATTAGAATTTTTTTATGTACATCTGTGTGGATGCAACATAATAAATCATAGCTATATCTTGTGTCTGTGTTTATGTACATGGATATTTGATGATTGATGCTATGTTTTCTTATGTCAGTTTTATTCACTATATTATGCCTTGCATATATGTGTCATGACACCTCTAGGCCGTGATTATACTGAGACAGAGTCAGATCACCATGTTTGATCACCAATTTCAACTATAATCTCCTGTTAATCCATTTCTCTAAGTGATTAATATTATCCTACCTTTCTAAACTGTTAATAGTTCACCTGCATTGCTCGGATTTCCCTTTAAACAGTTATTCTTTCTGCGCGCATCCTGTTTTTGCAGACGTGGGTTATTATCATTATTGCTGCTGCGACCTTTATTGTTTGTTGTAACAGATGACAACAAGTATACTTGCACGATAGGCTCCACCCTCCTTATGTTGGTGAATATGTAATATCATGACTGTTTTGCATGAACACTCTCTGTATCTATAAGACTATAAGGACATTGAACTTCGCCAAATGTAAAGGATCTCATTTTATTATTATTCAATGATCAAATGCAACAGCTAGAGGCAACACTCTTTTCTAGGTATCATTATGTATGCACCTTGCTAGATCACTACTTACATCTGCACATATCAATATGCGGTGGACCTCATATTCCGTTGTGTTTTTTTTTCCTTTGAAGGTTAAGCATTTCTTATTTTCTGGTTTTAGAGGCTCCATAGGATCCATTCTATTTCTTTGCAAAATAATATTGAATATTTTAGCAATTCACTTTATGATTTACAATTTTTTTCAAGGCTTGGTTGTTGTTGTTGCCTGATGCAAGATTATATTGCTGGGTGACTTTTTAAAGGTTCTTTTTCTGAGTTTTCCCTTGAGGTTTCTAGCAGAGGTATAAAGGAGCAAAAAACCTGTTTCAATATTTTCTCCATGATTTGCTTAGATGCCATATGTTTTGTTGTACCATTTAATCATGTATTTATACGATGTTTTGTTTTTCTCTCAGTGCAAGCTTTGTGGGAGGGACGGATCAGTTGTGATGATTCCTGGGCAGGGAACGCCACTGACTATTGAGCAGAGCCAGAAAGGAGAGAAAACTTGTTTGATGGTCTTTGACTGCAGAGGCTACGAACCTGTTGACTTTGCTTTTGGTGATGGCTGGAAGACTGAATCTGTAAGTTTTTCTTGGTTTTCTATCACAAGTATTAGGAGTGTTGTACTGTTGTTTTAACTTTTTTTTAATTCTAGTGCTGGATTTTGTTTGTTTGCTGCTTACATATACTGAACCAATCTTTTAAGCTTCTAAATAACGAACAATAAATGACGTCAAGAGAGTTCATATGCTAGAAATGAGCTCTGTCTGTTCATTCTTTTCTATGCTTCTATACTCTATGAAGAAAGGATGGTACTAGTACACTTATGTTTGTTAAATTCAAGGTTGCTTCTGTATTTTGTGGTGGTGCTGCGTCATTCGTGTTTTTATGTTTAATATTGTGTGCAACGTTAGAAAGATATCTCTGCTTGTATCACATAGAAAGATGCAAAAATGTTTCTTTGAAATTTACACATGCATTGACCTTATTTGCGAAGAAAGGAAGAACAACAAGCCTTGTTTCTTTAGCATTAACAATTTTATGAATTCTTCATGTTCTTTTGGGTCCATTTGAAAATGCACGCTTTCTTCATCTGTATGCAGTATAAGAAAAGACAAATAAGTTCTTCAATGCTCTCCCAAAAGTGAAAGGCACGATTATAAAGCAAATTGAGAGCTTGATTTGCAGCTGCCCAATTCTCTAGTTTAGGAGAGAGCATAGAAGCATTACCGGAAAGAAATATTTGCAAATGTTCTCTGTACCTTACTGTCAGATTTCGTCCAGTTGTTATGGTTTATGATGCTAACAGTCCATTTTTTTTAAGGTGAATGGGACTCCATTCGACATTGACTGCTCTGAAGGGGAGTTTGCTGAGTATGATGAGAAGGGAGAGTGCCCTGTAGGTTTAGGCAAGCTGCAGTCAGCATTCAAAGTGGTAAGCAAGCACTTGTTCCCTTCATTAGCAAACATGAATAATTTATAGTTACGATCATTGTTGCAATTGTACTCATCAATTCTTGACGTCTTTGTACATGATTACAGGTGAAGAAGCAGGAGAGGTGTGGGAAGACTAGATATGTCTAGATTCAGTGTCTTCTGGGGTCTTCAAACATTGGAACTGGAGATGTATAAAGCATGTTTACAAAATGACCTCGTTGTTAATCTCGTATTTGAACTAAGCTGGTGACGCATCTGACATCCCTTTGTTGATTCTGTGGGGATGCCATGAATTTGGTTGAGCTTTCATTGATATGGCCACATGTTAGGAGCCATCGAACGTTGTGCCTATCAGTGGTATTAACTTGGTTCTCTTTACCAATATTGTGTTCGATCTTCTACGGCTCTAACAATTCGATGGTAAAATTCTGTGCCTGAAGTTTGCACCTTAGCTTGATATTTGATTTTCGATGCTCGTGCACATGGGGTCTGATTTCTGAACACCAGCAGCATAAGGATATGTGTAGTGTAAAATCTCTTCAGATGCGCATGCACTACGTCTATTTTGAGGTGAGGAAGTGATGCATTATACTTTGTGATAGCAAGCACGTAGGCATCTTGATCCGTGTTCTGACGGACCTTTGTTACTTCGGCTCGGTATAACGTTGTGAATGCTAGTAATACCTTCATCTCTTACGAATAGACGTGTACAGTTCTGTAGTATTTGATTTTGCTCATTTGGAATTCTCTGACTGCCGCTGTGTCGGCACTAGAAAAGCGGCAAAAGTTCTCGTTTGTCAATCTTGTGGGCACACTGATGAGATGGGAATTGCTTGCCCAAAGCTGCTCATTTCTTATCTGTCCGACTTTAACAAAATCCATTTGAAGTCTGTCCCATCGTGTGTACCTTGTATTTTACAACAAACAAATTCACTGTAGCAAGCAAAAACTGTGGGGACTTGCTGAATGCTCTATGTACTCAGTCTTTCTATAAAACAATGTTGTTCAGTTGCTGAAGATATCATCAATATATCACTAGTCAATGAGGATTTCTTTGAAGATAACAAGGAAATAAAACAATGTTGCTCAGTTGCTGAAGGCATCATCAATATATTACTAGTCAATTAGGATTTCTTTGAAGATTATGAAGAACTAGGTAGCGCTATCCTAGTTGATTACCTATGGGCATATAGGTGAGTTTCACTTAAAGATATTTTGTTTCCTTTCACTGTAGTTTATTTAAGTTGCTCTCTTTATAAGGCAATAATTGTAAACTTGATTATAAGATTGCTATTATGATATTTATTTTTAATTGCTTCTTCCTTAATTATTATGCGTATAGAATGATATTTCATCAATGTTGACACTATGTGCACTAGTGTGATCCTGGACTAGTACAGTAAACATAGAAGGTTGGGTTTGCATATTTAGGTCGTGACAATGGAGCAATGTGTAGTGTGTTTAAGTGCATAGGACATGGGCAAGGAGAGTATGGGGAACAACAGAGGTGAGGGGACAATTGGCAATAAAGTAGGATTAGTGTGGCAGAGGAGAGGAGATTAGGGTAGCGGCGACAATAGACAGTGGTGCTATGAGTGTCATGAAGGAGAGAGCGAGTGTGACGGAAAGACTGAATGGGTGTGTCTGCAAAATAGGCGGCAAAATGAAACCTTTTCGACCCCGTAAGAAAATTTGCCTTTGCTCCAGTATATTCCATAGTGTACGTGCATGCCGCACTCCATATATTTGGAAAGTTACCAAGTGCACCTCCAATACATTTTCTCTTTCCTGAGTGCTTCTCCTCACGTGGAGTACTTGGGAAGGTTTCCATTCTCCTACCAAGCACATGAGTTCTACTCTACCTGACATGTGGGCCAGCCTATGATCTTTCCATTACATTGTAAAGGATCCCAAGTGTACCTCGTGATGACGCTCGGGATGTAATCTTATACCGTTATGGCCATCAGAAATCTCATCACGCACTCGTTCTCCAACACTTCCCTAGCGTATCAAGTGGTTGGAAACTCAGGACATTACCTATTCCTGCCTCTTCCCTAACGACCAAATCCTACCTAACGGATGGGTCACCCCATGAGTTCTCTGTTTCGTTGTAAAGGATCCTGAGTGCCTTAGGGTATGTACAATGGTCCATATTAGTTGTCTATAAACCTATACTATGTAGGATTTCTGGGGATGTAGAGGAGAGAGAGGGAAAGAGAAGGATGATGTCTATTATTTAATAGACGGATTTTTATTGTGCATAACGTTGTATAGACAGTCTATTAATTGTATGAGAAACCATTATAGACAATCTATTGTATGAGTTGTCTTTAATCCTTTCTATAGATGATATGTAATTGTATTATAGACAATCATCATCTATACCATTGTACATCTATACCCCTTTATAATGCACCTAAATATTCTTTTCTAAGTCCACCCCAAATAATGCACCCCACTAGAGATGGCCCAACCTTCATGCACCCAGCGAAACGTCCCCAGAAACTTGCCTCCATCAAAATTAACCTCTCAGATCTTTCCTCAGCTTTACTCACTCACATCCGATGGCCATTGTTTAATGTGTCTAACTCATCCCTGTGTCCCACAACAAATCTCCCCCCCCCCACCTCCAGCATCATCTCAAGGAAAAGGAAACAAATATCCTGGAATTAAGGAAAAGGAAACAAACGTTCTAGAAAAGGAAAAGACCATATATTACGTGCTGAGAAAAGGAAACCGGAAGACAGAGTACTATACTAATGCTCTTATAATAACACTCAGAATTTAATCCTCTACTATAGCGAGTGTTTCTATTTGCACTCGGGAAGTTACCGAGTGTTAAGAGGTTACACTTGGTATAATTTTTAGTCGGGAGCCTTTCAAGTCTGGTAGTGAGAACAACATATAGATGAGGAAATTTTTTTGTCTCGATTCTATTGGATAGCTTGTCAGTTGGTACAGGACTCTCTTATACACCTCCCTACCAGTCTAGTACCTACGGACTGTACACCCATAAACCACACACAACACAAACTGCTCATACCCATGACCAGGGTTAACAATACCGCTTCGAGGTCGAATTTTGACCCCCTAGCGATAGCGAAAACAGCAACAAACTACTTGAAAATCGTTGAAAATCAAACGGTTTGCAAAGTCAAACAAATTTAAAATCTGGTTAAAACGGCGAGCGATTTTCACGGTAAATAAACAAAAACCACTCGAAAATACTTGAAAACCGCCAAAAACCGAAGACAGTTGAAAAAATGTTTTAAAAAAGGGGAAATTGTAAAAGATGTTGTAAAAATCCATTAAAGGCCAAAAAATAGGGAAAATGCAAGAAATATATATATATAAATTCTACATGATCTTTGCTATATTTTAGACAATTGCAAGTTGTAAATTAGGCATTTAGCAATAATATATCAACAAATAATATTTTATTTCAATACTACTCACATATCAATCCAACAAGTGCAAAAATAGGCATTCACATAATGACATTCACGTATCAATACCATTCACATACAAACACCTTCCGTTGCTACTAAATATACTTCAACAAATATTGCTACTGAATATAATTGAACAAATATTGCTACTAAATATACTTCAACAAATATTGCTACTTGATATAATTGAACAAATATTGTTATTTGATATACTTCAACAAATATTGCTACTTGACATACTTGAACAAATATTTCTACTAAATATAATTGAACAAATATTGTTACTAAAATATGTTTAAGTAAATATTGCTACTTGACATACTTGAACAAATATTGCTACTAAATATAATTGAACAAATATTGTTACTAAAATATGTTGAAGTAAATATTGCTACTTGACATACTTGAATAAATATTGCTACTAAAAATACTTCTAATTTCTTTTTTCGGATTTTCTAATTTCTATATTTTGAAAATAACTAGATTATTTCTAATTATTATCACTAAAAATCATATTATATGCATGCACATTGAGAATATAAAGTGAAGATGGAGATTTATTAGAGATATAGAGGGAACATCACACTAATTTACATTGAAAATCAAAATACGTTCTATATTTATGGATAAGACTATTAAAAAAATTCTCCTTATAAACAATTGCAAGTTGTAAATTAGGCATTTAGCCTTATAAACAATTGAAGATGGAATTTTTTCGCTTTTTCTATTTTCTACATTCTGAATGGCTCAAAAACGTCTTCAAACTTTGTTTTTTTTCCAAAAAAAAATCCACACTAGATGTCATAAAGCAATTAATACTAATATTTGGGAATTTTTGGATAAATTTTTCCAAAATTTTTGAAATTTTTGAATTTGAATTTGAACTCCATCGGTAAACCGACTGGTTTCGGCGCGGTACGCTCAAAAGCCATGGTTTTTTGGAACCCTGCCCATGACCCCACTTGTCAGTATCTCCTCGGGATAAATTTAGGTCAAGTAGCAGACCTGACTTTGTCCTTCGCCAGCTCAAGCCATTCCCTGCCTCCTTGAATCCTCTGCAATCGTCAGATCGGGCTCAGGACACAACACTGCTGTTTCTTCCTTGTTCTTAAGGGGGAAAAGAAGACGAGGGAAGAACAAATTACTAGTAACCACTTAGCTAGCCAGATGCCAAACACTGCTGCAATCGACCAATTGTCCTATACTCGATCGGTGATCGATCAACTTTGATCTCCGGTCCTTTTAATCACAGAACCCACATGTGCTGCTGTACTGTTTCCCATCATGGAGCTTCCATGCATTACAGATAGCGTCTTCTGGGGAATCGAAAACAGCGGAACCGAAGTTGTAAACAATGCGTGTTCGTGAAATGAGACCTGGCTGCTAATCCCGTATTTGAACTAAGCTCGTGCACCTACACTATCTTGATAGTTTGCACGAATGGGATTCCATGGCCTGATACCTGGCAGGAGAACTTCGCTCCCATGAAGCATAAGAGGATCTGATTTGTCGTTGGACCCCATTCTGGAAGCTTAGGCCCGTTTGTCTTTGTCGTAGATTCTCGAAAAGCTAATTCTAGATTAT
The DNA here is from genome assembly GCA_036346275.1 of Otatea glauca. Classification (NCBI taxonomy): domain Eukaryota; kingdom Viridiplantae; phylum Streptophyta; class Magnoliopsida; order Poales; family Poaceae; genus Otatea; species Otatea glauca. The sequence goes on along the minus strand of CM070712.1, from coordinate 20,832,895 downwards.
AGCTATAGAGAAACTGATTGTGGATTCTAGAATGGTATTTAGTGAGTAATTACTTAGAACTTTCAATGACATTCTCATATTTATATTCCTCAGAATCCACATAAGCACATCTAAAGTGAATTGTGAATTTAGTGTATATGGATAGACTGAATTATAAGAATCGATTTCTAGAATGTTTGAAAACAGAATCCACAGCAAAAACAAAGGTCATTGTTAGGTTCAGTCTTCACCTTAAAGCCACTGAAAGCAACTCGAAACAAGTAGCTTCTCAAGAAAGTTCGCCCTGATCGTATCAGAAGTTGAAGCCTCCCATACTTTTCTAGTACACCAAAGACATGAGAGCAATATCCCCAAAACTGCTTATTTCGGATTCGTCCGACTCAAAATAAAAATCCAGTAGATTTACACAACTCTGTCCCATCAACTGAACTTTGTTTTCTCACAATACATTCAGCACAACCATAGAATAATGATTGCTCTCGACAAAACGTAATAAGGAAGATCGGAAAGAACACACGCGGGTTGAAGAGTGCAGATAGAGGCTAAAAATTTACAAATATCTTCCTCAGTCCTAATTGAAGTAGAAACGACTGTTCGATGCAAAGCAATCCCTCAGTGCACAAACTTGAAATACAGGATTACTAGGATCGCCAAGACAATGAGGGCTATAATGAAACCGATAATCCACTTGTTCCTATCCATCCTCCTCACCATGGCTCCGATGATCCTTCTGCTCTTGCCAATGTTGTCATCCACGCTGTGCAACTGCAATGCCAAGCAAGATTTGAATCACAAGGATTAACGAAAGAAGATACGTGGAGCCAAAAAAAAAGCAACATACACCAGTAGAATTTGGTATAAGTCAGTCCCTTTGGTAATGGTGGCTATATTTAACAGCTGCGCAACATTATGGGCTATGGCGTCAGCATATTGCCCATACTTGTTTGAACTTAAGTTCTATAGTTAGTATTGAAGAAAAAGTCTTAATCATAGTTACCAAAAATTTGGTTCGTCCGAGTCGAGGTACGGGATTTGAGTTCGCGGTTCGCCACTTTTTCTTCCAATTTCCAATTCGAACACGAACCCCGTACCCTAAACCGGTTCGGGTTCGACGAATCCGGTTTGTGATTCACGGGGGTTTACAGCGAATCCAGTAACTATGGTCTTAAACATTAGTGACTAATCTAAGTTGAAATAGTGTATGATCTCATACACTTGCATAGTGTTGTTTTACTTATTCTAATTCATACTCTGTAGCACCACAGAAGTTAGCTCTATCAAGACACCAAGGAAACAAAAGAGAGGAAAACCCCAACCTGAGCAAGCATCAGGATGTTATATACATTCTACGTTTGTTGAGACACAAAAAATTGATAATTTAATTGCAAACTGATAAGGTTCTTCATATGGCATCAAACAAAACATTAGGGAAAGTTGCACAAATACACCCACAGCTCAAAGTGAGTTTGATAAACCCAAACAGAGCAAAAACAATAGGAGGGTATTTCAAAACAGAGGAAAGTTATGGGTGGGCAAATGCAACAAAATAACTTATAAAGGGGTTTATCAGACTAGATTTGACTTTAGCTGGTGTTTTTGCAATTTTCCGAAAACATTATTGCTTTTAGTGGTTCACCAATTTCCAGTGTGTGTGTGTTTCTCCACTACATCAGTCACAAACAAAACAGTCTATAAGAAGGAAAGAGGAATGGAAAAAAAGTAGCAACAGTTCATCCATGATAAGAAGTACAAAACAAAAGGCGGTAAAATCCAAGAAAGGTATATACTGCAAGGAAACTGTAAAAAGTAGTTAAATACGGTACGTTTTGCTTCAAGCATTAGTATCTCGTTTACTGATATGAAAAGGATTAATACATACAAGTATAAATACAAATTTGTACACATACGTATTTGTTTGTCAATAGGCTATAACAGAAAACACATTTAAGGTAGAAAGACACTTGGTTAAAGATTTCAACAGGATTTCCTTTAAGCAAATTGCATACACATTGCATAACACTGGAGCTTACAAATATTTTGAGATAAAATAAATGAGACGCAAAAAACAAACCAATTGGTTCAAACAGGGAGAATTAAATAAATAGTTACTTACTGTATCATGGGCATGTAAGAGAGATAGGCGCTGCTGATGCAGGTCATGCAAAACGGAGACTCCAAGCTCTTCAGTTTCCAGCATAGTTCTATGGCTACCTCTGATCCTATCAGTTGTTTGGTTTTGCCTTTCTGTTGTCCTGAGCAATCTTGACCTTTGATCAGCAGATACCTGCATTATTGAACATCCAAATACACCATTGAACTTTCCTGAGATGGACAACTATTAATTAACAATGTTGTAGGTTAAATGGCTGTAACTAACATGTAAAATAAGATTAATAACGCAACATACGCACATGTAAAAGGACAAGGTGAAAATATAAGTGTTGCAAGATGATATGGTTAGATGGCTTCATTTTTACCGTCTCAGCCCTTTCTCAGAAATATCACATACTGGACAAGTGGACAGTATATACTATAGCATATATTAGCACTTTGTGCACTAAGGCATAAACGCACTATTCCCTCTGTTCTTTTTTATTTGACATTGTTGACTTTTTTACGGTCTCCAAGATATGACTTTGGCCATTATTTTTTATAACTTTACATTAATATATGCTAATGAAATTGTAATATTATGAAAGTATTTTTAACAACAAATCTAGTAATATAGTTTCCATAAAGTCAATTGATATAGTTTTAAACATATCGGTGGTCAAACTTTAGAAAGTCTAAATCGACAGAAAATTGACATGAACTTCAACGATTATTGATCTGTATGATCATACGATGCTACATATATTTAACTAGTAGCACTGGACAATATGTTTTCGTCATTCAGAGAGCGTCTATGATGCATCCACTCAATATGAAACATCCTACAAGCACATCCCAACATACTCTACTCAACATTTCTTGGAACATGCGAAAAAAAGTGATCGAAAGAAACTAGATCTGTACATCTACTAGGATATTTGGGGCATACGCATACCCAAAAAGTCCAATACTATGGAATTGGGAAAGGAGAAACCGTCATGTATGCTTCTCCAAACCACTTGGTTTAGTTCTAGATTGTGGGATAATTAGTAATCTGATTCTGAAGCTGTGCTTTCAAGGAACACAAATTACCCGACCATACAGGTATTTCGAGCTTATCATTTATGACATGTATAATCAATAAAATACTTGTTCACGGTAGATGCATCGACCAACAAACTCGATTCACCTCCAAAGTAGGAATCATTCATGAATTCAGAATAAGCAACATACCGCCAATGTATCTGCCATTCCTGACTCAAGCAACTCCTCTCTCGCTCCTTGTTGGGCATTACCAGTAGTGATCCTCTTCAACGCTCCCTTCAGGTTGTTAAGATCCGACTTGTACTCCCTCAGTTTCGCGAGAAGCCCAGCCCTCACGCTTGGCTGGAGGTTCCTTGCTTCAAGATCCATCTTCCTTATCTGAACAAGAAAAACCACATTCTCAACATTCCAACATATCCAATTACTGAATTACACAAACACTAACCAATTACCACGAAGTAATCTCTTATCGATTCATAGAGCAATTTAATCCTAGAAAAGAACTATTCATTTGTGCACTAATGAAATCCTAAAAAGTAAAAATAGAATGTTCCCTTGATTTACACTGTAATCTAATCCTACAAAATCGAAACATTTCCGTGATCGGTGCAAAAATACAGCCCCTTGATTTACCATAAAAAAACCTAATTCCTTAGGCAACTTTGTTCGGATCGAGAAGATTTTGTTTTAGTTGTTTACAAATAAGAAGGGGCTACCTACCAGTGCCTCGGCGCCATCGATGCCGGATTTGATCTCCGACGCCTTCTGCTTCAGCTTCTCTGCAAAGAAGATAAAGCAAACATCCCAAGAAACCAGCAGAAACTTAGAAAATTCGAAACGAGAAATTAAGATTGAGGAAAGAAAGATTGGGAGATGGCTCTTGGGACAACTCGATACACAACATACCTCCATCGAGGGCGGAGGCGGCGGTGCATTTGCGGGAGAGGGAGGCGGAGATCTCGCAGTACTGGCGCTCGTAGCCCTCGAACACCTCGCTCATGGCGATGATCCGATCCGGCTAAAACCCCTCAAAATCTTCTTCCTTCCTTCGGATCAAGCCTGAGACACAGTCGGGGGAGTCGGGACGAAGGAACAAGAAACGGAAATGATGGGGTGACCGGGTGGGACCCACGGAACAGCTGATGGGCCGAAAGTCGCAGAGGCCCAATCCTCCTACTCGTTATATCTCCCCACACGTGCCTAGGGCTTTCGGCATAGAGCTTGCGCCGCCGCCGCCGCCGCACCGTGGAAGCAGCAACCAAGGGAGGAGGGAACCCGCGGCTCGGCAGCCATGGTCAGTGATCCCCATCTCCTCCTCCTCCTCCTCCTCCTCCTCCTCGTCGACTCTGCTCTCTTGTGGTACGGCTGTCTCTGGCCATTTCTCTCGCCGCGGTTACCGTTCGCGATCTCGGATGCGTCCGTAGTGGTGGAATCCACTTCCCTTCTTGATTTGGTTCTGTCTTGTGCCGCGTTAGGCAGTCGTTGGTAAGGTTTCAACTTTCGTTTTCGGATCTCATTTTGGAGGCGGCCGAAATAGGAAATTTCGGTACTTCGAATGGAATCCGGTCAAAATTCAAAAAGTAAATTTGAAATCCGGAATTTTTGAACCGAATTTCAGCCGAAATTGCCGAAATCTCAGCAAAATTCAACCGAGTGAAAAATAGTTGAAACGATGTTAAAAAATTTTCAAATTTTTTTTAGAGTGTCTTACACATCACTAATGTTTTATAAAAATTTCAGATCATGATAAACTTAAGTAATTTTTAAAAATTCTGACAGTGCTACTATTCTGGTAAAAGACTGATCGGCAAATTTCAACCTAATGGAAAATGGTGCAAACAATGTTTGAAATTTTTTGTTGATGATCCTGACGCTTCAATAATGTTTCTATAAATTTTTCAGATAATCATCCGTCTAAGGAATTTTTAAAAAATCGGACAATGCTAAGGTTGATCGGCAAAATTCAATCGAATAAAAAATGATTTAAACCACGTTAGAAAATTTTGAAAATTTTGTAGATGGTACTAACGCATCACTAATATTCCCATAAAATTTTTAGATGATGATTAGGCTTGAGGAATTTTAAAAAATTGTGACAGTGCTGCTGTACTAACAAAGCCTTACAGTGCTATATGTATTGCTTTCATAGATTTGATCGAGCAACCAAAACACGTTTAAAATTTTTGAAACTTTTATAGAAGGGTGTCGAGGCAATGCTTAAGCTCTCTTAAAAATTTTGGATCATTGTCACACTCGAATGAGTTTATAAAATTCTCACACTGTTTACTGTCTCAATTATGTTCATTCTGTTTTTGATTTTTTAAATATAACAAATGAAATTCAATTCTTTTGAAAAAATTTCTGTATGATCCTAGGATGCTAAATATAGTACTATAAATTTTTCAGAGTATAATCAAGCTTGTACAATTTTATAAAAATCTGACAGTGTTTCTGCTATTTTTATAAAACATCTCAAAAATTCGGTTTTCAACAAATTTTCATAGAAGATGACATTCTTAAGGGTTATTGACCCAAATCCGACATTTTGGTGAAATTTTCCGAAATACTGTAGCATTTTGAACTTTTTTTATTCGGTCGGGATTTTGCATCGCGTCCCCAGCCGAAATCCGAGATCTCGACGAGAAATTCCAAATTTTCGCTGATTTTTGGAACCTTGGTCGTTGGGCAAGTGGAGGGACTGTAGCATTTTGAACTTTTTTTTATTCGGTCGGGATTTTGCATCGCGTCCCTAGCCGAAATCCGAGATCTCGACGAGAAATTCCAAATTTTCGCTGATTTTTGGAACCTTGGTCGTTGGGCAAGTGGAGGGAAGGGTACGTTAAGTCTGATTTGGGTAGTTGTTTGCGTTTATCTGTAGGATCTGCATCCCGTGAATGTATTCAAACTTGCTAAGAGGAATAGTGCGAGGAAATCTCTCTGTTTTGGTTATTGACTTGTGTATATATTGCTTAGCTTCTATTGCAATGTGCAATTTTTAACTGAGTTAATAAGCTTCTCATGAGCGAAGCTGCTACTAGTTCATATGAGTATATTAGTTAGTACCATCAAGTTCATGTATTACGAGGATTGAAGGTGTTAGGTGATGGTTGGATAGGCTTATGATCTTGAGCACTGGAGCTAAAGCTTGAATAAATGGACTTGCACCACGTCCTCTTGGTCTGATCTAGATTAGAGGTGATGTGTTATCAAATGACTGGTTGTAACCTGGAACTGTATTATAATTTAGAAATCTGGCAAAGTGTATATGCTAAATTGGCAGTCGATCACCAGTATAACGAGAGTTTATTACATATCGTGTAGTTGGGACTTGTAGGCCATCCTGGAGATGAACGCAAGATACTAGAGAATATTATAGTAAGAATACTATTAGGGGTGGATATTGAGCCAAGTCCTCATCTTATCGAGCTTTCTCTGAAATTGACACTGTTTTATTTAATATCATTTTATTTATAGTTTGGACGTATTTTTAGAATCGAACTAACGAGCCGAGCCAGAGCAAAATCCAATTTCATTTTCAATTGACCGATTTCAATATTTAACCAATTAACGAGTGTAATTGGAGTAATTTTGAACCGAGCCAATGAGCCCCACTAACGAACTTTTTTTCTACCCCTAAATACTGGTGTTGATCCAATTCATGCGGCTCTTTCCATGGGAAATGGTGGTAAGACATGGAACTGATTATAAGTGTAACCAATAAAAATAAAAGTTACTTTTGATGAAAGTGAAAAATTCTCTTGTGGGTATATACGTCGAATTGTTGATTTACTTTATAGTGTCAAAATTTACAATGATCGCCATTAATAGTGATTACTCCCTCCGTCCAAGTTTATAAGGCTTATTTTTTGAATGGTTCTGTTTATAAATATAAGAATGTTTAGTGTGAAAATAGCAGGTACTGATAATAGAATGTTTAGTGTGAAAATATCAGGTACTGAAATAAATTGATGATTATAGTCTGTTTTGGGTATCTTACTTTATCCAGAGTTCTTTACTATTTGCTCTGTAAAAATAAAGAAATGTGCTGTATGATGGTTGGATAGATACACTTCGGAGGTCGATTGAACTTTTTATGACCACTTGTAACACAGTGCTTGTGATCTTGAGCATCTGAGCTAGTTTGAATCAATAGATGTGTATCACATTGTCTTTCTCTAATCTAATATCTAATGAGCAATTACATGTGTTAATGAGAGGTTGCATGTCTAACTGAAGTTGTCAATCGAGGGTTTGTGACATAGTATGTAGTTTGTACTTGATAGACTATTGATTGTAGCTGTATCAATTTATATTGGCCCTTTTATGGGAAATGAGATTAAAACAACAAACTAGTTACAATTATATGTTGTCTAAATTGAATTTTTAGATATTCTGAGATTTATAATTTGATCTTTGTACTTGTTCAATATGGGGGGCAGGAGTGTATATGGAATCCATTTTCTTATCCATATTGTAATGATTGTTTGTGTTCATTTTTATCCACGTTTACGTAGTGTCAGAACTAAATTTCATTGAATTTCTAAGTATGTTGTATTGATTTTGTAGGTGAATGTTCCGAAAACCAAGAAGACTTACTGCAAGAACAAGGAGTGCAGGAAGCACACCCTTCACAAGGTTACGCAGTACAAGAAGGGAAAGGATAGCCTTTCTGCTCAGGGGAAGCGTCGTTATGACCGCAAGCAGTCAGGATATGGTGGGCAGACAAAGCCTGTTTTCCACAAGAAGGTTTGATCCTAATTCCCTACCCTTGGCAGATTCCAAGGACAAGTACAGCCTGATTTGAGAATCTTTAAATGTTACTCCTTTGACCTATCTTTGCCTCTGGTTGTTCAATACTATGGTGTATTTCAGGCCAAGACAACAAAGAAGATTGTGTTGAAGCTGCAGTGCCAGAGCTGCAAGCACTACTCTCAGCACCCTATCAAGGTCTTTTATCTCATTTGTTGTCTTCTCTCTTTCTCTCTCCCTCTCCCTATTTACAAGTATCTGACGCCCTCTTTGCAACCCAACTTCAGAGGTGCAAGCACTTTGAAATCGGAGGAGACAAGAAGGGCAAGGGAACCTCTCTCTTCTAATCTGATGATAACCCTGTTCTCCGGCTTTCAAGTTGCCTGCCAAAGTCTCCATGAAGAATGTTTTATCTTATGCTTCTAGTGAGATGAAGCTGGTTTAACTCAATGGAATCGTACAATATATACTCTATGTTTAGCGTTTGCATGAGCTGTTTTGTCAGACATTTTTGATACATTAGATCGCATGAGACCAGTTGGATCTGTTTCTATGTTGCATTGAGTTCTGTATCTTTGCCGCAAGTAAAGTATAAGCGGTGTCTCGGTCTATGGCCATTGATTACTACCATCTTGTAGTTATCTCGAGTTGAGCTGCCACTGGTGCTCGTCAACGAGCAAGCTCACACCAACGATGTCACTTTTCGTGTCCTGATAAACTTTTTTTTTAAATGGGGCCTACTTTCAAATGCAATTATAAAAATAGTCTTATTCCAATCGTAGAAGCGTCGATAGGTAACACGTTTCACTTGTCCTGATCTTTAGGAGTGTGGCCTTGTGTTGGGGCCTACAACATTTAGGATCATTAGATCGCGATAACGAACGGTCGAGATCGTCTAATAGTGCTCAGATACTGTGTGTTACAGTACTTTAAAAGATCTAGGTTATCGCTTTTTTGATCCAATAACCTATATACAACTGCTTAAGTTACGGTTATTACGAAGATTGCATTGGATCTCTTTCCCTTCCTTACCATACTGTAAGTCTGAAACTAATATTTGCATTGATTCTTGTTGGCGTGCGTGATCTCTGATTTGTAAAATTCGTATGCATTTTGGAATATTTGGGCATAGAATTCAAGATCAGCACTGACGGACAATCTGCACGTTCATCTGGCAGGACTTTGCTCAGCACCAACTCCCGGTCCGCAGTTCCATGGTGGATGATCTGCGGCCTCCAACAGTTTCGGGCTGTTCGCCATTACCCTGCGGATGGTCCATCAGGACAGAAACTTTTTCAAAGGAAAACTCAGAATTCAATTCATTTGACATGCCAGTTACTCGTCATGACGTTTGGAGCTCACATAGACATTGTCGCCGACACTAGGGTAGATAACAGGGTTCATGTACCAAATATAAGCGATAAACCGAACAATACAAAACCATACAAGGAGAATGCGTCCACTCAATAGACATGTTTTAGTTTTAGCGAGACTTCCAAGTATGCTACACAAGCATGCCTTTGTGAAAAATGTTAAAACGCAGGACTCTGCAAAATAAAAGTTACCAACCTTTCACCATCTATTATGCAAATAATAATGCAAACGGCAAAGGGCATGTTTTTATAAGCACGGTTGGTGGGCACCGAATCGATCGGCACCTTTACAACTTGGCCATCTTTCTCGGAATGTTTAGTACTTTTCATCTAAGTTTATAAGAAATATTTTCTTTTGGTATATAGATAGACGTGATATTAAAAATGACTAGACTATCTCTAATTATTGTCTATAAACACTAAATTCAATATATGCATATAAAAGAATATCAAGTAAATATGAATATTTATTAAGGGTACAAAGATAACATCATACTAATTTATATTGGAACATGAATACACTCTATGTATATAGTATATAGATAAGACCATTAAAAAATATGCCCCATAAATTTGAACAGGGAAGTAAAAGACAGAGCCAAACCAATGCCTCCAATGAAATTCCAGGTACCAAAACTTCTCAAAACAAAAGACTAGTAAAAAAGGATAAATGAAAAAAAGGATAAATAAACCCATACCACATCAGCAGACTGATGCAGAAATGCAGAGAGTAAAAAAAAGAAGTAGAAATTAAAGAACCCAAATCGATCTATGGACTGTATCTCACTCCTCGCCTGAGTCCGTGAGCGAACCGAACAAAACAACCCAAGAAATTGCCATTGGCCATGGCCGCCGTGGCTTCACCTCTCCTTCTGCTCGTAGCGGCCGTCCTCGCCGCGGTGAGCTCGGCGGCGCTGGACGACCCGGCGGGGCTCCTGCGGCGGGTGAAGGAGGCGGAGTTCATGGACTGGATGGTGGGGCTGCGGCGGCGGATCCACGAGAACCCGGAGCTCGGGTACGAGGAGTTCGCCACCAGCGAGCTCGTGCGCCGGGAGCTCGACGTCATGGGGATCCCCTACAGGCACCCCTTCGCCGTCACCGGCGTCGTCGCCACCGTCGGCACCGGCGGCCCGCCCTTCGTCGCGCTCCGGGCCGACATGGACGCGCTCCCCATGCAGGTCGCTACCTTCTTCTTTGACTTCTCCTGTCCTCTTGAGCCACCGCGCTTTGTCTTCGCTGCGAGTAGAAGAAAATTTTCTTGCTCCGGCTATCGGATCCATCGCAACTGTATTTGTGAGCTCCTAATTGCAAGTTCTCTTAGTAAAATTTCAGTCTGTTTTAATCTAAAGGAACTCTGCTGGTTCCAGTTCGTCTTGTGAAAACTTGTGTTTGAGATGTCATGTTTCAAATTTGGAGGATTCAGAAAATGGGAGAGGAACAGCACAAATTTGGAGAACTGGTGCTGGACTTTTGAACGGTATAACAGTAAGCAATCCAAATCTCAGGGGTGTGCAGTATTTGAAGTGAGAAGGATGTATATCTTTGAAATTGGGAGCAGTGCAATGCAAACTAAGGGTCATCAGGTCTGATATGAAAATGGTATATTAGAAATTTGAGTCTGGATAGATGTCTTGAGGAGGGACATACACTAACCTAAGCCTAGGTAGTTTCCTAGCCTTCGGACTAGGGACATACAAGAATGTGTTTTTGCTTATTATGGGAATGAATCACCTGAGTGGCCTATGTGCATGTGTTGCAGTAAAGCTACGCCTGAATCTTGTCGCGAATGGTGATGAGACAAGTATGTGATATTATTATATAATTAAATAGTAATGGCTCACATGATTTATTATCTGCTTATATGAGAACTTGTTCACTGTAATATTATAATGATTTACACACCATCATGATTTTGTCTTCTCTTAGGCAGTATAGAAATACATAATTACATATAATAACTTTAGAATTTCTGTACAGCCTGCTTTTAATTTGTACTCAGTGTTATAAATAAAACTAGTTAAGGCCTTGTAAATGGTTGTTAAAATGGTAAAGGTCCCCTGCCTATTACATTTATGGACATTTCAAGATTTGCCTGTTTTATTGGGCCGTTTTATTCGGTTCAACGGCCGTTAACGTTTATTTAGTTTAACGGCCGTTAACGTTTAACAGGTCCGTTTTATCGGGGCATTTATTTGGGTAAAGCTGCAAGATTGCTATATGACATGGAACATTATGACATACATGAGATGAATGCTAGCTTTGATTTTCATTGCCACTTGAGTTGTTCATCTATTCAATTATGGTTCTTTATTACGTTCACATCATGTCATTTTTTTTTCATGTCACCGTTGTGGATAATTGTTGATAGCCTAGTAGTTCTATTTTGTATGCATGAAAGAAGATGAATTAGATGCTTTTTTTTGTTACTGCAAACACGTGTAAATATTTCTCTGAATTTTAAATAGTAAAACTGTTTACAAGGCCATTTACAAGGTCACTTACCGTATAAACACTCAAAGGTGGGGTGACTGTTCGTTAATGTTTACCGTTATTTAGAACATTGTTTGTACTTGATACATTGTTTTGCAGGGGAATAACATAATTTCTAATCCCAGTTATTGGACATTTGTAGTATTCTTTTGAACTATATTAGTGATAAGTTATGTGTGGTAAGCCTCCTCTGGTAAAACTAAAGTATGATTAGGCTGGTTTTGTCTATCTCCCTATCTATTTGAAAATTTTACCTTGTTGTGCCGTCTTCAGGAAAGCGTGGAATGGGAGCACAAGAGCAAAGTGCCTGGGAAGATGCATGGATGTGGCCACGATGCACATGTTGCTATGCTATTGGGCTCCGCCAAGATTCTTCAGGAGCACTGCGATGAGTTGCAGGTTGGTTCAGAAGTTTTTTCTGTATTTACAAAGGATTATAAATTTCTCATTTTACAATGAAAAGTTGTGAGATGATTTGAATTTTCTCTTTTAACACTGGGAGTGTTTGAAGAATTGAGAGTTAAAGATGGCTACATCATTTTACTTGGTTTTGAATTACTGAAGTTTCACTGTAGTCATAAGATTGTCCTATTTTAAACCCCATATGATTGTTTTTGATGTTTCTTTTTTCCTTTTTGGTATAAACTAATTGCATGTTAATTTGATGTTAAACTTTGATGGAATCAGATAACAACAGTTAGATTTTCATGTCAGAGAATGTAGTGATGTAATATTTTGGTGTTATATACTAACTTTCATGGTTCAGCCTTCAGCTAGTGCCTGATTCTGTCTACCCAGCCTTGGTAAATGAAGTGTTGCTTGATTAACTACAGGACATACGAACCTATAAAAACTAAGCGATAAGATATCCACACTTCTGAAAATTACTTTTTTTATGTTTATACTAACACTAAGCCTGCCTATGTGATGACTATGCTGTGATATAAAATTTTCTTTTGGTTTAGTGGTTGAAATCAAGGTGCCATCCATATCTTCATTGAAAATGCCAAGATGGGCATCACTTTCAAAGAAAGAGAAACAAGAAAAAGAACTAAAGGGTGTAGGATCAAGGATAACCGACTAGAGGGGATGTGAATAGGAGGTTTTTAAATTTCTTCGGCTCTAATTGCAATAAACTAATGATCTAAGTAAAAATACGATTTTGACAATTAAAGTCTAAATTCTCTAGGTTTTTCTAAGTGCACCGGCAACTTAAGGCTAAACAAAAATACAAACCTAGGCACAAGATCAATACTCTAAAATTGCTAGGAATGTAAATTGCACAAATGAATTCAAGAAATCAAACCACAAGAAAGAATGACATGAAATTTATCCCATGGTCTCGATCCACTACATCGAGACTTGCTAGTGGTAATCTTATCTATGATCCCTTCTTGCGGTAGCTTTACGTTACTCCTCCCTAATCCACATTGAGGTAGCTTGATCAACCAAGCTGGCTCCAATTCGCAATTGAGCCTCCCTCGATCACTTGGTAGTTCTTCTCCGCTCCAGGTAGACAAACTCTGGTCTTCACAAGCTTGCCGGGGCTTCTCACAAACTTCGTCAAGAACCTCACCGCGCACAATCGCCTCCAAGCCGTCTAGGAGGCGGCAACCTCTAAGAATAACAAGTCTCGACGTTTGCTTGAGGTCGAATCAAATGTCTAAAGGCTTAACTCTAAATGCAACACTTGAATTTTCTTCTAACTCAAAATAAGAATTAAATGCACTTGAGAGTATTGGAGATTATCTAGAGCTCAAATATCATCAATGAGGTCCAAAAGTAACTCTAGTATGCAGGTGTGGGGGTATTTATAGCCCCCACCAACAAATCTAGCCGTTGGAGCAAAAACAGATAAAAATTCAAGTTGTCTGGTGCTACCACCCATGTAGGGCCGGTAGCACCGGGCTCCAACTTAACGGTCGGATCATTGCAATAAATGCACTGTCAAGCCCGTTACACAGAGGATTCGGTGCTACCGCCAATCGGGACCGGTAGCGCCGGGCCTTTTTAATTTTTGCTCTGCCAGGAAACATTCTTTCTAGAATTTTTACACCGTGCATGTGGCCGGTACTACCGCTCGCCCGGTAGCATCGGGCTACCATGGGCGGTAGCACCGGATTGCCAAACCGCCCAAAAACGCCTTCTCTGGTTTTTACACACCGTCCTGGGGCCGGTGCTACCGCTCGGTCGGTAGCACCGGCCTCCCAAAGGTACTTCTATGCATAACATTTTCAATTTGAGTTTGAATATGACGGTATGCATGACTTCAAGTGAGCATAAAATTAAGCCTTTAAACCCTAAACGACGTCAAGGTAATTGTCAAGACCCCTCTTAATAGTACGGCACTATTTCTAGCAATCCGATCTTTTCTCCAAAACTCCGCGAGATCGGTAAAAACTATAAAATTGTCCTTAATTTTATACCTTCGTCATTTAGCTTGATGCGTTAATCTTATTTTTGTCATTTTCATGCTTCCATGATCGCCGAACTTAGGACCAACTTATTTTCAATAATCTCAAAAAAAAATATTAGTCCTTTGATCATGATTGTCATTAATTAGCAAAAACAAATCGAATTAGGGGCCTAGATGCTTTCAAAGGGTCTCATGCATAAAATTGTATAGTAGTCATATTGAACCTTAAATTTGTAAGTTTTGATCTTTTCTTTACTTCCACTCCATCAAGCAAGGTTTGCGGAATAGTTTTCGAGATTTGGGCAAATGATAAGAACAACGATTTTGGTTTTGGTTTTCCTCAGCAATTCTCTTCAAGAGATGCATAATTTTGGTTATTGTTTTCCTTTTTTTCCCCTGATTCCTGAAACCAGACTGTCAGGGTAACTGTGTTGTTTATTTATCTTTACTGAAAGAATAACAGAATATATCTTTTTTTTTAGCTTGTACTGAGAACAGTCTCCTATATTATGTAGTCTCTTTTAGACTAAGCAAGCCATATAGTTTGTTCTTGACACTATTATGACAGAACTGACTGAGCATTAAAAAAAGTTTATTCAGTCGCTGCTAAATGAACTACGGTTTCTTGTTATTGCTGTTGTTTTTCCTTTTTGTGGTGTATTCCTCATTTGATGATTCAAATCTTCCACTTTGTATTTGGCAATTCTTTGAATTTCTTGTGACACTCTTTATGGGAAATGCGCATGTGCATTTGGTTGGTCAACAATTGATTATGCAACTCTGTTTAACAGCATACAGTTAGTCCAATTGGGGTTTGGCCCTCACTCCCCACTTTGGTCCCTGTACAGTACATGGTTGCCTCAGGTATCAGTATTGTCAAGACCATGTAATCCTCGCAAAAGACAATGATCTTGTAACCATGGAATTTCAATAACTAGCAAATTTTCTCTTGTTGAAATGTCTTGTTGTTTACTGTAGGGTACTGTAGTCCTTGTTTTCCAACCAGCTGAGGAAGGTGGTGGTGGGGCAAAGAAAATGATAGAAGATGGAGCTGTGGAAAACGTAGAGGCCATGTTTGGTATTCACGTAGCTGACATTGTGCCTATCGGTGTGCTGGCATCCAGGCCAGGGCCTATTATGGCAGGGAGTGGATTCTTTGAGGCAGTAATAAGTGGAAAGGGAGGGCATGCTGCACTTCCTCATCACACTATAGATCCCATACTGGCTGCATCCAATGTTATTGTAAGCCTTCAGCAACTTGTTTCCCGGGAAGCTGATCCCTTGGACTCACAGGTGCTATATCATCCTTGAGCTACTTAATTTAATTTTGCTCCTAGATTTCTAAGCAATGATGCATACATTTTTATGTGATTTACATAGTGTTGATTGACCTTTGCTGTATACTTTTTCATGTGATTTACATAGTTCATTTTGGTGGAGTTGCATAGATCATTTTTCTATAGTTGTGTTCTATAGGTCCAAATAGAGATAGAGAATTGTGCGTATGCACTTCGAATTTTGCCAGGGAAATTAATGGTGTATCGGAAGACCCATTTGTTTAAAATAAAAAGCTGTCAGGCTGAGGAGCGACAATACCCTTTCTCTGGTAAAACTTGTGGTTCTGTTTTACTGCTTGCTAGCTAATCACATCCTAACATGAAAGCTGTCTCCACTCTTAATATACCCAGAGTTGTGAGTATAAGACTCAGAATTTAAGTACCTTAAAATGTTTCTTTGTCTAAATTTAAATTCAGAACTCAAGTTCTACGATTTACGCTCTTGAACTATTCGATCTAGGCATTAATAATTTCATTCATGAAATGATTTCATTCACATTACAGCCTTACAGATAATAATATAGATTAGCTATTGAATTTGTTACTTCCTATGTCCATGTTCCTCATCAGTTTGTCCAGTGGGCCTATAGATTTTTGTTATTTCGGTAAATGGTGATTGTACTAATCGTCCTCTAGCATTGCCATGTGGGTTGGGGGGTCTCATAGTCATTCCTGTGTACTCCAGCTGTCCAGCATGTCATTTTCCCTCCCCCTTTGGGTGGCTTTGTTCCGCAGGTAGTAACAGTTGGAAAGTTTCAAGGTGGTGGAGCCTTCAATGTCATCCCTGATTCTGTTACAATAGGTGGCACTTTCCGAGCCTTTTTGAAGGAGAGTTTTAATCAATTGAAGCAGCGAATCGAAGAGGTAACAGCATTACAACTTGGGAAATTTCTGTTGTTTTCTGGTTGTCAATTTCTGAATTATCAACATCGTATTATGCTCTCTTGAAAACAAAGAAACACAGTTGACTTAAATGAACGCAATTGGCAGTTGGCACTTGACATCTTGGGTTAAACTTATTATAGTTGAGCTTAGCCCGTCAGGCAACCACTATTTCTGAGTCCAACGATAATGACCAGTCACTATATCTGAGTCCAACGTGTCAAATTCACACCACAACCACGGATGATAAACAAATGAGGTGGTGGATATGAGGATATCAGAAAATCATATTCCCTGATTGTTTGATCTTTGCTATTAATTATTAAAGCCGTACTGTGGCATGTGTAGGAATGGAAGCGGTTCTTGGTGTTATATCATGAATGGATAAGCTGGCATTCTTTAAAAAAAATGATATGCAGCTTACTAACGACCTTTGTTACCTGGATAGACTCGAACACATACATTATTCAGGAATATAAAGTAAAGGCCTAAGGGAGTACATAATGCAGCGTCAAAACTGAGTAGTCTTTTACCCACAATTCTAGTTATCTTTTGTTTAATTGAAAATTATGGCTGTAGTTTTCACCATAACAAAATTGTTTTGCTGCGCTATTGAAACAAGATTCCTCATGGATGGGGTCCGACATCTTGAATTCATCGACAAATCAGAATGCATTTTTGCTTTCTGGTATCAGGTCATTGTGTCACAAGCATCTGTGCAGCGGTGCAATGCTGTCGTGGACTTCCTCAACAAAGATCGCCCCTTCTTCCCCCCAACAAGCAACAGTCCCGATCTCCATGATTTCTTTGTGAAGGTGGCTAGCGAGATGGTTGGCCCCAAGAATGTGAGAGACAGGCAGCCTCTGATGGGTGCCGAGGACTTTGCATTCTACGCTGAGGCAGTTCCTGCGACATACTACTACTTCGTGGGCATGTACAACGAGACCCGCGGACCGCAGCCGCCTCATCACTCCCCCTACTTCACCATCAACGAGGACGCTCTGCCGTACGGTGCAGCCATGCAAGCATCGTTGGCCACTCGCTATCTGCTTGAGCACCAGCCCGCAACCACTGATCAGGCCAAAGCCCACGACGAGCTGTAGATTCTGTTTCTCTTCAATTAATTTATGGTTAAACGCGAATGATAATTGATAAACTAGACCATGCCAGATGAAGCTTTATTTGCTCGTCGACTTCTCTATTGCGAGGTCAATATGCAACAGTTGTACATATATTTCCTGATTTCTGCGCACCGAAAAACGAGCAGATATCCTTTGATTTTGCATTCAAGCATTATTCAGTGGATTGCAGTAGTTACCAACTTATCATGCAATCTGGAAACCATAGCTGCACAATCCTGGTCAAATTTATTCCCGTATTGACATGCCTGATTGTCTGTGGTTACATGTGTCCTATGGCAGATGGTTTCGCTATTAGTGTCTATTTTGAGGAACTGCGTGAGAAGTACCGACCTGTTTTGGTCCCTGAGACTCTTCAGTTTACCCAAAAGACGAGTCGTCGATTTCCAAAGAAAAAGAGTTGTCATTCATGATTACCTAGTGTAATTTCTGTTATGCTCAACTGGAGCATATGATTCCTTGGTAGGTGTCGTTCGTTTGGGACCTTTGGCCGGGTCAGTATTTGGCATCAGGGTGTGTTTGGTTCAAGAAAAGTTATATGTTTGGTTGCTTGAATGGAATCATTCTGGTCTGGACTGTGGAATACAAATTTGAGGAATATTCTCTGTAGATGTTGAACCATTTCATTCACTTAAAATAATAAAACCAAATGGTACATGATCATCTATATCACGTATATATACGCTCTAAGCTGATGCCAAATACTGACCCGGCCAAAAGTCCCGAACTAACAACACCTACCAAGGAATCCTTTACGTAATTAGCTTTCCGAACGATAGATAGATGCAGGGACTAGGGAGAACTCATCAGCATCCTTTACGTAATTAGTACTAACACCTCATCAGCATCCAGGTGGCCTTTACCTGATGCTGATGAGTTGTTAGTACTAATTTTTGTTGATGGCATCTGCACTTCGCAGATTATATGAGTAATCGTGAGTGCAACGCTGGGACAAAACAGCCTGAATGCGAACTGACATGAATCAAATTGCAGCTGCATCGCGACTCAACTCTTTGGCCCGGTAAAAACGCACGAATTTTGATTACTCTGTAACAAACAGTGCGTTTACTACATAAGCCGTGCCGCTCGAAGTAGGAAGACACGCTACGACGGCGAAACCAAGGAGAAGGAAAGACGGAGGAGCGAGCGAAAAGCATTTGCTTAGGGCTTACACGTCGGACGGTAGCAATTCGTGAACCAGTTTAAAATACAAGGCTCGTATTTATAGTGAAAAATGGGGAAAAACTGAACCAGTTCAGAATAGTGAAAAGTGGAAGATAAAGTGATAAACCACGACAGCGCGCAGCGGTTCAAGTAACTAGCGAGAATTAGGATTCTTGATCCCTCTCAATCTCTCCTCAATTTGATGATCTAGAGAGGTGTTTTCATATCATCTCCGAATATTTACCATCTCGGAACATTTTTGATTTTATTTTTCTAAGACATGTCTTTCTATATGAAAATTACCATTCATACAATCGCCATTAGCTTTTCGGAGTTGCTATCACGATCGCAATCCTCGCACTGATGAAGGCGAGCGAGCGTAGGCGGTAGGCCAGGTGGTCACGAGTCACGCAACCCCAACTGCTGCCAGCTGCGAGTGAAACCACCGCACAACAAGCATCTCTCTCCCCTATCACACTCTCAACGTGTGCTTGCTTAGCTTAGCCTTCAAGCTGTGGCCTCCATCAGCTCGCACCTTTCCTTTTACTGTCTGCCCATGTTCACAAAACCGCGAAAAATCACTCGGTTTTCGACCTTATCGTGCTGATTTATCGTGTCAGCACGAGATCCAAAATCATTTGATAAACCGATCTAATTTGAAAATTTTGAAAAAAATAAAAATTTGAAAAATTTTACTTATTGAAAACCGTTCAAAACTACCGTTTTCATAAAAAACCGTTTGAAAAACCATTTTTCAAATGAATTCAATTGATCGGTTGGTTTTCACGATTTTTTCGAATTTTTTTTAAAAAAAATTCGACTTTTTTTCATTTTTAACCCTTCGGTTTCTAAGGTTTTCAAACGATTTTTCGAACGATTTTTTTTGCGGTTCTCACAGTTTCGTTTTTTGAACATGCGCCCAACCACACACAAGAGGCACAAACATTAGAAATCAACCTGGATTCTGGGCGGGGGATTTACCATTTTACCCGCAGCCATTAGTAATCATCCACTCGGTAATTAAAGAAATCAATCTGTTCCGTCTCGCGTTACATGAATCGTCAAAACGAAAATAACCGTGCACACAGCCCCACACACATATATATATATACGTGATAATATATCATAAATCCGTAACCATAATCCTCTCAGAACAGGCGCAGAATAATTAAACCACAAACCGAACACAAATCAAAACCCCTCTCAAATCCTCACACGAAATCCAGCCTTGAAACCACACAGATCCTAAACAATGCCTCCGGTGATGCTACCACCACTAAACTACTAATAATAGACTCGTACTGGTACTACTACTATACTACTGGATCTGAAGAAGGCGTACAGACGCGCGCGCATCTCAGTGGTGGAGGAAGGCGGCGGCGAGGAGCCCGACGAGGCCTAACACGGAGAGCGGCGCCGAGACGGCCGCGGCCACCGAGCCGGAGATCGGGGCGGGGGCCGGCGCCTCAGCGGCGGAGGACACGCTGGCTAGCGCGGCCACGGCCACGGCAAGGACGGCGGCAATCACCACGGCCGGAACCCTGGCCATTGCTGCCGACTGAATCGTGGAGGAAAATGTGGGGGAGCTAGGGTTTTGGGAGTGGGAGGATTGGAGGCGGCGAGGAATGGAGTGGGGAGAAGAGGAGGGGTCCCTTTTATAGGGGAAGCGGAAAAGTAGGTAATTAACAGCCTGGCTTGATCTTGAACTACAGCGCAAATTGCGTTTTAAATTCAGGCTTTTTTTGGGATTTGGGGTAGTTAATTAGGGTTTGAGGATATGATATCTGTGGGGCCCACGTTTAACAGCGTATATCAGTTACAAATTACGAGAGCTGGAGAGGCGGCAAGGAGCAAGGACACAGCATGGCACGCTCAGTTCATCGCTCTTTTATCCTGTGTAAATTTGATCTCTTTTCCAAGCTAAAAGATGACGTGTGCAGCCAGCACGACAGACGTTTTCGCGGTATGAGAGCTCGGAAGGCGCGCTTCATGATGGAGGATAAAGTTATTTTTATAATTTAATTTTAATAGAGTAATAAAAAAGATTTGTTGCTATAAAGCTACCGAAGTGATAATTTATGGCATGCTTGCTGGTTCTCTTTCCTTTAGAAAATCAGACCTGCGATGCATGGATCTTCAAAATTTGGAGATATGACGCGAATTCTGATCAAACTAGATGAATTCTAAACAATGGTGGTTTTTCCTTTCCTGTGTAGTTTAAGAGCTTGTTTCAACCTCGCAAAAAAATAACTTTGTTTGAAACATAGCAAATGAAGAACTTTTGGAATTAGGTGTCACGTGCTAAATCCTATAGGAATAAACAGTTAAAAAATATTTAGCGTTACCGCAAGTAAAACACGTTGCCGTTTGGTAGATGGTATGTATGTTTTGTGTACGTCACATAGGCAAAGGGAATTTTTCGTTTGAGCTAATGCTGTTTTCCCTCCGAATCTTGAATATAAAACTAGTTAAGTGCATATGTGTGTTTCAATAGAAACATATTTTTTATAAAATAATCAAATCACATCATATATCTATAAAAAATAAAATTACACTCTTAAGTTGTCACGAGAGAAAGAAGTGTGTAATAGCTCAGCAAAGGGCCATGGGCGGGTGTATGCGGAAATAAAGAGATGCGATTGGTTTTTTTTATCTCACAATATATATATATATATATATCGGTGTGTTGCTTTTTTTAAGGAGAGAAATGATAGACGCCTACTACCGATTCGTATTTATATATTTTATGTATAAAAAATGCATTGTTTTGTACGGATTATAAAAGGTGGCCTTGTTTGGATCAAGATTTTTATGAACACCGTTTTATATAAAACTGTTCCCCCTTTTTTTTAGCAAAACTCTGTTTGGATACGACAGAAGACCTGCAGATAATGAAAAATGGTTTTTCATGTACCATGTTTTTTGTGATTCACAAAACTAGTTTCTGGTGTAATCGATCCAACGAATCGCCATTTTTTTTTGGTCGCCCACTTTTTTATATTTTTTGGCTAGCAGGTTATTTGACATGAGCGTACCTATTATGAAACTTTTTACTATCTTTGAAAGTACCAAAATTTACATTAAAGTTAAGGTGCAAATCATGATTTTCGCGATTTCACGGTAAGATCTTAAAAAGCTACAACAGTTATCACCGAAGCTATCATTCGTCGCGTCAGTATTAAAAATTAAACATATATATAATATAAGTCTCCTACAAACAAATCATTAATTAATGGTTGTCGGGGATCGGACAGCCTGGCGCGCGTCCCCCTGACACGTGTCCGTTCCCCCTCTATGCCCAGGGGACTGTTCCTAAGCCCAGGCTGAGATGTCTCCGGTCTACCGGCCCGGGGCACCGAGCGGACTGTTAATATTTTTATAATAAGAATATAAGTCTCCTACGAACAAATCATTAATTAATGGTACTTTTGAAGGTATTAATATTTTTATAATAAGAATATGAGTCAAATCCAGAATCAGCAAACATGTTAATACATGGCAAAGACCATAACCGATAATTATATCATAATGTTCTTAACAACAAATACTTAATCACTAAGAAATATAAATGTTGAATTATTGAAAAAGGGCGAGATGAGGTCTTTCATTTTATCATAGTTCAGCCTTTTAAGAGATACATTTGAGCCTTCTAGTAATGTTGGATTTTAAAATAGATTCAATGTTTTGGCCCATAGATACCTATGTAAAATAACAGAGCTATCGTTAGCTACAAACTATGACATAGAGTGAAGCTATTACTGTCTATATTGCTTGTAGCTAATATAGCTTAGCATTGGCCCGTAGCTTTGCCGTTTGAGGGCTAGAAAAGCTATACATAGCTATAGCATACCTATTGCTAGCTATCTAGAACATTGATTAAGGTAGTACTAAGATGTATCAAAAAATTTAAAAGTCAGATATACTAACTCTTAGTACATCTCAGTACTACATCAATATAAATTTTGGTACCTCTCAAAGATATTAAAAAGTCTTATAAAGTATATAAAAGAAAAAGAAGGTGTGTTCCTCTTTTCCTCCCTTGATTGGAATGTGGCCGGCTAATCCATCTTGATTACGCAGGAGCGACGCTCTGCACTTCCACATCTCGTACTAATCTATCTATATAACTCTATATTGTTGGTGACATACGGACAGGCGCGTCAGCCACTGGCACGTAGTGCTCGTCTGCTCGATACTACAGGGAACTACAGTACCAAGGCACAGTATTTTTAATTTGTTTTTTTAAAAATTTGGAAAATTTCCCTTTTCTTTATTCAAATTAAGCTACAATATTTTCTTTATTTTTTCAAAAAAAAATATCTCTCTATTAAAATTATGTTTTAACATAGTCCATATCAAGGTTAAAAAATTCGGCGAAATTTCGGATTTCGGACCCCCCGAGTTTTGAAATACCGGATGAATTTAAAATTTTTCGAAAAATTTGAAAATGCTACAGTAATTTCGGGAAAAACCGGCGAAATTTCGGGATTTTGAACCGGTTTTGCAGGTTTTGTGGCCGGATTTGACCGGAATGGCATCAATAACCTATAAGAAAGTGATCTTCAATGATAATTTGTCCAAAAAGTTAATTTTTTAGACATTTTAAAGTTTGAACAGAAACACTGTCGGAATTTTATAAAATTGAGGAAGTCTTTTCATGACATGAAAAATTTATGGTACCATAATAAGACAACTAAGATCATACAGAAAAATTTTGAAAATATTTTAACTTCGTTTGTTATATTTTAAAAATAAAAAACAGAATTAGCATTAACAAGGTAGTAAGAGTGTTAGAATTTTATAAATTTATTAATGTCTGATAATCACCTGAAATTTTTATGAGAAGTTATTAATTATGTGATAACCCTTCTGTAAAAGTTTTAGAAAATTTGAACCTGTTTTGGCTACTCAATTAAAATGTATAAACGGTATGAACACGCGCTCTGAAGTCCAAAACTGGAAGTAACATATTCACATTTGTTGGGAATTTTTTCTTTTTTGATCATGATCTCAAAATTTTATGAGAATATCGTCGATGCGTTCCAACTATGTACAATTTTTTTTATAATTTTTGCATGCACGAAACTATTCCAAAAAAATGTAATGTCAAGTAGCATTTCCATATATTTTGAGATTTTTTTATGGTTAATCATGATGTAAAAATTTTATGAGAATATGATCAATGCTCTAAGAACATCCAAAAAATTTTACATAATTTTTTCGTACTTATAACTATGAGAAACAAAATTTCAAAGAAAACTTAATGGCAAGGATAATTGGTCTTTGCTTTACAAAGATGTTTTTGGCTTCACGTAAGATGCAGACAGACCTCAATAATTGTCCCTTGCTTTATAGAAGACAGCAGCTCGTTTCACATGCATGCATCAGTACACTCATTTTCACTTTCCTCTACTTCCCCGCCTCTCCAAGCCGGCGACCTTCCTCTCCCGATCCGCCTAAAATTCGGTCAAATCCGCATTTCCGTACCGTCGCATCAAGATTTTGGGCATAAGTAGCGAAATTTCGGCCTCTGAGCGAAATTTCGGGTTGGTTTACGAAATTTCTGGTCGAATCATCAAATCGCCAAAGAGTCAGTTTTTCCGAGCAAACTTGTTTAATTTTCGGTTTAATTCATGTATTCTAGTCTCAGACTCTGTAGAATGAAGATGATCTAGTAGAAAATAGAAGAGATTAACCAACAAAAATATGGAGATGATCCAAGAGAAAAACGAAGAGATTAACCAACGAAAACATGGAGATGATCCAAGAGAAAAAGTAAGAGATTAACCAATGAAATATGAAGATGATCCAAAGAAAAACAAAAGAGATTAACCAACAGAAATTTGAAGATGATCCAGTAGAAAAACATAAGTGCTTAACCAAATAGGATCCAGTACAATGCCTAGGTAAAAAACGTTCCATACCGCGGGGGCTTACGCTTCGCACCCCCAAACGTCACTAGGGGCGGCACAACTTGATCATGTTGGCTGGACTTGGCATGCATATGGTGGTCATATAGCACTCTTACCCAGAAGCATTACAACAAGCACTTGCCTCGCATGGCCCATGGTAGTCGTACGCATTGTGATGCAAGCATGCAATAAATTCTCATATGTATCCATTTTATTTCGTGTCTATTAATTTTCATGCAAATATATATTGATTGTGTTGAATTGTGACTCTCAAACTCGAATTTCACCAACATGTCAAAATTTCTAACTTCACAGGATTTTTGAAAATTCTTTAAGTTTGATCAACACCTCAAAATTTTATACAAACATTAATATTACATCAAGACCATCTACCAAAATTTTCAAAAATTCTAACATCGTTACAACAAGTTTTCATTTTTTCCAATGTGTCGGTAAGCCTTTTAATAGGATAGTACCACTGTTCGAATTTTAAAAAATCATCAAGCTTGATAATCATCTGAAATTTTTGTGAGAACATTAATTATGGATCATAACCATGCACAAAAAATTCAATAGTTTCTAACTTCATTTGTACCATTTTCCATTCGGATCAAACTTGTCGGTCGTTGTTCTATCAGACAGCATCACTCTCCGAATTTTTGAAAATTCCTCACATGTGATAATCAGCTGAAATTTTTATGAGAACACTAGTTATGGATTATAACCACGCACAAAAATTTCAATAGTTTATAACTTCATTTGTACCATTTTTCATTCGGATCAAACTTGTCGATCGTTGTTTTATCGGACAGTACCACTCTCCGAATTTTTAAAAATTCCTCAGATGTGATAATCAGCTGAAATTTTTATGAGAACATCATCAATGTGTCAGGAACCTACAAAAAATTTTCAAAATTCGCCCGAATTTCGGATTTTAATTTCCGGATTGGACCGGATTTGAATTTTTAAATTCAAATTTTGCCCGAAATATTTCCGAAATCTAAAAATTTCGCCGAAATTTCGCCGTCCGGTCTGGGCCGAAATTTATTCCGAAACCGAAATTTTAAACCTTGGTCCATATTGATTGGAATCACCGCCGGCGGTGGTCGTCGACGTGTGTGCATCCTCTTCATCCCTCGGCAGGCTGCAGTTTGGCGTCGCAGCTTTATCAATCGGCGCCTCTGGTAAAAGACCAATTCCTGTTAATCGAATTCGTGGTCATGTAGAGAGATCGGACAGTTTATAGATAGCGTATGAGTTTGATCGAATGGTTAGAAGGTTTAGCGACTTTTGTCTATTCAATAAAAAATCTTTCACTAGATTAAGATCCTCTGAAATTCTTATGTTTCTCTTCCATCCCGGACGTCTAAACTCTCATCTCACCTCTGTGGATGAAGTGTCGATGAAGCATTGGAGTTTTTATTTTAATGATCAGTCCTTTTAGGATTCGCAATTCCCGGCACCACCGAAGAGCTCCAGTACAAAATCCCAAGACATCAAAATTAACGACGATCCAATGCCGTTTGGAAAGGGGAGCTTAGTTTGGCTTCTAGCATTTTCTATTGAGTTACATACACAAGCCGAATAGAATACCATATTGAGTTGTATGTACAGCAAATTCACCCAAAAACTTAATCTCATAAAAAAAAATAATTCACTTATACTTCAATATTTGCTTCCCATATTCTGGGACAGACAGGTCTATGAATGACCTTGTCCTGATTTGATTCCCCTCTCATTGGTAATGCACCAAAGTTTATAATTTTGTTAAAAAAAAACACATGCACTCTTATCATTGTTCAAATAGGATAGCGATTTTACGCTAAGTGGCACAAACTATATCAACTCAACTTGGAATTCTAGATTTTCACCGAATGGTCAATACAGAATTGAAGACGAAGGGGATCCATTCTGTTTTTCTGTGTTTATTTATGTACGCCGCTTAGTATCAACGCAACCAGTATTCTAATTAGCTACTGCGCTATAGTTTTTTTAAGACCCAAATAGGAAGTTAGGATCAATATTTCGCTATATTAGCTATAAGCGCTATAACTAGCAATAGCTTCACTATTTGAGTAGCTTGTAGCTAGTGATAGCTCCGCTATTCTATATAGATGCCTATGAGCTAAGATATTAGGTAATTTTTAAATTCAACATTACTAAAAGGTTCAAATGCATATCTTATAAACCTAAACTATGAGAAAACATAATAAATAAACCTCATCTCGCCTTTTTTTTCAATAATCCCACGTTCATATTTCTCAATGACTAAGTACTTGTTAATAACATTATGAATTTGTTTGGAGGTGATTTATATTATATACTTATATTTTTTAATATTGAAAACACAACTAATGATAGTTTTTGTGATAGATAGCTACAGTTGCTATACTTTTTTAAGATATTACTATAAAACTACGAAAATTGCGATTTAAAAGGTTGAGCACAACTGATGTTGTACATCTATAACAGCTTAATGTAGTCTGGTACTTTTGTGTATATATAGAGAGGAGGGGGGGGGGGGGGAGGATAAAATGAAGTACGTGTACATATAAACAAGGTACACCGGAAAATCGGAAACACTGTAGTACGAATGGAGCTTTGAATTCAATGGACTCCAAACCAGTAAATGATGAGACTATGAGAGCACCGATATAAATGCTCGATTTGTGTATTCTTTAAAAAAACTAAAGAGGGAGATTAAGTATGTGTTTGGTTGGTAGGATGAGATTGAATGGGATGAGATGATTCTGTATCATTTGATTTTATTATTTTAGATGAATAAAATGGTTCAGTATCTATAGAGAATATTTCTTAAATTGTATCTCACCGTTCAGGATGTGATGATTCTATTTAAGCAACTAAATGCATAAATAATTTTTCTTGAATCATCTCATTCATATACCACTTAGCAAGCAACAAAAACACACCCTAAGTCATTTACGCTTAACCAACATTCAGTAAGTCATTCACAAGCGTCTTTTTCAGTTTTCACTACCCTGTCGACTCTCTCCCTCTCTAGTATAAAAAATACTGTCTCCTTCCGATTTATAAGACGTATTTTTTATATCATATTATTCATAAATATAGGATGTATTTTATATTTTAATGCAAATTAGTGTGATGTACTCTTTATACCTCTAATAAATATTCAGATTTATTTAATATTCTCTACGTACATGTATTGAATATAGTGCTTAGAGATAATAATTATAGATAGTTTAGTCATTTCCAATATCTCTTTGATCTATATGCCCAGTACACGTGTAACCAAGGATTAAAATCTCGCCAGAATTTTGAGAGATCTTGTTTACCGGACGTAGACAAGTTTTGAAATACCGGCAGGAGTAAAAAATTCAAAACAATTTAAATTGCTACAGTAATCTCAGAAATTTCTACAGGATCTCAGGTTTTTTTGACCGGATTTGGTCCAATAACCCTTAATAAAGTCATCTCCTATGAATATTTGTTGAAAAACCGAATTATGAGACATTTTTTAAAAACGGCAGAAAAACTGTCAGATTTTTAAAAACTTTTAAATGCTTTATCATGATGTGAAAAATTTATGGTATCATCCTAAGAAGTGTAGGATCATACAAAAAAATTTAAAATAATTTAACTTCATTTTTTATCTTTAAAAAATCAAAAACCGAATGAACATAATTGGGACAGTAGTCTTGTCAGAATTTTATAAATTTTCTCGAGTGTGATCATGATCTAAAAATTTTATGAGAGCTTAATAATTGCTTCAGTACCATTCCCTAAAATGTTCAAAATTTTTAACTTTTTTTGTTTGTTCAATCAAATCTATGTATGCATTGAACTTCATTTGTTATATTTCAAAAATAAAAAACAGGAAGAACATAAATGGTAAAGTGAACTTGTAAGAATTCTATAAATTCACTGGGTGTGATAATGATTCGAAATTTTTATGATATCTTAAGCATTTCCTTATAACTCTTCTACAAAATTTTCAAAAAAATTAAATCTTTTTTATTATTAAAGCAAATCTATATATTGATGATCATCAGGCTTTTATCAGGACGTAGCGCTGTCAAAATTTTTGGAACTTCTTGAAGCTTGATCATCATTTCAAATTTTTGTATAAACATTAGTGATACATCAGGAACATCTACAAAAGTTTTCAAAAATTTCTAACGTGGTTTGTACTGTTTTTTATTTGGTTGAATTTTGCCGGTATGGCTTTTATCAGGACAGTAGCACTGTCAAAATTTTTAAAAATTCATGAAGCTTGATCATTATCTGAAAATTTTATAGGAACATTAGTGATGTATCATAACCATGTACAAAAAACTTAAAAATTTATAACGTGGTTTGTTTCATTTTTTATTCGGTTCAAACTTGTCGGTCAGCGTTTTATTAGGACAGTAACAATGTTTGAATTTTTAAAAATTCCTCAGATTTTATTATCATCTGAAATTTTTATGGGAATATCACTGATATGTTAGCAACCTACACAAAAATTTCAACATCGTTTGTGCTATTTTTCACTTAGTGCAATTTTGCCGATATCTTGGCGGCAAAACCGGCCGAAATTTCGGTTTTCTCGGTAGAAAAAAAAATCGTATTTGATTTATTTTTGTATTTCGTCCGAAATTTATCTAAAATTTTAAATCTCGCCGAGATTTTGTTCTCCTGCCACGGAAGAGATTCGGAGAGAA
Source organism: Otatea glauca (assembly GCA_036346275.1). Classification (NCBI taxonomy): domain Eukaryota; kingdom Viridiplantae; phylum Streptophyta; class Magnoliopsida; order Poales; family Poaceae; genus Otatea; species Otatea glauca. The sequence continues at coordinate 20,803,616 of CM070712.1, read as the reverse complement.
AACAAGATTTCAATCTTTACGTGTAACCTTGGATGGACAGAGTAAATGAGAAGAAGAAGAATGAAAAGGAAACTTCCGGTAGGCCCATCATTAGTTGAGAAAGAGATCGGCTCTGTTTTACTCGCGTCAGCAGACAAATGGGACGAGAAATGAAATGATCTTCTTGCCACCTGTTATCCGATGACCCTGTACTTGAGTTCTCACCTCACCTTATGCAACGAGATTTCATTACAAAAATACAAAAAAAACGTTGTCCATTTGGTTAGTAACCTCGATTATTGTGTAAATTCGACCGTTTCCTACGAAATTCTGCTAAAACTTACGTGAAATTTCCATGTTCCTGACAGGACAGGCTTGTCAAGGAGCAATGTTAACTATATATGCTGATGCGAATGCCGGGAGACACAAACCAACACACGCAAAAAAACACACAGACAGACAGAACATGCTGGCAGTGGCAGGTCCATTGCCATAGGCTCCCTAAATCAAGCCTCGCAAGCACAGGCATGATGGTGGTTGCCTTGTCTTCCTCCCTTCCCACTGCTTTGGTGTGCTCTGCTCGTCCCCATGGGAATGCACGCATGCATCTATTGGTCGGCCAGACACGTCCTCCAGTGCAGGCTCCAGCTAGCAATGATTCAGAGAGGCAGAGGCACGCATCACTTGAAACGCTCTCTGTTTGGAACACAAGAATTTGATGGGAATTTCAGGTCAACTTTACATGAAATAAAATAGGAGAATCCCCCGAAATTCTCACGCTCCAACTTCCAAGAGGAGTCTAAAGCATCTCTCTTCTACGTAGGAATTCGGGAAATTCCGGCATTTCCTTTTTGTTTCGTGTCGTTTTCTTCTCTCTTGACAAGGAAAAATTAGTTATTCGATGCATGGTATGGACTATGGTATGGACTATGGAGCTACTTGTTCAGCTTAGCCAAAGCCCAAGTAGCAAATCAACCGGCAAACACTCCTACCGTCATATTTACATTTTAAAGCTTTCAATCTGGTTTATCGATGCCCCACTTATTTGGGATACAAAGCTTAGCTTTTATTGTGGCCGTCTGGTCTATCGATAACCAGTTGTCAGACCCCTCTTGTTTTCGAACCCTTGGCTTTTCTAATCCCCTGACAATATTTTTTGCAAAGATGATCTCCTTTCGAATAAATTTATAAAAGTGGCTACGCTTCCCTCCCGCAGCAAGGAGCAGAGTTTCAAATTTCATTTCGGACTATATATCAGAGGCGACCGAAATCCGAAATTTCGGCGAGATTTCGGAATTTCGAACGAAATACGGACGAAATTCAAAAAATCAAATTCAAATCCAGAATTTTTTGGACAGGGATTTCCGATATTTCAGTTGAAATTGCTGAATTTCGGCCAAAATTACCAAAATCTTCGTAAATTTCAACCGAATGAAAAATAGTTCAAATCATGTTAAACATTTTTGACAATTTTTGTGGATGGTTCAGACACATCACTAATATTGTCTTAAAATTTTTAGATGATGATCAAGCCTGAGAAATTTTCAAAAATTTTGAGTGCTATTATCCTGATAAAGGCTAAGTACATGTATTGTTTCCATAGAGTTGATTGAGCACCAAAATAGGTTTAGAATTTTTGAAACTTTTATATAAGGGTGCTGAGGTAATGCTTAACCTCTCCTACAAATGTTGGATCATGATCACACTCAAGAGAATTTATAAAATTCTGATAAGGTTACTGTCTCATTTATGTTCCTTCTGTTTTTGATTTTTCAAAGATAACAAATGAAGTTTAATTCTTTTGAAAAATTTTCTGTACAATCCTAGACTGCTAAAGATGGTACCATAATTTTTTCAGAGCATGATAAAGCTTGTACATTTTATAAAAATCTGACAGTGCTTCTGTTATTTTATTTACCGAAATTTCTGAAATTACTATAGCAATTTGAATTTTCTTTCAATTTTTTTTTCATCGGGATTTGTAGATTTTGATCTTTGGCAAAGAGCGACCAGCGCCGCAGGACATGGGCCCCACCCTACGGTGTCGTGGGGCCACAACATGTTGCTCCTCTTTCTCAACAGAAATGTGCCAATCAAATTAATTAATTAATTAATTATCTTACATAATTAATCAGGGACTTGGCTATGCAGCAGCTCCAGACCGACTATATTGTCAGTAGTGGTGGGCACATGGACCGTGCCTCGGTGGGCTGGCCCGAGCACGAGGGCACGCAGACGGCCAAGCCCGCTGCACGCGTTAGAGGGTCGTGGCCGGCCAAAAACTCACCGACAGCGGCACGGTCATTTGGGCCGTGCCGTGCGGCCCCGCCCGAGATCGGCACGAAGGCCCAAGCACGCCATGGCACGTCGGCCCGCCGGCCGGGCAGGCACGCGCACTCTGTCGCGCTGCTCGCCCCGCGCGCCCTCGCCCTCGCGCGCCTGCCTCGCGCCGTGTTGGCGGGTGTCTTCTTAACGCCATGCGTGGCCGGGCCGAGGAGAGAAGCGACGCGAAGAGTGAGGGGAGGCCGACGGCCGGCGGGCGAGGCGGGCGGCGGCCGGGCAAGGCGGGAAAGTGAGCAGCGAGAAGAGGAGCCGAGGCGGGGCGGGCGCGAGGCCAGCGAGAAGAGGAGCGGCGAGGCCGGGTGAGGAAGAGGGAGCGGCGAGGCGGGCGGCGGGGCCGGCGCGAGGCGGTCGGGAGGAAGCGAGCCAATGAGGAGCCAAGCGGGCGGGCGGGCGGGCGAGCGGCGAGGCCGACGGCAGCGGGCGAGGCAGGCACAGCAGGCGGGCGAGGCGGGCGAGGCGGGGAAGCGAGGGGCGGCGGGGAAGCGAGGAGGCGGGCAGCCCACAGACGCGACTTCGGCGCGTCACGCGCGTGGGAGCGCAACTCGAGGGCGAGGGAATCCCGGGAGAGAAAAGGTAAGGGCGGCTAGGCGGGAGAGAAAAAGTAAGGGAGAGAGGGAAAAAAAGAGAGGGGAAGACCGAGAAATTTAGCTTTGTTTGTGTGTATCAGTGCATTCAACGAGCACGGACGCGCCTCAATCGAAAGACATAAAGCATTCAACGAATTAATTTTCGTCATGCACGACAGCGGAACAACAATTTGACGCGTGACATGATATAAAGTTGCTTTGTCATATTCGTACTGTACTCCCGTGCGTCATTTGAATTTACAACGACAGCAGAACAACGGTTATTTCGCTGGACACACTATAAAGACGGGGGATGGCTTGCATTTGTTCTGCACAACTCTATCGTGCTCTCCCTTCTTGCCCATTTTTGCTCAGGCGCTCAACACAATTTGCACATCTCTCTCTATTTGCTTTCTTTTTTTTTGCTCTCTCGTTGTGAAATAAAATGTTTCGCAAGAGCAAGAGCAGGAGAGCACGCCCGCGCTCTCCTAGTCCCCCTCGTCAGGATCAAGAGATCGACTCACGCCAACTCTCCCCCAGCATGGAAGACTACGGCATGGATGACCGTCATCTGGACGGCACGCACGGCATCGAGGATGCCTCGTACACTCCGGATGCACTGAGCTCGGATGCCGCTACCTCGGTGCATGCGGGACGGGCGTCGGTATCCACACCGAACACGCAGCCCGACATATCGATGCAACCAGCACGGGCGTCCATAGCCGGCAGTCGACGCGCGTGGTGCTGGCAACATATGGACAAAACCGTCGAAACTGTTGACGGACATGAGGTAATGTATGCTGTTTGCAAATACTGTCAAGCTAAACTATCTACACGTGCATGTGGTGGTACAGGTCATCTAAAGAGACACGCGGAGAATTGCTTGAGGAAGATATCGGCCGGACGGAGGCCAGGCGAGGGCGTGCAGACACAGCTCAACTTCAACACCGACGGTTCGGTAAGCACATGGGTATACAACGCCGACGTAGCTAGAGAAGAAATTGCACATTACATAGTTATGGAGGATCTTCCGCTTAGAACGGGTGAGAGCTCTAATTTTGAGAGAATAGTGCAACGTGATTTTTGCCCGCAATACCAACATGTTAGTAGAAGAACAACTACACGTGATGTTTGTAAAATGTTTACAAATAAACTAGAAATGTTAAAACAGACCTTTATGACGCTTAGTTTTCCATTCGCATTAACATCTGATATATGGACTCCTCTCACCAAAGAGCAGCATATATTAGTGTTGTTGCACACTACCTAGATGACGAGTACGTACTAAACAAAAGGGTTATAGGGTTTAGGCCAATCTCGGAGTCACACACCGGACATGCTATCGCTACCCGTATACTTGAGGTTGTTAATGACTTTAAAATAGAAAGTAGAATTGTTTCCATTAATCTTGACAATACATCAGCTAACACAACGGCTATGGAGCATCTCTCACCGCACCTGAAGACTTATATTGGAGGTTTTGTACTCCACCAGAGGTGCGTATGCCATATTATTAATCTCATTGTACAGGCAGGTTTGCATGTAATGAAACCTACTTTAGAGGGCATACGTAGTGCTATCGATTTTATTACTAATTCACTTGTAAAGTTTGCCTAGTTCTCAGAGTACTGCAAGGCCAACAATATGAAACCAAGAAGATTCAACATTGATATAAAATTTAGATGGAAATCAACTTATACTATGCTGCATCGGTGCGAAGACTACGAGCACATTATCACTGTCTTCGTCAACTGCAATAATGGTGAGGTATTGGTTACTGACGCGGATTGGATAATTGCTAGTCATTTTCGTAAATTTTTTTTAAAAAAAATTACGACGCAACTACAAAATTATCCGGTGTGTACTACCCAACTTCTTACTTAGTCATCGAGTGGCTTTGGCTTATTGCTAATGCTTTTAAAGAAAATGGAGATAATTATGTTTTACGTTCCATTATAGAACCAATGGAGCAAAAATTTTAAAAATATTTTCAAGCTATTCCATATTTGTACTGTTTTGCTGTCATTTTGGATCATCGAAGAAAATTTTCTGACTTGCAGGGCGCCTTCGAGAGAATAGGTGAGGCATTCGATCTTGATTTCTCCGAGGCCTATACTCATGTTTATAACGAGTTTTTCAGAGTTTTTGACAAATACTACGAGAAGTTTGGCACCAGAAGTGAAGCACGAAGATCTACCTCAACAACACAACAAACACGAGGCGGTTCGATCGCTTCAAACATGTGGAAGAAGCTGAAAGGCAAATCGTCTGGTTCATCTTCCGAAATGCCGAGCAGGCCGCAATGGAATCCACGGGTAGAGATCAACCACTACCTTAACACGCCTTTCATGGAGTCCGAGCTTGACATGGACGAGGAAAATCAACTAACTTGCTTTTGTGGTGGAAGAATAACCAACGTATTTACCCCGTGCTATCCCATTTCGCACGGGATGTACTTACGGTTCCGGTGTCCACTGTCTCGTCGGAATTCACTTTCAGTTTGGTGGGGAGGATACTTGAGCCAAGAGGTCGTCTCTCACACCTGAGATGGTGAGGCAATTACATGCCTCAAAGACTGGGAGCGTGCAGATGAGAGGACACAAAATCAGCCAGAGGATCAGGAGATCACGGACGCGGTAGCCGACTTTGACAATCTCAGCCTCGGGTAGTCTATGTATATAAACTAGTTACTGTACTCTTTTCCTTACCGGGGGTATCCCACACCGGGGTGTAAGGTTTTAACGAACGAAGAACTCTGTACATGTTCAAGATTTAATAAAATTTACTTCTTTTTCTCCCAATATTTGGGTCCATTGCTAGCAATACTGATATCCACACAGGATGTTTCTTTCGCATGCTTTCATTTAGTCATTGCTTTGCGTGCACATTTCTTCTTGTCATTTATTTACTTACTTTGCTAATTTCTCTAGAGATACACACGAGAACGAATGCGTGTTCGCTAATAATGATTTAATTAATTGGCACAATGCATGGCCCCACTTTATTTTGGATGATCTAAGCGAATGCGTGGTGGACAAGGGTCCTGTGCAGCTTACTACAACAAAAATAGTGTAGCAATTTACTGTAGCAAACAATATTATAGCAAGACCGTTTTATTAATCCGGACCGTCGATTCGCTCGATCCAACGGTTGGATGCCCAGCAACTGCAAACTTGGCAGTCACTATTGTGACTGCCAAGGATCTCTATCCATGCGTGTTGCTCGATTGTAGATTTACATATTTCTTTAATCAAGGTGGCTATACATTCGCTGCACCATAGCATCGTGTACGCACGCTACTACAAGTAAATTTGGGTCATTTCCTCTCGTCGCAATAGTGTAAATAGACCGGCCTCGGCGCACGCACGGCGCAGGCATGAAGCGTAAATGGGCGTGTTTGGGCTCGCCGGCGCGAGCCGGCCGGCACGCCCTCAAGACGGGCATGGCGGGCCGCACGATTCGATCCGGCACGATGGGCTGCGTGCGGACCGCACGCGCGACGACGCCCACCTTCTAATTGTCACGATAGACTATATTATCACGGTATAAAAACATGATAGATGAGTTGCCTGCTACTGCTTCAGTGACAAGGGACAAAGACTAATGTGATATATTTGTTCGCACGGCCATATTTTAAAAAAATGTCATGGTACGAAATATTTTCTGATACTGTCCATTTAGCCGAGAAAGGGCCCCGAGGAGCGTGCAAGCAGACCCGGTCAAAAATTCAACCAGTCCCGTTCAAAAGACCAGTCAGTTCAGTTGAAGAGAGAGACCCACCCATGACCCTAGGTTCACAAAACCGAAATTCGAAATTCGCGGTACGAAAACCGTAAAAACCGCTAGGAAAACCGCCCAAAAACCGTAAAAAACCGAAGGGTTAATAAATCAAATTTTTCTGAAAAATTCAAAAAAAAATAGAAAAACCGCTCGGTTTTTGCGAAAAACCGCTGCCAACTAGATGTTCGTCCAAAACGGTTTTTGTAAACGGTTTTTGGCGAAAAACCGAACGCATAAATTTTTTCAAAATTTTTAAATTTTTAAATTTTTTTTTGAATGGACCAATTTATCGAACGGTTTTTGATTTCGAACCTCAGCGGTACACTCGAAAACCGCGATTTTCGAGTGATTTTCGTCGGTTTTGTGAACCCTAAACCCCTGATCACTCATGTGCAACAGTGAAAGCGCCGAGAGGACAATTATCACGGTTCTTTGTTATCTGCCGTTCTTCATTTTTATCTGGTATGTCAGGCATTAAACAAATTGGGTATTGCTCGAGTTATCTGTCCGACAGTGGGCAGATCCTGTAGATCATGCATCCATTCCTGCTGAACCACGTGGAGGGACAAATTGACTGGTCTAATTCTAAGTCTCGGTTTAGAACAGTTTTTGATTATGTAGATTCTAGATTATTTAAGAATTAAATGAGTGGTGGCTTTTGATTTTATGTACAAATCTGCTTTTAATAGTAGCAGAAGCTTCTCAAGAAATTTCTTGGAATCTGGATTCTCGAAAAATCAGAAGTTGTCAACTAGATTCTTCAAGAATCCAGAATCTGTAAAATACAAAGGAGAAGCAGAACATGGGCTTCAAAATCATGGATTCATTCTGCTTTTCATGTCCACACCATTTTGTTCTTTCGCAACCAGAAGAATAGCGTGAGCGAGTGATCGACCGTTCATTCCGTCGGTAGTGTACAAAACCATATCATTTAACATAGAAATAAAACTATGAGAGCATCTACAATAGTAAAAATAACTATTATTTATATACTTATCTGTATTATCTAAATACAGCTTTTCATGATAGATCTACGAGATTGTACGATTTTTTAATTATAGCATGAAAAGGTATTTATTATCAGAAAAAGCTGACAACATATCATTGTAATGCCTTAAGCAACGAAGAGAATCAATTTTTTTTTAGCTATTAGCTCTAATTTTTTTATCAAATTTGGTCTCGTCCAAAATTACAAATACAGTCCTCTCCAACACTGCAGATACATAATTCCGTAGCTAAGAAAAGGGCTAGATTTATAATTTTATTTAAATAAGTTCAAAGTTGCAACAAAATTGTGCAAGGGACGAAAAAAGAAAGAGGCAAAAACTCCTCTGAAGAAGCGTATCTTAGAGGACGCACAGAATAAGCAGCCAACAGCATAATAGATCCGTACTTCAGATAACGGAAAATTGAAAATGATTTCGTGTAGTATCGCGAAGCGCACAAAGATACGCATCAGGGTTCAGAAATCATAGCACTGGTGTAACCACGGAAACGCTAGTTACTTACACCAGATTAATCGCAGAATAGTAAGACTCAGGATTAAATTAAGCACCCAAGCAGAGTAGAAACTAGAGACAAGACAACCAAACCAAACAGCGCTAGAGAACGAAAAAAGAGTATCTTCAAGCACACGGGTACAAATACAATCTCCACCAACGACATCGTCTTCGTCGTCGTCGTCCAGCAGTAGCAGCAGATCTGGGCAAAATGCGACACGAATGACGGACAAATTCGCTGGCGATAGTAGCACTAATGAATAGATCTAGGCGGTGGTACTAGGTACAGCCATCGACGGGGGCCGGTCGTCCCTCGCCGCGCTTCAGTGGCGGACGGCGGCGGAGGCGACGAGGGACGCGGCGAGGGGCGGCGCCGCGACGCTGGCGCCGGCGACGTGGCTGGGTGCCGGGGCGTCCGCGGCGAAGACGACGGAGATGGCCGCGACGGCGAGGGCATTCGATCCGGCGGCTGCCATTGCCCGGGTAGGTGGCGGCGAGCCGACAAAGGTTCTGGAAGAGGGGATTTGTGGACTGTGGTGGCGGGGAAAGGTGCCCAGGGAAGCCCGGATATTTATAAGGATTTTTTAAAATAATACATTTTTAAAAAATAATTGCGACATTAATACGCGGATTAAAATATTTGCAAAAATAATACTTCGTCGCCGTACCGGATGGCGAAAATAGGGTCGTCGCCATATGGTTCGGCGAAAACAGTAATTTCGCCAAATAGTGTGTCGAAAATAGGCTAATTGCGTGATTAACGACGTCTGACAGAGCGGGTGGCCGGAACACCCTATTTTTGCCAAACCATACGGTGAAAATAGGGTCGTCGCCAAACGGTATGGCGACAGCCTATTTTCGTCATATGGGTTGGCAAAAATAGATGGGTCGGCATTGGGGAAAAAACAGAGAGAGAGAGGGAGAGAGGGGTAGAGAGAGGGGGGAGGGAGGCAGGGAGAGAGAGAGAGAATTTATGCGAAATATTTTTAAATAATAAATCTGTCGATGGTAATTCGTGTAGTTAAAAGTAGGGTTAATAAATCAAAAAAAAATTATATTTGTTAGTAATAATTCATGTATGAATTTATGTTGTAAATAACACAATTTTATATTAAAATTGGAGAAATGTACTTTGCGCTCAAAAAATTGCAAGAATACACCTCAGTCGCGGGACCATAGGACGAGAGGAAGAAGTCGTCCGAAAAAATAAAAAATTCAATCAAAATTATTTGAAAGGAAATTTAATTTATGAGAGAAAGTCAATGTTATTTTGACGGGTGGTAGAATTGTATAGTTCAAAGTAGGGTCAATTAATTCAGAAAAATTAATCGTATGTGTCGATGATAATTAATGTAGTGCTTTGCAAAATTATTTGTCAGTTAATTATTTCTGGGAAAAAACAAATTTCATTGTTCGTCTTTCGATTTGCGACAAAATTGACGACAAATAAAACTCGACATTGATATTGCAAAGTGCAGAGCTAAGTCCCAAACTGGGATACAATATAGATACATACCTTACAATTCATAAAATTGAGAATACAACATAAGTCAGAATACCATACATTCTATGGCCATATTTATCGGTATAGAGCATGGTGACAAAGATAAAAGTCATCTATTGACGGTAGCGCTTGAACGTCGAGGTGGAGGTGATACGAAATCGTCATCATCATTTGTATGGTTGGGAGCTAGTCCGCCTGTAGTGCTGTTTGAACGTCCTCCTCCATTATTTTTTGAACGGCCTGTTGTGGAAGTGCTTGAACATCGAGGTGGAGGTGACACGAAATCGTCATCGTCATTTGTATGGTTAGGAGCTAGCCCGCCGCTAGTGCTAGATGAACGTCCTCTTCTATTATTTCTTGAACGGCTTGCTGTGGAAGTGCTTGGACGTCGAGGTGGAGGTGATACGAAATCGTCATCGTCATTTGCATAGTTAGGAGCAAGTCCCCCTTCGGTGGTGGTTGAACGGCCTCTTGAACTTGATGCTGCAGAAGTACTGTGTCGATCTCTACCCCTCCAGTTAGATCCGCTTGTGCGTCTTCTGCGTCAACCAGGCATCACACCCCCGCCGAAGAGCATATACATCACTAAGAATTGTGAGATATATTTGTTCAGCAACTCTTCATCATCTAGGAATGACTAACACACAAGACGAGCATACGAAGTAATGAACTTATGTATAATGGTAAAAAAATTAGTAATGTGAACAAATATAAAATAACTAACCTTAATATGCTCTGCATACCGATTGGGTAGCATCAGTACCCTATAATATCTTCTAGAGAAACATGTTTTAGAAGGGTGATCGGCTAGTTCGCACACCCTGAAATACCTTTGACGCCACCATTGCAAGTACACCTTCTGTCGTCGGAGGTTACATGGTTCAGGCCAGAGGTTGTCAAGTTATGCCTCTGTAATGTCGGACGTCACTCTTGCAATTTGGATACCACTTTACTTAGGTTCTCCTCCTTGAATGGATCGTCCTTCCCACCACGTGTCGGGACCGGATTTCCAAATCCGAACCCTCTGTGTATAACCTGTGCTAGTCCAGGAAAAGCTAGCACATACAGTGGAAACAGTGATGACAACACATCCATATCACGAATCAAATAATATTAATTAAGCAAAAGAATATTAGCCTTATGGCCAATTATTACAAATAAGAAGCATCATAGCTAGAGTTCAATAAGAAACAGCGGAAACGAATTAACAAAAGCAAAGTAAGTAAGCCCATCCATTTGCCCAACAGGCAATCGACTGGGGTTCGCGTCCTAGCATTCCGGATCGCCTTCATCATAACCACAAGCGTAGAAGTCGTAGTCAGCTTCGGCTTCTGCACACTCTTCTGTGGAAGGTTGGGGATGTTGCAAGGGTGAGCACAAAATGTACTCCGCAAGTCTTGGGGACATAATGCATGATAACTATATGCAAGGCTCAATAATTGAAGGCATAATATGGCTCTTTTTAGCATAAAGCAAAGTTCAACTTTAAATACCAATAGTAATTTCATAAAGCATCGTTTGAACAAAATGTAATTGAATAGTAATTGAATTTGATATGACAATTAAAGCAGGTTCCATCTACCTGACTGGCTCCATCTGCCAAATCATAACCCAAGAGTTCCATCTGCTCTCGGATTCCCAAACCATCATTTTTCTTTAAAACCAAACCATAAAATCTACAATGTGCAAGCGTACCTCGCCTACCCTTGACTGTGGGCACGGCTACTTAAGTAGTTTTAACTCTGCAGAGTGTGTACACTTTACCCACAAGACATGATTGACTCTTGTTGCTATGCACTTAACACACTTCCTTTGGTGTGTCGGCAGAGAGATCATGATAAGGCCTTTACAATGCACAACCCCACTATTAACCTCGCCCGCTAAGGTTTCACCGCTGTTAGGGTTCTAGCTGCCCAAGATGTAGCCCCTCTTGCGCTTTGCCAACATCCGCACTCACCAATCGGCGAAGCTAATAATGAGACGCACAAATTATTTAGCCAGTCGTACCCATATAGACTTGTGGTTGTACGGTAGTGCTCGGTCCATGGTAACACACGCTCGGTCCTTAATTGACTAGGCGAACATTCACATACAAGGTCTCGTGCTTTCTGCACCCGCCAAACATCCATCCGCCCCGGTCTAAACTATTTCCACTTTAATTCATTTAAATCACAGCAGCAGCACCAATTGCCGCAATCTCACAAATAAGTTTAAACAATATTAGAAATGATTCCCATATTGGCACAATACCGAAACGCTTAAGCTGGACTAAGCAATTCTACCGTTCCATGCTATTATACTGGATATCACCAAATAAAATAGCTAATATATATATCATCTAGGGTGTCAAAGGTTCGACATGATCAATACTAATGAGGGTATAACAAACTGGAATTTAACTATACTCTAAAACTATGTTTAAAGTACATTGCAAAAGTAAGCATCCATAATTTAAAAACAACATAACATTTTCATAAAATTTGGGATCAATATGTTCAAGGAAGACTTGCCTTCGCGCCTCTTGCTGGTTCTACCTCTGTTGTTGATTTGCTTGAACTTCGGCTGTGTCGTCTACACGCGAAACGAGGCAAATAAATAAAACAAATTCAAATAAAATTCAAAAATTGAAAAGAATGGTACTGGAAGATATATCTTGAATTTAGATGAATTTAGAAATTTGAATCACTGGAATCGGAGCTCGAACGAAGGAGAACGGGCTCCTGGAAGATTCCCAGATCAGAAAATCAGAGAGGCTGACACGTGGCAGCACGTGATTGGCTGGAATTTCGGGTTTTCTGGAAAAATTGGAAAAAGAAAAAGAAATACCGCTGACACGTGGGGCCCATGAGTCAGAGACTGGGTTCACGATGGACCGAGTTCACCGAGGAGGAGAGAAGCCGACGTGGCAGACCACGCTGACGAGGCGTCCACGCGGCGAGCTAGGTCGGCGTGGCGCCACGCTGGCCGCCACGCTGGCGGTTGACGTGGCGCGGCCCGACACGAGGCGACGCGACCGATCGGGCTGCCCACGCGGCGGCATCGGGCGGCCGGGCAGACGGACGGCGGGAGGCAACGCGCGAGCGACGGCGACGTGGAGCAATCTGGGGCACTGGCGCAAGATCGAACGGCCACGGCTCATCGACGGAGAGCGACGGAGCGACGCGGCGGCGCTGGCGCGGGGAAGGCCGGAGGCAAATAAGAAGGCCTCGGCGGCGCACGAAAACGCGACGGAACGCCACGGGGCGTAGGGCAAAGGGGAGAGGGAGACGCGGGGAGTTCGGCGGGACCAAAACCAACGGCGGAGGCTCACCGGCGAGGAAGAAAAACGGCGGAGAAGCACGCGGGCACGGCGGGGAACTTCGGCGAGCTCGATCTCCTCGACGGAGGCGACTCGGGCGGCGGGGCTTGAGGCGGCGGTTGCGGCGCGAGGAGGCGAACCTCGGGATGGGGCCCACGGGGCTTTAAATAGCCTCGGGAGGCGGGCGCGGCACGAACGCCGAAAACGGCGCGGGTTCGGTTAGGGTTTCGCGCGCGGCGCGGGGCGACGTGGCAAGATCTGGCCGCCCACGTGGTACGACGGGCGGCCGAGGCAGAGCGGGCGGGTCGGGCGGCGAGGCGCTTAAGCGGCCGGCTGCGGAAAGAAACGGCCGCGAAGATTCGCCCATGGAGGATTTTTCAAAATAAAAACCTTTTTCGAATTAAGAAAATTCCAGAAATTCAAATAAAAGCAAATAAATCCAAATAAATAGCAAACAAATTCAGAAAAATCTCCAAAAATACAGAAAAATTCCTTGCAGCATAATGCAAGGACCCAATGAAAAAAACGCACGACGAAATGTGCAGATCCCATTAGCATCTGCTTTACTTTCGTTGAAAGCGGTGTATGTGCCGGGGTTTGTTTGCTTCAGGACATCAAGCACACGAGGTAGGTTGCAATACGAAGCCACGTATGTACCAAACCTCTTCTCCAATGCTTTTTGCTTCGCACGCTAGGCCATCGAGTAACTTATCTGGTACTTAAATTTCTCAAGATTGCTTTCTGAATATACGAACAATCAATGTCCCGCTTCTCAATGATTTCATTGAACATCACACTAGCAATTACAGCTGCATTCAGGTTGCGGTGTTTCACCAGAACATTTTCTAGTCTACATGTGTGCTCCTCTACTCATGATACAATCCAAGCGTCTCGCATTTCGGCTTGTATGCATGAACTCGAAATTCACATCCATCGGTTCTGCACTTCACTGTGTATCTATCTGGACTGGACAAGACAACCCGGAACTCTCTCTGCTGCGACAATGCCCAAAGCCTCACTGCCAACTTCAATTCAGAATTGTTCGAGAATATTTGATTCAGCCGAAGGACATTGGTACCATATTCCCAACGCGACTCATGGCCCCACAAAACTTCCATACCAGATTTGTTTTGCTTGTTCCATTCGTCAGGGATGGGTATATCCGCTACCCCAGTACTATAAGGCATTTCTTCATCATCCTCATCCTCCCCTTTGTCATATTCACTGATGTCATCATCACATTCCAACATTTCAACATCATCTTCTGCCGCCATACAGTCCACTAACTCCAACTGATCAACATGTTGCTCGATCTCCTCCCCTTCATCGGCCCGACCTTCGGCGTTTGTTGTAACCCTATTATCATCCCCCGCTGCTACCTCAATCGGCACCACTTCATAGCCTTGTTCAGCTCTAACCGAGGTACTGCTCTCGCCCATATCACTAAAATCCACCTCTTTTCTAGGGCAAGCCTGGCATCACACATTCAAGGCGAGATCCCTTGCACCACCTTAACCATTTCTGCCACAAGTATGTCCGATCTATTTTCTTTAACTCCCAAATAGTCGGGTCACCCTTTCTACGCGTGAATAGGATTTGAATGGTAACAAAGTAAACACTTGGATCCAGGGAAAAAAATTGGGTCAACCAAAATTTTATATCACGAATGCTAACTCTTTCGGGGAACGAGTGCTCAATCATGGTGACCGAAAACTTCCTTAAATCAACACCATTTTGCGTACTTTTTATTTCACCGTCGCCATAATATACCCTAAATTTCACTGGATCCGACATCACTGCGACCATATATACGAAATAAATTTTTAGATCACCACTAACACGTAATTTCACTAACCTAAATTAAAGAACGCTAATTAACTATCTCGCTACGGGCACTACAACATTAAACTACAAATTTAATATCGCTAACCTAAAATACATACACTGATTAAATTAAATCTAACATCAACTATAATATTTTTCGACAATATTTTTGTATGAATTATAAAAATTAAATATTACAAAAATACGAAATTACCTTTTTTCTCCTTCTTCCTCCTCCTCCCTCTCTCCTCCCCTATCTCTCTCCCTCTCTCCCTACCCGAGCTCTCTCTCTCTCCCTCTCCCTCCTCCTCTCTCTCTCTCCGGTCGCCGGTTGCCTCGCTCCCCTCGCTCTCTTTTTCCCTCCGCGCGAATGAAGCCAGGGCCGGTCGAGGCAGCCAAAAAATCCCCCCTATTTTTGCCAAATGGTATGGCGAAAATAAGGTTGTCGCCATACCGTTTGGCGACAACCTATTTTCGCCATACCATTTGGCGAAAATAGGGTGTCCCGCCCAAAAAAACTATCAGGCATTCTAAATTGCGCAATTAGCCTAATTTCGCCAAACCATTTGGCGAAAATATCATTTTCGCCCAACCACATGGCGACTACTGGATTTTCGTCAAACCATATGGCTACGAAGTATTATTTTTTCAAATATTTTAATCCGCATATTAATGTCGCAATTACTTTAAAAAATGTATTACTTAAAAAAATCATTTATAAGGCGGGATAACGGGTTCGGTGGTGCCAGCTGGCTATCAGCGGTTTGCGATTTTTTTTTTTAGAAAACAAAATTTTGGGAAATTTGGAGTTGGAAAAAAAGAGTAGATTAGCACGTAGTATCAATGTCTTGAAATGCGGTAATCACTTGGTGTAAAATAAAATAGGGAATGTCTACTTAACATTCGACTGATTTTTTTTGTCAAATCAGTTAAATTTTTCTCTCTCAATACATGCCACTTTTTATATAGAGAAAAATAAAAAATGATTTTTCTAAGCTAGACAAAAAAAAGATATTGGAGAACCCTAATAAAAAATAAATGAATCACAGAGAAAAAAAATTATAACATAGATAAAGAAAAATGGGATTGGTGAACCGTAATAGAAAATAAATGATTCAAATCACTTATCTAAATGCAGATCAGATAGACAAAAAATTGACTGGAATCAAAGAGAAAAAACAGGCGACAGATTTTTAGCAATTTCCAATAAAATATTGTGTTTGCAATTCAACATTTTTTTGCGAGAAAAAGATTGTGATACCCTGTTTAAACGCACATGGTTATTGCCATTTTTGCCAACATACGAGAGGTAAACTAACATATATAACACTGCACTGTATGATGTTTATTAGGTCTAACGGCTGCAAGTGGTATGATTCCCGTTGATGCTACTTCCTCTATAGTCCCTAAACATATTTTTCTAGCTTTTAAATTTTGTTCCTAAATTTTTTATATGATTTTTTTAATTATTTTTCTTTCTAAACCTTCCTTCTTTAGATATTTTTAATATCATGAACTAGATTAAGATACATCATTTAAAGATATAATAAAGAGAGATAATAAAGTGCTTTATATATTTGTCTTAGTGGAAGTGCAACTAACTAGAATAACATGGAATGGAGAGAGTATTAACAAGACTCAAGGTTTGAAAATTCGGTTTCGGAATAAATTTCGTCCCTGGACAAATCGCGGAATTTCTATGAAATTTCGAAATTTCGGAAATATTTTGGACGAAATTTGAATTTGAAAATTCAAATCCGGGCCATTCTGGAAAAAAAATTTCCAAAATTCGGGGAAAAAACCAAAATTTTGGGCGAAATAACCGAAATTTTGGATTTTTTGCACCGGATGAAAAGTAGTCTAAACGTTAACGAAAAAAATTGAAATTGTTTTTGGAGGTTCCTGACACTTTTATGATATTCTCACCAAAAATTCAGCTGATTATCACATCTGAGGAAGATTTAAAAATTCGAAGAGTGGTACTGTCCTGATAAAACACTGACCGACAAGTTTGATCCGAATGGAAAATGGTACAAATCAACTTATAAACTGTTGAAATTTTTTTAAATGGTTATAATCCATAAATAATGTTCTCACAAAAATTTCATCTGATTATCAAATGTGAGGAATTTTTAAAAATTCGATAAGGGTACTGTCCTGATAGAACACTGACTGACAAGTTTGATCCGAATAGAAAATGGTACAAATCAAGTTAGAAACTATTGAAATGTTTTTTGCATGGTTATTATGTATCTATAATGCTCTCATAAAATTTTCAGATGATTATCAAACTGTATGAATGTTTGAAAATTCGAACAGTACTACTGCCCTGTTAAAAGGCTTACCGGCAAACTTGAACAAAATGAAAAATTATGTAAACCACGTTAAAAACTTTTGAAAATTTTTGTGGATGGTACTGATGTAACATTAATATTTATTTAAAATTTTTAGATGATTATAATCCTCAAATAATGTTTAAAAATTCAGACAGTGCTACATCGTGATAAAAGTCTGATGATCAATAAATAGATTTGCTTTAGCAATAAAAAAAAGTTTAAGATTTTTGAAAATTTTAAAACATGGTTATAAGGAAGTTATTAATATCCCATAAAAATTTTGATTCGATATCACACTCCAATTAATTTATATAATTCATACAAGGCACAGTACCATTTATGTTCTTTTCTTTTTGATTTTTGAAATATAATATAACAAACGAAGTTCGATGCTTACATAGATTTGATTGACCAAACAAATAAAGTTTATTTTTTTGAAAAATTTATATAATGGTAATGATTCAATTATTAATCTCTCACAAAAAGTTTAGATCATAATCGCACTCAAGAAAATTTATAAAATTCTGACAATATAACTGTCCCAATTATGTTCATTCTGTTTTTGATTTTTTAAAGATGACAAATGAATTTAAATTATTTTGAAATTTTTTATGTATGATAATAAACTACTAAGTATATTACCATAAAATTTTAAGATTATTATCAAGTTTGTACAATTTTATAAAGATCTGACAGTGTATCTGCCAAAATTTTAAAATGTTTAAAAAATTCGTTTTTTCAACAAATTTTCATAGGAGATGACTTTCCTAATGGTTATTGGACCAAATCCGGCCCTAAAAGTTTCAAAACCGGCCAAAAAACACGAAATTTCGTTGAAAAAACCAAAATTTCGGGTTAATGTAGCAATTTCAAATTTTTTAATTTTTTCAGCCGGTACTTTAGATTTCGGGGTGGTCCGAAATTTCGCCGAAATTTGGAACCCTGATAAGACTAGAGTAAGCTATAAAATCAGATTGTACAATAACTATCTCTAAATGTTGTCTCTGGATAAATACTTTTGGCTATAACATTAAAGCTTAAACAATAACTATCTCTCATGCATATTGTCGACGATCGGGACCGTCGACCGTAGAAAAAAGGGGATGCTTAGGAGATTGTTCGGGAGCGGGGCTCGAAGTCGTGCTCGTTCGGGGCGTCTAGCGTCGCGGGAAGATCATCGAAGAAGAGACACCAGACACGAGGTTTATACTGGTTCGAACCCCCGGGGTGGGTAATAGCTCTACTCCAGTCTTGCCCTAAGGCGAAAGATGTGTACGCGATTCTGTGGAAGAATACAAAAACAGAGCCCGAGCTAAGGGTCGCCCTGTTGTTTTTCTTGGCGCGTGTTGCGCGTTCTGCGTGTGTCTTCTAGTCATCTCGTGCCGTCCCCTTTGGTCGGGGCGATCTGTTGCTTTTATAGCCCTCAGGAAGCCTCGCTGCTTGGTCCCGAGACTGACGTCAGGAGCTCGTGGCGAGTTGACGGGTGCTGACGAGAGACGTCGATAGCCGTTGAGAGCCTGACGGGAGCTGTTGAGAGCTTGACAGGAGCTGTTGAACCCTAGTTCTCACGCAGGGGCAGGTGGAGCGCTGATTCACACGCAGGAGAGAGTTTTTACATGAGATAAATAAAACATTACAGATGCCCTTTTCTCCAAAGGTCGCGGGCGTGTTGAGGTCGAGGTCGAGGTGGATGGTGCCTGCTCTTACGCCTGTGTCCGAGCTCGCTGATCTTGGATTGTTTTTCTAGAAGAACCAAGACTTAACCATGGTGGGATATATGGATGTTGGCTATCTGTCTGATCCCCATAGTGCCAAATCTAAGACTGGTTTTGTGTTTCTCTGCGGTGGTTCAGCCGTTTTCTTGGCGGTCTTATATACAGACCTTGGTAACTACTTCTACCAACCACTCAGAGATTATAGCTTTATATGAAGCCTCACGTGAATGTGTTTGGCTAAGACGTGTGATTAACCATATCCAGAAATCATGTGGTCTTAACACCGTTAATACCCCCACAATTATCATGAAGATAATGCTGCTTGTGTTGCACAAATGCAAATGGGTTATGTGAAAAGCAATATCACGAAGCATATTGCTCCTAAGCTTTCCTATTCTCACGAATTCCAGAAGAACGATGAGGTAAAGATTTTGCAAACTAGATCATGTGAAAATCCTGCAAATTTATTCACTAAGTCCCTGTCTAAATCCATATTTCAAAGATGTGTTAAAAGCATTGGAATGAGACGACTTAGAGATATGCAAAGTTCAGAGGGAGTAAATCCCTGAACCATAACCCTTTGCATGATCTAAAAGATCATATTTTAAATCCTGACAAATATAAGTTGTACTCTTTTTCCCTTAGTGAGTTTTCCTGAAGTTTTCTCACATGAAGGTTTTTAATGAGGCAACTAGTGTAACACGGAATGCGAGTGCAATGTACTCTTTTCTCTATCTTTTTTTCATTGGGTTTTTGGGAGGAGTTTTTAACGAGACACGTGCATTACGCGGTATTCGTCCAAAGGGGAGTGTTATGATATAGATAGAATCGCAGTCCAAGTTTGGAAGGACTCTATCTATTAGTGGGCGAATCCGAATTTATCTCTTGCTATCTTCTACTATATATTGGGCACCCTCTTGTACAAGAGATCAATCTAATAAAGCGAGAGAACTTTGCCCCCCTACTTTGTGTGTGCTTCAGTTCTTTTCTTGTGATTTCGTTGGTATGCTGTTAATTGATCATGAGTGAACGACTACGTTTTACAATAGTATCAATCGTCTTGAAATGGAGTAATCACTTGGTGTAAAATAAAATATTGTGTTTGCAATTCAACGTTTTTTCTTGCGAGAAAAAGATTGTGATACCTGCTTAAACGCACGTGGTTATTGCCATTTTTTGCCAACGTACGAGAGGTAAACTAACCTATCCAACTCGGTTTCTCAGAAAAGGCCTAGAAAGTATGTACTTCAAAATGTTTGCTGGACTGAGGACATGTGTTACCAAAGGTAGCATATAATACCTCAACTTACAACAAGCAAAGTACAAACTTAAACGCAAGCGGAGAACCTGTGTCCTTTATCATAGGTCATGCTATTTCTCATTGGAAGATTCAAGTGGGAATGCTGTGCCCAACATGGATGTCTATGCTATGATTGAGAAAAATAGAATAAAAAAAGCTATAAGGCAAGAGAGAACTTATGACCTCGCGGATGGCTGCTGGCATAATGCAGGCTGGAACGTGGGAATTCGAGGTCTCATGAACGACTTTTTTTTCGTGCGAATTGGAAATAGCTAGACGAATAAGTAGGCTTTAAAAGTAGCTCGTAGGAGGCTCGTCCTTTTTTCGTTGGAATATCTCTAGCGAAAGCAGCTATTGAATCGGTTGTGAGGGGATGGTCTAGGGATAGGTGCCGCTGAACTACTGCCGAGGAATCCTATTTGTCTGTTTTCCAATCCAAGGAAGGTACTTGACGCGAGTCGGCATGAAAGTATCTAGAGAGTAAGTTGACTTTAGAGAAGCATCAGCTGGCTAAGAAGGAGCACTCGAAAGAAAAGCAGGAGAGCCGATGAAATTGCAAGCTTAATTTGGAATTTCATAGAAGCTGGCATAGGTAGTGGGAAATTTTGCATTTTTATCTATGGGGTCACAACCGAGGTCGTGGTAAATCCATGAATTTGATTCGATTAGTTTTTCTTATACTATAGAAATAAACATTTGAATTCAGCATTATTCCATGACAGCGAGGATTCTGAGACTCGAAACAACTCGGCACTCGCATCGGTGAAATAAAGTAAAATAGATAGACCTGTGGAACTCCCCCGAATAAAGGAGCGACATTGGTCTTCAGACCAGACCCATACCATAGCTACAAACACTTTTGAGTCGGAGGAGACTGGCCAGATCGCCTTCTTGAGGAGGAGGGTATGAACCCCCGGATCTAGGCGAGGTGATGGACGTTTGTCGTAGATAGGTTGAAGAAGACACCGGCCTAAATTTTCTCTTGAAAGGACGCTTATAGGCTCAGCCCGTCAAAAAGGCTTTCATTTCCTATTTTATATGCCACTTCCCGCTCAGAGATTCTTTCCTTCTTTTCCCTCTTATAAAGATGTGATCTCCTTGCCCTAACTTGAACTGGCTTAAAGATTCGATTCTCGGCCTTCAACGTTGTTCTAGAGGAAGCTATAGAATCTTCTAGAAGCAAGCTAGGCTACCTTCCGCTAGCTCGCCATCTTAGAAAATTCCTTCGCTTAGCTTAGTAAGCTAGCTTGGTAAGCTAAGAAAGCTCAGTTCTCCTGCCCGTAGTCACCGAACCACTCTCTCTGATAGCCCATGCCTCTCTTCCGGATGAAAGAAGATTCGATCAACGTACAAGGTTTGCCTTCTTGTGAGAAGGAGGGTTCAATTGTGTTCTCGCAAAAGGAGTCTTTGAGAAGGTTCAGTGAGTCCACCGGTTCGAAGATTCTTTCGCATCAATGTGCTTTTGGAATCTTCCTATGAAACAAATAACATTCTCGAACAGCTTTAGGGCAACAGGCCTCGAGAAAGCGAGCTTTTTCAGTATAGCCAAGCTCAAGCCCAATTAGCGCACGGGCTGTCCGCACTTCGGAGGGGCGAGAAGAAAGGATTTTTTCTGAGCAACCCCCGTTCCAGACCAGGAGTTCACTTTCCCGTATGAGCATTCGATACATATATAAGTCGATGGAAGAGTCAAAGGGTCACCACTCATCGAGGATCTCCCTTATCTTAGAAGGGTCGTCTGAGGGTTCGCCGCGGTTCATGTACCTGTAATTGTGATCTGTTTGCCAGAACCAAGGGGTCTTTCTGTGGAAACCTTCACGAGCAATCGTCGTTTTTTGATGGTTTTTCCGCTCGGAAGAGTTTAGGTAAGACTTTCAAAGAAACTCTCGACGGGAGAATCGAGTCTATTCAGGAAGAATTGCAGCAATTCTTCAATCCTACCCCCTTTGGAAGGCTGTGGGCGAGGAGGGATTCGAACCCCCGACACCGTGGATATGTATTTCATACATATGAATAGAGACAATTTCGAGGAAAGTTCGAATTTGCCAGGGATACAAATCGAATGAAAATGAATTGATAAAACATTCCTAGAAAAAAAATTCTGCAAGCGGTTCGGTACGAACGAAGAAATTTCGAACAAAAGGATCGGAACTCGCTGATAGGAAAGGCCTTGCCAATGAACATGGGGATGAACTTCCTGAACCTTGGAATGACATGTACTTGAAAAAGTACTACGCCTGACCGGCTTCCCCAGTTTTCAGGGATTCTATTTCGATCCAAACCCGACACATCTTTCTTTCTATACGAAATGAGTTCGACCTTTTTTTCAAAATAGAAACTCTTGTGCTTCGAGCTCTTTCCAAAAACAAAACCGCCCAACATCGATCCGATTGAACTTCGACTCGCCTTCGCCCCTACCCTCCACCCAAACCTCCCGATCCCCTGCACCACCTTCTTTATTCGAGAGTAATCTTGGCTTCTTCGATGATGTCCCTCGTGAGTGAAGCAAGACTCCTCTTCCGTAGTGAATCACGAAATAGAATAATATATTAGACAAAACTCGCTTTCGGCTAGTGCGCTCAATCCGTTGTTTGTTCTTTCGCGCTAGTGCGCTCAATCCGCTATGGAGAGAGATCCCTTTACGAGCAATGGTTTTTGATAATGCTACCCCAGCTCAAAGCAAAGGTCGGTCGAACCGCTTTTACTCGGCCTGCTCAAAGATTCAGACTGTTTTTCCTGCTTCCCATTGGTGGTAAGGTTCCAATACTTGCTTTTGGTGGAGGTCTCGCACCATAGCGAGGGGCGATCAATTCCTAGCGCAAGAGCTATTCCTATCCTCGAGCGAAGCTAGTCCGCTTCCTAGGAAGGCGGCTAAGGGTTCGGTCGGAAAACAGTACGGTTCCTAGAATACCCTACTCGAGAAAGCCTCTCCTGAAACGAAGAAGGCCGATTTCACTTATTATTATAGTATGAAGGCCGTCTTATGGTAAGACAAGATAGTGCAAAGAAATGACATCCGTAAGGAGAATGGAAATCGGAAGATTTTCTCGATCGGTGGATGAAGAATCACGAACATAAGAATTTCTGGTTTAGCATGTTCCCAGAAAGAAGATACTTTTTTTCCATTCGAGCGTCGGGGGTACTCGACCACCGGGAGATAGGGATTTAGTGCAAAGATACGTCTCTTCCCAGCCCCCTCAACCGAGCAACCAGAAAATTCTAGACTCGAGAATGTTGCTTTAAACCGAGCAAAGTCGAGTGAGTCTGCTGTTTTGAAAATTCTTATCCGGACGAAAGATCTCTAGGGCTTGCTATAAGGATGGATTGCTTTTACCCTAGAACCCTCTATCCCGATCTCGAATTGCGCTTGGCGCCCCCAGGTTGGGCACAAACCCAGGTAGCCCCTTCCAAAAATCCCTACTTTATTGCTCTAGCTCTTGACTCATATGGCACTGAAATTGGATAGGTTCACGCTTAGGCCTGACGATGTTCATGACCAATCGGATCTTGACGTACCAGTAGGTACCAGAGGAGATCGCTATGATCGTTACTGTCAACAACTGGGACTAAAAAGAGTAAAAGCGAATCTCTCAGGCCTGTCCGCCACAACCGGAAAAGGGACCTGCTGTGCCTGGTCTAGCGAGCCTTCCTAGCCGCCTAGTGGCGAAGATGAAAGAAAACTAAGGAAAACTCACCTCTTCCGCCAAAATTGGATCGTTCAAGTCCAAAGGATAGAGAAAAAATCCTATCCATCATGGTCACCAGAAGATTTTTCATCAAGACAAAACGCTGCTAACGCTGGGAGGTACGGCTCTACGGAAGTAAACGAACTAGCCTTGCTTTTGAGAATTATCTAGCCAAGGTTCTAGTGTGTTTTTCACAGGATTCCTCGTTACTCATGCCGCTCTTTACTTTCTTTATAGTCAAGCGATTGTAAACTCCTTATTTAGGCTAGCCATCCACAAACACAAAGTTTGTGGCTGACCGATATTGCTCACCATCATTTAGCTATTGCATTTATTTTTCTCATTGCCTTAAAGCTCTTTTCATCCAAGACATCGGAGCCACGTTGAAGTTGTTGAGGCAATATTGAAACTACTTTTTCTTTCAAGTAGCGGCAGGCACACTAATTTCTAACAGGCATGCATTTTTGGTAGTTTTCCACTTTGGCTACTTCACAGATGGTTACAGCATAATTTACAAGAACATTCTGTAGTATTAGTAAGAGGAGCTCCTTTCTATCATGCAAATTCTGATCGAACCTCACCACGCTTGACCTATCTTTCGAGTCGGGTGAACTCGCTCACCTTACGTCTTTGGTGGAATGGATTCAAGGGTTTCTTTCACTCGTCAATGAACCCGGAGTAGGATCGTGATGATGCCCCCTAGAGGAGGCTCTAGACCTCCTGTTTAGAAGCCGGATTTTCGGTCGTGTTCTTGAGTCGCACGAGCGCTGCTAGTCGGACATATTCTGGGTGAGATGAGATGCACTGTGGCTCATAGCGCGCGACTCGAAATTCTTTGAATTATCCTCCTCCCACGCCTTCTCCCGACTTCCAAACTAATATTCAGAAGATAATGATCAGATTTCGCCGACACTGAGACTTCGGCTTCCAGCGAGGCCAGGTCGGAGCCAAATCAAAAAGTGTGTGTGGCCGTCGTATCTGCTCGCCCCCTTCTTCATTCATCCATTTAGGTCAGAATGGATCGTGCTGTGCTTTGTAAGTTCTAATAGGCTGGTGGAAGACCCAAACCACAACCAGGCTCATCGACCTCAAGCTACCGAAGCGACGGGTGAAACATGCTGTAAGGCGGAGCGAATCCGGAAAGATTGCCTCCGTTCGGATTGTTCTCTGCAACTCGGGAACATGAAGTTGAAATCGCTAGTAATCGCGGATCAGCATGCCGCGGTGAATATGTACCGTGGTAGGATATACCGCTCGGGAATATTACATTTCCATGAGCGTGATTTAGCAAGAAGTCTTATAATATTTGCTAAAAATACAAAACGAAATTCCATGCCCGGGGAAGTCTAAGAGGATAAAGGAGGATGTTCCCTGCAGGGCATTTCGAGCCATCTCAGTATAACCAGCTTCAATTGCTTTAGCTTTGTGCTCTTCTTGAGCAAAGTCCGAGAATAAACTTGAAAATCTTCTCTTCTTCTCTATGTCACTAATCAGAGTCGGAGAGACCCATGAGACTTTCTTTTCTCCCGGCAGGCTCTAGCGCTACGGCAACGCTTATGGCTGCAATCCAAACAGCCGGCTTGGAGGGAGATCTTTCCTATCTTTCGAGATCCACCCTACAATATGGGGTCAAAAAGCCAAAAAAATAAGTGATTCGTTTTTAGCCCTAATAAGCTTTCTTTTATGCCCTGGAATTTACCATTCTTCAAAGACAGTAGGCAAAGCACTAGTTGGAAGTGAAGAGTGGTTTGATGATGACACCTCAAATAATAACCGAAAGAAACCAGATGACCCGCCTTCGGGGTCATGTTGGGATTTGGAAGTTGGTAAAGACCCACCCCTTGTTTAAGTCAGAATGAGTCCCCGAGATATTGGCTTCCGCCAACAGTGAACTATTAAGGATCGCATCCCGCGCATATTCTACATTATAGCACCCTTCGCTCCGAGGGACCGTAGAACGGAAAGCGCCTTCTAAACAACTCGGCAGAAACACTTCACTACTTTGGAGGATGGGTTTTTCCTTTTGGTTCGCAAACGCCTAACCCATCGAGAAGCTCCATCCAAATTGGAGTTGATGTGAGCACTTCCCAGGCGAGGTCGAGTCCACAAAGGGCCTCCCAACTCAAAGGACTACCAACTCCTAACTCTGAACTCGAACCCAGGAACTAAGAAGAACCGGAATGACTAGATACCAAAGGAACTCATACCGAGAGGAACTACTACCTACAAAGGGCAGCTATCGAACTAACTTTGAAGAAAAGAGCAAACCCTGCTGGATGATCGGAACTAAGGGATCGAGATAAAACCAAAAGGACAGCTAACCCTGCAGGCAAACGAATCGCGAACTGGTTTAAAAACTAGGGAAAGTCCAAGTGGTATGAATCAAAGTTTGAGCATACCTCGCTTGTCACGAGCTGGAATCGAACCAGCGCTTTCCGGATGCATAGTCCGGATAGATACCTTTCAGATCGCGACTTTGGTTACGCGTCTACGCTGGTTCAAATCCAGCTCGGCCCAAAAATCTAGGGCTTCGTGAATATGAACTAAATCCATTTTTTTTTCTTCCATAAAAAAAATGTCTGATCCATAGAAATAAAGGATAAAGATGAAATAGTTATATTCTTATGTCATATTACCCCCCTGTACCTACTATTTCAGAAGGGGCAAGGTTCTTTCACTCCACGACTAGTAGTCTCCGACTTCTTCTTCTTAATAGAAAACGCACTATGAGGTGTAGCGACTACGGTAGTTGATGTATGAATTCCGCCTTGGCCGCTGAGAAGCTACTACTCTTTTTTCTGGTCTAGGGAAAGATTCCGGATTTTGTCCTTCTTCCTTTGATTCTGATATTTTGCTTTTTTTAACTGCCCCATTCGATAATGGCATTGTAGATCTAGTGGAGTGAGTGATTGTGTGGTGTTCAGTCTACCGAAGATCAAGGTAGTTTCTTTTTGAAAAGCGGACCGAGAAAGAGAAGAGTTGTGTTTTAAAGTAAAGACGAGGATGTGGAAATCCACACACACTTGTCTTTCAGGCGGAGATTGGATGCAGTTACTAATTCATGATCTGGCATGTACAGAATGAAAACTTCATTCTCGATTCTACGAGAATTTTTATGAAAGCGTTTCATTTGCTTCTCTTCCATGGAAGTTTCATTTTCCCAGAATGTATCCCATTAGCTTTTTCCCGTTTAAAGCATTTCGGTACTAATACTAATATAGTTGTAGAAAGAGTACCCCTTTTTGCCGAAGCTAAAGTAATGGTTGAATTGCAGTTTTTTCCAGACCTCCGAATTGTGTTGCAACATTACTGTGATCTTGAAGCCCTTGCTAGGAGCTAGTCGGTACGGCTCACTACTAAAGAAGGTTCTGGCATGCTTCGACTTAGCCCAAGCGCTAAGTCCTTTCCAACTCCGTCGAATGGTTTCACTCCTCTTTCCCCTTCACCGGGCCCTTGTCGATCGATCGACTCCGTCCCTCAAAAGATTGTTGAACTTCGCGGTTCTTCATCGATATATGATGGGTCATCCCCGGCAAGTCAGAGAGTAGCTGCCGAATCTTCTACTGGTACATGGACAACTGTTTGGACTGATGGACTTACCAGTTTTACTTTTGGCCTTCACTTCATTTCGTACTCCAATACACAAGCGATTGAGACTTGAACTAGACTTTCATAGAGAAAGGGATGCGGTCGGTAGGGTGTACTTCCCCCTTCCTCGCTTCCGTCAAATAATTCGATTGGGGTAGTTGCTGACCCATACCACATAGTTCCGGCAACTACGAAAGCTGCTAGCACGCGCATCCGTTTTCTTGCTTGCTCCGAAAGTGAGAGAAGAGATCTGACTCACCGACATCCACATCAAGAGAAACAGACGAAGCAGCTCAAGCGAGCTAGAAACGAAGCCGGCGCAAGATCTTCTTCCTTTTTCCATACAAAGGGTTATCCAACTTCATCGCCTCATCTATTCTCACAGATGAAATGCATATTGCGTAAAATAAAATATTCGTTGCAACCGGTGATTAATAAAATAACAATAATAATGGACCTGGAGAACGTGTGACACTGGGTCGGGGTTTGGTGAACCAACAGGTCGCTCCTTTAGTTGAAGTATTGGGCCCCTTTTTCGTTGCCTAGGTTACACCTTCGGAATACCCCAGACGGTGCAGGTATTAGCTTAGTATTCTTCTTTAGTGACATCCCGTCGCTTCTTTAATTAATGCCTTCCTTCTGGGCATTTATCCTTGTTTTTAAATGTCTACGGCTTCATCTTATGCCGCCGGCTCTAGTTTTGTGGGGAAAAATGAAGGAAGTCATTTCTTATTTTTTTCATAAGAATGCCGACCTAGCTTCAACTGCTTCAGTTGGAGCTGCTGTCGGTATTGGGCCCTAGTTTAACGAGTTCGCTGCTTTTCCTAGGCCGGAGAAGGGCAACTACTTATTGATTGATCGCCGACATGATATATTTGCTCACATTCCAGGCGAAGACATGAGCAAACGTGGAGAAAAGCCACAAGGGCTAACCCTTGCTACTACGTCCTTCGATTATTTGATCGATACTTTCCGCAGGAAAAAAAAACAAGAAGTAGGAACAAACCGAGACCGAGAGATTCCTGGATAGCGGTATCACGCCCACTTCATCTTCTGAATTCTTCGATCAGGGGGTTAACAACCAATAGCAATAGTTGCTTTGGCAAGCGATGCACCCGAGCCATCTCGAAGCTACTAACGAAACCAAGAATTCCTTATTTTGGTTCTCGCGTTGCGCCTAAGTGCGAAAAGACAGTGCAAGCTTTGTTATGCCGAAACCTAAATGTAAAGTCGATTTTCGACGGAATCTAAAAGACATATCTGGTTGAATCGTAACGTTGTAAAGTTTGCTTAACTCTTTGCGCAGTTTCATAATGTTCGTTGCCAACGATCCGAGGCTGGGAATGAAAGAAACTTGAATGTTGCACAGTAAAGTGCCAGCACTCATCCTAGACTTTTTTATTAGTAACAAGTAAATACTTTGTTTGGACGTAAGAAATTTGCGATAAGAAAGCCCTTTTGCTTTTTAGCGAAATTCTTTCTATTTCTACCTGCTCAAGATATTCATCATTCCAGTACAACTGTTGCAGTAGAATAATCAATCGAAGAGATTGCCTGCCCATGCTACAATTCCTTACTCAAAAGGACTAGAGTGCTAAGCTGATCGCTCCGCGCCTTGGCGGCCTCTTCCTATTATTCACAGAAACAAAAAACCACCACCAGGAAGAGATGTCGTTTTTGACGAGAAGGCTTCCTGGAATTGGGAAGAAGAGAAGGTGCAGAAGAAGAAGTCGGTACCAACTGTTATCTCGTTAGGCGAACCGACGATTCCAGCAATCGAGCAGCACTTGCGGGAAGGTTGGCTAGAGATTTCTTGGAAAAATACCAGCCCCTTTCGGCAATTTCCGTTTTTCTTCTAGACGAATACGATATTGCGATCTTTTCCCAGAACGCAATTGGTTTTTAATTAGTTGGCCAGTCATAGCAATTTAAGTAGAAAGCTAGCTTCGGGATCAGGATCATTTCGGTTTAAAAGTAGCTCCTTCTTTTCAAGTAGGTGGTTTTTGCATTTCCATCCGGTATAGGAAGATTCTCTTTACAGGAACTCGAACCATAAACTATCACCGAAGCGGTATCTCTTTAACTTGGTGTGAACCTATTTCTTCTATTCCTCATTCTTTGAGAATCAGAAGGATCCTTTTCGAGTTTCCATTTCTTCATTTGGAATCTGGGCTCTTCTATCTTCGACTTATTTTTTTGGCTTTATTCTTTATTTATTTCATTTCGATTTTTCCCTCTTCCTCTATCCCTATCCTCTAGGTACAGCGTTTGCCTTTTCTTAGGCGAGCGACTGAGACGAGAGCTTTCAATTATGCCGTTTTGGTCAAATCCCAGGGCTCTTTCTGATTTGATTAAATACTTCCCGGACCGAGTAACTTCTTCTCTCCGACGGGTGATCTACACATAAATTCTAGGAAGAATCTTGTCAGATCGATAGCTCAGTGTCTTTTCCAGGGAGAAATTGCGGAATCGTGAGCTCTCTACTGGAAGAAATTGTGCTCTTTGCTAGACCATTTGATCCTCCGCCTTTCTAAGAAGGCCTTTCGCTTAGTTGTCCTTTCTACTAGAACTTCCCTTTAGCAGTTCTGGAACATCTATAGTATGCTTGAATGTCGGCAATTTTTCTATATTCTCTTCCTCCTCGTCCATTAGTTCAGTTCCTTTCCTTAGTGAAATCCGCCCCCCCCCTCCATCTTTCGAGAACAACAAGAGGGCATTCTCAAGCAGGCGTATTCTCCGTATGAGGTGAAAATCTCATGTACGGTTCTGTAGAGGGACAGTAAGGGTGACTTATCTGCGAAATTTCCTGCTGCTCCCTTCTGCATTCCGTGGCTTTATGCCCTTTCTACCTACATCGATAATAGTGGAAGTTATCCCATAGATGCTGTATCCATGCCTGTTCGAAATGTGAATTATAGTATTTTTTCTTGTGGGAATGGAAATGAAAAACACGAGAGACTTTTTCTAGAAATATGGACGAATGGAAGTTTAACCCCTAAGGAAGCGCTTTATGAGGCAATTAGTTCAAATTCTTTCAGAAGCGAATGCTTTGGAATATTCCATTCTTGTAGCAGCCACCGCCTTCACAAAACACCTTCCCTCGTTTGCACTTCATTTGGGAATCACCCCATTTGATTTAGCTGTTTCCAGTATGTTAGCTAAAGCATCCACCACCAAATTAAAAAGAAGAGGTGAGAGAGGAGGAAGGAAGAAACGCGATGCCATGTTCGAGGCTTTTTCGGGTGCTACTTAGAATAGATCGAGATAGTCAGACTATA
This sequence comes from Otatea glauca, assembly GCA_036346275.1. Lineage (NCBI taxonomy): Eukaryota > Viridiplantae > Streptophyta > Magnoliopsida > Poales > Poaceae > Otatea > Otatea glauca. Next base: position 20,772,920 of record CM070712.1, on the reverse strand, counting down.
ACGTCGAGAATGTTATAGCGCTGCTCCCGCTGGCACACGATTTCTATTACTTTTCTTGTTTCCCGTTTCGGAGATCCGATAATGGAATGGTAAATCGATATCTGGGCTCGAGCCAAAGAAATGTCAATGCTATCGGTTTTTTCTCATGATTCGGTTTCTCTTGGATTTCGTGTTTCTTTTCCACACAGTCTGGTGCAATTTCGGTAGTCATTTTCCATTTCAGTTGGAAAATGCAGTCGGATGTTTGGGGTACTGTAGGCATCTCGCCAGGAAGTTGGTGGGCTCATCATGAATTAGGTCGGGGTGGCTGGTGGTTTCGGGATCCCGTAGAAAATGCGTCTTTTATGCCTCGGGTATTAGCACCTTTCTGGATTCTCTTCCATGACATACTAGTAGAAGGCAAAAAAGTGTGTGACACATGTCCCAACTTCCTCCCGTAGAACCCTGGCGTTCTTACTCCCTCCCACCACGGGTTTCGGAGGCTAGAGCCTACATGAGTTGGGCATTTACTGGAAGCATGAGCTGGGGTACATAACGAGAGCATACGAGCGGAATACGATACTATAGAGCTTTCCGAAAGTTTGAGCTGAAATTCCAGGGTAATCGCCGATTTCTCTTTCTTTGATCGAGCGCAGCGAGAAGCAAGTCTGGCGAACCTTGTGCTAAAATTCCTTCTTTTCTTTCTCAGCCCGAAGCATGGAACGCAACTACAACTTGAACTCCCCCGGGAAGGCACGAAGGGATACTGCGGTATTTTAATCACGCCTCGATAACCAAGAAGACGAAACGACAAAGTCATACGGAAAGAACCCCGCCATCGCGAAAGCGAGATTATCACTCCGGCCAATTCATGAGTATCGCACAGTTTGACACGCGGTGATACCTGATTGGCTCCAAATCGATAGTTGTAGAATGAATATCAATCGAACAAGCACGCGGGAAAAAGCAAGCGTCTGATCAGATCAATCCAAACCTTCCTCTTCGGAGCGGAAACGGACGTGGCCAAAACATATAAAAAAAGATCGGTCTAGTCGCTCATAGGGAGGCAATCTATCTACAGAACTCATTGGAAAGCCTGGATCAAAAAAATGGAAATGAACGCCTAGGCTACACAAGCTAGGGGTGATTAAATTAACGTCTTGTCTTCAACAGCTAATAAGAATAGCTTTTATTCCCACGGTTCGGAGTAGACGCCAAGAACAAACAAACTTCGGAGCTCAAGCACAAGGAAAGCTATACAGCACGGGGAGAAGCCCCGGGAGAAGCAATAGTAGTTCTACGAAGCTTTTTGTGCAATAAACCCCTCCGGCCGAAGACTAGTGATACGCTAAACATATGGTCGTAGATAAAGAAAGGAGTGGATGGGGCGGCCAAGGCTTCTGATTACCTTAGCCAAGGAAGTCTTTCGAAAGAAAGGGGAATCTCCGTCCTTCTATTTTTTTTAGTTATTCACTGGAGAGCTCAGCCAGCCATCGCTTTTACTTTGATCTCAAACGTTCTAGTGCTTTCCTTGTCTTGCATCCTCGCAGAAATCTCGAGTCGAGACTTTCCTTTGCTCGTCACGCTTTTCTTTCGCTGCTCTTTCCTGGATTTCTAGTGGAATCCTCTTCTCCACCCCGCGATCCATAGTTTTTCAAGAAACCCTCCATTCCCTTTGTCAGAGGGTAGTGGAGGAGGTAATGGAGTAGGTGTTTCTGGTCGTGGCTTCGGTGGTACTGGCGGACACGACTTCTTCTAACGCTAGAAGACTATTCGTCTTTCTTGGCCTATGTGAATATGAGCCAATTCCGGAAAGTGAATAATTCACTATTGAAAGTGCAAGTCGCGATTCACTTTCAAGATGCCTTGATGGTGAAATGGTAGACACGCGAGACTCAAAATCTCGTGCATCTTTTAAGTAGTTTATCTCACGTGCTATCCTCACTCAAGTCTTCCTTCTAGAAAAAGGTATGGTAGTAGTGGTTAAGCTCCAAAACCCAATGTCGTAGGTTCAAATCCTACAGAGCGTGATTCTGTTCTTGTTATGTCGAATCAAAAAAAAGAAGGTAGGAATCTAGTGGCTGCTGCATCAAGCTCCATCCATGATTTGACACTCTAGAGGAGGGCGCCACAAACGAAGCGGGTCGCCTCTTTTCTGCAGATCTCCGCAAGATGACCCTTCTCCCCGACGAACTGGCGCATTTCCTTGGGGAACTGATCATAGTCTTTTTAGTTTGATTGATGCGCGTGCTAACGCGCAACGAGCAAGAAAACGGAATGGAAGCAGTAAAAAAGTAGTCTCTTGTTCTTTATTAATTGAAAGCAATTTTTTATATTCCGATGAAAACTTCAGTTCTTATAAAGGATTAAATCCTTTTTCTCACTCTAACAACCCTAATTATTTTCCGTATCATAGACTACTTGGCCATACCATAGAAGACTGTTAGGTCTTCAAGGACTGGCAAATGCCTGAACCAAAATACGGCCGGCGGTATCATTGCTGAGTGATCGCTCGCTATCTGGCTTGAAAAGGCCTCCTAAAAGGATCTACTAAATTCATCGAGTTGTTCTAAAGAACCACATGGCCCTCAACAGCATACTTTACTCTTTGATGCGGAGAAGATGGGGCAGCACCAGACGTGTGAATCCAAGGCCTTCCAAGCTGCATACTATAAGCCGGGGCATGAGTCTATTCTGTGAAGAACTTCCGCGCCCAGCTTCTCGTGCGCTTCAAGGAACACGCGATTTATGCGGTTCCAAAAAAGGGATAAAATTCTTTGCTGCTTTTGACATATCTATCCTATCCTTATTTGGGTACCATATGGACCTCTTTGGGCTTCTATTGAATCGAGCGACGCGTGTCGCCGTTCTCATTGGAAAGAAAGAAGCTGAATATTCCTTCTGTTTCCCGCCTGACACAGTTTGAGTGAAATGAACATAGAAGCGAGGAACAATAGTTGTTACACCCAGATCTTCCGGAAGAGGCCAAGCCACATTGAGTCGCCGATGTTATAACGGTGAGTGGTCATCAAGGCAAAGCCATAATACCCGGAGCATCTAAAGCGAGCGTGGTGCTAACATGACTAGAAAAACTATTCGGAAATCTGTCTTTCTAACTTTTTCTCATGCATCTATTTTTTAATCATCTCCCGATTATCTTTTTTTTTTCTAGTTCAATTTCTTGCTCCACTCTCTCCAGTCCTCCGGCGAGATCCATCTTTATTGCTGTTCGGCCCCGTCTCCCTTTACCTGCTATTTAGTCATCTTTCGTCCGGATAAGAATTTTCAAAACAGCAGACTCACTCGACTTTGCTCGGTTTAAAGCAACATTCTCGCCATTGGAGTTTCCAGCCGGGAGGCGCAGTCTCGTACAAGCAACTTCTCTTCCTCTTTCGAAAAGTTTCAAAAAGAATCTATACACTCAATAAGCCAGAACGGGAAGATTCAACTGCAAAAAGAACTGGTACGGTGTGAGAAGAGGCCTATTCTCAATAATGAACACTTTTGGAAACGTAAAATGGCTACAACACCTGCTTCCATTCAACACGAAGGCGCGAAACGGGATGAAATCTTTCGACGACTAGGGAGGCGTCACCCGAGGCCGATTCCAGTGGATCACTATAGAATCTTCTAGAAGCAAGCTAGGAGGCGCTAGTACAACGAACGCTGCTTTGGTGCGTCCCACCCCAACTAACTAGTGCTTGACTTGACTTTCCCCCGCGCCGCTTTTTATGGAATCAGGATAGCACTACCAGCTTCCCTGGCCATTTGTTGATTGACCCTGAAGAGTCCGCCATTCGACATACTTCATTATTCATTAGCCCTTGACATATGACATATAAATGATATTGAACAAACCTAGAAAGACTCTGGTGATGGATAGAGGCGGATGCGCCGCCACTGCTTTAAACAACCGCTTATGTTCTTCGGCATCGCCATTGCATAAAGGCGTGGTTCATCCTCTAAGATAGAAAACACCACAACTTTTCGGCAAGCACCCAGAGCGTCGGTTTGCAAAATTCAAGATGGCCTGGAGGGGCACTTTCACCCACTGGCTCGTAAGGCTTCTCCACTTGACTCCACTGGTCAAGAACTCTGGAGCTTCATCCGAGATCCTTCCCAAATGAACATCCTAGCCCAGTAACAATATCTTATCTTCCCTGTTGAAAGCCTAGAAAATCTGCAAAATTTCTAAATACCTTTTCCTTTCTTCGCTATGTAAATAGAGGTCCGGGGAAGCAGGTCAGCAAGTGGGACTTTAGGTAAGAAAGAATCGTTCTATCTGGACTCTTTCTATAGGGTGTCACATTCATTCCTCGTGGGAGTGTAGGATTCCTGTCAAAAAACTTCCAACCACGTCCTCCTACCTCGCCCATTTGCGGAGATCATCTACATTTTGCTCCGTCGAGTTCTGGTTAATGATAACACATGAGATCGCTAAATTTCTATGGCATTCCTGCTTCAGAGGCAGGTGAGCCGGGTCAGGAAGGAAGGAGTTTGACTACTGGGATAGGATCGGATCCTACTCGAAGCACTCCACCACGAAGAAGAAAAAATCTACTCTTCTATTAGCTCGTAACTAGTATAGGAATCATATATTTATTCGGCAGTCGAGACATCTATATCTATGGAATTTCAAAAGAGAGAAAAGGATCCGAATCCGACCCGAGGACGAGCCTAAATTAGTAAAATAATGTGGATGAATAAGATTTTTCTCGATTTTTGATCGGATTTGGCGGCATGGCCAAGCGGTAAGGTTTTGCATTTTGTATTCAATTTGCATCTCGGTTTTTCCTTTCGAAAAAACCGAAAAAGCCATTTTTTTTATTAAGCGTCTATTGCGCTGATCTTGGATTCCTCTCGAAGAAGAATAAAGGGCAGCTCTCCCTACAGATGAGAAGGCTTGTTCTTACGGTATGTGCTCCCTGATTTTCATCGAGTTAGGTCGATTAGGGAGTTTCTCTCTCTTCGAAGGTTTTTCCTTGAGATCCTGTAGTCTTCCCAAACGATAGTGCTTAAACATTTGCTTCCAATAGTTCGACCTATCCAGAAAAATTGTCGGCCTACGAATGTGGTTCCGATCCCTCCGGTGATGCCGCTTCATCCGAGATCCTTCCCAAATGAACATCCTAGCCCAGTAACAATATCTTATCTTCCCTGTTGAAAGCCTAGAAAATCTGCAAAATTTCTGTGAAGGTACTGGAATCTTTTCAATATGAAAATTGGTATACATGATTTATTCTTTATTTACAAATTTGAAAAAAAAATGGATTTGCGTAAGCTACCGCAAAATGAATGAAGGAAAAAGCCGCCCAGCCCACTATTACTACAAAAAAGCCCTCTCTAACTGTCCTAAGGTAGCGAAATTCCTTGTCGCATAAGTAGCGACCTATGCATTCCTCTGCCAAGTCCAGTTCCTCTCAGTCTCTCGATTGCATCGGCCAGGTCTTCCGATGAAAGCTCATCCCTTCCTCCAAGAGCTATCCGTCTATCCGGAGGGTGAGACAGAGAGTTGCGTATTTCAACACTATATATACTCTGTTGCATCGCTTTCTCTTCCCTCTGCTGGCTTCCATCGCTCCGTCCCACGCTCTAACCCATCGAGAAGCTCCATCCAAATTGGAGTTGATGTGAGCACTTCCCCAGAGGCAGAGGCTGAGTCTACAAAAGGGTGGGAGCATAAAATGTAGGTGAGTCAATTGCGTGTGGCCTTTTTTTTACCGACCAGAATATTAGAATAGCAAATGGATTCTTCGTCTCAATGCCATGGTTTTAATAAGCATAAGGAGCCGATGGTAGGAACGAGAGCCACCCTAGATCACTTGAGGAAGTAAGAACGCAAGTCTCTCAGTTGAAATTAGATCGTTCCTGGATAATAGCTGAAGCGGCTGAGAAGTCTGTCCCTAAGGAGAAAGACGAAGCAAAACCCCAACGATTAGATTATAGGGTTGGACCCCTTTTTCAAGAAGGAGCGTGAAGGTGCCGAAAATAGGGCTTTTATCACGTTTGAGAGTTGTTCCCTCTTTGGGCAGAAAGTGGAAAGTCCTTTCAGGCAGTGGCCGTTTAGTCCATGGTCCGTTGGATGGTCGGTGCAAGGCCAGAAATTGGAACACATTGATTCCGCTGTTCTCCTCGCCCTTCGCCTGTGGCCTGCCCTCAAGAAAGCAAAGCATAAGAAGGAGAGAAGATATCCTACATATGTGATTTTGTTGAGTCATTTTTTTCGTACTCTTTTCCGCAGGAAGATAAAAAATGGGAATTGCGCAAAGAGAAAACGTCTTTTTTCCGATTTTCTTCTCTCTCATTCGCGGAGCGAAGAAAGCACGCTTTCATAAAAATTCTCGTAGAATCGAGAATGAAGTTTTCATTCTGTACATGCCAGATCATGAATTAGTAACTGCATCCAATCTCCGAAAAGTCCCGATTGTTTCGATTTTTGGTATTATGATTTCCCATTGAAAGAATGTTCTGTTCCTGTTGTTTCTCTTGGATTCCTCTCGAAGAAGAATACGCATTTTCTACGGGATCCCGAAACCACCAGCCACCCCGACCTAATTCATGATGAGCCCACCAACTTCCTGGCGAGATGCCTACGGTTAAAAACAACCGACATGTCAAGATCCAAATTCGAATTGGTTCCTGGTCCTGGTCAGAGACCACTGTGTTCGCGCCGGCGGTTATCAACCTACTCAGTGGGTTAATAACCTACTCTTAGTACAGAAATGGGTTCTTTGCAAGAAAGAATTACTTCTACTAAAAAGGGATCTATAACTTCGATCCAAGCGGTTTATGTACCTGCGGACGATTTGACCGACCCTGCTCCTGCCACAACATTTGCACATTTGGATGCTACTACCGTACTTTCCAGAGGATTAGCTTCCAAGGGTATTTATCACGCAAATACGCATAGAAAGAAGAAGCAAAGGCTTTTTCGGTAAAGTATCTGTTTTTTATCGATCCAGGCACTCTATCCATCCCATCGATCCACATCTTTAGCTTCTGCAGATTCTTTAGTTTGTTTCACTTCAACCTCTTCTGGGTCCTCCTCGAAGTCGGCTAAGCACGCCATACATCTAGGTACATTTTTTTACCGAATGGGAAGGTTTAAATATCCCGACCGAGCCTTTCTCGGCTGTCCTTCGCTACACTACCAGGCTCTCCGAACGAACGTTTTCCTTGCTCCGATCATGCCTTTGGCCCTCCCTGATCTGGAAAAACAGCGCGGGCATTCCGTCGGGGCCGGGCGCCTTCTGCGCCCCCATGGCAAAAAGCGCTCGACGGACTTCCTCGAGAGACACATCCGGTCCCATACCCGAACAAAGGCTAGACCGAAAGCTGAACTAGGAGCCTGAACTGGGAGGCCTGAAATCTATTTGATTTGATACATTGTGGTTCGAATCCACTTCAGAACGAGAGCGAGCCTTCACGAAAGAAAATGCAAGTGAAAGAGAATTGTAGGCTTCTTTCCTAAAAGCGGTGGAGTGGATACGTATTTGTTGTTCTGGTCGATTAACATTTTTGGATTCCAAATTCAGAGCAATACCCCTAGTCCCTTCTGCAAATTCGACTAATTCACCTGACATTATTTCACCAAGACCTATAATACGAGCAATCCCATCCCCCAGGATTTAGTTCATATTCACGAAGCCCTAGATTTTTGGGCCGAGCTGGATTTACCCTCCGCTCCAAATGGCTCTATTTCTCCCACAAAGTTCCCGAAACCAAGTTTCTCAGCTAAAACTTAAGAATCTACTCACAATTTTAATGTAGAATCAAGAAGCACAATTTTTAATGACGAGGAATCCAACCGAAGAGAAGCGAGCATCATAATAGCTTGATAAAAAGATATTTAGTCTGCAGTTACAAGAACTTCTGGGTGAATTCGACCGAGTTGATCTCCACGCCCGTATTGTTTGTGAAAAAGAAGGACGGGCGCCTTATTCTTCATCTACTGTGGTACAAACTTTTTTGAAACGTCTGTCACGACTTAGTTTGAGCCATTCTTGGGAATGAGATAGCTTTCACCTCTTTCTCCTTAATAATATCCATCAATTCTGAAGCTCGTTCTATTAACTGCGCAAATGTCGGCGGCCAACCTCCTGGAAAGAGCGATGTGCATAGACCGGGTGAGTAGGGATGCAGCTCCGTTAAGGGAAAGGAAAATAGTATTAATCTAGTCTAGTCCTACCTTTTCTCTCAATAAGAAAAAAAGACTTTGATCCACTTCAGATTCTTTTTTATGAAAAAACAAGAAATGATGGAACCTACTTCCACCCTCCTGTGGATGCGGTCTCATTTCCGCTTTCAGAATGAAAGAAGAAGATTAAGGAGGTAACCCGTAACCCTTACGTAGCTCAGTTGAACGCCATATTGACAAAATAGGCTCAGATGCTTCGTCATTCAGAAGTCATGAGCAACACGCGCAGAATGTTTTAGCGGCAGAGAAAGCAGCCTTACTACTGAGATAGATGGGTGATTGTTCAGGAGTACCCAGGCCGATGAAGGAGTCTACTTTCTTGCTTACCTACCCGAGTCGGCAACTTCCTTTGATGAGTCACATCCCTCCTTTTTGGCCTATCAAGTTCCGCTAAGACCTCTTTGACTTATTACGCTGAAACATTCTGGAGCTACAAAGATAGTTATTAAATCGTTAGCACCACATAAAAACATTCCCCCTAGAGTAGCTCAATGCTGATCAAACAGTTCGGGATACTCGCCGCTTCGGTGTTTCGAGCAAGGGTTGTCGCCCTAAAGAGCGCATACCGTCGGCCGATTACGAGCGCACCCCTGTAGCGAGACGGTTTGCAAAAATCCAAATAGAAAAAGACAACTACTTATTAAACATGTAGTTGAGTGCTCCGTCGAAACCAATTCATGACGAGTTCAGAAGGACGGCATTCTCTCTAAGAGAAAAATAAAAAACGCTGGTAGGTGCAAACGTGGTATTTTTCTACCCTTTGATAGATAGCAAGCAGCTCCTATAACTTGATCGACGGCGTCATGCCCAAAAGCGGATAAAGTAGATGGAACCTGTTCTCTAACCTTCTTTTTGTAGCAGATACTGCGGTTTAGAAAGTAGCCTACTCGTTAAAAGTATGAAATGGGAGAATTTCCCAGCCTGATGGCCTAGAAGGAAAAAGGCTAGGCTTTTTCCGTGTTTTTCGCACAGCTTGCTCATTGTGCTGGTCCCACTTTTCTATTTATTTGGCCGAAAAAGCATCGGACAGGTTGGAGTTCCAACCTTCTTGGGAGGTCGAACTTGGTTTCTTCAAATTACTACTAGTACTTCAGGTCAATTCGTAATTGTACTACGATCTGATGACTGGAAAGTCATCCTAGGAGTAGTACGAAACTACAACTCTATGACATATGGAAAGAAATTGGCACATTTTTCGCACAAAAGAGCCCTTCCTAATTCACTAATTTTTAGGAAGATACTGGATTTTTGGATTTGAAAAAAGTTGAAGAAAGGATCGAGCTTCGAGAAGGCGTACCATCATCTCTTACGTCAAGGTTCAGTGGAGCAACCATCCAGAGCAGAGCGCGAATCTCCATACTAATCCCCGGCGTAAGTTGACGTCCCTTTTCGAGATCTGTCAGGATTAGCAAGATGTTCTATATAGAATTCTAAAGTTTAGTATCAGCTTGGGTGTGTAGAGATGTGTTCAAATTGATTTCTCGAAGTAAATGTTGAAAGAAATCAGAAGCAATGGCGTGGCGGAGAATCGAGTCTATTCAGGAAGAATTGCAGCAATTCTTCAATCCTAACGACTGACTGGAGTTGTTGTTTAAGTTAAGTCAAAGGCGCGAAGCGTTCAAGAAACTTGTACTATTCATTCTGTCTAGCAATTTTGAGTCTTCATCTATCAGGTGAATTTCATGCTTTTTTCACTCGTTTATGGGCCCTCGGGACATTTCTTTCTGGCGGATAATCCCAATTTTGGTTTAATAGTACATCCCAAAAAAGGACGGCCGTACTTGTTCAACTTATCCCTTTCAACTTGGATACCATGAGGCGGACCTTGGAAAGTTTTTGAATAAGTAGGGGGAATTCGCAGATCCTCCAGACGTAGAGCACTTTGGGCCTTTAGGAAAGAGGGTCCTCGATCGAGAGAGAATCTGTAAATGATGCAAGGCAATCGACTTCAATCAGAGGAAGCACTTGTGCACATCAACTTAGGATATCCCCTCCGTTCTACACCTGAACAAAGAAATTGGGGAAGATGTTTTCTTCCCCCACTTATCATGAAGTCCGAGCCCTAGAGAAAGAGTGAGATGAATTTAAGTTATTATGGAATAAGAAGAATTCTTCCATTCTTTTTCTCTTTGGAGAAAAACCAAACTAAAACCCGGACGTACTTTCACCGCTGTAGATCGGCCTCGTTACTATGTGGTGGATTCCATTCCGTCTCTATCTATGTCATTTCGAGAGCGTTGAAGACGACTTTGCTCGACCAATGACCTGGCGAATCCTACCCACATTGGAATGCGGAACCATCGGGGAAAGGCAAAACATATTCAATCCCAGGTCACTGGTTCGATAGGACCAGGGAGAGGACCCTTGATGAGAATGGCAAGGAGGAGACTAGTCATAATAAGAAGATGCACGAGCCGGGGGTTCGAATCCCTCTCCATCCGCGAGGTCATAAGTTCTCTCTTGCCTTATCTATAGATAAGAACGAATCTCCTCGACTCGACTGATATGATGGATGGAATGGGTAGAAGGTTGAGGTTATTGTGTGTTGATTTAGTTAGGACTTTAGGCAACCGCGAGACTGACCGAGATCTGACTTTGTAACCAGCACCACTTAGGCGGAGGTACGTCCGGAATTTCCATCCTCAACAGAGGACTCGAGATGGTCAATACCGCTGGGGAAGTAAAGAATGAAAGCGATCTTTTGGGCCATCTGAAAAGAAAGGAATTTTATCAGCCAAACCAGTTCTTTGTACTGAGTGCACCAATGTTCATTTGATTTGAGATAAGAAGTCGTACCATCGCGGTTGCTCCCTGGGCGGATTACCCGATGTGTACTCATCTTCCAACAAAGAGGAGAGGACAGGGCTACTGCTGGTCCACGCATGAGAGCTCCTCTGTGTCTTTCCGGAAATTACTTCGACTCGCAAAGGTGAAACCAGAGGAGATTCAGAGGCCCAGTTGAGCCGAAAAAGACTGCAAATGATTTACCATCCATCCCACTCATATAGGTACGTTATCGTTTTAACATCATTCCATCCCACAAGAAAGTTCCTCTTGAACCGTCCTGGGTCCGCCCATCTCGCCGACAGGTTCGTGTAGAAGAAGTTACACCGGGTTCTTTACTTGAAGACTGGACTTTAGATCCCTTTCTCTATGAAAGTCTAGTTCAAGTCTCAATCGCCTTTTCCTTTTTCCCTTAGAAAAATAACTCAATCAAAATCCAATTATCTACTCTACAGGGGGCAACCCAGCCAATGAAATGGGGATTTAGCGAAATATCGTTTGTTTCTTTTCTTTCTGTCATCCCTCCCTCGGCTGGATATTGACATGGAAGCATTTAGATTAGGCCTGGCTGAGGGATTCTGGATTCCGTCATCTTACCTTCTCGACTCGACCGGTGTGGCATTGATTGTACAAGTTCGTGAAGAGGGCTGGACGAGTAGAATGAGGGAAAGCGGCTCGATCGAGAAAAAAGAGGAGTAGACTAGCCCCCCTAGAACTGAAAAAAGTCACCACTATCTACTTCCACAACTTAGCACGATTCGATGGTATTCTATTGCTTCGGCATTTAGCTAGTAGACATGGGTATAAATACACATTCAATCCTCTTTTGAGGAACAATAAGGTTTACGAGATAACAGTATATCGACGAGGTAATAAGACTCAAAATCCTTCCCCGGGGAAGGAGAAAGCTCACCGACATCAGACATAGAAACTGCATCGCAACTCAGGGTTTTACCTCGCGGTATGAGTTCAGATCTCAGACTTTGTTTGGGGGCTGCTTGCCCCTTCGCGTCGACAAGGAAACTGTGGGTGTAAAACATGGCAAGCTCAGCGAGAAAAGGGGTACTATAACCAAGTCTTGTTTATTCGGGGAGTTACCTTTGTAGGTAGTGCATTGGAAGTTCGTTCTTCTACCTGCGAGTTCTGTTACAGCAATTGGGAGTACCCTTTTCACCGCAAGTTCTCTTACCACTAACCAATTACGTTACGACCACTGAACAAACTTGGTTGACGAACATGGTTTATGCGCCGCTAATCTAGCGGCTTGTCGAGCATTTGATGTATTTCAAAGAAAGAAATACCGGTGTTTGAGAAAGCACCTGATAAGTTCGAGAGAGGATAAGAGGAGTGGCTTGGCCTCTTCCGGAAGATCCGTGTAACAACTATTGTTCCTCTCTGGTTCTTCTTATCCCAAGTCCTCCTCTGGATAGATTCTAATCCAGAAGTGTTGTGACCCGAATACCAACCCTTGCTATACATCCCGAGATGTGCCTCTTTCAGTAGCATCTACTACTTATGATATTCTACTTTACTTGCGTTGTCGTGAACAGGATTCTTCCCACCCTCGCTCCACAGTAGTAAAGTCTCATCTTTTGTATTGGCCGAAGTGACAATAGTCACATTGAACCCTCGAATATGCTCGAAGATCTCGAAATCCCTGGATGTAGCTGCTGGCGAACCGCTTCTTCTTCCACAAAGATTCAGACAAAACCACCACGCCTGGAAGAACGTACAACATCTCTATCTATTTACTATTTTATAGGGAACGAGTGCTATCTGGAAACCAAGTAGAGTAGTGGTACGAGTCAACTTCCTCAGGAAAGCCTACAGGACTTGAAAAGGGCTTGAGCTTGGCCTAATCACAGCAGCAGCTAGCATTTCATCGACCTACTTTTCAATGGCTGCCTTTTCCTTTTGATCGTGCGAGTATCTATACTGCCCGAGATTAATCGGCTCAGCTCCCTCTAGAAGAGGTATTACATGATCATGGGTCTGGTGGTAACTCTTTTGGCTCATTGAAAATGTCAGAGTCTCGCACATTTTCTCAAATGTTCCACGTTTCTCACCATATCCTCATAGGGCTGGTGAATAAGATCTTTCGTGAAAATAAAAGAATGCATCCAGAAAGAAGTCCATATACCTTCTTTTCAGAACGCCAAAGACAAGGCGAACTCCCCTCCGGCAGACTTTAGGCCTCGCTCGGCTCGTTCTTCGCTCTCTCTTGTTCATAGATCTTGAAAGCGGATCAATAGAAATTTATCAAAGGATCTATCTATAGAAAGATCTAGATCTCTATCATCATCTATCTCTATATCTAAATATGGAAAAACCCTCGAAGCCTGTCCCCGACGACGATGCGATTTCTGTTTTCTCTTTCTTTTCCTTTTTGTTTGTTTCGAGAAAGATATCGTCCGATTCTCCTTCTATTGATTCTTTTCCGATCGAGATGTATGGATCTATGTGTCTACATACCTAGATTCTGTTCATGGGTTCCAAAAGTACCTTACCGGATTCCCGGAGATGAAGAAGTTATATAACATTGCACTGTATTATGTTTATTAGGTCTAACGGCTGCAAGTGGTTTGATTCCTGTTGATGCTACTACTTCCTCTATAGTCCCTGTACATATCCTTCTAGCTTTTAAATTTTGTTTCTAAATTTTCATGTGACTTTTTTCTTATTTTTCTTTCTATACCTCCCTTCTTTAGATATTTTCAATACTATGAACTAGACTAAGATATAATAAATAGAGATAATAAAGTATTTTATATATTTGTTTTAGTGGAAGTGCAATCAACTAGAATAACTTGGGATGGAGAGGGTATTAATAAGACTAGAGTAAGCAATAAAATCATACTGTATAATAACTATCTCTAAATGTTGTCTCTGGATAAATTCTTTTGGCTATAACATTAAAGATTATACAATAACTATCTTTCATGCATATCATCTAGAGTAAACATATTTGCTTCAACTCACGCTTTTAGCTGACTATAACACGTTATTTCTTGTACGATACTAGCTGCTGTATAAGACTTAGTTCTCTTCTCACTTATCTTTTCTCACTTTTTCATATAGGATAAAACTGATATATACATATTAATAATATAATAATAAATTGATGTGGCCTTATCGCATACATCTGCGAGATTTGGACTCGCACGCAGTGCCGTGCGCGAATTCGATCGGCCGCGGAGAGAATGATTCGACGGCCGGCGATGCCGAGTTCCGCGAAGATCACGGCTTGGAGCAATTAAGTTTTTAACCCTGTGCTTACTTGTTTTTGTTCTGCTTCGGTCGTCTCGTGCACGCACGTCAGAGAGGTATAGTCGGTCGCTACAGAAATATGTACTAAATGGAACAGCCAGGCAGCCTGACCGGCCACCTTTTTTTTTCTCTCCATTTCATGACATCCTTCTCTCTCTCTCTTTTGCAGGGCATGGAGAATTTGCAACATGCTTGCGGCTTGCGGCGTTCACATGCACCATGCAACTTTCTTCATGAATGTTAATCTCTGCTTCTTAGGGGTTGGCATTAAATTTTTTTCATCTAATCGGTTCGATTTTTTTATTTTAAAATGATTCAGTTTTTAGAAATTGGTCATCGAATTTCTCAGACCAAAATGAAAAATCGAACTGAATTAACTAAAATATTTCGATCGGTTAATTCGATTTTTCGGTTAACCGAAATATGAATAAACACTAGATAGATTAGATTTATTCCTTCTCATATCGCAACACATAGTAGGGATAAAGCCACACAATATTCATAGGTCATTACAATATAAGCATAATAGAACATATGAATATACCAAATATATGCATAAATGTGTTGGAACATAAGAATTATTTAGTGGCTTTAGGAAGAACATTATAAAAGCGATATTGTACATGTGCTATTCGGTTATTTCGGTTTTAAAAGTAAAAAAACGAACCGAACACCGAAAATCGAATTATAAAAAACAAAAACCGAACTGAAAATCAAAGATCGAAAAAACCAAAATAATCAGTTAATACGATCCTATTCGATTCGGTAATTCGGAAAAAATGCCCACCCTGCTGTTTCCGATCCTGAAACGGCACGCACGTAGTATCTGATTAGTAGCACCGTACGCACATGTTAGCCGCTATACGCGCGTACGATCGATAATAGCTTGCTCGCTGCAGATGCATGCACGCACGCAGCTTGCTCGGGCGCGTTGCGGGGAAGTTTACTTCTGTACGTGCGAGTGTGGACGCACAGCTAAATACGGCGCGTCTGTGGCTGGCTCACAGCCTTTTCTGCTTTCGCGGTTGCCTCGCTTCGCGGCGAAGGCAGCCACTTGCGCGCGGCGCACTGCCGTTCGCTGGTGGATCATGTAGACTGAAATCTAGGACGTGTTTGGGCCAGGTTTGAAATTTCGTTTTCGGTTCGCATCTTGAAATTGGGTGAAATCCGAAATTTTGACGAAATCTCGGAATTTTGGACGAAATTAGGTCAAATTCAAAAAGCAAATTTAAAATCCAGAATTTTTGAAACGAAATTCCTAAAATTTTGATCGAAATTCAACTGAGTGAAAAATGGTCGAATGATATTACAATTTTTTTAAAAAAATTGTGGACAGTCCTGACACATCACTAATATTCCTATAAAAATTTCGGATGATGATCAAGCATGAGGAATTTTTAAAAATTTTGACAATGCTACTGTCCGGATAAAAGGCTGACCAGCAAATTTCAAATGAATGAAAAATTATGCAAACCACTTTAGAACATTTTGAAAATTTTTATGGATGGTCCTGACATATCAATAATATTTTCATAAAATTTTCGAATGATGATCAAGCATGAGGAATTTTCAAAAATTCGTACAGTGCTACTGAAGGCTGCCCAGTAAATTTCAACATAATGAAAAATAGTTCAAACCATGTTAGAAAATTTTGAATATTTTTGTAGATGGTTCTGATGCATCACTAATATTACCAATAAATATTTAGATAATGATCAAGCTTGAGGAATTTTCAAAAAATATGATAGTGCTACTGTCCTGATAAAAGCCTTACGGTGCTACATGTATTGCTTCCATAGATTTGATTGAGGAATCAAAACAAGTTAAATTTTTTAAAACTTTTATAGAAGGGTGTTGCAGTAATTCTAAAGCTCTTCTAAAATTTTTGAATCATAATCACACTCGAGCGAATTTATAAAATTCTAACATAGTAACTATATTTTTAAATATAACAAATAAATTTCATTTCTTTTGGAAATTTTTATGTATGATTCTAGACTGCTAAATATGATACCATAAATTTTTTAGAGCATAGTCAATCTTTTACAATTTTTATAAAAAAATATGATAATGTTTATACTATTTTTATGAAACGTCTCAAAAATTCAGTTTTTTAGTAAGTTTTCATGGAAAATGACATTCTTAAGGGTTATTGACCCAAATCTGGTCAAAATACCCGAGATTTCGGTGACATTTGTTGAAATTTTCAAAAATTACTTAGCAATTTGATTTATTTTTCATTTTTTTTATCCGGGTAGGATTTTGAATCTTGTCTCCGGTCGAAATCCGAAATCTCGGACGAATTTTTTGAAATTTCACCAGATTTTGAACTATGCTTTGGGCAATATAATCTGTGCTTAAGGTATTACCATCATTAATATTTCTTTATCACTTTTATCGTAACTTTAACTATAATTTCAACAAGCATGCTATACAATTATCACTTCTAATAAACACAACGATACAATAATTTACATAAACATATGAACGATAGTAAAACAATAATAAACCTTGGAACCACGCGCCCAATCACATCCAAATTTTCGCATTTGGATATGCACGGATCACATACATCCGGGAGCAATCTTTATCTTTTTGGCGTCGTCGATGAACAAGGATAAATGAACAACAACTAATCTTCTCGTTTAAACATTAAGTCAAATAAGCCAACGTGATGAAAAGATGATACGAAAGTTCAACACTAAGCCAACTAAACATTTCATCCTTCTAAGAGTGATTATTCATACTAAATAATTATAGGTGACGGTATGTCAAGTGAATAGTTGGCGCTACTCTTGTTCTATGCATGTCGCCTTCAACGTTCACCTAAAACATTAAATAAGCAAAGGCGAGTCCACGACTCAGCAAGAACGTAATAAAACAGTAAGCAATAGCAATTTCATGATTACTAGCTCATTTATATCAAGCTTCACATTGCTCAATTTAACTTTATCTTTCTTTAAAATACAAATACAAATGCATATGCACATCTTTTTCTATTTAGCTTATACCGATACAGTGGAGTGTCCACATGTCGACGAACCACTCTTGCTTTGTCCTTTTTCATACGGAGTCCCGCCCTGACTTTTTTCATACAGGGTCCAACCTTGCTTACTTCAGTAGGTCTTTAATCTTCCCACTTCCGTGGGATCGTCTATACACAGTAAGCTATAGATGCCACTCAGGCTATCTATTTCTTTCTTATGATACATATGATGTCAAATTTATATTTCAATGTGTTAATCGTCGTTCTCATGTTGTGGCATTCAATTTTCATGGATAAATCATCAATAATAAATAAACAATACAAAAGTACTCATAAATTAATATCATATACCATCCATATATAGTTAGATAACAGTTTCACCAACTCTCTACCATTCTACATTCACTTGAATTTTAACCGCGTGAAACTGAGTGATGAGTGGATGAAGCCAAACTCAGAGTTACACCTCCTCCTACAGTAGGTAAATCATCTCAAAAACATGCCATAATAGTATATATATATCAAACAAAATAATATCGTTCCTACACACATCCCTGTACTTGACTTTCTCCCTCGTTGGATAGCTTACCCTTTGCTGTCCCGGCGGTCGGAAGACCGTAACTTTTAGATCAGGAGCATAAACATAGTAAATCATATATTTTCTGAAAACTATACGAGATTATCTACAATTTTCTAGTTATCCATATTTTCCCATTAATTCACTTAAACCCTCGGTTCCAGCCCCAAAGACTGATTGTTGTTTTACTGGATAGTAGATTTCACAAATTCGTAGCTATTTTTATTCAACTCTAAATACAACAAGCCATGGCATCTATGGAATCTAGTGAAAGTTATCTAGCTTACTCTAGTTATGAACACAATTTAATTCGACCTTTATCTAGCCCTAAACAGTAGATTAATACAATTGTTCTCAGCAGGGATCGATTACTAGATAGCAAGCTTCTACAAGATGTAGCGTTCAAACTGCTTAACCAAATTCTACGTCGTTCTTATACTCTACGGAAACTTTAGACAATAATATATATTTTTTATAGCTTTCGCAGGCCATGAAACTGACCATAGCTATCTCACATCTTGACCAGAAGACAGGAATCACTATTGAACGAATAATAATCTCTCCTAAAACCCATCCTAGAGCTCTTCAACTACCAGATCTACTAATAAAACAACCATAACATTGCCCCTCTATAACGCCAACACGACCAACGACGATTTATGGTGCGTTTGATTGGGTGAACGAGGATGAACGGGATGGGATGATACAGGATGGATAGGATAATCCTGGATAAGATGGTACAGAGAGGGTGTTTGGTTATTTGAATGGAATGATACATGATTTTGTTTGGTTGCTTGGATGGAATGGTACGGGATGGTACGAGATGATGTTTGGTTGGATGGATGAGATTAGTATGGTAAACTTTATCACTAGTGGTACGGGATGGTACAGGATGATTCAACCAATTTGAAGGTACGGGATGATACAGCATATTTAAAGAATATTCCTAGAATCTGTACCATCTCGTCCCGTATAAGATGGTTCCATACACTCAACCAAACGCATATATCAAAATCTATCCTGTATCGTTCTATCCCGTTCACCCGACCAAAACGCATCAGTTTATATCCGCTCCTAGAGATCGGCTAGAAACGACCATGTCGACGTTCCTCCTCGGTTCGCGCACATTTCTCACTTCTTTACGCTTCGTGAAACTCCCGCAGGCCCTCATCGTCTCCTGCAAGTGGTGACATGAAGGGATTTTAAATCAGGTGCACGGATTAATGCAGGGCACAGATTTTACCGGCTTCCATCCCAGGCGTGACATTTGGTGTACATGCCATGCTTTTGACCAATCAATTCAATTTGTTAGGTAAACAACACGAGAGTGGCGGCGGCAGCGGTTGGATATTCTATTATTTGTTTCCAATGGTCACAGATGTACTCACGATGATATAATTTGTTTTGCTGTGCTTGGTGTTGCATCGTCTAAACAGATAAAAGGAGCGATGGAGGGATCGAACAAGCTAGCGGACAATTATTCGATGGTTCCCACACGCGAGCCGGTGACGACAGTTTTGCTGACAAGGCGAGCGCGCACACCTGTGCCCGAAAGCGACGTGCTATATATATATACAACTTTTATTATTTAGCTCTTGTCTCCATTAGAGAAAGTTAGAGCGAAAAAGAAGCTGGAAGACTGTGACATTTACCTATTCTTTGGTCACAATAATGGATAGATTAAGTGGTACATGGAAGAATCCATATGCTAGTCATTTGTTTAGCACAAATGCAAAACCAACCTGTAAATGCGATACATAACTACCCTAACCCTCAAAAAGACCCCAAGATTCGTGCAAGAAACTAAACAGCTTGCACAAGCTTCTCAAGTGTAACAAACCGTGCAGAATGAGAGCTAGAAACTTATCAGTAGCTTCGGAAGGCAGCAAACGCTCTCAAGGTGAAGAGTCGTTGAGCGCCCAAACGGTGTACTCCTCCTCTCTTGAATCTTGATCTCCCTATATAGACTACACAGAGTCAAGTCATTTGTATGGGTAGTTGCACCTTTGATGTCACAATAGCTGTCAAACCAAACCTAGCCACAAACACACAGACAGGCACCCAGGGTCCGCACCTAATCATCATGCAAGTCAAATTAATTACTTCTTGCAATCATGCACCCAAACTTTCTTGAGACACATATTTCATCCTTCTTTCTCAAGGTTCAATGCTTTCATTTCACAGAGGAAGATGTGGAATTCATTCTAAGAAATCAATTAATCTCCTGCCAAAACCATGGTAGTATCAGTGGAGGCAAAGCATTGCTAGTGTTCCTACTACATATATATTTGTCGGTTTGATCCTTAGTCGTCGTCAGGAGAGATCATCACGTACGTTTCGTCGTTTGGTATGGACCTGCATGATACATTGTTAACAAATATAGGCAAATAAGGCAATGATCGATGATTCATCTAAGAATCCTGGCTAGCTTTCCGGCCAGCCCACAAATCTAATTTGTTGAAACCTTTCAGACTCCCTGTCGCATTATGCTTCACATGATTGATCTTAATAATGATAATCTGCAACCGCAAAGCCATGGAAGCTTCTGCAAGATCCTTTTGAATGCAAAGTAATATGATGTGCTCAAGAATACTAATCCTTCAACTACTCTACTAGCTGCCTTGGAAAACTAATGCTTAGTATATGGAGCACAAATGTTTAGAACTGACAGCATCACAACATTCTATGGATGTCCTCTCTCTTGTTTGGTAGGAGGGTACCTCACAATGCATGGCATCTTCTTTGAAACTTAATCTTTCTCCTTTTTTTTTTCTCTTACAGATGGGCTTAATTTTTCACTTGGATGGACCCAGCCGCTTTGTTGCATTATATTGCATTGCATGTGCGCGCCAAAGATCAGATTAAAGCAGTGTTACTGGCCCTGTGGCCGACAAACACTTTAGCTGTATTGGTATGGTACTGTCTTTGCTTTGCCCTACCAAAGGAAACAAAAGCAAAAAAAGGCTAAACAGACCTGCTTCTCTCTTTGATTGATAGCCTGATCGATGGTACTTGGGTAACCACAATCTAATTGCAGTTGCAGTGCTGATTCAACGCATTTGTATAGGCTTGTAATAATGCTGACAGTTGTGTTTCGTGTGTCTTCCTCTCTTTCCTTCCTTCTTTGAAGAAACTGGCAAACGTTCAGGTTAGTTTAACAACTCTGTTCTGCAGGCCTGCAATTCCTTATTACTGGAGATTATCTTGTTTCTGTTGAAGCATAATTACGTAGGAAACCTTCTCCAGAGCCATGCTATGCTAAATAGTTTTCTAGGCGCCAGTATTCAGATATGCAATAGTCGGTGTAGAAATTTTGTGAACTGTAGTTCACTTCTGGCAGTGGCAGACTGGCAGTAGTTCTAGACTCCTATGTAGAAATGACTCGCAGAATAATTTGGGAAGAAATGGCATGTTACAGCGCGACACAAAGCGATACATGCAATTCCTGGTTGTTCAAATCACCTTGTTCCGTTTGAAAAGGAGATCACTAGCTACAGCTGATCACACACACAGGGTTTAAAATAGAAGCGAAGCAAACAGTTCCGGTTGAACATGAGACTACTGAACTTCACTCGTGTAACCTCCCAAATTTGGCTCAAATTTAAATGCATGATTTTCATAAATTTCAAGAGCTTTTGGTGGCATTTCAAAGATTCCCAAAATCTCTGCCCTTTTTAGAAAAACTTAAAAATAGTTTCCTTGGTTCAAAAATCGAATTTACAAAAGCATAAAAACTTAAATTGTGTGCAAAACAAAAATATTTTGAAACCTTTGTGTTGCAAAACCATTTCTGAATTTAAATTCAGCCCAAACAAAAATTTGGAATTCCAGATAAAATTCCTAAATCCATTTTCCTTTCCCAACAGGCCACCGCGCCCTCTCTCTTACGGCCCACGAATAAGCGCGCGCAGCCCAGCAGCAGCTGGCCCAACTCCCCCTCCGTCTCTTGCTCTCACTGACATGCGGGTTCCGGCCCCACCTGTCAGACACATCTCCTATTCTTCTTCCTCCTCCCGCCTCCTCTCTCTCTCTCTCGCTCGCTCGCCTGTTGCCCCTCGTGCACATGCGCCGCGTCGGCCTCCACTTCGAGCTCTGTGGAAAGCAACGCGTGGTAGTGACATCGCCGCGGCCTCATCCCATGGACACGCGAGCCCTCACCCTCCCTCTGCTCGCGCTCGCGCTCGAGACGAGAGCCATGTCGCCGCACTCGCTCATCCTTGTCTCTATTTAAGCCCAAGACGACCACGTCATGTTATTCGCCTGCTCCTCCTTTGCTTTTTCACCAATCTTCATCCTCTCCTCCGTCCCGAGTGGAAAGGAATCAAGCCACGTCGGTCATCTTCTTCAAATCCGGCCACCGGCTTTGCCCATTGATTTCCGCCGTTGGGGTGAGCGTTCACCTTCGTTGGCATGTGCAACGTGTTCGCCTCGCTCTCCTCTTCATGATGCTCACCTCATCTTTGCTTGTTTCCCTACAGGGAGAACGGAAAGCCATCGCCGTCGCCATCCGCAGAGCAAGCCGAAGCGTGCTACGCTATCGCCGCCCCTGTTCTGCTCTTCCCGGTGAGATTCGACCTTGAAGCTCATGTCCATCTTGTTCACCTCTGCTTCCTCTTCCTAATGCATGTCTCCTTCCTCGCGGTGCACCAGAGAAGCCGGAATGCACCTTCTTCCCTGTCGCCAACCCAGAGCGCGCGCTGACCCGCCGCCACCACCGATCTTCTTCCTCGTTCCGTTCCAATATGAGCATGTCCGTTACCTTGCATTCCAGTATGTAGCAAACATGGTAGGTTAGTCAATGACTGAGTCGCCTAGACGAACGTAGCACCACTGCACCCCGCCGCGTGGTCGTAGGCCGCCGTGGAGAGCTCGGTACACCACACCATCTTGAGCATTATCGACACCATAGGATCGCCTAGATGAGTAGATGCTCAAGCCATGCTCTATTTTGAGGTTTGTGTAGAAAATTTTGGTAGCCGTATACCACGGTGCCGCCGCCGTTGCCCTCGCCGTAGCGCCGCCGCCTCAGGCCGTTTCCTGCTACACTGTCATCGCCGTTAGGTCCACCGAGACCACCGCATCCCATTTTGGGGGGTCGCAGATGGTCGCCATGCGCCCATGCCCATGCCTACCCTCGCGAGCGCCGAGCTTGAACCCTAGCCACCATGGCCCTCCTCCCCTGTTCTTATGTGTGAACAAGGAAGAAGACGACCGGGACGCTGACCAGTGGCCCCACGTGATTAGATTAGATTAGTTAATGTTTAGTTAGGTTGTTAATGTCAGTATGACATGTGGCCCCGAGATTATTAGAAAATCTAAGTAGCCCCTAGTTTAAAGTCTCTAAGTAAGACATAGGGCCCCCACCATTTAAAAACCCTGATTAGATCTGATCCGTAGACCATATCCTCTGACCTTGACATGTGGGCCCCGTACTAGTGAACCATCACGTGGACCGAGTCCATAAAGACCTCTTGATCCCACCTATCAATCCGACGGGTTTTTCTTAATAAAAAGAATTAGAAAAGAAAATTAAAATATGGCTGAACCCACCAATCAGCCGTTGAGTTTTTTTCTTAAGAAAAGTATAGAAAAAAGAAATAAAAATCTCGACCTACCCTACCTGTCAGGAATTTATGAATATCTAGAATTTCCTCACGGGTCAAACCTCGAAGAACTCGATCTCCCTCGTTTTAAATCAAAATAACTTGATTTTCATTTCCAAATTCATATAAATTCAAAATGTTTCCATGAGTACCAAAATCATAGTTTTCTATGTTCATTTTAATTTATTTGAAATTTCGTTGAATTCGAATGTTTTCGCGATTATTGAGTTTGATGCTTCGTACGCCCTTGTCATTGTTGATCAAGAACCACCCCAATCCACGGTTGAGCAAGGCAAGTCCTTATAGTTGATCATGTTGATCTCTGTGTTTAAATGCAATTACTTTGTTTTAAAAAGATTACTTGAATGCTTTGTATGATCAAGGATAATCTACTAGAAGGGGGTGAATAGAAGGTTTAAAAATTCTTTAGCCTTAATTTAACAATTATCAAGAATTATGTAAATTGCAATAATACAACAATTTTAAAGCCTAAATAAACTTGATTTTTCTAAGAGCACTAATACCCTATGTTAAGACAAAAACAACAATCCTAAGGAGATAATCAATAGCTATAATCACTAGAAATGTAGATTGTACTAATAAGATCACAATAAAGCAAACCACAAGAAAGCGAACACGATGAATTTTCTTCCGTGGTCTCGGAGACTCACCGGTGTTTCATACTCCACGTTGAGGAAGCTTAAACGAATCAAGCCAGTTGCTTGCGCAATTGAGCCACCCTCGATCACTAGTGGTAGCTCTTCCCGCCCGAGTAGACGAGCTCCAACCTTCACACAATATCAGACCTCTTCACAACCTTCTTTGAAGAGATCACTGGTTCCACACCCCCAAGACGTCTAGCAGGTGGCAACCTCCAAGCGAATAGACCTTGATGGTTGCTTGAGGTTGATCAAGTGTCTAATGGCTCAACTTGAATGCACATACTTGAATTTCTCTCAACAACTCACACAACGTGAATTAAATGCTCTGGAGATTATGAGAGGCTTGCAAGGCCTCACAAATATGCAATGAATGACCAAGAGTTACTCCTTGCTGTAGGTGGGGGCATTTTTATAGCCCTACTCACAAATCTAACCGTTACCACCTAATATCTGAAAAATTCAGGAAAGTCGGTATTACCGCCCATGTAGGTTCGTTAGTGCCGGCCTCAGGCTCAACGGTCAACCATAGCATTTAATGCTGTAGTTACTAGCCGTTGCTACAGTACCCCCGGCACTACCGTCTAAGTAGGATCGGTAGTGTCGACCTTAGGCACCAAGAATTGTGCAATTTGACCTTTTTGGAAAAGGTTACCGTCCATTTGGGTCGGTACTATCACACCTACAGCAGTACCGCTCCCAGATGGACGGTAGTGCTGGCCTTGGGAAATACCCAAATATGCATCGTTCTGGAAAAGAACTACCGGCCATTAGGGCTGGTACTACCACACCTGCGGCAGTACCACTCTAAGTAGGTCGGTAGTGCCGGCCTGGGGACATCCCAAAAATGTGCTCTCTGTAACATAACTCTCGGCCTCTGGGCGGTGACTACCGCACTCTTGCCGCAAAGACTGTTCCCGTAAAGCTCAGAGTGACTTTGAAGGATTTTTCGAGAAATGTACATGACTAAAGTGTGAGCATGAATTTGAGCCATCATACTTGATTATCTTCAAGCTATTAACCAAAGGTCCCTCTTAATAGTATGGCATCTACACTAGCAACCCGATCTTTTCTTCAAACACCTATATCGGCAAAAAGCTAGAAAAGGGTCCCTACATTTTATACCTCGGTGTTTAATTGAAGTTCCAATTTTCTTATGACTCAATGATTTCACCTCTTCATAGGACCAACCTATTTTTGATAACCTCAAGAAAAATTGGTAGTCCTTAAAACACGATTATCATTGATTACCAAAACCAAAAATGAAATTTGGGGCCTAGATGCTTCAATATCCTCCTTTTTGGTAATTGATGACAACCTTATCAAATATAATGAAATTGAATGTGTTTTTAAGTATATATCATGTCAAGCAAGTTGTATACTTTTGGATTTTGCTTTTAATGGCATTTCACCTCTTTGAAAGATGATGATTGGATTTGAAATCAAAATGCCATAAAAACCATAATGTATAGTTGAAACTCCTCCTAAATGTGTGCATGAAGATACTAAGATGAGATCACACACATTTTGAAGAATTTGGAAATTTTTTGCGGAGTTTCCACTATATATTGGATTCAAGAAAACAAGGTATTGAGAGAGTTGAATGAACGATAAATATATCAATATGAATGCACATAATGCATAGGATCCAATATGACCATGTAAGAACCATAAAGATTGACCATAAGCATAAACATCCACGTAAACAAGTAATAAGACATTTAACCATGTATAAACCATTACAAACATTCATAAAACATCCAAAAGCAAATAATAGAGGTTCAATTAGCTTACAACAGATGCATAAACAAAATTTATAAGCTAATCTTCCCACTTCTACTTGACTCCGCTTCTTCCTTTTCTTCTACCTCTCCTCCTTTGGTATCAAGTACCAAAAGAAGGGGCCTTTATGAAACATCTAGGAAGAAGGATCTTGGGCACCACTACCATGTCCACGCCCACGCCCATATCGGTGGAAAGAGACAGGAACAAGCTCATCGCGAAGCAGATCAACGGTGGCTCCAATGGTGTCCATGAGTTCTCGAACTTCATTAACCATGGCACGGGTTTGGAGCTGATACTGATGCTCTTGGTCAAGCCTACTCATGATTCCAAAGTTGAGAGAGGCAAACTGAGTCATTATGTCTGAGCGAAGGCTCTCTAGACTAGCCAAGAAGGCGTCCTGAGGCATGTCATAGGCTTGAGATGGATCTTGAGGAGCATCCTGCTGCTGTTGCTGCTGTTACTGAGCTGGGTGACCAATCACCTGAGGAGGAGCTTCACGGGGCTTATATTGCTTGTGAGCATATCCACAGCCTCCTTTGTACCTTGTCTTCCTTATTATTAGCTTCATGATGTAGGGAGCAAAGTTAATAGATTTGCCTCGCTCACGGGCTGAAGAGGCCATCTCCCTCATCATAAAGTCCACCACATCAAATTTTTGCCAATTCATTACCTTGCTCATCATATTCCAGGCGTAACCACGAATATCATCAAAATTACCACTCTTGGGATGAATGGTAACCCTAATGATGCAATTGATGAGGCTTGACTGTGGACGAAGTCCTACCAATTTTTCTGGCCTCCTGACATTTGTAGTGGGATCATAAAAGTTAAGTTGTTGACTGACTCTAAGGACTCTGTCACTATGAATTCTAGAGTACCCACTGTGAAAGATGCCTAAGGCCTGCTCAAACTCATCCTTTGTGGCAGTGTAGACTTTGGAGCTAGACATGCAGGTAATGGAGTCATAGGTGTCAGGAATATGGATAGTGGCATAGAATTGACAAATCATTTCCTCCTCAAAATCACATCTTTGACTGACAAAGTTTATGAGGCCAGCGCCATGGAACAGCTCAGGGATACCAACAAACAAAGATAGCTTCTGATCAGCAAAGTCCTTGTCTGAATAAATCTCATAAAATACCTTTTATTGAAAGAGAGTGCGAAAGAACTTTTCTGAAGATGTTCTTGGAAGGTGATATTGATTTGCTCCCCTCAAAGAGTAATATTTGTCCCCCTTTATTTGTCTTAGATCCTCTTGAGGATCAAATCCAGGAAAAGACTCTTCTTCCTCCTCAGAACCTTCCTCCTCATCAACATCCATATCATTGTCCTCATCATCTTCTTCTTCCTCACTTGATTCTTGTGCAAGTCATTTGCCTTTGCTGGCTTGAGAGCTGCTGCCACCTAACTCTTGTTGCACCAATTTCCTTATCTGCTCATCCCTAGCAGCAATTGAGTATGAATCTTCGCTGTCGCTGTCAGACCGAGGAGTGGGAACCCCAGCACTTCGAGTGGATTTTCTGACTATGCCCCCACCACAAGGTGCCTTGGGCTTGGATGGATTCTTTATCATTGGCATGATCTCTGGATCACAAGAACAATAAGAGGAATAAGCAAAGGAACTAGGAACTCAATTTTAGAATTTTGATGAAAATGCAACAAGTTATGCTTTTGGCAGCAAGGTTGGCACTACCGCCTATATTGGACCGGTAGTGCCGCTCCTAGACGGTACTACCGCTCTTGCAGAGCCGGTAGTGTCGCACCAGGTCGGTACTGCCGCTGTACCATAGCGGTAGTGCCGGGTTCATCGAGGAACCGCAGCCACCAAGGGTGAAATCTCTATTTTTTATTAGATCGGGCAATAGAATTGCACAAAATGACTTCATAGGTCACCAATTTACTCATTTAAACTAGGGATTTCACTTATACAAAA
Organism: Otatea glauca; assembly: GCA_036346275.1. Taxonomy (NCBI): domain Eukaryota; kingdom Viridiplantae; phylum Streptophyta; class Magnoliopsida; order Poales; family Poaceae; genus Otatea; species Otatea glauca. The sequence goes on along the minus strand of CM070712.1, from coordinate 20,745,150 downwards.
CATGCATTTGCTATATTTGCATCAAACCCTAAAAAACAAATATTGAGACAAGGGAGTGAACTGAAAGAAAAGAGAGCTCAAGAGTTATGAGAGATGGTCACCTTTAGTAGATGAGAGCTCTTGAGAAAGGGAAGATCCTTGGAATTGAGAGAATGAGATTTGGGGATTTTTGGGAGAAGGACTTGAGAGCCAACCCTAGCTTGAGAGGGAAGAGGCACAAAAGAGAGCAATGAATGGGGTGTAACTGGCCAAGGGAAGAAATGAAGGAGAGAGGAACTACCAGCTATGCTGGAAATTGCTCAAAACCGGCCCCACCCGACACATGCAGTACTACCACTATCAGGGGGCCATAGTGCCGGTTTGGGCGGTACTACCGGGCTCAACACACCAGTAGTGCCGGCCTTGGCTGGAGCAGACTGGAACTTTTAAGAGCAAAGTTGTGAAATAGCTCTAATGCATTCAAAACACCTAGATCTTTTCTTCAAACACCTAGATCAAAGATACGGTATCTACACTAGCAACCCGATCTTTTCTTCAAACACCTAGATCGGCAAAAAGCTAGAAAAGGGTCCTACAATTTATACCTTGGTGTTTGCTTGATGTTCCAATTTCCTTATGGCTCAATGATTTCACCTCTTCATAGGACCAACCTATTTTTCATAGCCTCAAAAAAATTGTTAGTTCTTAAAACATGATTGTCATTGATTACCAAAACCAAAAATGAAATTTGAGGCCTAGATGCTTCATGCTTATTATTATTTAAATTTTATGTTAAATGTTGATGCTTAGATATACCATGTAATTGATACTTTATATTCCCTTCCTTGATTGTTGATATTATATCTATCTTATCTTCCTAGGTTTATTATCATAATAATTTACCCTTGGTTAATCATTAATGAACAATGGTTATGCTTAGAAATGCTTAGTGGTTAATTTGAATATGACATAGACATTGCCAACAAATGCTTGAGACATTGTGTGATAAGTGGTGTGGTAACATGGGTTACCAATGGAAATAGGAAAATAATTTATAAAATGGTGGAGACTTGGGTGAGTGGGTTGTACGAGACAGGTGCAATAATTGCACAAGATGTGGGTTTGTGAATTATCTCGCCTGAGTCAATTAAAGACTAAATCATGTGATATATTTCTAAACTACCAATCGTGCAACTTGGGCACAACCTAGCCAAATAATTTGCTTAGTTTCGACATGATTCTCGCCTAGTAGTAGATCATATTTCTATTAACGAGAAGGGCGGCAGATTCCCTCACAACGACGGGTCCCTCGTTGAAAATGTAGCTTGAAGAATGAAAAATTCTAGGTGTGATCCGTGTTGAGGGGTTACCCCACCGGGGAGGGGAAGTGTCGGGACTAAGTATTGTAAAGGCTTTATGATGACCCTTAGTCACTCTCGCCAATGGAAGCGTGAACAACAATATGAACTGAACATCTCTTGTGGATAAAGCTATACAATCTCTGCAAAATGTATAAATTTATTCGAATAGCCATACCATTGGTTACGGGCATTGTGAAGAAAATATCACTTGGTTAGTTTCCATAAAATGGTGATTACTGATGGATATGGTACTGTGCACGTGGAGAGATTTCATTCTCAAGCTGAACTTAAATAAACCAGACACTTTGGCTTTCAGACTATAAAAACGAGGACCCAATATATGGATACTTCTATACATTCGGCTTGGGAGATGAAGACGATGGCAAGAACTAGGTTTTACCTAGTCGATTGACTGTCGATTCTCTTTTGGTTTATTTTTCTCCTTTGGTTTACTCTGCTATACCTGAACAAACTGATTTGGCGTGTCGGCTCGTTCTTTAAAACTTGGTCACAAGACCTATTTACAACTATTTATATAATATTAAGTACTCCTTTTATTATAAGCATGTATGATGTGATATTCATCAATGTTGTACTGCGTGAGCTAGCTGCTGATCATGAGACTAGCTCAATATACACAGATGATTTAGATGCAAATCCTGGTCCGACAACTCAGTGATATAAAAATTGCAGCGATGCATTCTTCATCTATGGAAATACAAACTACACATGCTTACAAACTATAAGTTTGTACAATGATGACAGGTAATATTGCCGAATCGCTTTCTGCTATGGTATTTACATCATAAAGTGAGCACAGCTAAGGTAATTTGGTATTGGTGGAATAGCTGAAATAATGCATAGTTTTTCACCTACGGTTCAATCACTACTACCGCTGGGTGAAATGGAAGGAAATTTGATATGGTGCAATAGCTGAAATATTGGCCAAGTTTGCTTCACCTATGGTTTAAGCACTAAAACCCTTATGGATGGAACTCCAGGGGTTGGAAGGAATGCTCGTGCAAGCCTGCGCGGCAACCTTTGCCATCGCTTCAGCACGGATGCCAGCATTGCAGATGTTTGCAAAGGACCGCATGTGCTTCATTCCATACTGCGACAACGAGCCACATTGCGCTTCAAAAGCACGCACCTGAAGAAAAGGCAGAACAGAAGCATATTAGGTGTGCTGGGACTGAAGCAGATGCCAGATAACACCTGTACATTTAATAGTTAAGAGCTGGCAATGTATAAAACTGAAGGAACTAGCTAGAGCATTCAATCTGAACAGTATAAATCCTAAAACGCTTAAGTGACCTTGTACAACTTAACAGAGGCCTTGATATTTATATGAACCAAAAAATAGAGGAAATGGTGAATGCTGATCTTTTCTCTTGCTTTTACTGCTCCCTTTGTAGTGATGATAAGTAGAATGATTCTATGCTTTAGACATTTCATAACGTGTAAATTATTTTTTCACCCGAAAGTAAAACCTTGACCTAATTACATATGTCAAATCATACAAATGACAAATTCAACTTTTTGTTTGTCAACGAATATAACCGATTTCCATAGAAATCTGCAAGAATTAAACTACTATTATACAGCTGAAAATGAAGCTTTAAAATCTGCTCTTAGTCCCAGACAAGCAACACTTAAAGCAATAGCAAAACACGGCAGAAACAGAACATATAGATGCTGATACATGACCAACCAAAGTCAAAAAGAGGCTTACCATAGACTTTATGCAGGTCCAGTCATCAACCAGAGGTTCACCAGCTTCACGAACAGTCTTCAGAACCCTTGAACCATCCTCAGAGCCAAACAGGAGGTCTCCGATCAGCTCGACACTATTGTCAACATGAGATCTATGGGCCATCACTTCAAGCAATTGCTTCCGAGCATCGTTTTTCTCAGGGGAACCCTCGGCCAATTTCCGGTACTACATGTGAGATAAGAGAAAGCAATCAGTTCGTTTATCCATCGAAATGATGCGTTGTTGTGAATAAGGCATGACAATAATCGAGAGAGATCTTGTGACAACAACCAAGGTCAGTAGGTTCCTCATGATATACTCCCTCCGTTTTTTTTTAGTTGTCGTCTTAGAATGTGTGCTGTCAACATTTTAAAACTCTGACAGTTAATATGTACAGAAATATTTGGATTTGTCACGTGGAAATGATATCATTAGATTGGTCATCGAAAATACTTTCATATCATTATAATTTTAATTGTTTTTTTACCAACACATAACTAGAAAAAATAATGGTCAAAGGTGTGTATTAGAGACCGTATCGATGGCCAAAGCGACAAGTAAAAAAGAAGACAGGTAGTAGTTACAAACCTTCTGCCAGAAGTAGACAAGATCAGCATCCCGCTGATTAACAGCTCTTGAGAACGATGGCAATGAGTTATCTTCCACAAACGTGGCGTTGTTGTTAGCAGGATTTGATCCGATGTACAAGAACAGATGTTGAACATTCAGCTCCAAAGAACCGTATTGCATCACATGGGAACCTAAGCTATATGTGTTCTGAACCGATGTCCTGTCCTTGACCTGTTCAACCAATAAGTTACATTAGGAAAGCACTTCTGTAAGTTTAATATAAAAGAAATTGAAGTCCGAAAAACTTACCAGCTTGTACTGCTGCTTGAGAGATTCAGTTCGCAGGTTGTGAACATCGCTGTCAACATTGAAATTTCCAAACTATTAGAGTACAATTATGGCTAAGAACTGCAAAAAAGAAAGTTTAGCATTTCACTTCAAACAAATGACACAAGGATTTTGATTCCGGGTTCAACTCTAGCATGGGGAACTGCTAACGTACAAGTAGTACCATGACAGCCTACAGGCCTGCAAATTCGATTGTATGCAACATTTAGAGGCATGCGTCAACGTGGGGCACAAAAAATAAAAGTCCCAAAACTCCATGGTCATCAGATCTGCTTTGCAATCCTTGTTTGTTGGCTACAGCCTACAGCCAACAGAAGAACAGCTCCAAGTCGGCCCAGTTAAATGCATGGTATCCAGCCGAAATCGCGGCATTCAGCAATAGTACATGAGCTATGTTTGGGCGTGGCCTTACAGGGTTTCGTCCATCTCAAGGAGGAAGCCAATGCTTTTCTAGCCCCCTCGCACATTTTTTTTTTGGCAAATCTAGACCCCGTGCGAACGCAATTGCAAAAATAGCCCCCTCCCTCACCGCGGAAGCACCCGCCGTGCTCGTGTAGTAGATTTTAACTTTGATTTCATGTTATTTCTTTTCTTTTCTCATGTTAGTAGTTAAGGGGTTGAACAACAATATCATATTCAACATATGCTTTAAAAAAAAGTTCAGCAAAGACCACGGCACATGTTATGCAACTAATTATTGTAGTGCCAATTAACATATTGTTTGCCTAGCATGTGCACGTAAAAGTTAAGCAACACATGCATGCTTGCCTAGCATGTGCACGTAAAAGTAAAGCAACACATGCATGCTTGCCTAGCATTTACACAAATAGCAGGTAGTGCTGTACTAATTAGTTAATCATTTTGAAATAACACACCCGTACGGTACCCGAAAGTACTAGCTGATGTGGGTGCAGCCAAAACAGACATGGTGCCACGTGCGAGTTGGAACTGACAAGATCAGAACAGGATCTTACAATGCCAAAATAAATGTAGTGAGAGACAACAAGAGAGATGATGAATGAAGTACCTGTCTTCCATCCAAGAAACGCTGTACAAGTCCCCCAAGCAGGTGTCGTACTCCGGAGGAGGGCTCGGGTACTCGCCGGGGCAGTACGTCCCCCAGCTACTCTCCTCTGCGTTTGATGCGGTGGTCGCGTAGACGTCGATGTCATTCGGCAGAAGGCCCTCAAAGATGCTCCCGGATTCGCAGGCTTCAAGGTAAAAGACCTGCAATAGGAGAGAACCATGCACCTCAGTCCTCAAGCCATTACTTCAAAGTTCAAACAGCAGACCATCACAGAGCAAACAATGACCAAAGAACTGATCTGATACCAGGCTTTTGTAGGTTCCAGCTGCGTGCTTCTTCTTCAGAACATCTACGAGGTCATCACCATAGAGGTATGGATAGGTAGGCATCCCTGAAAATTTGTACAGAATGAATAACTGTGACATATGAACTTAGTTAATTGTCCATGTCTAATTTCGCATGTATGTATGTACAATGTCTAATCTGAGTAGTTTCAGACATTAAAACGGACAGGAAGTGCAAGAACAGTTGGTTCCGAGTACCGACCAAGGACACCAGGACCCCCATGGTCACTGTAAAAAATGAAAATATGATCGTTGGGGCCACTGTTCACCACTTTGCCGCTCCCACCTCTGACAGCGGTTTTGTTGCCGAGCAGAACAGCAAAGAAGTTATTGACATTAACCTCCTTCCCGGTGTAATCCTATGGTGAAAAACAGAGGAGATTAAGTCAAAAAGAAGGAAATTACAGATAGCGATGCGTGACCATTAGTACTTCCTAAGAGGAGTTGTTCAGCCAAGATGTTGACATTATCATTAGAAATTTGAGATTATGTTAATTAAGTCTGTTCTTGCCTTGTCGCCTCCTAATTGTGGTGGACCAATACTATTTTCTTGTTCACAACAAATTGGCAACAAGACTGACGACAATTTAGGCATGAAGTCATTTTCAATGAGGTACTAACTGCTATTGAATTTTTTGGGGTTTAATTCTACATAATCACACTGTCACATATTTTCTACAACCATTGTGACATTTTGTAGAAACTTTTTTTTTTGAGACGTCATTTTGTAAAAAGTAGTAAGGTAATCTTAGGAGTTACTACCACTGTAAAATTTCCATGTAGACATATGCATGCTTACCTTTGGGACCCCAGCATAGACATCGCCACCCTGGGGATGGTTGATGATGACACCAGGCCTCGGATTCTCCGGGCTGTGCGCGATGTCGTCGTACATGAATACGATGATGTTCTCGTCCTTGAGCCCGCCCTTCTTCATGATCTGGTAGGCGTGGCAGATATCCGCCTGCAAGTGCCAGCCCCCAAAACACAGCAATTCTTAGTCACTAACCATTCCCGATTCCACCAACCACTATGCCAGAAGCAATTTGGAACACACACAGTATCAAAGTACAATAAACCATCCGAAATCATGCTCATACCGCCCGGAAGACAGCAAGAACACAGCAACAAGAAGAAAGATTGTTCATGCCGTGTTTGCCGAATAGTGGAATCAATGAGAATTATTACAGTAGTACAATATGTTTCTGCATAGAGCGACATATCGCATCAGGAGCCGTACTTATTAAAACCAGAATTAGCTTTCACAGGAGGATTGGCCTATCAGTGGCTGTTGGCCCTGCACGCATGCAGAGGACGCAACGTACGAATATAGGCCCTAAAAGTCAGCCAAATCTCATCATCTACCCAACCTTTTATGTTTCCCGTTTTGACAAAAAAAAACAATAAAGTAGAAGAACAAGAACAGCATCCAGTCCATACGCCACATGAGCTGCACAGAAAATCTCTCTTCCATAAAGTCTTCGCTTCACTGCGATACGGCACTGTGCAAAATATTTTATCAAGCGGCTGCATGCGCAAAAATCTTTGTTTAATTATGGATCGATATTTTGCCATATTAATCGTATCAAACTGGAGATAGATTCCTGGAATGCGGCCGCAACGCCACAGACGGAACAGGGTTCTTCTATTTCTACGGCGACGCATGCGAGGAACCCAAAAGGCAGGAACGAAATCGAGCTGATCGAGGATCACGAGCGCGCGAATGACCGAACCTCATGGGAAGCATCCATCGCGCGCAAGTAGTTTGACGCGTAGAGCGCGCACCTGGTGGCGGTAGTTGTAGTACCCGTTGGAGCCGGCGACGAGGACGGCCCACCTGGTCCCGACGGAGTGGTCGTCCTCCTCCTCCGCCTCGTCCGCGGCGCGCTCCGACGGCAGCCGGATGGTCGGCCACCGGGCCTGCGCGACGGCGAGCGCGGAGAGCAGCAGCGCGAGGGGAAGAAGGCGGATGGACGCCATGGCTTTCCGTTTGGTTTCCGTGGAGAGGAGGACGAAGAATGGAATGGGAGGCGGTGGAGAGTTTGTTCGTTCGAGGGGTTTAATTCGGGTTGGGGAAAGGCTGCAACGACTCCTTTTATTATGCGCCGGCGCCGCGGGGGATCTTTCTTTTCTGAATAACTCTATACGGCTCGTAGGTGGGGCCCTGCCGAGCGGGACCCTGTACAAAAACACATTCAAAATCCAGGACCCTTTCAAATGCACCCGAGGCGATAGGATTGTTAACGCATAACGTGGTCTCAAATTTTCTCGTGTATTTCGCAGCTTATATATCAAATGGAGGAGGCGGGTGGAGCGCGCGAGGGTTTTTGGATACAAGGATTCAAATTTCGTTTTCGGATAAAATATCATTTGGGATCGGAATTTAAAATTTCGTCGAAATATAGGTATTTCGGACAAATCTCGCTCAAAATTTAAAAACCATAATTCAAATCCGGTTCGTTTGCAATCGAGAAAAGGCGAAATTCGGCGAAAAATCCAGAAATTTCGGGTGAAATATCCGAAATTTCGACGGTTTTACACTGGCCAAAAAGTGGATCAAACGATGACGAAAAATTTTGAAATTATTTATGGAGAGTCCTGACACATCAGTTACGTTCCCATAAAAATTTTAGATGATTATCAAATCTAAGGATTTTTAAAAATTCAAATATTTCTACTGTCCTGATAAAACACTGGCCGACAAATTTGAACAGAAAGAAAATTAGAACAAACGAGGATAGAAATTTTTTTAAAAAAAATTGGATGGTCCTGACATATACATAATATTCTCATAAAATTTTCAGATGATGATCAAACATTGTGAATTTTTAAAAATTCAAAAAGTGCTACTGTCCTGTTAAAAGTCTTACCGGCAAATTTAAACAAGATGGAAAATAGGTCAAACCATGTTAGAAATTTTTTTAAAAAAATTGGATGGTACTAATGTATCGTTAATGTTTCAATAAATTTTTTAGACGATTATTAAGCTTCAAGACTGTTCAAAAATTCTGGCAGTGCTACATCCTGATAAAAGCGTGATGATCAACACATAGATTTGTTTTAGCAATAAGAAATATTTAGAATTTTTGAAAATTTTACAGAAGAGTTATAAGTAAATTATTAAGATCTCATAAAAATTTTGAATCATTATCACACTATAGTGAATTTATAAAATTCTTACAAATCACTGTACCATTTATGTTCTTTCTCTTTTTGATTTTTGAAATATAACAAATGAAGTTCAATGCTTACATAGGTTTGATTGAGCAAAAAAAAAGTTTAAAAATTTTGAAAATTTATATAATGGTACTGAGTACATTATTAAGCTCTCATAAAAATTTTAGATCATGATCACACTCAAGAAAATTTATAAAATTCTGACAAGGTTACTGACCCAATTATGTTCATTCTATTTTTGATTTTTCAAAGATAACAAATGAAGTTAAATTATTTTGAAAATTTTTATGTATGATCCTACACTACTAAATATATTACTATAAATTTTTTAGATCATTATAAAGCTTGTAAAATTTTATAAAAATCTGAAAGTGTTTCTGTCGAAATTTTAAAATGTCTCAAACATTCAGTTTTTCAACAAATTTTCATAGAAGATGACTTTCTTAAGGGTTCCTCTCATAAAACATCAAAATCCGATTTCAAATACCAAAATTTCGGCCAGTTTGGCGAAATTTCGCTGAAAAAAAAAAAATTGTAGCAATTTTATTTTTTTCAAATGTTTTAATTTGGCCGATAATTTGGATTTCGTGGTGGCCCAAAATCCAAGATTTCGGCAAAATTTTGCCCATTTTCGACGAAATTTTGATCCTTAGAGGGATAACGCAGGAAGCCATGACTCGCAACAAGGTTTCAAATTTCGGTTTCGGAATAAATTTTGCCCCGGGCCGGATAACGAAATTTTGGCAAAATTTCAAAATTTCAGAATTATTTCGGACAAAATTTGAATTTGAAAATTCAAATCCGGAAAAAAAACGAAATTCGGCGAAAAAACCCGAAATTTCGGGCGAAATTTCCGAAATTTTGGGTTTTTTGCACTGGCTGAAAAGTGGTCTAAAAGTTATTGAAAAATTTTGAATTTTTTTTTGGAGGTTCTTAACACAATGGTGATGTTTCACAAAAATTTCAGCTGATGATCGCATCTGAGGAATTTTTAAAAATTCGGAGAGTGGTACTGTCGTGATAAAACACTGACCGACAAGTTTGATCGGAATGTAAAATGGTACAAATCAAGTTATAAACTGTTGAATTTTTTTTTGAATGGTTATGATCCATACATAATGTTCTCATAAAAATTTCAGCTGATTATCACATGTGAGAATTTTTAAAAATTCGTAGAGTGACGCTGTCCTGATAGAACACTGACCGACAAGTTTGATCCGAATGGAAAATAATACAAATGAAGTTAGAAACTGTTGAAATTTTTTGTGCATGGTTATGATGTATCTATAATGCTCTCATAAAATTTTCAGATGATGATCAAACTGTATGAATTTTTAAAAATTCGAACAGTACTACTGCCATGTTAAAAGGCTTACCGGCAAACTTGAACAAAATGAAAAATTATGTAAATCATAATTTTTTTTGAAAATTTTAAAGAATGGTGATAAGGAAGTTCTTAATATCCCATAAAAATTGTGATTCATGATCACACTCCAGTGAATTTATAAAATTCTTACAAGGCACAGTACCATTTATGTTCTTTTCTCTTTGATTTTTGAAATATAATATAACAAATGAATTTCAATGCTTACGTAGATTTGATTGACCAAACAAAAAAATTTAAATTTTTTTGAAAAAATTATATAATGTTACTGAGTCAATTATTAATCTCTAAAAAAAATTAGATCATAATCATACTCAAAAAAATTTATAAAATTCTGACAACATAACTGTCCCAATTATGTTCATTCTGTTTTTGATTTTTTAAAGATAACAAATGAAGTTAAATTATTTTGAAACTTTTTATGTATGATTCTAATCTACTAAGGATAGTACCATAAAATGTTCAGATTATTATCATGCTTGTACAATTTTATAAAAATCTGACAGTGTTTCTGCCATAATTTTAAAATATTTAAAAAATTAGGTTTTTCAACAAATTTTCATAGGAGATAACTTTCCTAAGGGTTATTGGACCAAATTCGGTCAAATCCGGCCCTAAAACTTTCAAAACCGGCTAAAAAACACGAAATTTCGGATTACTGTAGCAATTTCAAAAAATTTTTAATTTTTTTTCCCGATCGGTACTTGAGATTTCGAGGTGGTCCAAAATTTCGGCGAATTTCACCGAAATTTTGAACCTTGACTCGCAAAGGGCCATCGGGAATCACGCACCGAGAGCAGACGAGGGGGGGGTGTGTGTTACGGTCGGGCAGCGACCATAGAGGGCATCTAGGCGCGCGGCGATTGGTCCAAATCATAGCTAAGCTGACATCTGGTCGTACGGGGATTCCTCGCGGGGCATCACAGGCATAAGGTGGGGCAAGTAAATTGGTATTTTACCACTTGTTGTGCACCAAGTCTACCCTCTTTGTCCTCCTACAATTTGTTATCTCCACTGTCTACACATTTACTTGTACAATTGATAATGGATTTTTCATAGAGGTGTCGATTTCAATTCCTCTTCTTCTATATTTAAAATAGAGTTGGTATAATAAATTAATGCTCACTCTATTCTTGAATAGTTAATGTTTTAGAATTTCGTACTTCAACGAAGGCACGTGTAAAAATGACTAAATCGTCCTCTTTTTATTCTCACTTTTTATTCTTGATGATATGTGTTACTCTATTCTATAGTAATAAATAACATTGTGAATAATAAATAGTAAAACATGTAAAAGAAAAAACAGTTAAAAGTTATCTTAAAATTGTAAAATGATACGAATCTAAGAACAAAATGAGAAAATTAAAATGACATTTATTCAGAACAGCTGGAGTAGATAGATATTGTAACGGAGGATCAGGACCCTGATCACCTGATGTGCAGAGCTGAGCTGTGCCCTTTGATTGCTCAACTAATCGTTTCTTTTAATCGTTTGTTCGTCCTAGATTTGTTGTCCCTTCCTGGACTCAGCCAGCCGTGTGTGCCCGCCTACCTCTCGTCTCTCTCTGCCTGCCTACGTGGGATCTTAGGTGGCCCGGGGTGGGCCCACCGAGTCAGGGGGTGCAGCAACCGTACGATGGCCAATCACCAGCTGGATTCTGATATTTTGCCGACCTACCTACACGACAGCTGTCACTTCTCCTTAGACCCGGTTTGGATTCATTAGTGCTAATAGTTAGCTGGCTAATAGCTAATAGCAAGCTAACTATTAGCTGGCTAATTATTAGTAGGGATTGTTTGGATCCACCTGCTAATAAAGTCCACAAAATCAGCCAATTAAAGAGAAATGACTATAATGCCCTTTTAGTAGGATAGTAGACGAGTGAACAGGGACGCTCAAGTGGATAGGGTTGGAGGGAGGACAAAAGTGTTAATTGACTATCTATTAGCAGCTTTTAGTAGGGTATAACCTGCTAATGAACTAATTGTTAACAGGATGGGTTGCTAATAATTAGCAGGTCTATTAAAAGACCTGTTTAGATCTATAACTGCTAATTTTAGCAACTAACTATTAGTGCTAATGGATTCAAATAGGCCTTAGTCACGAAGAATATCCATCCGTTGCACTTGAGACTTGAAGAACGTAGACGTAGTGTTTTTTTTTACTAGTACGTTTTTGGTTTGTGATGGACGTGTCAGGCAGTAAGTAATTAAGTGAGCAACTAAAAAACGTTAGATCGATCATCCACAACCTGTCCTCATGAGTCACCCATCATGAACTCTTCATCACTAGTGCCGTACAGCGTTAAACTGGGTCAAGATCAGTCGGATTGTTCGTAACATTCCACGTGCACGTATTTGCACCTGGCGATTATAGTACATCATACCACTGGGCTGTTGAAGGGAAGATGAGCGATCTACGTTTAATGACTTATTTTGGATCCTACGATGTATCTCGCCTACATTAAATATCAGATCGACCTAACCTCAATGTTAAGCAAATTTCGCAAACCTACACGTTTAATGTATCAATTATTAGAAAATTCCATATTTTAACATATATTTCACGTAACTCTAAATTTAAGAAATATTTATTATAGATTGTAACTTCTACCGTAATTTGCCAACGCTCTAACAGGTACAACGTACCCACGTGGTAGCCACACAACTAGGAAGTCACGTTCTGTTTGCTGCGTGGTTGCCATGTAGGGCCACCTGTGAGAGCGGAGCCAAATAATATCAGACGCTATAACATGTAGTTTTGTAAAACGAATGATTTTAAAATCTAGAGTTACGTGAAATACATGCTAAGATCTGAAGTTTTCTAATAATTTATACGTAAAACTTGTTGGCAAAATTTACTTCCCAATACTTCGAGATTAAGAGAGAGCTTTATATAGTCTCGTCTAGTGCGTACTTTACACCAAACATATATTAGTTCACTCCAAGGATGCATATGCATGGGCGCACTCACGCTCAAAAATATAGGGTGAAACTAGTAATGGGACGTCCGATCACTGTTTATTTCGTCGGATACGTCGTACAACATTTGTTTTTCACGCTTGCAACATTTTTCAACTCCTACAACATTTTGTTTCGTACGGACATTTGTACTGTTATCGAAGGAAAATATTGCACGCGTAGGAAGAAAATGTTTCACACGTATGAAAAAAATGTTACAAGCGTCCGGAAAAAACGGACGTTCGAACTCAAATCATTCCGAAAAATATATCATGTCTTTGCTCAAAAAAAATATGCTATAAATACTACTCCCTCTGTTGATAAATATAAGACCTATAGTTTAAATAGTCTTGTTGAAAAATATAAGACGTGTATGTAGATTTAATGAGTCTTTCTACATATACCCTTATTTATTCTCTCTTAACTATATGCATTTATTCATTACTACCTACATAAAATATTATCTCTCATCTTCCAAAACAATTAAGAGGGATATGTAAGTCATTTTCTCTTATGTTTTCCTTAATTTGATCACAACTTTAATCTTTATATCAAATCAAAATATGTTTTATATTTATCAACAAAGGGAGTACAAATATTTAGATCATTTATGCACGCACGCAAGGCACGTACTTAGCCTAGCTAGGAGGGTTTTAGCTCCTATATATATATATATATATATATATATATATATCTCGCTTCGCCGAACGCGCGGCCTTATATAATTCTCCCCTGCCACCCAGTCTCAACTTTTGCTTGATCGGCCAATGGTATAGACATCTATTAAGCATGCTCGTGACAGTAAACTTGCCACACATATATTGTACGAAAGAAGAGAGATGCTGTCCTTTTTATTTCGCTATATATATTTGTTTATATTCTATCATACCTGCGATCTAAGAAAAATATATACTAAAACCAAGACACACTAAATGAGAAATGACTACTGTCGGCGTTTCGAGCACCGGCAAGTAAATTTGTAAGTCTAAGGGGTCGCGCGTTCCACTCCCTGAATGGTTAGACTCAGAAGTCCAAGATGTATACTGGTTCGGGCCGAAGATCCCTACTCCAGTTCGTGTGGTGGCGTTGTATTCTCTTCAGTACAGATGACTGCACAAAGTTTATAAGCGAGAGTGCCAATGACTTAGCGAGATGGGTTTGATGGCGCTCTCGCCTCTACTTTCTACGGGAGTTCCTGCCTCCTTTTATACGAAAGGAAGGGGCAGGTTACATCGAGAATTGGGAGAGGACGAGGCGACCTACACTAGGAGCTTCGGTCCTTCGTTCTGCTGACTGATCATCGCTCAGTCTTGCCCATGCTGGGTCGGTAGCTTAGTCGGTCGTATGGTTAGGTATTTCCCGAAACGGCGTACGCCTCTGCGAACCTTACGGTGTTGACGTTCTTGCTGCTACCGACGGGTGTTGCCTCGGGAGAGGGCGTGTCTTCGTACTGTATGCGACCGGCTGATGGGACTGGGAGCATGACTTCGGTTAGTCATTAAACCCTCTGGGAAGGAGCCACTTGCCCTTGTATAGTCATTTTGATTGACCCCGTTCGTGGGTGCGTGGCGGTTGTCCGGCGAGGCTTCGACACGCGGCCCTTGGCGGGTGGTCTTGGCACGATCGAGTCGGGATCCCGACCGCTGCGGGGTCGGGAGCCTCGCTTGGTCGGAGTCCGGGGCCGCCTCGGCGAGGAGGTCGGGAGCTTAGCTCGGTCGGAGACATTCCCTGGCCGGTCGGAAGGAAGTCCGTGTGGCCTTGCAGTGCTTCCGGTAGAGGGGTGGAAGTGGCTGTTGGGCTTGAGCTATGCTTGAGGCCGTCGGCTGGTCACCTTGGGCCGTTAGGGTACCCCTGTTATAAGTATTCGTCAGTAGCCCCCGAACCCCCGAGTGATTTCGGCAGATTCGGTCGGGGGTTGATTCTTGGATGAGAATGGTGACTGGGCCCGAGTGGTTGGCCCGTCCGATTAGGTCAAACGATTTGTGCCAGGTGTGCCCCAACGCATCCGACGGCTGCCCTGGAATTCTGCCTGGGGCATTCAAAACGCCGGGGGCTTTGAATTACCTCGTTGGGCATGCCGCGACGATTGGGCGCGCCTCCCGCTTCGTCTTGGATCGCCGGGTTCGGTGGAGCGCCGTTTTCCGATGCTTGCATTCATTTTGAGACGTTCAACCTCCTCCGTCCGGGTATATAAGGACGCTATGGCTTGTTTGAGGGATAAACCTTTAGACGAGAATCCTTTTTGTTTTCTTGATATGGCTTCGGGGCACCCTTTAGTCTTCGGTTTTGGTGATGATGTCGGGGTAGAAGAAGAAGAACCTTTGGCTGAGCTTTGGGCCAAGTTCGAACAGGCGATGGCCGAACTTCGGGAGGAAGAAGCTGCAGCCCGTGATGCTGCTGCCGTTGATGCGCTGCTCGAGGTCGTCCCGAGACTCGAGGTAGCAAGGGGGGCCCTCCTAGAGGCGATGGCGCGAGGACGCCGACTGTAGTTGGTGCGGCTGCGTCGATGTCGCTGAACGGCAGGAGGCGCATCGGCGTACCGTTCCGCAGCTGCGGCGGCCGTCCCGTCGACCAGGCAAGGGCCTACCAACATGCCGTCGGTGCCGCCGATGCCGTACGGATGTTAAAAGGCTTTAGCGCGGAGGAGGTCGTGCCGTAGTGTAGCGTAACTATTCTTGTATCTATCGAGTACTATATTGCAAAGTTGTGTGAAGTTTGAGCCTGTTGGCCTATAATGAAATCTCTTTTTCCTTTATGGATGTCTTCGTAATGAGTTTGCCTTGTGCCTTGGTCGGCAGGGACGACCGCGATGCCTCTGAGGTTCGGGCGTTCGAGTGCTCGTTTAACGTCGTAGCTAGACCGTGCCTTGGTCGGCAGGGGCGACCGCGATGCCTCTGCGCGAGGTTCGGGTGTCCGAGTGCTCGTTTAACGTCGTAGCTAGACCGTGCCTTGGTCGGCGGGGACGACCGCGATGCCTCTGCGCGAGGTTGTCCGGTGTCGCTTAACGAGTGCTCGCTTCGGGCGTCGCGAGCTCTCGCCGTGTCCGCCGCTTAACGGTCGGCGCCTTTGGTCGGCCGGACGATGCGATGCCTCTCGCGCGAGGTTCGGTGTCCGAGTGCTCGCTTAACGTCGTAGCTAGACCGCGCCTTGGTCGGCAGGACGACCGCGAAGCCTCTGCGAGGTTCGGGTGTCCGAGTGCTCGTTTAACGTCGTAGCTAGACCGTAGGCTCGTTTTACGTCGTAGCTGGACGTAGGCTCGTTTTACGTCGTAGCTGGACGTAGGGCATCCATCCCGAGTCCTCGTCTGGCGAGGGGAGCTGCGAGAGGAGTGGCCACCGTCTATCCCACACGTATACCCCATCCGCAGGTGTGGGACCTGGAGGGGGTGAGCGACGCGCGTTTACCCGCGTTGGTTTGAACGCCGTGCTCGTGGAGCTTATAATAGGTAGTCCGAGTGGGTCCTGGGAGGTCCGCCAAGGGGACCCTTCCGGCGGACGGTCCCGCAGTAGGGTGTCCCGCCCTGCTGTGGGCGACCCATAAAAACCTTTCTACTCAATCCCATATAGGCCTCTGGGTCGCTCGCCGACCAGTGGCACACGGTAACTATCGCTCATCGATGAGCTCCCGGGAGAGTGTGAAGTATGGTCTCGGACGCGAGTAGAGGTGATTGGGTCGTGAGCCGACCTAACCGAGGCCCACCGGGGCTCACCTCATACTTGCCCTCGCTCAAGTTTGTTGAGGCGGCCTTACGCCCTCAGGTGGGGTAGGCCTTTTGAACCCGCAGACTTTGCTGGGCCCCTGCGCAAGACACGAGCTTTTTGCCGCTTGGGGCAGCGCCCAGCTGGGCCTCTCGCGCGTGCCGAGCAACCGCCCCGCCTCAAGGCGAGACCGAGAGGTTAGGACGCTTCGCCGGGCGGCGGCTTTATATTCTGCCGCTTTGTCGATTAAATGCGGAGTGGGATTAGAAACCGGAGTTACCAGTGGCGTGAGTGGGCACGACGCCGCTCGGCGCTGTTCGGTCGGCGCTGCTCGTCTTCTATATATACGTTGCCGGGGCGCTTTGAGTAGTTACGCTTACTTGCTTTCCTCGCCTCCTGTCCCTAAGACAAAAAAGATCAACAAAGAGCCAAGGAAAAAAAAACTCAACCTTCTCTTCTCCTCGCCTTTCCATCGCCTCTTTCACAATGATGTCGTGGCCGGAGTGCTCCGCCCAGACCAGTCGTGCGCTTGGCTTGGTGAAGAAGGGCTTCCTCCCTGCGCAAGATCTCTCCGGTTGGAGGGTGCCGACGGGAGCGGCTGCCCCCTCGCCAGGGGACGACGAGGTCGTGGTGCTTGCCTCTTTCTTCGAGCGCGGCTTCGGCTTGCCGTTGCATCCGTTCGTCCGGGGGCTGCTCTTCCATTACAAGGCGGAGGCGCACCATCTTAACCCCAACGGGGTCCTCCACATCGCCATATTCATCACCCTTTGCGAGGCTTTCCTGGGAATCGAGCCGCATTGGGCGCTGTGGAGGCATTTCTTCCAAGCGAGGCTCTGGAAGGACAAGCCGACGGACGCCGCGGCGCCCATTGGTGGCCTGGCCCTCCAGCTTCGGTCCGGCCGGAGCACGGAGTACCTCGAGGTCAAGCTGCCGTCGTCCAACAAGGGGTGACGCTCTGAGTGGTTCTATGCTCAGAACGTCGGAGACAGTGCCCCGCCCTTCACCGGCAATCTTCCCGTGCGCGGGGGAGGAGTGGAACTGGGGCACCGAGAAGCGAGAGAAGAACAAGGTGGCCCTGATCGTGGAGCAGATCAGGGCCCTAAGGAGGCAAGGGCTCACCGGGGACGTGGTCGTGCACGCCTTCATGGGGATGCGCGTGCAACCTCTCACGCACAGACCCCGCCCCCTGTTCCAGTACGAGGGAGCATTCGACCGGATGAGGATGGCGGAGCCCGAGCTGGCCGCGACGGAGGTCGAAGCCCGGGTGGCCGCCGTCATGGGAGGAAGCGCCACGAAGGCGACAGGCGGCCACCCGGAGCCATTCTCGGCGGCCCACCCTCCAAATCTGGTAGGTCGGCCGGACTTCTTCCCGCCCCTCTTTTCTTTGCGTTTAACGCCTGGTCTGACCAGTGCTTTTTATCTTCTAGGGACTCTTGGGCATGTCCTCCCGGGCACCGCTCCCGGGAGACAAGGAGGTGAGGGTGGTAGCCCGGGCGAAGGCCGCAGCGCTCGACTCCTCCCGCAAGAAGTGGAAGGAGGAGAGGAGGAAGAAGAAGAAGAAGGAGCGCGCGGTGAGGGCCGCGCGCGGCGAGGACGTGTCGGAGGCCACTGCTGTGGTGCAACCTCCAACGACAGCGATGGAAGCACCTCCGATCCACGCAGCGTCGTGGGTTTCCTTCTGACCCGCCGACCGGCGGTGATCCGGTCGTGGACCTGCCGGAGGGGAACACCACAGGCACCGCGGCTGAGGGGCCTCGGGCGGAGGCGCGATCGCCGCCATCGTCGCGCCTTCAGTGGAGGCAGCTTTAGGGAAGCGACCGGCAGATCCGCCTCTGAGGGGGACCGGTGAAGAGAGCGCGCCTGCCGCGCACCCGCTCGGCTCAGTAAGTACTTCTTTTCTTTTGTTCAAACATTTTTGCGTAAAAGCCGTTCAACCGCTTTTAGAGTTTTGCCACGTCACGGCGCTATACTAGTGTGACCGTGGAGCGCCTCGTGGCGGTTCGCAAGGGACAACGCCGCAGAAGTTCCAGAGGCGCCGATCGGTCGGCGCCGATCGTGGTGTCGGCGACCGAGGCACGCCGCCCGTGAGGTCGAGGTCGGCGAGGAGCCTGACGCCTCGATTGGGGACACCGCCGTCCGATGTGGTCATCCCTGCGGAGGAAGAGATGGCGGCGCCACGGCTATCGTGCCGCCGAGACGCTGCGGTGCTCGAGGTGCCCGACCCCTCGCCCCTGGGGGAGGTGCCGACCGAGGTCCCGCAGGCGGAGGTCGCCGAGGGGACCCCTGGGGGACCAATCCTACCATCGTTGCCGATGGTGCTCTGGACGGGTAGCGCCCCGCCCGAGCAGACGACCAGGGGCCCGCTGCCGGGAGAGGCCCCTGAGTCGGGGTCGGTGGGCGGAACAGAAGAGAGCGAGTGGGTCGCTCTTCAGCAAGGCGTTCTGGACGCCGAAGCGGAGATGGAGCTGGTCCGAAAGGGCCTGACTCTTTGTCTGGAATCTTCCAGCCGAGCGTTGGACGCGATGGTCGGGGGAGTCAAGCCGATCAGTCTGGTAAGTTGGCGAAAGAACCCAACTTATAAAATTCTGACGTACGCGCCGTGAGACTAACGGTTAGTCATCACCTTGCAGCATCTGCGGGCTTGCTCGGACAGCCAGCGGGCGGCTGTCGTGGAAGAACGCGACCGGCTGCGCCTTGAGTTGCGCTTAGCTCAAGAGGCGCTGAGCGTGAGGCGGTCGGAGGCGGCGAAGGTCCGCCAGGAGCTTGAGGGGGCCGCTAAGGCTCTCTTCGATGAGCGCCTGGGGGCCCAGTCCCTGAGGATGAAGGTGGCGGAGCTTGAGTCCTCCTTGGCAGAGGCCACCGTCGCTAGGGATGCCGCCACCACCGCCAGTGGTCGCAAGCGCAGTAAACCGCTCATAACCGAGCGAGACCGTTTCGGAAGGATGCCGACCGAGTCCGCCCGAGCGGAGGCCGCCGGGGATCTGCCTCCCTGAAGACCTCCTACGAGGCGGTCGGGCAAGAGGTCGCAACTGGCGAACTCCGCGCCGGTAAGGGTCTCAACTTCTTATTTAATTCTGTGGGCACTTTTCGTAAGTCGTGATCATCTGGCGCCGTTGCCATCTACAGAGGCGCAGAAGAACTTGGGCCTTGCGGTTGAGGAACGGAAGGACGCCAGCAGGCCCGTGACGAAGCGGTCACGGCGCGGGATGTGGCTCTGGCGGCGCTGGAGGTTGCCGCAAAACGGCCGGCCGAGCCGGCAGAATCGAGGCCTTCGCAGGTCGGCCAGACGTCGCGCCTCAGTCCTGGAGCCGCAGCAGGCCCGAGCGCTCTGGCGCCCTTGCTAGCCCGAGTTCCGGAGCGCATTGAGAAGGCGGTGATTGCGACGACGGCGCTTGGAGCTTCTCCGCGCTGGTCAACACCATCTCGCACTACGATGGTATTGACCTCGCGGTGGTGAGCAGTGGCGTCGCCGGGAACCGGACCGACGGAGAGATCGACAGGTTCGAGCTCCTGGTAGAGCCATACGCTCGGGAGGTCGCCACCACGTCTCGCGCAGTCGCCTCGAGGAAGGACGAAACAGTTAGATTTAACCTTCTTTTAATTTGTAAAGACTATCATGCTCGCAAGCAATTTTTAAGGTTAACAAGTTCCAGTACGCCCCTTGCCCCTTTTGTGTTTTTGGCGAACGTTTGACCGGCCATAGCTCTAAGGACAGCAAAGGTCACTTATGCGTAGGTCGGGTTGTTTGAGAGGGCTAAGAGGATAGGAATCTTGGTTACTCAGCAGTTATGCGCACTTGTGAGGGATAGGAGTGTTCCTGACCGACAAAAGATCGCTCCACTTGGGCATTTCCCTCTTCCGCGAAGTGTCAGAACCATAGCACCGGGCGAGGCCATAGCACTTGGGTCGAGAGGATTACCGCTGGGAGGACCTCGTGACTACGGGTCACCGACCGCGCAAGCGCGTGAGCTAGCCGAGTTTGCGCGGGAGGAGTGTTCGATCGACTAAAGGTCACTCCACTCGGGCACTTCCTTCTTCCGCTAAGCGCTACTTAGCAACCATAGCGGGGCGAGGTCGTAACGCTTGGTCGAGAGGGTTACCGCTCGGGATTGACCTTATGGTTAGTCAGGTCACCGACCCGCATGAACGCGCGAGCTAGCTGAGTTTGCGCGGGGGAGGAGTGTTCCCGACTGACTAAAAGATCACTACACTCGGGCACTTCCTTCTTCCGCGAAGCGCTACTTAGCAACCATAGCCGCTGGGGCGTAGGCCGTAACGCTTGGGTCGAGAGGGTTACCGTTCGGGATTGACCTTATGGTTAGTCAGGTCACCGACCGCATAAACGCCGACTAGAGGCGGCTTGAACGGGCGCCATATAGCCCTCGGCGTCGCGAGGCGACAGTGCTCGGAAAGATAAAGGTAAAGACTACGCCAGGAAAAGAAAAGAGTTTAGGATAGAATCGCTTTAACTTTTCTATGTTCCAAGCGTTCGGAAGGATGCGACCGTCGGCGTCCTTGAGTCGAAAGGTGCCAGGTCGGAGAACCTCTACGACGGTGAAGGGGCCTTCCCAAGGCGGCGATAGCTTGTGCTTGTCTTTGCTGGTTTGGATCCGGCGCAGGACCAGGTCGCCAGCGTTAAAGGATCGCCCTCGAACCTGGCGGCTGTGTTAGCGTCGCAGAGCTTGTTGATATTTGGCTGATCGCAGAATGGCCACATCATGTGCCTCGTCGAGCTGGTCGATGGCGTCTTGTTGCGAGGCGAGCCCCGAGCCTCATCGAAGGCTTGTAGTCTTGGGCGCCATACTCGTGTCTGCTGGCAAGACGGCCGGTCAGCCGAACACCATGAAGAACGGTAAACCCGATCGCTCGGGTGGGCGTGGTCCGCAGCTCCAGAGGACGGAGGCGGCTCGGCCACCCACCGCCCGCAAGTGCTTGAGCCGATCAAGATCCGTGGCTTGAGTCCTTGAAGGATCATGCCGTTTGCACGTTCGACCTGGCCGTTAGTGCCCAATCGACACGGATGTTGAAGTCGTCGCAGAACTCGAGGAACTCCTTTCCTGTGAACTGCGTTCCGTTGTCGGTGATGATAGAGTTGGGGACTCCGAACCGAAAAATGATGTCGCGAAGAAGATGGTCGCTTGTACCGACGTGGCGCTCACGATCGCTTGGCCTCTATCCACTTGGTGAATTTATCCACCGCGACTAGGAGATGAGTAAAGCCCCCGGGCGCTTTCTTGAAGGGCCCGACCAGATCAAGTCCCCAAACTGCAAACGGCCAAGTGATGGGATCGTCTGCAAGGCTTGAGCCGCGGATGTGTCTCGCCGGCAAAGAATTGGCACCTTCGCAGTGCGCACGATCCGCTTCGGCGTCGGATCACGGGCGGTCGCCAATAAAAACCTTGTCGAAAGGCCTTTCCAACGAGGATCGGGTGCGACATGGTGGCCGCAGACTCGCCATGGATATCGAAAGGCGGTGCTTCCCTTGGTCGGCGAACGCACTCCGGAGGACCCCGAGGACTCCTTTGTAAAGGTCCGGGCCGACCAGACGAAAGATTTTGCCCGCCGAGCGAGGCGCCGGCCTCGGTCGGGTCGGGGAGCGACCCATCCACAAACGATTGATGAAGAGCTTCCTCCGCCGGATTCACCACAAAGACGCTGCGTTTGATCCGACTAAGTTCGCGCCGATCACAAGCGGCGGTTGGGGTGACCGTGCTAGGTGAATCGAGACCGCCGCCACCGAGTCCAATCGGATGGAAGGTTGCAGGAGGTCGCAGACGAAGATCCCGTGGGGTCGACCCTGCCGGAGTCAAGATTGGCTAGGCAATCGGCCTCACTGCTGTGGCGTCAGAGGCTGTGGTGGAGCTCGAAACCCTTGAACCGCTCCTCGAGCTTGCGCACTTCCCGACGGTATGATGCGCCATACGGGCGCCTCGCGGCTCGAAGCCTTCATGACTTGGTCGACGACAAGCTTGGAGTCCTCATGACGCAGAGTCGGCGAGCACCGAGGTCGGCAGCGATCCGAGACCGCTGACGAGCCTCGTGCTCGGCGATGTTGTTGGTCGCGTCGAAGAGCAACTCCGATGGCGATTGAAGTTTGTTCCCGAGCGGGAAATGATGATTTACTCCGCGCCCGCGCCGTTCTTGGTGTAGGATCCATCAAAGTACATTGTCCAAGATCGGTCCTCGACACGGTGGCGCTGGCTTCGATCCACTCGACGATGAAGTCCGCAGGGCTCGCGACTTGATCGCCGTCCGAGGGACGACGTTATGCCGTAGAATCACGAGCTCGAGCGCCCACTTGGCTATCCTCCCGAGGCGTCGCGGCTGCGACGATCTCGCCGAAGGGATGCGGTCACCACACATGATGGCGTCTTCGGTCGAAGTAATGGACGAAGCTCTTGGCGGTGAGCACCGCGTGAGCGCTTCCGCACTGTGGGTACGAGCCTTGACTCGGAAAGAACCTCGCCGATGAAGTAGATTGGCCGTTGTACCTTGAGTTCACGGCCTTCCTCCGCTCGTTCCACCACAAGGGCTGCACTAACGACTTGAGCAGTGGCGACGATGTAGAGGAGCAGCGGTTCGCCTGGTGCAGGGGTGACCAGGATTGGAGGTGAGGATAGGAAGGCCTTCAGGCGGGTGAGGGCTTCCTGAGCCTCCTGGGTCCAGCTGAAGCGGTCGGTTTTCTTGAGCAGCCTGTAGAGCGGCATTCCGCGCTCGCCGAGGCGAGACACGAAATGGCTCAAGGCGGCAAGGCACCCTGCTAGCCTCTGGACCCCTTTGAGATTAGGAATCGGGCCCATTCTTGCGATCGCCGAGATCTTCTCCTGATTGGCCTCGATTCCTCGCTCAGAGACGATGAAGCCGAGCAGCTTCCCCTTGGGGACCCCGAAGACGCATTTCTCGGGGTTGAGATTTATACGGAACCGTCGGAAATTCGCAAAAGTTTCTTCCAGGTCGGTAATAAGGTCGTGCGCATTCCTGGTCTTCACGACGATGTCACAACATAGGCCTCAACGTTGCGGCCAATCTGTTGTTGAAGCACGTTTGCATACATCATTGATGCGTAGCGCCGCGTTTTTAGGCCGAACGGCATTGTAACGTGAGCGAATGAGCCGAACGGCGTGATGAAGGAAGTCGCGAAATGGTCGGACTCCTTCATGCTATCCGTGGTAGCCCGAGTAGGCATCCAAAAGGAAAGAGACTCGCACCCGCGGTGGAGTCGACGACTTGGTCGATGCGGGCAAGGGAACAGTCCTTGGGACACGCTTTGTTGAGACTTGTGTAGTCAACACATTCTTCATTGCCCATTTTTCTTTTTACAAGTATGGGTTGGCCACCCACTCGGGGTGGCGGACCTCTTTATAAACCCCGCACCAAAAGCTTGGCGATCTCCTCCCTATGATCATGCGCCTCTCCTCGTCGAAGCGGCGCGGCGTTAGGCGGCCGGCTTTGAGCCCGGTCTGATGCTCAAGGAGTGCTCGGCGACTTCCTTGGATTCCCGGCATGTCGGAGGACCTCCATGCGAAGACGCCATTGTTGGCGCGAGGAAGTCGACGAGCGCTTTCCTATTTAGCGGGAGCGTGGCTCGACTGACGGTCTTGGTCGGATCGCGTGGATCGACCGCGACCTTCTTTGTGTCCTCGGCGGACTTGAAGGATCCCGCCCCCGACTTGCTGGACTCGGGGGGCGGACTCGGAGGCTTCCCTCCTGAGGTTGTCGAGCTCGGTAGACGCGATGATTGCCGAGGCGAGCTCACAACTGCTGCGCTCGCAGTTGTAGGCAAGCTGGAAAGATGATGCCACGGTGATGACTCCTCGTGGCCCGGGCATCTTCAGTTTGAGGTAGGCATAGCTGGGGACTGCCATGAACTTGGCGTAGCATGGCCGCCCAAGATGGCGTGATAGGAGCCGAGAAATCCACAACCTCGAAAGTGAGGGTCTCGGTCGGAAATTCCTGGTTCTCCAAAGGTGACGGGCGGTCGATCTGCCTCGAGCGGATGGGCTCGCTTGGCGTGGATGACGCCGTGAAAGGAGCCTTGCTCGGTCGGAGACTCGAACGAGGAATCCCCATGGCGCCGAGCGCCTCCACGTAGAGGATGTTGAGGCCACCGCCGCCATCCATGAGCGCCTTGGTGAGGCGCTTCTTCCCACGATAAGTCGACCACCGCCGGTATCTTCCGACGGGGACGTGGTCGGGTGATCGGCCCGATCAAAGGTGACCGGGAATTCTGACCACCGGAGGTATTGAGGGACGGCTAGTGAAGCGGTGTGGACCTCACGGTAGGCGAGTTTGAGTCGACGCTTGTCGGCGTAGCACGCCGGTCCGCTAAAGATCATGAGGCAGCCGTCGGGTTCGGGGAACTCGTCGTCCGCCTTCTTCTCCATGGCCCGTGGGGCCGTGGCTGGCTTCTTTCCTTTGCCCGTGGCGTCGTGGGCGCGCAGAAAGGAAGTGCCTCGAGACTTCGCATCCGGACTTATGTTTGACGGGAACCCGTGGTTCGCACGGGCCGTCCATCAATTTCGAAGTGGTCGGCGCGACGGCGGTCGCGCGCACGCTAAGGCGGCGGTCGGCGATGGCGACCACCGCTCAGCGGACTGTTTTCCATGCCGCTTACGCTTGTCGAGCGGTCGGAGGGGATCCGATTCGACGCCGGGCTCTTGTTGGGCCTTTCCTCCTTCGAAGATAGCCCCCACCTCCTCGCCGAGGCGCGGGTTGGTGGCGATGTCGAGGAGTTCCTTGGTGGTCCCGGCTTGAGATACCCGCTTGTGCACCGTGGCCTTGCGGAGGTGCCAGATGAATGCTCCCACGACATCGGCGTCGGAGATGTCGAGGAGCTTCGTTGCATTGGCGGAAAACCGCGGATGTAATCCCGGAGGGTTTCCCCGCCGCTTGCAGCCCTTCGTGTCCTTGTCGGAGTTGCTGGGCGCTTGTAAGTGCCACGAAGTTGCCGACGAAGAGGGTCTTTAAGTCGGCCCAGCCTCGATGGTTTTGGCGGGCAAGTACCGAGCCAAGCTCGGCCGAGTCCGCAAGGTAGATGGGAGGTACCGGATGATGAAGAGATCATCCGTCGCTCCCCGCCCGCTATGCGAGCCGGAGTCTTCAAGCCGACACAGGTTCGTGGCCCCGCAGTACTTGGCAATGTTAGTGGCGCCGGACCGCAGGAAATCCGCTGTCGGATTCTCGCGCGCCCCGTGGTCCGGACCATCGGGGCTTGGCTGCGGCGGTGGCGCCCGCCGCCCACTATACGTGAGTGGATGGCCTCCTCCGCGCCTTTCTTCGGCGCCGAGGGTGGCGCGAACGTCGAGGCGCCCTCGAGGCGCGCGCGCCGGGTGCGTGAGGCCCGGGGCAGCTCGTGGTGTGGCGCCGCCTTCGGACCCACCGGCCGACGGGCGGTGCGGGCCCGGTGGCGAGGTGGTGCCGAGCGATAAGAGCGGAGGTCGCTTGTGTTGCACGGCGCGCGCTACCACCACCGGAGGTTCTGCACGTAGCCTTGGCCTCGGGTCGACCGGCCCGGAAGGCCTCGGCAAGATCGCACCGCGCCACGCTCGCTTGCATGGGGAAGAACCGAGGGCCGCTTGATTCTTCCGCCACCAGGGGTGTGACGCTGCTGCGTCCGCGCCGCCGGGCACTCGCCGAGTCGCTGGCTCATCCCGCCCAGTTTGGCTCGAGTTGGTCGAGCTCACCCTTTGCCTATCCAGCTCTTGGCGTTGTCGCTGGAGTTCGGCGCGCGGGCTTGAGCGCGCTTCAAGACGCTTCTGCGCGGTGTTCCTCCCGCGCCTCGGTCGCCGGATGGGGCCCCGTAACCACGGGTTTATGATTAAATCGACCGTGTTCGCCATGTTGTACTCGCGAGAGTGCCGTCTCATGCGGCGTGGTACTCCGTGACGGAGCCGGAGTCGTGGTCGGAAGAGTCTTCCAACACTCGTGGATAAAGGCCGAATGTAGCCGCCATAGCCACAAGTCGCGAGCTCGCGGGGTGACACGGTCACCGTCGAGCCGCGGAGCTTTTGCCGACGTGGCGGAGCGCTCCTCGGCTCCGGCCTGACTCGCAGGGCGCCCAGCCGAGCTTATGGTTCGTCGGAGATGGCGCCCGTGCTTTCGGGCGCCGGACCTCGGTGGCGGCGGGGATGAGCGTAAGCCTCCCGCCGAGGTGACGGCAAAGTTGAGGGAGCCGGCGGATCTCGCTTCCCAGCCGCAACCATGCCGTCGCAGTGGAAGATGCCATCGGAGGCAAGCGAATCCGAGATGGTGATGAAGACGCACGAAGACCCCTACCGGGCGCGCCAACCGCCGGCGTTTGAGCACCGCAAGTAAATTTGTAAGTCTAAGGGTCGCGCGTTCCACTCCTCGAATGGTTAGACTCGTAAGTCCAAGATGTATACCGTTCGGGCCAAGATCCCTACTCCGGTTCGTGTGGTGGCATTGTATTCTCAAGATGTATGATCGCACAAAGTTTACAAGAGAGAGTGCCAATGACTTAGCGAGTTGGGTTTGATGGCGCTCTCGCCTCTATTTTCTACGGGAGTTCCTGCCTCCTTTTATACGAAAGGAAGGGGCAGGTTACATCGAGAATTGGGAGAGGACGAGACGACCTACACTAGGAGCTTCGGTCCTTCGTTCTGCTGACTGATCATCGCTGAGTCTTGCCCATGCTGGGTCGGTAGCTTAGTCGGTCAGGGCGGTTAGGTATTTCCCCGGGAAACGGCGTACCGCCTCTGCGAACCTTACGGTGTTGACGTTGTCGCGCTCGACGTGGGTGTTGCCTCGGAGAGGGCGTGTCTTCGCATCAGATGCGACCGGTGATGGGATCGGGAGCATGACTTGATCACCATTAAACCTCTCGGGAAGGAGCCACCGCCTTGTATAGTCACTTTGATTGACCCGCTCGTGGGTACGTGGCGGTTGTCCGGTAGAGGCTTCGACACGCGCCCTTGGCGGGGTGGTCTTGGCACGATCGAGTCGGGGATCCCGACCGCTGCGGGGTCGGGAGCCCCGCTTAGTCGGAGCCGGGGCCGCCTCACGAGGAGGTCGAGCTTAGCTCGGTCGGAGACATTCCCCGGCCGGTCGGAAGGAAGTTCCGTGTGGCTTGCAGTGCTTCTGCCAGTAGTGGGATGGAAGCGGCTGTTGGGCTTGAGTCAGTGCTTGAGGTCACGCCACGGTCACCTTAGACCGTTGGGGTACCCCTGTTATAAGTATTCGTCAACTACACATATCCTTATTAAATAGCGTACCACAACTACTTAATCTCTTCCAAAATAAGAGTAGGGAGAAAAAATTATAATAACCACACTTTAAATTCTCTCGATGAATAAATATATATATGGAAATAAATATTCTTGAGACCATAGACAAATAATATAGTGAAACTGAGGAGTATATATGGCTGCGCTTGGATAACTGAAATTTTGTAAAACTCCTCGTGCGGCTGGCAGGTGGGGTTGGCTCTTCCATGTGGTTGTGTTAGGGTGTGTACAATAGTTTATCTCTAAAGATTTTAATGAATCTTCTAGAGATAATATTAGAGACAACATCTCTATAATTATTTATCTAACTATTTTATATTATTTTCATCATATTTTACTCTCACACTCTATCACTACTTACGTTGGTTTGTGTGATCAAGTTATCTTTTACATAAGTGACAGCACATTCTCTTTCCTGACCTCGTCTCTCTTTCACGTAGGATTTTGCTGACATGTTATAGCGAAGATATAGCTAAAATGATACTATTAGATATGCCCTTACCGCAACTAGTATTAGTCCTTAATGCCTTGCCGCCTTAGTAACAAATTGCCCCATAATGATACGGTCCTAATGCACCCAACAAGGCATGCTATTAGTCTTTTCTTTTTTATTCTTCTTCTCCGTGGTGTTAATCGCTCTTTTATATATATGTAATCAGTGCACTACTTAAGAGAAAAAAAGTAGACGTGAGCCTTTTGGGTCTATATATATATTGCGACTACTCAATTAGCCTTCGAATGGATTGGAGAGATGCGGACGAACCTCACAGGGAAAAAACATCACTCACATACTACCTTTATTAATGTTGGTGGAATCCCGGTCACCACAGCGCTCTGAGCCGAGTCGAGTCGAGCCGCGAAAAAAATTTTGTGCTTAAATCCTTCTTTAGAAAAAAAATTACAGCTAGATCCTTTTTCGAAAAACATTATATTTAGATCCTTTTTCGGGAAAAAATTTATATTACGTTTATATCCTTTAAGTCTTTTTAAGCATTATGTTTAGGTCCTATTTTGTCCTTAACCGAAAAAAACAACGTTTATATCCTTTTCCGGAAAAAAACCGTTTAGATCATTTTTGCCATTTTTTAAGTGCAGAGCGGCGGTCACGGCGTGGCACGTCGCGGTAGCTCAGATATATTTATATTTTTTCAACCGTTCCGCCGAATAAATGCGAAAAAAGCAATTACGTTTGTATTCTTTTAATCGTTTCACGTGTCTCCTCGATTTGCTCGCGTAGGGAGCGGCGATCGCGCGTTTTCTCGATTTGCTCGCGTAGGTAGCGACGATCGCAACGTGACATACCGCGGTTGCCTACCTAATTGATCCTATTAGTACTACGTGTGTGTCATTCATTATACGAAATTCTAGCATTTCAACTGGCACCCCCCACGCCAATTCATGGTCCGACCCTATTCCCCTTGGAACCCTGCTTGACAGTAACAGTATATATAACGACAATGCAACATCCAGTGACCTCTTTCCTGCATCGTCAACTCTGTATTGTACAGTATTTGTATGTACTCGAGCTAAAAATGGCTTTGGAAGCTTCCTAACAAAGCCGGCGCTTTTTCATCTCCCTGACAAACTTTTTCTTAACAAATCTGCTTTACTTCCAAATGCAATTGCAAAAATAATATCTTTTTAACCGCGTAAACGTCGATAGACCATATGTATCACCCGCCGCACTTCTGTACTACGACGGGAGTTGCCACGCTTCAGATCGCGATAGGAGTTCTCGCACAATGAACCTCGTGAAGAGAGGTACCGCAGAAGAAAGAGCTCAATGGGAGCAACCTGCTACCAGTAATGCTGCCTCGGTAGGTATTAATTAAACGATTTAATTAAGAAAGTGATTAATTAGTTAAAGTGTATTTAATGGATTTGATCGGCACATTTCCTATCGAGGAAGGGGAGCTTAGCAGAAACCTTGCCACAACATATCAGCGCAGCAAGTGACACGTGCCACTTGTCGTGTCTTTTGCGATCATAGAGAGGATCATTTTTACAAATTTATATATATTTTTTAAAAAAACTAGATTTTAAAAAATGTTGTTAAGGGACTAGAAAAGAGACTACTTTCTTCTTCCTAACAAGTGCATGAACAAGAACTTAGCGTAGCTCAGTTGGCTCCAGCGCGCCGTCGTCCAGCAAGCCCACCTGCGTACACGTTTAGTGGGACAGCGTGTACCTACGTTCCAGAGGCTACTGAGCTTCAAAAATTTCTTATCGTGTGTATGGGAGGCGCACGTATATATATACGTGTAAGGTATAAGTGTAATATGCGTGATTTATACGCTTAAAAAAAATAAAAGTTGCATGCACGCGATACTACATATGCAGGTTCAAGACCTACGAGGAATCGCCATGGAAAGGCCATTCCAGCTTCTTCATGATTGTCACAGAAAAGATCACAGGCGCACACAGTACATTCGGCGACCAACAAAGCAACGTGACACGTGGCACGCAGGGGGTGATGCGGCGGCGACCATTGATGTATGAGACGGAGAGAGGCACCAGAAGCTCAGTCAGATATTTTTCTTTGCCCGGCGAAATAACAAAGTCCTACAGCATATACACTGCGCAGTTTTCCAGCGTCAGAACGGGGGGAGGAAGGAAGGTGCGGCTGAGATTACTCTGCCCATCCACGCTATGAATCTTTCGGGTCTTCCGTTTTCTTTCGGGGTGGGGAGAAGAATCCCTGAACCCTCGGCGCTCAAAACAAACGTCACCGACGACATCATTCGGGAATCATGGCTTTTGACGACGGTGACATTGGTTCCTTCTCTGCACCGGCGTGCACCCCTCCTGGAGCACTAGTTACGCTTTGGTCAGTGTCATTGGTAGGGCTAAACCAGAGTGGGTGCTAAATCAGAGCACGACGACTTTTCAGCAGTAGCGTATGCCGGTGCTTTACCTTTTCTTTAGCCTCTCCCAACTTCCACGGAAAGAGATTCGGTGCGGCGGCAACGGTGATCGCAACTTTAGCGGTCGCTAGCTATCGGCATTGTTTGATCACTGGAATGAACTGTTCAGATCTCGCTACAGTATTAAAAACAGTATTGGCTATAACGGATGCTACAGGCAGATGTCGTTACAGTATTCTGTAAAACGGTACATTCAAAAATCTGAACCATCCCTTTTGGGTTTAATGGTCGGCTACCGACTGCAGTGGATCTCAATTCAACCTCGATGGCAATCCTACGGGGTTCTAGGGGCGTAGCGGACATAATCGGCACTTCAGTATATATATTTAGTGTGGTTTAATATCTTTCAACTGTAACGAGTAGATTACTGAATGCTACGTTGCTTGTGGAAGGTGAATTTTTCGTAAGAACCAAGCCACAAATTCCGAGCTTTGTTTGAAACGTATGAATTTTCCTTAGGTTTATGTATTAATTAAACAGTTTCTTGTGAAATTTATGCGTTTCGAAATAAGCCGTGCTTAGGCCCTCTAGTTAGATCACGGGAAATCTGCGGAAGCACCCATTCTCACTAATAGTTTTCGTGTCAACATTCACTTTGAGAATCATGTGCAGCCATGGTCTCGAGTGGTTATGTGAGCGGATAAGGATTCAAGCCCCGTTATGTTGACCAGAGTTCCAAGGGCTAGTATGCAGGGCAGTACCACCCGGCACTAAAATTTATGAAACGCTATAACATCGTCTCTTCGATTGGTTAAATATTTTTATTGAATTGATTCCGATTTCGGTGGTTTATGATTTTCATGATCTTAGAATTATTTATATTGCACTTTTAGTAAATTTCAAATATGTGTGTTGGATTTATGATATTGTGAAATTATTATACAAGACTATAGGAGCGTAAGTGTTAAATATGCACGCCTTAAGAAATTTTTCTAGTTCTGCTGCTGCTAGCACGGGTGGAAATCGAGACAAGTCCTATTTTTTTTTGAGCTTTTTCCGAATTTGACATGGTTTGATTTAATGTTATTTAATTTATAGTTTGGAAGGATTTTTAGAATCGAGCTAACGAGCCGAGCCGAGTCAGAGCAAAGTCCAATTTCATTCGAAATTAACTTATTTTTGTGTTTAACCAATGAACAAGTGTAATTAGAGCAATTTTGAACCGAACTAATGAGCCCCATAAAGGAGCTTTTTTTCTGGCCTTAAGCACGAGTAGCTGAGCTCAAATTTTCTTACAAGAAATGGAGTCTCCATGTCATCTCTTCATACTCTCATTGTCGCCTGTCAAAGAAAGAATGCAACGGGAGAATCAATTCACTTCCGTGCTCTGTTGCCTACCGCTTAGCATTGGTGGGATCAGAGCCAGATTCATCTAGCACACCATTGTACGCTGCCTAAGTATGTCCTTGTTGTGCAATAATAACAATGGCTTAATTTCAGGATTGGGTGTCATTTGTACGTAGTGAAAAATTCCCAGTGAGATTCTGCTCGAGAGTAGATGCGTATGCACTATGCCCCACAAGGCAGTCAGACAATAAAGATGATTCCATTGGCTAACATTTCTTCATTTTGGATGGATGGGATCATGGGATTGCTTGCTAGATTCTCCCACTTGACGGCAGAATGGACAGCGAATAGAGATATGAAAGCAATTGACAACGAGATAGTGGAAGAAACAAAGAAAATAAGATAAGAGATGGTAACAATGGTAACGTAAGGAGAAGCTGTCCTTTGAAAAATTAGAAGTGGACGAGAAGTCGTGGCCCCGCTGATTGATTGCAAATGCCTTGGCCTCTTTTATGTAGTACTAACCATAGTTTGCCAGATTACTTGTAAACATCCGTGAATCACGAACCAGATTCATTGAACCGGAATCGGTTTAGGCTTCGGGGTTCATGTTCGCAGTAGAAATTGAAAGAAAAAGTGGCTAAATTGTAAACCTGAATCCTAACTTGGACGAATCACGTTTCTGATAACTATAGTACTAACCTTCCCTGCATGCCTTCCACCCTATACCCCATTTCTTTTTGGTGATTTGTACACTCTGAAAAAGACGTTTTGCTTATCATGACCAGAGAGCCGCCGCTGTCCAATAAGCAATAGACGAGTTCTATTCTGTAGTAGTTGAATAGTTGGGTGGAAATTAGAGAAATTTTACAGTAGATTACATAGGTAGTAAGTAGTGGTAGTGAGAATCAAATCTAACCATCCATTCTTAAGGGTATTTTAGACTTTTTTTATCCATTCATCAGGGGTATTTTAGATTTTTCCTAATTCGTTTATAGTTTTGGATTCACCGAATACCTGTTGATCTTTAACGACTTCTTATCTATTCATCCGTCATTCATCAGGATCATAGGACGTGTTTTAGCGTAGAGGGCAGATAGTATGACGGAAGTTTTTACCCTTTTATCTCTCTTTCAATTTTACTACCAATACTATAGATGGTAGTATAACTAGATATAAATTGATCTCAACCATTAGATTCAAAGGAATAGACGGCTTATATTGATTTTAATCCACCATAAAAGAGCTCGGAAATTAAAGGGAGGCATAATCTACCCCCAAATAAAAATGTCAAGGCACTGCAGTACAATTTGCTCTTTAGCTCAATAGGACTATTTTGTCAAAATATTATGCCAAAATCGTCAGCGTAGGTTTGGTTTTCACCGTCCTTTGATAATCAAGGCGAAAATTAAACTGTACAGATGAAAAAATATGTACGAGTACAGGAAATAGAGGTTCGCAATATTCTTGCAGTAAACTTTGAAATTATCCGCTTATCTGTACTTCATGCGTTTGATTTCTGATCAAACAGCTCATGCATAGTCAATGATACAAGCAGGTAAGCATAGGAAAGCAATATGATGGTTGGAACTTGGAAGTCTTGTTGCCTGCGTCACAGAAAAGATGGCCCACTCAAATGAATTTATCGAGTATGACAATCTCCTGCGCTGGAAATCTGTCTTGATGCAATGAACTCAATTTGTTGGTGCTACTTGCAAGAAGGAACCTGAGGACCACAGGTCACTAGATAGGCTTATAGCACTCTAGCAGAGAGAGGACAAATGCATGGCGCAAAATTCTAAAGCCAAGGTACGCAACAAGAGTATATTCAACTGGTTAAAAATATATATGAAAGAATCTTATGTACACGAATATACGTGGACCAAAATTGATAGGACAATTTTGTCAAAAGATCTTGTAGCTGGCGGTTCTGTGAGGCCAATCGTCGTAGAGTACCCTCCATTCAGCTAAGCATGATTGGAGTTTCTCACAATGAAAGAGACGCATGAATAAGCAAATAGCCAAATACTCTGCCTCAGTCTTAAGCTAAAAAAAATTGGGCTATAATTTTACATCGCTGTTTATCAGTTCGTGCCATGGACGCATATCTAAAAATGACATCGCAAGGCAAAAATAGCAAGTTAAACTCCCTTTTCCCTTGTAAAAACATAAACCTTCTCAATCGTTATTCATTATTTAGAAGAATACTATCCATTAGCTAAATCTTGATCACAAATTAAAAATATGAAACTGGTAGTATCTAGTCAGTGCTAAGCAGTGTAGTCTTGTACTCCAAACTCTTGTTTTCCCCTTGTGCATCCATTTCAGACAGGGATCCCATGCAGTTATACTGGGGACTGCAAGTTACTCAGTCCTCAGTCTGCCGTCCGATGAAAAAGCGGCGCACAAGATTTTCTCTGGATACTGTAGCAAAAACACTGTAACGGTACTGTAAAAAGTTACTTTGTAGTCCCCAGTATAACTGCCGAGGATCCCTGTCCATCCATTTCATAGTCTGCCTGTGTGTATGGGGTAAAGTCAAACCATCAGAGCAACATCTTATCGCTTAATCAAAATAAGTAGCTTGGTGATGGATGGCAGCACATGTCTATGAATTCTATATTTTTGCATGAATATTGTACCGCTACTCACTATTTAATTATTGGCGATAGCATCCCTTGACACGCTATTATGGACGAATTACTCTTTTACTTCACAAAGCCCAGAGGACATGGATAAATGCTTATTTTTCTGATACCATTATAGAATTATTTGGTTCCCTCTGTTTTTTTAAAGTTGGTTTTCAAATTTGAACTGTATATGCTTTTGTCATGCTTATTATAGCAGTTTTTTCAACAATATTTTATTAAAAATAGTAACTAGAAGACTTGAGACTTAGGGTAATGGGTAACTCCCCAGGCCAAATGCAACAAGAGAAGTTGAGAACCCAGAGGCCTTGTTCAGAACCAAGCCTATTTGATTTCATGACGACGCCAATCAAAAGAAAACAAAGAGGGTCTGTCTTTGTCCAGACGGAAGTTCAAGTAATACTAGTATATAACCAAAATACCGGTGATTTGCACCGATATGTTTGCCAATGCCAACCCGTCCTACATTCATTGCCCCAGGAAACTGTTCTTTCCATGTTTCAAGACGCTTTTACAAAAAAATTATGTACAATCAACAAGACTCTTGGACAACCCAGAATCCAATATTCACATCATTGCATGCCTTGGCTAACATCTTCACTCCCAGCTGCAGCTTTAGTGGAACAAGCATCTCTTACTGAACTGCATGGCTAAAATGGACATAGGCTCAAGCTCAGACGTTACGCAAAGAAATATAATAGATTAATAGGTGATTTAAACTATATGCAGACATAAACCACATACCAGAATCTGAAATTGTGATGAATGTTGGTTGTGGCCTGGACACACGAGGGTGATAACTTGTCATCTGACAGACCCCTGTCATTCTGTCAGCATGGTAACACTGATTACACATCTATATCTAATTACAGAACATTCTCAGATGGATACGAACGATTTAGATACATTAGATCTCACCTTAATTAATCATCTTTTGTGTCTTTGTCCTGCGGTCCTCGACACTGCCTGCTGTTTAGAAAGGATTTCAGCTATAAGTTGTCTTGGGCCAAAGAGTTGTGCATTTTTCAAAAGCAAGTTCCTTGATGATGAGTCCACGGAATATCCTTGACCGGTCATCCAGTCCAAGAGACATAGCAGCAGCTGCTTCTTATCAGGCTTTTGGATGTATCGCTGAATTGCTCTCCCAAATACATCCTGCATGTGGAGTAATTATGTTTGCCATTGGAAGAAAGATCAAGTTAGCAGCTAGCCACTAAAAAAGAGGGGGTATTATAGTGATAAAGTGCTAAGATGATGGTAGATCTTTGTGCTTATGTTCTGTGATACGAGTTGTTGTTTGAATGTCTTGGTGACAGTGCAGAAATGGTGTTTTTATGCCTTGCAAAGTTCGTATGTAAGAACTTTTGTAATGCTTAGTAGAAACTGGGGTTTCCCTCCCCTTTTTCTCAAGAAAAAAAGGCACTAAAATGAAGAGAACACATGTCATAAACAAGTGCTCTGAGTTTGGACTTAGAGTGATAAAAGCTATAGTTTGGAAATTGTATGTATCCTATTGGATCCCACATCCTTTATTTATAGTGAAGATAACAACTGTATTATAATCGAATTCTATCTCTAACTTCCGAATTTATTTCTAATCTAACCGGACTCAATCCGGGCTCTATCCCAACACTCCTCTCAAGATGGGTTAAAAATATCAATCATACCCATCTTGTTACATATTGTAGTACCCTCGCTAGGATCTAACCCTTTAGTGAAGAAATCAGCCAACTGTTCACTAGACTTGACGTACTCAGCTTCAGTATTCTATCATCTAGCTTCTCCTTGATAAAGAACCTATTGATTTTAACATGCTTCGTACGATCATGCTGTATTGAATTGTTAGCAATGTTGATCGTAGATTTATTGTCATAATGCAATACCAAGGGACCACTCCTCAACACCCAAAGTTCAGACAATAGACCCTTCATTTAGACCATCTCACTCAAACTTAATAAATTGTAGACCTCCTATCATCCATACTGCTCGCCCAGTCAACATCATAATATCCTTTCACATTTAAGTGTTGATTCTTCTTATTGAGTTGCATGCACCAGCCAGTTCACCCAAAAGCTTAAGCTGATGAGGAAAGGTGGGCAATTCACTTATATTTCAACACTCCCTCACGTAGGCTCCTCGTGCCTAGGACGTGGAATAGAAGTGGATCGCAATTTTTTTAATTGCGCCAACCGGTCTTGAACTCGAGACTTCTTGGCTCGATACCATATTGAGTTGCATGCACCAGCCAGTTCACCTAAAAGCTTAAGCTGATGAGGAAAGGTGGGCAATTCACTTATACTTCAACACTTCTGAACCAAAGTCCTTTCCCAGACTATTCTTTAAATATCGTAGAATCCGAAAGACAGCTTTATGTGTCATGTTCTAGGATCATGCATATATCAACTTACCACACTCACTGCATATGGAATATCAGGTCTTGTATGGCACAGACAGATGAGACGCCCAACCAATATTTGATAACCTCCTTGTCAACTGGATCACCAGACTCGGCACAGATTTTGTGATTCTTGTCAATAGGCAAAGCAATAAGACAACACCCAAGCATACAAATTTCCACTAACAGATTAAGGACATACTTCCTTTGAGAGAGAACTATCTCTTATGGAGACCGAGCGATCTCAATTTCAAGTATCGAAGAGGTCCAAGATCCTTAACCTCTAATGCTTCTCCTAGTCTCTCCTTCAGGCACTTGATTTCTTCGCTATCATCTTCGGCTATCACAATATTATCAGCATAGGCTGCTAGTATAGTGATATGCGAACCTCTATGTTTGTAAAACACCGTATGATCCCCATTGCACTAGGAATATCCCATACCACAAACTACAAGCCTAAACCTGTCAAACCACGCTAGTGGAGACTACTTTAGGCCATATAGAGACTTTTTAAGCTTACACGTCTTTCCGGTTCTCAAAGCCAGGAGGTATCTCCATTTATACCTCCTCTTGTAATTCTCCACGGAGAAATGCATTCTTCACATCCAACTAACGAAGAGGTCACCCAAAAATAACAACATAAGGAATCAACATTCTCACCATACTCATCTTCGCTACTGGTGCAAAAGTCTCATCATAGGCTATCACATACGTGTCTGATAACCTTTGTAACCAACCTCCCCTTGTATCTGTCCACCTTGCCTTCAGGAATTTGTTTCACCGTAAAGACCCATTTGCATCCCATTGCTTTCTTTTCTACTGGAAGTGTAACAAGATCCTAATTCTTGTTCTTCTGAAGTGCGCCAACCTCTTCTTTCATGTCATCATTTCATTTAGGATCCTGCTTAGCAACCCACCAATCCTTTGGAACATGTAGTGTTTGGAGAGATACAATGAATACTTTGTATACTGGAGATATGAGAATATGAGATAAAATTTGCAATGTCATGCTCAAAGCCATACCGCGGTGGAGAATTTCCAGCCATAGTTGTCACGGTGTCGCCTAGGCAACGCCTAGTCGTCGCAGTGGCCGAAGGGGGTTGCCATGGTAGCTCGCCTCGACTGGTGTGGCGGTGGCCGACGAGGGGCCATCGGCGACAGAGGAAGTGAGGGGCGGGCGACGCTCGGCAACAGAGGAGGCTGGTGATGGATCGGAGGAGGCCCGGATTTGCCGTCCCCGCCACATATCGTTTGTCCCTGCAGCCAGATCCGCCATCGATTCTTTCTTTGTCGGCGTCTCGCGCCTCTCCTCACCGACGATTCGGCCTCTCCCCACCGTTGAGCGCCGTCGCGCGCGTCTCCCCGCCGTAGCGCGTGCCTCCCCGCCGTTGCGCGACTCTGGAGGTACCATCGGGCGTTGGTCTCCCCGAGCTCTGCTAGTAGGTTGGTAGTTGTGCACTTGTGCTAGTTAGTAGTAGTGTAGTACCTTTTGTAATTTATCTATCAAGCTGACCTGTGTGGTGTTACTTTAGTGATCTAGTGTTGATTTGCAACTTGTCACATGCTTGTTCGATGGCTCCAACTTGCACTCTGCTTTTATTTTTCTATAGTAGTACTTAGTAGTAATGCTAGACTGCTGCTTCTTCTTCATCGTCTAATCATGGCCTAGGCAGCTGTCTAGGCACCTAGGCGTCCAGGCGCTCCGAGCTCGCCGCACCAGGCCGTACCGTAGTGACAACAAAGTTTCCAGCACTAGCTCTAATTACCCTACGTTGTGCAAGAGGTAACTATAAATGAGAAGAATCAAAAGGAACATTACCACTTGTCCCAAGGGGAGGCAAGGAATTTGATGGAGAGACTTGAGGAGAAACTTGGGACTGAGATTGAATCAACTGGAATGGCTGATTGATCAGGTTGTAGTTCTCTGGTAGCACCTGCTCAAGTGTTGACAGCAGTTGTTGTTTTTCCCTATGTCTCCCTGGTTCCTCTGGTAGAACTTGTTTATCTAACGATGCTAGTGCTGGCGACAATGAATATTTCTCCCCTGTCTCCTAAAGTGTCTTCTCTGATACACCATTAGTTCTTATGTGGCTATCACATCTCTTGCACATTTTGTATACAGACTCGGAGACTGAATTATCCCCCACAACAACTTCTTTCCTTCGATTATCACTCCCACTCTCCTTGTACTCCCCCCTCAACTATCACCCTCGGCGACAGGAGAGAATTCCTCTAAGAATTGACCAAGATAACCACTACTCGTGTAGTATGGCTCTAACTGCCGAAAAGTTACATCCATACGAACAATTTTCTCTCCATTGGGTTCTAGCACTTATATCCTTCTGACTAGATAAACATCCTACGAAGACACACTTCACAGCCCGAGGATCCAGTTTGCCAACTGTTGGCCGATGATCTCGTACAAAGCACACACAACGAAACACCTTATGAGGAACCTTGAACTCTCTTTGACCCAAAAGAAGTTCAGTGGGAGACTTCATCCCACGTATTCGAGACGGCATGCGATTGATAAAATATGTAGCTGTCAATACCGCCTCACTCCAAAATCTCTTCGGAACATTCATCTGAAGCATGGGTGAAAGTGCTACCTCCAACAAATGTCGATTCTTTCTCGCAACCACTCCATTTTGAGGCGGGGTTCCTGGACAAGTGGTTTGATGAAGTACCCCATTCTCCGAGAGATATGCTACAAACTCCTTGTTAACATACTCAATTCCAATGTCAGTTTAAAGAATTCGAACCCCTTCGTATCAAACTGAGTAGCCACCAACCGATGGAAGTCCTAGAAACATCGAAGGCCTTCACTCTTATGCTTCATCATATATATCATACGAGTGTAGCAATCAATGAATGTGACAAACCACTTAAAACCAGTCATAAAGGTAACTGAGCATGAACCCCAAACATCAGAATGTATTCATATAAGTTCATAACTCTGAAGATCAATACTAATATAAGTAGACCATATATACTTTCCAAACTCACAAGCATCACATACAAGTTTACTCTTATCTACTTTATTAAACAACTCAGAATATATCTGACAACTCTCAAACAAAGAATGTCCCAAACGACGATGATGCAACAAAACCTCTTCCTCAACTCCTCTTGCAGCCACAGCCAATGCTATATCTACCTAATCAATATACCACAATGCATTACGCCTGATTCTAGTCTCAATTTTTCTCCCAGTTCTCTTCTCCTGGAATAGACGAGCCCTCATAAAATAAGACAATGCATTTGAGTTGGTCGATGATGGAACTAACTGAGAAGATTAATCGGAAAGGACGGGGCATTCAAGACAGAGGATGAAGAAATAGATGACGTGCACTCTAAAGATCCTACTCCTTGAATAAGCTGAGAGGTCCCATAAGCTATCTGAACAGTTTCAGAATGTGTATATAGAATGTAGGATGCAAATGCTCTAAGAGAACCTATGACTTGCCTAGATGCCCCTGAATCTATGACCCAATCAATATGAGGATGCGTATATGTGGATGCAAGTGCTTGTGTATGAATACCTTCGTCCATGTGGGCGTAGTTGGCAATGTTACCAAAGGAGGTGGCAGATGCTGTCGTAGAAGCTCTAGAAGACTCTAATGCTTTGCCCTTCTGCCATTGCTCTCATTGCATGGCCTACTCGCTTGTCAGAGTCACAGACATGCTTTCTTCTGCCATAGCTATATTGGCTCTAGGGCCACCCTGCCCCTGCCTCGGTCTCCACTATCTCCACTTTGACCTCCACGAGCCCTATCTCCTCGGCCTCCACAATCTCCACCTCGGCCTTCACTATACCGTGGGAGAACAGGCACGACTTAGGTATCCTTTTACCCTACAGTTGTAGCACTCCCTATCATCAGGTACAACATAGACATATTTTATTGGGTTGTTGCTTCCCATCACTCGGTAGTCAAACTTTCTCTTGCACCATAGCTGAAATCGCTTCCTCTATAGTAGGTAGATTCGTCAAGTGAAACATAGCAGATCTCCTGCTCTCAAATTCTAGGTTCAACCCCTTTAGGAAGTCTGTGACTCGTCTACGTTGCGACCACATCTGCCAACCTCAACATCACCAGCACATGTCAATTGCAGTGGATCATAGCGATCCATGTTTGCCCATAGCTGTTGCAATTAACTAGCATACTCTTGGACGGTCTTCTCCTGTTTTAGGGCCTCCACCTTGCCATCAACCTCCACCATCATCACATTACCTGCCCCAGAGTACATGTTACTCAGTCTTTTCCACATCTCTGCTGCACTCCGCATCGTCCCCACCATCCGAGCAATGGATGGACACATCAAAGTTAGCAACCAAACCACCACCAGAGAGTTAGTGGTGTTCCACATCCTCCAATCCATGCTTGCCTTGTCTACAGGCTCAACACAAATCTCCTGCAAGTAGTGCTCTACCCCCTTCGTCCTCAGAATTAGCTGAGCCCTTCGAGACTAACTCAAGTAATTCTTGCTCTCTTCCAATTTCACATCATTAGACATCAGCTCCAGCTTCAAATCGAATGATCCTGTACCAGCTCTCAGACCAATCATACATGTCGTTAAAAGGTCACGTAATATGCTTCTTATGTCACCCCAGTGACGAAATTGACTCAACCATCGCCCTCTTCTCTTTGGCAGCCTTCGTTATGGTGTCCTCTTCCTGCTTACTCATAGCTTCAATCTCCTTCGGAGTCACCTCGTACGACCAACTGGAGCAATGCCGATCACAAATCTATGTCGCACGTATCTCCAACAATAATGCCAACGCAAGACAGACGTGTCACCTCTAATATAAATAAAAAACATATCAGCAAAAAACTTTTTTGCTTTTTTTCCTACTCCTTTTTCTTTTCTTTTTTCTTCTCTCCCTCGGCCTCCCCTTTCTTTTCTTTTTCTTCTCGACTCTCTCTTTTTGTTCTCCTCAAGCGAGCATCATGGAGCGGCGGCAACCTCCCGAGCGAATCTGCGGTGCGGCGACACCCCCCTCCCAAGCGGATCCACGTAGTGGCGGCCCAAGGGGGATGGGAGAAGGGGTCCAGAGCGACGGTAGCGACCAGAGGTGGAGGTTGGTAGGTTACAAGGCGAGGGAGTCGGGAAGCTGGCCGGCGGCGAATCGAGAACAATGACGGTGGCTCAAGGTTAGGCTTTGATACCATATAGTTTGGAAATTATGTGTATCCTATTGGATCCCACACCCTTTATTTATAGCAAAGATTACAACCGTATTATAATTGAACTCTATCTTGGTCAATTTGGCTATGTCGAGATAATGTGGTTTTTGATAGAAAAAAGACCTCTAATCCGTTGTAGGTTATCTATATGTGCATCAATTGATGGCGATCATGGTCTATGCTTCAGCGTCCGGATGCTCGGGAGGTGGTGTTTTGGCTTGCAGATCGCTTGAGATCGCGGTCACGGATCTCTTCATCAAGCATAGGTGGCGATTCAGTAACAGGCTATGTGCGGAATGAGGCTTTATGTTTCATGTTTCTTATATCTTGTTGCAACTTTCTTTCAGTATTTGTATGACTTTTCTTGGCAGTTTTTTGCTGTAACTTTGTAATAAACGGTTGGATATCCTTTTATTGACATCTTTTGCTGTAACTTTGTAATAAACGGTTGGCTGTGTGCATATACGATGCAGAGGCCGGGAGATATAAACTTCCATTATCTAAAAAAAATCTCTAACTTCGGATTTTCTCTCTAATCTAACCGGACTCAATCTGTGCTC
This sequence comes from Otatea glauca, assembly GCA_036346275.1. NCBI lineage: Eukaryota > Viridiplantae > Streptophyta > Magnoliopsida > Poales > Poaceae > Otatea > Otatea glauca. The sequence goes on along the minus strand of CM070712.1, from coordinate 20,702,305 downwards.
TATCCCAACAAAAGCAGATCAGAATATCGAGCAACAGAAGACTTGGGATTCAAAATATGTTTATGTGTATGCACTGAGCAATCATGAGTAGAAAATAGTAAATTCTACCACTAGAATACTAGAAGGCATTTGAAACTGATGTAGTCTGTGAATTGCACAACTGAGATGAGAATGTGGATTTAAGAGTATCAACTGTCATATGCACTTTCAAAGTTGCAAGCTAGCTTATACCATGCAATTTTTCAGAACATCCCTCTGTCCTAGCCAGCTCTAAGAATTTAACCAATTTTGAATATCCGGCTAGCCGGGCTTCAACTCCAAACTAGAATTAAAAAGGTACAAATACAGAACCATCACCTGGCTGATACGCCACTCTGAACGGTTCAGTGCTTTCATGACATCGTTAATCAAATTTATGTTGCCCGATACCATGAAAGATCTAGCGAATTTCTCCAAAAAACGTGGAGATATCAGCTGAGCATTGTCCTGTTCAATAGGCATTTTCTTAGTGAAGGCACACAAAGCTAACAATAGAGATGCCAATAGCGAATGCCAAAAGCATAGCACCTTAACAACTATATATGCATTCTTGAGGAGTCCTGCCGGAACTAAGATGCCTAAAACCTTCTCATGAAGAGATTTACACACTGTTCTCTTACTGTATCTCAACATATTATATACAGAAAATGCTTCAGAAGGAAAACCTGCTTCTCCTAGCTGTACCATTATCTCAGAACAAAGCTCCTGGAAAAGATGTTAGAAATTTTGGTTACTGCTTACAGATTGTCTACAACCAAAAGCAGATTCAACACATATTGCAAGGAGATCGAGAAGTGCAATGCTCACCACTCTATTCCACAAGATTAATAATAGATAGTCCTAATTCTAATCAGCAGAAATTACCAAGAATGTAATAATGTGGCTTGATCGAGCATAGAACTTAATAAAGATATATTAAATAGATCAAAGACATAGGAACCAAAATACCTCATTTAATTGATAGCCTTTTGTATGCATATCTTCAATTGTCTTGTATGCCAGGTGATAGACCTTTCCCTTGCAGAAGTACCTTATTAAGGTATTAAATGTAATATTATCAGGTGATATGTTCAATTCATCCATTTTCTTCAGCATCCTCATTACACTTTCCATATCATTTGTGCTGCAGTAAGCACGAAGTGATGTATTAAGCATAACCAGATCATACGTTGCATTCTTGGCCTCAAATTCATTTGCAAGTTGTCTTGACTCTTGATGATAACCACCTCGATGTAATGCTGAAATCATGATACTAAATGCATATCCATCTGAAGAAACCACAAGAAAAGCAGCTCAGACAAGATCATCAAGGCACAAATAGCTGATAATAGCACCACCAAGGCATTTGCATGGGAACACGTGGGCAATGTTCTAGAAAATTATTATAGTTCCACATAGTATGCTACATAAGACTACTCATTTACAACACAAAGTTTAGGCCCTGTTTGGAACGTGCAATTTTTTCTGAATTCCTACAGGAATTGAACTTTTTCCTTTGAAATTCTTGTGTTCCAAATAGGCCCTAAAAGGCTACATAACATTAATTCAAATCAACACAATTATACAATAGAACTTCTTTTAGGAAAGCTTACAATATAATTTGGTATGCTAATTTGCAGCTAGCCAATAGATGCAGAGTTAGCCATCCAATAATTTATTCATAGGAAGCAGACACTGAAGATCAAAGGCTTAAAACGAGCCCAACACAGTATACTACTAATCAGGAATCGCTTCAATACATTGAGAATGAGAACTGGAATAGAGGTACTTCAATCTAATATTAGGTTAGATACCATACCAGATTTGACATCTTTTTCTTTCATTTCATTAAATAACATCATTGCTTCCCATACCTTCCCTCCTTTGACAAGGCCATCAATCAATATGCAGTACGACATCTGGATACAGCATAGGGATTAAGGAAGTACAATAGCACACACTTCAATTTGAGTGACCATGCATGCATGTACGTGAAGTAGTGGCATGTGAGACCGTGCATTTTACCTCATCCTGTGCGAAGCCTGAGGCTTCCAATTCAATTAGCAGTTCCTTAGCCTTCTCAAAGAGACCACCTTTAGAATATACCTTTAACAAAGTGGTCAATATAACCTGCAAGTGCAGTTTAGTTTAGAAGTTAGAATGACTATCTTTTCATTGAACAACCAATGAGAATTCCATTCAATTGCATGCGAACAGCGTTCGGACAATGAATCAGGCAATGGTTACTATAGATGTAATTGATACGCGGAGAGGCTATTTTACAAGGCGTTCAGGAGCACCAGTTCACTCCATTCCCTCTTAATCCAGGCCATCAAAGCTCCATTCAAAAGATCATGTGGCAAGCAGCAAGAAAACATTCTAGCACCTAGATGGGGTTTGCAGTAAACGCTTCCCTATTTAATGTCAGAATATCCTTGCCAAACATGGCAATAGTTAAGTGCTTATAGCTGGTTATCACAGAGCAGTATTTCTTTTCACACACAATGACAATCATCATCCATCGATACACTACATAATGAAGTTATATTACAAGTATGTAAACTAGAGACATTTACTAGGAAACAGGAATGATGCAGCTGGAAAAACCAAGTTGCATACGAAAACACCAACATCATATGCTCTGCATTCTGCAAGCTACAACATGGGTCACTTAGCATTTCTCAATATCCATAGCAACAAACTGTCCAACCTGTGGCATAAGCATGTGCCATAACTATTGAAAAATGAATTCTACAGTGTCACACATAAAAAAGAAACAGACAAAATTGAGGACTTAAGCAAATCATAAAGCATGGACGGTGGAACTAATTAATAAAGGGCAAATACAAGAAAATAGACCTTATTTGGTGTTAATCCTGAAGACCTCAAATCTTTCATCAATAGCTCAGCTTTTCCATAATTAGCATTTTCTGAATATGCATTCAACAGGGAGCTATAATGGAACAGATTAGGATTATGGCCTTCATCCTTCATTTTCTGGAAGTATACCTCGGCCTCCTCACAGTAGTTATGAGATGCACATATAGCCAATAGAGTGCCATATATTACACTATCCATCTGAAGACCGCGGGAATTCAGTTCATTGATCAGTTCCATTGCCTTAGTGTAGCCCTGCTTCAACTTCACGCACCCTGATAGCAGCTGGAGGTCACAAGAGAATCAATTCAAAAGCTATACCTCCCAAGCCAAAATAAGTTGCCTATCACAAATATTGATAAGGAAAAAAAAAGAGGGGAGCGGGGTCATAGTCCCGTACGGTACTGTAGGTGAATAGATCAGGTGATAGACCTTCTCGTATCATCTCATTGTAAAGCTTGAAGCTGCTGTCAAACCTCCCATTCTTCACCAAGCACCCGAGGACCGAATTACAAATAGAAACATGGACTCTCGTTGACTGGTCTTGGATGGCACCATACACTTGCAGCGCACTTGCCGGGTTATGGCTCAGCCCAAGGTACTTGAAATAACTGCTGTAAGACGCAAAGTTGAGCATCTCGTGCTCCTGCATCCACCTGAAGACCTGAAACAGAGTTCAGCAACTCATGTGTATTGGCATTGGGCATTGGCAACGCTCTTCACTAACCCACCAATTGTCCATGACAATCACTGAACACTACCTTAGAAAGTTCATCCCAGCGCTTGTTGTCCCCGTAGTGGCGCAAGATTATGTTGCAGTCCTGCGTCTGCAACACATCCTCAAACCTGTACATCAAGGTCAGAATTCGCAGAGGTTCACTTCAAATAGAGCAACCACTGAGCCTATCCTAACATCCCCATTTCTCTTGTTTTTTTCCCACTGGAACTAATGCTTTGAACTCCCATTTGTAAGCAGGTGGCATAATCCATATCAGCTGAGCTAGGCTTTTGGGAATTACTACAGCGCCAGGAAACAAATTCTTGTAAAGAATTAAGCAAAAGCATATGTAATAGGGAAATACACACACACATACATACATACATACATACATACATACATACATACATACATATATATATATAAAGCAAAAGCATACATAGGGGAAATACCTAATCTAAAACGGTTATTTCTCCTATGTATCGCGTACGAATAAGTTTGAAATTTTTTGGAGGTCGAGTTTAACTAGTTTACTAACTTTATGGTAGTTTGATTGTAGGTATATGCTGATTATATATATAAACAATCAAAGCATGTTATCTAAATACGTTCGAAATCTTTGAATTTGAGTATATTTTTCAAAGGTATGCGTTTCATTTGAATTGTTATAGATGGGCATATACCTAAAAACTGAAATTTTTGAAAAATAGACCCGAATTTGGCTTGAATTCGCGCGTTTGGGATTATTGTAACCTAACGCCAATTTCGGCGTCCTATACGCACATACATACATACCTGGTGAGGGCGGCGACGGGGTCGGAGGCGGCCTTGACATCCGCGACGGCGTTGCGTCGTGGGGAGGGCCGCGGGGAGGGCCGCGGGGGCTTGGAGGCTTCATGTGCTTCCAGCGCCTGCGGGGCGGCGCGCACGCAGGAAAGGTTCCTCCGGGAGCAGCACGGCGGCGGGGAGAGGAAGCGGGAGGCGGCGAGCGGCAAGGACGCGGCCTCCATCGCGCTGCCGCTGCACAATCTCGTCTCGAACACGACACCGAGATGGATGGAATTGGAAGCTGCTGACGCTTGCCGAGTGTGCTCCGCTGCGCTCGAATTTTTTTTTCTTTAATATTTATTTTTATTCTTTTTTTCAAAACTATGCGTCCGAAAAAAAAAATTACGAAAATGTCTCCCGTCGCCCGTGTATGGGGCGATCGCCCCATACACGGGCGATTTGACCCGCGCCGTCTGCTGCTCCAAGCTCCGCCGTTAGCGCCGTCGGTGGGCCCCTATCGCCCCTACATGCGATCGCCCATGTAGGCGACGGGCTTGTTTAAAGCCTCTGCCTCCTTCGCCTGGCGCCGCAAGGAAGCCAAGCGAGGCAGAGAAAGAAGAAAAGAAAGGAAGAAAGGAAGAAAGGAAGAAAGAAAGAGAGAAGAAGAAAAAAAAGAAAAAAAGGTAAATTTCGATTTTTTTATAGTTATTTGTAAAATTTTTAAGATAATTGTAGGAATTGTTTTATAGGTTGCGTAATTAAAGTATTATTTAATATTTAGGACTTTGTTGTAGTATTTAGAGATTTTAGGATTGCGTAGTATTTAGAATTTTAGAATTGTATAGCTCTCGTGAAATTTAATTTAGCAGTTACTTAATGTAGTATGTAGTATTTAGAAACTTAATGTAGTATTTGGTATATGCAAATTTAATGTAGTATTTTGTATGTAGAAATTTAGTTCATTATAGTTTAGGCAATATTTAGAAATTTAATTTATTAGGGTTGTGTATTACTATTTTTATTACGTAAATAATGTATTAGGCAATGTAAATAATTTTGTAGTACGATCAATGTACGTTTTGTAGATTGTATTTTAGAGTAATATTTTTCCGTCGGACGTTGCGGCATGTCGGAGAAATTGTATTTCCAAATATTTTATGGAGATGGGAGAGATAGCAGCGGCGGATGGGGTGGATCTATCATCATTTTCAAGAGTCGACGGGGGCATATGCGAGCCGGCGATAGGACATCTGAGGGTTTGTTGGAGTGGATGTCTCGGATGTTCGGTTTGGATGCCTGCACTGTTGATTCTTCGAGTCGAGAGCGGTAGCCGAAGCGCAAGACCCTTTTTACGGAGAGTTGATTCTGTTAACTCGGCGTCCACATGGAGGAGTTATGTTGGTTTTGGCTGTAGAGCGGGTTGGCGCTCATGTTGTTGGCACAAGTGCTACCGGTAGCTCCATCGGTGTCGCAAGTTCGTGATGTCGGGGTGGACATTACGGCGGAGGGACATCAAATGTAGAAGGATGCGAAGAGGAAGGCGGCGAGGCCCGAGGCGAGGAGCACGAGGCTAGCGGTGACGAAGGGACCGGGGCGGAGAGGAGGCGGTGGAGGCGCGAGGTGGCGGCGAGGGGAGGAGGTGGAGGACATTGTTGACTTGATGGAAGAGGAGGACCGTGCGGATGAGGAAGTCCACGATGGTGAGCACTCGACGAGGAGGACAACGCCTGGGTGCCTATCCTCGTGCGTGGACCAATTACAATTCGAAGACCTAACAATGAATGAAGGAACATTGATGCATGGGAGTATCGTGAGAACGAGGTGACGCAGGGCGTATATAAAGACAAGGAGGTGTGATGGATGCGGTGAAATCTTGGGCAATGTCTCTCGTGACAATTCGGGGTTGTGAAGTCCAAAGAAGAAGGACTACGACGTGAAGTGCGTAGTTGATTCGTGCCCATGGCGGGTGCATGCATACCGGGAAGTGGGCGGACTCTCGGAAATGCTCCATAGTGATGGAGCATAATCTGCAGCTGGAAGAAGCGGAGCGAGGACACCGCAATCTGTCGTCCACTTGGGTGGCAAATGTGTTTTATGGTCGATCGTGGACAATCCCCATCTGCAGCCTCGATCTATTATCACACCGTGGAGGAGGTTTCATACAAGATTAGCTACGCAAAGGCATGGAGAGCAAAAAGGACACTCGGAAATACGGTTCGGGCGTCACGAGGCTTCAGACGAGAATATTCCCACTTGCTCAGGGCAATCGCACAAAGGAACCCCACATCCATCGACCTTGCGGAGTTCCTGCGGGTGGTGCGTGCCGGAAGTGGGTATTGCAACAGCATTCTTCGCCTGGCGCATGCATAAATGCGTTCCAAGACCGCCGCCTGGTCCTTTGCATGGATGGCACATTCTCACGGGGAAGTACAAGGGCGATTCTAATCGATCGCGGTGGATGCCAACAACGAGTTCTACCGGTTGCGTTGGCATTCGTGGAGAAAACACGGAGAGCATCGGTTCCTTGAAAGAGTGAAGGCGCAGCTTGTTCTCGACAGTTCGATGTTTGTGTCATCCATGACCAGACATGCGAGGTCGCTAAGGGCGATCGTGGATATGCAACAAGGGTCGCGCGCCGCGTGGGAGCGACAAAGTGGCGGATCGAGGAGCGGTGGTGCATGAGGCACATAGGTGCCAATTTTTCCGTCGATTCGAGAATAAGGAGCTTATGAACATGTTCAGCGCTGTGCAAACAGAACCAACGGAGGAAGTTCGACGCGCTTTGGAAGGCGTTGGGCGAACTAACGAAGAAGCAATCAATGGATCCCGGAGGTACCGCTAGTTCATCAAGGAACCCGATGGTGTACCATGAGCAAGGAGAGGACCCCACAGCCTTATGTGCGGCTGGCAAGCAGACCCCCAAACCTCCGGCGTGGGCGGTACCGACATAAAGAGTTTCACCGATTGGATACGACATGAGCCTTTGGAGAAATGGTCCCTCACGCACGACGAGGCGCTCGCGTTATGGGATCATGACAACGAACTCGCGGAGATTTACAAGCTGGGTAATGAAAGGCACGGATGCCTTCCATCGTGGGTATAGTTGAGGGTGTCTTATTAGGGACACAGAGATATTTCATTGAGCGATACAAGACCTCCGCGGCATGTATGTCGGACAATCGATTGTCTTACTCAATCTGTTGTGTCTACCTACATGTCCAAGAAAACAAGAAAGGCGCGACACATCGGGTTACACCGAGAGTGGCGTGGCCACTGCCGAGTCCGAGACGGCTTGGGGTCGGGTCCTCGCTACTGATGAGGCGGTTGGCTCGCAGCCCACCGCCGAGGCGCGAGAGACGTCGGCGGACGCGGACACCACGTCACGCCGCCTCAAAGACGCCCTACCCACCCGGTGCCCGTCACGCCCCACGCAGTGCGGGGGCAGTGGGCGACGAGGCTCCTTCCGCGCCTCGCCCTACCCGTCGGTTCTCGCTACGCTCCCACGCAGCGGCAGTGGGGATGGTAATGGAGGCCTTCGCGCCTCGCCCTACCCCCTTCGGTTCCTCGCTACGTTCCCCACGGCAGGTGAAGCGGCGGCTGCGGAGGCTCCTCCTCGTCCCGCGCCCAGCGACCCTGTGGTGGTTTCGGCGAGCCTTTCGACGGCGAGTTCGACACGGAGAGTACCTTTCGACCACTACCTCGACCCTCTCGGCTCTCGGAGTGCGCCACACGGACTTGGCCTGCGCCGCCAAGCACTACTTCTCGCCGCTGCCGCAGTGGCGCGGCCTAGGAGGGCGTCCGTCGCCGCCGCCACTCACCTACCCCACGGCCGATTAGGAAGCGTGGCGTGATTGACTTGTTGTACGGATGTATTTTTTAATGGCTTTACGTTCAAAGAACATTGTATAACTCCGAGTTAGTAACATGACAACGTTATCACTATAAATTGTTCAAATCATTTATGCATTGCTTGCCTATGCCACCGACGTGACAACACACCAACGTTTGGTGCACCTATCGCCTCTAGTAGGGCGATCGCCTAATGTGAGGCGATCGCCCTTACATGGGGCAATCGCCCAAATATGAGGCGACGCCCCATACCCGGCGATATCGCCCTTTATAACATTCGTTCTCACAAGCGGTCTCGCAAAGAACAGCGGGAGAAAGAATAGAGGGTGAGCATCAATCGAAAATGCCGAGGCGTGCAAGTGCAAAGGGTAAGGGAAGGCAAAGGAAGAAGCGAGTGCATGCCGCGAATTTAGCGTATCAAGATCTCTTCCTACCTCGTGGAGTGTAGCGCCCATGTGTATGTCGGAGATCTTTGCGAGGCTTGTCCGCTCTTGGGAAATTTCAACTTGGAAGAGGAGGTATTGGAAGTGCCGCAACTCGCCTTGATCCATGGGAGAAGAGCTCAAGGATCGCCGCATGGTAACAATCGTCGGGTTACATAATATTTGTGAATGAAACTTTGCTAATTTACGTTTCATGCAGTCACCTCCGCCATGTGAAATTTGGCGATGGTTTGATCTGAGATCAACCCCGAGGACCAACGGCTTGACCAAGCCAGCCGGCGAGGATGAGTTCACGGCGGTTTCAAGAACAACAAGCGATGCCGCACGCGAGGAGGCATGTAGGAAGAAGCGGAGGAGAAGGAGGCGAGAGAGAGGAAGCGAGAGAGGCGCGGCGTGCGGAGAAGCCCACGAGGCATGGCGAATGGGAAGTGGCCTCGAAGCACTCAACAGAGACGTCTGGTGTTAACTTTGGTTTTCCTTGTTCGTGGTACTCCTTTTAGTTTTAAGTCGTAATAAAAAGTCGGCCCAACCTTCAAGAGTATGCTCACCGTCAGGAGGGCTAGTATGTGTCCTCTTGCTCCAGTGTCCCAAATGATGTTATTTTTCTCCATCGAGATAGGTTATAGCATTTTGATTCGTCATATCGATTTCATCGAGTTTTACCATCGTTTGCGAAAGATACGGCAATTTTCATGTTTTACTGGGTTGCATGTTAGGACAACAATAAAATAGTGCGACCTAAAGTGACATCTAAATATTTTTACATAATTGTGACCTATGCAAGCCAAGAATGCAACAAAACTGGATTCTGTCAAGTTTTGAGGTCGTTCAGATATTATTCTAACTGCTTGAACAATGATTGTTATAAAGGGTTTAAACTAGCCATCTTTTATTCAAAATGCAATCATATTTAGATATTTTGCAAAATGAAGTGCATAAGGTTGTAGCCGTCCGTCCATGGGCTGAATTTCTGGCGTGAATACTTTCGGCCCACTAATTTCACGATATCTACCACTACTTCCGACCCATCAGTTTCTCAGACTGACTTAACCACTGGGAGGAGAAAGGCACAGTAGAGTTCATCGTAGTTTAGAGGTGCTTCCATTCTTCTCTCTTTTTTTTTATAGTTGTACAAATATTAAAGTATGAATAAAGGGTAGATAATGATTACTTACCCTTTCGCTTGCTTTAAGATTTGTCCAATTTATATTAGGAGGGAAAGCATTGAAGCACTGCTCTTCTAATAAAATATCTCTAATCCAAACATCTTCTTAAAAATCTCAAAATCCCGGTTGGTCGGATCAGGATTTAGGGCTCCTTACATAAGCCTTCATTCCCGAAGCACGTAGCCTCACGTCCATGTGAATGCGCATCTTGGTGAAATGTGCCACACGATTTTCCAACAAATATTCGAAGAAATAAAATGGTGACACGAAGCAATAATAATCAATGAACTAATACTACCTTTCCTAGAGATGGGAGGTTTCCCGAACATTACATACGTTAATGGGTTGAATATACGGACTAGAATGCAGCAGCCGACGACTCGGGGGATTCGGCGTTGGTGGCACCACGGTCAGGATGCTGAGATCCACTAGCGGGTGTGCACCGCGCACCACGTTCTGTGACGAGAGAGTCTAAGGGGAGAGAGACTACGAGGGAGAGCTAATGGGCGGTGGTATATTGCTTTTTTTTATATCTTAATTTATATTCTTTTAATTGGATATAAGTTATCTGGATACTGATATGAATTTGAGTTATTCGAGATATAAATACAGGACGGATATATAACAAATTCGGATTGAAAATGGATAAAGATATATAGATAATGCACGCATATATAAAAGTAATATATGTTGAATTACATGACTATAATAGCAAATTATATATCAATCAAACCTAATAGATGTCATAGGAAAAATATGCTACTTGAAGATCAATAGAACCAACTAATTGTCAATATAAATGGACTGCCATGAAAAAATATGATAAAAATGGGTTGGGCCTTACTGATATCCGAATATTCAGATATCGTCTTGTATTTACTGGATATTGGCTATTCCATATCCGATCTTGGATCCAGATTCAAGTATCCGGATCTCGTTTTTACCTCTCGTGGTGATCGGTCAGGTCAGCTTTGCACTGTGGTGTGTTGTCATGCACGTTTTCCTCTATTTATGTCGCGTCGTGGTTATTTCGAAAACATCCACAAAGAAACCAAAATGAAAAATGCTGCACAGATCTTGAAACATGATAAACGGCCATGATTATGGGTGCATAGCTGCATATGCACGTAGGTGCATAAAAGGGCTCCCGTCATGTTGAGATCAGCGAGTCATGATGCTCACGTTGGTGTGATTATTTCAATATACTAGTTGAATATTCGTGCTTTTACAATAGATAAATAATATCATATTATCTAATCATCATGATCGGACTCGACATGTTCTACGCCCTTGGCTCCGTCATCGTATTTGGCCCAGTTTTGACCTAGCTGATGTCAGACGCCTCCAATGTCATGCTCTGCCCACACACCGCGGTCGAGCTTCGTTGTGACTCACAAGTCACAACGCAATATGTATTGGATTTAATTTGTTTATTGGGAAATTATTATTTTTTCAGTTTTTTGTTAGAGATTTTTAGGAATGCAATTAATGGTTTTATCTCAAAAGTTGTGGATTAGTTTGCCGTAGCATGTATCATTCATCTCAAAATTATTGGCAAGCATGCACATAACAAGGAAACGGTAGCAGAGCCTCATTAGCATTGATTGATTGATTAACCAAACGTAGCATACTCCTTCGCTTGGCACAAGCTTTGGTGAGTTCATCCCTCTACTTCTGCTCTCTTTTCTACCTTCTTGCTTAGCCCTAATGCGATGGCTACCATGTAGGATCGGCTAGGGCAAAGGAAGAGGCCAAGCGCAAGAAGGAGCTCAAGCATGTACCAAAAAAAGAAAAAGAAAAGAAAAGAAGGAGCTCGAGCATGTGATGTAGGCATCAAGATCCTATAGGAGGAAACCAAGATTCCATGTCCGATTGGCCACCAAGGACCGAAGGTGGTCAGCAAACCCTATATTGATTTAGTAAGCACATGATCATGTGTATGTATTGCAATGAACATGATGATCCCCAAGCGTGCTCAATTAGATGCCATGTTTTCATGTGTAGATGAGCAAGAATCCATGTAGCTATAATTTATTTGATGTTCTTTAACAATAACAAGATGGATAAAAATAGATAGATTAACATGCAAATACAATGTAGTGTGAAAATGGAAAGTGGTACGAATAATATATACTAGGCAGACTCGCACGTGATGCCGTGCCGCTCGAAAAAATTTGGTCCGAGCTTTTTTCTGTAAAAAAATTAATTTTGGTTTCTCTGTGGTGTTTTTTTTAAAAAAAATTGGCTGGCCAGGAGCCATCGGCGAATTTGCGTAGCGGAAAAAATTGGGTTTTTTTTAAAAAAAATGTATCCATTTTTTTTGGCAAAAAACGTAAGAAGAGGTGGGTTAAAAATTGGTTGGTTAGGAGCCGTCGGTGAATTTGCGTAACCATTTTTTTTCTCTGTAAGGACCACCCGAAATCTTTCGGAACCGGCAGAGGATGTAATTTTAAATATTCCGGGCTTAAAGAACCGATGCCGTATCGAATTTGCGAAACCACGTTTTTTTGCGGAATGACGGAGTCTTTTTTGCAAAATAACCAATGAAATGACCTATCCACGATTTCTGATTTTCCAGGGGACTTTTCCAAAAAAGGATGACGTGGCCTTGCTCCTGCGCGTGAAATCTTCCCGCTATAATAGAGATAATATTATTTCCACATACATGTTTTATCCTTGATTAATTGACATAGTAGGATTTGATTAGGCTAGCTATTGGATTATCCCTATTATGGGGTGCAAACGGAGCAGATAGTTTTCGTCTCTCATCCATCCAAATAATTTTGGATCTTATTAGAGCATTAAATCGGACATCTGTGTTTTTTTGGATATTGGAGCCGGATCCAGATAGTTTTTGTTGAATATGGAAACAGATTTGGGATGAAAGTATCCGTCGGATTTGGAATTATTCAAAATTTTAATCAAATAATATCTAATAAACTTATTTTGGAAATCTGGATATTAGCCCAATAGGCAAGCCCATAAAACCATGGACCCACAAGTACATGACCCTCTTACTTGCTTAGAGTGGGCTAGAGAGAGAAATCAGCCAACGAGGCTTTAATATTGATTTTTTTTATTTTTAGAAAATACAAAAAATCTAATTAAGCCAAGAAAAATAGCAAAATAGCAAATGAACTCAGAATAATTACAAACAATTTAGGCAAATAAGTTTGAACATAAGGAGCTTTTTTAAAAATACTTTTGAGTTTAATCAAATTTGCATGTTGAACTCCTAATGAGTTGCATTTTAAATATGTAGTATGGTTGATTGATTCTTTTATGTGCGACATATGAGTTCTATCTTTGCGTGATATCCGATTAAATATCCATGACGGAGACTATCCGTATTCGGCTTACATGTATTCGTTCCGTATTCGTGATCGAGACAATCTGTATTCATATTCGTGTTCGACATTATCTGTGCTCGACTCTAATTTCGAGAAAAAATGTAGAATAGAATACGGATGAGCAATATCTACACTGCACCCTACCCATTAAGCTAAGCCGTCTGCCGTATCTGGCGAGGATCTGGTGAGGCAGAGGAGGTCGGTGCATGGTGGCTAGACGGCAGGGTTCACAAAACCGAAATTAAATTCGCGTCGAAATTCGCGGTACGAAAACCGCAAAAACCGCTCGGAAAACCGCCCAAAAATCGTAAAAAACCGAAGGGTTAATAAATCAAATTTTTCTGAAAAATTCAAAAAAAATATAAAAAAACCGCGGTTTTTCGCGAAAAACCGCTGCCAACTAGATGTTCATCGCAAAACGGTTTTTTTGAGCGGTTTTTGACGAAAACCGAGCGCATAAATTTTTTCAAAATTTTTAAATTTTTAATTTTTTTTTGAATGGACCGGTTTACCGAACGATTTTTGATTTTGAACCTCAGCGGTACGCTCGAAAACCGGTTTTCGAGCGGTTTTCGTCGGTTTTGTGAACCCTGCTAGACAGGGTCAGGGAGGGCCAGAAACCGACAAAGGCTGGAAGGGGTCAACGGAGGTGGATGTGGCGCTGCCGCTGGTACGGTCGTCGCCATCGATGAAGTGTTCACCGCATCACCCGTCGGAGCTGGATGGGTCGAGACCGGATTCGGCCACCCCTCTCCACCCCGAAGGCGCTCTCCACTCCTGCCGATGCAGCCCCATCTCTAATGACCGCGTCGGTCACCTCCCGTCTCACCGGCAGGGTTTAAAATTTTGTTTTCGTTCACATCTTGGAAATCGATGAAATCTAAAATTTTAGTGAAATCTCATAGTTTCAAATGAAATCCGATCAAAATTCAAAAAATAAATTTAAAATCTGGAATTTTTTTAAACGAAATTTCGGCAATTTCGGCCAAAATTGTCGAAATCTCGGCAAAATTCAACCCAGTGAAAAATAGTCGAAACGATGTTAGAAGATTTTGAATTTTTTTATGGTTGGTCCTAACATATCACTAATGTTCCCATAAAAATTTTAGATGATGATTAAGCCTGAGTAATGTTTAAAAATTCTGAAAGTGTTACTGTCAAGATAAAAGACTGACCGACAAATTCCAACCGAACAAAAAATAGTTCAAATCACGTTAGAAAATTTTGAAAATATTTTTGGATGGTTCTAACGCATCAGTAATCTTCCCATAAAATTTTTGGATGATGATCAAGCCTGACGAATTTTCAAAAAATTAGACAGTGCTACTATCCTGATAAAAGGTTAATTGGCAAATTTCAACCGAATGAAAGATAGTTTAAACCATGTTAGAAAATTTTGAAAAATTTTGTGGATGGTTTTGAAGCATCACTGGGTGTGTTTGGTTGCCTGCATGGGTGCCTGAATCGCATGAGTGGATGCAACTGTATCTGTTAAACAAGTGTTTGGTTTCCTGTTCATCCAGGCCAGATGGATGCAATTACATCCACTCATGTAGGATGAAGGAAACACAAAAATTGGGTTTCTCTCTAATGCAGGCCCATGAGATGCATAAATAAGCAACCAAACAACTCAACTTGCATCCATTCATGCAGACCAAGGCTAGCCTGGATGGCTCATACGGGACAGGCTAAGGTGGTGCAGACAACCAAACACACCCTAATATTCTCCTAAAATTTTTAGATGATGATCAAGACTGAGGAATTTTAACAAATTCTAACAATGCTACTATCCTAATAAAAGCTTGGCTGAGTACATATATTGCTTCCATAGATTTGATTGAGCTTCCAAAAAAAGTTTATAAATTTTTAAACTTTTAAAGAATGGTTCTGAGGCAATTCTTAAACTCTCATAAAAAATTTGGATCATGATCATACCTAAGCGAATTTATAAAATTCTGACAAGGTTACTGTCTCATTATGTTTCTTCTATTTTTGATTTTTTAAAGATAACAAATGAAGTTCAATTCTTTTGAAAAATTTTCTGTATCATCTTAGACTGCTAAAGATGGTATAATAAATTTTTCAGAGCATGATCAAACTTGTAAATTTCTTAGAAAAATATGTTAGTGTTTCTATTATTTTTATAAAACGTCTCAAAAATTCATTTTTCAAATATTTTCATGGAAAATGACTTTCTTTAGGGGTATTGACCCAAAACTGGTCCAAAAAAGTCAAAATCTAGTTAAAATTACCGAGATTTTGGCAAAACTTGCATAAATTTTAGAAAAGAAAAAGCTGTAACAACTTGAGTTTTTTTTAAAAAAAAATTATTCGGTCGAGATTTGAAATCTCGTCCCAACCAAAATCTAAAATATCGGCTAAAATTTCACCGAAATTTTAAACCTTGCTCACAGAGATGGAGCAGTGTTGAGTTTTTTTTTAAAAAAAATTATTCGGTCGAGATTTGAAATCTCGTCCCAACCAAAATCTAAAATATCGGCTAAAATTTCACCGAAATTTTAAACCTTGCTCACAGATGGGGGGAGAGAGAGAGCAGAGAGATGGAGCAGTGGGAGAGTACGGGAGAATGAGTGAAGAGAGAGGTGTGAGGTTTTGTTGATATGTATGTGGTGGAACCCACCCATGTACAATACGTGTAGCCAGGTACACAATACGTTAGAAAGACTGTGCACTACATCAAAGATCATTTTGGACCCCCTGGATAGTGCATAGAGATCCTTATATACGTGGGAAATCCACACTGCCATGTAAACATACATCTTATGAATTCTCCTTTTTAACGGGATGTACATAATTCTCCTTATTAGAGGAATCGACATGAGGCCATCAACCATGGACTGAGTGAGCCTGACGATGAAGCAATTCCCATGGAACGCACAAGTAGCTGTAAGTGCACAGAGCATTGAACTGTCTGCACCGATATCTTTCAAGGGTTGACGATATTGCACGCCTCACACAGAAAGGCGGTGATGGATGAAAAAAGGCATGATAATGTATCCATCTAATTTTATGGACGGACTTATCCACATGATAGTGATATTCCTGTTTACTGAAATACAAAAACATCCTTCTCTCTCTCAAAATAAAAAAAAATCTCAAAAACTGCACAGGTAGCCATTAATGGGTAGAAGATATTTAACATACCATGTAATGACTAATGAGGTGCCTTCACAATTCACACACACATGAACTCTGGGTTCTGTAGCAAAATTTTGACTGGACGGC
Organism: Otatea glauca; assembly: GCA_036346275.1. Classification (NCBI taxonomy): domain Eukaryota; kingdom Viridiplantae; phylum Streptophyta; class Magnoliopsida; order Poales; family Poaceae; genus Otatea; species Otatea glauca. The sequence goes on along the minus strand of CM070712.1, from coordinate 20,685,870 downwards.
GTGGGGAGTTAGATAAGAGACGCAGTTGCAAGAAACTTGGGATGAAGGAGAAAGTCTTCAGCCTATTCCATGTATAGCTAGAAAGAGCAATAGGAAAACTAGCAATATACTCGACACTACAAGGCCTTGTAGTTATACATATAGCTCCGCAATGTGTTGATGTCTTGCATCGACTCCAGCAGCACATGGTCCACATAGAGGCTCAATGCAGCAGCACTTGCCCAATAACACAACACAGGAAACAATGTTATTATTAATCAGCGATCACTTGGCCTGTGAAAAGCAAATGAAGGGAGCAAGAAAGCATACATCAAAGGGCCCAATGGGAGCCACGCCACATCCCATCGGATTCGTGGTAACCTGCAGCGCAGAAGAAACAACAATCAAAATAATAAGCTCTAGCTGTTGTTGGTTAGTATTGTTTCAGCTGTCACGGCTAGAATAGCATTAGCATGAACTGACTTGCTTCATTGCTTGAAATGGCATGCTTTGACAACAAGGATAAACAAATGAATACTGGGGTAAGATAATATACCTCAAGATGTAGTATGTCCAGAAGATGGCTACAAGTATGCCGACATAGCATGAATACCACATCCACTTCTTGGAGGAGCTTGAAACCTGTAGTAGTCCCTTAACTGCGAGTAAACATGCTAGGGCAGCTATCCAATCTGCGATATTCAAGGTCAAGTATCAATCAGATCAAAGGGAAAGGATAATAGTTTTGAGTTAGCTGACACGTTTTGTGCATGTCAGTACCATATTGCATATTGTTCTATTTGTTTTGTCGGTAAAATAAAACAAGAAGTCAAGAGGAATGACTTAAATGATGATGGTGCTGACAGGGGCACTAAATGCCATCTTGCCAAATATCATACATTCTAGTGAACTGCTCCCTAAAACCCTCATGAGAAAACATTTTCACATAGTTAAAATTGGGCATAGCATTCCACCTTTCTGACTTGAGCAGATAAGAAACACACACACACACAGATAATATCTACTCCCGAGTGTAGTTACTCCCACCTCTGATGTACCATCTAAACGAACTTGATATACTCCTTTATCACTTTGGATATACTCATATACTAATTATAAAATACCCAAATGTGAACCACGTGAAAAAATTGCAAAGGAGTCCATAGTTTTTAGCGTATGTTAGCAAATACCTTCACATACAGACATAAAAAATAGTATGTCTAAAAAAATGTACATACAACCTCTGAAAAAATATACATACCACTAAGATAGTCTTATATACTTGTATACTACACGCACATACCATCTTTACACAAGATACGACATAGGAAGTAACTACTCCCGGGAGTAGAAAAAGGCATGTGATATCAACAAAGCATTTGAACAAAATTTGTTCAAAATCTTTGAATTCGAGTATATTTTTTAAAAAAGGTATGCGCTTAATTTGAATTGTTATAGATGGGTATATACCATAAAACTGAATTTCCAAAAAATATACCCGAATTTGGGTTGATTTGTGCATTTGAAATAAGGCACCATGGTGTCCTATTTCAGCGCGTCAAATGGTTCCATACTCATGATATACCGCTTAAATGATGTTGTTATACCTCTTTATCTTTTTGAGCATACTCCAAAGTGAGTTCCATAAAAAATTTCATCAAAGTTCACTTTTTGTAGCTTAACTTGTGTATATAACTATGAACTCCTTTTATATATGGAGATAGGGTATATACAAAAAATAAAGGGCCTTGATGATTTTTTTTTTCAACCATGTTGCATTGGAGTATCTTAGAATTCGCCTTTGCCACCACTTTGTCGCTTTGTAGAGGTATACCAAAAGCGCTAAAGAGGTATAACATGTTTGTTTAAGTTGTATATTGAAAGGTACGAGTATGTACTCCCGGGAGTATAGTTAGTGTGTGTGTGTATTGTGCAACAAAAAGAAGCTCTGACTTGTTTACGGCATCCAATGCAAATATTATGTAAAGCACACTTACCTGCAATTATGACCATTGGTGCAGGCAAATCTTCCATGAAGTAAGCATGATACTGCTGTTCATTGAAGAAGCCCAAGTCAAGTAAGAACACAATGGTGCAGGCAAACAAAATAACAAGACATAATCATTCCATATAAAATCCACAACATACACCACCAAACACTAACTGGGAAGCTTTTATGGTTAAGCTGTAATGGTGAATGTTTCAAATACCACAGTATACAGCAATATTACAGGCGTCCATTAGTAATGAAAAAAAATCATGTTATTTTACTATGTGCAATCCTCAACATGTAATTATGATCGTAATCCAGTGCACACTGAATCCAGATGAGTACTGCCAATTGTCAATTCCAAATCTTAACACCCACGCCCTCTAGACCAGCCCACATAATCCCCTTAGTATATAAACATGTGACCCCCTTATTACATATAAGTCAGGTGTTACGAACTCCCTTATTACATACTATAAGTCAGGTGTTACAAGTTCGTAGTGACCCTGGCGAGATGCACCTCTAACGCCAATCAAATGCAGGCATTGAGCATTGGAGGCAAGCAAGTGATGACTAGTAATTAAACACCATGAAAAGAAGTATGAGGATAGCTACAAGCACCAACCAGCTCCCAGGGAGACCAGGCATGGTGGAAGCTGGAGTAGACGAGGAAGGCCGCGTAGCCGACGAGGAAGGCCGCAAAGACGCGCTGCACAAACAACAGGCAATGATCCAGCATGAGCAAGAGACCACCAAATCGAATCGAATCCAGTCATCTCGTCGCCGATGGCAAGACATCCGAACCCTAAACCGAATGGATCGGGAATTGGCACGCACCCTCCAGCGGCGGCTCTGGTGCGCCTGCTTCTGCTCCAGCAACCGGACCAGCTCCTCCTGGTCTACGCACAACAATCACAAGAACAACAACGAAAGGGGGTTCATGGATTCGGCGGTGGCTAGACCCCCAAGGGCGGAGAAAGAGATACGCGTGTGTGATGATGGTACCCACCTTGGGTGTCCATGGGGACGAGGTCGTCGGCGTCGCCGCCGTCACGCCGCTTCCACCACCTCCTCGTCGCTGTCGTCGGCATCCCCTCCGATTCGGGACCTCAAGCGATCGGGAGTTCAGTGGGGTGGTGGGGGAGTGGGGGCGCGACGCCGTCGATTTGGAATGTGAAGTCGGTGCCCTGTTTTGGCTTTGGGGGTACAATAACAGTGTACACAGAGAGAACGGAAACAATGGAACGGGAAGATTAAGGGAAAATTTGACAATTTACCTCATTTACTTACGCCAACAATGAGATATATGGGATAAATCATTAATTGCACTAATTAAAATAGGGCAAATCATCAAATCTCCTGTGATACGTTCATATGTTGGCAATTTTCCAAAGAATGTAACAGGGTAATAAATACACAAGTCACGAGATCTAAGTGGAGCTCGGTTGGCTCGGGTTGCTGTTGAGCACTCGGCCCACCTGCATTCGACTTTGCGAATGTTCACGGTCGTGTTCAATGGAAATAGATTTCTTAGCGTGTGTAGAAGACGCATATGCGTTTATGCGAGTGCGTTACGTCTTACATGAGTGTGGTGTGTGTGGGTTGTGTGTGCCATCTCATACAAAAAATACACAAGTTACCTGAGACATTATTCATTCCCTACATCGATAATTCTTAATACTTCCGGAAAGCTATAGAGAAAAAGGGTTAACATTTGGATATTTCCCGTTCGCATACATGAATGAAGAACGCACTCGTGCCTGGATAAAGGGACAAGGATCGGTGCAGTTCTTACTGTGACTGCAACATAAGTAGTAGCACCTGATCTTGTCATTCAAGAAGCAATCAATGCCTAGGATTAGCTTGTGACCTTTTCCATCTTTTTATTTTTGTCCTCAGCTATTCACTACTCCAAGAGGTTATCAACTGGACTTGATATTCTACCTCTCATACACAATTAGAAAGAAAATACAATAGCACAATCGATTTCAGAAAATAACTGAGGTCCAATTTTCCCTCAAACTGAATGTTTGACATCCATTGCAATACAAAAGAGTATATAATAAGGTTTCTACTAGGCTAATCTATGTATAAAATTTTGCACTATCCAAAAGTTGATTCATCAACTGTGTTGCTAGAACTACCATCCATCAAATTATTCAAAGGGATGATGATTACTGGCATCTTGAACACCATCATAACTCTGGAAAAAAAAAGAAGACACTAGCACAATCAGATTAAGCGTTAGCATTTTGTTCTAGCATTGAACTACGATGTCAGCTTATCATAAGAAGTTGGGCATAACTACTAATCGCTCCATATTCTTGATACTCTTCTGCACTAATTCCCCAAATTTTCTCCTCTACTACTTTAGTTTCTATCACTTGGCTTCCATCTTCTCCTCGCTGCATAATAGAATTAGCAAAAATGGTTTATAGTTTACAACTATTGTAACATCCCAAAAATTGTGAAAAATAAATAAAGTGGCATGGAATGACATTTACTGCATATTTGGATTTTCATTTGAATTTATTTTTTAAAAATTTCTATTTTTGCCATATTTAATGTCTTTTTCACCTAAATAAACTCATAAAAACTTCAAATAACCTAGTCTAGTTAATAATTTTATAAAATAATAAAATAGTTTATATTAATAAATATAAAATTTTCAGAATTTTTGCATAAAATTTAGGAGCCCTAAAAATTCAAAAACAGATTGAAAACAGTAAATTTCTAGGAATTTTATCTCAAAAAATACAACATTAAATCAAATGATAACAAATAAAATAGAAACTACATTCAGAGGGATACCTCCATGATGTTTTTCAAAAAAATTCGGGCAGGTTAGAACCACTGTTGAGCCACTTCAAACCATCACCAAATCCTGTCCTGGAATTTCGCAGCTACAGTACCCGAATGCTTGATCAGCTGAATGCTCGCTCGGCTGCCGCTGGTTAGTGGGCCACACCCTGGCCTGGGCCCACCGGCTAGCCCCTCACCTCCCCACCCCTCTCTTCCTCTCTCCCTCTGCCCCGACGCTGCCGCGACATGCTTTTCCCTTGCCACGCGGCCGCTGTGAGCAGCTCGCCCGTGTTGCCTGCGTGCCTATGCCCTGGCCCCAACTGCTCCTCTGCGTTGCCATAAAGCTGGCCGAAGACAACCCCCTTTGCCTTTTGCTCGCCCGCGCTTTGCCTTTTTCGTCGAAAGCATTGTCAAGCTCTGGCAAGGCCGATGAGCCCGGGTTTCGCGTAAACAACTGCAAGGTGAGCTCAATAAAGCGATTCTCCCCACCGTGATACTCTTCGCAGCCCCCTAATTTCCTCCTCTCTTGATTCCCGCATAATTCCGCCGTAACGCCACTGCGGCTCCCCCTTCTTCCCCAAAACAAACGAGAGGAGGTGACGAGAGGCGCGCCACCGGGGGAAGGAGTACGAGGGGAGAGGAGGAGGCAGCGTATCGGGCTCGGGTGGGGGATCGGGAGACGTAGGGTTGAGTGGCAATGGTGGGTAATTACCTTTGAAGTTTAGCGGTATTCTCATATGTGTATTTTTCAGAATCCACAAAAGCAGCTTTGAACTGGATTGTGGATTCTAGTGTATAGAGGTGGGTTGGATTGTGAGAATCGATTCCTAGAATCGGGCTGTTTGTTTTTGATTCAGCTTTTGGAGCCAGAATCCAGAATCAAAAGCCAAAACAAACAGGTCTTTAATATATACTCCCTCCGTCCTGGAAAGTAAGGGACTGAAGAAATTTTAGGACAGATTATGGTTTCTGCCAAAATACTCTAATGCCCCTATTTAATATTGTGTCTCTATTAATCGGCAACATGCATGCATTAATTAATCACGATTATAGAGAATGACCTGCCGCATTTTTGTTTTGGAATATGTGTGGTCGCATGTATCTGTGTGCATCTGCATGCATGTGCACAATTTGAGGACACAATTTAAGAGGGAAGAGCTCTCAATCCCTAATATTGGAGGACATAATTTGAACGCTTCTCCCCCTTACTTTCAAGGACGGAGGGAGTAATATATAGACGAAGGTACAAAAGAAATCCCTGACGATACATACTTTGCACTAGGGTCTGACGACTACTTAGATGGATGAACTAGAGCTCTTCCTAGTCGGTTTCCTATGGGTTTATGGATGGGCATACCGCTGTCCTACCTTTGTTATGTGTTCAATTTCCGCTGCAATTTACTTTCATGTGTAATATTTGGCTGGTCGGCCACATACTTGTAATATTAAGTAGATGTAATAGCTTTCTAGTCTATGTTATGCTATGTCAAATGCTTAGACATGTGTGTATGTGTTATGATGCATCTCGAATGCGGGATATGTGGGCGCTAGGTGTTGATCTTGGGAACTAGCGTCAGTCACATATCTAGGTACTCAGAATTGCTCTCAACCGTCTGATGCGCGGGCACGGGTGACCATCGTTCCTTGACTATTGCGATGCACACCTCTCGGTGGGTGTAGGATCAAGGATAACCGTCTAGAGGGGGGTGAATAGGCGGTTTCTAAATTTTTCGATTCTAATTTGCAATTAATTAAAATACTGAGCTATAGAAGCAATAATTGCAAATTCTAAATTATAATTTCTAGAGATTACTAAAATCTTTAGCAATACAAGTAGAGCAATAAATAATTCTAATCACAAGTAATTTACTCAATTTTGCTAGCAATGTAATTTAGCACAATAATAACAAAAACAAATCACAAGCAAAAGAGAGGCAAAAATTTTATCCCGTGGTCTCGGAACTTGCCAGTCTCCCCTACTCCACGTTGAGGTGATTTGAACACTTTCAAGCTGGCTCCACCTGCTTGAGCCTTCCTCGATCACTCTCCTTGCCTTCACAAATGGTCGGGCCTTCTCACAAGCTTCTTTGAGAAGATCACCGATGCTACACGCCCCCAAGCCGTCTAGGAGGCGGCAACCTCCAAGAGTAAAAGAATGGTGACGCTTGCTTGAGGATGAATCAAGTGTCTAAATGGATCAAAGACAATATGCAACACTTGAATACCTCTCACTCACTCCAAATAAGAATTAAATGCACTCGTGAGTAGAGAGAACTTGTTAGAGCTCAATATATGTTCAATGAGTTACCCAGAAGCTCTATTGTGCAGGTGGGGGGTATTTATAACCCCCACCAACTATTCCACCCATTGGGGGAGAGGTCCTGAAAAAAATCAGGAAACCCGGTACTACCGACGTACAAAGTCCGGTAGTACCGCCCATACCCCAACGGTTGAATTTGAACATTTAATGCGGCGGAAAAGAGCCGTTGGAACAGGTCCGGTAGTACCGCCACACAAAGTGCGATAGTACCGACTTTTCTGAAGCGATTCACTCAGAATTTGCTCGTTCTGGAAAAAGAGTACCGCCAGGTAATGTTCAGTAGTACCGCCATTCCGATAGTACCGGAGTTTAGCCTGCGGTAGTACCGACTTGGAGCAAGCATTCGAAACTCCCTTTTCTGGGAAAAAGCTTCCGGTCATTAATCGGTACTGCCGCACATGTAGTAGTACCACAGTTTTACCTCCGGTAGTTTCGACTTTGAAACAACAAAGAAAATTAGAAAAAGGAGCTTTTCTGGAAAATAAATACCGCAGCGTAGAACGCAGTAGTACCGAGGTTCTGGTACTACCGATCTTTGCCTTGCGGTAGTACCGGCAACAAAAAAATGAGTTTGAACTTGAAATGCCCTTCTCTCTGGAAAAAGAGTACCGCAGTGTAAACAGTGGTACTACCACCCTTGCGGTACTACCGTGGAAACACTTGTGGTAGTACCGAATTTCTTGAAGAGGGTTGGATTTTCTAGCAGATGTTTTTGATGCAAGGAGATGATTTAATCTACATATACATTTGAGCCATATGACATTTTTGATCACCATCAAGCTACTGATTATCACTCCCCCTTTATAGTACGGCATCTAGCCTATAAACCCGATCATTTTACTCCTAGCTCCGAGATCGATAAAATAGAAAATCCTTAAAAACACATTTACCTAACTCTTAATCTTTTGGGTCCCTTTTTCAAAGAGCAGCCTTTTCTTGAGCGAATTTCAACCTTTTTCAAGATGCCGTGGTGAGGACAAACCTATTCTTACAAACTCAAAAGAAATTGTCAGTCCTTTAGCGCATTTGTCATTAATTACCAAAACTCAAGATAAATTAGGGGCCTAGATGCTTCAGTGGGTGTAGACGATACCAAGGTTCTGAGATGGTTGACATGTGTTGCGCCCAAAGGTTGGTTTCAATTCCGGTATGGTTGTTCGGAAAAGAATCAAAACTTTCTTGGTTGTGTAAGTGTGTACGGTGCAACTAGGTGCTCATATTTGTTTGAGTGAGGGCCATCTGGTTAATACTCCGTGCACGGGACTTCTGGTGACAGTGAGCATACACTTAAGTATAGTATAAGTGTCACCTCTAAGTCCAACACACAACGAGGATCGATTCATATTTCCAGATGCCCACAACTATATGGCCAGTAAACAACAATATTTAGTAGTTAACATACCGTAGGGACATGGTTCTCAAAGACAGATTGATTTCGTTTGTTCATCTTTGTCTTGTGGAATTTATCAATCCAACTTGTTTGATGTTTTGATCCACCTTTCCAGTTCTCTTTTTTTTCTTTAGACCGGATACACGTGTCAAATTCTTAGGTAAGCGGTGTGGTGCCTAGACATTAGACTTTTCAACAAAAAAACATTAGGAGTTTCTCTGATCTTTTCTTCAACCTGTTTACCCATGCTATGAAGTGCTTCTTCCACGAGCATGTAACATTCTTCAAAATTAGCAGCTCGAGAAGCCAATGGAAGGAATTTCTAGTAGAGATATCTGTATCTAAGTGTAACATCTAACTTGGGATCTTCCACTACATCCCTTTCATACATGTCTTTGATAATTCGCGACTTTGCTCCTTGAGTCTAACGCTTCAAAATATATCTTTCAGGCAATAACTTAATGTTCACCAAATCAAGAGCTTTCAATGAATGGTGACATAATAAACCAATTCTCTCAAATAATCGACAACTACATGAGACAATCTGATCACAAGGATTAACAATAACATTGCGCTCTTCTTCAGTTGTAAAAGCCTCATCAAGAGCTACAATTGAATGATCAATTCATTAGTTGCATTTGAACCTTTTGTATAGGCTGCCATGGATTTTTTATATTCACCTTGGAAGACTTCAAATATGGTAGGTGTGTAAAGCTTACTTGTGAAAGCATCTAGGCACCCATGTTGTTTTGGTTTTGATAATTAATGACAACTCTGTTATATGAACTAATACTTTCCTTGAGAATATTGAAAGTAGGTTAATTCCAAGATTGATGACCAAGGAAATATCAAGGAATGTACAAATGCACGATCAATATGTCAAGGTCGTGACAAGGTATATTTATAAGGTTCTTTTTCTAGTCTTTTGCCGATCTTGGAGTTTGGAAGAAAGATCGATTTGCTAGAATTAGGGCCATACTATAACGAGGGATCTTGATGTCATTTAGGGTTTAAAGGCTTAAATTACATATTCAAATGAATGTTTGATGATATATAAGTTCCTATATAGAAAATCTTTTTAAACAAATCAAATCTCTGGAAATCCGGTGCTACCGCCCATGCCAAATAGGTGCTACGGGGTGCAGCGCTAGCACCGCCCGATGAGGCGATGTAAAAATTCCAGAGAAGCTCCTTTCTGGTTTTTGGTAGCCCGGTGCTACCGCCTATGGTAATCCGGTGCTACCGGACTATCGGTAGCACCGGATATTAACCTAGTGTGGAAATTCCAGAGAAGGGCTTTTGGGCGTTTTTAGTAGCCCGGTGCTACCGCCCATGGTAGCTCGGTGCTACCGGACCAGCGGTAGCACCGGACATATAACCCGGTGTGAAAATCACAGAGAGGTGTGTTTTGGGCGCTTTTGGTAGCCCGGTGCTACCGGACCAGCGGTAGCACCGGCCCTAAGCTTTGTGCTTAAATTCCACAGAGGTCTCTTTTTGAAAAAACAAGATGAAAAGGGGTCCGGTGCTACCGGCCCTAGTTGGGCGGTAGCACTGAACCCTGAGCAACGGTCTCTGGCAAGTGCATTAAATGCACTATTCTAGCCGTTGAAATGGAGACCGGTGCTACTGGTCCTACATGGGCGGTAGCACTGGAAAAACAGATTTATGCCCTTTTCGAGCTCCAACGGCTAGAAAGTTTGGTGGAGGCTATAAATACCTCCCCACCTGCATTCTAGAGCGTCTATTGGTCCTCATTGATGATATTTGAGGTCTAGCAAGTGTTCTCCACTCTTGTGTGCATTCAATTTCCATTTGTGAGTGTGAGAAGCAAGATTGAGTATTGCATTTCGTGTTTGAGCCTTTAGACACCAATATTTGACCTCAAGCAAGCGTCAAGGTTTATTACTCTTGGAGGTTGCCGCCTCCTAGACGGCTTGGTGGTGATCGTGCATGGTGAGCCTCTCAACGGAGATTGTGAGAAGCTCCGGCATGTTGTGAAGGCCGAGTTCGCCTACCCGGAGCGCGGAAGAACTACCTTAGTGATCGAGGAAGGCTCGAGCGAGTGGAGCCGGCTTGAAGTGATTCAAGTCACCTCAATGTGGAGTAGGGGAGACCGGCAAGTCTCCGAGACCACGGGTTAAAATTCTTGTCTCATATTTTTTTGTGATTGGTATTCCTCGTTATTGAAAATCTATTTCATTGATTTCATATTCTTGATAGTCTTTGTGATCACTAGTATATTTGGTACACTAAATTTGACATAGCATCTCAAGTGTTTGCTAGAGAAATTTAGTGTGAATTTACATTTTGTATCTCTATATCTTGGTGTCATTCATAATTTCTAAATAGTGTCAAAAAATTTAGAAACCTCCTATTCACCCCCTCTAGTCGGTTATCTTTGATCCTACAAGTGGTATCAGAGCTTGGACTCTCTTTTGGGGCTTCACCGCCTAGAGAGTAAGGATGGCTAGCGATGGGGTGTCAATAGGCAAGGCGCCTTTTTTTGATGGTACAAATTATGCTTATTGGAAAATTCGTATGACTGTTCATCTTAAGGTCATGAGTCCAAGCATATGGAGAATTGTAGTTGAATGTTTCACTCCGGGGGTCAATCCCACACTCACAATAGACCAAGAGGAGCGAAACATTCATCTTAATGCTTAAGCTATGAATGCTCTTTTTGGCGCTTTGAACGCGGATGAGTTCAATCGAGTGAGCAATCTTGAAACCGCTCATGAGATTTGGACAACCCTCTCGGAAATTCATGAGGGAACATCCTCGGTCAAAGAAGCCAAATTGCATATGCTTCAAATCAAATATGAGAGTTTTATTATGTTGCCTGATGAAAACATCAATGAGATGTATTCACGATTGAACAACATAGTAAATGAGCTCAAGGGCCTTGGAGCATCACTAACCGATTTTGATATTGTTCGTAAGATGCTTAGGGCTCTTTCAAAAAAATATGAGACCTTGGTGACGTTGTTTCTCAACTCACCGGAGTTGCCAAGAATGACGCCAACGGGACTCTTTGAAAATCTCATAACCAATGAGCTTTACAAGAAGGACAAGGAAGAGCTTTTGGAGCAAAGCTCTTCGAAGAAAAAGAACATCGCCTTCAAAGCAAAGGCGAAATCAAGTGATGAGATGCACAATGACTCCGATGATGATGAAGACATCGAGGAGGAAATGGCTCTCCTTGTAAGAAGAATGAGAAAATTTATGAAGAGGCGCTCAAGCACAAGTGGTCCTCAAAAATTCAAGAAGGGACAATACTCTAGCACTAACCGATATGCAAATATCCGGTGCTATGAGTGTGGTGAGATGGGACATATTGCCTCAAAATGTCCAAAGAAAATGGACGACAAAAACAAGTCCCCTCGAAGAAGAAGTTCTTTCATGGGAAGAAGAAGCTCTTCAAGAAGTTGAATAAAGAAGGGAAAGACGAGGCTCACATTGGGGAGTGGAACTCCGAAGAAGAATATTCGGACTCTGACTCTTCCGAGAATGATACACCTCCAAAGAAGAAGGGTCTTGCCGGCATCGCTATTGAGGAGACTTCATCACCTTTCGTCACTCCCTTGTGTCTTATGGCAAAAGGAGATTTTAAGGTAAAAACAAATGACGATGAACCCTCCTATGATGAATTAATGGATATGCTTGAGGATTTGAATGAGTATCTCGGTAAAGAAAAGTCTAAACATAAAGCCTTGAGAAAAGAATATCTTTCTCTCAGACTCTTATGAGGAGCTAAAGGAAGCTCATGAGACTCTTCTTGCTAAGGACCATTCAAAGTCTCAAAATGATATAGGGATTAGTTGCAAAATTATTGATGATGTATCTTGCTTAGAAATCGATTCATGTTGTATATCAAAAACTAGCACATCTACCTCTTGTGATGATTTAATTGATATGTCATCAATTTCATGCTCTAATTCCATTTCATGCCATGATAACCTAGTAATAGAAAATAATGAACTTAAAGAACAAGTGAACAAACTTAGCAAAAGTCTAGATAGATGCTTTAAGGGTAAAGATACTCTAAATAAAATTTTAAATAGTCAAAGATGCTCCTACAATAAAGAAGGATTATGATACGTTCCTAAGAAGGGCAAAAAGATGAATAACAAAGCTCCTCGATTCGTTAAATCAAATGGGAAGTTTTGTTATAAATGTCATGAAGTAGGTCATCTATCAAATAATTGCCTCTTGGATAAAGCAACTAAGAATAACATTTATGACTCTTGCTATGTGCTTAAGAAAGATAGTTTTGGTAAAATAATTGCTAAATTTGTTGGCACTCCTATACTTGGCCGTAAAAAGAATACCATTTGGGTGCCCAAAGCCTTGGTTACTAACCTCCAAGGACCCAAACAAATTTGGGTATCTAAAAGGACTTGATTCTCTTTTGTAGGTAAACTACAAAACCGGTGGACGGCATTGGGTGTTGGATAGCGGATGCACTCAACACATGACCGGTGACCGAAAAATGTTCACCACTTTTGAGGTAGGGAATAGGCAAAATGACAAGATAACATTTGGTGACAATATCAAAGGAAAGGTATTGGGTTTGGGTAAAATCGCTATCTCAAATGACCTTTCTATTTCAAATGTTTCTTTAGTAGAAACTTTAAATTTTAATTTGTTATCGGTTGCTCAAATTTGTGACCTAGGTCTTATTTGCACATTTTCAAAGAATGGAGTGGTGATCTCTAAAGAAAATGATAATTCTTTAGCGTTCAAAGGTTTTAGATTTGGAAATTTGTATTTGGTTGATTTCACCTCAAATGAGTCATGTCTTCAAACTTGTTTAATTGCAAAAACATCCTTAGGATGGTTATAGCATAGAAGACTAGCTCATGTTGGGATGATCCAACTAAAAAAGCTTTTAAAAAATGATTTAGTTGTGGGCTTGAAAGATGTAAAGTTTGAGAAAAATAGACTTTGTAGCGCTTGTCAAGCCGGCAAGCAAGTGGCAAGTTCTCATCCTTCAAAAAGTATCATGTCCACATCTAGACCATTAGAGCTCTTACATATGGATTTGTTTGGCCCAACAACCTATAAGAGCATTGGAGGAAATTCTTATTGCTTAGTAATTGTTGATGATTATTCAAGGTATACTTGGGTGTTCTTTCTAGATGATAAATTCGAAACCTCCGGTATCTTTAAAAACTTTGCAAAAAGGGCTCAAAATGAATTTGATTTTAAAATTAAAAAGATTCGTAGTGACAACGGTTTCGAGTTCAAAAATACAAAAATTGAAGATTATTGTGATAAACTTGGAATAAAGCACGAACTTTCCGCCACCTACACTCCGAAGCAAAATGGAGTTGTGGAACGAAAAAATCGAACATTAATTGAAATGGCAAGAACTATGCTTGATGAGTATGGCACCTCCGATAGTTTTTGGGCGGAAGCCATTAATACCGCTTGCCATGCAACAAATAGGCTTTATTTGCATCGTCTCTTGAAAAAGACCTCTTATGAGCTTCTTGTTGGAAGAAGACCAAATATTTCTTATTTTCGAGTATTCGGTTGCAAATGCTATATCTTGAAAAAGGGTGTTTGACTTTCAAAATTCTAAAGTCGTTGTGATGAAGGTTTCTTGCTTAGATATTCCTCAAATAGCAAAGCATATCGTGTATTTAACAAAAATAAAGGTTTTGTGGAAGAAACTTGTGATGTTGAGTTTGATGAAACTAATGGCTCTCAAGAAGAGCAAGAAAATTTGGATAATGTAGGTGAAAAAGGATTAAGAGAAGCAATGAAGAACATGACGCTTGGAGACATAAAACCAAAGGAGGATAGACAAGATCAACCTTCATCCACTAAAGTTGAACCTTCTACTTCCGCAACGCCAAATCAAGTTCAACCGATCGATGTGGATGAAAAGGAGAGTGATCAACAAACTCACACTCTACCTCAAAGAATTCATCACGGGCTCTCCAAAGATCATCTAATAGATCAAATATTGGGTGATGTTAGTAAGGGTGTTCAAACTCGATCTCGTGTCGCTTCTTTTTGCAAACATTACTCCTTCGTATCTTCTTTTGAACCTACTCATATAGATGAAGCTCTAGATGATCCAGATTGGGTAAATTCAATGCATGAAGAACTCAACAACTTTGTCCGGAATGATGTTTGGACTCTAGTAGAAAGACCAAAGGAACACAACGTAATAGGCAAAAAATGGGTATTTCGAAACAAACAAGATGAAAATGGTATTGTGGTTAGAAATAAGGCTCGGCTAGTGGCTTAAGGATTCACTCAAATCGAATGTTTGGATTTTGGTGAAACTTTTGCACCTGTGGCTAGATTAGAAGCTATTAGAATCTTACTTGCTTTTGCATCTTGTTTTGATATCAAATTATTTCAAATGGATGTAAAGAGTGCATCTCTAAATGGAGAAATATCTGAATTAGTATTTGTTGAACAACCTCTCGATTTTGAAAGCTCTAAATATCCAAACCATGTTTACAAACTCTCTAAGGCGCTATATGGTCTCAAACAAGCTCCTAGAGCATGGTATGAGCGGTTTAGAGATTTTCTACTTTCTAAAGGGTTCAAAATTGGGAAGGTTGATACAACACTCTTTACAAAAATCATTGATGAGGAATTCTTTGTATGCCAAATCTATGTTGATGATATTATATTTGGTTCTACTAACGAAGACTTTTGCAAAGAATTTGGTGATATGATGTCTAGGGAATTTGAGATGTCAATGATTGGAGAATTAAGCTTCTTCCTTGACTTCAAATTAAGCAACTCAAAATGGGACATTCGTGAGTCAAACCAAATATGTGAAAGACTTGCTCAAGAGATTTGGCATGGAAGACTCAAAGCCTATCAAGACTCCAATGGCTTCCAACGGGCATCTTGATCTAAACGAGGGAGGTAAACCGGTAGACTTAAAACTTTATCGCTCTATGATTAGTAGTCTACTTTATCTCACCGCATCTAGGCCCGATATTATGTTTAGTGTATGCATGTGTGCTCGCTTTCAAGCTTCCCCTAAAGAATGTCATTTAGTAGCTGTTAAGAGAATTCTAAGATATTTAAAGCATTCCTCAAATATAGGGTTATGGTATCCTAAAGGTGCTAATTTTGATTTAATTGGATATTCGGACTCGGATTATGCGGGTTGCAAAGTGGATAGAAAAAGCACATTCGGAAATTGCAAATTCCTAGGTAGATCTCTCATTTCTTGGTTCTCCAAGGAACAAAATTCCGTAGCTCTATCCACCGCCGAAGCTGAATACATATCCGCCGATAGTTGTTGTGCTCAATTATTGTGGATGAGGCAAACTTTAATGGACTATGGAATAGATTTTAAAAATTGCCTCTATTATGTGATAATGAAAGTGCCGTTAAAATAGCCAACAACCCTGTCCAACACTTAAGAACTAAACACATAGAAATTCGTCATCATTTCTTGAGAGATCATGTTAGCAAAGGAGATATTGTGATTAGTCACATTAGAACCGAAGATCAATTAGCGGATATTTTAACCAAGCCTTTAGATGAAGCCCGGTTCTGTAAATTGAGGAATGAATTAAATGTCATAGATATCTCAAATGTGGTTTGAGTATTTGGATCTTGTTCAATTTTTATTGAATATTCTTTCAGATTTCATTTAATGCCTTTTAAATTCTTTAAATATAGCACTCCTTGAGGGGGAGTTTCTTTAATGATTTTAATACATGTGTGTTAAATCTTTAATAGTGCTACATATTTCAAAGAGAGTAAGTTTGAATCATAATTAAGCCACTACTCTTAAAAAATTTATATAAGATTTGGATGCCAATGTATATCTCAAATAAAGTGTTAAAACTTTATAAATTACTTTGGATTTTCTGGATAATTATCCGTGTTTTTGGCTGCTTGTCCGGTAGCACCGCTCATACATGGGCGGTAGCACCGGAGACCAGTACTACTGGAGAATTCGCGGTAGCATCGGATTTGTCGGGTTTAGGGGTCAAGTCTAGTGCGGTGCAACCGTTTTCCTCATCCTCTTCACACCGCACCTCTCTCTTTCTCTCTCTCTCCTTTTTCCGATTTGGTTCCCCACTCAAATTTCTTCAAAATCATCCGGAGAAAACGAGATTCCTCTCAATTCTCTTGTTCTTCATTTGATCCTCTCCCAAAGGTACTGGTTCTTGCTCAAAATCTATGGTTCTTTCTTGCCCAAATTTCATCTTCATATCATTTTAGGGTTTCTGTGAAAAATAGCAAAATGTGAGAAAATTTGTTGAAATTTGTGGTTGAAATGAATTTGATAAGGAGTATGTATGCTATTAAGCCACATTTCCTGAATCAAATCAATCAAAATCATGAATTCTAACAAATCCATGTTCAAACCGCTAATAGCGAGTGCTCTGGTCCTGTCTTGTAGCATCGCCCAGTGTCCGTGCTACCGAACCAAAGCATGAAATGTAGCACCGGGTTTGCAGTCAAATTTGCTCACAAATGGTTATTTTTCACAAAATTCTAAATTTCTAGGGCATATCCCTTGATCTTACTCCTTGAAATTCTCTTTGGTATCCAGTAATCATGCCTAAGACCAGAGGATCTGGTTCTTACATAAAAATGGCTGCAAATAGAGGTCGTGCTCCTCTTCCTCAAGATTGAGACAATGAAGACAATATTCCAATTGCTTCAAGACGTCGTGAAGTTCGACAAAAGAATAGGCAAGAAATTGGTGGCAGCTCCAAGAAATCCAAAGGAAAACAAACCGTATCAGAAACTGAAGAAGCAAGTGACTCAATGGAAATAGATAAGTCTCAGAGTGGAGAAAAGTCTGAAGAAGAAAATCTTGATGATTTTGATCTTTCGGCTAATCTGAAGTCCATCAAAGGTGACACGTTCTTTTCCTTTAGAACTGCGAATCAATATTTGTTGCCTAGGAGTGCCACTGAGGACAGATTCAGAACTTTGTTTCAGCAAAAAGTATTTTATGAAATTTACAAAGACAAGGATTTTGCTGATCATAAGTGGATAAACTGGGACCATATAAGAAAAATTCCGTTGTTTGTGGGAGTACCAGAGTTGTTTCATGGAGCTGGTCTGTCAGATTTTGTCAGTAAGAAGTGTGATTATAATAAAGATATGATTAGACAGTTTTATGCTACTCTTCACATTTCTGAGACATTTGAGTCTATCACTTGGATGACAGATGCCGCAGTGCACACAGTCACCAAGAATGAGATTGAAGAGGCTTGGGGAATTCATCACAGTGGGTATCCTAGCATACATAGTGACAGATTTATTCCTCTTGCCAGGAAATTTGAATTCTACGATCCAACGGTTTCAGGGAAGCGTCCAGGTAAAATGGCGCATCTTCTTCCATATGCTAGTCTTATAAATAGAATTGTCAGAGTAACCATCCATCCCAAGAGCGGAAACTATGATGAAATCAGAGGATATGCCTGGAATATTCTGAGTAAAATCATGAACAAACATAAGTTTGATGTAGTGGATTTTATGATCAGAGAAATGGCTTTATCTGCCTGTGACAAAGGTAAAAGAATCTACTTTGCTCCATTCATTATGATGATAATCAAGAGAGTGACTGGATTTCGAGGAGGATGTGGCGGTGTCCACAAGCCATATCGACCCCGTGAGGCAGCTCCTCAGACCATTAGCTAGCGGGATCAGTCCTCATCTCAGCAGCCTCAGTCACAGGAGATACCAGTTGCCTCAGAGGTCCCTCCATCTCAGCATGATCAGTTCTTTGACAGTCTGAGGAATGACCTGATGAATAACCTGTCGAGTCTCAGATCTGACATGATGAGCAGTTTTTCTCGAGTGGAGGAGTATAAGACGCAGACTAGGCAGATAGTAGAGGAGGTCAAAGGTCGACTGGATTCCATTGATTCATCCATCTCCGAGCTCCGTTCATCTCTTCCTATCTTCTATCAGCGCTCAGGATCTCGTGCTCCTTCGTTTACTCCGCCTCCTCCTCCTGCTCCTCCAGCCTCTTGAGCTCATCGACGATCTTCTCTGTTTTTGGTATTTGATGCCAAAGGGGGAGAAGTAAAAGTGAAGATATGGTGGATATGGTGGAAGAGCGACAAAAATAAAGAAACTTTAATCATGTGATGTGTTTTGGTTGATATTTGGTTGATATGAATATTGTTATATGTCGTGGTTAAACTTTTGTAATACCTGTGGTTGTTTTAGCAAATATATCTAACGAGTATTCATACAATGGGTACCCCCGCGGCCTGGAGTAACGAACGGGTCGTCCCATGCCCGGCTCCGACCAAAGGCCTCGCCGGTCTACAAAAGACATTCGACCCCGACCTAACGAGCTGCTCCAAGGTCGTCCCCGACCTAACGGGGCGTCCGACCCCCGCCATAGGTCGGACTCCCCGTCGGCTCCGACAAAGCTGAGGCGATCACCGCCAAGGTCCAGGTGTCAGGCCTCCGCCGGCCATCGGCCACGTGGTCTGCGGACCCAACCACTCGAAGTGACCGTGCGAGGGCAAGTGGCTCCTTCCCAAGACACCACGAAGGTCGCCAAAGTCAAGACTCGATCTCATCGTCCGATTCACGACAAGACGACGACGACGCTCCCTCCTGAGGCAGCACCAGAGTCACACACTATGACGTCAGTGCCCGTCAGAACCGCAGAAGGCAGGTGCTCTGTTTGCCAATGAAGCAGCAGACTGATCTACTCGATGAGCCCACCAAACCGATATGGGCAGAAGAGGGGGTCGACCAACAACTGAGACCAAGGGTCAGGGCTAGCATAGAGATCTTCACCCTTCCTCTCAACTTCCCGTGTAGCCCGCCCCCTCCGACTATATAAAGGGAGGCAGGGTCTTCTAGGAGAGGGCGGGGATTCTCTTACGCTCTCTTGGACGGTCTCTCAGGTTTCCTTTCTCTTAGCCTTTACGAACAGACAGCACGCGTCCTCGTGCTCGAGCTCCTAGCTCCCGCTTGTAAACACTGTGTAGTCTTCTGCACCTAAAGTAATACGATAAACACCACGCGAACTGGAGTAGGGACATTCAGCCCGAACCAGTATACATCCTGGGCCTTTAGGTCTAACCATTCAAGGAGAGGGAGCGCATGGCCCTTTAGACTTACAAATTTACTTGACGGTGACACGAAACCCCGACAGTTGGCGCGCCAGGTAGGGGCCTTCGCGCGTCTTCATCGACATCTCAGGATTCCCGTCTGCTTCCTTGATGGCATTCTTCACCCACGACGGCGCGTCTACGTCATGGAGCCAAATCCGTTTCGGCTCCCTCGACTTCGTCGCCACTCCGGCGGGAGAGCTCACACTCATCCCCGTCACCTCTCAAGACCGGGCACCCGCTGGGAGCCCGAACTCCGTTTCCAGCGACCTTGGCAAGCTCCGGCTCGAGGCCCCCGTGGGGACCCCAAAGTCGGAGCCCACCAAACGCCGCGCCATCTCTGGTAGCGGTACCCGTGGATGTGGGCGGGCGATGACATCGCCCCCCGTAGATTCACGGCTCATGGTGATGATCGGCTACACGCCGGCCTCCGTCCACGACCTCCTGGAGGAATCCTCCAGCCACGACTCCGCTCCGACGCGGAACACCCCGCCGACAGACCGCACTCTCGCGAGTGCAACATGGCGGGTGTGGTCGACCTGACCGCAACCCCCATAGCTGCGGGAGTCTTCATCCAGCACCAGTGCGCAGGAAGAAGAATATCTGCGCGAGCTCGCCGAGCGCGCCCAAGCTCGCCACGCCGAGCTCCAACAACAACGCGAGGAGCTGGAGACTCGAAGGGCCGAGCTGGACAAGCTCTAGGCCGACACAGGCGAGAACCGGCCGAGCCCCTAACGCGCTGGCGCGCGCGCGCCACGCTGCTGCGTCAAATCAACAACGGTGGTAGAGGATCCGACGGCCTTCCGTTCTTTCCCCACGCAAGCCAAAACGTGGCCACCGCCGCAATGCTGCTACGCGGCATGCCCGAGCCCGATGATCCGGAAGCCAAGACCACCTACCAGAACCTCCGGGGGCTGGTGGAGCGTGCTGCCGTGCAGCACATGCAGGGATCCGACTCCCACCACTCGGGCGCCTCCTCTAGCTGCCCGAGCCGCACAACCGCTCGCAACCGGCTGGGGCCGGCCAAGACGGCGGCACAACGCGAACAGCCCCAGGCCTTGCGCACCCCAGTGCGCCATCGCCTCGGCAACGACTACGACGTCCGCGCCACCCTCGAGGCCCGGAGAAAGGCGGCGGACGAAGCGGCCCGGTCACGGGTCGTAGACAGCGGGCGCCACCACGACCGCAGCCCGAGCCCCGATGGTCCAGGACCGCGGGCCTTTTGTCTGGGAATCGCCATGCGGATTTCCCTGCCAGGTTCCGGGCATCGACCAACATAGCCAAATACTCTGGGGCCACGAACCCCGGATCTGGCTGAAGGACTACCGGCTCGCATGCTGGGCGGGAGGAGCCACAGATGATCTCTTCATCATCCAGTACCTCCCCATCTACTTGGTGGACTCGGCTCGAGCCTGGCTCGAGTACTTGCCCGCGAAAACCATCAGGAACTGGGGAGACCTAAAGAGTCTCTTCGTCGGCAACTTTCAGGGCACCTACAAGCGCCCTGGGAACTCCTGGGACCTGAAAAGCTGCAAACAGCAGCCGGGGGAAACCCTCCGAGATTACATTCGGCGTTTCTCCCGTCAATGTAATGAACTCCCCGATATCTTCGACGCCGACATTGTCGGGGCGTTCATCTACGGCACCTCTTGCAAGGCCCTGGTGCACAAGCTGGGTTGCGTTAAACCCAGAACCACCAAGGAGCTCCTTGACATCGCCACCAACCATGCCTCCGGCGAGGAGGCTGTAGGGGCCATCTTCGAGAAGGGGAAGGCCAAACGAGAGCCCAACGCTCAGGTCGCCTCCTTTCCCGACCGCTCCGACAAGCGGAAGCGGCAGGGGAAACAGGTTCGAGAGGGCCACCTGGTCGCGGTGCCGACCACCACCTTAAGCAACAGCGCGCCGGTCGTCGCGCCCGATCATTTCGAGAAACTGATGGAGAGTCCGTGTCCGAACCACGGGTTCCCCGTCAGGCACAAGTACCGGGACTGCCAAGTCCTGAAGCACTTCCTCTCCCTCACCCCCACGCCGTCGAAGGGGAAGGGAAAGAAGCGTGACCCGGCACCATGTGCCGAGGAAAAAAGGGCAGATGACGAGTTCCCCGAACCCGACGGTTGCCTCATGATCTTCGGCGGACCAGCGTGCTACTCGGACAAGCGCCGGCTCAAGCTCGCTTTCCGCGAGGTCCACACCGCGACTCCAGCCGTCCCCCACTACCTCCGGTGGTCGGAGTCCCCGATCACCTTTGACCGGACCGACCACCACGACCACATCCCGCAGCCGGGGAGATACCCGCTGGTGGTCGACCCCATCATGGGGAAGAAGCGCCTTACGAAGGTGCTCTTGGACGGCAGCAGCGGTCTCAACATCCTTTATGTTGAGACGCTCGACGCCATGGCAAATCCCCGCCGAGTCTCCCACGAGCAAGGCGCCTTCCATGGCGTCATCCCGACCACCAGCTCACCCGCTCGGGCAGTTGACTGCCAGTAACGCTGGAGGACCGGAAAACTTCCGCACCGAAACCCTCACGTTTGAGGTTCTGGATTTTCCCGGCTCCTACCACGCCATCCTGGAAAGACCATGCTACGCCAAGTTCATGGCGGTCCCCAGCTACACCTACCTCAAGCTGAAGATGCCTGGGCCACAAGGAGTAATCATCGTGGCCTCCTCTTTCCAGCTTGCCTACAATCGCAAGCGATTGCGGTGGCGTCGGCAGTCATTGCCTCCGCCGAGCTCGCGAACCTCCAGAGGGAAGCCTCTGAATCTGCCCTCGACTCCAGCAAGTCGGGGCCAGGATCCTTCAAATCCGCCGAGGATACGAAGGAGGTCGCAGTCGATCCCGAGGATCCGACCAAAACCGTGCGGGTTGGAGCCACACTCCCCGTCAAATAGGAAAGCGCGCTCGTCGACTTCCTCCGCGCCAACAAAGACGTCTTCCCATGGAGGCCCTCCGACATGCCAGGAGTCCCAAAGGAAGTCGTCGAGCACTCCTTGAATGTTCGACCAGGCTCGACGCCAGTCGCCCAATGCCTGCGCCGCTTCGACGACGAAAAGCGCAGGATCATAGGGGAGGAGATCGCCAAACTTTTGACCGCAGGGTTTGTAAGAGAGGTGCACCACCCCGAGTGGCTAACCAACCCTGTCCTTGTAAAAAAGAAAATCGGGCAATGGAGAATGTGCATTGACTACACGAGCCTGAACAAGGCGTGTCCCAAAGATCCGTTCCCTCTGCCCCGCATCGACCAAGTCGTTGACTCCACTGCAGGGTGCGAAACCCTGTCCTTTCTGGATGCCTACTCAGGCTATCACCAGATAGTGATGAAGGAGTCCGATCAGCCCGCAACTTCTTTCATCACCCCTTTCGGCTCCTATTGCTACGTAACGATGCCATTTGGTTTGAAAAACGCGGGCGCTACATACCAGCGATGTATGCAGACGTGCTTCAACGACCAGATAGGGCGTAACGTCGAAGCATACGTCGACGACATCGTCGTCAAAACCAGGAAGGCCGGTGATCTCATCTCCGACCTAGAAGAGACCTTTGTGAACCTCCGACGGTTCCGTATAAGGCTCAACCCCGAGAAATGTGTTTTCGGGGTCCCTAAAGGAAAGCCGCTCGGCTTCATCGTCTCCGAGCGCGGCATCGAAGCCAACCGAGAAAAAATCTCGGCGATTATGAGGATGGGCCCGATCGGCAACCTGAAGGGAGTCCAAAAGCTGACAGGATGCCTTGCAGCCCTAGGCCGTTTCGTGTCTCGCCTTGGCGAGCGCGGAATGCCGCTTTACAAGCTGCTCAAGAAGTCCAATCACTTGGTGACCCGGAGGCTCGAAAGCCCTCACCCAACCAAGGTATTCGACCTCCCCCGGCCTGATCGTCCGGCACTGGGGAACCGTTCTTCGCTCTACATCGCCGCTACGACCTAGGTTGTCAGCGCGGCTCTCGTTGTGGAACGAGCGGAAGAAGGCCATGTGCACAAGGTACAACGGCCGGTCTACTTCGTCAGCGAAGTGCTCTCCGAGTCAAAAGCCCGATACTCGCAAGTGCAAAAACTGCTCTATGCAGTACTCATCACAAAGAGGAAGTTGCTCCACTACTTCGACTGGCACCCCATCTCCATGGTGACCTCATCGCCACTCGGTGAAATCGTCAACAACCGCGACGCCTCAGGAAGGATAGCCATGTGGGCGCTCGAGCTCAACGGCCACGACATATCGTACGTTCCTCGAACGGCGATTAA
Source organism: Otatea glauca (assembly GCA_036346275.1). Classification (NCBI taxonomy): domain Eukaryota; kingdom Viridiplantae; phylum Streptophyta; class Magnoliopsida; order Poales; family Poaceae; genus Otatea; species Otatea glauca. Next base: position 20,662,070 of record CM070712.1, on the reverse strand, counting down.
GTCGCAGGCCCTGGCCGACTTCGTCGCCGAGTGGACCGAAGCCCAGGCCCCACCGACGCTCGAAGACCCCGAGTACTGGACAATGTACTTCGACGGGTCCTACACCAAGAACGGCGCGGGTGCGGGAGTCATCATCGTCTCCCCGCTCGGGAACAAGCTCCAATACGCCATTCGGCTGCTCTTCGATGCGACCAACAACGTCGCCGAGTACGAGGCTCTCGTCAACGGTCTCCGGATCGCTGCCGACCTCGGCACTCGCTGACTCTACATCCACGGAGACTCCAAGCTCGTCGTCAACCAAGTCATGAAGGCCACGGAGCCCCGAGACGCCCGCATGGCCGCGTACTGCCAGGAAGTGCGCAAGCTCGAAGAAAGGTTCAAAGGTTTCGAGCTTCACCATAGCTACAGACGCTACAACGGTGAGGCTGATTACCTAGCCAATCTCGCCTCCAGTAGAGGACCAATCCCGCCTGGGATCTTTGTCTGTGATCTTCGAAAATCCTCCGTCCCGCTGGACTCGGCGACAGAGCGGCCGTCCGACCTGTCCGACGCGACCACTCAGACCACCGACCGGTCAGGTGAGGGGTCGCCCAGGTCGGGCCGTGACGCGCTGACGGCCGACTTCGACTGGAGAAAGCCCTTCATCGACCGCCTGACCGACGGATCACTCCCAACCGACCCGACCGAGGCACGGCGCCTTGCCCGTCGGGCGAAATCTTTCGTCCTGGTAGGAGAAGACCTCTACAAAAGGAGTCCCTCTGGAGTCCTCCAAAAGTGCGTCCTGGCCGACCAAGGGGGGCGGCTGCTGCTCGACATCCATGGAGGCGCCTGTGGTCACCACGCCGCACCACGAAGCCTCGTAGGGAAAGCCTTTCGATAGGGCTTCTACTGGCCGACCGCCGTGGCCGACGCCGAGAAAATCGTTCGTACCTGCGAGGGATGCCAGTTCTTCGCCCGACAAACGCATCTTTCAGCGTAGGCCTTATAGACGATCCCCGTCACATGGCCATTTGCGGTCTGGGGACTCGATCTGGTCGGGCCCTTCAAAAAGGCGCCCGGAGGCTTTACCCACCTCTTTGTCGTGGTGGATAAGTTCACCAAATGGATAGAAGCCAAGCCGGTCGCCAGCATCACATCGGTGCAGGCGGCTAACTTCATCCGCGACATCGTCTTCCGCTTTGGAGTCCTGACGAATACTTGTACCAGGGGTACCCCAACGGCCCAGGATGGCAAGCAGGCCGCGTCAAGCCCAGCGACCAAGCTGAGGTAACCTTCGCCAAGGGACACGTGTTAGGCCTCCGCCGACTATTAGCCACGTGCCCCACAGACAGGATCGTTCGAAGTGACCGTACGGGGCAGGTGGCCCCTTTCCGAGGCAGCACGAGGGTTGCCCAAGTCAAAACTCCAGTCCCATCGCCCAGTCACACGAAGTATGGGGATGCGCTCCCTCATGAGGCAGCGCCAAGACCACGCTTCGCAACATCAGCACCTGACAGGTTCCCAGAGGGCAGGTGCGCTGCTTCCCAAGGAAACGGTGAACTGCTCTGCTCAGCAAGCCTACCAAACCCGGTGTGGGCGAGGCCGGACGGCGACCAATCACCAAGACAAGGGACTAGGGCTCCTAGTATAGGTTTCTCCTTCCTTCCTTCTCCCAATTCTCAATGTAACCTGCCCCTCCTGACTATATAAAGGGGGGCAGGGCCCTCCGGGAGAGGGACACACACAGACGGAGATAGATCCTCTTCTCGCTAAGTCTTTACGAACAGACAACGAACGCTCTCGTGTACAGGCCCTCGGTCCTCACTTGTAAACGTGGTGCAGTCGACTGCATCCAAGGCAATACAACACCACCACACGAACTGGAGTAGGGACATTCGGCCTGAACCAGTATACATCTTGGGCTTTCGAGTCTAACCATTCAGGGAGAGGGAACGTGCGGCCCCTTCCGACTTACAAATTTACTTGTCGGTGCTCGAAACGCCGACACGTCCCGAACTCCATCATCACCGACAACAGCACGCAGTTCACGGGGAGGGAATTCCTCGAGCTCTGCGACGACTTCAACATCCATGTCGATTGGGCAGCCGTGGCCCATCCGCGGACCAACGGCCAGGCCGAGCGAGCAAACGGCATGATTCTTCAAGGGCTCAAGCCACGAATCTTCAGTCGGCTGAAGAGATTCGCGGGACGATGGGTGGCCGAGCTACCCTTCGTCCTCTGGAGCCTGCGAACCGCACCGACCCGGGCGACCGGGTTTACACCATTCTTCATGGTGTTCAGTGCTGAAGCCGTCTTACCAACCGACCTAGAATACGGCGTCCCAAGACTACAAGCCTTCGACGAGGCTGGGGGCTCGTCTCGCAACAAGACGCCATCGACCAGCTCGACGAGGAGCGTGACATGGCCATTTTGCGATCGGCCAAGTACCAACAGGCGCTGCGACGCTACAACAGTCGTCAGGTCCGAAGCCGGTCCTTCAACGTTGGCGACCGGTCTGCGCGCCAGTTCATCCAAAGAAAGACAAGCACAAGCTCTCACCACCCTGGGAAGGCCCCTTCACCGTCGTGGAAGGTCTCCGACCCGACACCTTCCGACTCAAGGACACGGATGGCAACGTCATCTCCAACGCATGGAACATAGAAAAGTTAAGGCGTTTCTACCCTTAAAGCTCTTTCTTGTCCTTTGCGCCTTTTTTCACCCTCCTTCCAAGCACCGGACGCCGCGAGGCGCTCGGGGGCTGCTTGTTGAGGCCCTCGTACGGGTTGCTTCCACTCGGCGCGCTCACGCACGTCAGTGACCCGACCAACCACCGGGCTCCTCCTAGACGGTAACCCTCTCGACCCAAGTGCTGCGGCCTATGCCCCAGCGGCTATGGTTGCGAAGTAGCGCTTTGCGGAAGAAGGAAGTGCCCGAACGGAGCGACCCTCGGGCGGTCGGGAACACTCCGTTCCCGCGCGAGCACAGCCAGTTCGCACACCTACACAGGTTGGTGACCCAACCAACCCTAGAGCCCCTCCTAGGCGGTAACCCTCTCGACCCAAGTGCTCGGCCTCGCCCGGCTCGGTTCTGAGTGGCTCTTTGCGGAAGAAGGAAGTGCCTGAACGGGGCGGCCCTTGATCGGTCGGGAACACTCCTATCCCATGCAGGTGCGCGCGAATGCTTCACGGCCAAAGTTCCGGTCCCCTTCACGCCTCCCTCGTAAATGGTAAAACTCCGACCTACGCTTGACCAACCCCCGAGGTTTCTAAGGCTACGGTCGTCGAACGTTTTATCACAACGGGAAAATGCGAAAGATGGATTGGAACTTGTCAAACCTTCAGTTTACTTCATGCTAAGGCCTTTTTTACAATAAGAAAAAGAAAAACATCTAATTTCCTCCCTATTTTTTGTGGAGGATGCTCCCCGGCGGAATCCTTTCGGCGATCAGCTGGGCGTGCGGCTCGACTTGAAGTTCGAACCTGTCGACCTCCTCGTCAGTCCGGTTCTCCACGATCGCGCTGCTGACGACGGCGAGGTCGATGCCATCGTAATAGGAGACGGTGTGGACAAGCGCCGAGGAAGCTCCGAGCACGGCGCCCATGCTCACCGAGCTCTCGACGTGCTCCGGCACTCGAGCCAGCGCGGCGGCGAGCGAGCTAGGGCTCGACGAGGTTCCAAGCACTCGCGAAAGGTCCCCAACTCTGCGATCAGGTCAGACCGTTCTTCCTCGGCCACCAGCAGCTCCGCCAAGGCCGCATCCCGCGCCGTGATTGCCGCGTCGCGGGCCTCCACCACCTCTCTCCGCGCCTCGACGGCGCTGCCAAGGTTCATCTGCAGCTCTGCAGATCAGGACGGCGTCAGGAGGTGAGCCCAACGAGCCACAAATGCAAAATCGACTGAGGAGTCGGGACACTTACCGGCCGTGGAGCTCGTCAGAGCGCGAAGCTCCGCCTAGGTCTTGGCCAGCGCCTCCCGAGCAGCGTCACGCTCGGATTTCGTCTGCTCGGCGCCCTCCCGAGTCTGATCCCGCTCGCCTTGGAGGCGGGCCGCCTCCGATCGCGCGGTCCCTTCGGCGGCGACGGCGACATCTTTGGCGCTGCTAGCAGCCGCCAAAAGGGACTCGAGCTCTGTCACCCGTGCCGCCAAGGATTGGCTCGCCCGGCGCTCTTCAACCAGGACCTGGGTGGCCCGACCCAGCTCCTGGCGGGTCTCCTCCGCCGCCTTTTGCTCGCGAGCCAAGGCCTCCCGAGCGTCGCACAGCTTAGGGCGCAGTCGATCGCGCTCTTCCTCGGCGGCCAACTTCCGGTCTTGCAGACTCCGGAGGAACTGGGACTTCTCCCCCGAACGGACCCGCAAGCGTTGCAAAGCACAACACTCTTTTAGCCTATAACAAAACCATCAAAAGATACAAGAGCCAGGTTTTGCCGACTTACCGCACCAACCGGGAGGATCCCCTCAAAGACCGCGTCCAGCACTCCGCTGGAGCAATCGAGTGTGAGAGCCAGACCCTCTTGGATCTACTTCGTCTCGGTCACGGCGCGCCTAACGCAGTCCCGGAAAACCTCCCACTCGCTGCGCTCCGTCGGGTCGTCCAGCAGGAGGGACGGTCCGCCGGTTTGGTCGTCTCCCGACCAGATCAACGCAGGCGAGGGCGGCCGAGCGAACCGCTGGTCGGCGCCAAGCGCTTGCGGCGCGGAGGCCACTCGCCGCCTCCCGTCACGGCTCCAACGGGATCAGCTCCGACACCTGGGTTGCCCCCGCCGGCGGGCTCACGGGCGGCGGCGTTAGCGTCGCCCCAGGAAGCCAGACCGCGCATGCTGGTGGACTCCCGGCGGCGGTGGTGCTCCTCCCGACCTCCCTCGACTGCAGAAGGAAGCCCTGATTCGTCGAGAGTCGGCGGATCTCCCTCATGCCCAGGCTCGGTCTCTGTCGCGCGGCCAACTCCTGACCCGCTGGCAGCTCCAACACCGCCTGCTGAGCCTCGGTCCTTCTCGACCCCGGCGCCGCCAGTGTTGCCACGACCCTTGCCGAGCTGGCCATGCCCACCGCCTCCTCGGGCCGCTCTGACTCCACCGACGGCTTCTCGATCCCCGCCTGCTACGGGGACGGAGCCGGCCCACGCAGGTCCACCGCCGGGCGTGCCGCCGCCGATACGGCCACCCCTATGTAGGTGCTGAGCACAACAGAAGATCAGGGGTTGCTCGGACGATCTTTTTACGACAAAATTGCAAGGAGGCATTTATTGCGTCGATCGGGTGCGCGGCAGCCGTGCTCTCTTAGCCAGCCCCCCTCGCGGGGGCGAGTCGGCTCTCCGTTTCCCCGGGGACTCCTCCACCGGGGACACCTCCACTTGGGGCGCGACAACAACGGCGCCCGTGCGGTCGCCCTCCGTCGCTCGACGGCCCGACATCGGACCAGCAGTACGGGTCGGCGCCGTTGCCCCCGCTGCCGTCACTGGAGGTCGATCCCACACCGCCTGTCTCGACGGCGGTCATCTCGGACACTTCCTCACCGCACGCGGCCCTCGCCGCGCGCTCCTTCTTCTTCTTCCTCCACTTCTCCTCCCTGCGCACCTCCACTTGGGGCACGACGACAACGGGCCAGGACGGTTGCTCCGAGGCGCGTGCAAGAGGCCCACTAGGCCGCTGCGGCCCCCAAAGTGGCAAAAGAGCTCGAAAGCTCGCGCCCAGGGCCCAGCAAAAAGCTGCGGGTCCCAAGGGCATGATCCACCAACTGGATTCAAGCCGTCCCAGCGGAAAATTGAGCAAGGGGCGAGTACAAGGCGAGCTCCCAGTGGGCCTCCAGTTGGGTTGGTTGACGACCCAATCGCCTTAACTCGTGTCCGAGACCATACTTCACACTCTCCCGCGGAGCCCATCGATGGGTGACAACCAGCTGTGTTCTGGGTCGGCGAACAACCCAGAGTCCGATACGGGATCGAGTAAAGAAAGGTTTCTTATGGGTCGCCCACCAGTGGGCCGGACACCCTACGCTGGGATCGTCCGCTTGGAAGGGTCCCCCTTGGGAGGGACCTCCAAGGACCCACTCGGATCACCCGTTATTAGCTCCACGAGCACGGCGTTCAAACCAACGCGGGTAAATGCGCGTTCGCTCACCCCCTCTAGGTCCCACACTTGCGGACGGGGCGTACACGTGGGATAGACAGCGGCCACTCCTCTCGCAGCTACCCTCGCCAGACGAGGGTGCGGGACGGGCACCCTACGTCTATCCACGACGTTAAATGGGCACTCGGGCACCAGAATCTCTCGGAGACATCTGGCCGTCCTCGCCGACCTAGGCGCCGTCCAGCCACGACGTTAAACGGGCACTCGGGCACCAGAATCTCTCGGAGACATCTGGCCGTCCTCGCCGACCTAGGCGCCGTCCAGCCACGACGTTAAATGGGCACTCGGGCACCAGAATCTCTCGGAGACATCTGGCCGTCCTCGCCGACCTAGGCGCCGTCCAGCCACGACGTTAAACGGGCACTCGGGACCTAGGCGCCGTCCAGCCACGACGTTAAACGGGCACTCGGGCACCAGAATCTCTCGGAGACATCTTGCCGTCCTCGCCGACCTAGGCCGTGTCTAGCTACGACGTTAAATGAGCACTCGGACACCAGAACCTCCCGAGAGGTATCCGGTCATCCGCGTCGACCAAGGCATTGGAGCGCCCGTGCTTAAGAAAAATAACCACGCATCGACCGCTGACCCTCGGGGGCACGAGTGGTCTAAGAAAGCATCTAAAGCGAAGTCGACATACAGATGAATCAGATCGCAAAAGAAAGGGAAATTTTATTATAAGTCGACAAGCTCAAACATTACATAATGTTACACGATACAAGGTCACGTGATATGATGGAGCTATTTCAGCACCAAGTATTATATCATGGATTTTGGATTGCGCCAGTGCAGACGCACTGACGGCTACCCGCGCGCACGCACCATCGCCTCCAAGAGGGCGCTCCTCACCACGAAGAGCTTCGGGGCAACCCCGAGCAGCGCGTCGACAGCGGCGGTGTCACGGGCCACGACCTCCTCCTCCATGAGCTCGGCCATCGCCCGGTCACGCTCAGCCCAGAGTTCGGCCAAGGGATCCTCTTCCACCACCTCGACATCGTCATCAAAGCCAAAGACCAGCGGATGCGCCGAAGCCATTAGAGGATTGAAGAAGAAGATTCTAGGGTGGGGGTAACCATTCAAGCAAGCGGTGGTACCCTTATATACCCAAAGGAAGGAAGATCAAACGACTCCGCATAAATGCCAAGTGCAGGAAAACGAAGCGCCCTTCGCCGGATCCCGAAGCGGCCGAGAAGACGAATGGTCAAGACGTGCAAAACCATGCGCGACACGCACCACCAAGCAATTAAAAAGCTACCGGTGGCCAAGGGTACCCCCGATAGGTCCCTCGGCAGCTGTCGGATGCGCCCGAAGCACATCAGGCTGAAGCCAATCAACCAGTTGGTCGGACCAGCCGACCAAATCCGGCCGCCACCTTCGACCATGCTTTACCAACCAAGCTCAACCCCGACCGTATCTAACGAACTCGCTCGGGGGTTCGGGGGCTACTGACGAGTATTCATACAATGGGTACCCCCGCGGCCCGGAGTAACGAACGGGTCGTCCCATGCCCGTCTCCGACCAAAGGCCTCGCCGATCTACAAAAGACATTCGACCCCGACCTAACGAGCTGCTCCAAGGTCGTCCCCGACCTAACGGGGCGTTCGACCCCCGCCATAGGTCGGACTCCCCGCCGGCTCCGACAAAGCTGAGGCGATCATCGCCAAGGTCCAGGTGTCAGGCCTCCGCCAGCCATCGGCCACGTGGTCTGCGGACCCAACCACTCGAAGTGACTGTGCGAGGGCAAGTGGCTCCTTCCCAAGACACCACGAAGGCTGCCAAAGTCAAGACTCCAGTCTCATCATCCGGTTACGCACAGTACGGAGATACGCTCCCTCCCAAGGCAGCACCAGAGTCACACACTATGACGTTAGTGCCCATCAGAACCGCAGAAGGCAGGTGCGCTGTTTCCCAATGAAGCAGCAGACTGATCTACTCGATGAGCCCACCAACCCGATATGGGCAGAAGAGGGGGTCGACCAACAACCGAGACCAAGGGTCAGGGCTAGCATAGAGATCTTCACCCTTCCCTCTCAACTTCCCGTGTAGCCCGCCCCCTCCGACTATATAAAGGGAGGCAGGGTCTTCTAGGAGAGGGCGGGGATTCTCTTACGCTCTCTTGGACGGTCTCTCAGGTTTCCTTTCTCTTAGCCTTTACGAACAGACAACACGCGTCCTCGTGCTCGAGCTCCTAGCTCCCGCTTGTAAACACTGTGCAGTCTTCTGCACCTAAAGCAATACGATAAACACCACGCGAACTGGAGTAGGGACATTCAGCCCGAACCAGTATACATCCTGGGCCTTTAGGTCTAACCATTCAAGGAGAGGGAGCGCGTGGCCCTTTAGACTTATAAATTTACTTGCCGGTGACACGAAACCCCGACAATATCTTTGTTGCTTCAATATCTTTACTTGTTCATCCATGGATTCAATTCTTGAACAAAATTCTGTCAAAATTTTTGCATTTCTCTTAAATGTGCAACTATTCACTTTCTATTAACATGCACATTTCTAGGGGGAGTTTTTGCTCTAAAATATCATGATTGAATAGTTTTGTGTTTTAAAAAGCAAGAACCTAATGGACATTCAATCACTTGAAGCAAAACTTTCTTTTCTCTTGTTCACTCCAAAACAATTTCAATTCAATTGTCACTTTAAGGTTGTCATCAATTACTAAAAAGGGGGAGATTGAAAGCATCTAGGCACCCATGTTGTTTTGGTTTTGATAATTAATGACAACTCTGTTATATGAACTAATACTTTCCTTGAGAATATTGAAAGTAGGTTAATTCCAAGATTGATGACCATGGAAATATCAAGGAAGGTACAAATGCATGATCAATATGCCAAGGTCGTGACAAGGTATATTTATAAGGTTCTTTTTCTAGTCTTTTGTCGATCTTGGAGTTTAGAAGAAAGATCAGTTTGCTAGAATTAGGGCCATACTATAAAGAGGGATCTTGACGCTTATCTTGATGTCATTTAGGGTTTAAAGGTTCAAATTACATATTCAAATGAATGCTTGATGATATATAAGTTCCTATATAGAAAACCTTTTTAAACGAATCAAATCTATGGAAATCTGGTGCTACCGCCCATGCCAGCACGGTGCTACTGGGTGCGCGGTAGCATCGGGCCAGTAGGGTGGTGTAAAAATTCCAGAGAAGCTCATTTCCGGTTTTTGGTAGCCCGGTGCTACCGCCTATGGTAACCCGGTGCTACCGGACTATCGGTAGCACCGGATATTAACCCGGTGTGGAAATTCCAGAGAAGGGCTTTTTGGGCGTTTTTAGTAGCTCGGTGCTACCGCCCATGGTAGCCCGGTGCTACCAGACCAACGGTAGCACCACACATATAACCCGGTGTGAAAATCACAGAGGGGTGTGTTTTGGGCGCTTTTGGTAGCCCGGTGCTACCGCCCATGGTAGCACCGGCCCTCAGCCCGGTGCTTAAATTTCACATAGGTCTCTTTTTGAAAAAACAAGATGAAAAGGGGCCCGGTGCTACCGGCCCTAGTTGGGCGGTAGCACCGGACCCTGAGCAACGGTCTCTAGCAAGTGCATTAAATGCACTGTTCTAGCCGTTGAAATGGAGCCCGGTGCTACCGGTCCTACATGGACGGTAGCACCGGAAAAACAGATTTCTGCCCTTTTCGAGTTCCAACGGCTAGAAAGTTTGGTGGAGGCTATAAATACCTCCCCACCTGCATTCTAGAGCGTCTATTGGTCCTCATTGATGATATTTGAGGTCTAGCAAGTGTTCTCCACTCTTGTGTGCATTCAATTTCCATTTGTGAGTGTGAGAAGCAAGATTGAGTATTGCATTTCGTGTTTGAGCCTTTAGACACCGATATTTGACCTCAAGCAAGCGTCAAGGTTTATTACTGTTGGAGGTTGCCGCCTCCTAGACTGCTTGGTGGTGATCGTGCACGGTGAGCCTCTCAACGGAGATTGTGAGAAGCCCCGGCAAGTTGTGAAGGCCGGAGTTCGCCTACCTGGAGCGGGGAAGAACTACCTTAGTGATCGAGGAAGGCTCGAGCGAGTGGAGCCGGCTTGAAGTGATTCAAGTCACCTTAACGTGGAGTAGGGGAGACCGGCAAGTCTCCGAGATCACGGGTTAAAATTCTTCTCATATTTATTTGTGATTGGTATTCCTCGTTATTGAAAATCTATTTCATTGATTTCATATTCTTGATAGTCTTTGTGATCACTAGTATATTTGCTACACTAAATTTGACATAGTATCTCAAGTGTTTGCTAAAGAAATTTAGTGTGAATTTACATTTTGTATCTCTATATCTTGGTATCATTAGTAATTTCTAAATAGTGCAAAAAATTTAGAAACCTCCTATTCACCCCCCTCTAGTCGGTTATCCTTGATCCTACAAGTTGCTTGTATCAACATAGGTGTCATCATCATGATCCTTGGTAATTTCTTCCTCGATTCATATTTGGCTTGTAAGTCATTCTCTCTCTCTTTTCTTTGATAACATGATCCACACGCTTGAGGAACCTAATGATGTCAAAATTTAATTTTAGATGGCCTTTCAGTGCATTATTTAAGCTTTCACTTAATTGTGTACTTCGCATCCCTAGTGTTAAAACATCTAGCATGTAGCACTCAACCCACTTTTCTTTTAATTTGTAGATGTTGTCCAACCAAGTCACTTTATGTACTTTGCTTCTCATGATATCAAATGCTTCTTCAACGTCTTCCTTTTCCTCTTACTCATACATGCAAGCACTAAAATATATTAGGATACTTGAACCTTCTATCTTCTGAGAACTCAAATGCTTTATTGCATTTCGTGATATGTGCCAAGTACATAAACCATGCCATGCACTAGTAAATACCTCGCACAGACGTACACAACCTTTCCCATTGCAATATCTTGATTTGTAAAAATTGTCCGAGGTTGCTTTTGATTATGGGTTGACAAAAATGCATTGAAAAACCACTTGAATGATTCAAATGTTTCATCATACATCAAAGCTGCACCAAAAACCACGGTCTCTATAAAATGGTTGAAGCCAACAAACATACCGAATGGTTTATATTCTCTGTTTGTCCCAAATGTAATGTCGAAAGTGATGACATCACCAAAGTAAGCATAGTCAATAATCATCTTTGCATCTGCCCAAAATATATTTGCTATTAGTTCTTCACAATCCAATTGCACTGCATACTGAAATGAGGGATTCTCCGTGACTTTATCTTGGAAATACTTTAATAAACCTCTTGCCTCACCATAAAGCAAGTCCCTTTGGCGCCTAGTCCGCAAATAATTCTTATGATCACGATGGGTGTATCCAAGGTAAGCTGATCCACCAACATGTCGGCCAAGAAACTCATGTGCAGCTTTAGGCACAATACCAGAATCCTAAGCCACCTCAATTTCAACAGCTTGATGTTTAGAAATATTCCTCTGTGATGGCATCATACGACTTGTTCGTGGAGTTTGAAGAATGTGATTGTGTTCATCAAATAAGTTATGTACCTTGTAAGTCTTTGTTTCCCTATCCAAGGTAATGCCCATGCGAACTTCACATCCTGTTCTTGTATGAGCTCGATTATGCTTGACAATCTGAAATCTCTTATCTTCTGCTCGAGAACCCTGATTTGAACAAACAAATATACTGGAAGATGCTAATCCATCAAGATTACTGGTGTTCGTGTAACTCTTTCGAACATCAAGACCCATACGACCACCATATGTGACCCAAACATCCCAAGCTTCTTCTAAATTGCTAAATGTCATGCCAATTTGTGGCATCCAACAAGGAGGAGCGGCCATTCTGTTACAAGATAGGTAAAGTTAAAATTTTCAAGTACGGCAACAACACACGAAATTCGACAGAAAAAAGAAACAAAAAAGTGCTCTTGAGGGTAGAAATAAAATATTGAGATTAATAACGAATTATAGTACCTGTCCAGATTTTTCTGTATTATCCCCTCTCTAGTCATGACTCAGTGTCACCGAATTAGGAGGGAGGAGGAGGGAGAAGAAGAGAAACACGATGGATGCCCTGAAAAGCAGAGGAACTGGTAGTTGGAGGGAAATTGGCGCTAAATCCTACCCTTCCTCTGTTTTTCCCTCCAAAAGGTCCTGTTAGAAACATGAGGGAAGACAAATGGAGGAAAAGGGCAGGGTTGTGAATCCTATACGTTGTTGGCTTGTTGGATGCCTAGATCAAATGTTACTGCCAAAGTTGCATTAATAGTAGAAACTGCACCTGATCCGTGTCCGCCCGGGGCAATTGGACGATTAGAACTACTTTTAATTGTGTGCTTAGAAAGAGCCATGTGTTGGCGCGTGTATGTGTATATGCATGACTAGTAGAATAAATACTATTTATCGTAAAAAAAATTACACTGAAAATAATATAATTATTTTGGAGCTCTAAAATTGACGACGACATAAATTCTAAGGAGGCCAGCATGTTTGAAGTTCGGTTTGATAAAAAGCTTTGAGCAAACCAGGGCTTATTAGGTGTAAATCAGTTCATCTCAAGACTTTGATGCTCCATGGCAGAACAAAGCTACACTAAGCTGAAATTTTCCTTTTTCGAAAAAACAAAAGAAATGAAAATTTCCACACACATACACACACTAAAAAATGCCCATTTATGTGACCAGCGACCAGAGGCCATGACGATGCTCAGGCCTAAGTTACACCATTCTTCCTTCCTAAATATTCTCTCTTAAGGAGTGATGATCGACAACTGTATAACCATTAGTATAGTGTCCTATCTTCCGATTTCATTTTCCCAGCACGTAATATATGGTCTTTTTCTTTTCTAGAACGCTTGTTTCCTTTTCCTTAATTCCAGGATATTTGTTTCCTTTTCCTTGATATGATGCTGGAGGTGGGAGGAGATCTGTTGTGGACCACATGGATGAGTTAGACATATTAAACAATGGCCATCGAATGTGGGTGAGTAAAGCTGAGGAAAGATCTGAGAGAGTTAATTTTGATAGAGGCAAGTTTCTGAGAACGTTTCGCTGAGTACATGAAGGTTGAACCTTCTCTAGTGGGGTGCATGAAGGTTGAACCATCTCTAGTGGAGTGCATTATTTGAGGTGGACGTAGAAAAGAATGCTTAGGTGAATTATAAAGGGGTATAGATAACTTTCATTGAACATTGAATTTAGGCCCAACATTAGTTCTACACTTTTACTCCGCGCAAGAAAAACTCACCCGTTGCATGCCTTACAGCTAAATCACAAGGGGTAAATATTTGGAAAATTCGCTTTACTGCGATGTTGATTCATACATCTCCCCTCTCTCCATTCTGTGCTGTTTCTTTCTGAGAAGAATTAAGGCTCACAAACTCGTAACAAGGCAAAACTATCGAAATACTTCAATTTTCAGATTCTCTTTCGTGTATCTCTCCCTCTTCAAATAGATCATCATAAGCAACAGGCACACGAATTCTGTCTGCTACTGGTTTGCGTTCAGCTTTGTTATCAGACAGTGGTGCCTTCTCCACATTGACTAACTGCTCAGGATCATCAAGTACTTCCTTTTCATCCTGTGCTTCAATTTCCTCGTCAACTAATGCACTTCCCTGTGAGCTTGCATCGTCATTTCTGCTCATCTGCGGTCTGACTTTTGTATACCTAAACTGCTTCTGAAAGGAGGAAATAAGAAAATCAATTAGACATAAGAGAGCAGTGGCAGTAGTGGTAGCAAAGATCAGTAAACAAAGAGATCTAGCAAACTTGTAACACAGCTCACAAAATTGAAACAGCACCATCAATTACATAGTGTGATTATTGGGAGTTTGAGACATGGGCACTATGTTTACTTGATTTATCATAAAGTTCCTAATTCTAATTTCAGCAAGTAATCACAAAAAGTTTTAAACTCATGTTAACGCTCTCTAGTCACCACAATATATTTTCAACTCATTTCCATTAATGAACCAGACTTGATCTCAAAATGTTTGAAGTTCTCTTATTACCCCCTGTTTTTGTGTTAATGTACACGATTCCATGATACTGGAAAAAGGGCAGCTGTAGAAACAACTCATAATCAACATAGTTGACTTGTATAAGACCAATGTACTGTTTTTTTTCTATTGTGCATATAATGGCAAAAGCACTAAACATCCATATACGAGGAATAGTTTTACAAAAACTATAAGTCATTACAGTGTCATACCTCAAGTTCCCTTCCCTTTGCCATAATTTCCTTGTATGCCTTTGGCTCTCGCGACTTCAAGATGTTCCAGAGAATTCCACCACCAGTGCGGAAGCGACTTCCATCAGCAATCGTCTGCCCACCACACTTCTGAATGGCCTCAACCTGGAATCGAATGCCTTTAATGACAGACAACAACTCCAGAAGAGCAAACTTTAGAAAATTACAAGGAAACTATTTCATAGACCATATTTGTGATTTAACATCACCTACAACAATTATTCACTTCTAGAATTAATTTTTGATGATCTAGAATTTGTGTACCTATATACACAATTCCATTAAAGGCAATAGCTTACACTTTAAAATTTATGATATTTCTTGTTCTTTGGAATAAGAATTGATCTATTATGTTACATTAAATTTTTAATAGGCCTCTCAATTGACCAACTGAACTTTTCATTAGTACTGTTCAACATAAGAAATATATACCTCTCTGACAAGATCACTGACAGCAGAAACACCAAGGCAGCCAACAGCGTTCCAAACAAGGTATGACTTCTTCTCCTTCAAGCGCTTGCAAGTGTCGAGAACGAATCTGCAAAAAGCATAAATGATAAGGCAGTTAGCAACCTAATATAGATAACACAAAGAAGCAGAATCAATTTGCCTTAGCCAGAAACAATGATAAGACAAGACAACTCAGGTATCTATCAAGATCTACTTCAGCTGGCTGGGCAAAAAAAGTAGTAGTAGTAATTCTAGACTAGGCTTGGACTTTGAATTACAAGACAATTTGTCGATTAAACCCTATATAAGCCTCTTCTGATAAAACAGAAGTCTTGGCAGAAAAATAACATTGGCATAGGCCTCTTACATGACAATAACCAATAAAAAATGCTAGAGTTATTTTGGATTCATTCGATACCAATTAAAACCGAAAGGCCCAGTTGAAAGCAGAATAGTTAATTAATTCTATGAATATTACAGCTTTTCTTAAGTTCTTAACCATGAGAGCAATGGTGTTGTACTTGGGAACTATCGTCAACGATCTGAACATTTTCCTCCCTACAAGAATTTCACACAATGCTATTAACATAGCCAATTGATGAACACAACCATTAGACCAAAGGTATAAAGTATTCAAGTCCGTTCAAACGACTACTCATATTGGCCTACTGGATTAGTGTATAATCTATACTAGCATTTCGGGTTTATTGCTCCCGATTGTGAAAAGGAAAAACATACATACACATATCAAGCCTATCAAGTCGTTTCTAATCAGAATTTACATTTGTATCGTGCGCACAACATAAACCCTAGGTGAGCAGTGCGAGGGTTTTTACCGATTAATGTCAGCGATCTTGGGCGGCCCATCTGGCTTCCCTTTATTCTTCTTCTTCCCGGACTTTCTCTTCTTCTTCTTGTTCTTGCCCGCCGGTCCGCTCCTCTCAGCCTGCCCCTCGCCGCCATCGCCTCCTCCTCCAGCGAGGGCGACGGAGTCAGCGACGGGGGTCTCTTCCGCGTCCGCGTCGGCCATCTCGACGTCATCGTCGTCAAAGTTTAGGGTTTCCTCATCGAGCACGGAGTCCAGGATGCTCTCGCCTCTCTCCATGCCGACCCCTCCCTGCCGCCGCCACAAGCAACAGTGGAGTCTCACGCACTCGCCACTCTCCTCTCCTCTCCTCTCCTGCCGCAAGAACGCGAGGAACGCAGCGCAAGCGGCGGCGAAGGAAGGGAAAGAGGTGCATAATATAGGCCATTTTAGTCTCGGGCCTTGTGGGCTTGGGCTCACTCATCATTTGTCTGGAAAGCCCAAAATCTCTCTTATTTATGTTGATGGGGCAAGATTTTAGTTAATATTTTGATCCGTCTATTCACACGAGTGGATTGAAATTTTCGATTTTTAAAATAAGATGGTTGGGTTTGGAGCTAAGACCGCGAGCCATACAAAAGCCTACATGCTACATGCAAGCAGTGAGCTAGTTTTTTTAGAGGTGTCTAAGTTGGGCGACTATAACCTACTAAATAAGCGACCGCGACGTGTCACGCCGCGATCGTCGCTCCCCACGCGAGCAAATCGAGAAAGGGTCCTCTTACGAAGGATCTGTGATCTCGCTAAGATGAAATGTCCTTTTCGAAAAAAAACGGTAGATGAGTCGCCGGGACGCGTCACGCCGCGACCGCCGCTCCGCACGTAAAAAATAGAAAAAAGGACATAAACACATCTTCCTTTTTTTCCGCAAAAGGAGTAAAACATTTTTTTTCCGAAAAATGACCTAAATGCGATGATATAAAATGCATTAAGGACCTAAACTCAACTTGTTTTTTTCTTTCCAAAAGAAGGTCCCGACTGTATTTTTTTTTCCGAAAAAGGACCAAGCGTAATTTCCTTTTTTCGGAAAAGGACCTCAACGTGACGATGAAAAACACATAAAGGATCTAATCGCAATATTTTTATTCCTTTCCAAAAAAGGACATGTCCGTCATTTTTTCCTGAAAAGGATCTATCCATAATTTTCTTTTCACGAAAAAGGACCCAAACGTAAATTTTTTCCGCCGGCCGAGTCGGCGCTCTCCCGGCTCAAATGAACGGGAGGCCGGAAAACCTCCCATCTTTAATAGAGGTAGTATACATAACACATGCACGCACAACGTGTGCATCCTTTTACACACACTAAGGAGTTGATTGGCTTATACACACTAAAGAGTTGATTGGCGTATGCATATCTGATTTAATTTATTAATGTGAGAGGCACCGGATCCTTGAGCTCAAGGATCGAACCTAGGCCGGATGGCCGAACAACGCCGCTCCTCCCACTAGACTCGACAGTGAGCTAGTTGACTTGTAGTATAATGGTTCTGGTTCTTGTCATCTTGCTTAGAGCGTGAGTTCGAACATGCGACTCAAACGGAAAGGCTAATACAATTAGATTGTTATTTTATTGACTTTGTATATGGGAATTAAATATACTAAGAAGTAGTAGATATGCAATATTATGGTTTTTTTTTGAACTTTAGGTTTATTTAATATTTTATGTTAATAATGTTAACCCTATATATTGGTGTTTGAGAGGTAGAACATGATAATATCATAGCTGTAATACCCGGTACAACATGTGCCCTGAATGTGACAACAACAAACGAATTCACTAACATATAATTAAATTAAACATAATTTTCAGCAAGCAACCTAAATAAATTTCTACCTCTAACAGGCCATAAACTACAATCATGGACATAATTATTTAAGCAACAACGAAACAATAATTCTCATACATTTCAACATCTAGATAAGCATTCTAGTAAACAAATTCAGCAACACATTGAGTTCTCAAGTTAAACACCAACATCAAAATAAAGGGTGTTCACGTGAACAAGTGAAGGAAGATAGCAACAACAACTCTATCCATGTTTGTATTCATTAAGGTGGACATGATCCTAAGCTAAATATCATGAAGGAGTGATATGAAATTGAGGACGTGGTGATGCTAAATTTCCTCCTTGTATGACGGCTTCAAAGTACCTAAAAAATTAAGTAAATAAGCATGAGTCTAAAACACAATAAAGTATATCATACAAAAGAAATGAGACATGTAATAATTCCCATGAGTAAGATACAACCTACAATTCTATCCATACAAGTAATGCAACTCATCAGTTATCTCTCCTTTTATTCAACCATGCAATACATCATGCTTTCATTCTCAAATGCACATTTCATAGCTTATACTGGTATAGTTGAGTGCACACCTGTCGGTGTCACACCCTTTCATTCCCTTCCATCCTGTGGAGGGGCCTATTCGTAAGTTTCACTCCCATCCATCCCTGGATGGGACAACGAGTTAGGTCTTACTCAATAGCACTCCGGATTAGTCATATGACCTCATATGACTTTCTCACCAACCTGGATCGTCAACTCTTTTTATGATATGTATGAAATGATGCAATATTTTCTTTCCAATATTCATTTGCTATGTATCAACATTACCGAATGACAATTCACAATATGAATTCATTCTCATCATCACAAATTTGGAGCACAAATAATACCAATGATCGCAATAATTCATATGAATCATCATGATAGCCAATTTAACAATAAACACTACATCTCATCTCAATCCATTCTCAATTGTACGATATACTTGCCTCTTTACCACACGAAGCGGAGTGACGTGAGGTTGAAGCTACACCCAAAGTCACACATCCTACCGTAAGCAAACCATCTCAAAAACACGCTATAGTAGTATAAGCATCATTTATAACAATATCTCAACTACGCACCAATCCCCGAGTTAAACTTTCTTCCTCGACAACCCTTAATCCCCTTGCTGTCCCCACGGTTGGAAGATCGTAACTTTTAGTTCTTAAGCCCAAACATTGGAAATCCTAAACTTAAAGAAAACTAAAGACGATAATCTACAATTTTCTAGTTAACCATCTTTTTTAATTAATTCATCTACCATTTCATTTCTAGCACCGAAAACCGATCTGATGCCTCACTGGACAACAGACTTCACAATTTCGTAACTATTTTTACACAACTCCAATTTAAGCAAACGATGATATTTCTGAAATCTACAGAAATTTCCTAGCTTTCTCTAGTTATAGAAATAATTTAATTTGGCCACTAAATTTCCCTAATCTATAATTTACCGCGACTGCTTCTAATAAAAATTAGATTCTAGACGGCAGGCTTCAACTGACCATAACTTTTAATCTGTTTAACCAAATTTTATGTTCTTATACTATAACGAAACTTCAGATAATAATCTACAACTTTCACAACATCCGTGACCTCTGAAACTGAACCTAGGTACCTCAAAACTCAACCCTAATTTCGCAATCAGAACTGATCGAGTCTAGAAATTTCCCAAACAGGTTTTTCCCTAATCGAACCTATTCACAGCACTAACACATGGAACACTAATATGGCATCTCCAATATATAGAACCAAAACTACCACCAACCTAAAGAAGATATATACCTTCCCGTGGAACCACAAGATCAACGACGAAAACTAAACTCTCCCTTTAGATCATGCGACCTACGCACCTCCTTGCAAACCAACACCACCAGGGTAGGCAGGGGTGTTCGACTGGGGAAGGCAGGGGGTGCATGGCAGGAGGGGGGCCTGGGGGTGCTCGGCAAGAAGGGAGGCCAGGGGGCACCCATATGGAGGGAGGCTAGGGGCTGCTGGGGCTGAGGAGAGGGGGTGCGACCAGGGAAAAGGTGGGAGGGGGTGGGCTAGGATTAGGGCAACTCCCCCACATAGGTCAAAACCAGCCCTTAGCGGCCCACAATAGCCCACGACATGAAGAAACCCCAAAAAATTCACGCTAAGCTTTTTGTGATATCACAATAGCACAACTTATGTTAAGAGACAATAACCAAGTAGCATTTTTTTCCGCCTCTTGTGCTTAATTCTTGGTCAGGCTCCAATTGGAATGCATGAGTTTCCTTGGAATTCTATAGAAAATGATTTTTTTATACGAAGTTATTGTGTTATGGAATTGACGAGATGCTTGAGTCCCAGTCCCACAACCTACAATATGGGTAGTGGTGAGCCAGCTGTAGTCCAGATGGTGAAAGTCAATTTCTTTCCGTGAGTTCAAACTTCAAACACACAACACTTACATTTTTTTTGCTGAAAACATGCTACGCTAATTACGGAAAATTTAGATTGACGATGTTTTTTTTCCATAAAACATACTAAAAAATCCCTTTACGCTATCATGTCAGAGCACCGCCAGAGAGGAGATCGAGAAACTTCAGATGGAGAATCGTTCCTTCCATGAGAAGAGAAATCTTCCAGTGAACCATGAAGCTTAAGGAGGAGAATGCTAAGCTGAATAAGGGTATATAAAGAAGCTGAAATCCGAGTCTGAAGATCATGAGAAGAAAGCAATGGCAGCAGAGGCCCATGTCAATGCCCTACAGAAGCAGTCCGAGGAGCTGCTCTTGCAGTATGACCGGTAGCTGGAAGACAACCAGATATCCTACAAGCCCAACTTCACCACAAAGGCTGACTGATGAATCAGTTAACCTGAGGTCTAATTGCTCATTACCAAGATGTACTCTTGCCAGATGTCGTTGTAGATCCAATTAAAAGTCTTCGTGGAAGTGATTCTTGGCGTCCTTGCTCTCTCCAACTTATGGTGATTTGGGTCGATGTAGTGTGTATTTTGTAGTTTTGAGGCACTGTAAAAGCTAGGGACGATGAAATGGATATGTGGGGAATTCAGTATCAGTTTTTATTTTTTGGTAGAGAGAGATCATATTTCAGAATGTGCGTCGAAAGACTGAATTGGGCTTAATGACTGCACACACATATATCGATCATTTTGTTTAAAAAAGAAATCCATTCTACATTGCAATCCTCAATTGGTACTACTGTATAAACACACGAACTATTAGCAGGTATTTTTTTAAAAAGTCGGAAACTATTACCGGTAAACATGACCATGGGATTCAAAACTGAAACTCTATGCTTATATTTGTTGCACTGACAAATCACAGAAGAATAGTAAATAATTAGATGCTACACTGTTTTGTACACTAGTGCCAGTTTGGGGCACCGGAAAGAATCAGGACAAGATCATCGATGAATGGAAAATAAACACGAAAGAAGAACATATAAATGGTAACTATATGCTATGTAGGAAACTCTCTGATCAGCACCGATCAGGTCTCTCTCAGCACATTGATGGACATCATCTCACAGATCACTTGGCTCGATAGATGACATGGGACGCCGCCATCGTGTCGTCCCTCTGTTTCAAATCGAGATCCCCACCTTGGAGTGGTGGCACAGGTCGATCCATACTTATTTTAGCCCGTCCAAATATCATCTCACACCACTAATATTTCGCCGGCCTAATAATACCAAGGATAGCTGAGCTCTCGGCCGAAAACACTTTCTACTCATGGCCCAGTAACTATATTAGCTGACACGATCTTGCACCACAAAAATAAAATAATTTGGGAATCGCTAAATGGCACTCAAGTGTTTTTTTAGTTTGTGAGTACTTAATTTGTTTGTCTATAGAGTACTCAAATAGGAGAAGATGAGACAAATTGATTATATCAATTGGATCTAGATCTAAAGGCTGAAAATTTGAGTGTTATTTAGCAAGAAAACACTCAGATTCTCTCTAGACACCTCTAATTAATTTTTGCGTGTGATAAGTATTTCCTAGAGTGTTCTGTCCTATTTTCTCTACTTTTACTATACTGCTCAACCATTGGTTCTGAAAGGTAGGATACCATGTCTATCGGGTGCACGTTAGACCATGTTATTTCTTCAATCTTTTTTTAAGAATGATTTTTGCTTATTCACTAGATATGGCAAACAAAAAGTTTCCACCAATGTTTGAAAATGAATGGGCGCCGCCATCATACAAGATTCATTATTAACTACCAGCTGAATATCCGTACAAATAGAAAGATCATATTACATTACATGCTCTAAACCTCCAATTGATTTATTGTCAAATTTATGTTAAATATAATGAAAGTAAATAAGCTGCAGCTCACGTTCTTGAGATGATATAAATCACAGACATTCGGAACACGTGAACTAAACCAAAATAAGTCAGTACAGTATGAGATGTACAAATGTAATACCCTATTCGATTAGTGCGGTGGCCCATGTAGAGTTGTGGTGGTAAGATTAGTCCTAGTTACTTGTCTAAAATATGTTATCGTAGTTTGTTGGATCTAAACGTAGCATCTCCAAATTAACTCTTTTATACAAAACGAGAACGAAAGTGTAAATATGATGCTACACGTGAGCTGATATGCCCTATAGTGAACTGCACATTGTGTGGATTTTGGACAGTTGGATTGGGTCAGTAAAGAAGTCATATATAAGCGTGGTGCCTGTGATTAACCACATA
Organism: Otatea glauca; assembly: GCA_036346275.1. Classification (NCBI taxonomy): domain Eukaryota; kingdom Viridiplantae; phylum Streptophyta; class Magnoliopsida; order Poales; family Poaceae; genus Otatea; species Otatea glauca. The sequence goes on along the minus strand of CM070712.1, from coordinate 20,639,928 downwards.
AGGAGGCAATAGATCGAAGAATCGAGGATACAAGTTCTGACAACAAATCTATTGCATGCTCTAGAAATCCATTTCATACTGAATCACACAGGCGTACTTGTGTGATCCAGGGTTAACCATTTCGTTTTCGAACTAAATTTCGAGAATTGTTCGGCATCGGTTTTTCGCGAAAACCGATCGAAATTCGGTAAAAACCGATCGGTTTGCGAAAGTCAAACAGGTGGTCAAACCGATTAAAAAAAACGAAAACCGGTCGAAAAGCTCGAAAACCGACGACAGAAGGAAAAATGGTGAAAATGAAAGGAAAAATTGAAAGCAATGCAAAAAAAATTGAAAAAATTACAAAAAAATCTCAATTAATCTATAAAACACCTCAGAGAAATTTAAATAATTTTTTAAATCATTTGTTATTTCTAAAAAATCCAAAACAGCAATTAAGGAAAAGGAACAAAGATATTGTCAGATTTTTATAAATATTTACAAGATTTTTTATATTCTGAAAATTTAATATAACCATAAATAGTTCCAAAGTATTATGAAATAAAATTTTCAAAAATATTAGACTTCATTTAGTACCTATATAAAATCAAAAACTAAAGAGCATATACAATGATAATATCACTTTCAAAATTTTTAAAAAATACACATATCTGATCATCTTCTAAAAATTTTACATAATCATTGTAAATAAGTTATAACATCACAAATTTTTTTTAATAAATATTATACTTCATTTTTTGCCCTAGAAAATAAAAAACTAAAGAGCATATATTGTGACAGTATCACTATCAGAATTTTAAAAAAATGTACATATCTGATAATAATCTGAAAAATTTATAGAATCATTAGGATGGCCTCAGGATCGCACAAAAAAAATTCAAATGTTTTGGACACTTTTTGAGAAATTTATTCAATTTTTTTAAATTTACTATTCATCTGAACGGTTTCGAACGGTTTTACTTGCCGAACCGGCTCGGCACGGCCTATTTTCGCGAAAATCGATCGGTTTTTGTCGGCATATTGAACCCTGGTGTGATCTCTCTCGATCAGCCCATGCTGCTAGCCCGCCCCATTCACCTGCGCAGGCACGATCGTCGGACCGGCCCAGCTCATGGACCCGGTGTGTTGAAGCTTGCAGTTCATGCATTGGCAGCATTCGCGATGGCATCAGCATGTGGTGCAATGTTCACAATATCGACGAAAATAGTTTCATTTTTGAGATTTTTAACCGTACCGGTTCGGCTCGAAAAACGGAACCGATGGATAAACCTGTACGATTCAAATTAAAAAAATTCAGAAAATTTAAAAATTTATCCAAAAGTTCCCCAAAATTAGTATTAATAGCTTTTTGATATATACCATGAAATTTTCTTGAAAACCAAATTTTTGAGATGTTTTTTAGCAAAACCGAATATAGATAATAGAAAATTAGTATGTTTCATTTCATTGCAACTCGATTTTGTTTTACTAATATAGTGTTTATGTAGATCCAACATGGCATATGTGTGACAATAGAAGGACGAAACTATACGAAGTACAAACATTCATTTTCGATGAAAAATGTTGATTTCGAATGTTATATGCCATGGACATTGAGTTGTGGATTTTTTGGATTGATTTGTGAATGGTATTGAAATAAAATTTATTTATTGAGATATTATTGCTAAATGCCTACTTTACAACTTGAAGACTATCTAAAATATAGCAAAGGTTATGTCGAAATTTTTCCATATTTTTCTATAATTGTGTTATTATTACAAAATGTGTACTTTACAACTTGACGTTGTCTCAAAATATAGGAAAGTTCATACCGGAATTTTTCGTATTTTTTAAACATTTCTAACATTTTTCCTGATTTTCTAGGCTTTTACCGGGTTTTTACAAATTTTCAGTATTTTCTGCATTTTTTCTTAATTTTTTTTAATTTTCGCTGAGTGTGCCGATTTTCGATGTAACCGGTCGTAAATCGGTAAAAACTGGCCGGCTTTCGAATTATTTCATCGCTGTTTGACCGCTGAGTTTAAAAAGATTAACTTTGAACTTCATTTGGTTTTTACCTATTTTCGACGAAAATAGCTTCTGACCGGTAGACGATTTCCAATGCCCAGTTCGGTAATGTAAGCCCCGACGAGTATTGCTATTTCTTTTTCTTGGTTCTACCATGGTTGTAAAAATAATTTACAGCACCTAAAATACTGCATGCTCGATAACACGATTAGGGGTGAAAACGGGACGGATAGTTCCCGCCCGATCCGGAGCCGGATCCGATTAAAACCGAATCCGGAAGGAAATCGGATATCGGGTCAGATTCGGATCCGGACCCGGATCGTTGAAAACGGATACCGGATCGGATTCGGAGCGTAACCTATCCGGAAAATGTGGGCGGGAACCGGATACCGGATAGTAGCAAAATTCGGATATCCGGATTTGGCAGCCTCGTCTCGCCGTCTCAGTGACTCGGTCAACCGGTCAGGTCTTACGTCTTGTACTCTTGTTGCGTGCGGTCTGCAGTGTCCCCATTCAGCCATTCCCCAAGCCGCCCTAGCCCCAGGCTCAGTCGCCCACTCGCCCTCGCCCAGAGTCTCCAGATCTCCTCCCGTCCGGCCCCGGCCAGCGCTTCCCCTCCCCCGGCGGCATCTCCCCGACCACCGCCTCCCTCATCCGGCAGCATCTCCTCGACTAGCGCCTCCCTCCCCAGATCCAGATGGCCAGCATCTCCCCGACGATCGCCCTAAGCCCCTAGCGGCAACTCCCAGCTCCCTCACTGGCGGCGCTCCTCCAATGGCCTCTCCCCTTCCCGGGCGGCTTCCCTCCCCGGGCGCTTTCCCTCGGCGATCCGCCTCTCCCCAGGCGCTTCCTCAGGAGCTACCCCCTCCCCCCGGTCGACGCTCCTCCAGCGGCTACTCCACCTTCCCCCGGCGGTGACTCCCCCGTCCTCAGGCCGGCGCTCCCCCCGGCCAGCGCTCCCCCTCCGCCGGTAGTGTCTCTCCCCGTCCAGCAGGTAATTGGCTAGAAACTGGTACTAAGCACAGTAGGAACTGATTCAATACTTGTTTGCAACCTTACCATTAGCTTTTTAGTCTGAGCGGCAATTTTTTTGACAGTTGCTGACTTGCTGTGGGGGTGCCCTCCAATCCATGTAGTTTCCTTGTTCGGTTGTTCCCCTTCCAGTGAGCAGCTTGGCGCTCATTGTTGTGTTCTGGTGGACGCATCATCTTGTAATGAATTTGTTTTTCATGCTTAATACAAAGACAAGCAAGCTTTTGCGATGCTCGGTTTCTGGAGTGTACGCAATCACAGCCACATGTACAAAAGCTTCTGCAGTATCTTTGTCTTATGAGTTAACATTAGTCATAAACAGTGAAATATGATCCTAAATGGTTTTATATGGAGCAAAAACATGTTCAAAACAAATCAATAGTGAAGAATTTCAATCATGTTTCCTGAACTGGAATATGTGGCGAGGACCTTGTGCTGTTCAATGCACTTGAAATAGTCTCAAAGTTATGTTTCAACTCATATATCTATGAATATCGATTGAGACCACCCATACTGTATCTAGGATAAATTGCAATTTTACTTCTGTTGCGCCTGTGATGCATGTAGTGATGATACTGTACCTTATATCTTCGGGATACCGAGTTCATCTAGGTCACTTCATACAATGCTATCTAGGCACATTGTACATTTGTATCACCTGCAGGCTGCAGGGCATATTTGTTTCTCTTTAATGAACACGCCAGATAAGATATTTTGTTACAACCATTTCTCTTGCCATGCCTCAACAATTAAGGATAATTATCAACTGAAGTTTGCATTTCGTAGCAATGTGTCATCATTTCGGTCTGTTTTTCTTTGCAGGTTCTTTTATGCCTCAAGTGCTTGTATACTTCAAAGTTTAAACATTTCTAAAATAATCTGTTACCCCTTCATTTGTCATGCCTCTTATATTTGTCCTCGACTATGTTGGCATGTGCTGTTGTTTACTTGTTTATCATAGAGATAGTTTATTTCAATGATTTTTTTCTATACTAGGAAGAACATGGCATCTGCATCAAGTGCTACTGCAAGTATAAGTGTAAGTGTATCATCGACAGCACCAAGTCAAGCTGTTCCAAGCATAGGTAGTGGGCCTAGTGGCACAGGAGATACAAATCTTACTGCTATTATTCAAGCAGAAGGGACAGATGATGAGCCTCAAGTAAAGAGACAGAAGAAGAGTACATCACGTGTTTGGGATCACTACACCAAGTATTCTGTAACAACTACGGAGGAAGGCAAAAATGTTATTCAAGAGTGGGTCTAATGCAACCATTGTGTTTACAAAGCTAGACACGAGAGTGCCAATGGTACAAAGGTCTTTTGGAACCATTTGAAGAACAAACATAACTTGAAGCCAGGCCAACAGCAGCTCAATCTAGAAAAAAATCATGAGGAAGGTTCAAGTGTTGTTGAGCCCTACAGGTATGACCAAGAAGTCAGCTTGAGAAAATTTTATTTGGCCATAATCATGCATGAGTATCCTTTCAATATTGTTGAGCATGAATATTTTGTTGAGTTCATCAAATCTCTGCATCCCAACTTTCCAATCAAGAGTCGTGTCACTATTAGGAAGGAACTAATGGATATCTTTGTAGAAGAAAAGAATAAATTACTTGAATGTTTTAAATCTGTTCAGTCCCGTTTTAGCACAACTATGGACATGTGGACATCAAATCAGAACAAAGGATATATGTGTGTCACTGTTCACTGGATTGATGACAATTGGTGCATTCAGAAAAGAATTATCAATTTCATGCATGTAGGAGGTCGGCACACGGGTGCTAAACTGTCTGAAGCATTTACTGCTAGCATTATGAGATGGTACATTGAGAAGAAACTATTTTCTCTAACTTTGGACAATGCATCATCAAATGAAGTGTGTGTTAAAGATGTAATTGCTCAACTGAAAACACAAAGTCCCCTAATATGTGATAGGATGTTCTTCCATGCAAGATGTGGTAATCACATATTAAATCTTGTTGCTAGAGATGGTCTGCACGAAATTGCATCTGCAGTTCATCATATTCGATCATTTGTGGCAGCTATAAAGGGTTCTCCATTGCAGTGGGAGGAGTTCCAGAAATGTGCATCTCAATGTCAGTTAGATACAAAGAGGGGTGTTTCATTAGATGTTGCAACAAGGTGGAATTCCACTTATCCTATGTTGTGGGATGCTCTATATTATAGAAAAGCTTTTGAGCGGCTTGTGTGCATGGAACGCCGTAGGTATGAGAATATAGCTCCATCAGTTGCTGAATGGGAAAAGGCATTGACACTTTGTAAGTGCTTAAAGAAATTTCATGATGTCACTGAGCTATTCTCTGGTACATTATATCCAACAGCAAATATGTTTTATCCATGTTTTTGTGACATTAAGCTTTTGATTTTTGAGTGGTGTGCTAGCACTGATACCACTATTAGTAAGATGGCATTTTCTATGCATGCTAAGTTTGAAAAGTACTGGAAGAAGTCAAACATTGCTCTTGCTGTGGCTTGCTTCCTTGACCCTAGGAGAAAGAGGAAGTGTATAGAATTTTACATGAAAAAGTTTTACGGTCAGGTGTTATATGAAGTCGAACTTGAAGAATTTACTAAGGTTGTCAAGCAGTTGTATGATACATATGTTTCTTTTTACTCAAAGAGTATGAGTGCACCTAGTGTGACTTCTGAACCAAAAGAGGACTCTATGGAAGAAGAAAATGATGAACTTGACAACTTCTTATATGATACACATGGGACCGATCAAGGTGATGCAAATGACTTGGATAAATACATGGCAGAACCACCACTAAGACTTGCTAAATCCAATCAGAAATTTGATATTTTATCATGGTGGAAAAATCAACAAGATGTATATCCTATTCTATCACAAGTTGCTCGTGATGTGTTGGCCATGCAAGTGTCAACTGTTGCTTCTGAATCTGCGTTGATCTTTGGTGGCCGTGTCATTGATCCATTTCGCAGCCGCTTAGATCCCGAGATTGTAGAGGCATTGATCTGTACGAAGGATTGGGTAAAAGCATCTAGAAAAGGTGATAGATTATATTGTTTCTCGGTCCATAATATTATTGTGTAAGGAAGTCTATTATTTACTGATGTATATTTCTTTAAATTTTTCAGATTCTGGTAACAAGGTTGCATCTATAGTCAATGATCTTGATGTTGTGGAAACCATTATTGTGAATACGGTGACTGTGGTATGACACTCCTTTCTACTTTAGTTCACATTTGCTTCTAACTTATATGTCTATTTACTGTTTGCCATAATGTTTTCAGTTAGATCTAGGGTAAGATCATGGATAGAAGTAGTGAGTAACAGCAAGGAACCAGCAAGACTCTACAAATTTGAACCATCACAATTAACAATTTCAATGCTCCATTAATAGTCTTTGTGCTTACATTCTTGACTTGGCTATCTCTTGGACCATATAGTTGAAACAATTTGTTTTAGACATATTTGAGCTAGCTGGGAAAAATAGCTTTGATGATCATCAGGAGAAATAAATATAAACAAAAAATATTTTGTGCACAAAAAATTGCAAAAGCTGAATAAGTGAGCCATTTATATTTCTCATCAACTTCAAAACTTTTGAGGTGAAGCATATTTTTCCCATTTGAGGGCTAATCTGATGAAAAGACCATTAACGAAAAAAAATAGGCCATGAGAGACTTAAAAACTTTATCTTTGCTACATCAATTTCACAATCCATACATCACTAGCAAAGGATCACTACCTTTCTATCTTTTATCTTTTTTTCAAGATAATGCTCTTCAGTCTTTACCTTGTTACTTTAGCATCAGTTAGCACTAGCATTGTTTATTTATAGTTTGGCATAACAAAATTGTAGGATGAAGAAGAAATAGCTGATGATGAGGATTGAGGAGTCCAGGTAAATGGTCCTAGATTACCATACTCTGAATTGGTAAGTTAGAAATTAGAAATTGTTTCCATTTCTTTACCTTGTTACTTTAGCATCAGTTAGCACTAGCTAGAACATATAATGGTGAAAACAAGAACATCTCATGCCCAGCACCGCAAAGTTAAGTGCATCCAAGAAACACTTCATTCAGATGGGAATTTCCCATGTACACATACATACACACATTTCATTCAATATAACAATATAACTTCATTCTTATGATGAATTGTTTTCAATCAAGGATTACTTCTTGCTTGTCAGATCAGCTGCAATCGACTCATAATATAAACTGATGATCTTTTGGCCAGTGAGGCAACGGCTTGACGCCTGGGTGTTGTACATGGACGGTGCCTTTGTGCATTGACGGAGGACAGAGAACACAACACAACATCTACTTCTGCTTAAGGAATCTTCAAGTTTTGTTCACTGTCCACTACAAGTGAACTTTGATCCTTATGTAATGACTGCATTGTAATGACTGTATTTTGTTTCTTGAATTGGTGCTTGATCTGTGGACTGTGGTACACTATGACTTTTATTACTTCATCAAGATTTACTTTGGGCTACCAATATGAAGTGTCGACTGGCGATTGCTTTTGTTGATATATAACTTGTTATAATTGGCATTTATTTATGTAATTTGATTCACCATATATTACTCAATGTATGCGTGTGTTATCCGTATATTCCTATCCGTTCCCGATCCGAATCCGTCACATATCCGACCCGTATCCGTATCCCGAATTATCCGGATTCGTATCCGGATCCGGCTAGCCCGTATCCAGTTTCGAATCTGGGACAAAAATATAGGTTAGGATACGGGAAGAGCAATATCCGCCCATATCCGACCCGTTTTCAACCCTAAACACGATAGGTTTGCGCGCGCGCACCCATACACTCTCTGAGCCATATTGCAGAAGAATGGACCAGATTGCTAAATGGATCACGATAGCACACTTCTTACCCCAAATCCTGACAGTGACGGAAATCATCAGATTCCATTAACTGATGGCCGCAGCTAAATCGCTGGCCACCTGAGCTACGACGCAATCACGCACCGTGTCCGGCCAAAGAAAGACCGACTACGGTTCCAGTTTAGCACGAAAATCATGTAATACATGATCTACTTTCTTGCAAGAGCGAGGCCTCTTACAAAATTCACTGTAAAAATATAGAATTGAAGGAATGGGAGATACAGATTTTACGTAGAAAATCTTTTCGAGAAAAAACCATGGATGAACAGAAACAAATATCACTATATGAGGAGATGTTTATAGTGAAACTCTTCTATTCTGTTCTCTTGTCTTGCTTGTCTTATTCTATTCTATGGATTATATTGACATATTTATAGTGAAATATAAAGGACTTCATATAGAACTAGAACTCTAAATTGGAGTAGAAAACGAAAACGAATTGGATCCGGATCATACTTTAACAATCTTCACCTTGAGACGAATTCACTCCTGTAGCCAAAATATCAAATCTCCTGAAAATAAGTCTTCATCAATAGACTTGGTGCCTCAAAAGTCTAATGAACTTATCTGAATAAGAAAAGCTGGAACAGTCTTATCCAAATACTTCTCACGAAGTAAAATTGAGCAAATCGCCAGCAGGTTCAGACACACAGCTATCAACAAAGTAGATGAACAATTATAAGCCTTTAATAATTTATAATCCTAGGAAAGTCCGAGTCTGTGCAACTGACCTTCTGAAATAAATGCTCAATCATTTAACAGCATAAGCCAGAACATCACCTGTGACTTTTGATAGATAGCTAAAACTCATATCATGGATATTTGATATGCTCTACATGGAACAAAAAATTCGGCAAACAATGCTCATTAGAAAGCAAATTGCACATGTGACGATCACGTACATCAAACTACTGACTTCAAAGGTAATTAAATTTCATAACATATTTAAAAATGCTTTTGCAAACTATCAAGATGAAATGAACTCTCATGTCACCAGTAGAGTATAAATTGTAGTAAACCCCTCATATATGGCTATGATAACTGAACAACGTTGTAGCATCTACGTAGAAGCAAATTCCTTCTTGCGCTTCAATCCTTCATCTCAAACAGATATTCCAACAAAACCTTTACTTTTAAATAGGAGAACTCTAGAGAGTATAATGCTAGCTACCCTCAAAGTGTCATCAAATTCTTAAGAAATAATATTGCCGAAGCCTTCATAATGGTCACACAAGCGATCCAAAATTTGCAACATATCCAAACAGTGATTGAACACCAAATTCAATTGTCTCCTCAACTGACATTAATTTTTTTCTTAAAGTCTACTTGACCAAGCGTAGCCTAAATTAACTCATTGCGTTGAAAGCCTGCAACTCTATCTTAGACTCTATATGTGTGGATCTTACTAAAATAACTCGTAGTAGACGATGAATTGTTGAAATAGTCGATAATTAATCCTGCATAAATGACTCTAATAATAGGCACAACTGTCTAAATTGCAATGAAAAACACCTCTAATAGAAGTAGTACGACGATCGATTGTAGTAAAAGATTATTGAGGGAGATGGCGTATAATGGTGTCTAGGAATGATGCCGAGCGATGCGAGCGATGATGTTGGCTCCGAACAGTTGCCGGGTAGAGCGCGGATCAACACTCTGTACGAAGTCGAATTATAGAACGGAGTTGTGGTGAGTCGAAATCACTTGAGTTGAGCTTGATAAGTCTCCTGGTATATTCATGCTGCGCATGTAGTAATGGATGATGGCTTACAGTAGAATCGTCAAAAATCCTTGATGCGGATACTTGTGTAGACATCGTGCGATGGCCACCCTTGATTGTCTTGATGACGCCTCGTGGATGGTGAAAGTTCAAGCTCCATTAGTTTGGTTTTGGTGTTAATGACAAATCTAATATTGAGACTAACTCTTTTGATAATCCTAATATTGATTAGTCTTAATTGTTAATTACTGACATTTTTTTATGAGACTAACTCTTTTGTTGAGTTCAACTCTTATTAGTCTCTTTTGGATGAAAAAGATGAAAATATCAAAGGTATGCATTTGAGTTTCTTGTTGCATTATATGGATATAATTTTTATGATCATATTGATAAAACTAAATATGAGACAAACTTTTTATTGAGTATATTCTTGATTAGTCTCATCTCATTGAAAAATGGAAAAACCAAGGTATGCTGCACTCATATTCATTTTATGATATCTTAATTCATATTTTGCATTCAAGTTAAAGGATGAACTCTACCATTATGAAGACCTCAAGATGTGCATAATATTTTTAATTCCATATATACATGAATGCACACATTTAGAGGGAGTTCATACTTTACCTTGATGTTTCAATAGTATTGATCTAATTCATCTTTCTATATTAAGGATTATTACCTTGAAACAATCTCTTGAGTATATTTAACTTGTATAGTTTAGTATACTCCTGGCAATATAGGATAACCTCCAAAGCAATCTCAAAAATTGAATATGTGCATATTGATTCAAGTTAAATTATTTGTATGCACATATTTAATAGAGTTTATTCTATTGTTGATGGTACTAAGAATATTGATCGCTTTCCACCACTTCAACATAATTTGGATTATTACTTAGTAACCATCAAAATGAGTATATGAAACTTGTGTAGTTAATATATACTCATGACAATTTAAATGAGATTTAAATTGAGTTCGGTTGCCATTCAATCAATAAAGAATTAATCATGTGTTGATGGTTCACTTTGTTGATTCTAGGGCAATCGAAAGTTCATGATAATATGAAGCACTATTTGTATTAGTATACTCAAGACACAATTAATTTTTCAATCAATCGTCTTTGGGTTGTGATCAATCATCAAAGGAAATAGATCAAAGGATCTTGGGAGAATTCATTATGTGTTAATGGAGTGCATTGATGATTGAGACAACCGTGTTTGTTGGACTAACAATCTTCCATGAGTTGTAAAGTAGGTTGAGTCCAAGAAAATGAAGAATCGGGAAGAAGAGAGGAAGTTTATCAAGTGTTGATGAATAAGACGAGAGGACCTAGCTTGGAGAGAAGGTGATGGGAATCATAAAAGCTCTAAGTGGATCACTAGAGGCAAAGGTATAACTAGCTAGGGGTAAGGACGTGTTTCTAATCTTTTACCAGTCTCGGTGTTTGCATGGGAGACCGGATTGCTAGTTAGGTGCCATACTATTAAGAGGGGTTCAGTCTTTTAGCTTGATCTTCATCATATGTTGATGAACTCAAAACGGTTCACTGTAGCTCACTCTCTTGTTTGGATTTTGCATGAGCTAAGTATTTGCATGTGTTGCAAATAAGGGAGCTCATGCTTGCTTCTTATTGAATCTTAATCGATTTGGTTTTTACATGGAGCTATGGATTTGCATGTGTTGCAAAAGGGAGATAGCTCATGTAATTTGCTTTATGTGGTTTCGCATAGAGCTAAGTTTTGCATGTGTTGCAAAAGGCGAGAGCTCATACATCGGTGTTTTAGATTATGACTTGATCATGTGTTGATCATCACAAAGCCTAAGTAAAGTTTATGCTTTGTGTTTACAAAATGTGTTTTTTGTAAAATGTTAATTTGTTATTTGAAAATGTGTTTTGCAAATAAGCTAGAGGTTATGGGTTTCAATCCTAGAGCATGTGTTGGCATTTGCAAACATATTTTGCAAAGTGTCGGAATCATGTGTTGATCCTTACATGGCTAGATGATCGGTCTCATAGGTTCTTGGTTTATTTGCAAATGTGTTTTGTAAATTATTTTGATAATAAGTTGATCATAAAATGGCACAAGATTTGATCTTATTAACTCTTGCTAGCTTGTAGTCATGCTCTTGATCAAGTCTATATGAGGGATTTCGAGAAAATTAGATTTTAGTCTTGAGTGACTACATTGGAGTTTTTGTTTTGGTGATATTTAAAATTATTTATGGTTGATTAAATATTGAAAATATGTGAAGATTGTAGCCCTCGTGATAAGCTTCGCATAGAATCAAAGATCACCTAAATCGGAGTTCGGAGTAAAAAGTTATGGGCGTTTTAGTGGCTGAAGTAGTGGTATGACCGCCCCTAGTCGTATGACCAGGAACACTCCGGTGTGTTTTTTACAGAGGAGTGTCTTTTGAGGGATGTAGCCCGGTATGACCGAACCCCTTCCGGTCATACCGGCTGTAGAGCGGTCATACCGACCTGGGGTGCGGTATGACCGATTTTCTGTATAACGGCTAGTTTTTTTCTAGCCGTTGGCCTAAAGGCCGGTCATACCGGCTCTAAGGCGGTATGACCGGGCTTCCTGAGCATTTTTGCCCATTTTGCCCCCAATGGCTAGTTTTTCTTATGGAGGCTATATAAGGAGCCTTAGGGGCTGTTATTTGGATATTGTTGGCTTTGTTGAGCATTTGGGTGAGGTTGTGCATGTATTGCACACTCATATTTGGTTTTTGAGCTAAGAGTAAGTACTAATTGCATGTGTTGCAATTATGAGGGGATTGAGAGCCTCTTGTGCATGTGTGGCACTTGAGGGAAGCCTTATGCATGTGTTGCACTTGGTGATCACCATTGTACATGTGTTGTACTTGGTGGAGCTCAAGCTAGAGGGCTTGACTTATTACTCTTGGTGTTTGTCAACACCTAGACAGCGTGTGGAGACGTCATATGCGGTGATCTTCTTACGGAGATTGTGAGAAGGCCCGTCAAAGTTGTGAAGGTCAGACCTTACCTACCCGGAGCGAGAAAGGGCTACTACTAGTGAAATCGAGGCGGGTGCTCAATTCGTGGAGCCGGTCCAAAGTGATTTGGGCTAGCCTCAACGTGGATTAGGGGAGACCGGCAACTCTCCGAACACAACGGTAAAATATCGATATGTCTCTTTATGGTTGCTTGCAATTCTTATTTATATTGTTGCAATTTACATTCTTAGAATTAAATTGCTTGATTGTCTTTAGGATTGCGTATTCTTGTTAGAGACATAATTAGCTAGTGCACTTAGTGAGCCAAGTTGACTTAGGCTTAATTGTCAAAACCTTAATTTATTGCTTCCGCATCTATTATCATTTTGGTTTTGACATAAGGGTACTTAGGTGAGATTTTAGTTAATCACTTAGAAGAAATTTTTTAAAAGTCGTCTATTCACCCCCCTCTAGTCGGCATCCTCGATCTTAGAGATGGCTGCTGTAGAGTAGCCTAATGCCGTGCGGATGCTACCCCTGAGAGTCTTCTTCTCCTAGGGGCAGTGTCTTAGTTTCGAGTACGGAGCGCTAATACCACTTGTTACAAAAACGCATGGCAAAAATATATGATCAAAGAAATAGGAGACATGGATTTTACGTGAAAAGCCATTTTGAAAAAAATCACGGCCACACGATAGCAAATATCACTGTACGAGTATATGTTTACAATGAAGCTCTTCTTTTCTCTTCTCTTCTCTTCCTTGCTTTGCTCTATTCTATAGACTACAGGGATATATTTATAGTGAAATATAAAAGACTCAGTATAAGAGTAGAACTCTGAATTGAATAGGAAATAGAAACCAAACAAATTCGGATCATACTTTAGCGAGGTCCATACACGACCTGGACATCAACGAATCATCCCTTCATTAAACTTGGAAGAAATCATGCCACAAGAGGTGTTTGAGCCAGCTCGGCTCGCGGCTCGAGCCGAGCCACAAAAAAATTACGCTTAGGTCCTTCTTTCGAAAAAAATTACGTTTAGGTCCTTTTTTTGGAAAAAAAATACGATTACGTCCTTTTTTGGAAAAAAGTATATATTACATTTAGGTCTTTTATGCGTTTTTAGGCATTGCACCCGGGTCCTTTTTCGGAAAATCAAAATTACGTTTAGATCCTTTTTCGGAAAAAAATACGTTTAGGTCCTTTTTATGGAAAAAAAATGTACATTGCATTTAGGTCCTTTTTGTGTTTTTTAAGCATTACATTTAAGCCCTTTTTCGGAAAAATAAAATTCTGTTTAGGTCTTTTTCCGGGAAAAAAATAGTTTAGTTCTTTTTTCCGTTTTCCCATAGGCGGACCTTCCATTTCAGCGAAATCGTAGATTTTATCCTTTCAACTGTTTCGCGTGTTTCCTCGATTTGCTCGCGTAGGTAACGGCAGTCACACGTTTTCTCGATTTGCTTGTGTGGGGAGAGGCGGTCACGGCGTGGCACGCCGCGATCGATTATCTAGTTGACTTAATAACCAGAACTTCGCCTCGCTAAACAGCACTCCGATGCTCGAAAGGTCATATTATGTAATTTCTACAGCTTGCTTCAGGTTCACAACATCGGTTTCAACCTGCACCCTGTTCATTCTTGTCATTGCATGAGGAATATTTTATGATACTCGTTTGTATCATGCCTACCCATCTTTTGAACAGCACACCAGTGATTATCACCCTAGTCTTGGCTATCTTTCCTTTTACTGGGACCTCTGTCGTGTGCACGATGAGCCTTAGGCTTGGAGCCCTTCTTGCATCCTTTGGAGGTGCCGCTCCTACGGGACAGGGTTTCAGTCAGGACGAGGACCTTAGAGTCACGACCCCCATTAGAGCAGTCCCTCCGGTCGTTCTTCTTCTTCCTGAAGGACCCCTTTGACCTCTTACCAGGGGAATTGCTTCCGGTTTGCGAGAGGAGCCCTTTCTTAGCCAAATCGTCCTCATCCCCTCGGACATATTTCTCTACAATCTTGAAGAGTTCTTGGGTCGTTTTCCGAGGAGGGGGGGAGGTCCCACTCTAGCACCCAGTTTAGTTCACCGGGGAGAAACCCTTCCTTGCACATTGATTCCAATTCCTTTCATAGCAGGAAAATGCTAGCGAGAGGGGCAGCGGTTGATAGGAGAAGGGGGAGGTGGCGTCGGCGACCGACTGTAGAAGGGGGAGGTAGCGATGAGAGATGGTGCGGTGATTTGTGGCGGCGGGAGAAGGGTGCTGCGAGCTGCGATGCGAGAAAGTGAATGCAACGGGAGAGAGAGATTTTTAGGGTTAAGATTGATAGGTTGAATAGGCTTTTTCTTTTCTTTGGACTTTGTGTTACGGGCTTGAAGGTTAGGGAATATCGCAGATTATTAGACAAAGATCGAGATTTTTTAAAGTAATTTTATATGCTGAATTTCACCGATCTTTTCGATATTGTATCGAAGAGGACTATGAAGTATTGCCATATCAGATATATAATTAGTATAGTATAATATTTTTATAAAGGATTGGTGATTCATAGGCTGTACCGCCATCGGTGCGGTGGCTTCTGCCCATGGAGCTCTGTGCGGTGTAGCTGGAGGGGCTGCACGGGATCAGAACCCGATGTCTAAAGTTAACATAAGTACGGTAGTAAACAGTTCTCACTGTTGACAATTACTGTACCATATACTTTATAGCCGCGAATCTAAAACTTTCGTCTAAAAAATGGATAGATGAGATATCGCAGCAGCAACTATAGGTGACGCCATTGTTACTCAAGTAACTTTTACAATCTCGTCTTGCACTATCACTTTGTACCTTAATTTAGCAAGTCAGATTCTTAATTATAACGGCCACCACATACAAGAAGCTAACAAAAGGAACATCTTGCAGTTGCAGACCGAGCCTTCAACTCGACATCCAAATCCAACAGAGGGTCTTAGCTAGTAGCCAAACAAACTTTGTCAGTGCTATAGCCATATGACACACCACCATGGCGACCTAATCTCTTTGCTTTTTGCTGATTCACAAGTCTCATCCTAATCATCATACATCACTAGTAATACAGAACGTCAGGAATATTGTTAGCCTCAATCTCTTATCATTAATTTCGTTCCCAAGAAATGTAACAACAATAGAAAGAATTTATTCTCTTTTTCACACGACTAATCCCTAATCTTAATAAGCCAATTCTGCTGCCACCAAACAAACTTTTTTCATCCAAATTTCATCCCCCGCTTCACCAAAAGGACCCAATAAAAACACCACCGAATTAACTCAAAGGAAGAAAAGCCATTAATGAGTCCTCAGGTTGTACAGGTGCTTCCAAGGGAGGACAACTATCAGGGGCGGAGCCAGCCTAGGTGTAAGCCTTGGGCTGGCCTAGGCTAGCTCGAATATTGCTGACTTCTTGTATGGATGTTTGACGGTTTCTTGCATAGGATTTTTGGGTTAGACCTCGGGTCTCGAGGCCTGACTCCGCCTCTGACAACTATTACAAGCACAGCATCTCATACACTACTTTTTTTTTTTCTTTGAGGCCACAATTCGGGTCTCATCATAAAAGTCACCAACCAACTAGTAGCAGCAGGACAAGTAACAGGACGCAAACTAACACAACCTAGCAGCGATACAGTTATAGGTTTCTTCATAATCAACTCCAGGACGTTGAGTGAAACCTTGAGCTACAAGCCTTGCTTTGTACCTTACAACCGTTGTTTTCATTCCTCTTCCGAACAAAGACCCATTTGTGACCTCTGAGGGCTTATATGGGGAGGTGTGCGGCATACGGCTCAAACACCTCTCTCTTGTTCAGGAGAGACTAACTCTGCAGATGATTGCCTTTTCCATTCTTCCCAATCTAGCCTTTTCTTGCACTCTGCGAGAGATGCAGGCTCGGGATCATGATCAATGATCGAGGCAATTTTCTTTGCGAAGTAGGCATCAATGTTGGCTGTTGCTCTATTCAGGGATTCTCCTGTTATTACAAAGTTTATGGCCATTTCTTCATGGGGTGCTTCATGCACTTCTACTTGCTCTTCGCTGCTTTTCCCTATCGCAGGAGCAAGTTCCTTTAGCTTTTCATCGCCTATGTGTGCGCACACATTATTTCCGGCGGCTTCCTGCAGTGGAAGATTCAAGTCTGGAATTGCCTTTCCTGTTGGCTTCTTTCCAGTGCCAGGTCTCAACTGGCTCCCCTTCTTTCCTTGGGGCATTTTCGTGATTGGTTGTGGTAAGTCCTCTCGCCCAGTTTTCTCCAGACGTCTCCGGGTACTTTGGGTTTGAGGAGCCAGATTGCCTGTTCTTTTTCTTTGAGGCCTCTGAACAGGTTGAGGGATACCTTCTATTTTCTTTGGTATTTCCACCCTCTCTGGTGCATTCCTTGCGGGTACATGCGACTTAACCACGCCCTTCAGATCACAAAAATGATCAGGCAGTTCATTTGCTAAATTCTGCAAATCAATTATCTTCTGGACTTCTTGATTTGCTTCATTAGTTCGGGGGTCATGTGCGGGGATCCCAGTGGAATGCCATATGATTTCCCGGTATTTTTCATCCAAAGGTTGATTTCCTCCCCCTAATGACGGGAAACGATCCTCGTCAAAGATGCAATCAGCGAATCGGGCTGTATGCAAATCTCCAGTCATGGGTTCCAAATACCTGATTATGGATGCACTCTCATAACCAACGTATATCCCAGACTTGCGGAGAGGGCCCATTGCAGTCCGCTGAGGGGGTGGTATAGGTACATATACCATACACCCAAATTTTCTAAGATGGGAGATCTTCGGGATGATCCCGTGCACAAGTTGCATGGGGGAATGGATGTTGTAGGCGATGGTGCAAATTGATAAGAGCTGCTGCGTGCGGATGCGTGTCCCCAACAAGTGTTGGGCAAGTTACAACTCTGCAAAAGCGGTCCGGCAATGAACTTAATCCTCTTTATTAGTGCTTCGCTTGTCCGCTCTGCGTATGAGCGTGCGATGCGAGTGCTCAATCGCTATCCTGTCTTTGCAATAATCATCAAACGCCTTTGAAGTAAATTCTCGGCATTGTCCATTCTAATGGACTTCACGCGATGATCGTGAAAGCGTTCTTAATTCTTATGATCTGCGAGATCGCCTTTGCAAAAGCATGGTTTCTTGTTGACAACAAGCATACATGCGACCATTTCGAGGAAGCATCTATGAGCACCATAAAGTATCAAACGGCCCCGATTGGGCTGAATCGGACCATAAATATCCCCCTGGATGCGTTCAGAATGCGAGGATTTCACTTTGCACTTTCATGACAGAGGTCTAGTTATTAATTTCCGGTGGCACATGCAGGGCACACAAAATCTTCATGATTCGGGAAATTTTTAACATTTATGCCATGACCTCGTGAGTTGTTCACTATATTTCTCATCATTCTAAGACCAGGATGACCTAATCTACCATGCCATAAAGAAAATAATTGAGCTTCTAAAAGCAGTCTTCAAGGAAGTATACACTTGGGTGCATGAATATTCGTGTAGTACAACCCAGATTCATATGAGGACATTTTTCTAATACCATTTTTCCACATACCAGCGTGCTTCACAATGCACAAGTATTCTTTGCCATTTTCTTCATTGGTTTCTACGTGAAAACCATTGGCGCGGATGTCTTTAAAGCTTAAGAGAGTGCTTGCGTTGATTCGGGTACAAAAGGGCTTCTTCAATTACCAAAGTTGTACCATAGGCAATATAATAGTGGCTCTTCCTGAGCCGATTACATATGAGTCGCTTCCTGCGATCGTAGTAATCTTTCCAGCGTTCTTCGTGATCGACTGGAAATACTTAGACTCTCTTAAGATGGTATTTGTTGTGCCACTATCAACAATGCATATCTCTTCCATTTAGGCGCTACGATTTCTAGATAAAAGAAATATAATTCTAATCGAGATAGAGGCAAAACAATCCAAATATTACTTGCAAAATTAAGAATCTGGAATAAAGAATAAATTGCGTATTTATTCATGAAAGAAGTATGCTCTTCTAGAGCTTTCAATCCTTTATTCAAAGAAAAATGCTAACAACCATAATCTAAAAGAAAAAATGCGATTCATGCATTTAAACGGCAGTGCATTGTTTGATCGTTCTGCTCGACGGTTGGTTTCGCGTCCTGCGAGGACCCTAGACCAATCGCAGCACGGAGCTTCTTGCCCCAAAGAACTATCTTCAGTTCCGATGCCCAAGTGAGGTAGTTACGACCGTGCGGGGCGATTCTTCAAACTCACGATTCACGATTCATGATTTCAAAATTCTGGTTTAGATTATTGCGTGTAATCTGATAGAAAATGGTTGCAAAAAGCATAAAGTGCAGGAAAACAAATTCATATGCATTGCAGTATATTAAATAAAGCAACGGATTCAAAATTCATAAAGAATATTCATAAAACAGAGAAATAAAGCTAGAAAATTAAAAAGCAGGCCAAAAATCTTCTTGATTTTACGCAATTTTTCAAAATTTTCGCAATTTTTTTCTTTTCTTTCCCTTTTCTTTTCTTCCTTTTCTTTACTTTTCTTTTCTTCTGGCCGAAAGGCCTTTGGGCCGCTTTCCTTCTTGCGCGTCGCCTCTTGGCCCATTGGTCAGCACCCTTCTTCGGGCCTTGAAGTTCGACCGGCCTGCATGTCCGAACCGGCCCATTCGGCTTGCCTTCCACGCCCAAAATTCTGCTCTGAACCGAAAGAACAAACCCCCCCGACGGCTAGGGTTCCATCCCTAGCCGCCATATCATACGCTCAAAAAAAAATGTCTGAGCGCCACCTTCATCTTACGCTTCAGTCGCGCGCGCGTCTTGGCCGGAGCGAGGACGCGATAAGCCGGAGCGCGGCGAGCAAGGGTGCGAGGCGATCTTGCTGAGCCGGATCGCGAGCCGACTCTGGCGGAGCGGTCGGGTGAGCGCTTGCTACGAGCCGGCAACCGAGGCAGAAGCGGCGTGGCGGCGACGCGCGACGGCGGCCGGCGGTGGTGGCGCGGGCGGCGTTATGCGGCTTCGAGCGGGCGCCGCCGTCTTCCTCGGCGCGGTCTGCGGCGGCGGCGCGGCGGTCGAGGTCGAGTCGATGCGGCGTCTGGCGGCTCGGCTGCGTCTGCGGCGCCGCAGGCCGAGACGATCAGCTGGCGGAGCGATCGCGCCGCTGCGTCTGCGAGGCCGGACGTCGGTGGTCAGCAGGCTGCGGCTTCATCTTTGAGCGCTACAACCGAGGAGCGTCGGCGCTCGTCGCTGCGTGGCGTCGGAAGCCAAGCGGCGGCGGCCGGGCTTCAAGCCGGCGGTGCGAGTGGCTACGCATGCGGCCTTGCGGCGGGCGCCTCGGACGATCTGTGCGCGCTCTTGTGCCGGACGGCCAGCGCGCGATCGTGGCGGCGTGCACGCCGGTGGGGAGGGCTTGTGTCGGATGTGGTGCCGGCGGCGCTGAAGCGCCGTCGGGCGCCGCCACCGCCTCTTCTTGATGCGTCTGCGGCGATGAAACCGAGGTTATGCGGGCGTCTGCGAGCCGAGGCTGCGGAGGGCGCTTCGGCTTGTATGGGCGCAGACGAGGCCGAGGCCGGAGCGCGATGGCGGGCACCGGGAGGCATGGCTTCATGCCGGAGGCTGAAGTGCTGCGGCTAGCCAAGTCGGGCGGTGTCGGCCGGACTTGAGCCGTGAGCCGAGGGCCGAGGCGGCGCGACGGTCGGCGTCGGCGATCGTGGATGGTGCGAGCCGAGCGACGCTAGCGTGGGTGACGGCCGGCCGGCGCGGCGTCGGGTGGTTGCGACGAGATCTGGCGCGGCCGGTCATGGCGGTGGAGCGGCCGAGCCGAATCCAACGATGACGCAGCGGCATGCGTGCGCGCATGCCGGTGGTGTCTTCGCGGCGCGCCGGGCGAAGGCCTGCCGCACGCTGGTCGAAGCGGGCGGCGCTCACGCTGGTCGAGTCGAGCGCACGGCGCTGCGAGGCCGAAGGCAAGACCGGGGTGATCTTGCGCGCGGGCGGCCGAGCCTAAGCGGCGCGACGGTGGCCGAGGCTGCAGAGGGCGCACGTGCCGGGCCGAGCGGCTGCGAGCCGTGGCGGTGACGGCGATGCAGTCTTCGGGACGGCTGCGGGCCAGAAACCGAGGCGACGACGTTTTCTTTTTCTTTTTCTCTACTCTAGAGGTAAAGATGCTTCATGTGTACTGTTGCTTCGTGCCATTGTAGCTTCTTGCCACGTGACGAACGCAATACCGATGCGTAGGTTAGATGCATGCATAGAAAAACAACAGCGATTAGATTCAATCGCCGAAACCCACCTCTTCTCACCTTTTCAATTCTGATCTCCGGTAGAGCTTCGTGCTGATAACGTGTTAAGGAACCTCGCTATCGAATAGTCCGGGGTTCCCGAACAGATCTGAAGTGGAGAATGTAAGAGAGAGACACGTGTTTAGGGAGAGCGAAAGCGAAATTCTTTATTGCTAATGAATTCTGTGTACATGGGGGGACCCCCCTCCTCCTTTTATAGCGCTCTCTAGGGTTTCGGCATTAGGGACCACATGGGCCTTCGGTGGGCTTTAGGGTTTCTCAACATTTTTTTTAGGCACTGTAAAAGCCGGGTATGATGAAATGGGTATATGGGGAATCCAGTATCAGTTTTTAATTTTTTTGGGTAGAGAAAGATCAGATTCCGGAATGTGCGTCGAAAAACTGAATTGGGCTTAATGACTGCACACACTGCTTTATTTCGGCCAGATGATGCAAAATTTTTGGTCCACCTGGCCCACACATAAATTGATCATTTTGTTTTAAAAATAATCCGTTCTACTTTGCAATTCTCAATTGATACTACAGTATAAACACACGAACTATTAACAGGTATTTTTTTAAAAAAAAAATTGGAAACTAGAACCAGTAAGCATGACCCTGGGATTCAAAACTGAAACTCTATGCTTATATTTGTTGCACTGATAAATCACAGAAGAATAGTAAATAATTAGAGGCTACACTCTGTTTTGTACACTAGTGCCAGTTTGGGGCACTGGAAAGAATCAGGATCATCGATGAATGGAAAATAAACACAAAACAAGAACACATAAATGGTAACTATATAGTATGTAGGGAACTCTCTGATCAGCACTGATCAGGTCTCTCTCAGTACACTGATGGACATCAGCTCAGATCACTTCGCTGGATCGCTTGCTGTCACTGGCCGGCGGGCTCTTCTTGCTCTGCTCTTCATGGGCGGGAGGCGGCAGCTGTGGAGGATGCACGCCGGGGCGCATCGCGGACGTGCTCGACGGGGAGACGGACGACCTTGCCGGCGAACATGGGGTTGAGGTGCGCGGCGTACTTGACGATGTAGTGGTAGGCGCCGGAGGCAGAGACGACCCTCGCCGGCAGCCAGAGCACGAGGCAGCACTTGTCGGTGATGTTGACGTACCTCGTGCGCACGCACACGGCTGTCCCGCACGTGAGCCGGCGGGCGGGGTGCACTGC
Source organism: Otatea glauca (assembly GCA_036346275.1). NCBI lineage: Eukaryota > Viridiplantae > Streptophyta > Magnoliopsida > Poales > Poaceae > Otatea > Otatea glauca. The sequence goes on along the minus strand of CM070712.1, from coordinate 20,617,833 downwards.
CTGCGCGACCGGCGGCGCCATAAACTCGGGCCCCACTGGATGCGCCGGTTGCTTCTTGGCTCCGATCTTGGAGGACGCGACGAGGCGGCTGGATGACGACGTCGACGTGCGCGCGGTCTTCTTGATCGGCTTGGAGGAGACGGCAGCAAGGGCAGCAGCAGCAGCAGCTGCCGGCTTCTTCACAGCGGCCGAAGAGGAGGAGGAGGAGACGAACCGGTCGGCGACGGCGGGCACGCGCGAGGACGGCGCCATGGCTAGCTCTCTCTCTCTCTCTGTAGGGTTTGATCGTAGCGCGTGGATGAGAGAAGACTAGTAAGAAGGAGATCGAGAATGCGTGCGCAATGCCGCCCGTGGCTACTTATGCTGGGATGAGCGTTGCACCGCCTTACGTATGCGCGTAGACTACCTTAGCTAGTGTAGTTAGTTTGCACTCCGAGTACGATTCGAAGAGGAAGTGCGTGCGCCCCAAGCTAGTGACAAGAAAGGGAAGAATTGGTAATGGCGGGTACGTAGTGGAAGGAAAGACTCTGATCCGACATGGGATGCCACCGCCGCGTCGTCCCTCTTTTGTGGTACGCAGAAAATGGAGATTCCTTACCTGACGTGACGTGGTATGCACAGTGGCTGATTGTTAGCATCGGAATGTCGCAAGGCGTGGTCGATTTGTAAGACTAAGGATTAAATATTTTTTATTGATATCGATTAAAAAAAAGTTGAGTTAAAATAGGATTATGATCGACATTAAGTCAAAGATAGGATTTTATCCGTACAACAACGGCTGATACGGATCATGATCGATAATGCATCGGAGAAGAACACGATCGGCCGATGTATTATAAAAGATGGCCGAGGGCGAGCAAAAACAACAACCCCCAATCAATCAAACAACTAACATTTACTTTCTTTTCTGTCAACTAGAAGTAGTTCTGTAATTTAGATTCTTTCTTGTAATCCTATCTTGATCAATAAAGTTGCGCATCGCTGATTGTTGGTCATCTTTGATTACGCCAATCAGGTTTGGTTTTCTCATATTTTGTTGCGCATCGCCTTTTTCGGAAAAGTTTACCTTTATCTACCATCTAATCAGCCCTAATTGACTGTTTAGACTTACCATTACCCTTGATTTGATCGGCTTCTTAGCCTTTTAGATCTTTGGCGATAGTTGCGCTAGATCGGCTTTGAGCATATTTTTTCATCTATCTTACCGATTGCAGGATCAAACCGGTTGGCACGCCACGAACTGAATTGAGCCTGGCGTTCTTGTGTGTTCAGGCCGACAGATCCATCATCACGTTTTTTAGCACAACACACTTTTGGCACGTGTCGGGACCCGATTTTGAGAATCTGGACCCTCTGTGTATTCTGTGCTAGTCCAGGATCACGCTAGCACACACAGTCTTTACAGGGTTGAACATCACAGACGTTCACAACGATACCATAATAAATAGTGCAAACATTTATATAAACTGAATTGTACGACCTTATGGTCTCCTTACATAAGATCAGCCACGCAGGGCTTACATTATCAGAGTAATAAAAGGTAGCAGTGGAAAGTAAATAAACTTCGTGGAGTCCCATCAACTTGCCACAGGCAACCGACTAGGCTTGCACCCTAATTGTCCGGCTCTTCGATGAACTCCTCCTCCTATGCTGGCGTAGACTCCTCCACTGATGTTGGGTTGATAGGCAAGGAGGGGTGAGTACTCAAGGCACTCAACAAGTAATGCATATAATGCATTGCTATTACTATATGCAAGCCTTATTCCAAAGAATTGGCTTACTTGGCTCATTTGCATCAAACAGTATTTTTAAACTAACAATTTATTTAGATTAAAAGCAGTGAAACAGTTAATATTAGTACTAAGTTCTTTAAACAGTTTTTCTCCGTAAACTTGGCACACAACCTTAATTAGATTATTCTTGACACTGGCACACAGCCACCCTTTCCACATTTTATTTTTGAAGATCTAACCCTTGACTGTAATCCCCGAGCAATGTCCAATACTGCGGACACGGCTATTCGAATAGATTTGACACTCTGCAGAGGTTGTACACTTTACCCACAAGATACAGCCGCCCACTACACAGGTGATTGCCCGTAACAAAGTCTTTCAGGAACTTCTACCTTAACCAATGAACCTCTCCGGTATTGCCTTCGCTATCACTCCCCTCACATAGAGCCGAAGTATAGAACAGGCTAACACCGTTGGATGGGCACTAAGCCGTAGCACAGGTACGCTCCCCCACACAAATACACCCCCGTGTATTGTCACCCCGAGGTTTCAGAGGAAAGATATCAGAACCTTAGTCAATCAGGTCTGTCCCAAACTAGACATGTGGTTGCACGGATGACTCAGTTCAAAGACTTGCAAGGTGAAGTCCTTAGTTGACCAAGGCAAGACTTTCATCACTCAACAGTGGCACATAGCCCAATGTGGCACACAGACTCACAACACTCTTCAACCCATTGCCACACAGGCCCACCAGGCACTAAGCCTCCTACCACTTGCCCTAGTCTAAATCATTTTCCCCCCAGTTGATTATTATGCAACACATACCAATAATAACTTAACATCAGTACAGAGCCACACAAGTCTCCATACCTCAGTTTCATCACTTAGCATCATCACACCGTTTCCAAAATACATTCAATATTTCATTAATCAGTATTGTGGCATTCTTCCGAAAGATCGTACATGACCCGTTGCAAGGCTAAGCATCTAATCACGGTCTAGCCTCCCGTGTTGGCATCATATTATATCCAACAAATATGATTAATTTTAGGGTGACAAAGATTTCAGGGCATACAAATGATAATTTCAAGGTGTCAACAACAGTATGGCTTGATTAGCTACATTACCCAATTAATTTAAATCCATTTTTAATTAACTTAGCATGCATAATTTCAAGCAAAATATATTTTAAAAACTGGGATCAAAATGGTCAAAGCATCACTTGTCTTCAAAGAGTTGCTGGTCGTGCTCCGAAGCTTGATCTTGAGCGACGAACTCTTCCTCGAAACTTCCCGGCAAATTTGTGTCCACGCGTAAAAATTATATATACAATAAATAAACAAAACAGTAGACTACATAACCTCGAAACATTCAAATAAAATTCACCATTAAAAATAGCACAATTTTACAAATTTTTAGAGACAGAAATCACCTCAATCGGAGTTAAAATGCAAAAGTTATAGCCTTTCAAAGTTAAAAAAAATCAAAAAATAGAAAATCCCGAATTAATTTATTTATTTTTCTATTGAAAACTCGATCTATTGCGTCAGCATGACGTCATCTGACACGTGGTGCTTCCTGGTGCTGCCACATCGCCTCTGTCCATGGACCGGGTCCACAGCCCGGCTCTTGTCCACGGTGGACTCGGTCCACAGAATAGTGCGCCTGGCCCCCCACCAGCTGATGTCAGCACTGACTTCACTGCTGACGTCACCCGACTAGCCTCGAGATTCGTGCACGAACACGTGTCAACATCTCGAGCAATCCTAGCCGACGGCCAGATCTCACCCACGTGGCGCAATCATGACCGTCAAAGAAAATCAACGGTCAGATCTCCCGCGTCACCCGAAACGCTTCGAATTCCACATGACACGCGTCGCGCATCCGACGGCGCTCACAAATCCAACGGTCAGCGCCCGCACCGACTCGGTGATGCCTCGGCTTACGCGAAGACACGCGGCGAAATCTCGACGGCTCGATTGAAATCAACGGCCGAGATTCGATCGTGCCTCGGTCAACACGCACACGCGTCAGCACGCAATTTGGCGAGGGCGCGGCATCATCCATGCCGCACGATCAAATCTAAACGGCGCGGATTCACGCGACACAGCTTGAACCCACGATCACCGTACAGATCCAATCCAACGGCCCATGGTACCCGGCGGTTTACTGTTCACCCTAGCGACGTGGCACTATCTCACGCGTTCAAACACGATCCAACGGCTCAAATCTAATCTAAAGCACCAAACGCCAAATCTAATCTAAACCGCACGTATCAGATCTAACGGCTACGACTTAAGCCAGATTAGCACAAGATTTGGGGCTACGTGGACTCACCGGAGTGGCACGATGCAGATCGGACAGTCGACGGGGTTTGGTGAGGTCAACGGCGGCGCAAAAGAGAAGGTTGCCGGCGCTGAGGAAGACGACGCGTTCGGCGGCGCTAGAGGGCGACTCCGACGAGAAGAACTGACGGGCTCAACGCGGCTCGCTTCGGTGAACTTGAAATGAGGTCGGAGCACGGCGGAAGGGCTCGGACGACGACGGGGCGAAGCAAAAACGATGGCAGCGCGCAAGAGCAACTATGGCGAGCTAGCACGGGGTCTCTGGAGCGTCTCGGCGAGCGTGAAAGGAGTCAAAATGAGCGGCTTGAAGTCCTCTGCAGAATGCGCTAACCGACACACTTAAAGGAGCCTCGACGTGCGTGAAACTCGCCGGTGAAACTCACGGGCATCAATGCCCACGTTCCTCCGGTGATCTCGCCAAGACGATCGACGTGGCACAATCCTAGACGTCCGCGCAACAACGATCTGATGGCGCACGCACGCGGGCGACGCGGCACAACGGCAACCGTTGGATCTCGATCCGATGGTCCGAACGCGAGGCGGCTAGGGTTTGGCCCTGGGTCGGCCCAGTACTGTTCCTTGCATTTTTAAAAAACATTTTCGATTTAAAATAAATCCGATAAATAAACAAAGCCGAAATAAATAGCAAAAATACCGGAAAAATCCAGAAAAATTCTGGAAAATATTTTGAGACATTTGGAACTCAAGTAAAATATTTCTAGAAAAACTTTGCTTAAAATTTTGCAATCTTTTAATTGATTTCAAGAAAGCCCTTATTTGAATAAATGCAAATAATAAATTCCCAAAAATTCCAAAAATCAAAATAACTCCAAAATTTAAAATATGGAAATTTTTAGGGTGTTACAGCACGCCCGGTGGAACCTGATGTCTTCTTCAGGGAAATGAATTCCATCGTCCGATCTCAATGCTGAGGCTATAATCATCCCGACATTGGACGATTTGACACCATAACAACATAAAGAGATTGAAGATCGGAAAGCCACGCTTGAAGAGATGATGCTGAACTATTATAAGAAGACTCAACACGGTGTCACGCAGAAGGTTGCATTGCCGACGGTCAAATGCCCTCGACGATGCAGGGATTACGAACACATCAGTGAGTCAATACATGCCTGCACAAGCTGAATTATCTACTATGATTAATCAATCTTGCATCATACTTTGTTTAATCAATCACCGGCTCTAGTTACAACTCTTATGTCGATGATAGCTAACAGTGTAAAGACAATAGCTCAAGAGTTGGCATCGGCTAGAAGCCTGCTCGATCCAATGCAGACCCTACCTAATTACCTTGTTTATTTGGTAGCACAGAACACCCAAAGCCTTGTAGCCGATCCTAAACCATCGGCTATGACTCCGTCCCTTACTATGATGCCAACCCAGCCTACTGTCATACTGCCGCAAGATCCTCATGCAAGTGGGGTTGCGCATTATCAGGCATATACCGATGCTGCTAAGTTGGATGTACCAGCCAATTTACCACCATCGGCTCCTTTTTACTCTTTTCCCCAATCGGTCCCATAGCTGATTGAATCTCCTAGGTACCAGCAGTACCCTGAGCCAATTCCACAGAGGAATATGGATTCATATAAGGTTGTAACGTACTTAGAGCCTTTCGTTCCAGTATGAGAGTCTGTTGCTAGGAAAAATAACGTAGGTTATGTGCAATCTGGTCAGTTCCTATCTGTTCAATCAACCTATCTATCCGAGCTTACGCTCGGGGGCATAATGCTAGTTATGAGCATAATTGGTAAGCTCCTAACACTGCATCGGCCAATGGGGTAAATTAGACCGATCAGATATCCACCATATTGCGAGATCAATTCGGCATACAACCCAAGGGAAGGGTTACATGCTATCGTAAGCTGTACCCTAATTACATCGATCGGATGTCTTACCCTAATAATTTTAAAGTTCCTGATTTTGCGAAGTTCTCAGGAGATGACTCCGTTAATACTTTAGAGCACATCAGGTGTTTTATCGCGCAATGTGGTGAAGCTGCTCAGTCCGATGGGTTAAAAATTAGGTTATTGAAGCTATCTTTGTCAAGAGCTGCTTTTACATGGTTCACAAGCTTACCTCCGAATTTGGTTTATTTTTGGACCGATTTGGAAAATCGATTCCATGAATACTTTTTCTCTGGCTGTCTGAAATTTAGAATTTCCGACTTGAGCTCTGTTCGCCCGAAATTTAGGGAATCGGTAACAGATTATATTAAGAGATTTCGGGAGATAAGAAATCGTTGTTTCAACGTTACTTTACCTAAAACCAGTTAGCCTATTTAGCCTTCCGAGGATTAATTCCCCAGCAGAGGGAGAAATTCGGTGGATAGGAGTTCACCGATTTAAGTCACCTATTGCATAGGGTATTGGCTCAAGAAGGCTGTTTTATCGATAATAGAGGCTTCAGAGAGAAGTTTAAGAATAATAATAATAAAGATAAAGAAAAAGCCAAGATCAACCTCGTCGAATACTACTCAAGTGATTCCTCTAAAGGCAGCGAAATTTGAAATAAATATAAGTAACCTCGTCGAATACTACTCATCCATTTTGTGGTACATAGAAAATGGAGATCCCTTCCTGACGTTACGGTGTCTGCAGTGCCTTGGCGGCGGGGCGGCCGGATGCCTCTGTGAGGTTGGTGTCCGAGTGCCTTGGTCGGCGGGACGGCCGGATGCCTCTGTGAGTTGGTGTCGAATGCTCGTTGCGTCGTAGCTAGGCGTGGAGAGTGCGTTCTGTCGTAGCTGGGCGTGAGTGCTCGTTCTACATGCGTAGCTGGGCGTGAGTGCTCGTTCTGAAGTCGTGGGCTGGGCGTGAGTGCTCGTTCTACGAATCGTGGCGGGCGTGAGTGCTTTTACCGTCGTAGGCTAGTGCTCGTTCTACGTCGTAGGCGGGCGTGAGTGCTCGTTCCGTCCGTCGAGCTGGGCGTGAGTGCTCGTTCTGTCGTAGGCTGGGCGTGAGTGCTCGTTTACGTCGTCGTGGCTGGACGTGGGGCATCCTTCTCGAGTCCTCGTCGGGGCGAGGGTAGGCTGCGGAAGGAATGGTCGCGTCTATCCACATGTATACCCCATCCGCGAGTGTGGGACTGGAGAGGATGGCGTGGCGTTTACTGCGTTAGTTTGAGCAGCCGTGCTCGTGGAGCTAATAGCGGGTAGTCAGTGGGTCACGGGAGGTCCGCCCAAGGGGACCCTTAGCCAGACGGTCCAGGTAGGGTGTCACAGCCTGGCGTGGGGCTCCTTTCTCTACTCAATCCGTATGGACTGTTCGATGCCGACCGAGTGCAGGTGATGTCGCTCATTGATGAGCTCGGGAGAGTGTGAAGTATGGTCTCGGACGGTAGAGGTGATTAGGCGTCGTGGAAGCCTAACAGAGGCCAGTGGGCTCACCTCATACCTGCCCTTGCTCCAAGTTTTCTTTGGGCGGCTTTATACCCATCGGTGGGGTAGGCCTTTTGAACCTGACTCCTCGGCTGGGCCTGGCGCAAGCCACAAAGCTTTGCAGTCTTGGGGCGCAGCGGCCGGGTGGGCTTCTCGCGCGCCCGAGCAACGTTCGGCCTAAAAGCGAGAACCGAGAGGTTACGGAGACCGCGTTGTTGGGCGGCGTCTTTATGGCCCTATGGCGCTGACAAGGCGAGGATTAAAAGCGGAGTGGTATTAGGCCGGAGTTACGGTAGCGCGGCGAGCGAGGGTGGTCGTGACGCAACCGCTTGGAGGCGCTGCGGCGGCGTTCGTTCGTCCTCTTATAATCGCCCGTTAGGTGCTTTGAGTGGTCACGCTTTCTTGCCCTCTCACTCTCGCCTGCAGACAAGAAGAGCACGAGAGCTAAGGAAAGAAAACCCGACCTTTCTTTCTCACCTTCCGATCGTCTCCACTGTGAAGATGTCGTGGCGGGAGTGCTCGCGCCAAAGATGGCGTCGCTTCGGCTTAGTGAAGAAGGGCTTCCTCATGCGCGGAGACCTTCCAGGTGGAGGAGTGCCGAGGGGCTACTACCCACGGCGCGGCGGCGGCGAGATCGTGGTGCCGCCTCGTTCTTCGGCGGCTTTGGCTTTGCGCATTGCACCGTTCGTCAGGGCTGTTGTTTCATTACAAGGTGGAGGTGCACCATCTCAACCCCAATGGGGTCCTCTACATCGCCATCTTCATCGCGATGTGCGAAGCCTTCTTGGGGATCGAGCCTTGACTGGGCGTTGTGGAGCGCACTTCTTCCGAGCAAGGCTCTGGAAGGATGACCGTCGGGCCTTGTGGCGCCTGACGTGGCTTGGCCCTCGGCTCGCCCGGTCGGAGCACGGAGTACACAGAGGTAAAGCGCCTCGTCTAACAAGAGTGGCGTTAGAATGGCTCACGTTCAGGCGTCGGCGTGCAGCGCCCTCGTTTCACGGAGAGCTTCCCATGGCGGAGAGCAGTGGGCGGGGCGCGAGGAAGAACAAGTGGCCCCTGATCGTGGAGGCGGTCGAGGCTCAAAGGCGAGGCTATGGGGATGCGCGTGCAACCACTTGTGCCTGAGCCCCCACCTGATTTCATATCTTGCGAGCCGTCCGGCCAGGCGAGATGGCGAACCGAGGAGGCAGGCGTCTGAGTGGAGGCTCGGGTGGCGGCCCGTTCTGCGCGAGCGCCAGCTGTGGCGCGGATGGCCCCGGAGCCATTCTCGGTGGCTTTCGCGAATCAGTGGGGTGAAATTCCTTTCCTTCTCTTTTCTTTGTCGCCACTTGACCGACATGGCCTGACATCCATCTCGGGGCTCATGGGGATGTCTTCAGTGCCCGCTCGAGGATAAGAGGCGGCGGCGATCGCCCGGCCGAGAGACGGCCAGTGACTCCTCGCAAGAAGCGGAAGGAGAAGAAGAGAAGAAGAAAAGTAAGAAACCTTGTAATGAAGCCTTGTGTGAGATGTGTCGAGACCACCGCGTGGGGACAACTCTCGCGATAGTGGGAGAGCTTCCCGACTACGTAGCATTCCTTCAACCCTCCGGTATGTGGTGGCTCGAGTTGGCCGACAGCAATGAGTTGCGTGCAGCGATCTCTGGCGATCTGTTGCGCGATTGTCGGCCAGCGCCCAGGTGGTAGTAACGAAGCGGCGATCGACTGCCCCAGTGGAGGCGGCGAAGAAGCGCGTGCATGCCGCGCTTCCGCTCGATAAGTATTTCTTCCCTATGCTTTTTTTGTAGCAAAGCCTCGGGCGACTAAATATCGTGGCGTGCAGCGCCCTACACGGCGTGGCGATGGGGCGTCACGCAGCCACTTCTCAAGTGGCCCGGTCAGCGACTCCGATGGTCTGCGTCAGTCGGCGCCTATGGAGCCGCGCGCCGTGGGCGCTCCTCGCTGAGGAAAGATCGAAGCGAAGCTCTCCATTACTTGCCGGGGCCGCGCCCGCCGGCGAGTCTTCGAAGGAGAGGCGGTGGCGGCGGCCGTGCGCCCGGTCGGAAGCAAAGCGGTAGCGCGCCCGGTCGAGGCGGCGCGCCGATGCGAGGCGTCAGGCCCCTGCCCAAAGGGGCTCCAGAAACGACTTCATCGCCCCCAGCCATGGCGCTGCAGTGAGCGCCGCTCCTCAGCGGTCGAAGATGGCGCCGGATGTGGCCGGTAGGGATCCATGGACTGAGGAGCGAGTGGTGCCCCCTTGAGCGGCGCCACGTGCGGAGGAGGAGATAGGGCTGATCCATAAAGTCGACCCTAGCCTTAAGTCTTCAATGGAGCGGAGGTGATGGTCGAGGATTCAACGTAAGTTTGGTAAGCTGATGAAGGAGTCGTACTGTAACTCGATATGCTTCGCGGTTGTGAAATATGTCTGTGTTGTGCGGCATTTGCGGGCCCGTTCAGCGCCGAGGCGGGCTCATACGTCGCTCGGATGCTCGTGAGCGGCGTGATGGAAGAAGTGGTCATTGCGGCAGTTTCGTCTTGCCCAAGAGGCTTTGAACATTGGGCCGGAGCAGAAAAACTCCGCCTAGAGTGGAGAGGCCTCAAAGGCCCTTTACGGCCAGCGCCTTGGGGCGAGGCCTTGAGGGCAAGGGTGGTGGGCTTGAATCCTCCTGGCGGAAGGTCACAGGAGGGCGCGCCGTCACCGCTGAGGGTGGCTGCAGCGAAGCGACCCATCTGCGGTCGGACGGGATCAGGCCGGGAGGCGCCTAACAAGCTCGGTCGGCGGAGACTGTTCGGAAGGCGGCTTCGTGAGGGCGTCTCTGAGAGTCTCGAGAGAAGTCGGCGGCTGATCGACTCTGCGGCGTAAGTATCTCAACTCCTCCATTGATTTCTTTGGTTGGGGTAACGTGGGAGACTCATGCAGGCGCCGAAAGCTGCGATGATGAGAGAAACCTGGCGTCGCCATGGAGGCTCCGAATGCGTGGCGGAGACCGCGACGTGGCGATCGCGGCCGGGGACAAGGCTCTGGCGCGCGAGGTCTCGAGGATGGTAGGGCGAGATAGGCGCCCGGCTGGAAGCCGCCGGAGGCCGGCGGGAGTTTCTTGAGCGCGAGGCGAGAGCAGCGCACTTGCCCTACGGCCCAGAGTCGCGGGCTTGTGGAAGCGGTGTGATTGCGAGCGTGGCGTTGGAACCGTCATAGCAGGTCAACACCGTCGCGCTATGGCCAGTGCTCGACCTCGCGATGGTGAGTAAGCGGCATGTCGCGGGCCGGGCCGACGGCGAGTCGGCGGGTTGAGCTCAGTCGAGCGCGCATGCTCGGGAAGATCGCCCGACCACGTCATGGTCGCCTTCAAGATGCGAGTCCTCCTCCTCCTCGTTACGGTCGGCCACCGGGAAGAGGAAGAAAGAAGTTAGCCCCCTTTTTTTGCAAAGGCTGTTGTGTATAGCGATCGTAAGTAATTGTAAGCTCGGTTTGCCTCTTTGCTCTCCTTTGCGTTGGGTTTGACCGACCATAGCCTCGAGGACCACGGGAGTCGCTTATGCGTGAAGTGGAGTCAATTTGAAGAAGAAGAGGATAGGAGTCTTGTTTATCTGGTAATTCACCCAGCACTCATGGGGTTGGAGTGTTCCGATCGGCCAAGGGTTTTCCTCGGGCACTTCCTTCTTCGCAAAGTGCTACTTAGCAACCATAGAAGAGGTTCTGCTCGGGATGACCTCGTGACTAGTCGGTCACAAGATAAAGAAAAAGCCAAGATCAACCTCGTCGAATACTACTCAAGTGATTCCTCTAAAGACGACGAGGCTGAAATAAATATAAGTAACCTCGTCGAATACTACTCATCCATTTTGTGGTACATAGAAAATGGAGATCCCTTCCCTGACGTGGTATGCACACAGGTAGATCTAGGATTTTCATAATAGATGTTCAGAGTTACAAAAATGTTATTCAATATAAAATATAAAGGTTCACAATGGTAAAAATACAAAGTATAAATTGTTCTTGCTAGAGAAAACATCTGAAATAATTTAGAGATTTGTGAATTAGGGATTCAAATCTACATCCTTACTCCTCATTTTTTAATGCTCAACGTCCATGGATTTATGAATTGGGGATTTCAGATTTGGAAATAAAAATGAACTTCACTGTGTGGTTACCGATGCCGAATACTCAGCTACTGCATGTTGTTTTAGCACCGCTTCCCGCTGGTAGCCCGCACCATTGGACCTTCCATCCCCAGCTCGACACTCGCCACGGCCACAGAGCTATCCTGCAACACTCTGCGCATTGCTCCATGACTCATCGGACACCGCCGCCTTGACATGCTAGACGTCGCTAGTGTCGCACCCTCCATCCCCAAGTTGGTGCTTGCTGCGGTCACAAGGGCCAGGTCCGCCCTGTTGTGCGCCACTTCTTTTATCGCCGCCTACCCTTCTGCCTTCGCGCAGTCCCCTTTGCCGGTGGCAGCTCGGTGCTTGTCCACTGCCTTGCTCCCTACCGGCTTTATGCTTGCCCCGTGGCTCCGTTCATGGTCGAGTGGATGGAGTGGATATCCAGTGCGGGTTGAGGAGATGGAGCACGCAGATGTGCGAAGGACCTGTACCGTGTTAATATCCAAAACGATATTCTTTTATGGCAGAAGAGAATAATATATTATTAGCGGGTTCTTATTCACACCAATGATTGAATTATGGCATGTAGATCAATTGTTCGCATTCATCTTTTCTGGTCGTACATGCCATTTAATCAAATTCTTTTTTTAGACTCCACTTGATCAAATTCTTGCTGTGTAATTCAACTTTTTCACATCATAAATATCGTTTAACCTTCCGATTCAACTCCCTATAAATTTACTGAGCCAGAATTGCTTCGGTTCTTCTTGATTTGGTTGGTGAAAACGAGAGGTGAGAGAGGGTTGACGGCTTGGACTTGTTTTAATAAAGAGAAGCATGGAGTGGGCCATAAGACATACCCAGGAACAGAAGCGCATGCCACGGAGGATGTTCATCATGAAGTCGTACGTATTCTTTCGTGTGTGTATAGTAGTTTTCTTTAGTTTTTTTTTTAAATTACAAAGTATCATATATCTCTAAATACTAACATGGCATAAATTAGTGCCTGCCAGATTTAAGTCTAGATGTTTTGTATTTTTTTGTGAGAATTTGTAGCATATTTCTCTTTTTTGTGGAAATCTAATGGTCACTATGGTTCATCTTTAATTGTGGCCTATGTAAGTAAGGGCTACATAATTTTCTTTTTTGTGACAATTTCTAGATTTTTTCTTAATAATTTAAAACGCTTATCATGAGCTTTTATTTATATTATAGACTAGTTGTGTGACCTGCACAATTGAACGGTTAGTCCTTTTATACTTGGGGCAAATTGCTCAATAAATCCGTAAAGATCATGCAAGTTGGAAGACAAAATCTGTATGTTACTAGTACGTGGCCCTAGAACTCACTTGCCATCTTCATATTGGATACTATTACTACTTTCGATCACAAATTTTTTGGAAGAAATTCTTGCTGTACATACATATAACATATACATAATGTACAATAAACTAAATTGGATTTCCAAGTTGAGAAATAGATGGCCAGATGAATAGAAGTAGTTTAAAGGAAGTACATTCTGATGATTTGGAGCGTCCCGTTTTGGATGGAAGTAGTTAAGGGTGCGTTTGGTTGTCTGGATGAGGTTGGATGGGATATGGCCATCCAGTGTGAATGGGATGGATCTATCTAGGTGGCTGTTGGTTGGGTGGATAGGGATGAGCTAGTTTTTTGTTTGGTTGGATGGATAAGAATGGATGTGATGAGCCAGTTTTTTGTTTGATTGGATGGATGAGAATGGATAGGATGAGCCAGTTTTTTGTTTGGTTGGATATATGAGAATGGATGGGTTAGTTGTTTGATTCTATTTGCCTATTTCTTTGATTCTGCTTGCCTATTTCGAAGCTCCTCTTCGGCCTTATCTCACCAAACGACCATCATACGAAATACGGGTGCAACATTAGGAACCTGAACCATCATTCAGGTGCAATCAATTTGGAATGTCCTGCTCTGTTGCAGGCCAGAGAGCATCTTGAAAGATCAACCACTTGCATGCAGGTCACAAGACGAAGCAATTTGACAAAACAAAATAACAACAAGAGAACATTTACTTGGTCGAACGAAAATACGCCTGACCGCTTTCTGATTGGATTAGATTGCGAATCATCACTAAAGTCATTCATGGCAGGAATAACATTTGTTAAAGAAAATGGGACACTACAAAATAGCATAGCTAGAAGTCTTGATCCATTCACACATAAAATAGCAAATATGATCCATGCACATATTTTTTAAGGTCCACACAGAGACATATAATAGCCAATTGGAATCACTCATCATCCTCCACCAGAACTATGATCCATGCACAAAATAGCAACTATGATCCACCAGAACTGTTGTATCACTGATGGAATGCAAAGAGTGAGCATCAATCAGGGCCACCAGTTGCATCATGGAAATATTTAGCTTCTTTCCAACTAAAATGTACTTGCATTAAAAGGAGCCTGACAAGACCTTAGCTCTAAATTTCACAACCTCTTCATGTATTCCAGAATAATAAGCAGCAATAGATATAAATGCATTTAAGTCCTGCAGATGACATATGCCAATTTTTGAGAGTACCTTAAATCACCAGATGCATCAACAAGACCCTTAACTATAGTATCCACATCACCAGATGCGTCAACAAGACATCATCTCATCAAACAGTAAGTACAGTATGAATTCATTAATGAATTTGCAATTGCTGAGAAGGAATCCATTGCAGACATTTCAGAATTAGAACTATGATCCATGCAAACATATAGCAACTATGATCCACAAGGAAACGAACAAACATTTCGGAACTACAAAATAGCATAGCTGAAAGTCTTGATCCATACACACATAAAATAGCAAATATGACCCATGCACATTCTGAGGGAACTCCATATCCAGAAGAGACATTGAACTCTGACGTGGGTTTGCAAAAAAACTAGCAGACGGCTGAAACTTTAACATCAGATTTATATGAAGATCAATCAGATCTAAAGCTAATGGATCTGAAGCTAATGGATTAGGGTTTATACCTTCTGATTTGAGGGGAGAAATTCACAGTAGAAGTAGAGGAAGTTGAGCAAGTTGGAGAGGAGATGTTGCTGATCGCCGCCGTGCCCTCCTCGCCCTTGCCGAGCCACAGTCAAATCCTCGGCCCTATGTGTCGTGCCCTGGATAGCGTCGTGCCCTGCTCGATCGCCGGTGGCCTGCCCTCCTCGTCGGCGTCGTGCCCTCCTCGCCCTTGCCGAGCCACCGTCAAATCCTCGGCCCCGTGCGTCCTACCCTCCTTGGCCCCGTGCATCTTGCCCTAGACAGCGCCATGCCTTGCTCGATCGCCGCGCCTGCCCTCCTCGGCAGAGAAGAGGAACTCTCGGCGGAGAAGAGGAGAGGCGAGATTTTTCACCAGCGTGACCGACTCACAGGCGCTGGGTGGGATGGCGAGAGGAGGAGCCGGGAGCGGGGAGAGGAGAGGTGAGATTTTTCACAGGCGTGACCGACTCACGAGCGCTGGGTGGGATGGTTTCATCCGGTCGAAGGAGTCACGGGCGAACAGGGATGGCCTCGTCCGGGCAAAATCTTTGGATCGGTTCATCCAGGATCTCTAAAGAATATTCTAGTTTCCTGGATGGCCTCATCCACCCAATCCAGCCAACCAAACACCTGGATGACTACAAAAACAGGGATCGCCCTATCCCATCCAGGCCTTGCCCTTGAACCAAACACACCCTAAAGGAATGGGCAATCCTAGCTTAATTAGGTGTGGGCATGCAGTTATTTGCTGTTTGGGAACAAAGGGGAACACCTGAGGTTGGGCATCGTAGATTATTCGTGAGATGTAAATATATGCAAGTACTAACATGACATTCAATAGCTGGTTCAAATTTAATTATGGTCTACCTCATCAAGGGTCATCAGGTGTTTTTATTTTTTTTTAAGAATTTCTAGTGTATTTATCTTTTGTCTCAGCAATTGTAAAACGATTGTCATATACTTTTCATCATCCTAAACTACATTTCCTACCCTAGAGCAGTTCTATTAACTAATGAATCATCCATACAAAACAACAATAACAATAACCAAGCATTTTGTCGCAAACAACTTGGGGTAGGCTAGAAATGAAACACAATCAAAGTCAATAAAACTCATAAACTGTTGATCTTAGATCATGCTTCCAGTATATAGATCTCGAACTTATATATATTTCTATCTAACACCAACTCTTTACTATGTTCCAATCTATTAAGTTTCTTTTAACTGCTTCTTCCTATGTTAGTCTCAGTCGATCTTTGCCTTTTGTTATGTTTTCTAGACAAATTAAAATTCCACTATGCACTGGTGCCTCAGGAGGTCTCTGTTGGAGATATCCAAACCATATTAAATGACATTGGACAAGTTTTTCTTCATTTGATACTACCCCAATCATATCACGTATATCATCATTGTATATTTGATCTCGCCTTATATGACCAAAGATCCACCATCACATCTATATCTCTGCTATACTCATCTTCTGTACATATTATCATTTTGTTGCTCAACATTTCGCTCCAAACAACATCGCAGGTCTGATCACCGTCCTATAGAACTTACCCTTTAATTTTAAGGGACTTTTCCATCACATAGGACACCAGATAATTAGCGCTATTTCACCCACTCCACTCATATATTGTGGCTCACATCTTTATCAATATCACTGTCACTTCGTAGCATCGATCCCAAATATCAAAAAGTTTCCTTCCTGAGCACTACTTTTTTTGTCTAGACTAACATCTATATCATCTGCCATAGCAGTACTAAAAACACATCTCATATACTTAGGTTTAGTTCTACTAAGTCTAAAGTCTTTCGATTCTAAAGTCTTTCTCTATAACTCCAGTTTCCTATCAACACATACCCTACTCTCATCAAGTAGCACATCATCAGCAAAAAGCATACACCAAAGAATATCTCCTTGTATGTCCAGCTTGACTTTGTCCATCACTAGGGCAAAAACGTAGGAGCTCAATGCTTTCCCTTGTGTAGTCGTAGCTATCACATGCTCCCACATTAGTCACAGCATCATTGTACATATCCTTGATTAGGGTAACGTTCTAACATCCCCATTTTTGACCTTTTCAAAATCTTTTGTGTAATTTAGCCTTCTAAAAAACTTTACCATTTTATTTGCTAATTAAATCTTAGCACCAGACTTTATAAGCAAAAAATGATTTAAGTAAATTCCAAGTGAACAATTATAAAAATCATTTTATTTGAGTTCCTTGTGCTTGGAAGTATTTTCCAAAAAAATTAAAAAAAATTCAAGTGTATTTGCTATTTTTTTGTGATTTCTGAATTTTCTATATTTTCTAAAAATTAAAAGTAATAAAAATGCTGAAACCCAACCCGCGTGCCAATTTCCCTTTTTCCTTGGCCCAGTCCGCCAACCCCGCATGCAGCACACTCGCGGCAAGCCCAACTTGTTGTCGCGTCATGTCCTCGTTTGTAGGATCAAGGATAACCGAATAGAGGGGGTGAATATGAGTTTTTTAAAATCTTTTAGCTCTAATTCAATAATTAAGAAAATATGACACAATTATCAATTCTAAAACAATCAAAGCCTAAATGAGCTAGGTTTCGCTATGTACACCAACAAGCTAAGTTAAAACCACTAAGACAATCTAAGAGAGATTATCAATCACTAAGTACACTAGGTTAGTAAATTTCACAAATTGATCACGAGAAAGCAAACCACAACAAGATGAAAACACGATGATTTTTCCCGTGGTCTTGGAGACTTGCTGGTCTCCCCTAATCCATGTTGAGAAAGTTTGAACAAATCAAGCCAACTCCTTGTGCACTTTAGCCTCCCTCGATCACTAATAGTAGCTCTTGCCAGCTCTGGGTAGATGAGCTCCTACCTTCACACCAACACCGGGTCTCTTCACAATCTCCTTTGAAGAGATCACGGGCTCCACACCTCCAAACCGTCTAGGAGGCGGTAACCTCCAAGAGGATAGAGCTTCGGCACTTGCTTGAGGTTGATCAAGTGTATAATGGTTCAAGAATGAATGCACACACTTGAATTGATCTCACCAACTCACAAATGATAATTAAATGCACTATAGATGATGAGAGAGTAACTAGGGCTCACAAGTATGCAATGAATAACCAAGAGAGTTCCCTTACTATAGGTGAGAGGGTATTTATAGCCCCCAACCACTAATCTAGCCGTTGGAGCAAAAGTTCTGAAATTTTCAACAAAACCGGTACTACAGTCCATGTAGGACCAGTAGTACCGGCCCCCTAGAATAACGGTTGGAACAGTGCATTAAATGCAAAGTTACTAGTCGCTGCTACGGTACTTGGTACTACCGCCTATGTATAGGACCGGTAGTACCGGCCTTTAAACCCAAAGATGTGCAATTAAAACTCATTCTGGAAAAAGTCTACCGCTCTGATGGCCGGTACTACCAAAGGTCCGGTAGTACCGCTCCTACATAGGCGGTAGTGCCAGCCTAAAAAATTACACTAAAAAATGCACCGTTCTAGAAAATAGCTACCGCTCAGAAGAGCTAGTACTACCAGAGGTCCGGTAGTACCGCTCCTACATGGTTGGTAGTGCCGGCCTCACTAACTTCACTAGAAAAGCATTGCTCTGTAAAATAACTACCACCCTTGGGGCCGGTACTACCAGAATTGTGGTAGTACCTCTACTACATAAGCGGTAGTGCTGGTTTTACATGTTTTAAGAGTTTTTCAGAAGATTTTTCAAGGAATGCGAATGACCAAGTATGAGCATAATTTTAGCCATGAATTTTGGTCAATTTCAAACTACTAGCCAAAGGTCTATCTTAATAGTACGGCACCTATTCTAGCAACCTGATCTTTTCTTCAAACACTAAAATTGGCAAAAGCTATGAAAAGGTCCTTAAATTTTTTATACCTTAGCATTGAGCTTGACACCTTGATTTTCTTTGTGCTTCACGATTTCACCTCTTTATGTGCAAGGTCTAGGACCAACCTATTTTCACAACCTCAAGAGAAATTGTTAGTCCTTTAATCACTATTGTCATTAATTACCAAAACCAAAATAAATTGGGGGCCTATATGCTTTAATCTCCCCCTTTTTGGTAATTGATGATGAAGGACCGAGATGGCGATCAGAGGGAGCGTGAATGATCCCAAATTAAAATCCCCCCACTCAATACACTCCAACCAAGCCCACAAAAGAAACAACCAAAAACAAACAAGAGGAAGTAATTAGCCCTGTATGGCCGGTGCTACCACTGGGAGGCTGGTAGCACCACTCCGAGCGGTAACACCACTCCTCAAAAATCAGCAAAGAACTCAGCACGAACTCAAAAACAAAAATGGTACAACTTTTGATCGGCAGGTCTAAAACTCATGAAACTTGGTATGCATCTTCGTATGGAGGTCAGGAACTTATTCCAACCTTCAATCCAAGAGATTGACGTAAAAGTTCTCACCTTTTTGGAATCAAACAAAGAATGCACCAAGTGAGAGCAAAAACCCAAAAACTTGATCTTAGACTTGCTTGTGGGGTTTTGGTGATCAAGATGATCTTGGATAGCCTCCCACACGTCAAAGCAAGCAAGAGCACAAGTCAAGAACACTAAAAACCCGATCTTCCAAGAATGATCCTCTAAAGAGCAAAAGATCGGATTCTTACAAGGAAGAACACAAGATTTGCTTAGATGATTGGGATATGGTCTGAAGAAGACTCATCCATCAATCATACATCCTCGGCACAAAATCCACAAGCATTTAAAAGGAGGGGAGGCAAATCCAAATGTGCGGAAAGTAAATTGCTAGAATGTAAATAGCAAAATTTAAAGACTGAATTTAAAGCATAATGTAAACGCGTACAATAAATTCAGACTTGAGGAAATTAAAATTTCATTTCTGGAAGGAAGGTTTACAAAGCCACACAACAAAGTGTGCAAAACTCAAAGGGGCACAAGAACCTCAAAACCTTCAAAGAGGGGAGAGCTACCCCTACCCCTTTATTTATACTACTCTTGAGCCATCCTCCACCCTTAGATGAGTTCCTTCAACCCTAAGGATCATCTCAAGGGCTAGGATTGACTCACTGACATAGCCATACATAGGCTAACCCAAAACCCAACAAACATACTGGGTTTTTGCACGCTTTTCAAAGCATACTAACTAGACCCACTACTCTATCACCTAGACCACGATCCAACGATCCTCCTTGATTCGAGTAGCTCCAAGTTAGCATATCATCCATTCCTTGTCTTCAAGGTTTGCACCAACTCTGCCTCCGATCATCTTCGGCGATCCTCGACCATCTGGACCTCTGGCGCACCTCGCCTTGTTCCGGTCATCCTTCGCCTCACTATGCCCTAAGACAGTCATCTTGCAACCATCAAAGACAAGAAAAACTCATCACATAGCAATGTCCAAAAAAGGTATGCAATTATACTCCAAAATCATAAATTTAAATGTATTCTCGCTCATATAGGCCGGTAGCACCGCCTTACATCAAATCCTAAAAAATTAGCTCTCTGGAATTTTCACACCGCCCTAAGGGCCGGTGCTACCGCCCTCTGGGCGGTGCTACCACCGCTGCCCAAGAACCACATGCTTAATTAATACCAATAACTCATCATTGTCACAGGTAGACCTCCAAATGGTCTTTCAGATGACAACCTCAACAAATATAATGAAGTTAAATTTGTTTTTGAGTATACATCAAGTCAAACAAGTTGTATACTCTAGGATTTTTGCTTTAAGTAACATTTCACTTCTTTTAGATGAGAGTGATTGGTTTGAAGTAAAATGCTATCAAAGTAAACATATATTGTGGAGACTCCCCCTAAATGTGTGCATAAAGATACACTTTTTGAGGAATTTTGAAAATTTTAGCGGAGTTTCCACTAATTATTGGATCTGAGGGAGCATGATATTGTAGAGAATTGAATAAACATTTACTATAACAATATGCATGCACACAATACAAAAGATCCAATTTGACCAAATAAGAACCATAGTAATAAGGCATTAAGAATTCATAATTCATTACAAGCATTCAACCAAAAGATCCATAACATCCACAACACACTAAAAGCAATAGAGGTTTAATTAGCTTACAAAATAAGAGACAAGAATAACCCAAAAGCTAATCCTCTATACTGCGGCTACACTACTCCACTTCTCCCCCTTTGGTATCAACTACCAAAAAGGAGTCATCAACAACACTTAGGAAGGTGGAGGAGCACGAGGACCACGTCCAAAGTGACAAAAAGCAAGAGGAGCTTGCTCTTCGCAGTACTAAGAGCAAGAGGCACTTAGGTCATTCAGGGTTGTATTGAAAGCATCCATGCGACCTCTCACCTCTTCCACCATCTGATGGGTCTGAGCCTGATACTCATCCACTCTAGCAAATTGTCCCATCATGTTGTTCCTGAGAGTCGCTAGGCTTGCTAGAATGTCATCTTGCGGCACGTCATGGGCATGCTCTTCTTCCTCGTGTTGTGGTGGCTGTTGCTGCTACACCATATGACCCAAGACTTGAGGCGGAGCCTCACGAGGCTTATATTGCTTATGTGCACATCCAAGGGTCCCATTGTAGCCAGTCTTCCTCCTGATAAGCTTCACGATATAGGGTGCAAAATAGATAGTCTTCCCGCGCTCACGGGATGAAGAGGCCATCTCCCTTATCATGAAGTCAACCACATCAAACTTCTGGCGATGCATAATCTTGTTCATAAGGTTCCAAGCATAGCCATGGATTTCATCAAAGATACTACTCTTTGGGTGAATGGTAACCCTAATGATTCTATTAATTATACTAGGCTCAGGAAGGAGGTCTGTCAACTTTCTGGGCATTCGAAATCTGGCAGCTGTGTCATAAAAGGCAAGCTGCTAATCTAGCCTAAGAACTCTGTCGCTATGGATTTGAGGATACCCACTGTGGAAGATGCCTAAGGCATGCTCAATATCATCATTGGTAGCAGCATAAACTTGGGACCTGGTTATCCAAGTGATGAAGTCGAGAGAGTCAGGGATATAGATGGTAGCATAGAACTGGCGTACCATATCTTCCACAAAATTGCTCTGACGACTAACAAAGTCCATAAGTCTAGTCCCTTGGAACATCTCCGAACTCCAATAAAGAGTGGTAGCTTGTAGATGTGATCCTAGTTAATCCATTTCTAGTCAGCAAAATCCTTGTCCTTATATATCTCATTGAAAATCTTTTGTTGGAACAAGGTTCGGAAGTGCTCCTTAGTTGCACTTTGAGGAAGGAGATACTGATTTGCTCGTCTCATGGTATAATATTTTTCTCCTTTGATTTACCTCAAATATTCATGTGGATCGAAGTCAGGCATAGCTTCTTCCTCTTCCTCAGTGTCTTCCTCTTCTTCCTCCTCTTCTTCATCTACCTCCATTTCTTCCTCTGCTTCCTCTTCTTTCTCAGAGTCTTGCAATTTGCTTCCCCTTATTGGAATGAGAGCTTCCTCCAAGCTCTTGCTACACCAATTTCCTTATGTGTTGATCTCTAGCAACAATGGTGTAGGAGTCATCGCCATCACTGCTACTATCTTGGTGGGGAGTAGGAATGCCGACGCTTCTTGTGGATTTGTGAACTGTGCCTCCACCTCGAGGAGCTTTAGGCTTGTACGGATTCTTAACCCTCGGCATGATGTCTATCATAAAGGAAATTGGTAGAATGAGCAAAGGAGATTTGGTACTCCATTCTAAGATTTGACGAAAATACAACAAAGCATACCATTTTAGCAGTAAATCGGTACTACAGCCTATGCAGGACTGGTAGTACTGCTCCTGGAGCGATATTACCATTGTGCCACTGCGGTAGTGCCGGGTTCATCGTGGAACCGAAAATTCCAAAGAGTGAAACCATGATTTTGATTCGATCGGGCAATGGAATTGCATGGAATGACTTCACAAGTCACCAATCTACTCATTTTAACTAGTGGTTTCATTATATAATGCATGCATTTGCTATGTTTTTCATCAAACCCTATAACCAACAAATAGAGACCTAGGGCAAGATTAAGAGAAAAGAGAGCACATGAGACAGGAAAAAAAGATCACCTTTAGGGGATGAGTGCTCTTGAATGAGAGGAGAACCTTGAAATTGAGAGGAATCGAAGGATTTGAACTTGGGAAATTTTGGGAGAAAGAGATTGGAGCAAACCCTAGGTTTTAGAGAAAAAGGCACAAATGAAAGCAAGAGAGGTGCAATCGGCTAGGGTAAGGGATAAGGACGAGAGGCACCCAGCCAAAACAAAAACCACAAAAAAGAAACAGTCTCACCTGACAAATTCGGTACTACCGAACCCATAAGGGCGGTAGTGCTGGAACCTTGGTACTACCGGGTGCACGCACCGGTAGTGCCGGTTCAAAACTGCAAGTTCAGAAAAAAAAATCAGATATAACTTGAGAAATTTCTCCAATGTATTCCCCATCCATTGAAATAATATGAGAGCATTTCCAACTTAGCACAAACTCAAAAACCCATATTTTAACATAATTTTTACTTGAATAGCTTTAGAGAGGATCAAATGCTTCTTTTGAAAATAGAACATCCATTTGAAGAGAAAATGAGCCCAAAGAACTTGTTTGAGTTTGAACTACTTGTAGAACATTAGGAACACGTGTAATTCTAGTTCCACAAGCTAAACTCAACAAGTGCATATAAATAGGTCAATATAGACCATGATTTTGGATTTGGGAAGAAAGTCAAAAAGGAAATTTTCAACCTTGTTTTTGCTTTTATAATTAGATAAGAAATATGATTTTGATGAAGTATACCTTTTTATATTAAATTAAGAATTATACAAGTATATATTGTGAAAATGAAGAGTTTCAAGTAAGATTTTATTGAACCTTCAAAATATGATATTTTCAAATAATTTTGACCTAGAATGGTCTAGAGTTTTATTTTTGGACAATATTCACACTTTTTGATATTTTCACATTCTTAGGGATGTAGTATACACTAAATCCGTACAGTACTCCCCCTTAATGTGTTGCACAACAAGACATCAAAGAATCAACAAAAAGCAAATAATACCAAATAAGAACCCAATCATGGTGCACATTGTTGAAGCAACATTAGAGATATTTATAACATTTAATTCATTCCTCAATTTACAAAAACGACTTTCATCTATAGGTTTGGCGAATATATCCTCTAATTGATCATTGGTTCTTATGTGGCTAATGACTATGTCACATTTGCTTACATGATCTCTTAGGAAATGGTGGCGGATATCTATGTGCGTAGTTCTTAAATGTTGGACCGGATTGTTGGCTATTTTAACGGAACTTTCATTGTCACATAAAATAGGCACACTCTCAAAAGTAATCCATAATCCATCAAGGTTTGCCTCATCCATAATAATTAAGCACAACAACTACCGGGGAATATGTATTCGGCTTCGGCGGTGGATAGGGCTACAGAGTTTTGTTTCTTGGAGAACCATAAAACTAAGGATCTAACTAGAAATTGACAACTCTCTGAAGTGCTCTTTCTCTATCCATCTTGCAACCCGCATAATCGAAATCTGAATATCCAACTAAATCAAATTTAGCACATTTGGGATACCACAAGCCTATATTAGAGGAATGCTTCAAATATCTTAGAATTCTCTTAACGACCACTAAATGGCACTATTTTGGAGATGCTTGAAAACGTGCACACATGCAAACACTAAACATAATGTCGGGCCTAAATGCAGTAAGATAAAACAAACTACCAATCATGAAACGATAAAGCTTTAAATATACTGGTTTACCTCCCTTGTTAAGATCAAGATGCCCATTAGAAGCCATGGGAGTCTTGATGGGCTTTGCATCCTCATGCCAAGCCTTTTGAGTAGGTCCTTCACGTACTTGGTTTAACTCACGAAGGTCCTATCTTTGAGTTGCTTAATTTGAAGTCCAAGAAAATAACTCAATTATCTGATCATGGACATCTCAAATTCCCTAGACATCATGTCACTAAATTCTTTGCAAAAATCTTGGTTAGTAGAACCAAATATAATGTCATAAACATATATTTGACAAACAAAAAATTCATAATCAATAATTTTAGTGAAGAGTGTTGTGTCAACCTTCCCAATTTTGATTGCTTTTGAGAGTAGAAAGTCTCTAAGTTTCTCATACCATGCTCTAGGAGCTTGATTGAGTCCATAGAGTGCCTTAGAGAGCTTATAAACAAGGTTATGATATTAGGATTCTCAAAACTGGGAGGTTACTCAACAAATACTAGTTCGGTAATTTTACATTTAAGAATGCACTCTTCACATCCATTTGAAATAATTTGATATCAAAGCAAGATGCAAAAGCAAGCAAGATACGAATGGCTTCTAATCTAGCCACGGGTGCAAAGATTTCACAAAAATCCAAACCTTCGATTTGAGTGAAACCTAGCTCCACACAGTTTCATTTTCATCTTGTTTGTTCCAAAAGACCCATTTTATGCCAATGACGTTGTGGTCTTGAGTCTCTCAACAAGCGTCCAAACATCATTGCGGGCGAAGTTATTGAGTTCTTCGTGCATGGAATTCACCCAATTCGGATCATCTAAAGCTCCATCTATATGAGAGGGTTCAAAAGAAGAAACAAAAGAGTAATGTTCACAAAAAGAAACAACACGAGATCGAGCTTGAACACCCTTACTAATGTCACCCAATATTTGGTCTATGGGGTGATCTTTTGAAATTGCATTGTGAATCCTTGGAGGTAGTGCTTGAGTTTGATCGTACTCCTTATCTTCCACCCCAATTGCTTGAACTTGGCTTGGCATAGTGGAAGTAGATGGTTCGACTTGAGTAGACGAGGGTTGATTATCGTTGTCCTCCATAGGCTTGATGTCTCCAAGAGTCATATTTTTCATTATTTGTCTTAAGCCTTCATCACCTACATCATCCAAATTTTATTTCGCTTCTTGAGAGCCGTTAGTCTCATCAAACTCAACATCACACGTCTCCTCAACTAAATTGATGGTTTGGTTGAAGACACAATAAGCTTTTTATTAGAAGAATAACCAAGAAGAAATCCAACATCACAATGACTGGAATTTTGAAAGACTAACACCCTTTTTCAAAATAAAGCATTTGCATCCAAAGACACGAAAATAAGATATGTTCGGCTTTCTTCCAACAAGAAGATCATAAGAAGTTTTTCTTCAAAAAACGATGCAAATAAAGACGATTTGTGGCATGGCAAGCGGTATTAATAGCTTCTGCCCAAAAATTATCGGAAGTACCATACTCATCAAGCATTGTCCTTGCCATTTCATTTAATGTTTGATTTTTCCTTTCTATAACTCTATTTTGCTCCGGAGTGGAGGTAGTGGAAAGTTCATGATTTATTCCAATTTCATCACAAAAATATTCTATTCTTGTATTTTTGAACTCAGAACCATTATCTCTACAAAAAAAATTATTTTAAAAACAAATTTATTTTGAGCCATTTTTGCAAAACTTTTGAAAATATTGGAGGCTTCGGATTTGTCGTGTAGAAAGAAAACCCAAGTGTACCTCAAGTAATCATCTACAATGACTAAACAATAAGAATTTCCCCCGATGCTCCTATAGGTTGTTGGGCCAAAAAAATCCATATGTAAGAGCTCTAATAGCCTAGAAGTGGACATAATACTCTTGGATGGATGAGAACTAGCAATTTGCTTACCGACTTGGCAAGCATTACATAGTTTACTTTTCTCAAACTTCACATCCTTCAAGCCCACTACTAAGTCATGTTTAAAAAGCTTTTTGAGTTGAATCATGCCAACATGTGCTAGCCTTCTATGCTAAAGCCAACCCAAAGAAGTTTTTGCAATCAACCAAGTTTGAAGGCATGAATCATTTGAAGAAAAATCAACCAAATAAAGATAGCCAAATTTAAAGCCTTTGAAAACCAAAGTGCTGTCATTTTTTTTTAAATCACAACACCATTTTGAGAAAATGTGCAAGTAAGACCAAGATCACAAATTTGCACAACCAATAGCAAGTTGAAGTTAAGAGTTTCAACTAATGAAACATTAGGAATAGAAAAGTCATTTGAGATAGCAATTTTACCCAATCCAATTACCTTTCCCTTGCTATTGTCACCAAAAGTGATCTTGTCATGGCTTCCACTCCCTACTTCAAATGTGGTAAACATCTTCCGGTCTTTGGTCATGTATTGAGTGCAATCGCTATCCAACACCCAATGCCTTCCACTAGTCTTGTAGTTTACCTACAAAAGAAGATCTAGCCTTTTTAGGTACCTAAATTTGTTTGGGTTCTTGGAGGTTAGTAACCAAGATTTTGGGCACCCAAATGGCATTCTTTTTGCAACCAAGTATAGGAATGCCAAAAAATTTGGCTACTACTCTACCATCCCTAGATTTTCTAAGCACATAACATGAATCATAAACATTCATCTTAGGGGCTTTACCCATGGGGCAATTGTTTGCCATAGGTCCCACTCGTGGCACTTATGGCAAAGCTTGCTATTTGACTTGACAAATCTAGGAGCTTTGTTGCTCACTTTCTTACCCTTTTTGGGTATAAACCCAAGGCTTTCCTTGTTGTAAGAGCATCGTTGATTGCTAAATTTTTTATCAAGGGTTGCTTTTCTCTTGAACCATCGATCCAAGCTCTTACTTAGTTTGATTACTTACTCCTTGTGCTCATTGTTTTCAACTACTAAAGAATTGCTAACATGATTTAAATTAGAAGTTGAAAATGGGCATGATGGAATATCAATTCGATCATCACATAAAGTAGATATGCTAATCTTGGATGCATTGCTAGATGAATTTTCTAGAGTAGGCATGGCATCAAGAATATCACAAGTGATACCTACATCTATTTTGGGCTTAGAATGATCTTTGAGAAGGAGAGTCTCATGAGCAGCCTTGAGCTCCTCATATGAGTCCTTGAGAGAAAGAAATTCTTTTCTCAAGGTCTTATATTTGGACTTCTCCTTGCCAAGGTACTCACTTAAGTCCTCAAGCATGTCCATAAGCTCATCATAGAAGGGTTCATCATCATCATCATTAATTTTTACCTTAAGGTCCCCTTTTGCCATGAGGCAAGTAGGAGTAGAGAATAGTTATAGAGCCTTCTTGATCGCTACTCCGGTGAGTCCCTTCTTCTTGGAAGGTGTATCATCATCGGAGGAGTCAAAATCTGAGTACTCCTCATCAGAATTCCACTCTCCAATGTGAGCCTCGCCTTTGCCATCCTTGTAAAACTTTTTGAAAAGTTTCTTATTGCCATTGAATTCCTTCTCTACGATGTCTTGGACTTGTCCTCCTTGTTAGAGCAATGAGAGGCAATGTGGCCCTTCTCATCACATTCATAGCAACATATGTTGCCGTAGTGCTTGTTGCTTGAGTGTTGTCCCTTCTTAAACTTGTGAGGGGCGCTTGAGCTTGAGCGTCTCTTCATAAATCTCCTCATTCTCTTCACAAGGAGTATCATCTCATCCTCGGAGTCATCCTCTTCATCATCAAGCGCTTCATCATTTGACTCCGCATTGGCCTTGAAAGCAATGTTCTTCTTCTTTGAGGAACTTTGCTCCAAGAGCTCCTCCTTGTCCTTCTTGTACAACTCATTGGTAATGAGGTAGCCCAATAGTCCAGTTGGCGTCATCCTTGCCAACT